>CM075670.1:71057500-73557500 GCA_037962975.1 Clitoria ternatea | reverse complement strand
CGGATCAACAACATGGCCTTGATTGCCACAAGTGCTATAGGCCCCTCTTGAACACATATCGAGAGAGTCGTTTCCTATTGAAACACCGAGGACACTTGCTCATCACAGAGCCGCCCATCCACTGGGCTTGCCACATAGGGTGTCTCGTCACCAAACTATGGACAGCTTCATGATTCCATTGAATTACTAGGGAACAATACATTTTACCCATGCACTGGGTCGCCCTCCCACTGGGCTCACCTATTGGAACCCTTAACATCCCAAAACAGACAGCGTAATGATATGTCATGGATGCAAATACAAATCAATTTATTCTCACACTGTGCATCCTACAAATGCCACTTCACAATCATTAACTCACCACCATCGCTTAGTGGATTTCAATATCATCATCTTTCTCAATAACTACCATTTATCATTGGATTTTATTCATATCAATGGTTAGTGGAAAACAATATCCATCAATTTTATCAACATATATATCATGAGGTGTTCACACATTTATAATCAATTCAATCATGGTCATAACATCAATCTTAAACAAGTCATAAGCCTCATGTCATTTGACATCAAAGTCATCATTCCAACAACATCCACCACATAACATAACTCATTCTAAATACATTTTAAGTCACATTTTTCATCAAGACGATCATCCAAGCCAAAATATGGAATCACACTCATACACATACATTAATAATGGATGAAATCATGCATTTAAAAATGTTACCCACTCCTACCTCACAAGAAGTAGAAATCATCGCGGTCCGAAGGTCCCGCTTCACCAATAGGTTTGGTTCCTACATCATACAATGTACCAAATAATTATTTTTTAAAACTACCAAGATTCACTTATTTTAAGTTAACTACTCGGTGCTAATGTCATTATTACTTGGAATTAGCTTTCATTTTCATTTATTTCACCTTCATGCAATACCCATTAATGGGTTTTCACATGCATGTTCATTCACCATCAATATCACCATCCCACATCATTAATATCATTCCCCCAACATTGATAACAACATTATATATGTTTTTCCTAGATTCTAGGATTAGGGTTTCATTAAAACCCAACAACCATCATTAATATTCACCATCTTCCATCACATGCATCACTATTTTCATGTACCCATCAATACCCCTTATAAAACTTGTATTTATTACACCTCACCTTGGGGTTTTGCATCATTAATAACTCTCATTTAATAACCCATACATAATACACTCTCATAAACCATGAATACCCATAACCTAGGGCTAGAGCTCAAGAAATAGTGAAAGAACTTACCTCGAGCCAAAAGAAAGTAAGCCCCAAGGAGAGGGAGACGAAAATGAAGGGAAAGGAGAGAGCTTCCAAACACCACAAGCTTCTCCTCACAAGCAAGAGGAAAACAAAAATAAGGAGCAAGGCACACACCCTTTGATAGGTTTGGAGAATGGAAGAAGAAGAGAAATAACGGAAAAGAGAAATGAAAGGTTTTTCCATACGGAGAAAAGAGTGAACGTGGGATTGAGAGAAGAAAGGGGTTTTTAGTGTTTTAACTTAGCCCCATTTTAATAATTTCCCCATTTTATAACAAACATGATGACCGTACGGGATCAATACTTATCCAAAAACTATTCTGAAGATATATTCGGATTCCCATTAATATTCTTAATAGCCCTGACCAACGGTACCTCGATCGGAGATACTTGATCTGACACCCACATTTCAATCGGGTATTAAATTTAGCTTTTTAAGCCACAATAAATTATGAATACTCTTTAATCATTTCTAAATTTTTGAGATGTCAAGTAATTCACATTTAATTATTACTAATTATTTCACTCAATTAAGTATTTATATGAATTTTGGGATGTTACACATGAGATGTCTTAGGCATTTCTAATGTTTTTGTAAGGGAATATTTTGTCGGTTTTTGTTAATTAGTATTAATGTCAAATAGTATTATTCCTTTAATCATATTCTTCACTGAGATAGTAGTGTTATTTTGTAGAGAATAGATTTTTAGTGGGAACAAGTCTACTTGTATGCTTCTATGTAGGGGTGATCGCCGGTCGGGTTTGGGCGGGTTCGGTTGGTGAATACCCCAACCAATGTTAACCAAAAGTAATTTATTTCCAACCAAACCCGACCAAATGATCCTATGGTTTGATTGGGTTTTGGTTGAACGGTTTCGGTTAAGTTAGGATGGTTAACTTCGATTTAATCTTGTAATGAATTGAAATTTTTTTGTGGTCAAAATTTATTTTTTAAACCTTTTTAACACATTTTCCTTATCAATTCAATAAAAAAATGATCTAATGCCCATTAATATATATATATATATAAATATATATATCTCAAGAACCTATGTTTTCAGCCATGACTGTTGCAGTTTGATGAATGGGAGGAATAAGATGAAGAAGTACATAAGGATATAAGCTTACAAAGAGTGGTTGGGGTGTTAATTGCTTGGGAGGGTACATGGAAAGATATAAAAGACTTTGTTATGCTATGATGTTTTTCAATTTTTTTTAGAAGCATATGATGTTTTTTATCTATCTTATGGTCAGAACCTGTAATCAAATAAAAGCTTATAATAAGTTTTTGCTAATTAAGTTATCTAATAATTAACATTGATAAAGAGAAAATAATTAAGTTATCTAATAATTAAGTTATCTAATAATTAACCTAAAAGTGTACTACACATGATTAAGGGCTAAACCAAATGAAGTAATAAATAAGCATGCAGATTAATGCTTATATTCTTGAATGAAAGTCTTGAGGGGAACTATAAGGGAAAAGTCTGTCACCAAGGCAAACACTAGCTATTGGGTAGCTGAATTTGTGAATAGGCCACAAAACATGAAGGGTAGATTCAAAATGCTTCTGGATTCACAAGAGAAACAAACAATTGATTTGCTTAGAAATATCAACATGCACACACTCATACACAAAATAAACCACTTATGCTAGGAAAGGAAAATTAATATAAATAGAGTTTATATTCATTATAAAGCAAAGAAACAAGACTAGAGATACTCCACGAAAAAGGGAAATTAATATAACAGAAAAGGTAAATTAATATAAGCTGAGTTTATATTCATTATAAAGCAAAGAAGCAAGACTAGAGATACTCCACAGAAAAGGGAAATTAACATAAACAGAGTTTATATTCATTATAAAGCGAAGAAACAAGAGATACTCTACAAAAAAGGGAAATTAATATAAACAGAAAAGAGTCCGAGCTGTAAATAAGTTTGAGCTTGAGGAGAAGGCTAATGAGTTATTAGACTTGGAAGGAAATGTTGCACAAAATCTAACAGGTCCAAATTCTAACAGGATCTTTTTCCATTCATACATAGAAAAATGAAAAATGAAAACAAGATCCTGGATGCATAGTTGTTGCATACATAACTCACAAAAAAAATTGTTTCATAATTATTCTATATTACTATCTTCCACAATACAGAGACAAAACTTAGGCATAATGCATTTGAACAAACAGCATCAATGCAGACAACATCAATAAGAATCAAGAGTTTGAAATACATAAACCCTATTAAATCTAGATTAAAAATACACAATCGATGGTTCAGAAAGAGAAGAGAAGATAGGCGAAATTGGAAGGAGAAACAAAATAGGGATCAACAAAATAAGCATTACCTGCAGGAGAAATAGAAGAGAAGGGAAGCGAGAGAAGAGTTTGCTTTAGAAGGCGGAGCTCAAGTTAAGAGAACAAGGCTTCCTTACCATTAGCACTTGGGGTGAGTAAGCAACGAAGAAAGATTCGAGAGCTACGAAGAGGAAGGAGCACTCAGCACATGATGTTAGGGTTTTCAAGAGCACGGCGATTGAGTTTGAGTGTGTGCATGTAAGAGACTAAACGAGTGAAGTAAGTGTGAGTGAGACTGAATGAGTGAGTTATGAGAATGAGATAGGAATTGGGCCCTCCAAACAAAATAATAGGCCCAATGTCATAATAATCTGGTCGGGTACGGTTAATTCGGTTGACAAAAATCCAAAACTGTACCCGCCCAAACTTAACCATACTTAACCGATGTTTTTACCCGTTCAACCGTTTATCCGCCCAAAATCGACCAAATTAATATTTTACCTCCGGTTTTCGCGATTGACGGTCAGTTGGATATTGGTTGCTCACCCCTACTTCTATGAGCAATTGAAAATTATAGAAATTGCAGTAAAAGTAACAATGGTTTCTGGATATTCTAGAAAACCTAATGAGTTATTTTCTAATTGGGCCTAATATATCCTCAGTATCTATGTTTTTATATAATTAGGAAATAGTCTATTAGGTTTTCTAGAATATTTCAATTTACTCTATATATTGTATTTCTTGATTTGTTATGAATAGTGAAGAAATACCTCTTTCATCTTTTAATAGTTTATTGTCTTTTTGTAGTGTAAATTTCTGTTGTAAAACCTTGGTAGGGAATTGCTTCCCATCACTTGAACTATATGATTATGATCTCGCTGAGGTGTTTACGGGTGAATACATTTATGAAGGTGTTATATTGCTAGTTTTAAAATAATGAAAGCTTATATAAGATAGCGAATAGAGGTGAATACTGATTAATTATAACATTTGAAGAGGTTGAGTCCTCTATTGATTCCAAGGATTTTCTTGAATGATGCTTTTAAGATAAATTTAAATCTGACATGGCTGTTCATCTGGTTTGAGTTAAGATAATAATGGATTTATACTTATGCTAAATAAATTAATGTATGAAATAATGAATGCATATGCGTGTATTTTGTTTCTGAATTTAAATTAAGAATATAGTTATGCATCTAAACTTGAGTACCATGATCCTTTATAAATGTCATGAAAAATTGTATAAGGTTGTTCTCTCATTGTCCTCTTGAATTCAACATAGGTCTCTCTTTTCATTGTTTCTTTCAATGCCACGCCAAAATGTACAACACAATTGCTCTTATGGAACTCGTACTTCAACTGTTTGCTAAAATTCCTGTGAAGAACTCATTCTTGCTTAAGAATTTGTAACACAAGTTTTGGTGTTTCTGCAGTTCACTCAGTGCTTGAGACTTGTACAATATGGTTCAATTGAATGCTCCAGTGCTACAGTTTAAGAATTCTACTTTATTTGGAATCTACCCAAAATCGTTTTTTTGCATTCAGATACAAAGTAGAAGTGATTTCATCAAAACTCATTCTTACCCAGTTTGTTCTTGCCATTTTCACTGTGTTTGAGATTTTTAGCGTCTATGGAAAATGACTTCATAACATTGATCCGAGCAATATGCTTATAGAATTACTTAAAGAATATCTATGCATGGAAATAATGTTGGATATGATTTTTGATATTGGTTATCATGTACTTTAAATTTTCTTACAGATTCAACTATGAAACCATTAATGGTTGAAGGCAAGGCAAGGGCAAGGGCAAATACTAGAAAAGAAAGTGCAAAGATTCGGAACATAAGGATGTTGAAAAAGGCATGACTTCTGAAAAATATTGCTTTCCTGATTGTGTTATATGTCCATCCCTAATTTGCATACTTTTGTAAATTTTGCATGATCAAGGTGTTCAGCAGAAACATTTTATGTTTCTATATGATCTACATGTTTGCAATGCTATTTAATTCCATGTGAAAGAGACCATTGGTAAAAACATGTCATCCCATTTTTTCCTTAGCAGCAGATTTCAGTAAATTCTTCTGTGAACTCCATTCCATTTATTTTCCACGACCATGAGTCCTTTGATATATAGAATGCATACATATATTATGTTTTACATGCATAAGATCACAGGTGACAAACTTTTACTAGAAACTCAAACTATTAACTGCTCAGTACAACTATTATCCTTCTTCAGTTTAATGGAACGGCTACACATCCAAGACTTTCAGTATTTTGCTCAGATAAGCAACTATATGCAATGCTTGTAGATGACAAAAATAAGAAGTGTTTGTTCTATGGAAGCACACTGCAAAAATTATTCCGAGATCCTCCTTGTAGCATTGTCGTAAGTAGTCCACCACATCTTACAGACAGACAAATATTGCATGAAATAGGGAATGCAACTTTGTCGATTTCCTCTTTTTGGTCTCATTTTGCTTTTGACTTTGGATTTTCTATTTTGGCATTACATGATTTTAGGAAGCTGCTCAACGTGTTGGAGAGGCGCTTGTCAGAGCCTGTGCAGATCTCAACATTAATGAAATATCATCTTACGATCGCAATGGCCTCAATCACGGAGAAAAGCTACAAGCCTTTGAGATTGCCATCTCCAATTATGGTTTCTTGCCAAGATAGGTTCGCAATCGCTTATGAAGCACTCCAGCATAGAAGTCGATCTTATTGGGGTACTAGGACATGACCTTTATCAGGTTGAAATCTTGTGTGACCAACCAATACTATACAGGTGAAAAAATTCTTTTAACCAAATTTTAACATAGCTATATTTCCAGCGGGATTTAAACTTGATATTATAAGATAAACTCTGAAACACTTGGTATACTTTATGGCTTAACGAGGGTATAGTACTAAGTTGGTTCTAAAAGGAAAGAAGGACAATGTGTTTATATTATTGTGTTTTGTTTGTGCATTTCCCTTCTTTTGAGTCGTTAGATGTCTTTTTGACTACTCAAATTTTTTTTGGTAAGAGACTACTCAATTGATCCTTCCTCTTAACTTGTGTGTGATGTTGGTTTTTCATTACAAGATTACGGGTTTTCTATCCCCAGGGCAGGCTATGGGCTTGTATAGACATCTCTAATTGGTCTTGAGCTAATGCTCAAGTCTCGATAGAGGATTTTGCAGCAAACACTACAGCTTGGCCTACTCATTTTTGTGGCTTGATTCAAAATGCACATAGATAACATGTTGTTAGAGGGGAGAATAACCTAAATACTATATGTAGTAAGTATTAGTAGCTAATTAAAATTTATGGGAGAAAGTGTGGGAGAAAAATGAAGAACATAAATCTAGAGAAATATATGAAGTTATTGCGTGTATTGTATATGATGTATTAATTATTATTATTATTATTATTATTATTATTATTATTATTATTATTATTATTATTATTATTATTATTATTATTATTATATACAAATATTTTAATAAAAAATAGAGATCTCAATTAAGGACTTGAGTAACTTTACGTTGGCCCTACCTGCAATTCTCTACGATGCATTCGTTGTAACAGCCTCAATGCTTGATTTACAGGAGTTTTTGATTAATCTGGGGTTGTTTTAGAAAATAATGGCAAGTGTGGGGTTGATTCCAAAATAATTGGTGATCTGGGGTTGTTTATGTCAAATCAATGATGAATTTCGTATGGTTGAGGGACAAAAATATGAAGTCGTATGAGCATCAGATGAAACTCTACATGCATGACACTTGTTAAGCGTGCAATGAATTCGTCTCCTGGAAGGGCAAATTCTTGGTCCAATTCGCACGTCCACCGACGATTTTGCCATGTGTTAGGACGCCAACTTTTCGCATGTTTGAAGGAAGAATTTGCCAAGTGTCAGCACAAAATTCGTATTAGCATAGTGTGATTTTCTTGACTTTTCGTCTCCTTCCATACTGAAATTGGTTCTTTATATTCTCCCCCCACGACACATAAAACACAGTCGCTAGTGCATTTGCTAAGTGGTAGTCCCATCTATAATCAAGTGTGTTGCATTTTAGGTATTTTTTAAGAATATTTTTCTAATTTGAAGTAAGTCACATTCTGAAAATATAAAAAGTAAATTTTGTAAAAATTTAGGTTTAGTAATTGTTATTTATAAATTTAATATGATAATTGTTTAATGTTGTTTTATTTAGAGTGACACTATATTTTATATTTTGTTTAATATTAATTATGTAAATATTGATATTAAGATTTGGATAATGATGTAAGATTAATAAACTAGAAGTATTAAAACCCTATATTTTGGAAACATTTTTTCTTCAATTATATGCAGGGCTACTACTATTTGGAAAATGTTAAAAGAGAAATTAATATGAAGAGTTTTTTTTTTGAAGTTGTTGAATTTAAAGATTGCAGGAATGTCTTCTCTAATAGCTATGATTTTGTACACTGGTGGGCGAAAATATGAAGGCCCTTATACATTTGAGGGTGACACGAGGTTAAAGCGGGTCAAGCGAGGTATTACTGTTTGACCAACTGAAAGAAAAAATAGTTGCTAAATTAGAACTTGGAAAGACTCTAGTAATTACCCAATTAACTAGTATGTTGATTATTGATAAACAAAAATAAATTTATGGCTTTTCAAATAAATGATGATGATGAGATTGAATTGTTATTAAGTATGTTTGAGTTACAATCTAATATGGTTACGCTCGAGATATATGTTGATTTTGATCTGGTTGGGTGTTCAATGCAGGACACACAAGGAGGTCCTTCATTATGTATACATTAATAGGAAGTAAGTACACACAACTTTTGTTTGTAGTTTGTAGTTGGTACTAAAATTATTGTTCATGAAATATGAAGTTGAAATTTTGATTTCATTTGTTGTGGAAGGTGATACTATTATCAGTTTATTAAACAACGATGATCCTAATTTTAATGTTGTTGAGGAATGTGAGAGTAGTAAGGAGGATGGATCTGAAGAGTAAAATATTCTCAATTATAGTGATATGCATACTAATGTTGAAGGCGACTTTGATTCCATAGCAGAGATGTCAAGGATAAGGAATCCAGTTCGTGTTGTGACCGTTTTACGTAGCGGTGTTCCATCAAGGTCAATGATAACAGGTTAGTAATATTATATTACATTGTTTGAGTGTAGTTGATCTTTTTATAGAATGGTGATGAACATTAGCATTTACAGGAAATGCGAGTATGTCATTTTGGACATCCTCACCACATTATAACAACATAAATTAGGATCATCCTGATGAAGAATAAAGTCAACCTGGGTTAGACAACTAACCTATCTAGGTGATGATTTGTATGTTGGACTTAAGTTTGCATCAAAGTTTGAATTACAAACTGCCTTGAATCAATATTCTATGAAGAAACATCAAACATACATTTGTGGTTGAATCTAAACCAACTTTAATACTCAAATGTCTAAATCGATTATGTGGTTGTCCTTGGAGGATGAGGGCAATATTATAAAAAAAAACAAAGACATGGGGTGGTCAGTAAGTGGGGAAGGGGTCATATCTGTTTTTTTACAACAAACAACCTTTCTATTTACATCATAGTTAGGTTTTTTTATTTTACTAATATCTCTCTACAAAGCCCATATTATAATCATTCCATTTTAATTTAGTTTGACCTTCGGCCTCATGCTTACACAAAAAAAAACATATTATAATACAAGGGGAAAGAAAGAGAATGTAGGTTCCCAATGAAGGATCCATACATATTTGGAACTACATTTTCCTATGTTGCATGAAGACAGATAGAAAAACGAGGACGTGACATATCCTCTCAGTCGTGTTTTTAGGTTAAAACTAGCCCTAGGACGTCTTAGAGTTTTACATTTCAAAAATGTTTGCGGGACGGGGATGATCACCTCCTCTATGTTTCCATGCTTCATTGACTTTCACAACACAATGTGCTAAAACATGGTTTAAAATAGCCAAAAGTTAATTGACTCAAAAATAACTTTCGTATGACTTTGAGAAATGTGGTTATTAGGTAAATCTAATATTGGTTTTATTGAAGCATAGAAAAATCAATAATGATAGAGATGATCAGTTTTGGCTCAAAAGTCATTTTATTAACATCCAAAAACATAACCCTATGAAGAAAATCACTTTTCAGATATTTATTATTCAAACAAAAACTACGTTACTTTAAAATTAATTTTACAAAATCACATCAATCTAAAATTAATTTTATATTGAGAAAATGAATGTAAGTTTACTGAGTGAAAAACATTGACTATAGAATTTCTAAAAATTATATATAAGTGTTCTCAACACTTATATATTCTTTACTTTCTTTTATTTTATTCAATATATACCTCCCTGAACAAATTCAATAATTATATCCAAATGTTACTATTGTGAAGAATAGTATAAGTTCCCAGAAATAAAAGTCATAATTGATTAACAAAAATTAATTTGTAAATAGAGAAATCTGAATATAAAAAATGTAATTTCGAATAACAACATACGGAAACTTTTGAAGAATTTGATCCGGGGTGGCAACTCAGGATGGACGAGGTCCGGAAAATACAACGCCACGTCATTATGAGCTGGCAAGCTATAACCGGAGTCCGAAACCATTAGTTGACCACGGACCTTTCCTATTAACCCCAGTCGACTACTGACAATCCGACAACCAGTCAGAGGAGGTATGGGTAACCTTACTCTGCAAGCACTGTATCAACGGTAAGTTAGGAAGGTAGTCAAATCACTTTCAAAACTGAGGTAAACACTATAAATACAAGTCATTTATTACTGAACAAGGATCTGATCTAAGTTTTCTGTAAGTTACCTCCGTAACATGATATTACCTTAAAAACTGTACTGACTTAAGCATCAGAGAATATTCTGCAGGTACCCCTCCGTGTGGTCTTGAAGCATCAGTACGGATTTAACATTGATAGCCACCTGAGACACCCCGAAAATCTAGGTAAATTTTTCACGATTTTAGTGTAATTAATTCATGATAGTTACGGGTGGTGAAGTTGTTCATTTAATTTCCCCTGGACCTATCAAAGACCTATCTCATATGTGGAGATATGAGAAGGTGAGTTAAGAGGAATAACAATGAATAAATACTCCAATTAAAAGAGCATAAGAATTTAGAATAGGTTAATGCTATGTGGTTAAAATTAAAAAGGTCGACTACAATAAAATTAATAAAACAGATTTTAAGTCCGAGGTATTCAGGAAGTAATGTGGATTCAGGACATAATGTAAAGAAAAGAGAAAATAATTTGTTTAAGGCATTTTTGGGAAGTCAGAGTCCCCCTCGCTCAAGCGGAATCCCCACTCGCTTGAGCGAGTGCCATACAATGCACCTGGGCGAGACAGGAGGGAGCAGAGCGAAAAGGGAAAGGAAGTAACAGGGGAAGCTTCGCTCAAGCGAATTCCGACTCGCTTGAGCGAGACACACAAGCCTCGCTCAAGCGGAGCCAGCATGGGCAAAAATCGTCCAGAACCGAATTCCATACCGACTCGCTTGGGCGAGACCTCCTCGCCTAGGCGAAAAAACCTCCAGAGCCAAGCTTATACGCTCTCGTTCAACAAGACTCCCCAACATTTAAGTTTTCATTCAGCAAAATCCCTCCAAAACTGACTCCCAGCACTCGGGTTTTCATTCGGCAGAATCCTTCCAAAACTGACCCATCTCTTGTTCGGTTTCCACTCGACAAAATCAATCCAGATCCGAGTCATCTCACACTCAATTTTTTCCACTCGGCAAAATAGTCCATACCGACTCATCTCTCACTCAGTTTTCCACTCGGCATAATAATCTAGACCGACTCATTTTTCACTCAGCTAAATCATTCCAGGACCGACTTCACACTCACTCGGTCTTTCACTCGGCAAATTACTACAAAACTGACTCATCACCTGATCGGTCATTCACTCGGTATTTCATTCCAAATCCGATTTCCTTTCTTTTTCACTCAAGCGGAGTTATTCCAGAGTACTTCTGGACAAACTCACACCGAATATCCCCAATCGGTGTCATCCCACTCGGAATTACACATTCAGAGGCACTCCGCTCGGGACAGGTTACACTGGACTCGGAAATTCCCCACTCGAGACTTCACAGCCCAGAATATCACACTTGGAGACTTTTTTTTTTACTCAAAATAATATCCACTTCCTCACTCGGAAGGTCCTGACTCGGGCATAGCTCACTCGAATTTTACTCGGAAATTCACCACATCTTAAATTATTTTCAAAACTCCCACTCGGACGAAATTCGTCCAGGATCTCACCCATTCTCCATTCAATCGTCTCGCTTGGGCGAATACCATCCTCAAGATCCTTCGCTCGGGCGGATTTTGTCCAGTGGAAAATCCTTTCGCCCTCGCTCGGGCGAGACCCCATTCGCCTGGGCGAATTTCCTCCAGTAAGCAAACACTGATACTGGGACAATCTCGCTTGAGCAAGGTTCACTCTCGCCTAAGGGAGAATTGCCCAGAAACCGATTTCCAAACAGGAGAGACTCTCGCTCGAGTGAGAATCCATCTCGCCTGAGCGAGTTCATCAGATAACATGCAGAACTCGGAATTTACACAACACAATCTACTAAAATTGAACTCCATCTATTTTACCAGAATTCATTACATCTCAATCATCATATGGGTCATTTAAAACTGGTTCTACACCATCATATTCTTAAGTTTCCATTCAACTCGTCAAACATATAAAAATCAATTCTTCATCTCCTCAACTTTATAAAAGAAATACTCAAATATAATTCTTCATTCATTCATCAACATATATGGAAATTCCATTATAAATTAATCCTTCATACATAGTTAGGGTCACGAATAAAAATGAGTTCCACACACAACTTCTCATTTTCTTCCATGACCCTCCAAAATCACCTATCATGTAAACTTCCAAAACAAACATTCATTACATCTCCTGCTACACAAAATCTATATATATTTATATATATCGCCGGCCAAGGCGCTCCCTATACACTATTTACCTCCATAGCCATAAATATACTTTAAAATGCTTACTCTTCCCATGAATGTCCTGCATCACAATTCTAAAAAAATAGACAACATGGGAGAGTGAGTCCACATTCCAAAGGTATGAATATGAATACCAAGTGATTATGTATATATGCATCCACACATGTATACTTTGCACATCAATACATTCACCATGCCATATGCCAACACATTTCCACACGAAGCACACAAGCATATACATAACCACGTTATTCGACCATTGAATTGTCACACAACCTTTAACTGGTATTCATATCTTTTATGTTGTCTTAATTATATTTTTACCACCTCATCACAATCATCAACATATCTCACCACCTTGGCATACATCCTTCTATATGCAAATGCTCATAAGCTAATGCATATGCACAAAGGAATATTTTAACAATTGCAGACTGACTGTGGGAAATTCAACACCAACTGTGGGATTCAAGCATGGTCCTCTAACCACACCCCTACTGCAGTAGTAAAATGTGTACACTTATTCTTTAAATTGCATGCATTCACCAATAGTTTTACTGGTACCAAACCGCATCACCCATCTTGCAACACCTTGTCATTATCACCATGATCGCGGTACACAACATATCAACATACGGTGTTGCGGGCCGGCCAGATAATAAATCATGGCGGCTGTGATCTTAAAGACCACCGGGGTTATCTGCTCATCAAGAGCCACCCCCCACAAGGGTCAGCCACATGTAGCTCCCCGAAGCAATACATGGGCGGCTTCGTGACTTTACACTAAGTCACAGGGGAAAAATACAACTTGCTCGTGCACCGAGCCACCCTCCCACTGGGTCGGCCGAGGGAACTCCCCTAATGTTCCACAACGGCGGCTATGCAGTATGCCATGGATGCAAATGCAGATCATATGCATTCCTTACTCTATGCATCCTATACGTGCCACTCATCATCCAACATCATCAACATCATTATTAACATCACCACAAGGCTTTTATTAACATTGATTGTTCTTAATAGTTTAAATCTTTGGGTGGCATTCTCCTTATTCTCAATCTCAACAAACAACATCAACATTCATATCACATTCATGGTAAATACAACTTAACATCACATCACTGCTCACTACACACTTTCACATAACATACCATGAATATTCTAAATGCACCAAAGCATGTTGCCAAACATATTGTCTACATCACACCACATATCATCATTTCTCACAACATTCAAACAAGGCTAACATGCATAACACTACATACCACAATCAAATAGCATTCAAATTCATGCATTTAGAACTTAGACTCCTCTCCAACCTCAAGAGAAGAATTTCGATTGATAAGACGTTCCCGCCTCGTCGTTCGGAATAGGTCCTACATTCACATTCATGTAAAACCTCAATTAATTAACTACTTAAGTTATCAATTCAATTCTTTTTAGTCATATTCGTATTTAGAATTTCACAACATGTACTAGACATGTTGTAGATACCATTTTTATCTTTTATTAGGCTTCGGGAATTCCTTCCCATTAAGCCACCATCATTAAATTCAAGGGTTACAAGACAACCCTATCCCCAAGCTTAACAAAACCCCTTCCACCAACATTCATATCTTTCAATATCATATATTCCTCCCTAAAACACATTCTTAAACTAACATTAGCTATTTTCCCCCAACTTCAAGGTTAGGGTTTCCTCCAAAATCCATCCACCTTCATTAATACATCATAAACCTTCATTCTCTACCGTCATTAATGCACCAACTACCATTATCTCTCCATAAATACTCACATTTATGATGACCCATTCTAGGGCATGAGCATTAAATGCTCTAATAAACACCCATGCACATGCATTTCTCCTCCAAATCATAATACCCCATAATATCATTATCACTCCATTCTAAAAATGGTGAAAGGGCTTACCTCACACCCAAAACGAAATGGGTTCAAGAGAGGGCGAGAGGTAGCACGAAAATGAGAGAAAGAAGAGGGAAGAACTCCAAGCTTCCAAGCCTCTTCAGAACGAAAATGGGGGTAGGAGATGATCACCTCTTGGCTTATGGTGTTTGGGAGGAGAAGAGAAGAAGAATGGAGGAGGAAATAAGAGAAGAAGAAGAAGTAATATGTGTCTTTCCAACTCTCTCAGCAATTCACGAAAGTAAGGAGAAGAAAATTAGGCTTTTGCTTTATTTTTAGTTTCATTCATTAAAGTTCATCGTTTTCGTCACTAACAGGCTCTTCGTTTGGGCTCAATACTTCATCCGAAAATTATTCCGAATGTATATTCGGATTCCCAATATTATTCTCAACAGCCCTGACCAATATCATCTCATTCCGAGATACTTGGTCCGACACTCATATCTCTGTCGGGCTCATTTTCAGTTTAACCGGTCTCCATAATTCACCAACGATTCCCAGAATCTTAATTTAATTAATTTCAATTTATTGGGACATTAAACAATTCGTATTCAACTTGTCAATATTTATTTTCCTTAATTAATCCTCTATTTTAAAATTCGGGATGTTACAATCCACCCCTCCAAAAAGAAAATTTCGTCCTCAAAATTTAACTTACCGGATTCGAATGCATTGGGATACCGTTCTCTGATATCGTCTTCGCGTTCCCATGTGAACGTTTCCACATTCCCATGTTTCCAAGCAACCTCCACCAAAGGTACCAACTTGTTCCGTCATTTCTTCACGGAATGTTCGACAATGCAAACGGAAACAGGAGGAATAGATAAATCCTCGCGTACATCAATCTCGTCCACAGGAATCACGTGTAGAGGATCATAGACATATTTTCTCAACTGCGACACGTGGAACACGTTGTGTAGGTTAGCAAGATGCGGAGGGAGTGCTATCCGATAAGCAACCTCACCAATCCGCTCCAATACCTCGTAAGGTCCAATAAACCTGGGGCTCAACTTCCCACTCTTCAGCGCCCTTCCAATTCCTTTGTCGCGCGAAACCTTCAGAAATACATGGTCACCCACTTGGAACTCAAGTGGTTTATGCCTCTTATCATAATAGCTTTTCTGTCTATCCTGAGCAATCTTCATATTCTCTTGTATCTTCTTAATTTGCTCCGTAGTCTCTTGAATGATTTCTGGCCCTAAAGCCAGGTTTTCTCCAACTTCAAGCCAACACAAGGGAGTTCTACACATTCTTCCATACAACGCCTCATACGGTGCCATGCCAATACTAGAATGGAAGCTATTATTGTATGTGAATTCGATCAACGGCAGAAATCTCTCCCAACATCCTCCGTGCTCAAGGACACAAGCTCTCAACAAATCTTCCAGGCTTTGTATAGTTCTCTTCGATTGTCCATCGGTTTGAGGGTGATATGCGGAACTAAGCTTCAACTTAGAACCCAACTCATCATGCAAACGTCCCCAAAACCGAGAAGTAAACCGAGGATCACGGTCGGATATGATGCTAGACATCATACCATGCAGCCTAACAATCTCCTTGATATATATTTGTGCCAATTTCTCCAAGGAACTCTTCATATTAATGGGTAAAAAGTGAGCACATTTTGTCAACCAGTCTACAATCACCCATATAGCATCGTTTCCAGCACGAGTTCTGGGTAGTCCAGAAACAAAATCCATAGCTATGTTGTCCCATTTCCAAACAGGGATCTCCAACGGTCTCAAGTAACCAGATGGTCTCTTATGCTCGACCTTAGCCTTCTGACAAATAAGGCAAGATGCTACAAAATTCGCTACATCACGTTTCATACCCGGCCACCAAAAATTCTTCTTCAAATCTTGATACATCTTGGTGGAACCAGGATGAATACTCAATATGCTTTTATGAGCTTCCTCAAGTACACATTTTTTCACATCACCACTTGAGGGAACATATATTCGGCCCTTCACACGCCAAATGCCATCTTGATCTTCTACTAAGAATAAATTCTTCCCTTTCTCTTGGGTCTTTTTCATCTCAATCAAATAGTCATCATTGGGCTGTTGCGCCTTCACATATTCAAGAAACTCATTTGTAACCTTCAACATCTCCAACGCCATTTTCTTGGGGGTGTAAGTCTCCACGCCCACATTCAAATCTCTAAATTGTTCAATCAACTCCATCTCTTTTGCCATCATCATGGAAACATGTAATGACTTCCGGCTCAAAGCATCGGCGACTACATTAGCCTTTTTGAGGTGATACTTCAATTCAAACTCATAGTCTTTTAGGAATTCCATCCACCGTCTTTGGCGCATATTCAACTCCTTCTGGTCAAACAAGTACTTAAGGCTCTTGTGATCACTAAAGACCACAAACTTCGAGCCATACAAGTAGTGTCGCCACAACTTCAATGCAAACACCACCGCCGCCAATTCAAGATCATGTGTGGGATAATTAACCTCATGCGGTCGCAACTGTCTCGACGCATAGGCTATCACACGCTCCTTTTGCATCAACACACATCCAAGACCAAGCTTAGATGCATTGTAATATACCACAAAGTCATCTGTCAAATTGGGCAATGCTAACACCGGTGCGGTAGTAAGTCTCAACTTCAACTCCTGGAAACTCTCTTCACATTCACAGGTCCACACAAAAGAGTGATTCTTCCAAGTCAACTTCGTTAGTAGTAAAGCCAAACAGGAAAACCCTTCAATGAACCTCCGTTAGTAACCGGCAAGACCAAGAAAACTCCTTATCTCCGTCACTGACGTTGGTCTTTCCCAAGCCATCACAGCTTTAACTTTGGATCTATCCACAGCAACTCCATCATTTGAAATAACATGTCCAAGAAATTAGACTTCAGACAACCAAAATCCATACTTGGAGAGCTTCGCATACAACTCCTTCTCTCGAAGAATGGTCGACACAAGACGAAGATGTCTTTCATGCTCTTCATAACTCTTGGAGTACACCAAAATATCGTCAATAAATACCACAACAAATTGATCAAGATATTCATGGAATATGCGATTCATGTAGCTCATGAAAATCGCAGGAGCATTCGTCACCCCAAATGGTATCACTACGTACTCATAGTGTCCATATCGCGTTCGGAAAGCAGTTTTTAGAATATCTTCGGTCTTCACCCGAATTTGGTGATATCCGGAACGCAAATCAATCTTTGAAAACACAACAGCACCCTTCAATTGATCCAATAGATCATCAATACGTGGAAGAGGGTATTTATTCTTAATGGTTAGTTTGTTGAGTTGGCGATAATCAAAGCACAATCTCATGCTCCCATCTTTCTTCTTCACTAACAACATAGGAGCACCCCAAGGAGATACACTTGGGCGAATAAACTCCCGTTCAAGCAATTCTTCTACTTGCTTTTTCAACTCAGCTAACTCCATAGGAGACATCCTATAAGGAGCTCGGGAAACAGGTTCCGCACCCGGAATAAGATCAATAGCAAATTCGACTTCTCGTGGAGGAGGTAATCCAGGAATCTCTTCCGGAAACACGTCGGGAAACTCCGAAACAATAGGAATTCCACCAGATTGGGAAACACCATTCCCATCAACCAAACAGAACATCATAAGAAGCTGGGTAATACCTTGTACATCAAAGCCTTCAGCATTCGAAGTCGGGAAGATCACCGCCTTGCTATGACAATCCACTAAGACTTTGTTAGTGGATAACCAATCCATGCCTAAAATAATATCCAAATCCTTCATAGGCAAGCATACGAGGGTTACAACAAATTTCCTACCCTCAAGGTTCATCTCGACGTCCTCACATCGAGTTACCGATCTTAAGCAAGCACCGGTCGATGTAGTCACCAATATAGAACCCTTCATCATGCACACAGGCACCCGCAAGCGCCTCACACAATCTTCAGAAATAAACGAGTGCGTAGCACCAGAATCATAAATAATATGCACCGGAGTGCCAAGAATTTCACACTCACCACGGATGAGATCTTCAGCCTGAGCTGCTTCATCACCAGTAACTGCAAATACTCTTCCCGCAGCTTATACTTGATCACCACCATTTCGGTTTCCATTTCTTCCACCACGGCTGATACCTCAACCATTTCTTCCACCATTGTGATTCCCACCACGGCTACCATTACGGCCACCATTTTGGCCACCACCATTTCCACGTCCACGGCCACCAAAACCACCACGGTTAGCACCATAGTTCATGCGGTTAGGAGTGTCAACATTAGCACCTCTTGCATTCATTGGACAATTAGGACGAATATGTCCGGGTTGGTTGCATTGGAAGCATACCACGTCATCACGAGGGCAATCACGTGCCACATGGTTGGCACCACACTTGTAGCAAGTTATGCCTTAAGCATTTCCACGGCCTTGGTTACCACCACCATAACCGCCTCTAGTAGCACCTCGTCCCCTAGTGTTCGAGGACCCACCATAGAAGAATCTCTTATTAAAGTGTCCTTGCTTCTTGAAACTAGTAAATTGGCCTTTCAACTTAGGCTCATGCTTTCCATATCTTGATGGAACCATCTCGTCTTCTTCATAAATTCGACACTTATTCACAAGCGTCGGAAAACTCCTTATTTCTTGATGCCGAATAGTCCGCTTGATCTCGGTCCTTAACCCATTTTCGAACTTCACACATTTTGAAGCTTCAGTACCCTCTTGTTGATAGGGTGGATAAAATGCACATAATGCTTCAAATTTGGAGGCATACTCCTCCACCGTCATACCACCTTGCTTAAGCTCCATGAACTCAAGCTCTTTCTTGCTCCTGTAGCTGTCCGGAAAGTACTTCTTCAAAAATTCCAACTTGAAATTTTCCCAAACCAAGGGAACATCAGCAGATATCATTCGTCCCCTAGTAAGATGCCACCAAGCTTCGGCTTCATCGCGAATCATAAAGACCGCATACTCCACCTTTTGCGCTTCAGAACATTCGAAGCTTGCATATATTCTTTCCAAGTCATTTATCCACGCATATGCATCTTCGGGCTTATAACCTCCATGAAACTCCGAAAGGTTCCTCTTGAGAAATAAGTCAAGACCTTGGGAACCTTGTCCCACATTCAGCTGGCCTTGCCTTTCCAAGAGATCGGCGAATCGATTCAAGGCGTTTGCCATAGCAGCAGCCTCACGATTTGGTCTACCAGCCATATCTTATGCCTATACATTAAAACATGGCTCACACATAAGTACACTAGGCCAAACAATAGCTTTTCGACTTATGAATTCAAGAATCTAGCACCCATAGGCCTATCATGTATCACAGCACATAATCACATCATTTTCAATACATGATCACAACATATTCATCATTAGGGGTAAATAGTGTAAGGACTCTTGGCTGGACTTGACAACTCCATACAACAATCTCAATTTAATGACAACCATCATAATTCAATCAGGTAGTTCATAAATTAGTCATTCACAAACAATAATCACATGTACAACTTCAATCATAGTCGTATCAAGAGCAACAATTGCTCTGATACCAGGTTTAGACACCCCGAAAATCTAGGTAAATTTTTCATGATTTTAGTGTAATTAATTCATGATAGTTACGGGTGGTGAAGCTGTTCATTTAATTTCCCCTGGACCTATCAGAGACCTATCTCATATGTGGAGATATGAGAAGGTGAGTTAAGAGGAATAACCATGAATAAATGCTCCAATTAAAATAGCGGAAGAATTTAGAATAGGTTAATGCTATGTGGTTAAAATTAAAAAGGTCGACTACAATAAAATTAATAAAACAGATTTTAAGTCTGAGGTATTCAGGAAGTAATGTGGATTCAGGACATAATGTAAAGAAAAGAGAAAATAATTTGTTTAAGGCGTTTTTGGGAAGTCAGAGTCCCCCTCGCTCAAGCGGAATCCCCACTCGCTTGAGCGAGTGCCATACAATGCACCTGGGCGAGACAGGAGGGAGCAGAGCGAAAAGGGAAAGGAAGTAACAGGGCAAGCTTCGCTCAAGCGAATTCCGACTCGCTTGAGCGAGACACACAAGCCTCGCTCAAGCGGAGCCAGCGAGCATGGGCAAAAATCGTCCAGAACCGAATTCCATACCGATTCGCTTGGGCGAGACCTCCTCGCCTAGGCGAAAAAACCTCCAGAGCCAAGCTTATACGCTCTCGTTCAACAAGACTCCCCAACATTTGAGTTTTCATTCAGCAAAATCCCTCCAAAACTGACTCCAGCACTCGGGTTTTCATTCGGCAGAATCCTTCCAAAACTGACCCATCTCTTGTTCGGTTTCCACTCGACAAAATCAATCCAGATCCGAGTCATCTCACACTCAATTTTTTCCACTCGGCAAAATAGTCCATACCGACTCATCTCTCACTCAGTTTTCCACTCGGCATAATAATCTAGACCGACCCATTTTTCACTCAGCTAAATCATTCCAGGACCGACTTCACACTCACTCGGTCTTTCACTCGGTAAATTACTACAAAACTGACTCATCACCTGATCGGTCATTCACTCGGTATTTCATTCCAAATCCGATTTCCTTTCTTTTTCACTCAAGCGGAGTTATTCCAGAGTACTTCTGGACAAACTCACACCGAATATCCCCAATCGGTGCCATCCCACTCGGAATTGCACATTCAGAGGCACTCCGCTCGGGACAGATTACACTGGACTCGGAAATTCCCCACTCGAGACTCCACAGCCCAGAATATCACACTTGGAGACTTTTTTTTTTACTCAAAATAATATCCACTTCCTCACTCGGAAGGTCCTGACTCGGGCATAGCTCACTCAAATTTTACTCGGAAATTCACCACATCTTAAATTATTTTCAAAACTCCCACTCGGACGAAATTCGTCCAGGATCTCACCCATTCTCCATTCAATCGTCTCGCTTGGGCGAATACCATCCTCAAGATCCTTCGCTCGGGCGGATTTTGTCCAGTGGAAAATCCTTTCGCCCTCGCTCGGGCGAGGCCCCATTCGCCTGGGCGAATTTCCTCCAGTAAGCAAACACTGATACTGGGACAATCTCGCTTGAGCAAGGTTCACTCTCGCCTAAGGGAGAATTACCCAGAAACCGATTTCCAAACAGGAGAGACTCTCGCTCGAGTGAGAATCCATCTCGCCTGAGCGAGTTCATCAGATAACATGCAGAACTCGAAATTTACATAACACAATCTACTAAAATTGAACTCCATCTATTTTACCAGAATTCATTACATCTCAATCATCATATGGGTCATTTAAAACTGGTTCTACACCATCATATTCTTAAGTTTCCATTCAACTCGTCAAACATATAAAAATCAATTCTTCATCTCCTCAACTTTATAAAAGAAATGCTCAAATATAATTCTTCATTCATTCATCAACATATATGGAAATTCCATTATAAATTAATCCTTCATACATAGTTAGGGTCACGAATAAAAATGAGTTCCGCACACAACTTCTCATTTTCTTCCATGACCCTCCAAAATCACCTATCATGTAAACTTCCAAAACAAACATTCATTACATCTCCTGCTACACAAAATCTATATATATTTATATATATCGCCGGCCAAGGCGCTCCCTATACACTATTTACCTCCACATCCATAAATATACTTTAAAGTGCTTACTCTTCCCATGAATGCCCTGCATCACAATTCTAAAAAAATAGACAACATGGGAGAGTGAGTCCACATTCCAAAGGTATGAATATGAATACCAAGTGATTATGTATATATGCATCCACACATGTATACTTTACACATCAATACATTCACCATGCCATATCCCAACACATTTCCACACAAAGCACACAAGCATATACATAACCACGTTATTCGACCATTGAATTGTCACACAACCTTTAACTGGTATTCATATCTTTTATGGTGTCTTAATTATATTTTTACCACCTCATCATAATCATCAACATATCTCACCACCTTGGCATACATCCTTCTATATGCAAATGCTCATAAGCTAATGCATATGCACAAAGGAATATTTTAACAATTGCAGATCTGACTGTGGGAAATTCAACACCAACTGTGGGATTCAAGCATGGTCATCTAACCACACCCCTACTGCAGTAGTAAAATGTGTACACTTATTCTTTAAATTGCATGCATTCACCAATAGTTTTACTGGTACCAAACCGCATCACCCATCTTGTAACACCTTGTCATTATCACCATGATCGCGGTACACAACATATCAACATATGGTGTTGCGGGCCGGCCAGATAATAAATCATGGCGGCTGTGATCTTAAAGACCACCGGGGTTATCTGCTCATCAAGAGCCACCCCCCACAAGGGTCAGCCACATGTAGCTCCCCGAAGCAATACATGGGCGGCTTCGTGACTTTACACTAAGTCACAGGGGAAAAATACAACTTGCTCGTGCACCGAGCCACCCTCCCACTAGGTCGGCCGAGGGAATTCCCCTAATGTTCCACAACGGCGGCTATGTAGTATGCCATGGATGCAAATACAGATCATATGCATTCCTTACTCTATGTATCCTATACATGCCACTCATCATCCAACATCATCAACATCATTATTAACATCACCACAAGGCTTCTATTAACATTGATTGTTCTTAATAGTTTAAATCTTTGGGTGGCATTCTCCTTATTCTCAATCTCAACAAACAACATCAACATTCATATCACATTCATGGTAAATACAACTTAACATCATATCACTACTCACTACACCCCTTCACATAACATACCATGAATATTCTAAATGCACCAAAGCAGGTTGCCAAACATATTGTCTACATCACACCACATATCATCATTTCTCACAACATTCAAACAAGGCTAACATGCATAACACTACATACCACAATCAAATAACATTCAAATTCATGCATTTAGAACTTAGACTCCTCTCCTACCTCAAGATAAGAATTTCAATTGATAAGATGTTCCCGCCTCGTCGTTCGGAATAGGTCCTACATTCACATTCATGTAAAACCTCAATTAATTAACTACTCAAATTATCAATTCAATTCTATTTAGTCATATTCGTATTTAGAATTTCACAACATGTACTAGACATGTTGTAGATACCATTTTTATCTTTTATTAGGCTTCGGGAATTCCTTCCCATTAAGCCACCATCATTAAATTCAAGGGTTACAAGACAACCATATCCCAAGCTTCACAAAACCCCTTCCACCAACATTCATATCTTTCAATATCATATATTCCTCCCTAAAACACATTCTTAAACTAACATTAGCTATTTTCCCCCAACTTCAAGGTTAGGGTTTCCTGCAAAATCCATCCACCTTCATTAATACATCCTAAACCTTCATTCTCTACCATCATTAATGCACCAACTACCATTATCTCTCCATAAATACTCATATTTATGATGACCCATTCTAGGGCATGAGCATTAAATGCTCTAATAAACACCCATGCACATGTATTTCTCCTCCAAATCATAATACCCCATAATATCATTATCACTCCATTCTAAAAATGGTGAAAGGGCTTACCTCACACCCAAAACGAAATGGGTTCAAGAGAGGGAGAGAGGTAGCACGAAAATGAGAGGAAGAAGAGGGAAGAACTCAAAGCTTCCAAGCCTCTTCAGAACGAAAATGGGGGTAGAAGATGATCACCTCTTGGCTTATGGTGTTTGGGAGGAGAAGAAAAGAAGAATGAAGGAGGAAATAAGAGAAGAAGAAGAAGTAAAATGTGTCTTTCCAACTCTCTCAGCAATTCACAAAAGTAAGGAGAAGAAAATTAGGCTTTTGCTTTATTTTTAGTTGCATTCATTAAAGTTCATCGTTTTCGTCACTAACAGGCTCTTCGTTTGGGCTCAATACTTCATCCGAAAATTATTTCGAATGTATATTTGGATTCCCAATATTATTCTCAACAGCCCTGACCAATATCATCTCATTCCGAGATACTTGGTCCGACACTCATATCTCAACCGGGCTCATTTTCAATTTAACCGGTCTCCATAATTCACCAACAATTCCTAGAATCTTAATTTAATTAATTTCAATTTATTGGGACATTAAACAATTCGTATTCAACTTGTCAATATTTATTTTTCTTAATTAATCCTCTATTTTAAAATTCAAGATGTTACACCACCCTTATCTGAAGAACTTCAGATTCCCACTGAACTGAGGTATATAATATCGTACTCCACTTAGGCGGTGTAAAATTGAGAGAACGAGGTAATTTTCGTCAAAAGGCTGAACCAAGAGTTCGGTCAAGGCAGTCAACCTCGACCCCGGATTTCTAGAACAGATCATTGGCACGCCCGGTGGGACCGTGTAAATTTGTGAGTCCTGCATCGAATCGACCAAGTAACATGGAGCGCCTAGAGGAGACGAGACCCCGGAAGGACACGTCCAGACTGTGACAAGAACTTTGAATTTCAATGAGGGAATAGTAGAAACCCCTAGGACGGAGTTAAAAGATCGGGTGGTAGTATGAGCAAATCCCAGGGATGAGATCATAAGGCAACTACACTAGGATATATAATCATTGCGCAGGGAGAATCGAAGTGATCAGAGGCAGCGGGAGAACCCCTACCAACCGGAGAGATCCTTGACGAATGTGTATGAGGAGCTGGAATCCACACATCGAAAGAAGGAGATGAACAGCCAGAGGAGGACGCTGAACCACGGTAGGGGAGGAGAATATCAATTCAAGATTCCATTTACCAGAAGATTGATGAGTACTCCGATTCCTCGATACCTACAAACACCCCAGCCATTGTCAATTGGGAAGTATACTGGAGAATCAGACCCCGGAGGTCATTTGGATGCCTACGTCAACGAGTCGATGTTCCTTGGTGCTGAGGAGGATGTAATGTGTAGAATGTTCCCAAGGACGCTGTCTGTTGAAGCTCTGGGGTGGTTTAAGAGCTTGCCCAGCGGGTCAATAGACTCTTGGGATGACATGGCCCACGTTATTCTTCAACATTTTGTGGTGTCTAGAGATGTGCCAAAAACATCGCACACACTGACGCAAATTAGACAAGGAGCTTAAGAGAGTTTGAAGGATTTTTTGAAGAGGTTTTATAAAGAAGCAGCATTGGTTCCGGGGTTGACAGAAGAAATTCAGATGCATATTGTGGTAGAAGCATTACAACCCTGGTCCCCTTTTGCATTATCATTGGCAAAGGGACTTCCTCGGGCGATGGAGGAATTTAGAAGTAAAGCAGCAAAGTATGTAGGAAGAGAAATACATTTAGCGGCTCCCAAGCAAAGAGGCATAGATATGGAAGTGAAGAGAGCGGATAAGAAAGAAGCTAGGATGGAGAGAAGAGGACCTGGTACGGATGTATTCCCATGACAACGAGAAGGGAGGAGTATGAATGCAGTGCACTATACACCGTTGACCATTCGACCTAGCCAAATTTTACGAGAGGTTGGATGGAGAGGAATGACGGTGTATTGGGTAAGAAAGCCCATTCCTATGAAAAGATTAGAACCCCAACAAATATTGTGAGTTTCATGAGCAGGGCGGGCACAATACTGATGAATGTTGTCAGCTAAAGGAAGCCATCGAGACGTTGATAAGAGAAGGGAAGTTAAAGCAGTACCTGTCCAAGCAAAGAGCAAACCCAGAGCCAAAGAAAGTAGCACCCTGAAGGAAGGAGGTTGACCCGGTTGAGGAAGAAGCCCGGAGTTTGAAAAGGCCTGCTTTAGACAAAGGCAAAACTGTAGTCGATAACATTGATGATGATGAGACTTGGATGAGTTCGGGTAGGAGGGATGTCATAGACATGATTGCTAGAGGATTTGCTGGAGGAGGAGTGTCGAACTCAGCAAGGAAGAGCCATCTGAGGATGATAATGTCAGTACAGGCGAAAACAAACAATAGGCCTTTTAGGGACAGTGTTAAAACCCCAACCATTACTTTCACTGATGATGATTATGACCCGACTGTGCCAGGAGGCGATGACGCGATGGTAATAGAAGCCGTGGTGGCAAACAAAACAATAAGAAGGATGTTGGTAGATCAAGGGAGCTCATGTGACGTGATTTTCTATGAGTGTTTTAAGAAAATGGGCCTCTCAGATTCTGATTTGCAACCATATACCCAGGAGTTGATTGCATTCAACGGTGCCAAACAATCCACTAAAGGATATTTGGACACCAGATTAACCTTTGAAGGAGAGCCGGGGTCAAAAACTATGCGAACCAGAGTTTTGGTTATTGATGTAAAGTCACCGTTCAACAGGATTATTAGATGCCCATCTTTGAATGCTCTGGAGGCAGTTGTGTCTACTCCGAACCTTTTAATAAAGTTCATTGACAAGTATAATCAGGTATCCTCTGTTCGGGGTGATCAGTAAATGGCGAGGTATTGTTACAACCTCAGTGTGTTAATGACCAAAGCAGAAGAATCAGTGAAAAGAAAGAGATTGAATGACGGTGGATCAGTTCCGGAGTCTGTGAATCTGATAGACTTGGACCCAAGAGAGGAGTCGAGGTTGGATCTAGAAAACCCTCTGAGACCAACATCGGAAGGAGGAGTGAAGAAAGTAGTGTTAGAAGATGACCCCGCCAAAAGGACGGAGATAAATGATTCTTTAGATCAAGGAATGGAGGAACGATTGATCAAGTTGTTAAGGGATTTTAAAAACCTCTTTGCATGGACAGCAGCCGATATGCCAGGGATTGACCTGAACTTCTGTTGTCATAAGTTGGCAGTCTATCCAGAGTCCAGAGCGGTGGCACAAAAGAAGAGAAGATTGGGTCCAGAAAAATAGTAGGCGACGTGTGAGCAGACCGAAGAATTGTTGAAAGATGGATTTATAAGAGAAGTGTAGTATTCCTCTTGGGTCTCAAACGTAGTGATGGTGAAGAAGGCTAATGGCAAATGGCGAATGTGCATGGATTTTACAAATCTGAACAAGTGTTGCCCTAAAGACCCGTACCCCTTGCCAAGCATTGATCAAATGGTAGATGATTCGTCGGGGTACCGATTCCTGTCTTTTATGGATGTGTACTCTGGCTATAATCAGATCCCGATGTGGAAGGAGGATGAGGATAAAACAGCATTCATGAATGATAAAGGAGTTTTCTATCATACTGTGATGTCGTTTGGGTTGAAGAACGCCAAGGCTACATACCAGAGAATGATGAACGAGGTGTTTGACGGAATGAGGTCAAAAATGGTCGAGGTTTATGTAGACGATATAATTACTAAGACCCTGGTTGGAGGAGATCATGTTGAGGATCTGAGGAAGGTGTTTCAAAGATTGCAGCTTTACCATATGAGGCTGAATCCCCTCAAGTGCACATTCGCAGTACCGGCTGGAAGATTTTTAGGATTCATGCTAACCCAGAGGGGTATAGAAGCTAATCCGGACAAATGCAGGGTAGTGAGAGAACTTCAAAGTCTGACCAATGTGAAGGAGGTGCAATCGTTAAATGGAAAGGTGGCGGCCTTATCCCGGTTTATGCCAAAAATATCACATTGGTCATTACCTCTCTACAAGATGTTGAAAAGGAACAAAATTTTCAGTGGGGAGAAGAGCAGGAAAGAGCATTTCAAGAGCTGAAAAAGGTCCTGGCGAATCCGCCGGTGTTGACAAGGCCTGACCCCAGAGAAAAACTATTTATTTACCTGTCTATTTCTGATGAAGCAATTAGAGCCGCACTTGTGAAGGAAATTGTTGAGGGTCAGAGGCCAGTATACTTTGTCGGAAAAGTGTTGTAAGGAGCAGAAAATTGGTATCAGAAGCTTGAGAAGGCGGCTCTAGCTTTAGTTTGGACGTCCCGGCGTCTAAGATAATATTTTCATGCACATCCCATAACAGTTCGGATTGATCTTCCTTTGAGAGCGGTGTTTCATAAACCTGATTTGGCAGGAAGAATGACGAAGTGGGCGATAGAGTTATCAGAGTTCGACATCTCTTACGAACCACAGACAACCATAAAAGCCCAAGTTTTGGCAGATTTTGTGACAGAATTAACAGGAGAGACCCCAATTCTACCACGGGAGCATTGGAGGATTTTTGTCGACGGGTCGTCAAATGGAAAAGGTTATGGGGACAGAGTGGTAGTTGAAAGCGAAGACGGAGTGAGTGTGGAAATCTCCCTCAGATTCAATTTTAAAACATCGAATAATCAAGCTGAGTATGAGGCATGTTTAGCAGGACTCAGAGCAGCCTTGGACTTAGGGGCTCAGACGGCGGTACTTTATAGCGATTCACAATTAGTGACTTTGCAAATTAATGGAAAATATCAGGCAAAGGAACCGTTATTGCAATAATACCTAGCGAAGGTTAAGGAATTGGGAGAGAAATTCGCAAGTGTAGAATTCAAGCATGTCCCGAGGGAAGAGAACATAAGAGTCGATGTCCTGTCCCGACTGGCTAGCACGAAAAAGGCCGGGTGTATCACTATAGTGATACAGAGCACATTGGCCTCCCCAAGCATTTCAAATCCGTTAAGGGTGTATGCTGTTCAATTCAAAGCACACCCAGAGAGCTCTTGGGTAATTCCGATTATTCGATACATTGTAAGTGGGCAACTTCCGGAGTGCCCAATCAAGAGGAAGAAGTTGAAAAAAGAGCTACCAAACTTCGTACTATTGGATGGGGCTTTGTACAGAAGAAGGTTGACAGTGCCCTACTTGAGATGCTTAAATGAAGAAGAGGCAGACGAGGTTCTCTTTGAGGTACACGAGGGAACATGCGGAAATCACTACGGAGGCAGAAGTCTGGCTAGGAAGATATTGAGGGCAGGTTATTGGTGACCCACTTTAGCCAAGGACGCAGTAGAATATGTTAGAAAATGTGATTCATGTCAAAAGAATAGCAATGAGCACCACGTCCGAGCAGAAGAGCTATTTACATCCGCAGTCCCATGGCCTTTCCACCAATGGGGCATGGACATTCTGGGACCTTTTCCTAAAGCTCCAGGCGGCGTGAAGTACCTAATTATCGGGATGGATTACTTCACAAAGTGGATTGAGGGGGAAGCAGTAGTACATATTACTGCAGCACGGACCCGGAGGTTCTTTTATGAGAATATCATTACGAGATTTGGGATACCGACAAGAGTGATAACGGACAACGGGACGCAGTTCACGGATTCCAAGTTCAAAGGTCTACTTGAAGGGCTGCAGATTAAACAAGTCTTTTCGTCAGTTGAGCACCCCCAAACCAATGGACAAGCCGAGGTCGTAAACAGGGAAATCTTAAAAGGATCGAAGAAATGATTGGGTGAAGCCAAGGGGAATGGGCCAACCAGCTGTGTCATGTTCTTTGGGCACACCGGACAACCCCACACTCGTCTATGGGTGAAGCCCTATTCCGGTTGGTCTATGGAGTAGATGCAGTAATTCCAATTGAAATAAACTTGATATCTCTAAGAGTTTAACAAATTGACGAGGTAGACAATGACAAAAGATTAAAAAAACGAACTAGATTTGTTAACCGAGGTTAGAGAAACTGCCTTTGTCCGGGATCAAGCTGTCAAAGCCAAAGCTGCCTTTCGATATAATGTGAAAGTCCAACAAAGAAGGTTTAATATGGGCGACCTCGTCCTAAGGAAAGCGTCAATTGGAAATCGATTCACTGCACCAGGGAAAGCTGGCACCAACATGGGAAGGGCCATACCAGGTGAATGAGGTCACACCAGGAGGAGCTTATTTGCTAGAAACGTTAGAGGGCGAGGTGTTCAAAAACAAATGGAATGTAAAGAATTTATGTGTATATTACAGCTAACCGGCATCATAAGCCATGCACTCTTTTCCCTACCCAAGGTTTTCCCACAGGGTTTACTTGGGAGGTTTTTAATGAGGTATGCAATCGGGGTGCTATTTGTTTAATAAAGTGACATTGCGTGGATAATATTGTTTCGTTGGATTCCTTAAGTTATTAAAACCCCAGAGTGGTCTAAGGACCCCAGAGTGGTTAAGTTATTAAAACCCCGGAGTGGTCTAAGGACCCCAGTAGGTAAGTTATTAAAACCTCAGAGTGGTCTAAGGACCCCAGAGTGGTTAAGTTATTAAAACCCCGGAGTGGTCTAAGGACCCCAAAGTGGTTAAGTTATTAAAACCCCGGAGTGGTCTAAGGATCCCAATGGGTAAGTTATTAAAACCCCAGAGTGGTCTAAGGACCCCAGAGTGGTTAAGTTATTAAAACCCCAGAGTGGTCTAAGGACCCCAGAGTGGTTAAGTTATTAAAACCCTGGAGTGGTCTAAGGACCCCAGAGTGGTTAAGTTATTAAAACCCCAGAGCGGTCTAAGGTCCCCAGTGAAAGTCATTAAAACCCTGGAGTGGTCTAAGGACCCTAGTAGGTAAGTTATTAAAGTCATCAAAGTGGTAAAGTTGATTAAAACACATGGCCCGAGGACCCTAGAATAATTTTTATTTCAAGTACGAAGTGAAAGGGAGTTATGTGAAAAAGAGGCAATGTAGATAAAGTACTACTTTCATTAACAAAAGGCACTACGGCGAAAGCTATAAGGATTCAAAAATGGCAGAGCTCATCCCGCCTACAAAGCAAAATTTGATTACAAAAAGAAATTGGGCGGAGCTCATCCCGCCTATAGAGCAAAAAGAAATCAAGGGTTGACAGGATCCTCCCCTTCACCCTCCGACCCAGCACCGGCATCATCCGCCGTGGAGTCGAGACCATCATCCTCCCCTGTAAAACATCCTTAATTCTTTTAAGAATGCTTTGATACCAAAATGAAACAACCCGTCTTAATTAACCCAAATACCGAGAGACCAGGGGAAATTTTTCCCAAAATTAACCAAGCAGTCGGGGTAAAATAAAACAGCATAAAGGCAAGGGAAGGCAAAACCGACAGCGGAAGAACAAAGCTTAATAAGCCCCATTACAGCGTTCACTCGCTCAAGCGAGACCCAGATCCGCTTGGGCGAGACACCCATTCGCTTAAGCAAAACCAACCCGAAACCTTCCATCCATTCACACTCGCTGGAGCGAATACCTTGTTCGCTGAAGCGAACACCCACACTCGGTAAATTTTGTCACTCGGAATTGGGACCTCGTCCACTCGGGAACGGCCCCCACATACATGATTCACCCGGTAAATTCATACTTAGCCCAATTACAATTATAAAACACACGGGCGTATTTCACTCGGGAAATGATTCCCTCGGATACTCCACTCGGAGCCCATAAGCTTTCCTCACACGGATTATTTCCCTAGTCCAATACCACTCGGTATATTTCAACCACAATTCACTCGGTCACATCTTAACCATTCATCACTCGGGTAATACATTAACCCATTCCCCCAAAGAGGAATTCACCAAGTTAAGTCACTCAGACTTATTCAATACTTAGCCACTCGGAATATATAACATTCACTCGGAATGTATATAGCCTCGTTCACTCGGAAGAGGACTCCCAGAATACCATAATCAAAACCATCACAACAATTCTTCCCTCGGAAGAGGTTCACTCGGGATTTCCCACTCGGAATTCAAACTCATCCCCACTCGGGGTTTACTTATATTTTCACTCGGTAACATATGGACTAGTCTTCCCTCGGAAGTAGCCCACAGAGTACATCTTTACTCGGAATTGTCTTATGCCTTTATCACTCGGGAAAAGGCCACACAGGCAATAGCCTCACTCGGCAATGGCTCTCCTATCAATATTCCACTCGGAATTCATTGACTTAGCATTATTCTCACAACACCACATAATAAACAACTCGGGTAACATCATAACAATGTAAATATATATATATATATGTATAATGTACACTTGTTCACAAACCTGATATACAACCCATATAATTAAATCTGTTCGGATTACAAGAGAGCCGGCCAAGGCTTAACACATCTATTTACAATATACATACTATATATGCACTTCAACAATCTGAGTTCCCATCACTCGGACTTGAGGGCATCTCCTCAATACCAGTCCGACCTGCATACACTGAAAAATAGTGTAGGGGTGAGCTTTTACATATTAAATGACAGTTATTGACTCGGATTAATCTTCGAATCCTTAACCATGCAATAACATATGTCAATCAGCAATTATACAAATCACATAATCAATCATAGCACATACTGCCATTTAAATATGAACATTCACACGTCATCTTCCGATCGGGATTTACCCATTTCACTCGGCTATAATGCACAACATCAACAATAACAATGTATCATTATACATGTATTCCTCCAATCGGATTTTACCCCAAATCTATTCCGAGCAATAACCATAATGTTTAAACTCCGAGCCTAGCTCAAGGAGAGTGCCTGAGCCCAGCTCAAAGGTCTTAATCATATCCTCACACATTTTCATCTGATTGCCGATTCAACAATAAGCGTCCAACGCTTCATGCTCTAAGCATTTCCAGGGGCAAATCGGATGCATACGATCTCATTCATCAGGCGTCCAACGCCAATGCACTCGGCATTGCCTTGAGTCCAACTCAAGGTCTTTCATCAAGCGTCCAACGCTTAGTGCCCTCGGCACTGCCTCGAGTCCAACCCGAGGTCTTTCATTATATTTAACACATATTCATCCGATTGCCGATCGGTATTAAGCGTCCAACGCTATATGCACTCGGCATTCCCATTGGCGAATCAGATGACCCACATCTCATACACTCGGCAATCACAATGCCATCCACTCGGATTATGCTTACAACAAGCATCTCATGCTTTCTCATATAACATTCCACTCGGAAATCAACACTAGTAAGCATCCCATGCTATTCCATATAAAATTCCACTCGGCATTAACATAGTAGTCCCCATCCTATGCACTCAGCATTCGCATATTCAATGTCAAGCATCACATGCATTTAAGCACACCATCACACACGGGGACCAATAACAGACCACACAAATGCACTCGGCATTCATAATATGCATCTCATGCATTTAACATAACCACAACATGCATCATACATCATATGGACGGAAATCATACACCACACGATAATAATCATCACACATCCAGGCTCAACTCAAACAACATACAATCACAAAACAAACACAACACATCACAGTGTATTAGTTTCACCCGAAAACCCGTCCATAAACCATACATTTGAGATGCAATAGCCCCCTTTACCTGGAATGAAGTTCCCAAAAGCTCCTTGGGTTTCCAGATCCGACCAACTGCTCATTGGTCACTCGTTCTTCAGCAGAACGACCCAGCTATTGTACTCAACACAGCTTTAGAGGAACACCGAGCCACTCGGACACACGATCAGCTCTGCCTCCATGAAACTCCATGCTCTCCTTGCAAAACAGTGGAGAGTCCCAAGCCTCCAAGGCACAACACAGTCCTCAACCAAGCATCACAGCCAGTAAAGGATTCCCAACGCTGTTCCACACTTGAACAGCCCAGTCCTCCCAACGATAGAGGACATCCCTGCTTCCAAGCACCCAACCATGCCTTCTTCCTCACGAGCAGCTCTGCCTCACAACAGTGGACCATTTTCCACAAACCGAGGCACCCCACACGCTGTAGGTTTCCAACTCGAGGCTCCAACAACCCTTTAAATGAAAGAAGAAGAAGGAGAAGAAGAACCAGGAGGAAGAAGAAGCAAAAGCTTCAGAAAATTCTAGAGAGAACCAAGAGCGTTTCTCTCATCAGAACATGCACCAAGGAGAAAAATGAATAAAGTGAGAGGGGAAATGTGAGACCGAAGCCTTATCATCTCACAGCCCCATCAGCATCAGCTCACCTCCGTCAATCAACAGCCACATCCTCATTTAATGCCAATCCCATCAGCCATCAAATCACACTTAATACTAATCTTTCCCTCTCCAATTACACAACACGAAAGGGATATGAGAAGGAGGGAACCGGACCCCATTTCATTACCACTAAGGGCACCTTGGTCATTTTCTAGCATTATTATTATTATTGTTGTTGTTATTCAACAATTTGCCTAATTGGCAATTAATCTTAATCAACCATTGACTTAATCAATCCATAACCTTAATCCTAAAATTTACCACACTCGGTAATTAATTAAAAATCAAGATGTTACACCCTGCAGCCAAAGGACGAAGCTCGAAAGAAACATTGGCAGGAGGAAAGGATTGACCGCTTATCTCGGTTACCAATTCGCCATTCCGGAATCGGTTGAAGAAACTAATCCCGTTCAGGTTTAGAGGTAACTCCCGGTTTCGGTGGATAACCTGGCGGACCGCGTGACTGAAGGAGTCGATGGCGGCGTGAGAAAATTGTAACATATCCTCTTGGTACTTATCTTGCTCACTTGTGACCGTCGTAGACCACTCTTCGTTCTTCTTACGAAGATCGGTCACTTGGCGTTCCAGATCGGCCACTTTCTTCTGCAGGTCTTCCTTCTCTTTCTTCCAGTTTTCCTCGGACCGCTGGTAAGCTTGGTGAGCCCGACCGCAGTCTTCAGAAAGCCGAGATATCTTGTCCTTTAGACGTTCCAATTCCAGCTTTGGACCGTCAGTTGCGGCGGAGTAGATGGCGGAGAGGGTCTTGATGTTGTACCACATCGTCGTCTCTAAGGCGAATGTGATGTCGTCCTTCTCCAACCCCGGCTTGAGGCGATAGGGAAGCTCGAAGTCAGAGTTCGGGGGAAAAGTCCTGGAGAGCAACTCCTCCAAAGCTTCCATACCGGAGCGAGGAGGGGGAGGAAATTCACTCTCAATTGGAGTGTCAGTGGCCGTCTCCTTGCCCTTATCTGCGGCACGGGAGGTGGGGTTTGGTTTCTGCTTCTTAGAGGGCCCAGCAGCTTGCCCCTTTTCCTTCCTCTTGCTGGGGGCGTCCTCTAGGGTAGGGAGCTTGAAAGATTTCCTCAACTTGGGGGTGACGTTGTTCTCCGCGGCGGTGTCAACCACGGATCCCTCCATCAGCTTCCAGAGGTTTTCTAGGGCTGCGGCACTCATGTTCCCTGAAAAAATGAAAGTCAGTTAAAACAACCGTGGTGATAAAAATGTATATGCATATATATATATATAAACAAAGTAAGGGAATCTACCCAGGCGATTAAGGTAATCGTCCCGTGTCTCAGCTGAGCTAAGGAGAGAACGGCATTTTATAGGGGCACCCCGGGATATGTTGTGGAGGGCGTCAACCACCACTTTTGCAGATTCGGAGAGGGAGGATTAGTCAATGGCATATAGGCCGAACTCTCCAGCAGAAAGTGCTTATGAGTCCAACCGGTGTGAATCCTGAATCGGCCTTCTTCGTCCTTCCAAAACAGCTGCCCTGTACCTTTAACGAAGAGTTTCAGGTAGGAGTTCTTGAAGGAGCCTCCGGCGATCTTGCAGGATTCAGCGAAGGCTTAGAAATTGACAATGTCACTTTGACACCGTAAATTAACGAATCCCATCTCGGTTCCACTTCGGCACATCACTCGAGCATACCGGAAGAAGAAGGGGACGGTGGGGGTGAAGCCTAAATGCTTACCCAAAACCTCCAAAGAAAGAATAAGGGCCCAGCCGTTGGGATAAAGCTGGTTGGGGGCGACGTCTAAAAATTGTAGTACCCCTATTTCAAATTTATTCAGGGGGAACCGGACTCCCACCTTGTTGATAGTATAGTCATGGAAGAAGATGAAGCGGTCTTTCAGAATGTGATAGATCCACTCTGTGATGGTAGGGGCAAAAGGTGAAAGAATTGGCGTATTTCTTGGCGTGCCAATGGTACTCCAGCTCTAGTTCCACATCGTCCGTCGGTTGAGCAAGACGACTGTAAATAGGAAGAATTTCTTAGGAAACCCAGAAGTAAGGGTCTTCGGCCTTCCAGGCTAGCCAATTTACTTTGTCCGCTATCATGAAGGTGTCATCGGGGTCATTTCGCAGGGTTGACGAGCCAGAGGCATCCATAGTTACTACGTGCGCTAAAAAAGGTACATGTGAGTAAAAGTCAGTATCATCAGCATAGTAATGTACTACGTTGGAATTCTCACTCCGGTTCGGAGACATAAGAGGTAGGGGTGAATGAGGAATTTGAACACCGGAAGTGGAAGACTCCGCCCAGGAAGTTGAGCCCAAGTTATTTGGAGTCATCCACCTACGGATGTCTGTTTGGGTAAGCCGAGGTTTATTGCGAGGAACCTCGGGTGGCCAGGAAATAGAGGGTATAATTTCACATAAGGAATTTTGTTCCTGGCCGTGGTTAGAAGAAAAAGAAGACATGGTAAAAAGAAATTGTGAAGGCTACCTATGGGGATAATGCGAGCGGTTCTTCTAGTACGAACCAGGACGAGGTGAGAGCAAAGGCAGAAGGACGGTCGAGCAGAGTTTCAGCAGAAGAAAAGTAAAGTGAAATAACAGAGACGCTTGCCTTTTTATAGGCAGCAGAGGAACATGGGCCGAAGTTCAACCGTCGCGGCCTATGGACGAAGTGGAAGATGAAGCGTCGCGGCCCAAAAGGGCGCGTCGTGTCGCTCCGACTGACGTCATCTCAAAGCGCGTGAGATGCACGACCAACCACGAGGTGACACGTCACTGATCCACGTGATGTGGCAGCTTTTACAGGTGAGATGCATAAAATGCTTCACTTACCCAAAGTACATGTGACACCGGACATGTTTGGTATATCGGCACTTACACCCCGACAAATTTTTCAAATGTACTATGGATAGTTCATCTTTTGCAGTAATACTACAAACATAAACTAAGGGGTAAATGATCCGGGGTGGCAACTCAGGATGGACGAGGTCCGGAAAATACAACGCCACGTCATTATGAGCTGGCAAGCTATAACCAGAGTCCGAAACCATTAGTTGACCACAGACCTTTCCCATTAACCCCAGTCGACTACTGACAATCCGACAACCAATCAGAGGAAGTATGGGCAACCTTACCCTGCAGGCACTGTATCAACAGTAAGTTAGGAAGGTAGTCAAAACACTTTCAAAACTGAGGTAAACACTATAAATACAAGTCATTTATTACTGAACAAGGATCTGATCTAAGCTTTTCGTAAGTTACCTCTGTAACACGATATTACCTTAAAAACTGTACTAACTTAAGTATCGGAGAATATTCTGCAGGTACCCCTCCGGTGTGGTCTTGAAGCATCAGTACGGATTTAACATTGATAGCCACCTTTATCTGAACAACTTCGGATTCCCACTGTGTAACGCACGTCATTATGAGCTGGCAAGCTATAACCGGAGTCCGAAACCATTAGTTGACCACAGACCTTTCCCATTAACCCCAATCGACTACTGACAATCCGACAACCAATCAGAGGAAGTATGGGCAACCTTACCCTGCAGGCACTGTATCAACAGTAAGTTAGGAAGGTAGTCAAAACACTTTCAAAATTGAGGTAAACACTATAAATACAAGTCATTTATTACTGAACAAGGATCTGATCTAAGCTTTCCGTAAGTTACCTCTGTAACACGATATTACCTTAAAAACTGTACTAACTTAAGTATCGGAGAATATTCTGCAGGTACCCCTCCGGTGTGGTCTTGAAGCATCAGTACGGATTTAACATTGATAGCCACCTTTATCTGAAGAACTTCAGATTCCCACTGTGTAACGCCCCAGCCGCTTTTCAGGAATGAACGACTCGCCCCACAGACCAACACGGGACCTTTCCAATGTGCTTTTGTCCTCACTCACACACTTCCCGAGAACTTCCCAGGAGGTCACCCATCCCAGAATTACTCCAAGTTAAGCACGCTTAACTTTGGAGTTCTTAAGTGATAGGCTACCGAAAAGGCTAATGCATTTGTTGGTATAGGTAGTACGAATTCATTTCTTTAAGCTATCCTCGACTGTATAGTCCCATACCTATACAGTCTTTGGATCCTTCTCATTCTGGTATGTATTCGGTTCGTTCATGTGTCCCTCCCACTGGAAGCCTGCCAGGAGCCGCTCCTTGTCCGTGCCTATGCACCGACGATCACTCCCCGCCCTCAACAGTGCCCGGGATGCCACATTCCCCGCTGGAAGCCTGCCAGGAGCCGCTCCTTGTCCGTGCCCATGCACCGGCGATCACTCCCCGCCCTCAACAGCGCCAGGATGTCACACACTGAACCGAGGTATATAATACCGTACTCCACTGAGGCGGTGTAAAATTGAGAGCACGAGAGGTAATTTCGGTCAGAAGACTGAACCAAGAGTCCGGTCAAGGCAGTCAACCTCGACCTCGGATTTCTAGAACAGATCAGAATTGTTTTTATATGATAATAGTGGTGCATTTTATGATGGACCAAATATTTAGTGCTCTATTCATGGTAAAAGATGTAAAAAGGGTAACGGTGATAATTTTGTAATTATCTACTCATTTTTACACCGATTGTTCAAGGAAATCAGTGTAAAAATATTATTTTACATCGGGTGTAGAAAAAACGATCTCAAAGAGATTGCGATGGCAACCTTGTAAATATTTACACATTTTTACACCGGTTTTGTAGTGGAACTAGTGTAAAAAATAATTTTACACCGAACATGAATTTTTTTCAAATTTTACATTGATTACAAAATTTTTTACACCTACTATATCTACATCTCATAAAAAACCGGTGTAAAATGTAAAAAAGGTCCGTGGTAAAAAAATATATAAAAAGCATATTCCAAAAGATGTTAGAATAAAGGTGATCCAAAACATGTTTTGGTCTACCATAAAACGTCCTGATAATAATAATTACGAAAAACAAAAATGGAATCTTAGATGTGGTATCAATATAAACAGCATATGAAGTCAACAAAAACTTAGTTTAACTTGATCCTTTGAGTCCAAACTTTCTTGTTTAAACTAGAATACCTGTTTACAGCAACCAAAATGAACAATACATGTTTACTTAGCAAAAGGCTCAGGCAAGCTCAATAAATTATGGAGTAATTGATCAAATCTTTGTTTTAAATGGTTTTTCATACTAATTTAATATTACTTTTGTATTTCACATATGAAGTAATAAATTTCATACCAAACACAGTTTATTAATAAAATATGTCATATTAGGTTCATATATTTGGTATTTCGAAAAATTTATGCAATGTTTTTATCGTACATCTAAGAATGGTGGCTGTGAAAGTTATTTTCAAATCAAAGAGGATACTTTAATATAAGAAGCTAGAATTTCATTTATATAATTGATTAAAAATGGCCTTTATCTTAAAATTTATTCATTTTTAGTTGTCATTGTTTCACTACAAAATATATTTTTAAAATGCATACAGAAAATTCACAAATTTTAAATATTTTATTAATAATAAAATGAACTTGGCAAAGAGAAAAAATGAAGTGTGTGCCAGAAAGAGAGAAAGTGAAGTAACATCATATATGTTGACGATTGACTAAACAATTGCCTCACAACATGGGATATGTGAATATGAATATTCATTTTTGTTAATATTTTTTTATTAACCTCATCACTCACAAGTATGTATCATCTATATTTGGTCACACTTATGAGTTTTTCACTTCTCTTTAAAATATATTTGATGTGTACTGTATTCAAAAACTTTTTTCCATTCTAAATGATTAAGTTTGATAACATATGAATAATAATTTAAGTTAGGTTGCAGTTTATTTTATTAATTTAAAAGTTTATTAAATAAAATAGTTGTTTAATAAATAAACTTGTTTTAATAGTTTATAGTGTTTTTTAAAAAATACTTAAAATAACATTTAAGGTTATAAACTCCAAACTTATTTTATTTATTTACACTTTTATTTTTTATATATATTCTTAAACAAATAACTCATCTATTTTAAAAAATAATATATTTCTTATATCATTTTACATTTAATAACTCTATTTTTATCAAACATATTTTAATTTAATCAATTAACTTTCAACTTCTAACTTTAAATTTTCAACCAACTAATCCAATAAAATAAAAATAAAAAAACCGGACAAGAACTTTGATAATTTCTTTAAATATAGATTATTATATTTAATTATTTTTAATAGTACAAGCATATTACTAATATAATATTCATTTGTTAAACCAAGCAATCGTCAGGTCTCTGGCTGGTTATTACCTGAATATGGAGACACTGATAATATTTTAAGACGCAAATACGAGAACACTTGATCCAAACCTGTATGTTTAAGTTCCATAACAAGGACCGTATCACATATTATTGGTTAAATAGCCGTTTTCTTCATTTAAATTAATATACTAACATATTGGTGAAACAACGAAGACAAAGACGAGTAATGAAAATGGGATGAATATTTGTGACAAAAACGGGATCAATAAAAATATTTGTCACAAATTATATTCTGTTTTTCTCTTTGATGCAATTGAAAGGCACAAGATTTCTGCATGGCCAGACGCTAGAAAAAATGAACTAATATCACCGTAATGAAAACAAAAATTGAGGTGTTTTCTACAATCCTACAATTCAGGTACGAGGAAATTTGGTAACCTACTTCCGATTGGCGGCTCTATACAACTCTCTCACTCTCTACATAGAACAATCATCAGATTTACTTGAACGAATTTATGACTACGAATATGCCCTACTATTAACCATTTCTAATAATTTCTGGCTAAGCTAACTATTCTAAGCATTATACAAGCTCCCCAGCCAAGAGTGGGGGATTTTTTTTATCAGAACTTGTAGCCTGGTCAGAGTCAGTAATCATCATCTCCCATCACCACAGCATTGTGCACCTTTTCCTTCCTGAAGTTTCTGCCACAAACAGAGCATCTCCCTAGGACCTTGGTAATGAGCAACCACATAACCATCCTTGCAACCCTCATTGTAAACTTTGCCCTCATTCTCATACCGAACTTCTAGACCTTCCTTTTTCATGTCTGATATCCACATTCCCATGGCAACGTCTTCTAATTTAAACATCTGCCAGACAGTGTGAAAATTAACTCATTGCGTGCTCAGATATGTCACCAATGCTTTGGTACAAAATATTTTTAGCCCACTCGTAATTTCACAAACCATTCTCAACAAGTAATGGATTTTATTAGGCTCCATTATGTGTTTTGTTCAAAATTTCATAGTTTGGATTAGTCGCTACTCCCTAACAAAAAATTTGTTCATAATTAATCCTCAACAGAAAAAAATGTTACGTTTTAGTCTCCATCATTGTTGTACTTCAGTTAATTAATGATAACGACATTCCATGTTAAGGATGTCATATGGACTGATGGTAAGAACTAAAACCTAAACCTTTTTTCATGGCAACTAATCTCTAACATTTTTATGTAAGTACAAAATCTAAACTGAAACTTTTGTAAAGATCAAATACTTAAATTAAGCCATTTTATTATATACCTTCAAATTGTTCTGTTTGTATTTCTTGTACACCGTCCTTGCTATATCATGTGAGACCACATAACCGGGACCATGTGCAAAAGGAGGATAAGTCCCTTCACTCCATTCCTTTAAGTTCAACATAGCAAGCAAAATAAGATAATCAGTAAAAAAATTTCTTGGGTGAAAATAACACAATTATAAGTTACTTAACTGCTGGTAAACAAAAAAGACCAAAAAATGAGGCAAAAAAAACAAGGCAAAGCAAATGAAGGCAATAATTTTAACTGTAGAACAGCTTAGCTGTGACTTAAAAAAAAAGGACACAACAAACCTACAAGTTTCAGACCTCCGAAAGTGTAGCAACTAGCACGTGGCAATTCAGTCCAGTTTTGAATTTTTTTTTAATAGAATTTCTGACTATAACTTAGTATACAGATTGCCATTTTCTGATGAACAAGCATATGATAACTAACATAAATGATAAATGCATCTATCTATCCCTTTTCGAGTGAATAACAAAGTTCCAATCCTACAATGTAAGTTGTTTAGTTTGCATGAGTATACACTTGCACATGACCAATGCAGTCAACCAATATCTAATTATTTCATTTGGTGCTTCCTCTCTTTTTTTGGTGCTACCGATATCTAATTATAAGCAGGCCATAACAATTAATAATATAAACACATGGAGCAAGAGATATTCAAAATTTTAAAATAAGAGGATATCTCTACCTCTGGGCTGATGTACCATTTGCTATCTGTACTTCGATGAGGTCGAGATTCTGAATCAATGAGTCCATATAGCAACCCATGAGCAATGTTCATCCTATGCAAAGAGCCAAGCACTTCATCTACCCGGACAAATGCATCATCATCCGTCTTCATGACAAACCTCGCTGAAACTTGTGTCTGTTCAAGAGACTGTGTCAATGAGGCAGAGGAAGGATTCTCCAAGTCAAAGGAAACAGACAAGACATTACCCCAAAAATGCAGATGGCTAAAGTTTTCCACGTGATGAGGCTGTAGTAGTCAACAAATGGCACCAACTGTATGTCTCCATAAGTTTGTGCTTCCTTCCATAACTCTTCATTAACTATTGGGCTTTTATGCTACATCAGCTCAAACAAAAGAACAAATTCAGTAAAAAAGCACAAGTAACATTATTAACATAAAATTTCAAAAAGTAGTAAAATATCATGTCCATTTTGATTATCAGAATGCCAAGCTAAGATAGTGCAAAGATACCAAAAACAAATGCTCCAATAGAAGCAAATATTAAAGCACTTTTTTTTTCAGACAAGTTATAGGTTTGAAGACCTCCAATTTAGGAAAAGACAGAAATTTTAATCTTATGCAATTATTTTTAGTTGTTTGCATATACTTCCCTAGACATGGTTAGGGGCTTTTCAAACATGGTTGAATGAAAGAAAAATAATATCACATCCATTCTACTGGGTTTTGGAAACATTGGGATGTGCACAACGTGGTCGGAAACTCCCCACCAAACAAACACTCAATGAAGTGATTTCCCCCAAATTCTACTAATACTTGGAACCATGTGAGAAAATCAGAAACAATACCCACCAAACCAACGAAGAAGCGGACTGCTGTTATATTTGATCGAACTGCATTGTACTGCATCCAGGTTCTTCTAACAGCCATCCGACGCTTAAAATTGTTAGCAGTGGAGAAAACCCCAATGAAGAGTTCCAATGGGGTCTGTGTAGATATAGGACGTGATTTCAATGATTCTAGATCAATAATATGCTCAGAATCCTCTGATGTGGGCAGACCACTGGCAAGAACAGATATTAATTTGAGGTCCCCAGAAATTTTTATCTCACTTACCAGCCATGGCTCCAAAGTCTGAACATGTAACCAGCCAAATCAGTCCAGGTATTAGAACAAAAGTGTTCAATATTTCGACGTAGAAAGAAAAATAAAAAACGAAAGAGCGAGAAAGTACTTCACGGAAAGCAAATGAAGTTATGTGTTTTCCATCAACTGTCATCTGGATTCCCTCAGATCCTACTCTAAGGGTTGCAACAAATGGGTAACCTTGCTTAAAAGGGAAGTATTTCCTATTCATTGATAGCTCTTCGTTTGCTGAAGATCGTCTTGAAGTGTGGGAATTCATGCCAGTAGTGTAGACTTGGCTAATGTTCTTCCCCACAATCTTGTTACACTGCTCCAACTCATCAACTGGCAAAAACACAGCCATGTTAAGCAGAGGAAGCCAAAGTGGTGATGCAAATGCAGGTAATGTAATTATGTATAACTTTCGGATCAGAAAACCAGACAGACAAGGCTTTAGCACAACAATTTAATAGAAAAGGTGAACAGGAAAAGATATAAAATATCATTTAACAAACAATTGATTTTCATCTAGATAGGATCCAATTCTGTTGCATGTAACATCAAAAACTAAGAAAAAGAGAGTCTCTTTAATTCAAGAATCACACATCTCCAACTCTGTTATAGAACAATTACTCGTCTTTAGTAGTCACGGGGTTCAAATTAAAAGAATTTTGATTTCAGAATAATCAGGGGAACTTTGATTTCAATTATGATGATTAATTCATATGGATGGTGAACCAAATAATGATAATAGTATTTTCACCTTTCTCAACCTTTTCAGCAGAAGGGGGTGGACATCGAACCTCTTCACCCCAATCATGAGCTATAGTCCAAGTGTTTTGGACAATTACTGGATCTTCAGTGATTTTATCACCATGAAGCCTAACATTATAGTGTAAAACAATTGGAGGATCGGGCTCCCCAGGAAGTGGTTCTCCAGTCAAGTCTATCCGAAAATTGCCTAGAAGACCATTTGGAATGCCAATCACAGTGATGGAAGAACCCTGTGTCAGGCCACAAGGTACTTGCAGTTTATAAATTTCATTACCAAGTTCAGTGGAATTCATTTTATTAAGAAAATGGGGACATTGTTTCTTTTTAGTTCTCGAACTATCATTTGCATGACCTTGTTTTTGCTCTTCAATTGAGGAAATGACACTATTCCATGCACTAGCAGCTTCCTTGATTGCTTCTGCTGCATTAGGCAACCCCTGAGCATGATCAATTAAATCTTTCATATGGCTCCATGTCTGCAGAGTTTGTTGCTCTTCTCTGGAAAAGTTGCTCCCAGCAAAGAGGCTAGATACTAAAATATCAGAAGAAATAACTTGAGAATGACCTTCTGGATGTTGAATAGCAGGTGGAACCACAGGATTTATCCACTCTAGAGGATTGGTACCATTAACAAGGACAGGTATTGTCAGATAACCTTCTCCAATAGGATTTTTCATGACCCCATACCGCAGAATCATAAGCATAAACACCATAAAAAGTGAGGCAACCAGAACTCCTCCATACAATTTTTTCATTTTGTCAATCCTGTGAATGAAGTGATAGTCTTGAATCTTCACGCTACTATATCAAAAGGATGCCAAACTACTTCTAAGTTGATCATTGTCTTTCGTACAACTCCTTGCTGTAACTACAGAGTAAAAATGGGTTGATGCAAATAAGGAATGCAGATAGTATAAGTTCTTCTTATCAGATTCCAAGAAACATCTGTAGGAAAACATTCACTGATTAGCAGTGCACGATTCAATTCTTTCTTTTAATCTGATATGTAACTCACAATAAGATATCAAGTACCAACTCACAATAGGAAAACATGTGTTGGATGCTGATTGCTGAGATATCCACCATGAGTATTATTTGGCAAGCATACAAGATTTAGCTAGCATGCTAGACCTGCAGTCAAGAGCAATACAAAATCCTACTTTTAAATCTTGCAGTCAATGTGCATAAAATAACTCAATCTTCTGTCAATGATTAATACAAACCAAAGCTAACATATCTGTTCTTACTTGAAGAAAATTAACATCATTTGGTTAGGAAACTTAACACTTTCAACGGAAGGCAAACACCACATACAGGTACTATAATAGATTCACACACAAAAAAACAAAACCTAGGATGTACAACCTCTAGAGAGAGAATCATGTAGCACATATGATATACACCAAGTCTACCAACAAGAAGTAAATTCAAACATCATCTCAAGAACGGTTAAATATTTACACCACCAAGAACTATTACACCACCAAGAACTATTAAGGATCACAGTCAAAGTGATATTTGAAACACATACTACAGATATAACCCGGTTGCAGGCGTTCATTCCTTCGCTAATAGCCTAATATAGCCTGAGGAAAAGTACTTCGTACATTCCCTATCAACATTTTATAGAAGAAAAATCCTTCCACTGAATAAAATAATGTAGCAATAAATAAGTGTTCAGCGGTCAATGCCCTCCTCAGGTATACAACCACCATTAGGTCAACATAGCAATTCAAATTTGGTGTTAACGAAAAATTAGCAAGCCCATTTGCAATATATAATTTACATCATAAACTATAATCATGTTTGAACAAGTGAAAATCAGAACATTTAAAAAGAACAAGGACCACGCTATACGGTTTCATTACAGTACAATCACTAAAAAGAAATTAAAAAATCAATTAAAATCAAAACTAACGCATTAACTAGAATTCAATAATTAAAAACCACGTGCCCTCTTCAATCACTTATTATAGAGTTCATCTCAGATCTTACTCCATCCACCGTTTCGCTTTGCATCAAGTAAACGTCAAATCTACTAAAATAACAAAAACGTCTGAAATAAAATGAAAAAGCAAAGAGCTCAAAACGCGTTGGTGTTCGAGCTTCTTCCTAAGTCCTTGGACTCGAAACTAAATGCCGTAAAAGAAGAAGCAAGCATCACAACCGAAATTGCAGGACAAAATATAAATCAAAACCTTCAAAAACAAAATTATAAACAATAATTAGCACAAAGTAAAAAAAAAACACTAAAGAAAAAACGTTAGCCAAATCTTGTCAATTTCAGAACGAATTATACAGCGTAGTATCAGAGTGCAAAGCAAGCAAAAGCAGCATCACGCAGATCGAACGGCGTCGTAATTCAGCGAAGAATCTCGAAGCAAGAAAACGAAAAGAGAAAGAATCGAAGCAGAAAAGTGTAAGGAGCAAGTGAAAAGGAAAGGAAAATCACAATGTAAACAACGATGAGTGACGGTGGAGCGAAGTAAGAAGTGTGAGAGAGTTGATTTTACCTGGTGACATTTTCTCGGGAAAATGGCGGAAAAATGCAGAGCGAGAAAGAAAGAGAGAAAGAAAATAGAGAGGGAAAGAGAAAGAGAAGAGAGCTTCGTATCTAAATGTGTGTTCTGTGTTTTCAAAGTTTTGAAGTTTCTTTCTTCTTCGACTTCGCCGTGTGAGGTTCGGTTCCTTCGTCTTCAACTTAATAACAGTACAAAGAAGTTGACAGAGAGTTTTAAAAAAATAAAAAAGAAGAATAAAAAAAAACAATTGAAAAGAGGGAAAGAGAAAGAAAAGTGAAAACATCGAGACACTGCGCTACCGTGTTCTACGGTGTAATTAGATTTTTGGATTCAAGCGGAAAAGGGTAAATTTGTAAACGTGTATGTATACATACTCGGTTAATTTTGTTGATAATGTGTTTAATTTTTTCCCTAGTGTAATTTGTAAATTTCTTTTTTTGGTATCCTATGTTTATAATCAGTATATTATTATTTCTTCGTAAAAAGGAATCAGTGTATTATTGGCATGAAACATCCTCCCTTCCGTAAGGTATAATTTTAAAGTTTTTATGTTCATTTTAGTAAGATACAATTACAACTTTTAGTAAGTATTTGTTGATTTTTTATATTTATTCTTGTTAACCATAAGAAGTAATAAATAATTTAAGAATGCTATTCTCTCTGTTTTTATTTGATTATCACAAAAATCTTGTTTTCATTTAAAAAATGTTTTTTATTAAAATTTTATTTTTTTCATAAAAAAATTAGGAGATTATTTTTATAGTGACTTATTTTTTCTTATAGTTTTTTAAAAAGAATATTTTCTAAAACAAATGTTAGATTAGTTTTCATTTATTTTTATTTTTTTGGAAACATTTATTTTTTAAAATATGACTGTCTTCAAGGTTGGCCCGTCAACCTATTTATTAACAAGCCTAAACGAATCAGACTCAAGTGAGATAATGGGTCAAAAAAATTTCTGGACTTGTCCTTGGCTCAGTTTTTGTTAATTGGCCCAATGGGTATGACCCATTTTACCACTACTAAACCAAACACATATCAAGAACCTTTGACATCTTTTAACCTTTTTTTATGAATTAAACATGTATCAATGAGCTCACAACGACTCACATGTTCTACTCAATCAATTGAGCTAGTCATTTTTCATCTTTTTATTATAGTAAAATTATATACTCTTTCTGATTTTTTATTTTTCTCTTTCATATATTTTTAAGAGTTTTAAAACAAAAAAATTTAGGCGGTATGTAACGTCCTACGTCGATTTATATATTTCTACGCATTTAATTAATTTCACAATAAATTTTTCTCGATTAATTAATTAATTATACCTTAACTCAAAATAATGTTTATTTTCACTAAACAGGTTTAAAAGTAAGAATAATATAACATCACAAAAACTTCAAGACTACCTAAGTTTGAAAGAAATTAAAAACCTGAAATAGGGGCCTAACACTGCGTGCCAGCCCCACGCGTAGTGTCAGCCCTCTGCTGTGCACCTCACGCTACGCATCAGCCTCACGCGTAGCATGGGCATGACAGTAACAGCACCTGATGTTGTTACACATTTTAAACCATTTAACCAACTTCTAACCTACCCCATTGGCCCGTTTTAGATCTGATTACCACGAAACTTCACGGGCCACATGTTTTTCCCATTCCGGAACTGTTGGCGTTGTCCGTTCGCCAAAATTCTAACATATGCGCAAGTTATGTGCAAAATGTAGATTAACTCAATTAGGTGCAAAACTCTTGCACCAAACCTCCTAAATGGATTTCAATTGTGCCAAAGCTAATGCACACACATTCTAAATGTTATAAAGGACCTATCGGTACCTTTTGGGGGTCCCAAAACTCACCGGATCCCAAAATCACCTATTCAGTTTCTTAATTTCATATTTATTCACTATATGCATAACCTTTAAATCAATCAAACACCAATCATATCACGCACACGCATCAATCATGCATCAGTCAGCACCTGCCCATGGCATTCATCATTCACGCATATTGGCTCTGTGCCACATTTCATATCATGCACATTAAACACATTATCATAGTTAATTCATCACATCACACATGGTCTAGTACTCATCACACACCATGACAATCTATTGTTTATTACACACCTAAGCATGCATATATATATATATATATATATATATATATATATATTACATTCATTCATTTGTTCCCGTTCCTTGACATCAATTTTCCACTTGGCGCACCTCCGCGGCATTAGCATCATCCCTGTCATTGGTCACTAAAATGAAACAACAACAAGGATAAGTGTTTGGAATGTCATAATTAATATAGAACGAAATAATAGACCTAACAATACCTACAATTTACATCATGAAATGATCTCCTCCAATTCCCTGTACTCATTCATATAAGTGTGTATATATATATATATATACTTATATACTAGCCATCTTTTTTCCTAATTTCCCGTTTCACAATCATACACATATGTATATCATTTTTCACTTAATTAACATCATAATTTCATCATAATATCCTAGCATCATCCAAGTCTTATATATATACCAATATACATCACGTTCTCAGTTCATAATTCATTTCGTTCACTAATCAATATAAAGTCCCCATATGTCACAACTGACTCTCATACATTTCGACGCCTAGTATCCGGATACTAAAGGACTGGCCTTCAACTGGGAATCTGTCTTGACATCCTGTAAACCCGACTTGGTTCACCGAGCCCGACGTGACTTTCCACCTCAACCACTGGTCCGACTTCACCACTAGGTAGCTCAACTGGGCACAAAGACCACGGGAGTCAGAAAACGAGGGGTATACATACCGTTGGCCATCCCATACCACATAATCACATATCATATCTTATAAACATGGTTTATCATCAACAAACAATATATGCAACTACTAGAAACTGACATGTGCTCACAATACAGGGCGACCGACTTGTCAAGCCCATCCATACAATGTTATCGCATATATCATCATACATACATAATCACCATTAATCCATAATTCCACATTCTTATCCATGCTCAAATATGTATACACAGCTCAAAGTAGAATTATCACACACGCATACATTAATCTCACCATTCGGTTATCATTCATACTAGTCGAATAACTATGCAATTACATAATTAATTTAATCAACACATGTCTTTATTATTCAACCATTTAATCTTATTTTATCATCTCATATAGTTATAACAATTACATTTAAGTAATCTATACCATTTATAACAATTCTTACTCAATTTCTAAATTCCCCGGATTTTATTCAAGTAACGATTCTAATTAATTATGACCTGAACACCCCCTTACCTTGATTCCAAGCTTCCATAATTTGCTCAAGGTGTCGGTTGCATTTTCCGGTCACTTGATTCGTTGTTCCACCTCCGAATCTGACGCCCGCTTCTTCACTCGCTCGACCAATGCTCGTTCCGGCATCTACAGTTACCGAACCACCAAACCAATTAGTACATTTCCTTCCTCACACTTCTAAACTCATTACCCAAGCCTTTTAACTAACTAAAACTCAATCAAAACCCCAATCATCACATGCAAATTCGGTTTTGAAGGAAAGGAAGAGAAAGAGAAGAAAAAACTAGTAATTGAAGACCTCACATGCCTTGTCTTAATTCCAATTACCTAAAACCTCAAGAATTTATAAGCCCTAGCAGAAACGCCTCAGAGGAGAAGAAAAATGAAGAAGAAAGGGTTCTGCCCAAACTGTTTTGCATGCCTTTGTTTTAAACTGATCGCGACGCTGGCGCTACGCATCCCACTAGCGCTACGCGTCAGCTCATTAATTCCTACCTGACGCTACGCGTCAGGGTCCTGATGCTATTTTCCTTAAAATTCTATTTTCCACTTAATTTCTCATATATTATTATAATTTCAACCCAAATAACACTTTTATTTATTTATTATTTATTTTCTAATATTAAAACATCAAGGATGTTACACGGTATATCTGTTATTCTCTTAAACCATTTTGGAAATTTTATTTTCAATAAATTTTTATTTATTCTTTTATAGGAAGTTTTCAAATTTTTAAAAATAGAAACCAAATTAAAAGTATTGATCTTTTGGTACCTTGTTTTTTGTTTTAATAAGAATCGAATGTGTATTAAGGGGCTCATAACAACTCATACTTCTAAGTCTTTTATACACAAAAAAATTAAGTATAATGCTCCCACATATTTCTTATAAGGCATATTTCAAGTGATTTTAGTGGAAATTCATCCCTAATTCCAAAAAATGAAAGGTTAGGTGTTGCAATTATTTCCTAAACAAGGGTTAAAAATACCAAACGAGTAATGAAGTTTGCGAGTGTGAGGTCTTACTTACAGACTTCATAGGAGTTACCCACCTTTAACTTGTTGATTTGCCACTTGATAGATTCTAAGGCTGGCAAAGTGTTAGGGGAAACCTTGGTCGTTGTACTCATGTTTGGATCATGTCAAGCTAGTGACCTACCTAAAATGTTGATTGGGTCCTTGTCAGGCGGCACCTAATAAGGAATTGAGATTACATCGATTATTGGGTTTCTAATGATGAGTTTACTTATTATTCAGGATTATTAATAAGTGCATGGTCATATAGAGAAGGTATGTTCATATGTTTCACACCCCTAGATTACATCTTCTAATGAAATTTATGGTTGTTGGATCACACTTCAACCTTTCAGTTTTTAAGGATGATTTTTTTTAAAACACCCCATGCCCTTTTTTTTCCTCCTCTTTTTTTATTCTAAAAATCATACTACCCACATTATTGCTCACTCCTACTTCTCTATCTCCCTCGTGCTATGAGTTTGCCCTTGCTACCCTACATCGCCCTTGTAATCCTTCTTTTGTTGTACACCATCATTATTTTATGCTAGCAATATTTGGTCGCACATCCTTCTTCTTCCATCTCATCTTCATCCTTATTTTAATCTAAGGTTAATATCTTGCCTTTTTTGGCATCTTAGTTCTCTATTGGTTAAATATTTTTTTCCTTTCCTCAATTTTTTTAGTACAGGGTTATTGTGTTTAGGATGATTTTGGATGTTTTTTATTAACGTGGTTGCATAGGTGGTTTGTGATGGTTTTTAGCCTTCATACTTCCATTTTCTTGTGTGTTTAGTGGGTAATGAAGGTGGTCACACCATTTGTCAACCAAAACATCTTCTCCCGGGTGAGAAGGTGTTAAGTTCATATTTGTAATTCATAATGATGGGAAGATTATTGACCTTCAGACTAGGTCCCCTTTATCGCGTGTAAGAAATGATAGGGGAATCAAGTGCTTATAATACTACAAGGTATAACGTCCCAATTTTAAAAATAGATTTCTAAAATCCAAACAAATTTTTCACAAATAAATTTCAGATTTAAACCAAATTTTGAATTAATATAATAACGCAATCGGCAATACATCAACCGGCTCATTCATGTTTACATATACATAATAAAACTAGTATACACAGGAGCCGGCTAAGGCTACTACAAACAACTATATGCATCATGTACTATATATATATACATAATGCTCCATGCAGGCTGAGTGACCTCATATATCATCTCTGCGTCCTATATCCACTGTAAAATTAACCACAAATAGGGGGTGAGCATAAACATATCAAATGATAGTTATTGAATCGGATTAAATGTCCAATTCATAACTACGTATAAATCATAATCATATCATCATGTTATTCTCAATAACATAAATCAATGCATATGCATGCAGATCCGACTCTAATGATGGGATTTACACAACATAATATCTCAGCTCTCAGCTGATTTGGCCATTTTACAGGTACCAAACCGCGCGCCCATAATGTAACACCAGTCACTCTCAGTGACAGCGGTAACAACTCGGTATTACGGGCCGACCTTGAGTCCAACTCGAAGGCGTTTGTGGAATCCGAAGAAACCACCACAGGGTCTGTGCCTTATCATCAGGCCGCCCTCCCATCTCGGCCGGCATCACAGGCCCCTACAGTCCTGTGTGCGTCTGAATGCATATGCTATGCCAAATAATGATCAATCATCAATAGACTACCTGATTACCATCATCAGGGGCTACCACTCGGTTACCATCACCAAGGGTCTCAACTCAATATAACAACAAGCATAGCATGCAATAATCAATCACAACCATATTATATTTCATGTTTGTTCATCATATAAGCATCTCAAGCTTTATCAATATGCATCACATGCATTTATATATCATGAAAACTTCATGAATAACATTCATATCATCATCATCAATCACATATTAACATCATATTTCATATACCAAAATCAATAACACTCACATATGAACGGAAAATACTATAACATAAGTATATAACATATATTCGGGATTTCTCATCAAATATATAATACTATCCCGAATCCGTTCATAAACTATACGTTTAAAATGTAACGCTCCCCCTACATGGAATAAAGAATTCCAGTAGCTCCTCAGGTTATATCCAATCACAGTTCAGAAGTTTCGACTGGAATTCTAGCTCTGAACCAGTCCAAAGCTTCTTCGTGAAAGAGAAGAAGTGAAGATTGATTTCCTCTTTAATCATTAATTTCTAGTAATGATTGGAAAAAAAGGATTAAAGATGATGTTTTACACTTTCAAAGTTTCAAGCTAATTCATCAGTAGAAGTTGATATATATATATATCGTTCATGAAAAAGAGACGTGAACGAAGTGAAAAAGTACAATACACGTGTATTAAGAGATAAAGAAGAAACAAGATATTTAAAAGAAAAGAGGATAGGACAAAATAGAGAGGGTCTCATACTTAGAAAAATATCAGAAAAGAGAATCTGCTAGAATTTAGAAGAATAGAGTGACGTGGAAGAGTCTCAATAATTGAAGTAATTATCAATTCCGACTCAGTTTCGGTATCTTGGGCATATCCTCTATCCGAGAAGATTCATCAGAGCCTCTTCCAATCAGAATTACTTCACTCGGAGGAAATTAGCTCGAAACTATTTCTACATGAAACACTGTCATAGCTTTCCTTCCTCGGAAATGATCCACTCGGAAAGGTCTCATCTGAAAACACTTCATTCAAAAATATCTCATTCGGATATATCTCTGCCCGAGTCTAAGCCTTTCTTCACTCGAAATATTTCTCTCGGAAGTACGTCACTCGGAAGTCTTACAACCGAAAAGATCACTCAGAATCGAAGTTCAATCCTCTCTCAGAAATCTTTCCACTTGGGAATATCACTCGAAGTCGAAAATAATCTCAAAGATGAAACTGAGCACAAGCTCTCGGCAACTCTGAATATGGACCCGAGCACAGGCTCTAGGTAATCTTTAAGACACCCGAGCACGAATTGAATGAAGGGGTTCACCACTCGGATATTTACTTCCCTCAGGAACTATTCACTCGAAACATACTCATTCGAAGTTAGTCTTTCTCTGTCCAGAAGTACTTCCCCTGGAAAAGACTCACTCAGTATATCTCAATCAGTGCCATACCACTCGGAAGTCAGGAATATCTTACTTGACGATATCCCGCTTGGAAACGTCTCACTCGGTGCCATCCCACTCGGAAGTATCACACTCGGAGACACCCCACTCGGGAAAAGTTACACTTAACTCAGAAATTCCCCACTCGGGAATTCACTACTCGGAAATATCTCGGCCCGAGAAGTACTCATTCAAAATCAAAGCTTCTCTTCATTCGGAAGTACTTCTCTTGGAAACGATCCGTTCGGAAACATTTCACTCGGAGATGTTTCATTCGGAAGTGATTCTCTCAGTAATGCCTTACTCGGAAACATCTTAACTTTATTTCACTCGGAATCATATTCATTTCTTCACTCGGAAGGTCTTGTCTCAAACATAATTCACTCGAAAATTCACTCGGAAATTCTCCACTAATCCTTAATGAATTATTTTCTAAAATTCTCAAATTTTAGGATGTTACACAAGGGGTGTAACATGAAATTTTTCTCAAAATATCCTTATTTTGTCTATTTCTATAAGAACTTTTATGTTTAGCTTGGGATTAGGGTTCTCCCTAACCAATTTTAAGTAGAGTATTCTAAGAGCAACAAACATTTACATGACCAAACTTTGCCCTAAAATTTTTTTGGGTATATGTCCGAGTGTTCAGCATTCTCTATGAATATTTCAACATCACCCTCAACCTTCTATCTTTACTTTTATTTCTTTCAAGTAAAGGTTTTTAAACAAGGATTTTGGTCAGCTAAGTTTCCTTTAATGGTTCTTTGGTCATCGCTTTATTGAGGCTTTTTACCAATCATGCAAAGACTTCAAAGGCTTCATTTTCAAAATATGACTCGTATCGTGTCATGAATACCTTTTGATATCCTCTAAGGGAAAGGATCTAGTCTAGCTCTACTAAGAGAAGAGCCCAATCTAAGTAAAGATGAAGAAGGTCAAGTTATCTCCTTGGTAGGTAGAGCATTTTCATGTTCTTAAGGATCTAAATCATTATGTTAATGTAGTGGTGTTGATCACTTTGTCTAACCACCACCATGGCCTTGATGACTCTATGTGTAAGGTTTTATCTTATCTTTTTGTTGTTAGCTATATGTTCCTCTTTTTCTATGCCTTAAAGACCCTTTGTTGCTTGCAACTGACATGGTCCTTATAAAGTTAACGAGAAGGAATATAAAAAATATTTTTGGGCTAATAGTGCAGTATAGAGTAGTTAAGGAAGTCTTCTTCTCAAGAAGAGGATATTATTATAGTCTACCTAGAGGACATCGAGACTGAGATGAGGGAAGGGAAAAAAAAGAACCCAGGTATCAAATGAGCCTTTCTCAATTATCTTTATGAGAATGGTCGCAACAAACTCGTGGAGCAACCTTGGATCATAGGTGGACAATCCCGTCGTTGAGGATAAGGAGAAGTTTCAACAAGCTCATTTGTATGTTATTTGCTAAAGAGGTGAAAAGTTCTAGCTAAGAATGGCTAAATTTTCCCACTATATAGAGGTTGAGAGTTGGGCCAGCTAAGAAGCCATCGGTGTTTTAAAAAAGCAAAATAAAGAGATTGTCCACCCACTTATATATTAGCTTCCCAGAATTCAAGTGATATACACTTGGGAGAGGAAGATTGAGTTAGAGGTAAAAGTGTTAGTCCTCTTTGGACAAATTAAGGATTAAAAAAACCTTTTCAGAGCTTAGTAGAGTAATGGTCAAAGATAGTTGAGTAAAACATGAGGAGGCTTAAGGAAGCGTAAAAGTCCTTAAGCGATCACTGAAATGATCAGAAGGCGAAGATTATAACCTATATTGAATAACTAAAGATCAAGAACTTGGTAAAAAGTGGAAGGTTTGTATAATTGTAAAGAGCGGGTCCTTGTTGTAACACCCCAATTTTCCGAACTCGAGTTCCGATGTAATCAAGTTAATTAAATAATAAAAGTAAGAATAAATTTTTCGCGTTCGAAATATTTTCAAGACACCACCACGACTACATCAAGACTCGAACCACAGAAAACCAAAGGGTGAGATTAAATAAGTTTATACTAGATCGCTAAATAGTTTGCCCATAATGGTATACAAAATAACAGAGTTTACAGTGGAAAGAATGTATATATCGGGTATACGTCTAGTCTCATATATGAGGATATGAGAAAAGGCTCGGCAAGGTATGCAAAGGCATATCATAAGCCTAATAAACAACCATCATCTTTTCACATAATTTCATGAACATACGAAGCCTAAGATATATACACGTACATATCTATATGGTTATACATCATACATCTCCAATATTCATATTCCTAATTAACCATATTCAAATTCATCCTCAAAGTCATATATCATCAACACCTGTGCATTCCCAAAATGATTACATAATCAACATCTTTATATTCATCAATGGGTATGAATTTCAATACTCCAATTATCAATATATTAACCACTTATAATATCATTCACAATACATCCATCAATATCAAGAATTATCACTACGCAGTACACATCTCATCCATAATACAATAATTTATAACTGTTGCCGGCCAAAGCATTCCATTACCACTATTTTACCTTCACAAAAACGTTTCTTCAAAATATCCTCATCCCATGACATCCCTGCATTAATACTAAAAAGTAGACCACATGGGGGAGTGAGTTATATATTTCAAATGACGATATGAATACAATTGAAATTATGTGCATATGCATATCAACATCATGTATACTTTGCTAAGCACATCAATGATCATCATGTATTATAAATTTAACAACATATACATACCTTATGTTTATTAATCAAGTCATAGCAAAGCAGGTATATACACATCATTTCCAATGCCACAACAGGCCAACATCATCAATATCGACCATTCAGGTCTTTTCTCAAAGCCACCATGGGCTAACATCATTATCGCCAATCATAAATAATTATGCCCTTCATTACATTGGGCCATAACATACACATCGTCATATTCCATATCATTTCGTGTATTCATATCATTTATTACTTTTATATGGTCTTTTAGATACTCAATTACCCATCTCATCAACATCATACCATAATCTCAATCATCATCAATCATCATCAACTTCTGGCATATCTCCATGTTATATGCAAATGCTCTTATGGCTAATGCATATGCACAATGGAATAGACAACAAATGTGGATCCGACTATGGGAATAAACACCAAATTGTGGGTCAAGCATGATCACATACCATGCCCCTACTGTAGTAGTATAATGTGTACATATATATCATAATGCATGCAAAATCACCAATTTTTAATGGTACCAAACCGCATCGCCCATAATGCAACATCTGAACATTTTCACCATGACCACGGTAAACAACATAATTAATATATGGTGTTGCGGGCCGGCCATATCTTATGGCGGCTGTGATCCAATGGACCACCGGGGTAACCTGCTCATCAAGAGCCACCCCCACAAGGGTCGGCCACATGTAGCTCCCATGTAGCAATACATGGGCGGCTTCGTGACTTACACATCGAGTCACAGGGGACATAAAAGATTACTCATGCACTGAGCCACCCTTCCACTGGGTTGGGCGTTCCAACATCAACGACTATGATATGCCATGGATGCAATGCAATGCAAATCAAATGCATTTCTCACACTATGCATCCTAAATGCCACTCATCAATCATTATCATCATAATCACCAACACCACCACACTCATTTTAGTGGATTTTATCATTGTTGGTTTCTTAGCCATTGTTTTGAGTTTTATATATGGCATTTCATTTTGATATCTTTCATATATATATATATATATATCTATCATATTGTATATGCAAGACAATACTTGCAATCAACCACAATGGCATCACAACATAAACATCATTTATTAAACTTTCATCAATATCACCACGTCTTCGATTAGTGGATTTTTCATATCATTATTCATTACCATTGTTTCATCTATATATATATATATTGGTGTGGCATTCAACACATTTCATTAATATAATTCAAGCCACACATGCAAGATCACATTTGTATCACACACAATGGTATACGACAATCTATTAATAATAACGATCATCCTTTACTCAAGGAAATGATCCACAACATCATTCATCATTACACTTTACAATTATCATCTCCAGTTCATCGGTTTATAACGAATACTATGCCATTTAACTATTCTCTCATTGGTTTCATAATTACTCTAGGGTATATCTCATAACCCATCACCAAAGTCTCATTATCATTCTTTCATATCCCATTCTTGGGGTAAATATATCATGGTCAAATCATCCCAAGTGCATCCATCAATTCTAATCACCACCATGTTATATCATTATTATATATCCCTTGTACATTCCCTCAATCATCTCATAACACAAAGAAATGGGTCTAACATAAGCCCAAAACAAAGAAAATGAAATACAATTCCATTCTGGGAAACTCGCTCAAGCGAGACCCAAACTCGCTTGAGTGAGACAGAGATGGGTTGCTTGAGCGCCCCAAATTTCCTTTGAGCGAAGGAGTTTTTAAGTGTCAAGCCCTGATCTCGCTTGAGCGGGCCACTCTCGCTTGGGCGAGATTCCTCTAGTGTCGTTTCTACGCTCGCTCGCTCGTGCGAGGCGCCTCTCACCTCATGCTCGCTCGGGCAGAAAACGTCCAGTATCCAATTCCATACTCGCTCGCTTGAGCGAGACTTCTCACATCTGGTCACTCGCTCGAGCGAGAACCATCCAGTATCCAATTTTATGCTCGCTCGCTTGAGCGAGACCCAACATGCCTCACCATTTGCTTAAGCAAGATCTGTCCAGAACCACTTTTCTATCCCGTTCGGTCAAGCGCGGCCACACCTGCTTGAGCAAGATTTGTCCAGTAAGCATCCCTCTGTTACACACGTGTCTCGCTTGAGCGAAACATCATCTCACCTGAGCGAGATTGGGCCAGAGGCCACCCCTCTGATGTAGGGGACTCTTGCTTGAGCGAGATCAGCATCACACGCCCAAATCTCAAGTTTTTCACTCCACTTCACATGCCACAATCCATCTTATGTATGGTTGGACTAAATTAACATCCTACCTATGTTAAACCATGCAATTAAGCTTGATCCAACAAGCCATACCTCCTCATCTTTAACTCTAGTTCATTTAACTACATAGGGGGAGGTTTTTAAAACACTTCATATCACTACCCCACTCATCTTACTACACAATCATCACAAACAATACTTTACACCCCAAATAATTTACCAATCTATAGATTTTCATCAACAATTTATTCATGTCCAACCAAGGGACAACCAAGCACTCAACTTCATTTCACATCTATATATATATACATATACATATACAACTCCTTAGTATTCAACAAAAGCCAAGGCATCATTCATCACGTCATCAATTCAACATTTAACACATTTATGGCAAGACAATGCATGAGTTCATACATATACATAATTAACAATTGTTCACTCATGTAATTTGAAATGTAAACTTATCTCCTACCTCGAGAGAAGAACCGCAATCCAAATGCTCTAATTATTCTACATCATCGTCCAGAACACAATCCTATCAACAAACACATATTTATACATGAAATGAATAAGCCATCATAAGGCATCATTTTCTTAAAACTCATTATCAAGTCCTAGACTTGTCTAAACTCTAAATTCATACGCTTATATTAGGCTTCGGGAATTCTTTCCCAAAACCAAGACTCTCTAGGTCTCAAAAGAGCTAACCACACCCAATAATAACAAGATCACATCCTTTATCCATAAGGCATCCAATCCTCATCACAATTCATTCAAATTCATTATAAGCCTCTTGACTCCATCTAAGATCATCACCAATTCAACAATTTCAAAATGGCATACATCAAGGCCTAAGATCTCATCAACTCAAGTATCTATTTCCTTAATCCACTATCAATGGTCTTCAACCATGATTATCATCATCATAAATATTAACACTTAAGATCAATTCCTCTAATCATATACATGCACACCTCTCCCAAACCTTAAGAATTAATACCAATATTTTAAACACTCATTCCCCATATAAAATCATCCTAAGGCATTAAAATCATTTAACTCATCAATTTGGCCAAAACCCCCAAATATCCATACTTAGGGTTTTCTCAAAATCACTAACCAACATCAATTTTCACCATCTTCTTAAAACATTTCAACCACAATAATATTCATCCTCATTGGGTACCATCCCATATTCAAGAATCACATTCTCTAAGCCATCTAAGCCTAGGGTTTATATTTCCATCAACATCCATAAAACCTAACACCAACATTTCAAGCTTAACAACATCAAAACTATAAATAGGACATTAAAGAGGCAAGAAACCTTACCTCACATCCATGCTCATTGCCAAACGAAAATAGGGAGAGAGGAAGAAGAAGATGGTCCAAGCAAAGCTCCCATGTTCCATTTGATGTTCACAAATCCAAGCTCAGGTGAAATTTTTGATGAAAAATGGGTACTAAAGGGGGAGGTCACGATTTGGGCAAGAGAGGAATGGAAAAGAAGAAGAAAATGATGAAGATAGAGTGGAGGAGAAGGGTGCACCGAAAATGAGAAAGAGAAAGTGGGGAAAAGTGACAAAATTGGTCTTTGACCATTGGTTAATAGGGTGCATCATCATGTCTCATTCCATTGGTCAATAATTCCTTTACCCATTGTGAAAAAGAGGATAGAAAAGAGAGGGAATGGTTACATGGTCATGAAAGGAGAAGAAAGAAAAATTTTCATTTTCTTTTAATTCCATTTTGGCTCGTATTTTCCCCGTTTAATAAAATATGTCGAGTCCAATTAATTCTTTCCTAAACCCTAAACCCTAAACACTAAACATTATTTCGACTATACTATCATAACCACAATAATTTTCTAAACATTTTAGGCCCATCAAATATCTAATTTGACCAAGTGGGTCCTACATCATCTGTTAAATCACCCAGTTTCGGTAAATCTTAATTTACCGATAATTTACCTCTAATATTAAATTAATCTTCTCATAATTATTGGACCATAAATAATTAATTACCATTATTAAATAAATTATTTTCTTTAAAATTTGGGGTGTTATACTTGTTCTTTATCTCAGCCTTATGCCAGACGAGACTACTCCTTTCAAAAAGGTGATTGCGGGAAGTATCATAGATTCACTGAATTCTAATGGTGAAAGGTGCGCTACTAGTACTTAAAGGCCAAGGAATGTCCCAAGTTTTTGTTTGTAGCTTTTTTTTTATTTTTCATTTTTCATTTTTCATTTTTAACATTGCATATTTTACTTTCCATTTATTTCTTGGCTAACTATTTACTTTATACTTAGCATCTTCATACCCGATCCTTTTGAGCATAGATCCTAAACCCTGTCCTTAATTAAATATCCATCTAACAATTAATAATAGTGTTTGCTTTAAGAATTGATCTTAACAACCATTAAATTCAACTTTATTCCTAAAAGATGGAATTGATGGACATTTCATTCCTAAACCCATTTGGAAAATCTCAAACACGTACATAGATCGTTCTCCTATTCGACACATGTATTAGGTATATGAAATGAAATACTAACATTGATTAAAAGCATAAATCATACAAAGTATTCAATTACACAACTAGAAGAGGAATGAGTTACACCTGAACCAACAAAAAAAGGTTTCATCATATATTTTCACATGGGTTAACCTAAAAACAAAGAAAAATACATAGATCAATAGAGAGAAAAAGGAAGGGAAGGGAAACCAAAAGAGATTTCACTTTTTTAAGCCTCCCTACGAGATATCCTCCATGCAATGCCCTAAGCCCCCCCACAAAGTAAAGATATCACAAAAAGTGACCTAAAACTTTTTATATGACATTTGGGGAAGTGTTACTATGTCTCATTCACCTAGGTGACCATATTCTCTCCTAGGAAAAGTCCCAAAATTTTTATGGTTTCGCTTGGCCGAGAATTCCCTCGCCTTGGTGAAAATTTTGACAACACAACACCAACTTTTATCGAAAATAACATTTCTTATTGTTTTTTGCATATTTATATCCCCTGACCACTAAATCAAGATCTAACTGTTCAAAATGACCATTTGAATTTCTTGAACAACACATAAAAAGTTTAGCTCAATCCAACGGTGAACGAAGGGTGGTGGAAAATTTAAGATTATTGATTTTAAGGTTGAGCAAAAATTAAGCTCCTTTTTTCTCTAAATGCCTCTTTAATCTATCAAAATACACCAGAAATGGTTTGTAAGTTTAAAATTATGGTAATGTTTCAATTAAATAAAATGAGAGTTAAATCATTAATTCAATGGGTAATTTAACACTAGTTTAAGGGCATATCTTACACTGAAGACAATGTAAAATTAGCATTCATCAACATTGCTCTTTTGAAGAATGCATAGATCTTGGAGACTTTAAGATGTAGAGCACTAATACTCATTCATTGTTTGTAGTGTTAAGTCTCGTTCTTTAAAATTCATAGGTCAAAGTAATGATCCCTACTTAAGTTTAGCTTTATGTTTACTCAATTGTATCTTGACGAAGGAAATATCTCAATCTTTCAAGCTAAGCTCCAAGTTTAGTCATCAAGTATATTTGTTGGTGTCAGCATCATAGTACTTCCACCATAAGATAGGTTGTACAAGTTCTACTAGGATTATGTCATTCGCGTTGTAGGTCAACCAAAATGGGATTTCATTGGTTGTTGAGTGGGACATTGTGTAGTAAGCCCATAACGCACCCGAAAACTCTTCGCTTTGATCTTTGCTTATCATTCGATAATGTTTCCTTCTTAAAGTACCATTGGATTGAAGTGATATGCATATCTTACTTAATTAAATGTGTACACTCAATCCTCTGCATTTCTTATTATTGGCTATTGAAAGGCCACTGACATAAGTGGCTTAGGGTTATTAACCCTTCCCTTTGAGTTAGACAACTTATGGAAGATGTCTATGTTGGCATTTTTGGCTCTTCGAATATGTATTATTTTGAATAACTTCAATTTTCCAATCATTCCTTGAACTTAACCTATGTATTTAGACAATACTGCATCTATTGCGTGGTAGGCTCCTTGCACCTATCTAGTTACCAGTAACGAATCAATTTTTACCCAGAGATAATTAGCCCTCCAGATCTAAAGCTATTGATGACTTTCACTTCTTTATAATGTACTTAGTTGTCATTGGCTTTGAAGATGAACTTCAGGGGTTGTTTAATGGTGAGGTCGTTCAAAATTTTAGGATGATGTTCTAGGCCATTTATTTTTACGTTGGATGACTCATTAATTGAAAGAGTCTAAACCGCATACGCTGCTTCATACTCTTATGTTTCTCCCATTTGAGCCTCATGATAAAGTTAGACGGAAATTAAACTTTATGGACCCTTGGGTTTCATATCGGATGTTGAATTCTAATGACTATATCTCTTATGCCACCATTCTACCAGTTAGTTATAGTCTTTGCATGATCTTATTAATGCATCAGTCAGTCTACATGATAATTTGATGATTGTGAAAGTAAGGCTCAGACTTCTAAGAGAAGATGATGAGATCAAGGGAAAATTTATCCACCTTTTGGTATCACATCATTTCCCCTTGAAAGATCTTGCTTTTCTTCTTATCAATTTTATGTACTAATGCAATACTAACAATATTATTGATAATTGATAAGTATAAAATAAGTTCTTGACCATTAGTAGGCTTAGTAAGTAGGGGAAGGCCAAGTAATTTTTAATTTTATCTGAAGGTTTTCTCATATTCCTTGATCCACTGTAAATCTCCTGCCCTTTTCAAGATCAGGTAGAAAGGCTTTGCACAATTGACTATCTTGAAAAGAAATCTAATCATAGAGGTTATCCTCCCCATTAGGCATTAGACTTCTTTTACATTATGTAGGATCCTCACCTCTAAAATCACACAACATTAGTCTAAGTTGGCTTCTATACCCATGTATGTTAACATGTGCCCTAGGTACTTCCCTCCTTGTACCCCGAATGAACAACTTTTGGGGATGAGTCTTATGTTGTATTTCTTAAGCTCTTTGAAAGTATAGGTGGGTGAGAATAAGTTAATCTAGGTCGGGATTGCTTAAATAGGCCCACCTCTTTTAAAATTTTAAGGCATAAATTAGGCTTTTTACTTGTCATAGGTTTTTTATGTCTAGTTTGACCTTTTCAAAAGCTTATATGGTCTATTAGAATATCCAAAAGCCTATTTCATAATAAGACTCTTAAATAGGCTAAAAGACTTTTTTCTTCTTTCTACATAAACTAATAGGCTAATATGCCTAATTTTAAATATGTCAAGATTCAAAAAGTGAATACTCCATGAAGTAAAAATCATTTTAGTTATATAATTGAATCTTTTAAAATATAGCCTTGTAATCAGATAATGACTTTCATATTCTTCCTTGTGCCTAAGATAGTGAGATCGAATCTTGTCTCGATGTCGTTCTGCACCACGTATAAGTCACGAGTTTCCAGGCTCTCTCAATAACATTCTTAGGCAATGCTTAGGATGTTAAGTATGACTCCAACACACCTGTTGTCCAAAGGGATTTTCATTCTCAAGTATGAAGTGGACATAATTAGCCAAAGCGTCATCAAGATGGGTTATCCTAATATAATGTTAGTTGAGTTCGAGGCATCAACCGTCCACCAAAAATTATACAATAATGGCGCTGGTGTCCCGTCCTGATTTGAATATCACCCGAAGACTGATGTGCCCCTAACATATACCAATTTTTTTATGAAGCTAAGAAGGGTTCCATTATATCTCTTAAGTGTTTTTATTAGTAACTTTAAATGTCAAAACAAACCCCAACATAAGACATTTGTCAAGCTCTTTTAATCCACATATACTCGTTTTACTATACACATTTGACCTTTGTAGAAATAACCACGGGGTTGTTCTTGTTGGTCTGATCTTTGGATACTCATAGTCATCAAAGACTATATGCTTGATCCTGTTTTCCTTTCCTAACATTGTTCACATCTCCTATACGCTTATTGCCTTGTTGGTGTTTCAAGACCCTACAAAGCCTTTAATGTGATGTGTATAACATGCCCTCATCTGACCGCCCTCCTTTTGGGCGCTTCAAGTGAGATTAGAACCACTCTTAAATGACTTTGTAGTAGTCTATAGCTTTTTGAGGTTGTTTATTTTTTACGTGGGGAAAGGCATAGTAAGATTGAGGTGGTGGGATATTCCTTCATCAATCAACATTATTTCCCAAACGGCGCCGTCAAATTGGGTGCTTGATTTGGTTTTTAAGTGCCTAACATTCATATGTCTAGTGACAATAAGTCTTGTGGTACTTAATGAACTTAGCCTGCTTGAGTGATTTATTCTTATTTTGTTTATGGTTCGCGAGGCTCAAAAAGCTTGTTTGGACCTCCTAACTAGTTGAGAATTAGGTAGAAAACTCTTCAGGTAGACTGATGAAATTGGAAATAGTTCGGGTAAGGATTCAAGAGAACCACAATAAGAAAGGTTCAACAAAGCAAGGCATCTAAGGCGTTTTAAGTGTTCCACTAGATTGATTATCCACCATACTCATGCCATGGAAGGGCCTTGAAGTTGAGGGTGAGGAAGGCCATGATTTCCACTGGTGCGGCACGGTCCTAGGGACATGTATCCTCCATGTCTCTCTTCATTTCTTATCCCTCTATTTTCTTGTTGATCTTGGATCGAGCTCCCAAGTCTTTTTCATCTAAATTCTTAGTACCCCCTTGAGTTACTTTACTGTCTCCTTCAAGTCTTTAATTGTGGCCACCATAACATTGTTTTGGTGTGAGCTTTCTATTTCATCTGCATGCTACTCTTATCTTTATCTTCTTTTCTCTAGACCCAATCCATCTCCACGTATAATCATGCTTCTTAATTATGTGTGTCATTTTGTGATCAAGTCATAATTTTACCTAAACTCCATGATAAGTGTCAAAATATTCACACACATTAAAAAAGAGAGAAGGTACAAGATCCTTGCGAGTTACTCCCAAACCTCTCTCTAGTAAGTCATTGTTTATAAGGGTGAATCCTAATCATATAGAACTAGGTCGGGGATAACACATTTGTTGGGACAACTCTCCAATAATTTTATGAGAAATTATCATCAAATATATAATATCAAACGTAAAATAATATGATTTAATCTTCTCTCAAGTATTGATTCTATAAGATCTTAAACGGAGTTCTCACAATCATGTAATTTGATGAAATTTGTGGAATCTTCATAAGACATTTTTCATTAACATCAACTTTCTTCTATTTCTTCTAAAATTATATATATTATTAGGGGTCAAAATAATATGAAAATATTAAGAAAAATTCATAAAGTTTCGATAAATATTGTGTTGATAATACAGGTTTTTAACATACAACATCTATGATAATTTGTATTTTATTCTATAATTCTATATCGAATTAACTCTTATATTTTATTTAAAGTTATCATTTTTTGGGTACATAAGTGAAGTTATCACTTTTTAATTCATGTTTTCGTTGTGTAACCACGGTAAGGGAAATAAAAAATAAAAAAGGGTTACGTGTTTGGCGGGGGATTTGAAAAGACAAACAAAATTCGTGACGAACGAGACGAGAGCGACCGGCAGCTTCGAATAATTTTAAAGACAAAATTTATGTGATATTTAGCCTTTTTTAATTAAAGTATTATGTTGATAATTTATAAAATATAAGTCGGTAATAATATTTGATTAAATTATTAGAGTAAAAGTTTAATTACGAATAGAAATAGTAATAATATCTTAAAACACGGAATTATATGTAAATATTTTCCTTCTTTTGTTTTCATTATCTTTGACTTGACTCGTTCCATATTCTACCGTCCCACGGTTGCAGCGTTTCAAAGGCAGAATACAATCCCAAACACTTCCCTCTTTATTCATTTATTTCTTCAATCCTTTTTTATATATATAACTCAAACATTATTAATATTCATTTAATGGTCACGTATTGTGCCGGTTAAAATACTAATCATGAAAATTTTTATAGAAATTAGGTTGGGATGAATTAAAAATTATGGAAACAATATATTTATATTAATTGTAAAAAAATATTTATTCATAATTTTAAATTAGTAATTTTCAAATTTTTTATTTAATATTTTAATTGTTTATCATTTTTCTATTATATCGTACTTGAATTAATTTTTTAACATTTCTCATATTTATGAATATTCCTAATTTTTTTACTTTTTTATTTTTATCTCTTAAGATAAATTATCTAAAAGGAGTATCTGCCAATTTCACCATTTTTCTTTTTTGCACGAGATATTATATTCATTTAATTAAATATGAATATAATTGAAATATAATTATGGTGTAAAAAATATAATCGTAGATTGTTCTTAAAAAAATATTAGTACATTTTTTAACGTTATAGATTGTGTTATTAAATAAAAATTATTAATTACTATCATCCTAAATCAATGAACTGTCAATTTAATTAATTTTTATCAGTTTGAGTAGTTTAATATCAATTCAATTATAGATTAGTTCATTTATTTAAACATGCTAGACTGTTGATTAGTTCATTATTTTTCTAGTTGAATCGGTTTTTTATCTGGTTTCTAAAACTATAATAAAAATGACACTACATTGATGTTAAAATAATAGTTATAAAAGTTAATAATTTTCAATTATACAGTGTATCACAATTAAATTTAATAAAAGGAATTATATAACTTATAAATTTAATTGATGAATTGAATTGAGGTAACAAACATTAAAAAAAAGTTATTTAAAGATTTACAAAATTATATTAACAAGTCACCAGAAAATAAATTTAAAAAAATGTAAAAAAATTTCGTATTATCATTTTCAAGTTTCTATGTCAATGTAGACCAGCTAAATTGATTGAATAACGTGAATGTGAATGAGTTATTGTGATTTGTGAATCTTAATACAAATTCGATTTGCAAAAATAAAAAAAATCATAGGTTAGTAATATTTATATTAAAATTCAAAAGTCGTATACGAGGTACGGATTAAAACAAAAAGTCTAGGTGATTTAATTAATTATGAACACAAAAATCTCTACAGATTTACAATATTTTAAAACTAATCTGTTTTAAAGAGTAACATCTCAGAAGTTAGTAACTAGGGAAGACTCGATTACACCGCGTCTCTTATATATTTTACAATGTTAATCATAATTCTGTCTATTTTATTATTAATGAGTATAAATTTAGACACATAATTCAAGAAAATATTTATATTTTTGATTTTCGTCAAGGTTCTTGGCTGTGGAATAAGTGGCCAGTTGGCAATGATTGACAGGCACTGTGACGAACATTAGTCAAAAAAATATTTAAATATTTTTTTAATAGCCTTTGGTAGTTAGCATTGTCATAGGCTATGGCCGGCATCATTGAAATTACTGAAACACCCTTGATTTATTTGTCTTTGTTGCGAAGCGAAAGGTCTCTCAGGTGAAATGTAACTTTCGCGACCGGCCAACAGTCACTCAGATGGAACATGAACAATGGCAGACATTATAAGTTATAACCAAACACAATGAATAGAATTTTTTAGTTTTATTATATTGAGTTAGGCGACACAAATATTGTTGGTACCTTTCATCATTGTATATGTGTATGGATCGAAGGTTTCATAAGAAGCGAAGCATTGCCATTTGTCATTGACAATTTGACACCTCACCTAAGAATGAATCAAGGTGTTGTGTTGGGGTGAACTTACATGTGTAAGGTGCCCTCATTAATTTGTATCAAATTGGGCAATTTGGAATTTTGAATTGGTTCTATTGTTATTGGGGGCGTGCAACATAAGTGAAAGGGCCTTCATTAATCTATAATTGCCAATGTGACCCCATCTTGCTTTACCATTTGGTCGGAATTTGTTTAGTGGGCTGTATCCTACCAATCTGAAAAAGGGGTCTAAATTATGCATGTAAATGGGCTAGACTAATGAAGCTTAAAATTTTTAAGTCTAACTTAAAAGATATTAAAGCGGGTTGACTCTGATTATATTGACTTGTCACCCATTAAAAAATGATAAAGTTGTTTAAGAAAATTAGCTTGTGGTTGTACTAACTCTAGCCCATTTGGTGGGGTGTGGCAGACCAACCTAACATACTAATGACCTTTTTTCTTACTCACTTTTTATTTTAGCAGCATTATTATGTTTTTTAATTTAATAAACTTTCTCTTATTTACTTTTTAGAATAATAAATTAATTGATTTTTATTAGTGTTAATTATTTTTTAGATAGGTAAACTCATCAACCTGCTATTAAAAATATTGTAAAATAAGATTTATTTTATTTTTTTAAGCTTGGCCGACCAACCTACTGACAAAGTAAGGCGGGATGGGTTGACCCGTATTGACAACCCTAGTCTAACCTACTTCAAATTGTGATGGTTTAAGTCTGACCTGATAGGTTGTCAAATGTTTATTATTTTAAGGCTTGACTTGGTCTGTAAAGCCTGACACATTTAAAGAGTTATTAACATTTTGGTGTAAAAAGAAAAAATATTTTACAAAATGGGTGGCCCAAAAAATATTTTCATGTTGGTAGGCCTGGATTTCGCACCTTGGACCAGTGAAATCACTGACGTGGGCTGGCACAAAACAAACCTATTTCACCTCTTGGGCCGGCAAAATGGGCTAACCAATTATTAGGAAGTGAAAATTATTAATAAAAATTGCATGCAACATGGGTCAAATTTGGTACCCATTCAACACAACAAGGCATCGCAACCACTAGGATAATTACTTCCATGGTGTACATAAGGAATTGATGGTTCAAAGTCAAATTTAAAGTTGAATAAGTCTAAGACTCTTTTATGCAGAACATAAACTTTTTCAAATGAGAAACGCAGCAGACTTTTGAACTAGACTTTTAAAGATAAGGGATAGAGAGATAACACATAGTAGATTTATATTACTTCACTTCCAGTACCTTCAGACCTGAAAGATTTCCACTATTGTTAAAACTTCTTTTTATAATCACAACACAACTCATGCCATAAGTATTCTTGGCTCCAGCCACTCCTAGCTTAAACCCAAGTATTCTTTCAATAAGCCACTTTTAGCTCAATACCCAAGTATTCTTTTGAAAGCCTCTTTAGGCCAAATAGAGTTTCCCACACAAACTAAGACTGACAACACACCAGACTTGACAAGATAGAGATTTGAGAGTGTGTTTGTGTTTGAGAGCTTAATGTACAAGATGATACAAGATAAGAATCAGATACACTAAGTATGAAAGACAAAGACTAAGTCTGTAAGAAGCAAAGATACAAAGAAAGTCTTTGCTTTTGAGAAGAAAACTTAAGAAGATTACTTGTAAACTAACGCTTTCACACGAGAGTTTTTCAAACTCGTGAACTTGTCTAACATCTTCAAAATCTGGATTCGCTTCATATTTATAAGCCAAGAAAGATAACTGTTGTTAATCTGTTGAAGAGAGATAGTTGTTGAAGCTTGCTGACCCTAAAGCTGAGAACAAGACAAAAGGTCTGAATCGGGGATCTTCAGAACTTGCAATGAAATGGAGTTCCTCGAGTGCTTTATAGCAAAAGTCCTTTTGTATCATTTCTTCTATTATGAACTAGTGTAGAAATGCCATAGTTGACCTTCTGATTGCTTTCTGACGCACGTACTGACCTTCGTCAGCTTTTTGATATATGTAGAGTAGCTTCCTTGATTTCTTGTCCATGCGATCGTTGGTTCTTGCACTAGTTTGTCTTTTTTCCTCTTTTAGTGATAAGCGCAATTTTTCTTGATCAAAGTTTAGTTTTGAGCATCTTTAAAAATAACCTTAATTTTGTTTGATGTAAGATCAGAGTGGCGTTCTTGAGCTTCAAAAGTCTAGGGTCTAATTATTGAAACAAATGTGTGTGCTAAATTTTGAGAATGAAATGCGTTTAGCTTAACAGTCCAAAGGTCTAGATGGACACACTTGGATTAGACTCTTCTAGAGCATTGTTATAGGATTAGACTTTTCTTGGGACGAACTTGTATGCAAATTATTCTTGTTCTAGGCAAACTTGTTCTGAAATATTCTGCATCGCTTAAGGCATACTTTTTAATGATGGACTCCCTCTTTCATTTATAACCTGTGCATCACAGATTTGTAACCTGAAACACTTAATTGAACAAGTTAGATTACATGTAGACAAACTTTATTTAATTAAATGTCTTAATGTGTGTTATTAACAAATCCCAGGGTCTTTGAAATGATTAACTAATAATTTCAAAATCCTTTACAAATTAGACTTGGTTCTAACAGGAATGTTATTAGATATCATTCTTTCTATTCTTTTTACCAATGCTTCATGTTTTTACATAAAGATGAGGAATGTCAGCCCGTGTAAGTGGTTTTACAAGTTTAGGTATGAAATCCACGCTTGCCATTTTGTCAGTGTGACAACCCTATTTTGTAAAATATTTTTATTTTTGCACCAAAATGACCAATAAATCCATTTAAAAAAGTCTGTTAAAAGGTTTGTTTGGTGAAATAATTTATTCTTTACTCTAATGAATTGAACTCATTATTCAATAACACACCATGTTTTTTTTGCTTTATTATGCTATTATTTTTAGGTAATATTTGTGTCATGTTTGTCGCGACCTAGATCGCGGCGGCAGGCCGACCGTAAAAAGAAAATAAGTTTCCCGAGTTTCTTCCAGAAACCGTGGAGTCGCCACTAATGTTTTTAAGGTAAAACATCAGAAAAACCCTAACGTGAAGGTACTGGTTCCAAATTGAGATTTTAAGTTCGGGAGCTGACCCTTCGGCTAAGCCGCTTTGTCTGTTCATTGGATTGATCTTTGATAGCTTTTTCCAACCGCTGTCATGTCCCGCTACGCTAGTTCTACTGTGCTTTCCTTCCTTGGCCTAAGAAAGAGTCTAATTACAGGTGGGGAAGGTATTAGCACCCCACACTGTCCGTTTTAAACGGTTACCCTAAATTGTTTAAGTTTGAATAATCCTACTAATTTATAATTTAAACCTCTTAGAGATGCCTTATGGATTTGTTGTTGATTTAATGATTTTTAAAATTATAAATTTTGCTATTAACAGGATGTCTTATCCAAATTAATCTAGTTGTCGTTAAAAGCGTGATGATTTTATTTTTACTAGTAAAAGAGATATATATTTTTTAAAATTTGGGCCGGTCAGGAATAATTGTTCCCGCTCCTACGTATTCCCCAAGCGTTAGGGGAAATCAGAGTTACATAGTTCTTTGTGTTATTTTAAAAAATGCGAAGTAGATTGAAAAATTTTGAGATTTAAAATGTTAACCAATAGGACGTCTCATCCAAATTGATTTTGAATGTTGTATAAAAAAAGAACCTTGGGTTTTATTGATTTTATTATTTTTTTAAAGAGAAACTTAATAGTCTAGATTGATTTAAGAATGAAAAGTTTATTTGAAAACCTAGATTAACAGAACGTCTCGTCCAAAGAATCTATAAAGATATTTTGATTTTTGTTATATTATGGATATTATTAAAGTGTTTCATGGTCTAAATTATTTTAGGAAATTTAACATAGAATGATAGGACGTCTCGTCCAAAAAATCTATAAAGGCCCTAAACTTGTTATCAAAATATTTTTTATAGTCTACGTTAATTTTGAGACAATTAAAAAAATTATTGTATTTGAAAACTTAAACCGATAGGATGTTTCGTTCAAATTGATTTCTAATATAAATATATTAATTTTAGTTGCTTATCGACACTACTAAAATATTTTATGATCTAAAAATTAAACATTATAGGTTGACAGGACGTCTTGTCCAAACTAACCCTAAAGATTTTAATTTTAGTTACCTATTGACCTTACCTAAATATTTTATGATCCAGAAATTAAACATAGGTTAACAGGACGTCTTGTCCAAATGAACCCTAACATAAAGATTTTAATTTCAGGCACATACCAATATTAATTTTATTCTCTCTATTTTACAAATATAACAACTCTAACTTAGTTAATAATGTGACATCAAAAAGTACCATATGCTATTGATTATTAAGATTTTTCTAGATGGAAAAAGACTTCACATTCAATCGTCTCTATTATGATTTTTAAGAAACGAGGATTACAACAAAAATTTAAAAGAGAGGAAAAAAATACCTATTTCTTTACTTTCTTCTTTCAACACTTTCAACGCGCATGAATTTCCTCGTTGACTAAATCACCTAAAAAAACTTCCTGATGTTTAACGTGAATGTGCTTTCCTCTTGTGTGGTATGGCAATCCTTATCTTTTATTCTCCTTTACCTGATTGCTTTTATCTTTCAATTGCCTAATCCGTTCACTGTGCTTTTCATGAAAATTTCCTTCCAATTGAGTGCCTCCCCCTAATAGCTTGCGTGAATAGTATATATATAATGTTCAATTTTTTTAATACCTAATCTATTGCCCCCTGATTCACATTCCTCACTTTTATATATATTATAATTTCCTTTATCTCTTTAGTCCTCTTTTTATGTGAACTCTAATATATACTATTATATCAAAACTGATTTTGTTTCTTTTTTTAATGTATATGTATATCTCTTAAAGAAACTTGATAACAATGTATATGCTTAAAAGAAAAAAAATATCAGCGTCGTCCCTTATATAATAATATATCTATGCGTTGCAGTTTTTTTATTTGTATTATTATATACATGAGATTTTGTTATTATAGGTATATATAATTATATAATTTGATAAGTTGATTTTAATATATATCTTTAAAAACTTTATCTCCTTTTAAGATTCCAAAAACTAATTTCAAAAGCTTTATCTCATTTTTATAATATATTTATTTAAAAGCTTTATCTCTTCCTATTCAGAAACTCTATCTCATTATTTTTATCAAGTCCTCTATCATTTTTTCTCTAATCTCTTAAAGATCTGATCCTTTATAAAATTCAAACTTTAAACTTCCCTTTTAAAATTTCTCCAAGATTAGAAATTCAAAATTCAAAATTTATGGTTTTGATAAGAATTTAAAAATTTCGAAAATCAAAGCCTGGATCAATAATTTGAAATTCAAACAAGCCCACAGGTTCACTTTTTTCTTATAAATAATCCCTAAAAAATATTTTTATTTTTTATTTTTTTGGTATTTTTATTATTTATTATTTTTTGAAAATTTTAAATGGGTTCGGACAAAATTGGGTAGCAACAACTTGCCCCTCTTTACTTTTCCCTTACTATGTTGCAGTAAGAGATAAGTAAAGACTGAGCGAACCAATTTTGTCCAGGGTGCTAGCTTTAAAGAATGCCGTGTTTGGCGAAAAGGAAATCAAAATGGTGCCTTTTTCAGTGAAAGGAAAGTAAAGTGGTGCCCCGCTCGACGAATGAAAATTTAAATGATGCCATGCTCGGTGATTAGAAATTAAAAGGATGTCATGTTCGGTGACAAGTAAGTAAAATAGTGCTCCGCTCGACGACTGAAAAATAAAATAATGCCATGTTTGGCTATAGGGAATTAAAAGGGTGCCTGCTCGGCAACTGAAAAGTAAAATGGTGCCCCGTTCGGCGACTGAAAATTTAAATGATGCCATGTTTAGCGATAGGAAAGTAAAAGAGTGCCTTGCTCGGCGACTGAAAATTTAAAAGATGCCATGTTCGGCTCTAGGAAAGTAAAATGGTGCCCCGTTAGGTTGCTAGAAAATAAAATGGTGCCTCGCTCGGCTACTAGAAAGTAAAATGGTGCCTTGTTCAGCGATTGAAAAGTAAAATTGTGTCCTGCTCGGCTATTGAAAAAGTAAAATGGTGCCCTGCTCGGTTACTGGAAAGTAAAAAGGTGCCCCGCTCGGCTACTGGAAAGTAAAATGGTGCCTCGTTTGGCGACTAAAAAGTAAAAGGTGCCCCACTCGGCTACTGGAAAGTAAAATGGTGCCCCGCTCGGCTACTGAAAAAGTAAAATTGTGTCCTGCTCGGCTATTGGAAAAGTAAAATGGTGCCCCATTCGGCTACTAGAAAGTAAAAATGTGCCTCGCTCGGCTACTGAAAAGTAAAATGGTGCCCTGCTCGGCTACTGGAAAGTAAAAAGGTGCCCTGCTCGACTACTGGAAAGTAAAATGGTGCCCCGCTCGACTGCCAGAAAGTAAAATGGTGCCCCGCTCAGCTGCTGGAAAGTAAAGTGGTGCCCCGCTCAGCTACTAGAAAGTAAAATGGTGCCCTGCTCGGCTACTAGAAAGTAAAATGGTGCCCCGCTCGGCTACTGAAAAGTAAAAAGGTACCCCGCTCGGCTACTAGAAAGTAAAATGGTGCTCCGCTCAGCTGCTGGAAAGTAAAATTGTGCCCCGCTCGGCTACTGGAAAGTAAAATAGTGCCTCGTTCGGCTACTAGAAAGTAAATTGCTGCCCCGCTCGGCTGCTAGAAAGTAAAATGGTGCCCCGCTCGGCTGCTAGAAAGTAAATGGTGCCCTGGTCGGTTGCTGCAAAGTAAAATGGTGCCCCGCTCAGCTGCTGGAAAGTAAAATGGTGCCCGCTTGGCTACTAGAAAGTAAAATGGTGCCCCTCTTGGCCACTAGAAAGTAAAATGGTCCCCCGCTCAGCAACTAGAAAGTAAAATGGTGCCCCACTTGGCTGCTAGAAATTTAAAAGATGCCATATTCAGCGACAGGAAAGTAAAATGGTGCCCCACTTGGCTACTGGAAAGTAAAATAGTGTCTGGTTTGGCGACTAAAAAGTAAAAGGTGCCTCGCTCGGCTACTGAAAAGTAAAATGGTGCCACGCTCGGCTACTAAAAAGTAAAATGGTGCCCCGCTTGGCTACTGGAAATTAAAATGGTGCCCCACTCGGCTGCTAGAAAGTAAAGTGGTGCCCCGCTCGACGACTAGAAATTTTAAAAATGCCATATTCGACGACAGGAAATTAAAATCAAGTTTGAAATCCGTGGAGAAACTTTTAGAACTGCAATCTTTATAGATTTTAGGTTTATACTTATGGGTGAAATGGATGAACAAGGTGATTTTCTCTTCTGAGCATGTATTCAGCATGGTCCTTATGATGCTTATCTGAGGTGCTAACAAATAAAAGAAGCCTCACACTCCCATGACTTTCCTTTTCTTTTATGAAAATAATTGTCATTGCCTTGTTTTATTTTGTTAAAACACATGTTTTGTCACATTAATGAAACTCATGTATAAATGCGTATTGAAAAGGTAGCAACTTTATTTATGCGAGTTGATCAATCACTGGAAAAGACACATGGAAATCAGATGCAAAAAAAAAAGAAATAAATGTGGTTAAAGAGTTTGGTAGTGGGGGATGTAATGGGGTTTGCAGATCCTCCAATGAATCCCTGAGAATAGCAAGAATCTTGATCCTGTATCATGACGACGAGTTTATCCTTCGATCTTGCTTCTGAGAAAGTAATTCAACTATAGTCCTTGTGCCCAGTCGGATCCTATTCTGCTTGTATAGAGAATTTTAGTTGTTTTGCCAAAATCTTGACCCTAATTTTTACTTGAGCCGCCTTTTTAGGTTTTCGACTCACCGGGTCGCTCTAATTTTTGCCTAGGTCGCCCTTTCAGGTTTTCAGCCTAGCGAGCATGATTCATTTATTGCCCCCTTTTTTTGGTTTTTTTTTTGTTTTTTTAGACAAAGTATCTTTTGACTGCGTCTGCATTTATAGGCATCGGTAGGTCAGCTCCATCCATTTTGGTCAATACCAAAGCTCCACCAGAAAAAGCTCTTTTTACCATATATGGTCCTTCATAATTAGGTGTCCATTTGCCTCTGTGATCCTTGTGAATTGGCAAAATTTTCTTGCGAACTAGATCTCCTTCTTGAAATTACCGAGGTCATACCTTCTTTTCATAAGCCTTTTTCATACGCTTCTGATATAACCGTCTATGGCATAAGGCAGTTAACATCTTCCCATCTATTAGGTTAAGTTGGTCATGTCGAACGTGAACCCACTCAGCTTCTTCCAATTTGGCCTTCATGATTACTCTTAGAGATAGAATTTCGACTTTAATAGCTATGACTGCTTCCATGCCATATACCAAAGAGAACAGGGTTGCCCCTGTTGAAGTTCGAACCGAAGTACGATACCCGTGTAAAGCAAAAGGGAGCATTTTGCTCCAATCTTTGTAGGTCACAACCATTTTTTGTACTATTTTCTTGATGTTTTTATTTGCTGCTTCAACCGCTCCATTCATCTTTGGCCGGTACAGGGAGGAGTTATGATGATGGATTTTAAAATTCTCACATAATTCCTTCATCATCTTGTTATTTAGGTTTATGCCATTGTCAGTAATGATCTGACTTGGCAAGCCATATCGACATATTAGCTCCCTTTTGACAAATTTAACCACAACAGTTTTTGTCACATTGGCATAGGAAGCTGCCTCGACCCATTTAGTGAAATAGTCGATAGCGACCAAGATGAAGCGGTGGCCATTTGAGGCTTTTGGCTCGATGGGCCCAATGACGTCTATACCCCACATAGAGAAGGGCCATGGAGTTGATAAAATATTCAGGGATGAGGAGGGTGCATGAATTTGGTCAGTGTAGGTTTGACATTTATGGTATTTCCAAACATAGTCAAAACAGTTAGGTTCCATAGTTGTCCAATAATACCCAGCTCTTAGGATCTTTCTTGCCATGGCATGGCCATTGGCATGGGTTCCGAAGGATCCCTCGTGAACATCAACCATGATCCCTTTTGCCTCATTCACGTCTACACATCAAAGAAGTACAGAGTCATGATTCCTTTTGTAAAGCACATCGCCATTTAAGAAGAAGCCCATAGAAAGTTGTCGTAGGGTTATTTTGTTATTTTCTATAGCATCCTGAGGGTACTCCTGACTTTTGATGTAGTTTTTGATATCATGATACCAGGGCTTCCCATCTGTCTACTCATCTATTGATTGGCAGTACGTAGGTTGGTCATGGTTGCCTACCTCAATGAGGGGCATGTCACTATCATTGCTTATTTTAAACATTGATGCCAGGGTTGCCAAAGTATCGACCATTTGATTATCATCATGAGGAACATGGTAAAAAGAGATCTCGTCAAACCCCTTGATTAATTCTTTGATGTGAGTATGATAAGGAATTAACTTGGTATCCCTAGTCTCCCATTCACCTTTTAATTGATGAATAACCAATGTAGAATCCCCATAAACTTCCAGCAACCTTACTTTCGTATCTAAAGCTACTTGGATCCCCATAGCACATGCTTCGTATTCAGCGATGTTATTGGTGCAGTCAAAGCATAACCTGGCACAAATAGGGATAATCTTTTTGTCTGGAGAAATTAGAACTGCCCCTATTCCATGCCCCAGTGCATTAGACGCTCCGTCAAATCTTAAAATCCATTTGTTTCCCTGGGTTTCCTCTTCATTAATCAAGATCATGATGTCCTCATCAGGAAACTTAAATTGTAAGGGTTGGTAGTCATCCACAAGTTAGTGCGCCAAATAATCTGCTAGAGCGCTTCCTTTTATGGCTTTCTGGGTGACATATGTTATGTCATATTCAGTCAACAGAACTTGCCAGTGAGCAATCCTCCCAGTCAAGGTGGGTTTTTCAAAGATGTATTTGACTGGATCTATTTTGGATACAAGCCAAGTAGTATGAAACAACATGTATTGCCTTAAACGTCGAGCAGCCAATGCTAATGCACAACAAGTACGCTCTAACGTGGAATATTTTGACTCGTATTCTGTGAACCTCTTGCTTAAATAATAAATAGCATACTCTTTGTTTCCTGTCTCATCATGCTGCCCTAGTACGTAACCCATGGATTCATCCAACACCGTCAAGTAAAGAATAAGAGGCCTCCTAGGGGTCGGAGGTATCAGGATCGATGGTTCCCATAAGTATTGTTTTATCTTATCAAAGGCTAGTTGACAATCCTCATCCCATTGCCCTGGTTGATTCTTGCAGAGTAGCTTGAAGATAGGTTCGTAAGTTACCGTCAGTTGTAAAATGAATCGAGCAATATAATTTAACCTTCCTAAGAATCCCCGGACCTCTTTTTCTGTACTGGGTGGGGGCATTTCAAGAATCGCTTTGACTTTATCAGGATCAACTTCTATTTCTTTTTCACTCACCATAAATCCTAGCAATTTTCTAGATCTCGTAGCAAAAGTGCACTTAGCCGGATTTAGCTTAAGTCTAAACTTTCTCAGCCGCTCAAAAAGTTTTCTTAAGTCATGAATGTGCCCTTGCTCACTTTGGGATTTGGCAATGATATCATCTACATAGACTTCTATCTCTTTCTGTATTATATCATGAAACAAGGTCACCATTGCTCTTTGATAAGTTGCCCCAGTATTTTTCAAACCAAAGGATATCACTTTGTAGCAAAAGGTCCCCCACAGGGTGATAAAGGTAGTTTTCTCCATGTCCTCAGGTGCCATTTTAATTTGGTTATACCCAGAGAAACCGTCCATGAATGAGAAGATAGAATTTTGGGCCGTATTATCGACTAGGACATCAATCGGTGGCAAGGGAAAGTCATCCTTGGGACTGGCTCTATTCAAATCTCGATAATCCACACACATCCGCACCTTCCTATGTTTCTTTGGGACAAGGACAATGTTGGACACCCATTGAGGGTATTTTGCAACAGCTAGAAATTCGGCATCGAATTGCTTCTTTACTTCATCCTTGATCTTCAAGAGCATCTCGGGCTTCATTTGGAATAATTTCTGCTTAACTGGGAGGCATTCAGGCTTTAAGGGTAGTTTATGTTCCACGATGTTGTTATCCAACCCAGACATATCTTGGTAGGACCAAGCAAAGATGTCCCGAAACTTTATCAACAACTTAATCAATTTTCCCCGTTGTTCTTGGCTCAAAGAAGTGCCAATCTTAACCTCTTTTTTATCTTCTTTATTCCCTAAATTGATGACCTCAATCGCTTCCTGACAGGGTTGAATTTCTCTGGCCTCTTGATCCAACATTCTAGTTAATTCGGGCGAAAGACCATAATCTTCCTCACTATCCTCGTCAGCATTCGAAATCATGAAATGGGATCACAATCTTACTACTTTCGAGTGGATCTTTTTCAGGTCTGCATTTAGATGAATAACAGAAATACTTGAATGAGGGAAAAAGGAAAGGGAATCTGAGAAAGATGTAAAGAAAGAGATATTGAAATTCAAATATGCATTTATTAATGGAAATTTCAAAAACATGACAAAACTTGTTTTGCCCTTATTGTAAAAGTAAACCCTAAAGCCTTGGGCATAACAATGGGGAAATTAAGTCATTAAGGCAATTACAAATTACTTTGAATCAAAAATTAAACTCGTGGGGAGTTTAATGGCCTCTAATTACAAAGTTCTATGCCCGGTGAACAGATGTGCACAAAGCTTGCATCATCATAAGAGTCGTCCTCAATAGATGCCACTTGATCTGGATATATTAGGCCTGTACTCCAAAAGCTCTGATAGAGGTCACAAATAGGGGTTCTTTTGATGCGAGGTTTGTGACCTTCCAGGCGGGCTTTCCTTTTCTCCTTCTTCTCCTCTACGACCCTTCTTTTATCGGCTTCAGAGGGTCTGTATCCCATGCCAAATTCATCCTTATTCTTTAGTAATTGTACCACTTTCAATTCTTTTTTTAGTCCATGTCCCAAACCTTTCCCGAGTTGATACCCGTTTTGCAACATCATTTTCGCTATCATCAAGGACGTATTTGGCATATAAGCTTTCATCATTGAGGCTCCTTCACCTGTATAAGAAGTATTGGTGATTTCTAGTGCTTGAAAGGATGTCTCAAGAGCTTCTTCTGCCGCTTTAATGTAAGGAGTGGATGAAGGTTTGCTAACCAAAAAATCTTTCTCTCCTGAAATAATTACTAGCTTGTTACCTATGATGAACTTCAGCTTTTGATATAATGTGGATGGGACCACTCCAGCAAAATGGATCCACGGCCGACCCAACAAACACCTATATGCTGGTACGATATCCATGACTTGAAAAAGAACTGCAAAAGTACACGGGCCCACTTGGATAGGGATCTCAATTTCCCCCATTACCTCTCTTCGAGTCCTATCAAAGGCTTGTACTATCATGGTACTTGGTTTTATATGGGTCCCGTTAAAAGGTAATTTGGCAAACGTGGATTTGGGCATAACATTAAGAGATGACCCATTATCCACGAGCACTTTTGCCAGAATATGGTCTTGGCATTTGACTGAGATATGGAGGGCTTTGTTGTGCCCTATTCCCTCTGCTGGTATCTCATCATCGGTGAAAGTCAGATAGTTATCAACGATAATATGCCCCACTATCCCTTGGAATTTATTAGCAGAAATGTCACGGGTAACATGGGCTTCATTCAAAACTTTCATAAGTGTTTTCCTATGAGGTTCTGAATTGAGCAATAATGATAAAAGGGAAATTTTTGCAGGTGTATGATTCAATTGGTTTACCACTTGGTACTCACTTTGACGAATGAATTTTAGAAATTCATGGGCTTCTTTATCAGATACAGTACTTTTAACCTCCTCAGTCTCTTTTTCATTAGCTTTAGCTTTCCACTACTAGCATTTCTTACAGCGGGCCTAGGGTCTTTTCTTAACTCTGGCGGAACAAAAATTCTGCCATTTCGGGTAACTCCTCCTATTCCAGATATATTTATTACATCAGAGGAGGATGGTCTATCTGTTTTGGAGCCTTTGGCAATTACATTCATATCGTATTTCCATGGCACAACATGAGAGTCCTTGAATGAAAAAGGAGTAGGTGTTTCGATAGTTACTGTTTGAGTCATTGGAGTATCAGTTGGTGCAGAGTTCTTGGTGAAGTTAATTACCAATGGTGCGGGAGTTAGAACCTTCGGTTGCCCTTAGATCATATTTATGCCATTGATATGGCGCTTATAGATTTGTACGAAATGACTATCCATCAACCTTTGAAGGGTTTCATGAAAACTAAGGTCCCAAGATGCCTCTATCAATCCTGCCTTAATTAAATGACCACGAATTCCTTTCAATGGTGTTTTGATGTCACAGACATTTTTCACATATTCCTTCTCTTCTTCTATGATATTAACCCCAGAACCCTCATGATTAGGCAAGGGATTTGTAGCCACATTCGGATTTCCTTCCCGGAAATTAAGCCACTTGGCTTTAACCAAGTCTTGCACTTTATGTTTCAAGGCCAAACAGTTTTCTGTTGAGTGCCCTGGTACCCCGGCATGATAGTCACATTGAGCATTCAGATCATATCCCTTGGGATAAGGTGGTCCAAGAATTATGGAAGGACAAGGCACCGCAAGGGAGTTCTAGATAAGGTGCGGCAATAGTTCAGTGTAACTCATGGGGATAAGGTCAAACTGAACCTGGTTACGATCATTGTTTGTCCTTTTTTAATTAGGGTTTGGGGGCCGAGTCCATTGTTACGGTGGTTGTACTGGCATAAGATGATAATTGTGCGGTGGTATGGGTGACTGATAACGAGGTGGTTGAGGGGAAGACTGAGAATGATTGTTGGTAGTAGCAGCTACTTGAGGATATAACGTGAATTTATAGGGGTTATTCTCGGGAAGAAATGCAGGGTTGTGCGGCTTTTGAGGAAAGTTCCTTAAATCATAGGTGACAGCATTAGCCCCACCTTCCTTTCTTTTTCTAGTTTGCACATGTTTTTTCATAGAAGGTTCCCCGGATGCAGTTTGGGAAATTTTCCCTATCCTTACCCCACTTTCCACTCTTTCTCCAATAGTAACGATGTCAGAGAAATTTGATGATACACTCCCAATCATTCTATCATAAAAAGGAGCTTGAAGTGTGTCGATGAACATTGCCACAACCTCCTTCTCTAGCAGTGGGGGGTCCACTTGTGCAGCCACTTCTCGCCAACGCTGGGCATACTCCTTGAAAGACTCATTATCTTTCTTAGTCATATTTTGTAATTGCATCCTATCTGGCGCCATGTCTAGGTTGTATTTGTGTTGTTTCAAGAAAGCATTAGCTAAGTCTCTCCAGCAGTGTATGCAAGCGCGTTCTAGATGCATGTACCAAGTCAGGGCGGCTCCTGCCAAACTATCTTGGAAACAGTGAATAAGCAGTTTATCATCGAGGGCATGGGAAGACATCTTTCAACAATACATGGTCAGATGATTCTGAGGACAAGACGTGCCCCAATATTTGTCAAATTCGGGCATTTTAAATTTGGGGGGTATCACCACATCTGGAACTAGGCAAAGTTTAGATGCGTCCGTTGGGCCAAAACCTCCCACACCTTCCATGACGCGAAGGCGTTCCTCGAGAATCTCCATCTTTCCCTTAGGCTCAGCATTTGCAATAGCAAGATTGGTGGTTTGCACGATGACAGGGCGAGGCATCATATACCCATAAGGATAATTATGTTGTGATTAGAGGTGAGGAAATTGTTGTGTTTGATATGCCAGATTTGACTGTGTCGCCCCTTGTGGGTTCAGAATAAGTGTAGTTACCTGAATTGCAGGCGACTGAGTGTTTCGAAACTCAGAGGTCTGTGGGCTCGGGACTTGATTATGAGCCTGTGGGTTTAACGGGGTTATTGCGTTCCCATCTTGTAGACCCGATATTACAGGAGGAAAATAACCAGGAGGTAAACCATACAACGGAAAGGGTATGAGGTTACCATCCTGATCAGTAAAGGTTTGAGGAGGCATGCATCCATATGGCATGCCATAAAATGGTGGTTGCATGGTGCGGGGTTCAGCAGTTTTGCCCGAGTTTCTAATATCGTTAGCAGGCGGAGCATCCTGGGCAAGAGCAAAACCAGGAGGGTACAACAGAGAAGTTGGTTGACCCTCATTGTTTGTGCCCTCCTCTGTGACCTTTTTTTCTAAAAGTTTGGTCAACTCAGTTATCTGCTCCCTTAAATAGTTGACCTCATTCCTTAAGTTCTCAGTCTCGTTATCCGTTTCAGCCATGAGTCTTGTCTGAAGCTGGGTTCTATAAGGATGCCTCCCCGTGATTTCTTTCTTTTTTTCTTTTTCTTTGTTAATGAAAAAAATGTATTAGTGAAAAGGAAAAGAAAGAGACCAGAAAATAAAATAAAAAAATAAAAAAATAAATAAAAATAAAAATAAATAATGATTGAAGCGATCATGAGCCTTGGCGAGCATCCTTTTATCATTCCTCAGAACGTCTCGTTCAAAAGTACTAAGTTAAGAAATGTGGAAACTAACATGGTATCATTGTGGACGTGAAGCAATCATTTTATTACTTTAATAAAAGCAGTAATTATATCCAGCAGAAATAATCAGTCTCTCTTAGCTCGGGAAATCACAGCCCTCATTTCATTAAGCTGATTTTTACAATATTCTAGGAAAACTACAATCTCCTTGGGGGTAGTGAGGGAATTTGTTGTTTCTTCGGCCTTTCTCAGCAGCTGTGGGATGTCTTCCAAAGTTCCATTAGCCAGATACGCCAGCTAGTGGAAGCGGCGCATCCATGAGTGAATGATTTCATCCTGATTTGCTACTTCGGCTCTCATAGATCGTATCATCTCCTGACATCTGTTCTCTATTTCATATGCATGCCATTTCTCATCATTTATTTCTTGTCGATAAGTTTCTGTCATATCTTTGATTTGTTTCCCCATGATAGTGATTTGAGATTGCAGAAAACTCTTTTGTGCTATGGCCTTCTGTTCATTTTCTTTTGCTCTCTCCATCATCTGTTTCAATAGCTGTTTGTCTACAAGAATGACATCCTTTTCTTTATTCTTGGCTTTTAGCTGGGAGTTAGCCGCTCTGAGGCATTGATCTAACTTCTGCATATGAATCATTTTGGCCTTTCGCTTTCTACTAATATCCTCATAGGCTTGTTCTTTTTCATGATTTTCTCTCTTCAAAAGAGCATAATCTTGATAGGCTTTTGTCAAGTCATCTTCTAACTTCTTGTTCTTTGATACCGTGACTTCTGACACCTAACTCTTTCCCTTTCTCACAGACTTTCTGCCAGGAACCCCTTATATGCTTGAGGGTAGAAGTGTATTCCCCGTTTGTATAGTAAAGGACAAAAGGGGTCAATGACTCTTCACTTGGTGGTCCGAGCAAGGGGTAGGCCAATTGGCGCTTGGCTATGACCGGATTATAATTGATGCATCCACGAGTGCCTATGAGCGGGACATTCAGATAGCTTCCACAATGGTGAATGATGGTGTCGACCTTTAGCCATTGCGGATAACATCTTACCTTTTCAGCAGTGAGCCCAATAAGATGGCTAGCCTATTCACGCCCGTTCTTCACAGTCAACTGGCACCACTTTAGGTCTGATATAGGGCATTCAACCTTGCCTATTTGGCTGAAGACATGTGATGTGAGCCACACATATAAAGCAGGTGAGCAACAAAGGATTCTTTTCCCCTTGAGTATGGTAATAGTCCATGGTACAGTAAACATCCGCCAAAAGTGTAGTAATAGGATTTTCATGATAAAGTTTATGGGCCAGGAAGACATCTATTGCATTATAGTCCACATAATTCTCGATTCGAGGAAAGAAAATGATACCATAGAGGGTAAGTGCCAAGGTATCCATGAAAGTTTCCTAATCTTTTTTTTCCAGCCAAACTGTCCATGTGCTTTTCTAAATATGCCCTAGTAAACCCTGGTATCTGATTCCTGCATAGTCGCGCTTCTTCTAGCTCGGTCAGACTAATCTTCAGTATTGAAGAAAGGGAGATGACGTTATCATACTGCCCAAGTCGTCTGTAAGGTACCTGCCCCTCTAATGGTAAGCCCAAAATCTGCTCGAACTCTTCCACTGATGGCGCTAACTAGAAGTCTCTAAATGTGAAGCATTGAAGAGGCGGGTCGTAAAATTGGGATAATGCAGTGAGTGCTTCGACCTGTACTTCAACTTCCAAAAGCTTTAGGATCCTCCCATATTTCCTTGAGAAGGTCATCCTTTGGGTCAGATTCAGCTTCTTTCCCAAAACCTACAGGCTAGCAGTGTCAATTTTCTCAACCTTGACATGTAGTAACTTCCTCAATTCGGCCTTGTTGGCCCCCACATTCATCTAAATCCACATTAGTTTCCATTTTTCATTGGATCCTCACCAAGTTTTGATTACTTTCTGAAAAAGGAAAAGAAAAGAAAATCAACTTATGGGCTTGTTATCATTATTTCTTAAAAATATTTTCTGCATGAATAAATTACAGACATCTCAGATCATCCACTTTTTTAGAAAACTTTGCATAAAAACTTATGATCTAAAAGGCCTATAGTTTAAAGCACGAAATTGAACGGGCTTGAACCATTTGCCCCATGTCAAATTATTAGGCTTTTTTTTTGTTTTTTTAAAACATTTATTGGAAAAAGAGTCTTTTAATTTAGAAAAAAAAGGAAGGTAAAATACCATTACCCCTTCTGTTCCCTATACAGGGTTTGTCTGAAGGCCTCTTTCTGGTTCTAAGGTTCCTCTAATAGTGTCCTCTCACATTGGGTGGCTATTTTAAATCACTAAAGGCCACTAAAGCTCAGACTCTACCCATGATGTGAACCACAACTGTAGGAAGTCTACCAGGTGTGGGCACCATGAGAAAGTCACACTCTAGCTAAGGCTCTCATGATGTCAGATGGAGACGAATGTCCCAAATAACACCGCTACACAACCTCCCCTAAACTTAATGGTTTATTCAGACCCCTGAGTGTCGGGTCCCACTCAGAATGTGTGTGAAAAAGTGTAAGTGTAGTGTGTGAAGGGCATACATACATGCAATTTACCCTTCCTTCACAAGAAACAAACACAGAGCAATACAAAAAAAAATCATCTACCCTAAGGTTCAATAATACAAAATATAACGTCCTCTACCCTAAGGTTCGATAATAACATATATCAACAAAACACATGGCATAAACATAGGCAAGAAGTCATGTAGGATAATTCTAATATACTTAAACAAATTAAACAGGCTTGACTCTCTAAAGTCCCCAGTGGAGTCGTCATCTGTCATGACCTAGATCGCGGCGACAGGCCGACCGTAAAAAGAAAATAAGTTTCCCGAGTTCCCTCCAGAAACCATGGAGTCGCCACTAATGTTTTTAAGGTAAAACATCAGAAAAACCCTAACGTGAAGGTACTGATCCCAAATTGAGATTTTAAGTTTGGGAGTCTAATTATAGGTGGGGAAGGTATTAGCACCCCACACTATCCGTTTTAAATTGTTACCGTAAATTGTTTAAATTTGAATAATCATACTAATTTATAATTTAAACCTCTAAGAGATGCCTTATGGATTTGTTGTTGATTTAATGATTTTTAAAATTATAAATTTTGCGATTAACAGGACGTCTTGTTCAAATTAAATAAGTTGTCGTTAAAAGCGTGATGATTTTATTTTTACTAGTAAAAGAGATATATATTTTTTAAAATTTAGGCCCGACAGGAATAATTGTTCCCGCTCCTATGTATTCCCCAAGCGTTAGGGAAAATCAGAGTTACGTAGTTCTTTGCGTTATTTTAAAAAATGCGAAGTAGATTGAAAAATTTTGAGATTTAAAATGTTAACAAACAGGACGTCTCGTCCAAATTGATTTTGAATGTTGTATAAAAAAAGAACCTTGAGTTTTATTGATTTTATTATTTTTTAAAGAGAAACTTAATAGTCTAGATTGATTTAAGAATGAAAAGTTTATTTGAAAACCTAGATTAACAGAACATCTCGTCTAAAGAATCTATAAAGATATTTTGATTTTTGTTATATTATGGATATTATTAAAGTGTTTCATGGTCTAAATTGTTTTAGGAAATTTAACATAGATTGATAGGACGTCTCGTCCAAAAAATCTATAAAGGCCCTAAACTTGTTATCAAAATATTTTTTATAGTCTACGTTAATTTTAAGATAATTAAAAAAATTATTGTATTTGAAAACTTAAACCGACAGGACGTTTTGTTCAAATTGATTTCTAATATAAATATATTAATTTTAGTTGCTTATCAGCACTACTAAAATATTTTATGATCTAAAAATTAAACATCATAGGTTGACAGGGCGTCTTGTCCAAACTAACCCTAAAGATTTTAATTTTAGTTACCTATTGACCTTACCTAAATATTTTATGATCTAGAAATTAAGCATAGGTTAACAGGACGTCTTGTCCAAATGAACCCTAACATAAAGATTTTAATTTCAGGCACATACCAATATTAATTTTATTCTCTCTATTTTACAAATATAACAACTCTAACTTAGTTAATAACGTGACATCAAAAAGTACCACATGCTATTGATTATTAAGATTTTTCTAGATGGAAAAAGACTTCATATTCAATCGTGTCTATTATGATTTTTAAGAAACGAGGATTACAACAAAAATTTAAAAGAGAGGAAAAAAATACCCATTTCGTTACTTTCTTCTTTCAACACTTTCAACGCGCATAAATTTCCTCGTGGGCTAAATCACCTGAAAAAACCTCCTGATGTTTAACGTGAATGTGCTTTCCTCTTGTGTGGTATGGCAATCCTTATCTTTTATTCTGCTTTACCTGATTGCTTTTATCTTTCAATTGCCTAATCCATTCACTATGCTTTTCATGAAAATTTCCTTCTAATTGAGTGCCTCCCCCTGATAGCTTGCGTGAATAGTATATATATAATGTTCAATTTTTTTAATACCTAATCTATTGCCCCCTGATTCATGTTCCTCACTTTTATATATATATTATAATTTCCTTTATCTCTTTAGTCCTCTTTTTCTATGAACTCTAATATATACTATTATATCAAAACTGATTTTGTTTCTTTTTTTAATGTATATGTATATCTCTTAAAAAAACTTGATAACAATGTATATGCTTAAAAGAAAAAAAATATCAGCGCCGTCCCTTATATAATAATATATCTATGCGTTGTAGTTTTTTTTATTTGTATTATTATATAGTACAAGAGATTTTATTATTATATGTATATATAATTATATAATTTGATAAGTTGATTTTAATATATATATCTTTAAAAACTTTATCTCCTTTTAAGAATTCAAAAACTAATTTCAAAAGCTTTATCTTATTTTTATAATATATTTATTTAAAAGTTTTATCTCTTCCTATTCAAAAACTCTATCTCATTATTTTTAACAAGTCCTCTATCATTTTTTCTCTAATCTCTTAAAGATCTGATCCTTTATAAAATTCAAACTTTAAACTTCCCTTTTAAAATTTCTCCAAGATTAGAAATTCAAAATTCAAATTTTACGGTTCTGATAAGAATTTTAAATTTTTGAAAATCAAAGCCTGGATCAATAATTTGAAATTCAAACAAGCCCACAGGTTCAACTTTTTCTTAAAAATAATCCCTAAAAAATATTTTTATTTTTTATTTTTTTGGTATTTTTATTATTTATTATTTTTTAAAAATTTTAAATGGGTCCGGACAAAATTGGGTAGCAACAATGTTTTATGATGGGTAATCTTGAATTATTTTTATTTAAATTATAAAATAAAATTTTAAACTATTTAAAATACATTATAATTATAATATTATACATATTATTATTCTTATGTTATAAATATATATATATTATTAGTAGGCCAATTAAATGGCCCTATTTGTTAGATTTCAAAGATTTTTTAAAATGTTTTTAGTTTGATTTATTTACTTAAATAGACTTTTTATAAAACTTAAATCTAATGTTATGACTTGACAAATTTGTCCTATGTAGACTTTATATAGGTCAGGCTACGACCCTGAACTATTTACATCCTTAGTCCTTGATGGTTCAGAGTTAGACTTAGAAAAGGGGTTGATTAGGTCTTAGACTCTTTTCGAATAAATTTCAAATAAAATAAAATTAATCACTTAATAAAGCGAAAAAGAGAATCAACACACAAAATTTATACTGGTTCACTTCCGACTCAGAAACTACGTCTAGTCCCTTCCAACTTGAAGGATTTCCACTATTATAAAATCTCCTTTACAATAACTGCACCAGACTCGTGCACCAAGTATTCTTTTCAACAAGCCATTTTTGGCTCAACCCAAGTATTCTTTTCAACAAGCCACTTCTGACTTAACCCAAGTATTCTTTTCAACAAGTCACTCCTAACTTAACCCAAGTATTCTTTTCAATAAGCCACTCCTGGCTTAACCTAAGTATTCTTTCGAAAGCCTCTTCAGGCCAAGGTGTTTCCCAATACTCAAACTAGTACTGGTATCTTACCAGACTTATACAATCAGTAAGAAGAGAAATGTTCTAAGAACTTAGTGTACAAAAAATGATAGGTAAATTTTTTAAGATCGAACACTAAGTATTTTTGACACAAGACCAGAGTCTGCTAGAAGCAGAGCTAGAGAATAATGAAAGTCTTTGTCTTTTTACAAGAAAGTGAACTAAGATTGAATGATAAAATTGAGGAGCTTTCTTCTTGGATATTTTTCTCTCAGCTTGAATTTTTAAACTTCCTTGATACTTATATAGGATTGAAGGTAATAGCCGTTGACGCTTCTTGAGAGGAGATATATACGTTGGAAATCCTTTGAAGGTATTTTGCCATAGGCATCTGGAGATCAGACCTCAAAGTTGAATCCAAGCTTGAGAGAGGTCTGAATCATATTTTGATATTTTCATAAAAATAGTTTCTTATGTATTTCCATGCACAAAACTTTTCATGAGTGTATTCTAGATTGAGCGACGGGTTGCTTTCAGAGATGTCCTGGTGAGGTTTTTGACTTGTGATCAGAGTTTGAAGAAGTAGGTACGCTGGCATCTGCTACTTATGTTGATTTTGTTCTTTGATGATAAGCACGCAAATAGGGTATGATTATTTCTTTTGAAGCATCACCAAAATAGATTTTCGAACGTTGACGAAGAGTTCTTTATGCAAGATGCTTCCATCAGATTGTTGTTGTTCTACCAAACTTCTTAAAGAATGTGTCTGCTCTCCCTTAGTTTTTACAACTTGATTTTCATATTCTGAAATTGCTTTTGCACTTAAAAGAAAATGTTATAAGCAGTTCAGACTTTATTCTTTTAGCAAAAATACTTGATGATCGATATAAACAAATCATAAAGTCTAGGGTCTGGTCCAATAATACTTAAAACTTATATTTTTGTCCAGACTTTTTTTAACAGTCCTAATATATTAATAAAGTAGTTTGTTTATTCCTTTTTGGGAAATTATATTCTCATCTCGCTATCCTTTATTCTCACTACTTAAATCTTCTTTTTGCAAATTTATATTCATAAAATACTCTAAGTCATCTTCATAAAGGATTTTACCATGGATAAGGTATCTTTTGTCCATTGATGGGAAAATAATTAAAACCAATGATATACTATTATTTTAAATCAACGATTGAGATTATGATTTAGTAATATGTGGATATGGTAACATCCCCTCATATAGGTAAGATGGTTATCTCAAAGTTGTTGAAATTGGTTTTCCTTCCTCATAAAACTCCATCTTGCTATACAAAGACATGTATTTATTTAAATTTTTTTAAAACATAAAAGTAAAAATTTCATTCTTGAGCATATGCTTCTTGCATCAAAACAAGTTGCAAACGATAAGATAAGTAATCAAGAGCTATAACTCCATGTTTGAATACAAACACCTGCTAAAGGGTTTGATTTAGAGGAGGTGATGATGTTGGTTTTGTTGTTTTGAAAGTATTGATAAATGAGGGTTGTGGTTGAGATGATGGTTTTGTTGGGATTAAAGTTATTAGTTAGGTGAAAAAATAGTGATGACTATTATCAACAGTTGTAATTTTAAACCACAAATAATGCTATGCCATTTTTTAATAATTGATACATGGGAATTACATATCACTAGTGAGGTGACACATAAAGGTTCAAGGTGAGTAAAAGTTAATGGAAGTTTGAAGAAATTAATGACAAAGACTTATTACACTAATGGAAGTGAAAGGTGAAAGGCCATATGTGAATTTTTAATATTTAAGGGACCTATTAACCTGATCGTGTAAAAGTGAGGGACTAAGTAATGTGCTTACTCTTTAAGAAAAAAAAAGGTGCTACAATGCTAAAAAGTGGGTGACGTGAAAGTTGATGAAAACTGGCCCAAAAATTGAATTAAAGTAAAAGGAAAGATGTCATTTATCCGCTAAAAATATCAAATCAATCCAAAAATGAAAATATTGATATTTTTATGAACTATAGTAATTTTAGAAACACTATAGAATATTTAAAATTCTAAAATTTAAAATTTTCTATTAATAAGATTCCTCTGGTGCCCTTACGGTTTCTCTGGACCAATAAAGCTCTCCATTTTCCCCAAAGCTGGATTTTCTTTTCAAGCAAGCCGAAACAAAGTTATGACCCAATTACTAACATTTATTTATACTCATGGACGAAAATATTTTTTCCGAGCAACTTTATTGAAAATACAAATATTAAAATATCTAAAATATATCATTTTGGTCATTATATACTTAATACTCGAAGCTCAACCACTCAGGTTTGTGCTTTAATAGCTAAAACCATGGTTAGTAATTAGGCTACCTTCCCACCATTTAGCATTATGCTAGCGAGGGAAAAATAAAGTAAGCATAGACCCTGACAACTCAACGATCACCTTACGAGATGGAAAAACTAAACCAACTCTAAGGCGACATCTGGTATGATGCCATAAAGACAAATCTAGTTGCTAAAACTAGATCTATCATGAGAACTCTACCTCGCTCAATGGAGAAAAACCAAAAGTAGCTCTTAGAGATACCCTTGTATACTTAAAAACATCATCTTAGTCTTTTACCTTAGGGTTTGGCTTCCTTTTATAAAAGCAACATATAAGCATGAACATATAAAACAGATTAAACTCAACCACTATAAAACTTAGCAAGATTATACATTATCATGCCCATACATATAAAACAAATACATTCATGAGTCAAACATTCCTTACATTAAAAATACTTAAACACCAATAGACATATTGTTGGATCTTTGACTCGTCTAATCTTAATGCAAATATTCTCTTAAATTCGAGTAGTTTTGTAAGGATTTGGTCCTATTGACCAAATGATTTGAACATTGCTCATTTATATAAGAGTTCCTTTTGCAAATAAACATCATCTGACCAAACTCCAAAATACTCAAATAAATTTTCATTTGGGCTCTAACCCTTAGTAAGGTCTTTCTTGTAAATCATTTTATTAAGGGTCCCAAATATGAGTGTGGTTGAGATGACTTACTTTTCCAAATGTTGATAAAATATAGATTGAATTCATTATATAGCAGGACTAATGAGCAATTTAACCTTTCACACTCTTCAATTACATCGAAGTTGAAAAAGCGTAGATCCCAACGAAACTAGGAGTTTGTGGCTTCATCACACACAATATGGAGTCACAAACAAACGGACTGACTAGGAAACATACAAACATTTAAAAAGATAGACAACTAAAAATAGAGGTGTTACATGTATCTAAATTCCTATTATGTAATTATTTTACCACGTTTCCTAAGCAACCTTACGAGGTAAAGAGAATGCTCTATTATGGCTTATGACAACATGCAATTTCTGGAAATATGACTACCCACAATCAGCCCCTAATCTCGTGTTTAAGGATTTCCACGCCGGTTAACCATCTTCCAAGGATCGATACTAGGCTGCAACATGGTTGAGAAATACTGTGCACTTGGAAATATGGTTGTCAACAAGAAGCAGCTTTACATGTTCACGGTTTGTTAATTTGCAACGCCCTTTGTTTTACTTCATTTCTCGTGTCTGTTTCCTTATCCCACTAATTTTATTTCATTCTTTCAGCTCTTTGCTTCATTGTGCTTCTAACCCTTTCCCTAGTTTTGTAAAGAATTCACTAATGCTTGCCCATGTAGTTTCTGATAGTTTAATAATATTACCTCCGTATGAAAATATGAGCAATAATTTCTTTTCCAAACCTCTAATTCATTAAATATAAGATTATTACTAAAATGTTCTTATTTAATATACACTTTATTTTTTAATAAAGAAAAATTAAGCTCCATTAACAATTTCTAAGGATAATTATAGTAATAAAAACATATATTTTTAAGATGAAATTAATAATATTAAATAAGGTTAACTATTTTTCTTAAAAGTTGTTAAGTAGTTATTTTTAACTTATATTTTAAGACCGATGTAATATAAATTAATGTCAAGTTCTTCTTAAATTTTTATCCCTTTAGTCTTAAATATGCCGTTGTTTTCAAATTTTGTAGATTTGTTAGCTAGGGGTGTCCATCGGTCGGGTTCGGTCGGATTCGGTTACTTTTGAGTCCACCCGTTGTTATCCATAAAACACAAACAATAACCCATTTTCACCCAATACTACGGTCGGTTTGGTCGGGTTCGGTTAACTGCGGTTCTCGATTTTTTCGGTCGGGTTTTTCGGTTAAGTTTCTTAGGAAAATTTAATTTTTATTTTTTGCCAAACACCTTTTACGTATAAAATAATTTTAGCAAAAACTTGCATATAAAAATAATGTATTTCATGTTTTAGAATCAAAGCCTTATGAAATATGAAAGTGAGATAACATTGAAGCAGTAGGAATTAATTCTATTAGATTATTTTTTTTAATCATAGATTGTACTAGTACCAGAAAAGAACTTAAAAGTTATTAAGTGTTTAGATCTAACACATTCATTTAGAATATGATGATTTGATGATAAACTCATGTATGACTTCAAGTTGACCACACAAAGACCAATCTTAAAAAATGTATCGTCAATATATCTAGAAATCAGTAAAGAGAAATAACTGCATGATATTCCTAGTAGCAGTCGGTCAGGTATGGGTATCTTCGGATTTAATTTTTTTAACCCGAACCCGCCTATTCTTAGTCATAATAAACCACTTATATGACCCGTTTTTACCCAAAAACCCGTTACAAACTGACCCGTTCTTATCTTTAAAATCGGGTAGCTCGGGTTCGCACAGATAACGTCGAAATTGGACACCCCTATTGTTAGCTTATGCGAAATTCACATGCTAAATATTTTGGCTGCATTTTATCAAATTCTTTTATAGTAGATATGAGAATAATCAGTGTAAAAGGTATTATTTATTACACCGGTCGTAAAATAATCAGCGGAAAATATATATCAATTTATTACTCTGATTATTTTACAACTGGTGTAATAAATGATACTTTTTACACCGTTATCCTCATATCTACTTAAAAAGTATGATGTAGAGACATGTAATTGAAGAAGCTCTATTTTTGAATATTTTAGGTTGCATCTTTTTTTGTTAATGAATTTAAAAATAATTTTTTATTACAAACTATAAAAAATTTTAAAGTTGTGTTTTTTTTTCTAACGTACTCAAATTATAATAACAGGAAAAGGAATGACTTTTCAACTTTATTTGTAGGGATAGTGGGCAGTACAAGACTTTTTTTTGCTTGTAAAGTTGAATGACTGTGCATATGATTTGTCATGGTTCACTACACCACGGTCAATGAATACTCCTTTTAATGTACCTTCGCCACATTAATGGTGCCTACACTTGCGCCATCACATTAGAACTAAATGGAGACGAATGGAATAAGTTAAGTGTTTACATAATGTTACTACTAGTTTGTATTTTAAATTATTGTTCTTATCTTTTCATTAGTTTGTCATAACTAATTTGTATTTTAACTTTAGCTGATAATTTGTTATTAGCCATAATAGTTCTGTTTTTTCTGCTTGTAACTTGTTATTATCCGGTATATACAACATTTCTTTTGGATTGTACACTCCATCAATCAGAAAAACGCCCCTCGCAATTTGGAAATTCGTAGAACCATCTCAAATATCTCTCAACACTCAGAAAAGTCTATGAACGGTATAGTTGGGAAACAAATTTATAGGGCTGTTTTTTAAATTTTTTTATGTTTGGGTCATTTTTTATGTGTCGTCATAATTTCTTACGACACATTATGTGTTGTCAAAAGTTGTTACGATACCACTTTTGTTATTGAAGGTGCCAGTTTTTTTTTTTAAAAAAAATGAGAAATAGGATGATTTAAAAAATAATTGTATGTCTAGGATAAAAAACATCACATCAATATTTCTATTCTTACATATATGTATATAAATATGTATTTACATAAAATAAAAAAACTTATATAGAATATATATATATATATATATATATATATATAACACATGAATATTATATATTAAAATGTATAATATATAATATATAAATTAAATATATATTTATAATATTAAATATAAAATATATATTTTCAATTAAAATACTTTAATATATATATTTTATATACATTAACATTAATTTATATATTAACGTTAAAGTTATATAAAATATATATTTATATTTAATATTATAAATATTTAATTTATAAACCGTAACTAAGTGAAAATTTAAATTTGGCCAATCAGAATATGTCGTCAAAACTTTTTCCGTCACCACTTTGTTGTGTCGTCAAAACTTTCCGACATAATTACCCATTGCGTTAGAATTTAATACGTCACCTCAAAACTGCCCTGAACAATCTATTTTTTTTTTAAAAAAAACCTATTTTCGTAAATATTTTTTTCAAATACACCCCTATCAAACATTACCCTCTGCCTATTATACATGGTTGAAGGCTTATCGTGAGGAGCTTGACTTGTATCGCACACTCCCATCTTGTGCTTGTGGTATTGTACCCAATTTTAATGACATTTATGACACTGATCATCTCATGGACTTCCTACAGAGCTTAAATCATTCATCTGTTTCTGTTAGAAGTCACATTCTCCTAATGGATCACTTCCCTCAGTCCCCAGAGCATATTCTCATTTCTTTACAGGAAGAACGTCAATGCTCCTTATCCGATTCTCGCTTTATCACATTAGATCAATCTACAATGTCTGTTAAGCAATCTAATCCACATCGTGGTGCCCATATCAAATCTTAGTATCATTGTTCCCTTTGCAATAACGTTGCCCACTCTGATAGTCGTTGCTACTCAAAGATTGGATATCCTTCCGTGGAAACACAATCTTGCACTTAACAAACCTCGTCGTGGTCGTGACTCAAGATCTATTTCCATGCCAGCTCATTCTAGTGCTGCTATTGTTGTCTCGTCTTCAAATTCTATGCCTCAATAATTTAACTTAGGTTGAAATTCAATAGCTTCTTTCACTTCTTTATACGGGTAATGAAAAGCCTCCGGCTAATTTTGCAGGTAATTTTATCCGATGTTTTGTCTCTTTTAATCCTAGTTCTCCCATTTGGATTTTAGATTAACGTGCCATAGTGGTACACCCCGAAAAGTTAAAAAATGTATTATAGAAGGAAGAGTATAAATATGAGTTAAACATATTATTGTTAGGATTCTGTTAAAATTTTGTTTACTATTTTATTAGGTTATTAAAGTAGTTAGTTTGTTAACTAGTCTTTTATAAATAGGTCCTCTATTTTTTAGGAGAAGAGGAAACATCATATAATTTCTGATCTTTCTTTGTTTCACTTATACATAAAAGTATTTATATTTGTCAAATTACCTCAACCAATTTGTTCTGGTTCAACATATTGGTTTTGTTTATTTAAAATTTGTTTATTTACTCTTCTTGTTTTCTACAGGATCAAAAGACAAACAAAGAAGATTATTCTGATGGGTAAGCAACATCGAGGTCTTTACACCATGGACGACAACTTTAATGCTTTTCTTTCCACTACATCCTTTAGCTCTGACTTATGGCATCGGCGCTTAAGACACCTTGCCTCCACTTTATCTCCACAATTGAACATTTTAGATTCTAGCATTAAGTTTTCAAATAGATGTCCCTGCACTATTTGCCCTTTGGTCAGACAATCTCATTTGAGATTTCCTTTAAGTCGTATCTCTATTGTTAAAAATGCTTTGAATTGGTCATTTTGATGTTTGAGAACCCTATAATAAAAATCATTCTTCCAATGCAAAATTCTTCTTGAACTATCTAGGGTAAGAGGATAACTTTTCCAGAATCCAAACTAGACTTACTTTCTCTTTTATGTATTACACTAGGTCAGTGAGGATTCGGTATTGTCTCTTCTAGTCCAGTGGGAAATCAAGAGTCTCTACCTTGGTCTCAAGTTGTCGCACTGACTTTTGCATTATAGGATGAATGGTGATGTTATTTGTAAAGATTCTTCAACATTCAAATTAGTTCAAGTGGTTAATACTAAAACTTAAGCAGGAGTATTACATGCATACCTTAAATTAGTTATAAATGAGAAGTATTTATAAATGTGAGTGACAGTTGAGTCTTACATGGCGTTGTGCCAGTACAGATCGACAAATTATGGAGGAAATCTAACACCCATACAAATATGTTTATTATGCTTTACAGGTTAGCACTGGTGTGCCCCTGGCAAATGACTGAGTCCGTCGTGTTGTAGCATGTAGGGGCTCCAGTTTCAAAGGGGGGCATCTGCCAGGGTGATGCCATCATGGCATATTCCTTCTAGTGCGTATTCTACCCGTGTTAGGGGTGATCCGATGTTGAGGATTGAGGTTGGTGTACAGACCAGATCACTTCTTAACTGTTGTTGATTTTTCAAGAAGCACATGGGTCTTTCTAGTGCAATACAAAAGTGAAATAAACTCTATTATTATTAAATTTTAAAAATGGTTAAGACTCAATGTTACACTATAATCCAAAAAATACAATCTGACAATGCTTTTGAGTTTTTCAACTCCTAAACAAATCTTTTCTTTCAAAATATGAGAGTACTCCAACAACCAACTTGTGCAACAAAATGGCATTATAGTGTAACTTATTAAACATTTCCCGTGCTTTACATTTTTAGTCTAACTTGCCATTATATTTTAGGGTGATTTTTTGCTAACTGCTACCAATCTAATTAATTGTTCACCCACACCAACTCTATGAGGTCACACACCTTATGAAATTCTTTTTCACAAGAAACCAAAATTTTCTCACCTCAAGGTTTTTGGTTGTTTGGTTTATGCATACATCATTCATAAATTTTCTACTTGAGCATCACTGATACTTTTTTAGGATACCCACACGGTCAAAAAGGTTATAAAGTTCTTGATTTATCTTCTAATTTTTTTTCACTAGAAATATGATTTTTCATGAACATATTTTTCCATATCAAATGCTTAATGCTCATAATTCTAAATTGGTTTTACCTTTAAGTCCTATAAAAGATGTAATGTCCCTTTAAGGATTCCTAGAATTTATCCCAGGATCTGCTTAAAAATAGAGTAAATTTTTCGCGTTTAACGTTCCCAGCAATAAATAATAGGACCCTAAGGATTACGCCACTCAAAACAGCTCAAAAATCCCAATTTTAGACTCTGTGGTAATTGATTACCAGCGTAAACATACAAATTTCCCATTTCTGACAGTTGGTAATCGATTATCAGAATGTGGTAATTATGCAAAATTTTACACTTTGGTCAACTTCTGGCCTACCTAAAACGTTCGTTTTGGCTCCGATTGCTACAAAACTTTATAGGCCCCACGTTTTCTCCATTCCAAAGTTATTGGCACCGTCCGTTTACCAAAATTCCGTCGTATAAGTGAGATATGCATAAAATTACAGTTTATACAATTGAAGTTACCTAAGGCTCTAAAACTAGATCTAAACCATTTTAACTTAAACCAAGGCTTCACACAAGTTCTAAATGACCCAAAAAACCTATGTGGCCTATTCGGGAATCCTGAATTCCTTTGGATTTCCATTTTACTAGTCTAGTTCCTTAAATTTTCATGAATTTCAATAAAAATCTTATATCATTTCTTCCAAATCTCCTTTTTAATGCCTCTAATCCATAGAACTCAATGCTTTTATCCTTAATCGTCTAACATACAATATATCCCACCCATAACTCATACAATTCCTACCCATATACATTAACAACCATACTTGGCTCTATGCCATAACATTATACCAATAAACAACACCTATATATATATATATATATATGGCATCACAACATGCTAGCATGCCTACATTCATAGCATCGTATAATTCACAATCACCATGTCCACACACTTATATATATATATATATATATATATATATATATATATATATCACTTTCATGATACTTAGCTACTTGGCATCAACATATTATCTCATGTAAACATATACCCATAAGACAAAACATACATAGTTAAATTGCTCCATTAAATCTCTAACACAACATAAACAAAATTCTCAACTCAAACATAATAGAATCACTAAGTCCACTACACATTACTACTCCACACTTGCAATCGTATTCCTTGGCATTTTGCCGCTTCACTCAATACTTCTTTCCGGGGCATCTTCAACATTCCCTTCTTTGGTCACTAAAATGACAACAGCAAAGGGTGAGTGTTCAGGCATCATAATCAATATAGAAATTAATGAAATGAAATGACTACCATGTTACCCTCACTATAGGACTTTCTTACATAATGTTTCCCTGTCTTAACTCAATGAACCACAAAGCATGATTACTCAACATGCTATACCATCATTAATAATATAAATCCACATCCAACCACTCAAATAACATATATTCAAATATATACCATAATTTGTTTCCATTCATCGAGTCATACACAAATTTCAATTTAAATACATAATATCAACATAAATACATACAGCACATCTGACTCCCAAGCAGACATCTTATGACTTACTAGTATTCGGATACTAAAAGGATCAACATTCAGTTGGGGGTCTTATTTGCCACCCCGTGAACCCGACTTGGTCTATTGAGCCCGACTTGGCTCCCAACCTTAACCATTGGGTCTTACTTGACCACTGGGTAGCTCAACTGGGTCCTGCTTGACCACGAGAGCCAAAAGCGAGGGGTAACATATACCGTCGGTCGTCCTCAACCACCAAAATCACATAAATTCATTTTAAATCTTATTTCACCTTAATTAAATGGCACAAAGGCCTCATATTAAATACATAGGGTGGTCACTTAGACCCGACCCATAAATAATCTCTAGTGCGGCCATATAGACCAGGCCCCAATTATACGCCTCATGTTATACACATATCATTATCAAGTCAATCAATAATCAAGGCGGCCACACAGACCACGCCCAAAATATATACGCCAAACATATCTAAATATATCACACCAAACCACACCGCAAATCAACATATTTCTCATGCTTTCAATTGCACAATATAACATACCAAGTTACTGACTACCATATTTTATTTATTAATGACAATTCAAATTTTAAATCACCACGCCTTTCGATTTACCCACAACATAATAAATGATATATATATATATATATGTATAACTTCATATAGTATTAAATTACCACTTAATCACCATTAAACATAATTTATAACAATAAAAAGGTGGTCTACATCATGTATTCTCAATTAATTTTTACCTATCCGCTAGATCATGTTAGCCATAATTATCACCAATCACTACACTAATCCATTGCATATAGATCGCCTAATAATTATCATGGGTTATAGGCTTCTCACAATCATCAATATTAATTAATTATAGACTATCAACATAGTTTATTTACTTCTAAACCTACAATTTCTCTATTTACAATTTACATTCTATCCTTTAATTAGTAAATACGCCAAATGATTCACAAATGACTCTTGAAACTCAATTCAACATACACTATATATATACATATGATTAACATAACTTGTAGATTTTCTAAAATCACTATTTCTCTATGTCATCATTAATATTTCATTACCATTTAATAAATGGTAATTTATCATATAAATCACCACGCCATTTAATTCATTCTACTAAAATAAATCACACATAATGTATACTGACTTAAAATATCATACACCATTAACTAGTTAGATTCTTTATAAGGTTCTAAAATCACCAATCTTTCCTATTTATCAATTAACACTATATTTATATATAATTACCCTATTCATACTTCGATTCTTTCATATTTCATGACCAAACTATTTCTTCTTCGAACCCATTTAGACCTTAACCAATTCTAATTAGTTATGACCCGAACACCCTCTTACCTCAATTCCACACTTGAGTTAATTGCTCCTTGCATCGGTCACGCTCCACGACCACAATGTTCGCTGATCCGCTTCCGGTTTTGATATCCACTTCGCCTAACAACCTTTCGGCGCCCATTCCAACACTTGAAATTGAGAGCATATATCGACTCTTCTTGATGTCCTGCGTTCAATTATGTGATCAATTTGAAGTTACGACGTGAAATCGCCCTCCGATTTAGAGCTTTAAACTCGCGGCAATGGTGGAAAGAAAAGAGGAACCCGTGTAACATCCCTGTTTTTAGAAACAATTTTATCCTTGTAAATTTTAATTATGGAGAGTTTGTAAGCAAGAATAAGTCAATATATACCCTGTTGATGGTCTGTAGTACCTCAAAAATGTCATTTTTGCACATAATAATAGAATTTATATGGACCATTAGTGAAATTATGCAAAAACTGAGTGAAAAGGGCTCTGTTCCGAGTAACAGAGAAGAATTCCGAGTGAATGATCAGAAATTCCGAGTGAAGGAGAAAAATCCGACTCAAAACACCCTAGAAAGGCTCGGTAAATGCTTCCTTTTCTGAAGGAGACTACTCTGATTGAAGTATTCCGAGTGAAAGAAAGCTTAAATACTCATGTTTATGTTGATTTGATGCTTCCTTCCGACTGGAAGTGTGTTGGGGAAACAATTGGGAAGGTTTCTGAATGGTTTTGCTCAGGAAACCGAGTGGAAAATGGTGGAGGGAGCCAATTCCGAGTGAGATATACTCTATTGGACCAAAACCGAGTGAGACTCGTACTTGTATGCCTTGTTCTGAGAGCTAATGGTTGAAATAAACCTTAATTGGAAATATAATTGAAGAAGATGGCCTAAACCGAGTGAATTAAGTGAATGAAGACTCGGATTTCTGAGTGAAGATTCTGAGGAAGAGAGGACTCAGTCTGGAAAGGTATTACCGAGTGAGAAACCGAGTGCCTGAGTCGGTTTCAAAGGAATTCCGAGTGAAGAATTAAAGCTTCGCTCAAGCGAGCAAGCCACGCTCAAGCGAGCCTTGCAATTGTTGACTCGGAAGTAGGAATTCCAGTCGGTATAATGGTTAACCGAGTGGAATTTTCACTTGGTATTCACTGTCAGTAGTACGTATTGACTTCAATTTTGTCTTTTAATGATTATTTAAATTCAATCGTGCGCATTAAAGATAGTGGGGAGCCAGAAATGGGCACTGACTCAGCATATCTCTTAATTAATTCCCACTGACCCTCCATTATCACTCCACTAACAGCCACTCAGAAAAGCTGTCCCCCATTCCACTCACCCTCTCCCTATTTAAACCAGTGCCAGGACCCTAAAGAACCCACACACACGACACAAACACCCTTCATCATTTTCCTTCCCAGCAAGCTTCTTTCTCTCTCCTTTCCCTTCTGTTTCACTCGGAACTGGTGCAAGACAGTGAAAGGGACTCTTCTTCTCCTCCAGGAACTTCATTAAGGTAAGGGGGGTATATTCTTGGGTGCTCTGTGGGAAAACCGAGTGAAGGAAAGGGTTAAGGAACTTGTTCCTCACCTTTCCAGGGCAGATTCAGTGATGGGTGAATTATATGCTTAATTGTTACTGTTTTATATATATAATTGTTGGTAAATAGTATACCTTGTATGAATTGTGAGAAGAACATGAACTATATTGAAATGAAGGACAAACAGCTCGGTTCTAATGCAAATTCAGTCGGTTTTATATATAATTCAATCGGTCTTATTTAAATTCAATCAGTTTTGTACAAATCCAATCAGTTTTAAGTAAATACAATCGGTTTTTACATGATTTCACTCGGTAAAGCAGTGTATTTCATGACAGAACCTCTCTATCACTTGAAAGACTCCTTTTCAATCATTTTTACTCAGAGTTATAGTTAATCCACTCGGAAATCTCTTTCTTAAATTATTTCACTCGGAACTTGACATAATTTCACTCAGAAAACATAATTATCCTTCACTCAGAACCTTTTCAGTAGTTTCACTTGGAAGAAGTAACCTTAAAGCTTTTCCAGCATGTTTCCATTCGGACAGTATCCTTCCAAGGGAAATTTTACTCGGTAAACTCATGTTTCACTCGGAACTTATCTTATTTTTACTCAGGAACCTTTTTCATGCTGATTCCACTCGGAACACATATAGACTTCACACAGAAAACTCCTTTTTGACTGAATACCACTCGGAATTATATTTTACTTTGTTTAGAGGCTCATTTTCACTCGGATTTGCAAACAATGCTACTCAGGGAACCATTTTCCTACTGACTTCACACGGATTCATGTTTTAATTCACTCAGAAATTTATTTCACTCAGAATTTAAGTTATTTAATTAAGAAAATCATTTTCAGTTTCTGTTTCACTCGGAAAATATATTAAATTCATTTAGAAAACTCTGCTCAGCTTTATTTCACTCGGATTCAAGCTGTTTCAGTCGGAAAACCGCATTCCAATTCATTTTCACTCGGACCCAAACTTATTTCAGTCGGAAAACAGCTTTCCAGTGTCATTTCACTTGGATTTTTAGCCAGATCGTTTGGAGAACCCTGCCCAGTATGGTTCCACTCGGAATTATACATATTTCACTCGGATTTGCCCCTGTTTCACTCGGAAAACTCTATTTTTAATGGTTTTCGCTTGGATTTTCATTTAGAAACTACTTTTTAATACTTTTTAAATTAATGAGAAGTTATAATTATTATTATTATCCTTATTCTATTATTATTATTATTATCCTAATTATTATTAATCTTAATATTGTTATTATTATTATTAGTTTTATTGTTATAAACCTTGTTAACATCTTAATTATGCGTAATTACATAAAGAATATATTATTTTACTCTCTATGGAAAATACAATATTAACCAAGATATAATAGATATATTTACAATGTTTAATTAATTGATGAAATCCAAAGAACTTGGGAATGATATGATGAGACTGGAAATACATAAGATACTCAAGGAATCAATTGATAAAATAAATGCATTTCGCATCATGAAAATATTTTTGAAGAAGAAAAACCTCTAGACAATACACTTGGTACAGTGGAGATCACTCACGTTCGATCTCAGTAGAAGAATCTTGGGAGTACAACTGGAACGGCAACCCAATGGCATCAGAGTCGCGCCTGATAGCCGGGTGAGACGAGGCAATTCTAGTGTACTTCGACTAAATGACGGGGTGTGGCTATGATCGTAGGGATCCAAGTTCCAAAAATATTTAAATCAATGATGAGAACCAATGAGTTCATTTGTACCATATGGAACTTGGGCAGACCCTGATCGCTCTAGATGATTGGAATGATGATATTCCAAAGAATGAGAAGAAGATGAAATGATTTATTGGGCCTACAAGCATCATGAGACTTAACCAAAGATAAATCATAATAAATCCAAACTCATGCATTTCATTACAGCATATTTGATTGTTATAATTGTGAATATGTTAAATGTACGATTTATTTCATGACAATATGCTTGATTGTTATAAATGTGAATATGCTAAATGTATGATTTATGTGATATTGTATGTTAACTGGATTATGTCCGCACCGGATTAACCAATCAGGGTCTTGGGTTATACTCATCCTTACTGTTGACCATTTTTCAGAGGAATTAGAAACTCAAGAACCCGAGTGTGAAGATCAGCAATACGCTGAACCCATTGAGAACAATCATTAAAGATAGAATATTTATTATTAATAATCAGACACCGGATGACTGTATAATATTTAAGGGTGCCTGCGTGCCCCATTCTGTTAAGAGTACAATTACTTACAGTTTGTGAATGACTATGTGATATATACATTATTGCTTCCACTGATCTGCCACGTATTTATTTTAAAAAAAAATATTCACTTTTTCTTAAAACTGTTAATACTCTCAGTTAAATAGGATGAACCTACAGAAGGATTTGTCTTATCTAACCGAGGGTGTTACAACCCGCGTACAAAGAGAGAAGCCCACGAGGAAGAAGGAGAAAATGTTTAAATTTTAGGCTAAAATACCTCTTCAGCCCTCTTAAAGTCTAGGATTTAGGAAAAACCCCTCAAAAATTTACCCTAAACTTTTGGCCCTTAAAAAATTTTAGGGTTTACAAAATTAAAGAAATGTTAGCCTTAACTGTTAACCTGATAAGGTGACTAACTATGCCACCTCATCAGTGACATGTGGTTGACAGGTGGTGAATTTTTTAAAAATAAAAAAATAAAAATTCCATATTATTTTATCCTTTCATTGTTTCGTCTTCCTCATCTTTCCTCACTTTCTCTCTCTCTCTCTCTCTCTCTAAATCCCTAACCATAACTAGATGTCACTTTCTCTCTCTAAAGGCATACAACATAGAAGTGGTGTTTCACCACTTACCCAAGAGTAAAGTTCCATTTTTGTTATAAATTCTGAATCTTTCCCTTGTTTTATGAAAATCTTGTAATTCAAAAGACAACTTGGTCTTATAGCCCCTGTGTTATGTGTGCCCTTATCTTTTCTTTAATCTAACACAATAAGGAAAAATGCATGGAACAAAAGAAGAAGAAAATCAATTATTAATATTTTTATGCTCACATTTATGGAGACTAATTTTTGTATTTTTCTTTGATTATTAGGAAAAGAATGAAATTAGGCGTCATTGTTATTTGTGTTTCTTCTTGTTGTTCACTGACCTTGGTTATGTGCCTTTAGAGAAACACCCCTTCTGTGTCAAGGCTCCTAAGAAATAGTTGGCAATGAAGGCTTTTTGTAAATTCACTCTAGCGACTAGTGGATAAAGAAGCCATTGAATCTCTTGTGAATAACATTTGTAGGTCTCAAATGTTGCTATGCAAAATCAGAGGAAAGTAAATAACTATAAAAAAATCATGGTTGATTTCACAAGACTGCAAATTCAGATATGGAAATTAACAATAGTTTGTAGAGCTTGCTAATAATGGGTATTAAAAACTTGCAGCAATAATCTAGAATCTATAAGAAAAATGAGCCCTATTTTAGAAGAATATGCTATATTCTTAATAATAAATTAATTTACAACCCTTGTATTTTCTGATTCCATTACCTTCCATTTGTTCCTTGTTAATCTTGTGTTGTTTTTATTATTTTCTTTTTCTAGTTACTAAATCTAGTTCCTCTATTCCTTTGGAGCCTTGTCGCTGATGGGCTTGTAAGCGCTTCACATTTATAGAAACACCCCTTTTGTGTTATGTCTTTAGAGAGAGAAAGTGAGATCTGGTTATGGTGGATTTAGAGAGAGAGAAAGTGAGGGAAGATGAGGAAGATGAGACGATGAAAGGATAAGATGATGTGTAATTTTTATTTATTTTTTATTTTTAAAAAATTCACTACCTGTCAACCACGTGTCATTGATGAGGTGACACAACCGTTAGCCACTTCATCAGTTAACAGTCAATGCTAACGTTTCCTTAATTTCATAAACCCTAAAATTTTTTAAAGGCCAAAAGTCTAGGGTAAATTTTTGAGGGGCTTTTTCCTAAGCACTAGACTTTCACTACAACAGAATTCGTAAAAAGTAACGGCACTTTTGTCAGCGGCTCCGTCCAACCGCTGACATTGCTTCAATTTTCATTGTAAAGTAAGCGGTTGTTATTGTAAGCGCTGACAATGTTTTTATCAGCGGTTCCTGTAGCTAACCGCTGACAATAGGTTTCATTATTTAATATTCCCGTGCAGGACGCTCGCTGGAAGCTGAAAGGTACAAGCATTATATTTCTTTTTTCTTTTTCTTATTATGGTTGTCTTTCACTTTACAAAAGTAACGTGTACTTTCCCTTTCCAAAACCAAACGTGCCTTTTTGTTTCCTTCCTCTCTTTTCAGCTGAGATACTGTAGCTTTCTTGTGGTCCATTGTGTTGTCATCTTTGTGGTCCATCTTGTTGTGCGTTTTGTTTCTACCTGTAGAAGGCTTCATTTTAGCATTTATTTTTGCTGTACCTGCTGTCCTTGGTATTTGTAGCAGCAAAGTTATTTTAGATTTTTTGGTATCTTACTCTATTTTTGGTATTTGTAGCAGCAAAGTTATTTTTTATTATTAATTGTTATTCCATTGATTTTGTTTTCAAGTATTAGATTCCTCTTACAAATTTTGCTTTCCACGTTTTGATGGTTGAAAACACTGCAAGGTTCCTTTTCATTATTAATTGTTATTCCATAGATTTTGCTTTTAACATTTTAAGTGCTAGATTCAGGTTGTAAATTTTGCAAGTAAACAACAAAAAACAAGACAAAATTTTCAGATATAAATATATTATAAATTTAATATATACGTTAAAAATAAGACAACTGATGAAAGTAACAATGTAGCATTGACCTGGTATATTGTTATCTACGGTCAAAATCAAGCGCATGTATAACATATATCCAGCTTTTAATATAAATAAATTTTTTGATATTATAAGTAAAAATATAATTTTTTATGCATACTAAATATATTTTTTAAAATATATTCTCGATTTGTTTGGTATTTAGTGTTAAATTTATGTGTTTCATGTTTTACATATGTAGTTGAGATTTCGTAATATATTACAAGTCTAGTTGAAATATATTTCATGTTTGTGTGGAAATATATATATTTGAAAAATTGGTATGTTATGTTGAAAAATTGACATGTTAATTTATTTTAGATTTGGAATTTAAAATATATATTAATGTAATAAAGTATAAACAAATTATAATATATTAAGTAGGTAGTGTAATATTTATATTATATTATGTGTAATTTTGACATCGGATACCTAATACCCTGATGTTATATTAGAAAATATGGAAATAAATTTAAAAGTAATTTGTGATGATCTTTATGTATTTGAAAGTTCTTTATAAGTTTATTATCCAATTTCAGTAAGTTATTAAAGTAGCATAACACAAACACGATGGCTAGATTCATGTTGTAAATTTTGCTTTCCCTGTTTAAATAATGGCTGAAATTTTATTATTAAAAGTAATTCCCCTCAATTCTATTACTTTACATCAATCAAAACATAAAAAATATTTCTATTCTAATTTACGTTAGGAAATGTGAACAAGTCCTGTAGGTTTTTTTTTGTTATTGCTTTGGGCCATATATTTTAGCCTATGTTTTGTTATTTTCTTGGTCAAAGTTCTTGAAAAAAAATAGTAATTCTTCTTGTTAATATGTAATGTGTATGGGTAATCCTGTTAATAATCTTATTAATAATAATTATTATAGGATACCACAATAACAATAATAAATACTAGAAAAAGGGGACATATTATGGGCATTGAGATGTAAGGGTAACTTATTAGTAAATAACTTCTTTTTAAAAATTTAGGTGAAGAAAGATTCAATCATGAACTTTATAAAATATTTGAATATTGGGTTTTATAAAATTATAATGAACTAGAACCTTACAAAATATTAAAATATTGGGTTTTACGAAATCATAATAAACTAGAACTTCTAAATTATAATGTTTTTAAATAGATAATGGATTAGGGACGAACAAGTTTATGGAACTAAGTGAATTAAAATTTAAGTGTTTATTTTAAGAAATAATAAAATTGCTAAATAAGGATTCTTAGAACTAAATAGGAATCTATAAGAATCATGTGATTCCTTGGTTCTAAGTTTTAAACTTTTAGCCTTAAAAACCATTCATAAGTAAATTGATAACAAAAAAAGAGGTTTTGGAAAACTATAAGGGACTAAGTTAATTCAAGATTGTTAAGGATAAGTGAAAGACTTTTTTGGTGATAGGAGAAGTTAATTCAAGATTGTTAAGGATAAGTTAAGAAATCAATGTGTGATTAAGAAATTATTTGACTATTGAGTGTATGGATTTAGATGTTTGATTTATAATGATATGGTTGTATTGTGTTCTGTTATGATGAATAAGCATGATTACCTTTACCCTTGTGATTTTGCTGACTAAAATCATAATATAGGTTGGTGATGTTTTGAGATGAGTGTAGTCTAACTATCATTGAATTTAGTATTTCAATGTATATGAGTTGAATTTAGTTATTTGATGTATATAAGTTATTCAAATAAATCCAGTTAATAGTAGTATAACAAGAACTATTCAAATATGTTCAAGAAACTCATGAATGTAATTACCTTTATTTCCTTCCAATAAATTTAACTATATTTGGTTTTTCTTGCATTTACTAAGAATGGATCGACGTTGGGTGTATGCTAATTGTTTGTCTCAAGAGTATGAGGATGAAGTGAAAGAATTTATTAACTTTGCAATTGAACATGCCAAAGACCCCAACCGCATTCCTTGTCCATGCTGGTGTTGTTCGAATGTGAGGAGGGTTAATGTTAATGAATTAAAAGATCATCTTATGTGTAACGGAAGTGCTACAAGTTATACATGTTGGACAAAGCATGGTGAGCTAAGAGTTGGGTGTAGTGAAAGTTTAGGAAGTACTGTGAACTTGACAGCCATGGATACTGACACAGATAACATGTATATGGGCAATAATGTTGAAGAGATTGCAAAGGTTCTTAAGGATGATCTTCGAGATTGCCCTGCAATGTTTGATAGTTTAAGAAATGATGCAAAGAAGACATTGTATGCTAGTTGCTCGAAATTCACAAGGTTGTCAGTGGTGTTAAAGTTATATAACTTGAAAGCAGGAAATGGTTGGAGTGATAAAAGTTTCACAGCTCTATTTTCTCTTCTAAAAGAGATGCTTCCAGAAGATAATGTGCTCCCAAGAAGAGCTTATGAGGCAAAACAGATGTTATGCTCTATCGGGTTGAGTTACCAGAAAATACATGCATGTCCCAATGATTGCATTTTGTTTCGAAATGAATATGCATCATACTTCAGCTGTCCTAAATGTGATTCCTTGCGATATAAGAAGGAAAATTCTTCTCCTGCTAAAGTTGTATGGTATTTTCCTATAATACCAAGATTCAGGCGCATGTTTCATGATGTAGAAGATGCAAGACACTTGACATGGCATGTTGATGAAAGGATTAGGGACGGGAAACTTAGGCATCCTACAGATTCTCCTCAATGGAGAAAAATTGATGATGAATACCCAGAATTTGGAAATGAACTAAGAAATCTACGACTTGCATTGTCAACTGATGGAATTAATCCATATGGAGTTCAAAGCAGCACCCATAGTACATGGCCTGTGATTTTGATGATTTATAACCTACCTCCATGGTTATGTATGAAGCAAAAATATTTAATGCTCTCAATGCTAATTTCTGGACCTAAACAACCTGGAAATGATATTGATGTGTATCTAGCCCCTTTAGTTGAAGATTTAAAAATGTTATGGGACCATGGTGTTGAGGTGTATGATGAATATCGAGGTGAGAGTTTTACTCTACGAGCAATGTTGTTTGGCACAACCAACGATTTTCCTGCCTATGGCAATCTATCTGGGTATAGCATAAAAGGCCAATGTGGATGTCCTATATGTGAAGAAGATACAGATTACATCCGACTGAGTCATTGTATGAAGAATGTGTTTCTTGGACACCGTAGATTCTTTCCATTGGGACACCATTACAGGGGATGGAGAAAGGCATTTAATGGCAATACAGAAGAACGTAGAGCCCCTTCATGCTTAACATGTGATCAAGTATTTGACAAAGTGAAAGATTTACATACTAATTTTGGTAAACCTTTTTCCAACAACCTTCCTACTAGTGGGTGGAAGAAAAGGTCTATATTGTTTGACTTGCCTTATTGGAAATCATTATATATGAGATATTTTCTTGATGTGATGCATATTGAAAAGAATGTTTGTGAAAGTATCATTGGTACACTTTTAAACATTCTAGGAAAGACCAAAGATGGCATCAAAGCAAGACTTGACATGGCATGTATGGGAATAAGAAAAGAATTGAGGCTACAAAAAAAGGGAAAGCGAACGTATCTACCCCAGCAGCATATACACTATCTTAAAAGGAGAAAATAACGATTCTCAGATTTCTTAGTGCAGTCAAAGTTCCAGAAGGGTACTCTTCAAACATAAAGAGTCTTGTATCAATGAAGGATCTCAAGTTAAAAGGTCTAAAATCCCATGATTGTCATGTTCTTATGGAGAGTTTGATCCCGATAGCTATACGCTCGATTTTGCTTGAAAAGGTTCGTGGTGCAACAACAAAGTTATGTTTCTTCTTCAAGGTGATTTGTAGCAAGGTGATTGACCCTGGGAGATTACCAACTCTATAGATAAAATTGTTACAACATTATGTGAGTTAGAAATGTATTTTCCACCCTCTTTTTTGATATCATGATTCATTTAACTGTTTATTTGGTTAGAGAGACACAATTATGCGGCCCAACTTACATGAGATGGATGTATCCCATTGAACGTTACATGAAGATTTTGAAAGGATATGTGAAGAATCGAAGTCGGCCAGAAGGTTGTATTGTTGAACGATATATAGTTAAGGAGGCAGTTGAGTTTTGCACATCTTACTTGTCTAATATGGAGTTCATAGGAGTACCAAGATCTCGTCACATGGGAAGGTTAAATGGCCATGGTTTGACTGGTGCACAAATCATAAATGTTCCTATAATAGAATGGGAACAAGCACATTTATATATTCTGCATAACACTATAGAGGTTGATTCATATGTTGGAATACACAAAAAGATTCTCAAATCTAGGTATCCAAGCAGGAATGAAAATTGGATATTAAAACAGCATAATCAAACTTTTGTAGCATGGTTTAAAGATCATATTTCTATGGAATTGGGAGAAGGAGATGCTTCAGTGTCAGAGAGAATCAGATGGATATCTAAAGGACCAAAAATACATTCTTTTTCATATAGTTCTTACATGATTAATGGATACACATTTTATACAAAGGAGCATGATGAACGGAGTACACAACAAAATAGTGGCGTGAGCCTTATTGCTCAAGCATTGCATATCTCAAGTGCTAAAGACAAAATCCAATATATGCAAGTATGTCATACTTTGGGGTTATTGAACACATATGGGAGTTGGATTATGTAATGTTTAAAGAGGTTGTCTTTTGTTGTAAGTGGGTTGACAACAACCATGGTGTCTGAGCGGATGGATCGGGCTTTATACAAGTTGATCTAAATAAAGAAGGATACAAAGATGATTGGTTTATTTTGGCATCACAAGCTAAATAGGTGTTCTATTCATCTTATACAGATACTTCCTGTACCTAATAAAAATGATTGTTTGATAACTCTGACTGATGCATTAGGTACTTTTGTGTCTTGGCCTATTCATCTTATATAGATACTTAATCAGGTACTTTTTAATTGTTATATTTTACTTTGATAGGATTTTTGTTTAGTATAATTTGGCTAATTCATTATGCTGACATGGAAATTTTAGACACCAACAACATCCAAGAATCAGGGAAAAGATGTAAGCCATGTAGCAAAATCAGTAACTTCCCCATTAAAACAATTGTCTCCCAGTCCATTAGTTTCTAGCAATAGTGCCAAAGCAGTTCCTTATTGCAAATTTTTAGAGTTTTATGTGAAATCCCATCCAGAGGGGGTCCAATTTTCTCTTCACTTGCTTGTTGAAATATTCAATGTTGAATTCAAAGACCAAATTGGAACTGAATGCATTAAGGAGATTCTTGATCATGATTTATTGAGTGCTACTAGTATTTGTGTTTATATAAGGTATTTAATAATTGAATCACAATTACTTTACTATTGCTTTGCTATTTTTTAAAAAACTTACTTTGGTAATTAGTCTTATTCTATATTTGTATTTACTTTGATTTCAGGTTTCTATATGATCAATACTTGCATGGAAGTTCAACAACAAAGTTTTCTTTTCTATCTCCACACATGTTGTCTCAATACAACAAAGACCGCCCTTTTCAATATATAGCTGATGCTCTTTGTTCATTTCGTGAGCAAGATAAATTGATTATTGCACCATACAATACGGGGTAAGGTCATCATAACTTGTTGGAAATAACCTTTCTTAATGATTTATCTTAACTAATATATACATAATGGAAAAACATACAGGGGACATTGGGTATTGATTTCCATTAACGTGTTGGATGAAATTGTGTATTATTTGGATAGTCTTCATGGTCATTTCAATGACTACCCAGAAATGAGAGACTTGTTTAATGCGTGAGTATATTATTTATCTAGTGAAAATTTTCATGAGTGTATCCAATAATAGAATTTAATTAACATATGTTTCTTGTTCTAATAAATTTTGTTAGAGGTATATGTATTTATCATGCTTTTCGAGGAATCAAGATACCCAAATTCAAGACCCAAATGAAATGGTGCAAGGTGGAGGTATAAGTTTTCATCTTTTACCTTTTACGATTTATCAATCCAAGAAGTGCTTTTAATATTTAATTACATTTTCTATGTGTAGTGCCCTCGTCAAAAGAATAATATAGACTATGGATATTATGTAATGAGGTTCATGAAAGAGATTATGGAAATGAGACAAACGAAGATTCCAAGGACAGTATGCCTCTAACCTTGCCTAGTATTATACACTCATTATAATTTCATTTTCTTAATGTGTATGTGTATGTTAATCTTCACTATTTTTTAAATGTTTACACTTGTAGTATTTTGATAAGTATCAGTGTACCACCTATAACACTAAACAGTTGGATGAAGTAAAGGATGATTGGTCTTCATATGTTTTCAACACATTTTTGAATTAGGTCAACTTTTAAATTTAATAATTTCTTAGTTCCTTTGTTCATATTTCCTAATTTTACCATATATGTATTCATTTGCTTATGTTTTTGTTAACTAGGAAACCAAGTAACTCATCCTTTGCAGTCAAAGTCTCTACATGAACAATGCCAGCAGTAGATAGTACCAACATATTTTTTGGGCTGCACATGTTATATCAATCATGTCAGAAGTAAATAGTACTCATATATTTTTTGGACTGCATATGTTATATGAATCATGCAAACAATTGATATTAGTCACTTATTTTTTGGATAGCACATGTCGCATGAAACATGCCAGTAGTAGATATATAGAACTCATACTTAAAGTGCTATATTTTAGTGTGGTATAATGCTAACTCTGTGCGTTACTCATTAGTATTGTTAATTAATGATGGTTGAAAATTCACTACAATACAATGTATGTCTTATTGAAACAATGTTCATTGATCAATTATCATGTGCAGGAATTAAAATTATTTTTAGACTAGAATATACTATAATGACATATATGTATACTTTGGCTTGATCAAATTTATTAGTGGATGTATTCATGTTGCGCTGATAATATTGTTATATTTCATTTTTGGGAAATAATTATGGAAATTAGTATATTTTTGTATTTAATATAGGTATATGATACTGTAACCATTAGTTCATGAATTATGTTTTTGGTATCACTTAGTGCTACAATGTTCATTGGTAATTATTGTATGCAGGAATTAGTATGAATTAGTATTGTAGTGAAATTTGTAATATAGGTACATAAAACTAAACTAATTTTAAAAAATTATTAGTTGGTGTTTTACTTTTCTTTAGGTATTCATATTGTTATATCAATAGTTCTGAATCTGTTTATTAAAATATTTAATACATGGGTAGGGGTTAGTAAACTAAACAAACTGAAATTTTTTTTAAAAAAACAAACTATTGTCAGCGGTCCCTATCTACAAACGCAGACAATGTTTTAACTATTGTCAGCGGTTCCAAACTACATCCGCTGACATTGTTTGACTATTGTCAGCGGTTTTGAAGTACAACAGCTGACATTGTTTGACTATTGTCAGCGGTTCCGTACCATAACCGCTGACAATACATAGATAATGTTAGCGGTTTAAGCACTGACGTTGTTTTTAGTGCCATTATCAGCGCCTTTATTGTTAGCCCTTGTACCGCTGACAATAGCAGTAACGAAACCACTGATAATAGCCTTTTTTGTAGTAATGTTTAAAAGGGCTGAAAAAGGTATTTTAGCATAAATTTTATAACATAACGACAAAATTGTCATTTACTCTTTTTCCTTTTCTTTTCCATTTTGTTTTATAACTTTTAATGAATTACCTTTTACTTTTAATTCTTTGGTAAACAAAAATTTACCACCACCAATTTATTTAAATTTTAAAAAAACTATAATCACTAATCAAATTAATTTATTCAATTTCATAATTTTAATTATTTAAATATGATTCATAATAATTAATAATAATTTTAAAAAATCTGAATTAAATTTATTTATAACTTTTCCGTCAATCATCGATTTTTAAATTAATTAGCGGGATGTCAGAGAAGATAATATCTCATCACTTATTCTTCCTTACCTAATAATGACCAACCATGTTCAAATATGCCCTTACCTATTTCAGTAAAAGAAATTGAACACCCAACACCTTCCACTAACTAATCTACCTCACTTCCAATAGTTGTTCCTGCACCACTTATTCCACACCGTTCATCTTGTCCAAGACACCAGCCTTATTATCTTGATGATTGCTTGTGTTCTCTAACCTCGCCATAGTCATCTTCTTGATGTGTTATTCCTCTCGTTCAGGTACTATCATCATTTTTCCTCTCCCCATAGTTCTTTTCTTTCTTTTTATGTTGTTGATACTGAACCAAAGTCATATTCCGAGGCTAAGAATTTCCTGGAATGGCGCAATGCCATGCAGTCTAAGATTGATGCTTTGAATGAAAACAACACATGGTCCTTAATATCTCTACCAACTGGGAAGAAGCCAATTGGTTACCCACGAGTCTATAAAATTAAACAAAAATTTGGACGGTAGTATCAAACGGTATAAAGCGAGACTTGTTGCAAAGCGAGACTTGATTATTTTGAAACATTACAGAACAAAAATGTAATTTTAAATAGTGTATTATGTACTGGACTTATCGATTAATTTTTGAGGAATTGTATTTTTTTTTATTCTCATTTGCATGAGGTGAATATATATTTTTTACTTCTCATTTGCATGAGCTCTATGCTTTTCGTTGTCTCTAAAGGACATTGATTATTCAATGTACGAACATGGACCTGAATGAATGGTTCTTCGATGTGCACGCATTTGAGAGATCCATGTCTCCACAAAGCACTAGCACCTGAAATTGGAAAGCTGCCGATTGACATAAAATCAATGTAAGAACATGTAGATGCCATTATTGACAATGACAAAACTTTAGAAATTTTCAAAGACACTTTAATCATTATAATCTTTTTCATCGCGTGAAACCGGGAAGGGAAGTGGGGAAGAAAGCTATGAGAAAGTTGATATATGATGAAAATAAAAGATTTTAAGTGTTTAGGGTTTTATAAAAAAACTTAGATAAGTGGACTTTCAGGCCCAACTCAGAATTGGACCATTAGTATTTTAGGGTCTCAAATTTTTATTTTTGATACGTTTTAGCTAATTGGGCCTCTTGGGCTCATATCTAAAATTTCTTGTATTCTTTTATTTCTTAAAGCATTTTAGTCTCTTTTCCAAAAAAAAAAAGCATTTTAGTCAAACTTAAGACTTATATTCTTATTCTTGTATCTTTAAGCCACTAAAATATTATTTATCCATTTATTTATTATTTTGTTTTATTAAATATTAATTCCTGAAAATTACTATTTTTTCTTTTTAATAAATTTTCTCTATTTTACACTTTAATCTTTTAAATCTGCTAAGGACAGTATGGTTAAATGTAGTTTCTCATTTTATGGTGCTTGGACCAAGACATTTTTACTCCAAAAAATTCATCATTTTTCTCATCTTAAGGAGGGATTCGTTTAGTCTAAGAGCAAGTCATTAAGACCTATTCCATTTGGTAATTTTCAATAATATATGAATTATACATTGGATTTAGTTAATCTAACCGTTAAATAAATAATTCCCATTAAGTAGATCATGTATACAAAATTTCATATAATTTAATAACAATTTGCATCAATCAACTTTATTTTAACAGAATTTATATAATTTATAATACAAACAAATGTTGGCTATTAAGATGATATACCTATGAATGTTTGAATTTTCTAAAATTTTATATGTGTAATAATCATAATATTATGAAATAATTCAACATTGATTTAATTCATGTTTTATTATAAGCTACAAAACAAAGTAAATATTAAGGACTCATTTTTTAAGAGAAATAGACCGAAGTACTAAAGCTTAACATATGCATTTTTCATTTGATTCATTGTATAATATATACTAATATTTTTTAATAAGTCAAGACTAACAATTAATTTGTTACTTTTGTTAATAAAGGGGAGTCGAACCCCAACATTTTCTCTCCTTCACGAATTCTTTACAACTATACCACCCTAAGACTCCTTAACACATCTTAACAATTAATAATTAATTAATTAATACATAAAATATCAAACACTATAATATAATATAGCCAAAACAACATGCAAAACAAATCACATAACTTAATATCAAACAAAATAAATAAATTCTACCAATATTATCACTTCCTTTATTCCTATTTATAAAAAAAAGAAAAAGTGTTTTAGTGGTCCTATTTATAAGAAAGTCATTGGTGATTCTTTCTAGTCCAAACCTTTACCACCTATGTTATCTAAGGATCAAGAATTAAATGTTTATCCTAATTTTGTTTTAGATATTCGTGAATTACAACTTGGAAATGTAGAAGTCTTAATTTAGTGGCAAGACCTCCCTACGAGTGCAAATAGCTAGGAATTTTTGGCTAAATTCCAAAAGGTTTTTCCAGATTATCACCATGAGGACAAGGTGAGTCTTTTAGGCGGGGGTATTAATAAGTGTAAGTCACCCATCACCAGGGTGTACATCCGCAAGCAACGAGCAAGAGAAGCAACAACCCTGGATCACCAATAACAGGGCACACAACATCCAAGTGGTACAAGACCAAAAAGTGCAATCCAGGAGGGTGTAATTGGTGGAGAAAAAGTGTAACCCTTAAAAATGCAACCAGAAGGGTGCAATTGGTGGAGAAAGGATGCAACCCTTGGAATCAAATAATATCAAATTTGAAGTAGTTGTAAATAGGAACAGTCACAACCATGTTAAATAATTGTATCCATTAGGAATGAATGTTAAATATATAAATAAAAATAAACCAGAATAAGAAAATGATAATAAAAATTAGAAAGAATCTTAATTATGGAAAAATAGACTCTCAAAAATTTACATTATAAAATATCTTAAATTATCTATATAAACTTTTGTATCAACTTTTCAATTTCGTTCCATTTTCTCTTATCATTGGACGGGGCAAGGCAACAATAGTTTTAAGGACTACTACAGAACTTGATTCCTACACAAGGTAGTCAAACCAACCCTCCACCCAACTGATATAGACATTAAGCTACTGAACTTTATTGATTTGTAATCTTCGGTGTTTTTTTTTTTCCATTTTAATGTCATGTAAGACCTACTATGGCATCACAATCTTAGGTTGGAGTACTCGGTATATATTTTTTTGAGATTGATCACGTTATGATAGGGAATATGTTTGCTTATGGGACTTGTCATAGTGATACTCAATTTGAATGTTCATGACCAATATGGCTTTTTTAACATGGAATTTAGTTTGATGTTTGATTTGGAATATTTGTAATAGCTATGGTATAGATTTTGGTATGAACACACCATTTACTGATATATTATATAGGTTTTGGTATGAACAGAGCTCATACAAATTACAATTCATAATCAAGACAAAACCTTGACTCTCATTACTACTCTGAAAATGAATATAACTAAACGCTTTTATATTTGCTCTATTTAAAAATTACATCATTTCTTTCTATCCACGTAAACCAAATCATAACAAACCAAACAATTGAAAGAGCATTTCTCTATGTCTTACCGTCTAACAAACCCACAAAACAATTAAAATGATCAAAGCACACATTGGGAAGAGGCCACATGGTACCAAGCCAACCAACGCACAAGTAAACAATTAGTTTGTATCTTTCAATAATAGACAAATAATTCTAGCTCTGGTTGATATATTTTCATGTATGAGTGATTACATAATTTCACTTGATATATCATAAAAGAATAATTTTTTTTTGTTAGCCAAGACAACTCTTAAGTTTGAATAAAATAAAATAATTTAAAATGAACAAATTAATATTTTAAATGAAATAACATCAACTATAACAAAAGAAGATATATAATTTTCACCTTTTAAAAATATCCCCATGCAGTTATTTATATAAATATTACTTATCATAAAATATAATTGAATTTCATGTTATTTTAAATATTTATAATTTTATAAGAGTTCCTAATCAAATAATATACACCAAGATGGTAAATCAGCTCATAGAGGATTATATAGTATAAACAATTACTCTCAAAATTTATTCCATTTTGGTGTTGTTTTTGTGACATTAACATACATATATTTTGAATATTTGATCCTTACAAATATTTGCTTATATATCTGGGTTGAAACTTGAAAATGAATGAAACACTTGGTTGAGTACATATATTGAAAATAACTCGTAGTCGATTTGAATTGAGAATGCAGTGAACATTATTACAACTACAAGGCACAGACGAATGAAGAAAGGGTAGATGCATAGTGATGAAGGTGTGATTGTTAAAACAAAAAGAGAAAGGAAAACCATGTTTGCTAGTAATTCATTAAAACTTGGGGAATTGAATTTGTGAACCACATTTGGACCTTGGAAACACTGGGCACTCAATGAAATTTGAGGCAGAAGTGTCCACGCACATGTAAACTTGGTAAAGTTGGCTGTTACCACCAGTGTCCCTATTACACTCAATTCCTGGGGCAAATCCAGTGCCTTCTTTTATAGCATCTGAAATGCTCTCTAGACTGTAAAATCCATCATCTGCCTCAATGCCTGCAATTCATTCATTACTCGTGCTATCAGAAATTTAGACAAGTACTTATTTGAAAATTGAGTTGTTTTCTGTTCGGATCTTAGCTAATAAACAAAGATTGTCACAGGTGACAGATTTTTCTATCAGGATCATATTAAACTGACAAAGATAGCAGCATAGATAAAGGTGTTGTGTACCTGAAGTCTTGAGGGCCTGAAGAAGGTTGGCTTTTTGCTTAAGTTTGAGAGCTGCTTGAAAGTATTCATGCTGATCAAGTTCAGATTCTGCGCAGGTACCATGTTTTTCCCATTCGTGTGACCAGAACCTCATGCCATTGCTACTTGGGCAGCTCAGAGATGGCCAATTCTTCTCCATGCTGCTTATGATGTCTGTCACCTATACCAAGTTCAGATTCAGTAATGCACCAATATCATACGCAACTTAATTAATATCAATTAATAAATTCAAAAGGTTACTCACTTATGATATTGACAACTTATTTTCTTCCTTGCCTCTTTTCAATAATTTTTTTAACCTTCTTTTATTGTATTTTTTACTTTAGGGAAAGATCAAGATCTATACTTTTGCCTGCTTCAACTTTAGTTGCATCAATAAAATGGATGAGAAGTCTACATATTTTATTTTTATCGCACTATGAAGTCAAATATATATCATATGTGGAGCTATAATTATTAAGGAGTAGTTTAACTTAAGAAAATACTACATATTCATAATTGTCAAAATGGACTATCCATCTCATTGAAAATGTGACTGTTGATAAGTTATGACAAATTAAAAGTTAAATTTTAATTTGGACTAAAAAATATTTAAGCATAACAAAAATATGATTTTTAATGGATTGTTTTAAAGATTTTAATTTACTTAACTCACATCATACCTCATTTAGTTAGTTAATGAGGTAAATAGGTTTGTTTTTTATTGAGACTTTAAAAATGAATGTTTAAATTTTCTCATTTAAAATTCGGTCTATTTAGAAACTCCTAATCACCATATACAAAATTAAACCATCCTAGTCTCTTTATTAATTAGTAAATTTATGATATACCTTCTTATTACAATTTCAAATGCCATGAACTTGTAAAATATTTCCAACAAATCAATTGCCTTTATGTTCAACTTTGCCCTTCATGGTATCTTTTAAAATTATTTTCAGCTTGTAATGGTATTCCTTTAAAATTATTTTCAGCTTGTAATTACTTGAAAATCTTTCATTGTCATCCTATGTAAAAAGTTAAAACATTGAGCTATTCTTGCAGGCATGCCAATTTAGTAACACATCATTTCCATAACTCAAATTGTTCACTATATTCGATTTGATTCTTTTCAAATTTGTAAGTACCTGAGATTTATCAAAGACACTATCAGGGTCACAGTTTGATGGCCATGAGCCATCGTTGAAATTAGGCCAGAGTCCATGAATGCTGAAATCTGCATCAGGTTTTCCAGTCTTTGGATAACAACAGCTGTGTTTTGTGTCACAGTATGCTCCTGGCCACTACATGGTCACAATCACAATGGCAGTCACAATCACCAGTTGAAGAGTCAGAGTAAAATGTGAATGTACATACACACAAAACTTAAAAGGAACCACACAAAAAAACAAGGAAAAAAGCAACAATCAAGTACATATTCAAGATAAGAAGAACTCTTGATTTACCTGCTGAACAAAGTAGAAGAAATCAAAATCCTGAGAAAGGCATTGAACTGATAGATATTGCAATATCAAGAGCTTGCACAAAAATGAATAGTTGGGTTTCATCTCTGATGCTTTCTTACTCTTCAAAGGACTTACAAAGTAGTTTTGAATTTTTGGCACTTAACAAGCAAAGGGAAACTATCAATGATGTTGATATAAAGATATCCTTTTGTTGGCCTGAAAGTGATATGTTTACAATGACATGATGTTTGATCTTATATAAGCCACGTCAATCCAATATGCCAACGAATCTTATGCTAGTTTATCATCCTCTTTCTTCAAATTGTCAAGCAATTGCATTAATATAAAGTTTTTGGATTATCCACAAAGTCCACAAATTTGTGCTCCACAACGTGCCCTCCAAGGACAATTAATTAGTTAATTATGGTTTTCATCTATCAAAAATATGAATCCGGTATATACTTTTTTTTAGTAGGCACCAATTGGAATGAGTTACCAAACATATTCATTATTTATTATATTTACCATACTTCCAACAAGTTCCTAATTCACATTTAATAAATATATTTACCAAACATGTTAATCTCTTCACAAATTAATATACAAAAGTACGTTGTCGTACACGCATACATAGAATACATATATGCCATCTCTCATCTACCTGTTAGGAAGACTTAAAAAGTTTAATTAAGTTATGGGGGTCAATTTTGGGAGGCACCTAACCTACCAATAATAGATCCAAATCATCAAGTTGTTTATTTTTTTTACTACGATTGTCTAAATCAACGTGACAAGACCTACTAATTATTATAATTAATATGGGAGAAAAAAACGTTGGGAATCTTGCTGACTTGGAATTAGAGAATAAACTATTCAGTATAAGGAAATTATCTTAATCTGAGCTTGTTACAATATGTTCAAACGTAAAGTGCACAATTGTTCAGCTTTTGCTTCAGGGCAAGGGAAGTTTGATGATCTTGCGTGCAGGTAAGTCGTTAATTTGGCGTGTAGTCCAAATGGAGGGTGATTTGTTAGCAAAAAGATAGGACTATGTGTCTCTGTCTTAATCAATACTACATTTTAGCTTGTTCCTTTTTGTTTGCACCTTAATTTCTGCCCTTATCACTATTTCTTCTTCTCATTGTTTCGTTGCAATTATTATTATTATTTTTCCTTGCACACTCTGATCTTGGATGATATTTAATTTCAACCATGTGTTCTCATCTGTACACATTAATATAGAATAAGAACCAACTACCATTGGCTGCGAATCACTCCCCAGATTTAAAACGTCTGTTTAAAATAAAAATTACGAAATGCCTGCAAAATATCATTGGAATCTTTCGTTAATGATGAATATGGACCCCAGAGAAATATAGTTAATTAGTTTAATTTGATGGAGTACTTGCTTAAGTTGGACTATTACGTGTTCCTAACTACCATTCATGAATCATATCCGTTCATATTAAACTCCCTAAGCAATAGTCTGTTAGAAAATATGGATCAAGATCTAGAACTAGAAGAAGGAATAATATATTTTGTGGTTTGACCACGTTTTTTTAATCTAGTTAAAGTAAAAAATATTTATACAATGATGAAACTAATTCTTTCAATAAAAATTTCTTTCAACCATAAAATTTAAACCCAAAATATTACTTAAGGAAAACCTATTGATAAAGAGGAATAACATATCAGACTAATATTTTGAATAAACTAGATTTTATGAAATTTGATTTAGTCCATTTTTTAGCATTTAAGATATGAGGTCAACTTGTTTAGACTTAATTTTAAGAGATCGTCAGTCTTTTTTAGAAGATCTAATCTGTTTCTATTTTAAAGACTTAATAAATATTGTCTTATATATATATATATATATATAAGATTTAAATCCATAGATAGGTTATCAACCTCTGAGTTGGTAAAACTGGTATCAGAGCCTGTCCATAAGTAGGGGGAGAAGAAGCCTTTAGATAGTCACCCTAGAGTTAATGATTACGAATATTTAGGCCTAAATGGACGTGAGATACAAGTTTTTGCCGATAATTACTCTGTAAGAATTATGCCTACATTTTATAAAGCTAGAAATAGGTGGATAGCAACTAAGCCTTTATATAAGCTAAGAATAGATCTAAGACAACAAGTAGGTGAAGCTAAGATGAATATAAATGATAATAGAAGAAGATGTGTTTGCACATATAGCTAGACATGCTTTACATGAGAATCTTAAGGCAATACACACTCTAAAATGAAGATTAGTCTTACTATCCTGTGTTTAGAAATGACTACGATAAAAGAATTAAAAAATATTATAAAAAGAACTAATCAAGAAATCAAAAGGTTAGAACAACAACTTAAAGGACCAGTTTCGTTTGAAGAATATAGAGTTTACTCAAGACGATTATATCTATTAAAATCGTTAAATCAAGAGAACCAAAAACAATTAGAAACATTTATAAGCTAAAAGTAAGAACTATTAGATAAAACTCTTGCCAATAATTATTCTACACTTTTACTTTAGGTAAAGAAAACTGAAATACTTCTTAGGCTATCTATTTTAATCTTTAGAAAAGTTCTGTGAGTATTTATGGTCCCGGTAGCGTAAGGTCGTGAGTCCGTTGGTTAGCAAAGAAGTGAACATTCTAGAGATCTAAAATGGCTAGTTTATTAAGAACTTTGAGCGATCTAAATCTAAAGAAAAAGGATAGGATAATTATTAGAGAGAGTGAAAATCAACCTAGTTCTTCAACTTTGGCTACTTATAATAATATTACTGCAAAAGAGCTTGAAATAGCTAAAATGGAAAACTCATTTCATAACTGGTCAATTCCATTAATAAAAAAGGATTAAGTCTATAAATGACAAATTTTATGGAATTTTAATCCTAATGAAGAAATACATATGTTAGAATATAGCTATCCTGGTATAGAAGCAAATTTAGAGAGAAACATTTTAGAAAAAGAAATGATTGATAAACACATAAGTAAAGGATTTAATTTTATTCATCTAGGATTAATCCAAGTAGTTGCAAAACCAAATTACATGTTAGGAATTGATTCCCCGGTTCTAATAATGTTAAGAGATGAAAGAATAAAAAGGATTGAAGATTCATTAATGGCAGTATTAGAAACTAATCTTTATGATGGACCTGCCTTCTTTAATTGTTACCCTAACTTCTCAATGGATATAAGAAATGAATATACTCCCAATGCTATAAAACTATATATAAAATCCTCAGATGTAGTGAAAGAAGATGCTAGTCCATATAATGTAATATATAAAGTATATTATAAAATCTCTAAAATGAATTATAACTTCAAAGCCTTAAAATCCACCGATAAAAGCGAAACTATTTTAATTGAAGCAAACCTAAGAAAATCCCAAATAATTACGCCACCTAAAAGAATAACTCATAAAGATATTATAAACAATCTACCGGAAGAATGGAAAATTGAAAATATATTAAAACCCAAAAAGGTAAAAAATACATTAATTAGAGAAATAGTAAAAGAAGGATCTGATATACGAATAAGAATGAATCGATCATTAACTTCTAAAACAAATCCTCAAGTCCTTAGGACAGAATCTTCTAGGCACTCTATAGATGGATCTACCATAAATCTAGATATAAGAGGAATAATGCATGACTCTCCTAATGTAGTAAAACCTATATATCAGGATTCGACGAGATCGGATTCTCCAAACTATTCGCCTACTTGATCACAAGTGTTAAACACTTTAGATAGAGAGGATAAAATTGTTATAGATAAAGATTAGATAAGAGAAGACTTTATGCATAATATGATAAACCATTAAGAGATTGGTACTTTGTTACATTCTCTACCCAACAAACAAAAACTTTTAGAGAACTATTTTATAAAGAACTAGAAGAAACCGAAATAAATAGATATTTCTTTGATTGGTTCTTTACTCACTATAACAAGAGTAAAAAAGATCAAATATGCCCAATAACTAAGTTAACTACCTCCTGGAAAACAATAAATAATACTCATATAGAGTTAGAATATCCTCCTCTAAAAGGAATTAAGATCCCGGTATCAGCTAGGCTAGAAGTAGAAGGGATTCCCTTCAAGCAAGTTGAAAATAAAAATACCTCCATAGATAAAAAGGATATTAAAAAGATACATCAACAGTTAAATTTCTCGAATACAGTTTTAAATACTATAAGTAAACAATTAACTAGAATAGAAGCAGGTATAAATGGTACGTCTACCTCGTCATTAAAAAATGCGATACATAAATATGATACTTTACCTTTAAATTCAGTAAGAATTAAAAATACAACTGATATAGAAATAGAAAAACTCAAAGAACAAATTAAGAATCTCAATGTAAATACAATAGAAAAGGATCATATGATAGTTAATAAAATACGGACGGGACATCAATCTAGAACCTACCCTACTTTAAGAAATTATTACCCTCGGCCAACCTACGCTGATGTTCAATTCGAAGAAAGGGCAGAACTAACTAATATGAACTATAGTGGAACGGATTTAGTAGAATGGAATATAGATGGACTAAGTGAGTAAACTATTCTAGATATGATAAATAATATGGCCATGTGTTGCACGACTTATAAATCTAAAGGAATACCACCAAAAGAAGCCACTATGTTAATAGTTCAAGGATTTACAGGAATGTTAAAAGGATGGTGGGATAACTTATTGTCTCAAGAAGATAGAACCTTGATATTAGAAAGTATAAAATCTGAAACTAGAAAGTCAGATTCAATGACTACCTTAGCTTATTCTATATTAAACGGGTTTATAGGAGACCCACATAAGTTTAAGGAAAGAGTGTCAACTCAACTATTAAATCTTAGATGTCCAACTATGTCAGATTATAGATGGTATAAAGATACCTTTTTATCTGAGGTAACATTAAGAGAAGATGGATGGGCAAGTATATGGAAAGAAAAATTCATATTTGGTCTTCCTCGTCTATTTTCAGAAAAGGTTAAAATGACTATAAAAAGAGATTTTGGAGAAATAGATTATAAATTTTTATCTTATGGATAATTATATAATTGTATAATAGATACAGGGATACAAGTATGCACTAATTTTAAATTATAAAATAAAATTAAAAAAGAAAGTGCTATAGATAAAAAAGAAGTAGGAACTTTCTGTTCACAGTACAAAATAGAGCCTATTTTAGCGCCTAGCACCAAAAGAAAGAGAACAAAAAGAAAAGAATCCAAAAGGGTAGTAACTCAACATCCTCGACCCAATTTAAATAGGTCTAGGAACTTTGGGAAACCCAATAAAACACCTGAAGTAAAAAGAGAACACCCAACTTCGGCTAATAATTCTAATATGTGGAATTGGAAAGGAGCTAAAAAGAAAAGATCCATAACTTGTTGGAAGTATGGTAGAAGAGGTCATACAACTAATAACTGTAGAGTACAACAAAAAATAAATGCTTTAGAGATAGACAAAAAAATAAAAGAAAGTTTAATAAATGTATTAATTCATTCTGAACCTGAAAAAGAAGAAGAAATAGAATCAGAAATAGATGAGGATTATTTATATCAGCTAGAGCAGTCCTCTTTATCTTCGACAGAAAATGAAGAAGAATCAAATGAGTGTTTAGGCCTAGGGTTATGTTCTTGTTCTAATTGCACAATAAGCATTAATATAATAACTAAAGATCAAACCTCTACTCTAATATCTATTATTGATAAACTTGAACATTCCCCTTTAAAAACAGAATTTATATCTCAATTAAATGATTTGGTCTCTAAAGATGAAAGGCATAGAATGCAAGTAGTAGAGCTAATAGAAATGGGAGATATGTTTAAAAAATTTAATACCCCAGTTTCACAAGTTTCTATAAAAGATTTACAAGAAGAGGTAAGGCTATTAAAAAAAGAAATTAATGAAGAGAAATTCTTGGATACCCTCTCTAAATTGAGGGTTTCAATACCCTTAGCCATGTGTCATGCCACATGTGAAAATTATGTGTGATTTAAATAATTAAAATTAATACCCTTATCCACGTGTCGAAATCATGTGTGATTTAAGTAACTAGGATGGATGGACATGATTGTGTCTAGTAATCAATCACTCATAAATAGTCAACGCATAAAAACATTTTATATGCTAAAATTTGAATATAACAAGGCTTGATCCCACAACACATTGGAGAGAAAATAAGAACCTTACCACTAAACTATCTAACACATTTAAAAAATATGATGCAATTATATATAGTTATATTATATCTGTAGAATGTATATCCGTTAATAAAATCTATCTATAAAATAAACTTTTTTGTCTTTTTTTCATTTTGTATAAAAAGTAAAATTAATGAATGAAAAAAGGGCGGGAATATTTATTTTGCAAATAAATATTATTAATATATATACATTCTACAAATATAATATAACAATATATGGTTATATTACATCTCTTAAATGTAACCTGGTGGTGAGACTTTTTTTCCATCTCCTACTCAAATCAAACACTTCAGATGTTATCTTAGAATCTAAACAAAAATGATTTTGAAAAATATGTGGCATAGACAGAGTTGACATGTGCCTAGAGACTAATACATGTGGTATAAATTTAGTTGACACGTGGCTAGAAGCATCCATTCCAGTTGCTTCACACACGTGACTGTAGGCATCTATTCCTAAAAAAACTAATGATATATATCCTTTAATTTGCTAAGGCTCATCTTCCATCTCTTATATATACGTTAGGGGATCAAACCTTGTTACACTTAAATTTTGAAATATAAATATTTTAAAATGTTGACTATCTACGAGTGACTAGTTTGACCGGTTGCTAAGCACATTAATTGAGGGCTCTAATGTTCTTAGCCCCCTAGTCATGTGTTAATTGAATTTATGCCACATGTATTAGTCTCTAGCAATGTGTCAACTCAATCTATGTCACATATTTTTCCAAGTCATCATTTTTGTTTGGATTCTAAGATAGTATTTGAAGTGCTCGATTTGAGCAGGAGATGGAAGAGTAGCCTCACCATTATGTTACATTTAAGATATGTAATATAACCATATATTGTTATATTATATTCGTAAAATATATATCTGTTAATAAAATTTATTTTTAAAATAAATATTCCTATATTTTTTGTTCATTAATTTTAATTTTAATTGTTATACTAAATGAAAAAAGGCAAAAATATTTATTTTGTTAATAAATTTTATTAACAGATATACATTCTACAAATATAATATAACTATATAGTTACGTCATAATTTTTAAATGTGTTAAGTAGCTTAGTGGTAAGACTATTTGTTCTTTCCTATGTGTTGTGGGATCAAGTCTTGACACTATCAAATTTTGGTATTTTAAATATTTTAATGCGTACCATTTATTTCAACACGTGGCATGACACATAGCTAAGGGTATCAATTCTACTTAAATTATACATAATTTTCACACATGGCATGACATGTGGCTAGGGGTATTGAAACCCTCAATTTAGAGAGGGTACCCAAGTAAAACCCATTAATGAATTAAAACAATTGGAAATTGCCTTAGAATATAGAGTAATCCAATTAGAAGGAGAAAAAATTCTAAAAAACCAAGAAAATCAAGCTAATACTTCCCAAGCAGAAGACCCTGGATATATTAATCTACTAAGTTTAATTACGTCCCAAAATGGCTAATAGAAGTAAAAATAGTAGTTCCCGAACAAATCTTTGACATGATAGCTTTAGTAGATTCAGGAGTAGATATAAATTGTATACAAGAAGGACTAATACCTACCCAATATTATGAAAAGACTACTGAAGGAGTAAGTAGCGCCAATGTAACAAAAATGAATATTCAATATAAACTCTCAAATGTAAAAATTTGTAAAGAAAAAATTTGTTACAATACTTCATTCGTACTAGTTAAAAACATGACAAATTCTTTAATTCTAGGAACCCCTTTTTTGACTCTACACTATCTTTTTAAAGTTACTGAAGTCAGACTGGTCTTTAATGCATTAGGACGAGAAATATGTTTTGAGTTTATAAGACCCCCAAAAATTAAAGAATTAAATATTTTACAAGAAAAGGTTGTTAAAAAATAAATCTAATAACTAGAAAGACCAGGCAAATACAAATGCTCAATAAAGAAATAAAATATAAACGAATAGAGAGTCAGTTAAAGACTCAAAAAATAAAAGAAACTATTAATAACATACAAAAAATTATAGAAAAGGAAATTTGTGAGATAAATCCTATAGCTTTTTAAAACAGAAAAAAGTATGAAATCACACTTCCATATATAGACGGGTTTGATGAAGCCAAAATACCTACTAAAGCAAGAGCAATAAACATGAATCAGCAATACTTAGAATATTGTAAAAAAGAAATACAAGAATATTTAGACAAAGGACTAGTAAGGCCCTCTAAGTCTCCTTGGAGTTGTTCGGGGTTCTATGTAATGAACACCTTTGAACAGGAAAGAGGGGCTCCAAGATTAGTAATAAATTATAAACCATTAAATAAGGTTTTAAAATGGATACGATATCCATTACCTAATAAAATTGACTTAATTAAGGCAATGATATTTTCAAAGTTTGATATGAAATCTGGATATTATCAGATATCAATAAAAGAAGAGGATAAATATAAAACGGCCTTTGTAGTACCTTTTAGTCATTATGAATGGAATGTTATGCGTCAAGGATTAAAAAATGCCCCAAGTGAGTTTCAAAATATTATGAATGATATATTCTACCCCTATATGGAATTCTCCATAGTATATTTAGATGTTGTGTTTATATTCTCAAAAACTATAAACCAACATATTCAACATTTTAAAAAATATATCGAGATTATAAACGAAAATGGATTAGTCATATCAGCTAAAAAGATTAAGCTTTTCCAAACAAAAATTAGATTTTTAGGATATGAAATATACCAAGAAATTATTATACCAATTCAAAGGTTATTAGAATTTGCAGATAAATTTCCCAACGAAATCAAAGATAAAAAATAACTTCAAAGATTTTTAGGCTGCCTAAATTATATAGCATAATTCTTACCCAATATTCGTACTATTTATGCACCCTTATATAGACGGCTAAGAAAGAACGCCCCCTTATGGAATGAAGAAATAACTCAAATAATTAAAAAGGTTAAAGCCTTAGTATGAAAAATACCATGTTTAGGGATACCAAACCCAGAAGCAGAACTCATTCTAGAAATGGATGCTTCTGAAGAAGGATATGGGGGGGGGGGGTACTAAAACAAAAACTTCCTGGATCTTCCAAAGAACAAATTGTTAGGTATCACTCAGGAATATGGCATTCAGCTCAGCAGAAATATTCAACCGTTAAAAAATAAATTCTTTCTGTAGTTTTATGTACATTAAAGTTTCAGGATGATTTATTTTTAAAAAGATTTTTAATAAGAACTGATTGTAAATCTGCATCTTTAGTATTTGAAAAGGATGTTCAAAATTTGATTTCTAAACATATTTTTGCCAGATGGCAGTCTTTACTTTCCTGTTTTGATTTTACCATCGAACATATTAAGGGAGAAAAGAATTCACTACCTGATTACTTAACCCGAGAATTTCTTCAAGAATCCCATCATGACTGACAAAGGAAAATGAAAAGCTATAGCCTTAACTAGTGATATTTATGGCTCTCCTAAAAGAGTGTTGCCTCTCTCATTCTCTACTTCTCAAATAACTTTAAGTCCACAGACCCCAGTAAAGACCTCAGCATAAATCGTTTAAAGCTCTTCGTTAGGTATACGACCTTCACTTCAAAACTCCACACTAATAAGACCTGCTGATCTTGTTGAACGAGGACCATTTATAAATCACAACGAGTATCTAGAGAAAGCCATCAAACTTTTGATTCTTTTACTAGAAAAGGAAGAACTTAGATTAAGTCCAAAAGAAATGGCCAGGGCCAATCTTTATCCACATCATTTTATTCTTGAATCAGAAGAGAAAAAGCGAGCCTTTTATGAGTTCATCTTGGTAGATACTAAGTCTATTGAGTTAGAACATTATTTTGATAAAGAACAAGAAACTCTAATATCTTTTTCTAAGTTCAAAATTTGTAAAATGATGTCTAAAAAAGATCGGGGAAAGCATCCCACAGAACACCAAGAGTTCTCAAGAGATTTCTTACCAAAAAGTTTTAATTACCATGATTATGTCAAAGCCTGGTATAATCTCCTCTGGATTAGGCCAGACACTCATTCATGGTTTGTATGGTTTAAGAAAGGAATCTCCCTAAAATTCCCACAGTGGTTTCTAAAGTGGTTCTATGAATTAGGACCAATGATTCAAAATTTCCCTCCAGAAGTATTAAAAAGTTACCAGTATTTTAAGGAAAATACCACCTTTGTTGAAGGATATCGACTAATTTCCTTTGTGGCCAGCCAAGGAATTACGTGGATATTATTATGGGAGTACTCTACCATGACCACTGAAGAATTATTTAAATTACAGATTTTAAGTAGAACTGTTAAAACTAAAGGGTGGATGAAATTCAACACGACACTAGTATCTCAAGAAAAGATAAAAGAATGGATAAGGTTATGTCAAATTAATACTCCAATCCCACTTTCTCTAGCCATAGAGGCAGGATTAACTTCCAGTTTCTTGGCAGAGAAACAAAAAATTATGGCAAAACTAGCAGCAACTTCATCTATAGAAGAATGGAAAAGAACATTGAGGAAGGCAAAAACTTCTTCCTCTGGGTCTTCAACCCCTCTAATAGATGAAGAGTTATTTTCATAAAATGAGCTCCAGGAAAATGAAGATATGTGTTACGGAATGTATGAATAAGTTAAATCTCCATGAACAATATTAATGTAAAGACAAATAATTATTTACAATACTGATAAAATATGTAAAATTAAGTTTCTTACCACAATACTTTTAAGCCAATCAGAAGCGTCGGCAGAAAATGACAACAACAATACTTTTAAGCCAATCAGAAGTGTCGACAGAAGACAACAACAAACAGTAAAAATAAGCTCCCACCAATAAGAAGTGTCGGCAAAGGAACAGTCACAGTAAAAGATAAGGATCAGTACATGACCTCGTATTATTAAGATTCCCTATTTTGTATTATAAATAAGGAGGAAAGGAAGGGGCAGATCATCGCCTTCTATCCTCTTCTCTCTCTTTGTGTTCTTTGTATAAATTTCTCTCTTTTCTCAAAATTTGTATTCCACTTGCTATCGTTGTACTCTTTTCTCTAGAAATATTGTAAGTGACTCTCTTTTAAAGTTCTTATCTTCTATTTAATTTTGTTATCTTTTAATTTCTAGAATTTTTAAATGACTAACTTTAATAATTTTCCTAATATTGATGATTATCCTGAAGCATTCCATAATGAGTTTCTAAAATTTTATAGAAAACCTATACATGAATTTAAATTTAAACGAATAGCTATGTTACCTGTACTGATTTATCAACTAAACTTACTTATGAGTGTAACATCCTGAATTTTATAAAAATGATTAAATATGATAAACAAATATTAAATAATTATGAATGAGGTAATGAGTGTCCCAAAAATATTAGAATAATTAAATTGGGATTTATTATGAAAAATTATAAATTATTGAAACTAAATGAGATAAAATTTCACCCGGTTAAAATATGGGTGTCGGACCAAGTATCTCCGATTGAGATACCATTGGTCAGGGCTGTTAAGAGTATTAATGGGAATCCGAATATACCTTCGGAATAATTTTTGGATTTAGTATTGAGCCCGAACTGTGAGCCTGTTTGTCCTAAATCGATGAAATTACTAATGAGGGGGTTAAATTTTAAAAACGAAACTCTTTCTCCTCCTCTCATTTTCACGCCACTTTTCTTCTTCTCCTCCCTATTCTTTTCTCATTATTTCCCTTCCACCCATCTCCTCCTTCCTCCTCCAAAAACCTTAAGCTCATGGTGGCCCTCTTCTCCTCCACCATTTTTGTCTCTTGGGAGCTTGAAGGAGAAGCTTGTAGCTAGAACTCTCCCCCTCTTCTCCTCCAATTTCGTTTGGTCTCTCTCCCTCCCTTGGTTCTATTTTCATTTTCAAAGTGAGGTAAGCTTTTCTCACCATCTTTGATGAAGTTAATATCATGTTTATGGGTTTTAAGGCTTGGGGGAGTAATGTAGGTGAATGGGGTATTTAATGAAAGCTTTAAATATAGAACCCTAGAGTGGGTTGTCATAAATGTTAGCCTTGGTGGTAATAAATGAAGAGGATGAATGCATAGTTGGAAGATGATGAGGAATAAATAGGTATTAATGAGTGTTGTTGGGTTTAATGGAACCCTAACTTTAATATATTAGGGGAAAATGTAAAATAAGAGTGATATTGATGAGGGAGAATGGTCATTGGAAATGATTGATGAATATAGATAATGGGTGATGGGTTCTAATGAAACCCTAACTTTAATAAATTGGGGAAAGTGTGAAATGTGAGTAGAGTGTAGGTTTAATGATATTAGAGAATGATATTAATGATGAAAGATGGCCATTGATGGTGATTAATGAGTATTGGTAATAGTTGTTGGGTTTTGACGAAAACCCTTGCCTTAAGAATTTGGGGAATTGTATATATATTGTGACTTGTTGGGTTGAATTGGAAGTGAATGGGTGATATTTAATATGTGTGTTGTTAGTTATAGTGATGAACAATGATGAACATTGTAGAAAACCCTTAATGGTGGAATCAATGGGATATATATTTTGGTTGGTGAATTAATAGGCCATGGTTGTGTCATTAGAGTTTGTTAATTAAGAGTGGTATAAAATAAGCAAGGATAACTTGTGTCGAATTCTAAGTGATAATGAGGATATTGAAGAATTGAGGTGATTTGGGATTACCTTATGTAATAGAAGAGATGATAATGTTGTTGGGTTTAGTTAGTCTTTAAGATCTAGAGGATCGTGGTTTTGGGAAAGGAATTTCTGAAGCCTAACACAATTGGATAAATTGGTGTTTTGACAAGTTTGGAACTTGTTCAAAAACTTTACAATGTGTAAGTCATTATTTAGAATTTATGACGAATGCCTTGAGATGGTTATTGATTCTATGAATGCATATGTACGTGATATGTAGATTGTATTCCGGGTGATGCGACGAAGCATTCGGAGCATTGGAATCGTTGCGGTACTTTCCCTCGAGGTAGGAGATGAGTTTACAGTCAAATTGCATCAGTAGATTAATAGTGATTGTTGTATGTGTTTTATACTCATGTTTGCCTTGCCATGTATATATATTGAAATAATGAGAATGGCAATTTGTTGATTATGAGGATGGTATATGAGAATAAGTGATGATTGTTATGGAAATGTATACCTATATGTGTGATGATGATAAGTTTAATTTTAATATGGTAAATGACTTAGAATGGAAATTGTTGTGTATGAACATTCGAGACAAGTTTTAAATGTCTATTATGAGGTATATGAAGTATGGAATTTGGTCAATTTGGCTTTGAATAGATTTTGGTATGTTGAGTTATGAATTCTCATGTTTTCTGCGCATAATCTGATAATCTCGCTCAAGCGAGATGGATACTCGCTCAAGCAAGAATCCCCTGCACCATTATTATGGCCTCTGGCCTAATCCCGCTCAGGCGAGTGAGCTACTCGATCAAGCGAGACGAGTGTGAAGTGAGCAGGAGAGACGCTGGGCGAATCTCGCTCAAGTGGACGTGCCCGCGCTTGAGCGAGCGAGAGAGGAAATTGATACTGGAGGTTTTTTGCTCAAGCAAGAGTGAGTCACTTGAGTGAGTGTGAGGAGTCTGATGCTTGACATTGTTCGCTCAAGTGAGCCAACCTTAGTGAGGTATTGAACAATTCTGGCTCGAGCGAGTGGCTAGTTAAAGGGGAGCCTCGCTCAAGCGAGGGAGCGTGTGTACGCTGATGGAAGATCCTCGCTTACGCGCGAGGAGCTCGCCCAAGTGAGCTATGTTAATCTTGCTTATGCGAGTGAAGGGCTCGCTCAAACGAGTTGCCCAGTACAGAATTTTATGTGGTTTTCCCTTATTTTTCTGATGTTAAGCCCTTTCCTTTGTAATATGAGATACCTAAAGGTTTGTATAAAGGGTATAATGTGAGGGTATAATATAGTGGGTTGATGATGATTAGAATATTAAGATAATTCGTCAATACGCGGAAATAGTAATGAAAAACATAAATGTTAACCACCAAGAATGAGATATGTGAAATTAATGATAAAGGTTTGATGATGAGTTATAAGATGTGCCCTTGGGGGGACTGCAAACCCATTATGAGAATGATTAAATGGTGAGGTACTTGCTATAAACCGATGCATTAGAGATGATGTCGGTATCATATGACAGTGAATGATGATATGATTATTCCTTGTATATGAGGACCAATGTTATTATCAAAGAACTGTGAAGTGTCATTATATGTTATACAAGTGCGGTCTTACATGAGTGGTTTAGAATTAAAATAATAAGTTGTTGTATCGCCACACTAGTTACTAAACAATGTTGATGAATGAGATAATGTAGTAATACCACTATGTTTGAATACAAGCATTGGTATACCATATAATATGAAATATGTATATGTGATGTGTTGAGATGTAATGTTAAGGAAATGATTGTGATGGGCATAAGTGTAATTGCCATATGTGGAATGATGAATATGCCTCGAATAATTCTAAGTGTGGATTGACGTGATGATACTTACTGTGCCTTCTGATTTCCATGTGTGGATTGTTATGAAATGATGTTTGTGGCCATTGAATGCCAATTATATGAATGATGTGCCTTGAGGGGCTTTGTAAATGATTATATGATTAATGGAAATGCCAAATGAAATTATATCCCTATGTGAGAGGGTGAGATATTCTTGCGAGGTTGGTCGGCATGTCATTATTGCATTTGCATTCATGGCATGGCATAGCATTGATATTGTGTGGTTGCGATCACAGTGATGAAAAATCCTGTGGGATTCCATGAAGGGAGTACCCCTTGCGAGGCGGGAAACCAACTTGATGATGATATGATATTGAGCCGGTGGTTGCGATCACCTGGTTGTGGAAAGTGAAAGGCCCTGCGGGGACCATTGTATGATGATGAGCCAGTGGTTGCGATCACTTGGTATTTGAAATGAAAAAGGGCTTGCGAGTTCCTATTATGCCCGTGGTTGCGATCACGAGGCGGGAGTACCCCTTACGAGGCGGGAAACCTATGAGAATTGTTGAACGTGGTTGCGATCACGAGAAAGCACCTTGCGAGGCTGCTAGAGGGAGTACCCCTTACGAGGCGGGAAACCCATGAATACGAATGAATGATTATGGTGGTTTTGATCACCCGATGAAATAAAATGGATCCATTGCATATACATTAAACAGTTGACATATGCATTAGCCATAGATGCATGGCATTTGAGATGGAATGACCACGAGAGAAGAGAAACCCCTTGCGAGAAGGAATTGAGTGAAGATTTAATGAATTGATGATGATAATTTGTGTATGCCCTTGATGATAAGTGGCAACGTGATTGTGTATGTGCTTGTGCTTGCTTATGTTGTGGATTACGATTCATGATGTTTTGTATGCCTATTATAATAATGTGATAAGGATTGAATGATGATTTAATGGTTTTATAGCAAAGCACATATGATGGTTATATGCATATACACATGATCACAATATATATTATTCGTCATTTTGAATGTATAACTCACTCTCCCATGTGGTCTCCTTTTTAGCATTGTGATGCAGGTTGCCATGGGATGAGTTCGGATTTTAAATCAAAGCTTTGGTGAAGGTAAATAGTGGTAGAGGAAGTGCCTTGGCCGGCATCATTTGTGAACTATCATGTATTGAATGAATTGTATAAGATGATATTGATGATTTAGGGGATTTGAATACGTATAAGCTACCCCCTGTATTGTGAGTAGATAGGCCAATTATATGATATAGGCCGTGGCAATAATTGGGGCATGACCCCGAATATATATGCATATTTATATTATATCTTAGGCAATGCATGTGTCTGTTGTAAGTACATGAACGAGTTGTAATAATAGGTTTGTGTTAGGTGTTTTGCATGCTTTGTCGAGCCTTTTCTCATATCGTCATATATGGGACTAGGCATATGCCCGGTATACGTATTCTTCTTCCGCTGTAAGCTCTATCATTTTGTATACCGTTATGGGCAAGTTAGATATCGATCCAGTTATATTTTATTAAATCGTACGCTTTGGTTTTCTGTGATTTGGGTCTTGATGTAATCGTAGGGGTGTTTTAGAAATACTTCAAACGCGAAAAAATTTACCCGTATTTTATTAATTATTATCTTGATTACATCGGGATCTGAGTTCGGAAAACCAGGGTGTTACAATGAGCCCATAACTTACATAATGACTTTAAGATTTAAATCCATAGATAGGTTATTAACCTCTGAGCTATATATATATATATATATATATATATATATATATATATATATATATATAAACATGTTAAAAGTGAGATAATGTTGTTTATAGGATAAGGTGTAATAATAGTTGTTGACAAGGAAAGATAAGTGGTTGTGATTGTGATAACATATAAAGAAAATATTTATAATTAATTTATTGTTATAAAAACTAAAAACTACAAACGTTGATACAAGACACATCACGCATTGCTAAACAAGGAATGACAAAGTATGCGTAGAAGGATAATTATATAAAATAATGAAAACATCAATATATAGAGGTTTTATATTTATTCAAATAAACTAATTTCCCTATTATAATATAGTCTTACAAACAATTTATTAATACAATAGAATTTGAAAATAAATTACTTTCTATGTTTCATATTATATATCTCTAAAATAAAAAAATAAGTGTTTCATTTATAAGCTCCTACAAAAATGATTAGAAGTATTTATTATGTTTTTTCTATTTTACCCATAAATATTTAATGTTTATATATTTATATAATTAATAGATGATAATGGAGTTTAACTTTAAATGAAGATAAATTTGAAAAGATAGAGTTATTGTTTACAATATCAAGATATTAATTATTCTCCTAAAAATGTGTATCTTGATAAATAGGGGCGTATATATAATATGAAATAATGGGAGTAATATCTAAGTTTATTTTGAGTGGTGCACACTATGGTGCATTTTATGTGGTAGATGGTCATTGAGCACCATAATGTGTGGCTTATTAGGATTGGAGCACCTAGAGATACACATAAAGCCTGAGAGTGATTGGTGTAGCCTTGTTGCGTGTTCTAATGGAGATGGAACATGCATATAGAGTTAGATATACGAGTTGGTCTGTTTAACTAAGGATGAAGTTGGTAAGAAAAAAACTAGAAAAGAAAAAATATGTGGCATGTTAGTGTAGCGTTTTAGTCTCCTGTTAGTCCTCAAATTTACAATAAAAGTTTTAATAAAAATTTCATAAAAATAATAAAAATTAGTTTAATTCGTTAGAAAATTAGCTTTTAAATTCAATAAATAGACGTTGTTGGAAATAATTTGCTCTTGATCAATTTTCTCTAGTTTTGCAGTGAAAAAGTAAAGAATTTAAGAGAAAATTGAAGATCTGGAGAAGCTGACGCGTAGCATCAACACCACGCGTAGCGTGGGTACTTTTGATGCTGACGCTACGCGTCACAGCCATGCGTAGCGTCAGAGCTGCATGGACTCCACAGCCAAGCTGGCCAAGCACTCACCTTTTGACCCATAAATGGCCACTCCACTCAGCACAAATGGCCAAAATACAGTGGAGACAGGGACACACGGCCCAGCATGATTGAATAAAATAATCCAAAGTGGCCATTATCAGATGCGTTAATGGAAGCTGAGTCAGGGGTTTGACGCGTAGCGTCAGCACCCTTGTTCAGCCCTATAAATAGGGCCATCCAACACCATTCTAAGCATCCCATCTCATCCCATCCCATCTAATTCTCTACGTTCAGAGTTCTTTTCTCTCTTCTATACTCAAGTTTTGAGTATTTCTTTTAGAGTTTGTAGTTCTAGAATAGTTTTCTAGATACTTGAGAGTGTTGTGGTGTATTGTGATCGTTGTATCGTGAAGTTTCCATCGTCTTCGTAATGTCAACCTCTATAAATGTTGTTTTTACTTTTACCATGTGTAACTAATCTGTTTATGTTGGAATTGGTGAACTAATCTATTGAGTATAATGTTGTGAATTCGACCTCTGCATGTTTATGATTCAAGTCCATGTTAGTATTTCAATCTTTTATTAATATGAACGTCAAACGGGAGAATGATTTTCATGTGTATTGAAACTTGTTTTATTAGTGTGAATGTCAAACGGGAGAATGATTATTCATGCCGTATTGAAACTTGTTTTGACGAAAGTAAAAGTTGGAATACCCTTGGTATCTCAATTCTATAGGGGTTGTTAACCATTGTTGCCATAAGGCCAGGTCTTAATGTAAGTTTTTACTGAGAAAGCTCACGAGGGATCAGACTTTACGGTGAATTCTTAGAATTTATATCACGAGGGATCGGTTATAATGAATTTAAGCTACAATGACATGAAACTTGATGATTAAATATGCATGTCTTGAGTTCCTCATTGTTATTCTAGATTAGGGATCCAATTTCCAACATAATTTGTCTATCTATGTTTATCTCAAGTATCTTACCTATTCTAGATTGCAACTCAACTTTTTAGATAGATTTTTATTTTCTTTTTATCTCATGAACAATTCAACCATGCTATCCTATGAATACTGTATAAATTGTATATAAATCATTCTTTTTGTCTATAAGTTTCTTTATATTTACCATAGTAACTAGGAAATTACTGTTATTATTGGACTTTCAATCCCAGTGGAACGATATCTAAATTTTGAAAACAAACGATTGGTGCGCTTGCCAATTAATGATCCGGTAGTAAACACAAACAGCTAAACAAAACTAACCATTATTATTGGGTTAACAAGTTTTCTGGCACCGTCGCCGGGGATTGAATTGATTCAGTAAAATAGTAAATTTTTAATTACCATGGTAAATATTTTTTTTACCTTAAGTTAAATTTTGTTCACTTTTTCTTATCATTGTTACACTAACTTTCTTTGTCTAGTTTGTGTATGCAAACTCGATCTACTGCAGGAAAAATTTATTTTGATCCTGAGATAGAAAAGTTTGTAAAATCAAGTCTTTGAAATCAAAAACACAAACTAATTCTTCTTCTATTTCTAAAAATCTTGAAAATTCAAATATGGCTGCTGAAAAGAGAACATTGGGACAGTTTGCTGCTATTAATGGTCCACCCCGAGTTTCGGGAATGTTTCAAGGACCTGTTTTGCCAGTGGAAATTAAACCTGCTACTTTAAATATTATTCAAAATAATCAATTTGCTGGTTTAAATCATGAAGAACCGTATGAACATTTAACTATTTTTTATGAGTTATGCAGCACAATTGATTTTGAACCCAATCAAGAAGAATCTGTTTACATGAGATTATTTCCTTTTTCATTGATTGGTAAAGCTAAAGAATGGTTTAAATCTTGCCTACCGGGTAGTTTTACAAACTGGTCCAATGTTGAAAGAAAATTTTTGGAAAGATTTTATTCTCCTTCAAAATATTTTGAAGCCATGACAGCCATACACTCTTTTTCTCAAAATAATGATGAATCATTAAGAGAAACATGGGAACGATTCAAGGCACTCTTAAGAAAGTGTCCAAACCACAACCTGGATGATGCCGAAAAGGTAAGGATCGTTTACCATGGGTTATTACCTCAGTTCAAGATGATGTTGGATGCTTGTATAGGTGGTTCTTTAATGAACAAGACCGTGGAAGAAGCTATTGAGATATTGGAATCAATGTCTATTAGTGACCGCCAAACAAAACATGAAAGAGGTAATGTACAAAGGAAGCCAGGTATGCTCGAATTAGGAGTAAATGATGCAGTATTGGCTCAACAAAAATTGCTGACCCAACAAATTGAAGCTATGAGCAAGCAATTAGAGAAACTTCAAATTGCTCAAGTGACATCACCACCCCCTCTCAATTGAAACAATGTATGCATTGCATGGGTGAACAACCATGTGGTTACTGTGCCCCTGATAGAAATGAGCAAGAGCAAGCCAATTTTCTGAACCATCAAAGAATACCATTGGGTAACTTCCCTTTTAATTATGGTATTCTTTTCCTAACAATTTTCAACAGGGATGGCAGAATCAGAATTCTGGCTGGAGACAAGATGCAGGACCTTTCAACCGACCTCCTAACAATCAATTTAAACCACAACAATCACAAATTGATAATGCAAGATTGACAAGGATTAAGGAATCTATCCAACAGTTATTGCAATTTATGGAAACAAATGAAGCTGCCAGGAAAGCATCAGACTTACAAATGTGTCAGCTTGCAAAAGAAATAGCTGAATTGAAAAATTTTGGGTTTACTGCAAACACTCAAAACCCAAGGGAACAATGTAATGCTGTTTCTTCTGGAAATTGTAAAGTTGTGAAAATTGATTGTAAAAAGAAAAATAAAGAAGAAGAAGAAAAAGAAAGTGAAAAAGAAAAAAATGAAAAAAATGAGAAAGAAAAAAATATGCAAGAGCCTGTGAATGAAAAGCAAGAAACAAACTGTACTACCATCATAACTCTAGAAAAATGTAAAGATCCAGGAAGTTTCACTATTCCTGTAACCATTGGAAGTATCAACATCAGAAATGCTTTGTTAGATTTAGGGGCAAATATCAATCTAATGCCCCTAGATTTAATAAAGCGCATTGGTGAATTCGAGCTAAAAGAAGCTAAGACAGACTTACAGTTTACGGATCGCTCTTTCAAGAAACCTGTGGGGATTGTGAAAGATGTATTGGTAAGGGTTGATAAGTACCACTTCAGGGTTGACTTTGTAGTACTGGATATGAAGGAGGATACTGAGATCCCCTAAATCCTAGGAAGACCTTTCATGAAGACTGCAAAGATAAAGGTAGATGTCGATCAAAGTATGGTTACAGTCAAAGTCTATGAAGAAGAGGTAAGCTTCAGTGCTCATGAACATCTTAGGACAAATGATGAGGAAAAAGTTTACCCTTCAACCAAACCAGGTATATCTCTTCCCAATCAATTAAATTGTTTTAAATTAACCGATGACTTGAATGATGAAAGACAGGTAATCAAGCATCGAAGAAGAAGAAGGAGGAAGAAACAAACAGGTGATTCCTCAACGAAAATTGAGAAACCACCTGATTAATCAGAGGTAATGTCTGGCTGGAGACATTAAACCTAGCGCTCAATGGGAGGCAACCCATTCTTCTCTTTGTTATTTTTAATTTATTGAGTAAAAAAAAGAAAAAAAATGGTTTTCAAATTTTTAGATAGAAATTTAATTTTGAAAAGAAAAGGGGTTTTAAACATAAAATAAAATGTTTTTGAAAATCAAAATTTTGAAAAATCAAAAACAGAAGCCCACGCGTAGCGCCACTGTGACGCGTAGCGTGGATTCTGAATTTTCAACCTGACGCGTAGCGTCCCACCCACGCGTAGCGTCAGGACCCACGTTTAGTTTTTAAAACTGAACCAAAGAGGCCCAATCTTAGGTTTTAAACCTAAAATTCCCTCTCTGCCTCACTTTAGTTCTCAGAAACCTAAATTTCTAAATCCTCTTTTTCTCTCAACCTTTTAATCCTCTCAATTCCTCAATCGTTCAAGGATTCCAAGTAAGTTTTCTAAAATCCTTTCTCTTTAATTTCAATTTCAATTCTTAGAGTTGCATGCGGTTAGGGTTAGGATTAGATAACCATTGGGATTGATTGCTGTTAGAAGGAATTTGAATGGATTGAATGTAGTTTTTGAGGGGTTGCTGCTGCGCAACCCCTATTTTGCAGTTTCTGTTCTGCAAGCCCACGTGTAGCGTCCCACTGACGCGTAGCGTGGGAAGAACAGAGCTGACGCGTAGCGTCCCACCCACGCGTAGCGTTAGCCTCTGTTTTTAATTTTTGATTTTTTGAGTGATGTTGCTGTTTCATGTATATATTTGTTTCCTGTTGTTAATAATTCTATCTAGTATGCCGTTTGTTATTGTTTGTTTTTACTTTTTCTTTTTAAGTAATTAAATTTCTTAGTTTGCATGTTTGTTATACTTTCTTGCTTAAGAATAAAAATAAAATTGCATAAATTTGAATAATATGTATGTTGTATGATTTTCATGTTTTGTAAAAAATTTATAAGTGCTTGATTTTTGATAAATATTTAAAAATCCAAAAATATGCATTTTAACTTTTCTTAAAAAAATTCAAAAATATGTTGTTGTGAAATTTTGTGTGAATTTAAATGTTGCATTTTGTATAAATCTTCTGTAATAAAATTTTTAGAAAATCCAAAAATATTTATGTTTAAATTTTATGCAAATATTTTGTTGATTGTGTATGTTTGTTAACTTTTTAATGTTTGATATGTTTTTCAAATAGTATAATGTGTGTTTGATTTTTAAATATTTCTTTTTGTAGATGGCACCGAGGAAATCTATCCCTACTACTGGTCCTTCTAAAAGACAGAGAAAGGCCACTGATACAGACACTACCTCTGAAGATCCTGATCTTTCGGGAGAGGAGGTTCTGGGACCAAGGGATCCTACCAGGTTTCGCACAGATGCGAAAGGGGCCCGATTTCAACAAATAAAGGGCCAGAGACTTATTTGGGAGGGAGTGCTTGACTTGAGTGCAAGGGACTATCCTGAGCTATAGGATGAAGTCCAGAGAAGGAGATGGGGACCCCTATTTTCTCTGCCTACTAAGGGGGACCCTATCTTGGTGATGGAATTTTACGCGAACGCCTACAGGACTCGTCAGGACTCGCCAAACATCGGCCATCAGAGGACTAGTTGGGTGAGGGGCCGACATATTACTTATGACCAGGATACCATTAATACCCTATTGGGTAATCCTTGGGAGCCTACCCCCGAGGATGATACTGGTTTCTGGAAGGAAAACAGAAACAAGATCGTTGCTGAGGGTGATCTAGGATACTCCCTCAAACAGGTTGCTCATTTCTTGAGCAAAGATGGAATCTTTTTCAACCTGAGTAAGGTTGGACGGAGTCCATCTAACCTTCTGAAGACCCAGCTGACCCCTTTAGCCCAGGCGTGGTCTCACCTCATGCTTCATAATATCACCCCCGTCACTCACCTCTCATTTATCCCAGTTGACCGTTGTTGCCTTCTCTTTTCTATCCTCCAGGGCCATACCATCGATATAGCTTAGCTGATTTCTGAGCAGATTCACTTTTATGCCCTTGGGCATAAAGTGAACCACCCTATTCCATTCCCCCTCATCATATCTGCCTTAATGAGGAGGCAGGGAGTTGCTATACCATCACCAGAGTTCACGAGTTCTTCGGGGAAAGTCCCCAAGGTCTCGGTGAACAGGGACTACTTTGCTCAGCAGTGCGAGCTTCCACTTTTGGAGTAGGAGGCTCAACCCAGACCGAGGAGGAGAAGACCACCAGTTCAGCCACCACCTGCTGATGTTGTCACAGAGGGATTTGTCAGGATGACACTTGAGCATCAGCATATGATGCGGATGATGGCTGCTACACACAGAGCATATGTTCATCTTCATGATGAATTTTATCAGTACAGATTACAGGGCGAGAGAGTATCATATGTTACACCAGCTGAGTTTGCAGCTCATGTAGCTTGGCCTGGTGATTTACCTACCTACCCTGAGGCTGGTGGACCGTCTGGACCACAGATTGATTCTGATGGTGATGATGAGGAGGAGGAGGAGGATGATGACCAGATGAAGGACTGATGATGCTATCTTCTTTATTTTTTACACCTTTTACATACACTTTTAGTTTTATATTTACATTGATATTTATATTTTGGATTATATTATGGTGTTTCTTTTATTATGTGTGGTGTGTTTCATTTGCACAATTTTATCGTGATATGTTTTTGCGTGTTCTATTTGAAAATTAAGAAAATAAATTTTTATCTTTTAATAAATCAATCAAATTTTTTTGTTTAGTGAGTTAATTTATACGCTTAAAGTTTTTACACAATAAAACCAATTTTGTAAGATCAATTATTGATTCTTTTATAACTTAGGAATTTTGATAAAATTAATTACAATAAGTTTATTAACTATCAAGCTAATTTCAATAACCCGGTGAGCTGAGAGATTTTTTTAAAACACTTGAGGGTTTATTCGACATAACTTCATTTGAATTGATTTTGCTTTAAATCTTTGATTTGTGTTGTTGTACAGAGAATTCAGAAAAGTGATCAAGGCACATTTATTGGTGAAAAGAAACCTTAGGCCAAACAGCTTACCTTGGTAAAAATTATTTTATCCTTTGCAAGCCAATGTTGAGCCTGAGAATAAATTCTTTGGTACCCTTAAACCTAAAACAGTTTTTAACCATTTCCTATACTTGATTGATTAAAAGAGCAGTTGAAATAAATGAAAAATATTTTTAGTGTTCTTACAAAAATGGGGAGTGAAAAAGATAAGCAACTTGATTCTTTTCAAAATACAAGAAAATAAAATATGAAAAAGAAAAGTCAAAAATAGTAAAAAGAATCAAGTTGGGGGTATTTATTTTTCATCAATAAAGGAATTGAGACTTGGGCCAAGAGAAAGCCTAAAAATTATAAAATGCTCTTTTATGATTTTAGGTTTTTAAATTCCAAGAAAAACCATTGATTCTTGTAAGCCAAGCCTCATTACAACCTGTGAAAAGACCTTGTGATTTCTGAAATATCTCTGTATAATCAACCATTGATTATATGAAAATCAAAATTAAATTTGTTTGATTTTATGATCGATTGAGTAAAACAGGTTATCGATTGCATTGAGATAAACACTTGGAGAGGTAAGCCTGAAATTATGCTTGATGCGTTAATAAAATATTATAAAGAATTTTATCATTAAACCTTTGTTACATTAGATTTCTATAATTGATTATTTCAAAATGGTAAATTGTGTAATTACTTTTTGTGGTAAATTCTCGGACTAACTCAAAAATTTGAATTCAAATTTTTATTTTTATTTTTCTCTCTTGCTCGAGGACGAGCAATGTCTCAAGTAGGGGTATTTGTTAGTCCTCAAATTTACAATAAAAGTTTTAATAAAAATTTCATAAAAGTAATAAAAATTAGTTTAATTCGTTAGAAAATTAGCTTTTAAATTCAATAAATAGATGTTGTTGGAAATAATCTACTCTTGATCAATTTTCTCTAGTTTTGCAGTGAAAAAGTAAAGAATTTAAGAGAAAATTGAAGATCTGGAGAAGCTGACGCGTAGCATCAACACCACGCGTAGCGTGGGTACTTTTGATGCTGACGCTACGCGTCACAGCCATGCGTAGCGTCAGAGCTGCATGGACTCCACAGCCAAGCTGGCCAAGCACTCACCTTTTGACCCATAAATGGCCACTCCACTCAGCACAAATGGCCAAAATACAGTGGAGACAGGGACACACGGTCCAGCATGATTGAATAAAATAATCCAAAGTGGCCATTATCAGCTGCGTTAATGGAAGCTGAGTCAGGGGTTTGACGCGTAGCGTCAGCACCCTTGTTCAGCCCTATAAATAGGGCCATCCAACATCATTCTAAGCATCCCATCTTATCCCATCCCATCTAATTATCTACGTTCAGAGTTCTTTTCTTTCTTCTATACTCAAGTTTTGAGTATTTCTTTTAGCGTTTGTAGTTCTAGAATAGTTTTCTAGATACTTGAGAGTGTTGTGGTGTATTGTGATCGTTGTATCGTGAAGTTTCCATCGTCTTCGTAATGTCAACCTCTATAAATGTTGTTTTTACTTTTACCATGTGTAACTAATCTGTTTATGTTGGAATTGGTGAACTAATCTATTGAGTATAATGTTGTGAATTTGACCTCTGCATGTTTATGATTCAAGTCCATGTTAGTATTTCAATCTTTTATTAATATGAACGTCAAACGAGAGAATGATTTTTATGTGTATTGAAACTTGTTTTATCACTGTGAATGTCAAACGGGAGAATGATTATTCATGCCGTATTGAAACTTGTTTTGACGAAAGTAAAAGTTGGAATACCCTTGGTATCTCAATTCTATAGGGGTTGTTAACCATTGTTGCCATAAGGCCAGGTCTTAATGCAAGTTTTTACTGAGAAAGCTCATGAGGGATCAGACTTTACGGTGAATTCTTAGAATTTATATCACGAGGGATCGGTTATAATGAATTTAAGCTGCAATAACATGAAACTTGATGATTAAATATGTATGTCTTGAGTTCCTCATTGTTATTCTAGATTAGGGATCTAATTTTCAATATAATTTGTCTATCTGTGTTTATCTCAAGTATCTTACCTATTCTAGATTACAACTCAACTTTTTAGATAGATTTTTATTTTCTTTTTATCTCATGAACAATTCAACCATGCTATCCTGTGAATACTGTATAAATTATATATAAATCATTCTTTTTGTCTATAAGTTTCTTTACATTTACCATAGTAACTAGGAAATTAATCTTGTTATTGGATTTTCAATCCCAGTGGAACGATATCTAAATTTTGAAAACTACAAACGATTGGTGCGCTTGCTAATTAATGACCCGATAGTAAACACAAACAGCTAAACAAAACCAACCATTATTACCGGGTTAACATCTCCCAATAAGAATAGGACTTGAATAAGTAAAGATATTCAAGCCTATTTGGAAATGAACTTTTTCATCATATTTGTGACGTCCTAAGTCAATTATACAATTATTTTAGACTATTCAATTAAATTTTGGGATAAATTTTTCACAAATAATTAATTTAATTATCTCATCTTTACAAAACAATTATTTTCAGTAAAAAGGGTTCAGAATATAAAATAGGTTATGAACTAAAAACCCCAAAAGCCATTGAAAATGGAAGAAAACTCAAAACTGGAATAGGGGCCTGACGCTACGCGTCATGCTCACTCTACACGTGGGCTTCAAGCGCAGCCCTGACGCTACGCGTCAGGCTGGCGCCCAAGGTCAGCGTATCAGTGACAGCACCTGATGCTATCACATATTTAGGCCATTCGGCCAACTTTTAACCTACCCAATTGGCCCGTTTTAGGTCTGATTGCCATAAAACTTCACGGGCCATAAGCTTTCCCTATTCCGAAACTGTTGGCGCTGTCTATTTGCAAAAATTCCATCATATGTGCATGTTATGCGCAAAATGTAGTTTAGCTTAATTATGTGCAAAACCCTTGCACCAAACCACCTAAATGGACTTCAATTGGTCCAAGGTATATATGCACAGTTTCAAAATGATCTAGGGCACCTATTGATCCCTTTTAGGGGTCCCAAAACCTGCTGGATCATAAATCCACCCATTTAGTTCCTATTTTTTTCACATAAAACGCCTAATTCACATATATGCATAAATTTTCCATACCATCTTTTTGAAATTTGTAACCCTCGCGTTTAAGTTTTATAACCTAAATACTTTGAGACGCCAGCAATGATAAGCATTTATTGCCATTAATACATGAATAGTGATGATTTTCAGTCACGTGGTTTGCTAACCGCCGCGGGTATGGGTATTGGGCGTGAAATTTGAATTTTAAGCCCATTCGATTTCACCTTTATGCCAAGCATCACACTTTTCGCGCGTATAAGGATCGAAACGACGGCGTCATTGAAACTTTAAAGAGTTGTGTTTCCTAACAAACGACGTCTTGTTTTGTCTATTGGTTGTGCCCTCTCTATACCTATAAAAGGGGGACTTAGGAACTTCTAAAAACCACCTTGCTTCGAGACTTAAGAAACCTCTGTTGAAATTTTCTTCTGAAAGAGAGTTGTTGTTATGACTTCTACAAAGTTACCCTTCCTCAATCAATCTCACCAATTTCTTAAGTAACCAAACTCTTACTTCTTTTCAGTTTCTTCTACATTCTAGAATTTCACTATGCACTCTAGGCAAGGCCGTGCTTATCCCACTTATAGAGAGGGAAGAGTCCCCTCAAGGGCCTTTGGTTACCAAGGAGGAAGAATCTCCATAAATCCTTCAAGGGCTGAGTCTTGTCGTTCAGAAAAGGGTGAAGCTTCTCACTCAAGGCGGAGGGTGGTAGTGCCCCTATCTGGCTCCTCCTCTAGCTCTGGGGCTAGCCGTTCTTCTAAGAACGAAGTGAGTGTTGAATGTTACCTTTCTGACGACATGACTTTTTATAGTAACACAGATACCTTCAACCTTGCAACCAATCAAATGTCCAGTGAAGGGACTTCCGGGAATCCCCTTATTCTCCAGACTATTGAAGGATGCATCAACATAGTGGCACACCAGCTGGACTGGGTAAAGGTCAATGCGAGGTACCCTTATTGCTGGGTGGAAGAGGAAATTCGTGAGATAGCATCTCGACACGCCAAAGATGATGGAAAAAGATTATTCCTAAACTTTAGGGTTTATACGGAAGAGCGTTTAAAAGAGCGGTTTATGGTTCTAGCACCCCGGCCAACTGATAGAATTTACCACCTCCTGCCAGATGAATGATCCATATATATGTACGATTATGTTTTTCTCTACCTCGGTGTCCACTTTCCTCTTACTGAATTCCAAATAGGGGTATTGAGGTTCTTAGATTATGCCCTCTCTCAAGTATACCCAAATAGATGGGGTTTGATCCGGGCACTGGAGGTTTTAGGCGACCGCTTCAACTTCAAACCCACCATGGCAATGCTTTTTTACTACTGCCAGGTGGTATGCTGGACAAATAAAAAAGGTGGCATGACTTTTGTCACACTCCAGTGTGACTCAAACTTGGTTAACTTTGAGGCCTTCACCGAATTTGTAAAGATAAATAGGAAGTCTTTCAAGCATTATTATACCAGGATCTGCATCCAACCCAATAAACCAGTCTTCTGGAAGACTAGAGTTGGTCTCACAAAATTTCTAGTGGAGTGGACCCACAACACTTTCTCCTTACCTTCAAGGCGTACTTCACGGAAGAGAGTGAACTATCTCCCCATTCTGTGATGGTGGTAACCGCTCTGGAGGCATACACTGAGGCTTACAAGAAATTTTCTTGTAACCGCCTCTTGGGGTTCCACACAGTTCGCAACCAATACTTAAGTAAAATTCTATTATCATTTCTCATTACTTCGATATCAGTACATATTATATCTGGTGCTAACATCTTTTCTTGTTTATGCAGGGAAATTGAAGGTTGCTCCGCCATGGACAAGTTGAAGGGCTTATTGGCGGATAGGGACTCTTCCAGCAAGGAGAATAACATCCAGCCCAAAAAGAACACCGTCAAGGCACAGGTTGAGACCATCCCCCTGACATCCATTATTACCAGCGAGGTACCATTACTACAAAACACCGGGCAAGCTGGCGGGGCGCAGCCTGAAATGGAGAGTGAAAAGGAACTAGAGAAAGAGAAAAAGAAAAGAAAAGACATCACCGAGATGCCCGAGCATCGAAGCTAACCTCCCCCAAGGCAGTTAAGAAGCAAAAGACTCTGGAGGAGACAGGGATGACGGCTGCTTAGAAGGGGAAAAAAGTTATCACTATCAAAGGGGCACCCTCTGATTCTGAGGCTGAAACCTGGTCGACTCTCACTATGGGTATTACCATGCCGGTTGTGACTTGCTCTCCTCCAAACACCTGCTTTCTATCGCCTTTTTTGAAGTATGAGGGGCCTATGCTGGCTACACTCCCAAAACCTACATACAAACTCCACCAAACCCTGGAAGTCTTTGAGATTGAAGAGGCTTGCCAGGATGGTCACTGGCAACTGGCCGAACTGTCCGGTCTCCTCCATTCTTTAAGTAAAACAGTTGATAACATCAAAAAGGTTGACAAGCTGAGCACTAAAGTCGAAGAACTCACCATATCTTTGGCTAAAGATCGGGCAAATCTAAAAACTGCCAAAGAAAAGCTGAAGAAGCCTAAAGATGAGAATAATAAACAATTTGGTGAGATTTTGGCCCTAAAGATAGCCGCGAGGGTGCTGGAGAAGAGCTTGACTGAGCTGAAGGAGGAAGCAAAGAAGGTTCCCCAGTTGAAGGAGGAACTGAAAAGAGAGAAAGAACAATCTGCCAAGCTAAGTGAGGATCTGGCGGCTGCTAAGGCCGAGCGATTGAAGAACAATGAAGAGTGGCTTGCCGGGGAGAAAGAGTTACTCACACAGATCGAAGAACTTGAGCAAGGGAGTGCCATAGCAGGGTCATTAGAGGAAGAGAACGCCAAGCTAAGGAAAAGCCTTGCTAACGCAAAGGCCAAGGCAGTTAGAGCTGTGAATATTTTCACCGAAGTGGCGTACGACTCCTTTGGCCTGACTGTTTGTCAAATCTTCTATAGCAACCCTGACGTGAAACTTAACTTTTATAGGCTTCATCCATTCTATGAGTTTCATGGAGGAAAACTGGTTGCGGTCAAAGATGGGTGCCATGAGGAACCTGCCAATACTCTTTATGAGCTGCCACCTCTCCATGGAGGTCAAAGCATGAAGCCCTGTCCGGCCACGTCTGGGCCTGAAGGTCTACAGAAAAGGAAGAGGTGAGAGATGGAGAGACTGGTAATGAGGAGACCAAGAAAGAGAAAACTAAAGAAGAGAACAAGGCTCCTGGAGACTGCCAAGAATGCAAAGAGACTCATACTGATGCTCCCCCTTCTTAGCCTTGTTTCTTTTTCTTGAATTGTAATGTTGTGTTCCGGTATCAGCTCCGGTTTTTAACATGTTTTTATGAACACTTGTTATATTTCTGTACTCTATTAATGAAACTCCAACTTCCCTTTGACATTCCCTCCAATATAAACTTCTTGCTACTTCAATTTACTTATACCTCTCAAGCTTTTCAGTATGATTATTGAACTTTAAGTTGTGTAATCTGTCAGCCGCTCTTCGAACTTAGACTTAGAACAGACCAATGTGGTCACATCGTATAAGGAAGTATGTCGTTGAACAAACAATGTTCCTTACTCGTGTTGATTGTTGGAAAAATCAAGGCGTTTCTCGTGGGGTTATGCCATTAGTTTCAAAAGTGAATGACTAGGACTTTCGGCCCAGAGGACAAATCTTCACTGGGGTTCGGTATGGCCTTGGAAAAAGGTTCAATCCTACAGCCTGTCGAACCACTCAAGGGGTTATATCGTCAATCACAAAATAGGTGATTGAGATCATCTGTCCTGAGGGTGAGTCTTCCTTGGGGTTCGGTATGGCCTTAAAGAAAGTCCAATCCTATGACCCGCTTAACCGCTCTAGGAGTTACATCATCAATTACAGAATAGGTAGTTGAGATCATCCGTCCTAAGGGTGAGTCTTCCTTGGGGTTCGGTATGGCCTTCAAGAAGGTCCAATCCTACGACCTGCTTAACCGCTCTAGGAGTTACATCGTCAATTACAGAATAGGTATTTAAGATCATCCGTCCCGAGGGTTGTTTACACACCATGCGTAAAGCTAAAAATTAAAGACATAAAAGAGAAGTGAAGATATCATTGTCATTGATAAATTTCTTATTAAATTGAATGTGAATTACAAATGAAGCGTAGCTGAGGTCATGCCTCATTAAAACTTTCTTGAGAAAACCCAATGGGAAAAAACTCAAGTTAGAAAAAAGAGTACATGTCGTCTTACCAACTAGTTGTAATAAATATATAAATTCTGAGTATTCAACTTATTGTGGATAGGTGTGTCGTTGAGGCTCTCTAGTCGATAAGAGCCTTTGCTAGTCACTTCGGATACTCTGTAAGGGCCTTTCCATGTCGGAGCTAGCTTTCCACTGGGCGTGCCAATGAACTGATCTGATCCGGGGTTAAAGATCCGGTGTGGGGACCAGCCACAAAAGTCAACTATTGGTGGTGTTTATACACCAGAATAGTGGGCATCCGGTATTATAATCTGATATCACAGTGGGTGATACCGGTCTTGCAGTCCCGGAGATCCTTCCCACCAAGCTTTCACGTTGAAGATGGGCAAAAGGTGGTGTCACCTACGAAGATTCTACGATGCTCAAGTCAATAACTAGAATGAGAATTCAAGTTAAGAGAGCTCAAACAATGGAACAATATATAGCAAGAATGAATAACGTAACCTTTTCTGAGTGTGAGAATGAACTATTTATAGGTGAGCATGGAAAATGAATCGTCAGGTACAGGTGGGGCCAGCAGATAAATAGTATATTGCATAGTGTACGATTCTGGCACACGACGCGGGAGGAGTCGTGTCTCCTACGAACGTCCCCTGGAAGCTGTACCCTATACTTCTTGTCGGGTGACGTGGATTCTTTCCAGTGTGCGAGGTTGCTACCTAAATATACCGGTATAGGGAATGCTCCTGATACGGGGTTTACAGTCCGAAGGTGTACCTGCAGCGTCGGTAACATAGTGAGGACGAATAAAATTATGTCTTTGTCCTGGTACCAATATTGAGACCGGATCACCATCAAATCATCAATCAATACCACAAGTACATTATTCTACCATCACAAGCACACATAAGACCTACCTATGACAATTAATCATACATCAATTCATGGCTCCATGCCAATATTCACACATTTTACTAAATTCAACATCGTCATCAACGTAAATATCATTAACGCATCAATTCATCATTCATTTATCAACACAACTCTATATTATCAAATCATCATAATCACACATAATCATACTTAACAAGGTAGCAAATAACTAAACTAATTCACCCAATCACATGGAAAACAATTTATCATTACATACGCTATATCCACAACATAAATTCATTCACTTTATAATTTATCCCACTCCTTGGCATCAATTCTCCACTTGGCACACCTCCGGGGCATTTACATCCTCCTTGTCACTGGTCATTAAATTAAATAAACAGCAACAAGGGTGAGTGTTTAGAATATCATAATTAATATAGAATGGAAATAACAATTATGGCTATTGGATACCTAACATTCTTATTATTATTTAGCTTATCGAATTCATTGTCTTTACATATATTCATTCCTTCCAATTTACATTGATCCATATATACCTAGGCCTCAGTATCATCTCGAAAGCAATATTAATCTTATCCTCAGTTTATTTTGTAATCACAATCAATCATTAAATTCATCACATCACACGCATCAACCTTAAATCACATATCCTACATTAAACCTCATTCATATTCGTAAGCAACCATCAGTTTTATCATACAACATCATAACCATTAGCACATGTATATAACATCACTGACTTACATGTATAACTGACTCCTAGTATCCGGATACTAAAGGATTGGCCTTCAGCTAGGGTCCTACTTGACTCCCCGTGGACCCTGCTTGGTCCACTGAGTCTTGCTTGACTCTCCACCTCAACGACTAGGTCTTACTTGACCACTGGGTAACTCAACTAGGCACAAAAACCATAGGAGCCAGAAAACAAGGGGCTACACATATCGTCGGCCGTCCCACACGACATAATCACATATCAAATCACAACAACCATGACTAAACATCGTTAATCTCAAGCATAAATGTCAGAAATTGACATATACTCACTATACAGGGCGGCCACATAGACCCAACCCTCACAAGCCATATTATAATATTCCCTTAATCATCATTCCATCATTTTCATCAAGTCATACATGATTAAAATAACATATATATCGCACTACACAACGTTAATATTTAGCTGAAGCTATATTTTTCAAAGTACCACTCATGCATATAGTTCATATACTTATTTCTTGACTTTCTAATACATAACCAGCCACATTGTCATATTTTCTCAATATTCAACTATTTAATCATATATAAACATACATATATAATTATATAAATCATTCTCAATTAATCTATATTATTCTCAACAATTCCTAATTAAATTCTAAGCTTCTCAAAGCTATTATATAATCAAATCCTAATTAATTATGACCAGAACACTCCCTTACCTTGATTCCAAGCTTCAATAATTTGCTCTTGGTGTCGGTTGCGTTCTCCGGTCACTTGATTCACCGTTCCTCTTCCAAATCTGATGCCCTCTTCGTCAATCGCCCGTCTAACACTCCTTCTAAAACTTACGGTCACCGAAACACCAACCCGGATAGTACATTACCTACCTTATCCTTTCAAACTCACAATCCAAGATTCTCAAGTCCATAAAACTCAAAATCAAAGCCTGCCCACAAAATGCAATTCGGTTTTTAGAGAGGAGAAAAAGGGGAGAAGGAAAACCATGCAATTAAAGGTTCCCGATGGCTTACCTTAGCTCTTAATCGCCTAAAACCACCAAAAATCAAAGCTTCCACCAAGTGTTGGACCAAAATCGTAGAGAAGAGGAAAGAGAAGAAGAATGAAGGAAGTGAGTTTCTGTTTTGCATGTCCACTATAAAAGCTGATCGCTACACGTCCCATTGATGTTACGCGTTAGGTTATTAATTCCCACCCGACACTACGCGCCACAACCACACCACGCGTCAGGCTCCTGATGCCATTTCCTTTAAAATTCATTTTAAATTATCTTATCCTTCTAAAATATATTTTAAATCACTAATTCACTTCAAAAATCCTATTTCCCATAATTCTAACCCAATTAAATGTTTAATTTATTTATTCCAATATTAAATTACCAGGGATGTTACAATATCCATTTGTCTCGTGATAAATAGGTTGTAGCTTGTGGGTAAACGACACTTTAACCTACGAGTTAGGTTACTTTGATTTGTTTGATCCTTTATTTAGTCTTTTTTCTCTTTTTTATTTGGTAATTTAATCATTTATCTTTTATATTAGTTTTAAGTTATTTTTTTCCTTTAACATTACGTTAACATCATTACAATAATCAACATAATGTCAATTTGAATCACATTTCATCTTTTATTTTTAATATGGTGACTATCATGGTTGAGATAGTAAATAGGACCGATCCTAAAATTTTGTGAGTCCTAGGCGACACAAAGATGAAGGTCCCTTAACTTTCTTTTATCAAAAAGGAAAATTTATTAAATAACCAAACTAATATTAATAAAGTCATTGTAAGTTCTAAACATATAAGTAGGATATTTCATCCTGGTGTAGAGCATAATAGTAAGCTAAAAAATAATGAATTTTACTCTAATACTTTCCTTCAAAAAATAATATGAAAAATAAAAAGAATTAAATAATTGACAATGACCATAAAAAATAAAAATTATAATCCTATAAACATAAAAATTAACAAAATATTGATATCAACATTAGTAAAGCTAACAAAGACTTCAAAGAAAAATAATAAATTGTTAAAATAATTTAGTTATTGTAACATCCTAATTTGAGTTTATGGGAAATTAAATTAGATAGCAATTAAAAAAGGGAGATTAGAATGATTAATTAATTAATATGGTGTGAATTTACTCTTTTTCCCTTAATGAAAGGAGTTCTATTTCACTTTTCTTCCTTAAGTTCACATTCTATTTCCTCTCTCAGTCTTCACACATGCAACAAATGAAAAAAATAGGCATCCTCTCCTTCCTCTTAGGCATGCCACTTCTCTTCTCACCATTTTTCTTCTTAATTCACAAAATTAAAGCAGGACTCAAGCTCTTTTTCCCTTCTTCTTCATGTGGCAGCCACAGATTCTTAGTGTGGAGCTTTAAATTTTTGAAATTGTTTGAGGTAAGGTTGAACCTAAACTTGGTTTAGTGTAAATTCTAAACCCCACACTTAAATTCTTTTATTTTCTTGAATTTAGAAGCATTACTCGGAGCTTGATCATTGTGGACAGCTTGGAAGGTTGTTGGGGTTTTGAGTTTTCCACCATTATTGGTGGTTTAAAGTAGTTTTTGATTATTGAGTAGCTTGGGGGTCTTGTTGGAAATGAGTATTGGACACCGTCGGCACATTTCAGAATTTTTAAGGTTACGAGTTACTGATCGGAGGCGTGTGGAAAGCTTTCCAAGCTTTTGGAATCATCAATTCCAGGTAGGGGAGCATTATATGTTAAATGTATGGATTAAGGACAGATAGGGGTATAATGGCATTGTTGTATTTAATTGATTGGATACATTATATGTGATTAAATGTTATTGTTGATTTGATGATTGACATTATACCTGTTGATGTGATGTTGTAATTTTTGATGAATTATATGTCGCCCATATATAATTATGTGATTTATTGTATGAGGTTGCAATGATGTTATATAGTGAATTGATTGCATCAGATTGTAATTAAAAATGATGAATTAGGCTTGAGGTAGCTTATAGTATGTCAATGAAATATGAATTGAACTATGTAGTGTCACATTTCATGTTGAGTTAGGTGACCCGTGCAAGGTTAGAAACCCGAAATTGGAATTTCTAACACCACATATTCTAGTCTAGGTTCTGAGGGTCCGTGATTACTATTGAAGCTAGAGTTAAGTCTTGAGACGTCACGAGGTGATTGGTATCACGCGGGAAGGGCATAAGGGACTAGACCGCGGTAGAGTTATGTGGGTAAAATTTCAATTACACTAGTCGGATCTGTATGCATATGCATTACATATTGTGTTTGAATGGTTTAAAGCTTTGGATAGATCATGAGATGTAATTAATATGTTGATTATATTATGGATTATGAATTATGTTAAGTGATGATGAACTATATTAATGTGATGTGTAGAATTAGATAGGTCAAAATCTGATTTAGTAGCTATTATTTAATATATAATATGCTCACCCCTATATTGTGGTTATCTTTTTAGTGGATTTAGATTGAGTTGGTGAATGGTGAGGAGTCACCAAGCTTGTGAAAGAGTTATTGCATATATTGTATATAGGTTGTATAGATTTTGGTAGTATAGCCTTGGCTGGCTCATTGTATATAGTTTATTTTGATGATGTATATACTATATGTAGTGGATTTAGGTAGCTGGCGACTTCACTGGAAGTTTAAATTGCATTTTAAAATATTGGTTTTCATGTATATGGTGATGATGTAGCGTTATTTTGATACTTGGATGTGGTTGATCATGGATAGTCCCATATAGTTGCATTTGATGCATTATATCTAGGAATTGAGTTTTGGTACTCTGATGTATTTGCATGATTGATATGGGCAAGAACTGTTCATGCATTGCATTTGGATGGATTATGCGTTGAAATATGGATTGATGAAGTGAAGTTGGAATATAATTCTTTTAAGTGGCTTTTATGCATAAATGGGAACTGGATAGGCCATAATGCATTCTGTGAGGTTTGGATACCTCTGGATGGTTCTAATAGGTCATATTCGTGATTTAGGACTTGTGTGATTTGGAATGGACCAAATCCATTGAGAAATGAAGCTTATGTTGCATGTTATAGCTTATAAATAGTCAAAATATAATTTTGTGTATATCTTAGTCATATGTTGGAATTTTGATGAACAGATTATACCAACAGTTCCAAAATGGGGAAAATATAATGCCTATAAAGTTTCTCAGTAATCAGAGTTGAAACAGGCAAAATAGACAGGCTGGAAGTTGATTTTGTGGGTTATATGCTAAAATTTTTGTTCAATTGAGCCAATTCTTGCTTGAGCAAGCCTGTGTATGAGTTTGGGGTGTTTTCTGGATAAATCTCACTCAAACGAGTGGCAAATTAGTGGTTTCTACCAAATTTTTAGTCAAGCAAGACTAATTGAGTTTTTGCTTTCTTCATAAAAGTTGTAAAGAATTTTGTCGTGGTCATTTTGCCACCAGAATCGAGTCAATCGGAGGTCAGTAGCCCAAGTTATGCCTAGGATCGCCACGTGTCTGAATTCGTCTGGTGGAGGGGCGAATTTGACTGGTCAAGTTAAATTCGTCTGGTGGGAAGACGAATTCTCCACAGGGGAAAATAATTAACAAAATTGCCCAGACCAAGAGTCGAACCTGTGCCCCATGGACCACAATGTGATACCACAACCACTAGAACAACCGATTTTTTAATACAAATAGGGAATACTATTAAATATAATATCTTTTATTCTTACCTATATATATATATATAAATAAAATAAAATAAAAACTTATATAGAATATATATATAACATATTAAATATATATTATATATTATAAAATATATATTAATAATATTTTAATATAAAATATATATTTATATTTAATATTTTAATATATAATATATTAACATTAAATATATATTAAAGTTAATATATATATTTATAAATTAAATATAAATAGATATTTTATATTAAATTTTTTTAATATAAATAAAATATATATAAATTTATATTAAAAAAATTTAATATAAAATATCTATTTATATTTAATTTATAAATATATATATTAACTTTAATATATATATTTAATGTTAATATATTATATATTAATATATTAAATATAAATATATATTTTATATTAAAATATTATTAATATATATTTTATAATATATAATATATATTTAATATGTTATATATATATATAGTCTATATAAGTTTTTATTTTATTTTATTTTATTTATATATATAGGTAAGAATAAAAGATATTATATTTAATAGTATTCCTTATTTGTATCAAAAAACCAGTTGTCCTAGTGGTTGTGGTATCACATTGTGATCCATGAAGCACAGGTTTGACTCCTGGTCTGGGCAATTTTGTTAATTATTTTATTTATATATATATAAGGTTACGTTGATTTATTTGGTCCTTTATATAGTCCTTTTTCTCTCTTTTTTTTATTTAGCAATTTAACCATTTATCTTTTAATTTAAGGTATTTTTTCCTTTAACATTGCATTAACATTATTACAACAATCAACATAATGTCAATTTGAATCATGTTTCGCCTTTCATTTTTACTATGGTGACTATCACAGTTTAGATAGTAACAAGACCGATCTTAAAATTTTATGGGTCCTAGGCGACACAAAGATAGAGGTTCCTGAACTTTTTTTGTATCAAAAAAGAAAATTTATTAAATAACGAAACTAACATTAACAAAGTTACTGTAAATTCTAAACATATAAGTAGGATACTTCATCCTGGTGCAAAGTATAATAATAAACTAAAAAATAATGAATACTACTCTAATGTTTTCCTTCAAAAAATAATATGAAAAATAAAAAATTAAACAATTAACAATGACATAAAAAATTAAAAATTAAGATCCTATAAACATAAAAATTAACAAAATATTAATATCAACATTAGTAAAGCTAACAAAGACTTGAAAAAAAAATATTAAATTGTTAAGATAATTTAGTTATGGGAGAAGAGTTCATGAAAATCATGAGGAAAAGGAATAAAACATAAAGGAATAAGTTAAAACTAAAATACCACATGTAGAGAACAAACTTAAACTAACACATATTATAAAGGATTAACTTGAAACAACTTTATTAACCTTGTTAGTTTTAAGTTATCGGGAGAATGAAACTTGAAACCAAAATAAGAGAATTAAATTAACAAAATTTACAAGATTAAACATATAAGTAATTTATTTTAAATTAGTTGATAACTTAAGTAAGAAATGAAAATAAAGACATCAAATAAAATATTTCATCTTAGAATATTGTTGTTTAGTTAATGTATGTATAATTTATATGCATATTAGTAATGGTACTTGTTTTTTGCACGACTGTATTATAGTAATTGGATTATAAAATGTAAAAATAAATGTTTATTAACAGGATTATATCATGTAAAAATAAATGTTTATTAACAACTTTTTTTTACTAAAAGAATCAACTTGCTTAGAGTCCACCAAAGTTAACTCTACGCGCATAAAAAGGACACAAATACAATATTTACGTTGGTGCTGAGGCATATGTTAAAAGGATAAACCATGTGTAGGTTTGAGTGGGGTAACAACTTTAATCATCACCTCATATCCTTTAGGTACCTAATTACCTATGATTGAACCCATCACCCAACCTTTAATTCAATAAAGTAATAATTACACATCATTATAAAATATAACAAGTAATATTTAACCAAATTTAAAACTAACTTTAAATATAGTAAAATATTTATTTCAAAACACACTATATTTTCCCGTGTCAATAATAAAAGAGAATTAACCATGGTTGAATAGAAGTCTCAATTCTCAATTCACAATAGGACAGAATGCAGTAATCACCAAGACAACAATATTACATTGCTATATTAATTATAAGGTTTTTATTTTAAATTCTAGATTTAAAAATTAAAAGTGTATATTAGTAAAGTATAAAAAATAAAATAAGTTAAAAGAGCAAAGGAGTTTCATGAAGGATAGATAAGGTTGTAGGTTCGTGTTAGATGTCAATTTTCTATTATTTTTTATATAAAATTTGTCTCTAAAATTGGTATTTAATAGTTTATTTAACTAATAAAATTGTCTTCATTATGTTTAGTTGAACAAGTGCCAACTTACAAATTGTTTTTGATGTGTTTTGGAGAAATTTGGAGAAAAGAAGAGAAAAGGATAAAATGCTAAATTTTCGCTCAACTCCAGTCCTGAACAATAATTTTAAATTTACAACTATTGCTTTGTTTGCCACTGAATCAAGCTAAAAGATTGATATGTTGTTCATAACAACCAATACTCTAATTTGAATGGTCGAATTGTATTATAGAGTTAAGGATGACACCAAAGCGTCAGTTCTGGCGTTGTAGTGTCAACATTGAAACTTTGGTATGATGCCTAGGTGCGAGACCTTTGATTATTGATACTTGTTTTATGAAGGTAACTAATTTATTTTGTAATGTTGTGGAAATTGTAGTGTAAATGTTTGTTGATATGTTAGATATAATTATTAAATTTGTTGGGTTAAATCTATTGTAATTGATTTTATGTGAAGTTGAAATGGTGTTTAAGATCATTGCATTAGGTTTAACATGTTTTAATGTTGTATTATGATTGTGATAATGTATTTTAGACTTTGTTGGTGTGTTCGTTGGTTTGTAGTGTTTGTGGTTGTGATGTGTAGTTGTTTTGTTTATTGGTTATTGCTTGAAAAACTTGTTTTTGTTTGTGTATGGTTTTTTCTATTTTTGTTTGTTCTTTTGACCTAAACCTAAGGTAGTGTTTTCTTGATATCTTTTTATACTAAGCATGGGGTAGAGTTTTCTTTTGCTTAAAATTTGAAAAATTATGAAACTTTTGAGAAATTAGGAGTGTTTGATTGAGGTGCAGTTTTCAATGGTCAAGTAAAGTTACATGACTTTGATGTACATAATTTGAGTAGAATTTTAGAGAAACTTCAAAAAAAGTGTCATTAATTAGGATTAATTTTATTAAATTGAGTGAGTTATTAGTATCTTGTACATTGAGAGTGTCAACTATGTTTTACGCACTTGATTTTAATTGATTGTTTAATTTTATTATCACACATAGAGGAAATAAGGAAATGATCAAGACATTTTGTTGTTTTATGGAATTAGGGCTAAAAAGCTTACCATGATATACATACATATATATATATATATATGTATATATATATATATCTTGTTAGTCAATTTGAGCCTTAAAAAATAATTTTTATTGATGATTGACTTTTACCTATAAATATAAAGGAAGACCGAATTTCTCCTCACACTTAATATGTTAAAAGAGCATTTAATCTTTATTGATTGCTTTCATTTTGGGATAGTGAAAATGTAACTTAGTTTTTCCTTCTTCAAGTTCTTGGTTTGTTACTTTGTACAAATTGAATTTGAAAAAATAAAATAAGAAAATGACAAAAAAGAACTAAGTTAGGATTAATAAAATATTAATAAAGTTGGTCCAAGAAAAAAATTTAGGAGTTAAATTAATAAAAGTGGTTTCCTTGAAATGCTATTTTATAATGTCAAGTGTTTTGCTATCTTGAAAACCCATGAATTCTTTTAGCTCAACCACATTATAACCTTAAAAATACCTTGTGATTTTTGTTGATGGTGTGACTTCCCCGCCTAAATCCTTAGAATTTACCTTAGGTATAATAAAATTAAAGAAAAGTTTTCTAATTTGGCGAATAAACCCTAGGAACCTAAGCGGTACGTGACCTTAAACAACTTAAGACCCCCTATTTTCTCTATAGTAATCAATTACTAGCAGTCAGAACTATAGAATTATGTAGATTTTGGCCTCAGAGTCAACTTTCGCGCATCCTAACTTGTCCGTTTGATCTCTGAATGCTATGAAACTTTATGGGCATTATCTATGACTCATTTTGGACCTGCTGCCACAATTCATGCTCAAAAGTTCCTTTAGATCACGAAGTTATGCAAAAAATGCATTAGGGTCAATTTCATATAACTTTCATATCAAAACCCTATCAAACTTCATCCAATTGACAACTTCAATGTACACACAAGTTTCAAATATGCCTAGGAATCTATTGGCACATTCCAAGGACTTTGAATCCCATTGGAATTCAAAATCACTTGTTCAGTTGATAACTTTGAATAATTTTTCTTCTATCATTATATTTATTATTTTTGTAGTGAAATAAACGGTGCTTAGACGGAAAGAGGTGTTTACAACTTGATGGTGGGTCTTGAATTAGTACAACAAACTATAGAAAAGATAAAGTTAGCTCAAGAAAAGATAAAGATAACATAAGGCAGACAGAAAAGTTATTATGACAAGAGAAGAAAACCTCTTGAATTTCAGGAAGATGACATGTCTTTTTGAAATCACACTGATAACTAAGGTTGGTCGACCAATGAAATCTCGTAAACTTACACCTAAGTTTATCGTTCCCTATCAGATCATAAAAAAGAGTTGATTCTTTAGCATACCAAGTTGCCATGCCACTTTTATTCAACCATTCATAATGTTTTTCACATATTCCAACTACGCAAATACATCTATGACCCTCCACATGTTATTGAGCCTGAGATTATACAAGTTAAGGATAATCTTACATATGATGCATCATATATTAAAATAACTGATAGAAGAATAAAACAATTAAAAGATAATGAAATTCCTCTAGTAAAGGTTATCCGAAGTAGAACGGGAGATGAAGATGTTACATGGGAATTAAAAGCAGAGATGAAAAATCTCATTCGCACCTTTTTCATTAAGGTATGCAAATTTCAAGGACAAAATTTTTTTAGGGGGTAGAATTATAACATCCCTATTTCTACTACCTTTTATTAAATGATAAATTCATAAGGAAAAATATAATTTATAATTTTAACAAAATTAACTTAAGAACTTATAGGATGTTATAGGCAATAAGTGAAAATAGCCTCAAATAGAACCAATTGAGTCTATACTAGTATAGAAAATGTTGTCGATAAATTATGAAACTTGATGAGAAGTTTGAATTTATACATACGAGTTGAAGTTTAAAATTTTGTAAGGTTTAGAGATCATTTGGTTAGAAAATAAAATATTAAATTTATTAAAAACAGGTAGTTAAATGGTTATCATTTGAAATATTTTTAAATTTATAAATCCATTAAAAACTACATTTCTTTTCTTAAATATAAACTGATTATTCATAATAAAATTATAGGTATAAAATTTATCTTTAAAAAATATTGAAATTAAATATTATAATACTTATGAATAACTAAAAAACAAAAAAATCTCTATAAAAGACACTAAACTCGTCACTTTCAATGCACATTCTCTTTCTCCTTCTTTGACTTCTCTGGCTGCAGGTAAACGAAACTTTTTTAGTTTATTTATTTATTTATGTATATTATCATTTACTTGTTATTTTATTTAACATGTTCATTATTTATTTATATATTTGTTTAATTATTATTTGTTTGTTTATTTATTAATTTTTTATTTACTGTTATTTGTTTATCATTTTTATTTTTGTTATTTTTGTTTGTTTATTTATTTAAACCTTATTATTATTGTTATTATTTATTTATGCTTTATTTATTATTTATATTTTTTTATTATTATTTATTTCTATTTTATTTATTTGGTTATTTATTCATTTTGTTTTGTTGTTATTATCATTATCATTATTATTATTTATGTTATTAATTTTTTTTTATTGCTATTGTTATCATTATTATTCTAAGAGTCAATAAAATAAAATGAAATAATTAATTCAAATACTAATGTAAAGAACCTATGTGTTTAGGTTAGTCAAATCAATCTTGGATATACCAACACTCAAATCAAGTAATTAGGTAAAGGAAATGTGAGATAGGAAATTACTACAAGACATATGGAATAATAGAAGAGACTCCCTAACCCTCTCAATATTTTTATTTGTTGCTATTTTACTTTTGTTATTTAATATTTATTAAGTGATGCCTTTATTTATTAAATTATTTATAATCCTATTATTTATGTTTAAATGTCATAGTGTATTATTTATACTTCCTTATAATGTGGGCTTATATTCATGAGGTACATTATCTTATGAGAAAGGAAATATGTAATCATTCTGAATGGTGAAGATGATTTTAAGTGAAGGAATAATATTTTGGAAAGTTTTGTTGTCCAAATAAAAAAATATACATTTAATTTTAGATATATTAAACTGTCTGGGAATTTTTTGAATGTAACATGTAAAAGACAAAATTTAAAAATATCCAATTTACATATATGGTGAAAATCCGAGGAATGCATCAGGGATGGTTCAATAGCGAACCTTGGGATAAGAGATGTGAAGAAAGAGACATAGGAGACCTGAGGTCATTCCCTAGTGTCAAGTAAATTCACAGCAAGCTCTTGCCAATCTGACTAGGTCCTAAGTGCATATTAAGGTCACTAGAATTGTTCATTTTGTCATATGGGCAATTATAATTTTATTACGAAACTGTCAACTCCTAACTGCTTCAAATAAAGGAAAAGTTAAGGGCCCACATGCATTGCATCATCATCACCGATAAAAAAAATTAATAAAACATCATGGTATAATGTGGTATAGAAAGCATTAGACCTCAAGTAAATTATGGAGTGAGACAAGAACTAAAACAAAGACTGACGTGGTTAAGGACATATAGTTGTGTAGTAACCGAGGATGTTACAACTCCTGCCAACACAAAGGCTTCAAATGCCTTGATTCCAGTGGCCACCTATACATCTTAAAGGATGTACTCTTTAATGAGTTTCGATTTCCTTTTGCTTATTCTTCTTCTACACCTGGTACTTCTTCTACTATTTCAGTGTCCCTTACTAATCATTCCTATAATAACTACCCCTTCATCATTCTCTCTTCCTACTACTACCACACTAGCCTCACTTTTATTATCCATACCATAAACTCATGTTCCTATACTAGCAATTGAACAATTTGTAGCCTTAGTCACAACTTCTCCAAATAACTTAAAACCAAGTCACTTCTATCATCAATCTCCTTCTTTTCAATCTCCAACTCATTTAGCCTACTTCACACTAAATTCAGATCCTCTTCAAATAGTTCCCTATCCATACATAAATTTCCATCCCATGATTACTCAATCTAAAAATGGCATTGTTTAACTACACCTACGTCCTACTCTTCTACTAACTTATATTGAGCCAACAAGTGTTAAGGATACACTGTTGCAACCTCACTAGAAACAAGCTATGCATGATGAATACAATGCACTCCTTCAAAATGACACTAAGTCTCTTACTCCCCTTTCACCAAACCTCGCACCCATCAACTGCAAATGAATGTTACGCGTAAAAGAAAATGAGTGTTACGCGTAAAATAAGTGTTATCGAAAAGGGATTTCATTAGTAACCTGGATTTGACTACATGGAGACCTTCTCACTCTTGGTTAAACTAGTTACTGTGTGTAATTTGCTTACTTTTGTCCTTATTCCCTTATGGATCATTCAACAGCTTAACGTTAACAATGTTTTTCTAAATGGTGACCTCCAATAGGAAGTCTTCATATCCCAACCACCTAGATTTGAATCCTTCTAACCTTGCTTAGTTTGCAAGCTATGAAAAGCTCTTTACAGTCTAAAGAAAACACCTCATGCTTGGTTTACTAAATTTTCCTTTACACTTCTTAGCTTGGGCTTTCAAGCTAGTCAATATGATTTGTCCTTGTTTATTCAAATACTCTTTACCAATCAGTTGTATGCTCTTGTCTATGTTGATGATACTATCATCACTGGTTCCTATCCTTATTATTCAACTTATTACAAAACTTTTCTCTATTTTTACTCTCAAACTCCTTGGTCCTTTAGAGTACTTTCTCAGACTCAAAGTATTCAAATTGCCTAATGGGCACATTCTTCTCTTGCAACAAAATACATTCGTGATCTCCTCTAAAGGTTAGGAATGTCTTCAGCAAAAACTATTGACACCCATATGAATACCTCCCTCAAGATGTCTAAGTTTGGTCTGATCACTTTGATAGCCTATCCCTCTATCGATCTATCATTAGGGCTCTACAATACACAATAATTACAAGATTTGACATCTGTTTTATTGTCAATAAAGTGGGCCAATTTATTACCCATCCTCTTATTTTTCATTGGAAATTCATCAAATAGATTCTTCATTACCTCCGTGGAACTATTTCTCATGGTCTACTTCTTTTGCCAGCTGATCCTGCTCAACCTATCCTTTTAATTGCATTTTATGATGCAGACTAGGCATCAAATCAAGATAATTGTCGTTCCATGTCTGGGTCTACAATATTTCTTGCTCTGAATATGATTTTATGGTGGAGCAACAATTAGTTGTAGCTCATTCTAGCACCGAGGCGGAATACCGAAGCTTGGCCTTAATACTATTAAACTCTGACAGATTTAGTCTCTTCTCTATGAGCTTTAATTTTCTTCTTCCATTCTTGTTCTTTACTGCGACAATCTTGACATTGTTAATTTGTCACATAATCATTTGATCCATTCTCAAACCAAACACATGTGTTAGAGTCAAGAAGACTCAGAATAATCTTAAAATTTGTTGATAACTAACATTGTGTTTTCTAATTTAAATCAAGTCATATTTTGTTATTAGTTGATATGTGCGTTTAAGCATTTCAGGAAACACAAGGCTTTTTCTACAATAGAAAAAAGGAGTCTATGTGTCAAAAGTCTGGAAGGACTTTCATAAAGTCTGGTCATAATAAAAATCCTACAATCGAAGACAAAAGAAGTCTTGAAGTCTAGAATTTTACCTTAAGGAAAGAGATCTCTGCATCTAAATGTTTTACCTGACCTTGACCTGAAAAGTCTATTATCTCATATCTCAGAGTTTGTAAAAACATCAGATCTTGTTCTCACATGTGCTTCAAGCTTCCAGACCTTGCAAAAACATCTAAATATTTATGCCTTAATTTGTCTCATTATCAACACCTTACGGATCACCAGGCCCAGAATCCTCTAAAAGGTAGTTCCTATACAAGTCTGGTCCACAAAACTTCAATGCTCAAAAAACATCTATTTTTCACCAACTCTCAAAATGGTCAGAATTTCTCCAATAAAGGAATTTCCCTTTTTGGTGAAAAATGTACCACCCTTCTCTGCCTCTATCTACGTAAATCTCAAAAGCTCTCTATCCTATGCAAAATATGCAGAACGTCTTTCTGACCAAGTAGGCTCATATCCATTGAAGAAATATCTTTTCTCCTATAAATAAAGCAATCCTCAAATGGTCATCCAACGGATCTATCTTTCCTAAGTTGAATAAGTATTTATATGTTGTAGATCTTTTCTTCAAAAATAGATAGAGAAAGAAAAAGGAAAAATAAGCAAGAGAAAAATGATGAAACAAAATTGAGAAAATAAAGAGATCAGAATAGAGAAAATTGAATATGAAAAGAAAGAATAAAAAGAATGAAAGAGAGAAAAGTAAAATGACATATGTTATTACAAGAAGAAATGGGAAATTGCCATTAGAGAGAAAGAAAAGCTTGTTGTGAGGTTATGTATTTCATATGTTCAGAAGTCACAACAACTAAGTCAGAGACATGAAATCAATTTGTCTCTTATGTAAAATTATTATCTCTGTCTTAGCATTAAAAACTTAGTATATAATTCACTTCACTTCATCATTTACATGTACTAAGTTTTTGTATGTAAACAAGACTCTCTTCAACTACATAAGTCTGTTGATCAGAGTCATTACTTAGCGTAGCTAAGTCAGAAAACTTGTCATATTTGATGTTTAAATTTTTCTAATTTATTGTAAGAACGGGTCTGGTAGACCTGTTAGGAAACACTGTTGGCCTGAAGAGGTTTTAGAAATAATACTTAGGTTTGAGCTAGTAGTGGCTTATGAAAGAGTACTTGGGATTGCCCTAGGAGTAAGTGCTTGCAAAAGAATACTCGGGGCCAGGAGTGGCCAGTGTCAAGAATACTCAGAGGTACGAGATGTGCCTAAGCCAGGAGTGGTTGGATTCAACAATACTCTGCACATCATATGTAAATGGTCTTTTACATGGTGGAAAATCCTTCAAGTTAAAGGTATTGGATATAATCTCTGAGTTGGAGGTGAACCGATATAAATTACTTGTGTATTATCTCTTTCTCTCTGACTCTTTAACTATCAAAAGTCTGGTGCTTTATCATTAATATATTTGATAGTAAAAGTATGGTAAGTAACGCTCACTCAATCAAAGAATCACGCTCTTCTCATAAGCAAAAGTCTGGTCTGCTATGCAAAACGCTGTTGCGCTTAAATATCACTTTTAGTTTGAAAAAGTGAACAGACTTATGCAACCTCCCTTCTAAGTCTGTTCTCCGAACCATCAATTGGTATCAGAGCATGGTCTCTGGGGTTGAACACTCCAATCAGTGTAGAAGAAAAGATCCTTGGTGCCTCTCCTCACTCTGATCCTACCTTTGATCAAGCAAAAAGAAGAACCAAGCCAGACTCTTTAAGAAAAGGATCCTCATTTACTCTCTCTAGTTCTAGAAGAATCAAGAAATTAAATCCGCCTACTTCTTAAAGCCATCCAAAAGTCTGGTAAAGATCAAAAGCATGACCAAATAACAATAACAACAGCAAGCAAAGGAAGCACAGAGTCAAGCCTCTCAAGAAAAGTGGTCACAACCAAATCTATCTAGTTTAAAGATTGAAGATAGGAAGAACTTGAAAATCAATGCAACAACAAGTCTTCAACATCATAAAGAACTAAAGCTCTAACATTGGAAGACAAGTTCCTAAAGAGATTCAGAAAAAGTAAAAGGAAGGAAAAATAAAATAGGTTTGATCTTCTATCCTTTTATCTCAAAAAACTATTTCATTTATTATAATTTTATGATTGTGCATAAATTATTTTTTTAATATATATAAATTTTTTTTTAACGATGAGTAAAAATATCCATGTCTCTTTGCATCTGTTTTATGTCATATGATTGCTTTAACATTTACTTTTTTTTCTTGAAAATTGCTCTTCTTAATTTTAATCGGTGTCTATTTTTGAAAACATGTATTTAAACGTTGGTCTCTCTCTCTGTTCAAAGAATTCATTTTTTAAGGACTTTCACGTTCCTTCTTTTCCCTCCATCTTCCAAATTTGTTGATATCAAAAGGGGGAGAAAAGACGAAGTTGAGGAAGTCTCTTAAGAAGAAGCTAAAAATCTTTCTAGTCCCTCTTAAAAGTTGTTTTGATTAAACATGTGTCTTCTATAAAATTTTTCATTGTTAAATGTTTGCTATAAATATGTATAATCATCTAACCCTCTATTCTTAAAAGTATTCTATAATCTAAATATCTCCGTAAGTATCTCTTAGTCTATAACTCTTATGCTATTAAAATTTTAGGACTTTATTTAAATTAAAAGACTTAATGTTTGCCATCAACAAATAGGGGGAGATTGTTAGAGTCAAGAAGACTCGAAATAATCTTAAGATTTATTGATAACTAACATTGTGTATTCTAATTTAAATCAAGTTATATCTTGTTATTATTTAATATGTGCGTTTAAGCATTTCAAGAAACATAAGGTTTTTCTATATAAGAAAGGGGGAATATGTGTCAAAAGTATGGATGGACTTTCATAAAGTATGTCATAACAAAAATCCTACAATCAAACACAAAAGAAGTCTTGAAGTTTGGAATTTCACCTCAGGGAGAGAGATCTCTGCATCTGAATGTTTTACCAGACCTTGACTAGAAAAGTCTTATATCTCATATCTTAGAGTTTGTGAAAACATCAGATCTTGTTCTTACATGTGCTTCAAGCTTCCATATAGACATGGCAAATAAATCCATCCCCGCGTGTAACCGCACTGCACCGCCTCTGTTTGAGTGAGTTTTCCCCATTTTTTTGGTTTCGGGGACGAGGACGATTTTTACCTGGTAGGTAAAAGTCGGGGGCGGGGATGGTAAAACTAGTATTCACCCCAGCCCCGCCCCCGTCCTCTTCTCCGCCCTGACACACTTAAATTACTTAATACTCTTACTATATATATATATATATTACTAGAGATGATTTATTAGACAATGTTTAATAATTGTGTCCAAGATGGTTTATTACCATTTTTATTATTGTATGTAAAATATTTAATAATTTTGTAGATACAATAACAACTTTTAAAATACTTGATAAGGAATTTTTTTAAAAAAATGGGGACAGGGACGGGGATGAGAGTCATTATATCTCGCCCGACGGGGATCAGGGATGGGCACAGTTAGGGTATAGGATAACAGGGATGGGGATGGTAGGAATCAAACCCGTCCCTGAACCACCCCGTTGCCATTCCTATTTCGAGACCATGCAAAAGCATCTAAATCACCACTAAAAAAACAACTGTTAGCGACGGACATAAGTGGTCGCTAATCAATGGAATCCCCGTCGCTAAAACAATTAGCGACGGCCTCGCAGACGGGAAAGTGGACGTCGCTAAAACCCTCGTCGAAAACACATCAGCGACCACATACATGCCGTCGCTATCTTATTGACGGCGTACGGCCGTCGCTAAAATCGTCTCTGCCCCAATAACTGCAGCCGTCGCTAAGTGTTGCCATACAGCGACCTCGAGACCCCGTCGCTACTAACAGACACCAGCGACCACCCCATGCCGTCGCTAGAGGTAGTGATACAGCGACCAATACATTCCATCGCTAGTGGTTGTCAGGTAGCGACCACACTTTTCTGTCGCTAGTGGTTGCGATGTAGCGACCAAGGCTTCCCGTCGCTAGTGGTTGTCAGGTAGCGACCACAACGTCCGTCGCTAGTGTTAATAAGTCAGCGACGGACGGGTACCGTCGCTAACGAGAATTTTTAAATTTTTTTAAAATTGATTCAATATTGACTGGTTTTGTTAATTTAGCTTTAAAAATATCTTAATATTTTGTATTTTGTATTGGCTGATAAAATTTTATAATTAAATTAAAATAATTTTTTTGAAGTAATGAATTATTATTAAAAACAAAATAATAGATTAAATTAATTTATGAAATAGGTTGAATTATTAATGATAGGTAGAAAGGCTTTGTGATTTGAATGTAATTACCATTAAATATTGACATAATAAATAAAGAATGACAAACTAAATACTGAATGAAAATATAACATAACTAAAAATCAAATATACAATGTGTATAAATAAAAGAACTACAATCAAGGTGGTGGGGGATCCTGGGGTGGTGGTGGGGGCGCCTGGGAAGTGGGGGGAGGTAGCCTCGCCATCAACTGCATCAGTAGCTCCTGCTGCTGAGCAAGTTGCCGACGAGTCTCAGCGTGCTGCTCCTCGGCCCGCTGTCGGTCCGCCTCGGCCTTCTGTCGGTCCGCCTCGTGCCGCTCCAACAGCAACTGCCTCTGACGTCGCTCCTCCTGTAGCTCATCGTTCAGGTTTTGAATTACCTAAACGACCTCAGTCGGAAGACCAGAGGAAGACGAAGAGGAAGGGGTCTTCCCCTTTTTCGCCAGCTGCGTGCCGACGCCACCCAATCCAAACACCCTCCCTTTCTTGTTCACACCGCCAACAGCCTCCATATAGATGGCGTTGTCGTCAGAACAAGATAGGGTGGGAGGAACCTCCCCTTCAGGAGTGGAAGCCACCAGGTCCGCCTCCTTCTCGGCCCTCCTGGCCTGATACGCCTCCTGTAAATTCAAAAACAACGATAGGATTAGTAAGTTGATTTGTAAATTATAAGCATATGTCAGTTAAAAGTAAATACCGCTAGCTCCGTAGTCTTCTGGTTTACCCATGCACCGGCTTTGTTCTTCTTGGTCATTTGCATGACCTCAAACAAAGAAGGCTCCCGGTGCTCCCTCTGCTCCTGTGGTGGACAAAAAACATTGAGATTATTATTTGTAAACATGTAAGACGAATGATAATAGAAATGTTTAACATAAATATACTTACAAATCTTTTCTTGTGCTCGAGGGTTGAAATGCTACCCCCAGTGTAAACCGAGGCTGCAGCATCGGCGGCTCTGTTGACCCTATTCCGAGCACTCGCCTGCTGGAATGGGACCCCGCCCCACTTCTGGACCATCCCGTCCCAATGGTCCTCCGGGATCCAACGAGGGCGCTCACCCTTGTCCCTCACCTTCCAAAGGGTACTCTTGATGATTTTAGAGGTCTTTGTGGCAAAGACCTTCCTAATCTCATCAATCATACCCTCCGCCCACTGGTAATCACGCTGTAAAATGAATTGAGAAATCAAAATTAATAACAGGTCTATTTTACAAATCAAGTCACAATAAATGAGCTAGGAACTTACCGAGAAGGTGTCAAACCACCTATCTTGCACAACCTTCCCAGCATCTGTCCAAGATATATATGGACCATCCCACTGGGCCTTCAAAACCTTAGTAATCGCTTTGGTAGTGCGACTACTATCAACAAAGCTGTAATGACAACAATTATGTTAGGAGTAAAACAACACACAATCTAGGGAGACACCCAAAATTTCGGCAGAGTCTCCCCTGTAAATGTAACATTTCCAAGTTTAAATAGTTACCCTGTTACAAACAGAAGAGTGCCCAGTACAATTCAATCTATACAAGTACTAATTAAAGTAACATCCAATAAACCAACAAGTCTTTCTACTAAAGTTTAATATAAAGTGTCATACAAATAACATAAAAGTATTTGAGGTTTAGTCACTTACTCGTCTCCGGCCGGCACGGGTACCAACATGGGCAGAGGCGATGCCGGAGGTGGGGTCGCCTGATGGCCATGGTCCTCCAAGCCACCAACTCCAGGAGTCTGCTCTGGGGTGGTCAGCTGTGGGGGTGATGGGGTGGTCTGCTGTGGTGGTGGTGATGGAGTGGTCTGCTGTAGTGGTGATGGAGTGGTCCGCTGTGGTGGTGATGGAGTGGTCTCCTGCCCTGGGGTAGGAGTCCCCAGACGGGAAGCCGGGGTCCTGGACCCACCACCCCTACTGAAGGGCAGTCGACGTCCCGTCATCTGTGGATAAAATAATGAACAAAAAAGGTTAGTCTCAGGATATATATAAACCTATGTATATATGTTTAACAACTACATACTCTGTGTCTGTTTCAGTTTCAAATTCCCCCTCAGTTTTAGTGTCACTATGGTAATCTGTTTGAACAAGTTCATCAATATCCAAATCAGCCCTAGACCGTTTTGATCGAGAGACAAGGTCTTTGTCAATGTGTTCACCCCCCGTAGTGGCGAGTGTCTCATCCATTATGACTGGATCAATGTTGAACAACAAATTGGCATCGTTGAGCTCGTGTGGTGCAAGCTGATAAGCGTCATCAACCTCCTCGGAGACATTGTCAGTGATCTGACTTCGGGCCTTGGCCTTGATTACTGCATACCAGTCTCCCGGGAAGTCGGTGTAATAAACCTGCTCAGCTTGTTGGGCAAAAATGAAGGGATCAAACCCTTTATATCTACCATTCTTCTTGACCTCAACTAAGTCGTAGTTGTTGTCAACCTTTGTTCCAACACCGATTGTGTTGTCGAACCAATCACATTTGAATAGAACAATATCTCTTCTTAGTCGTCCAGAGAATGAAACTTCAACAATCTCCGTCAGCACTCCATAAAAGTCTTCTTCCAACTGACCGGCGGTGCCTTTAACACAAACCCCGTAGTTATGGGTGCGCATCCCTTCACTCCATTGAAGAATATTAAACTTGTAGCCATTTACGTAGTAAATAGGCCATTTTTTAACAGTCTTCACCGGCCCCCAAGAAAGGGCTTGGAGTAAAGAATCTTCAATATGGTTGTTAGGGTCTTGTATCTATGTACAACATAAGAAGTAGGTCATTGTTACCATATTGACGGGAGTTAGAAGCAAATAGGCTTAAAAACACTTGGTATACGGGTCTTACATGTTGTGCGAACCAACCGATGAACTTGGATGACACCTCACTATGAATTTGGTCATCAGTTAAATCATTTTGCGAAAGTTTTAGCATATCTGTGTATAAGCTATTGAAAGAAACAAATAAGTTTAATATAAAAGCTACGTTAAGAATGTATAATATAACTTCTATGACTTACTCAATAAAAGGTTCCACTTCTGGGCAATTGAGAAGAATGTATAAGTGAGCCGCCTTTCGATCTTTCTCATCAATGTAACATTTTGTGAGCCTGCCCCCCGGGTGACCAGGATAGTTGAAAATCGACGTTTGTTCATCAAACCCTGTGCGGCTGGCTACCCCAAGATTGCGGGGAATTCTACTCATTCTAGTTTCTATCTCCGTTGGAAAATAGAAAGAAGCAAAGGTTGTCATTTCTTCGACTAAGTATGCCTCACAAATTGAAGCTTCAACGCAGGCTTTGTTCGACACTTTATCTTTTAAAGAGCGTAAGAATCTTCAACATCATTAACAAGATGGTGTTAAGTTAGAAAATACTATTATAAGAAGTGTTTGCAATGAAATTAAAGAGTTCACCAAGCATTCACCTTTCGAATGGATACATCCAACGATACTGCACTGGGCCACCAACCAAGGCCTCGTACGGTAGATGGATAGGCAAATGCTCCATGGAGTCAAAGAAACTTGGTGGAAAAATCTGCTCCAACTTACAAATCAATACCGGGATAGTTTCTTCCATCTTCACAAGTTTCTCCACACTCAACGAAGTAGCCGTCAACTCCTTAAAGAAGTGACTCAACTCCACTAACGGTTTCCAAATAGGCTTCGGTAAGGCATGAAACGCGTACGGGAGTAGTTGTTGCATAAACACATGGCAATCATGACTTTTCATGCCAAACACCCTGCCCTCCTTCACGTCGACACATCTACTCAAGTTAGAAGCGAATCCGTCAGGCAGGGTCAACCCATTCATCCAAATACACACAGCAATCTGTTGTGGTCTAGTTAAAGCATACTTTGCATGGGGTTTAAACATTCTTCCACGTCCCGCATCCCTCAACTCCAACTCCTTCCTAGAACACCAAATCGGAAGGTCTAGACGACTCTTCTCGTTGTCCTTTGTTCTCCCTTTGATGTCCATAACAGTGTCAAAAATATTCATGAAAACATTACGTTCAGTGTGCATGACATCAATGTTGTGTCTTAACAACAAGTCTTTCCAATATGGCAAATCCCACAACACACTCTGCTTCACCCAGTGGTGTTCCTTACCGTAACCCGCAAACTCCTTAACACTCTTGTCCCAGATGTAAGGATACTCTTCGACCCTCTGCCAAACCCGTGCACCAGATAACCTACGGGGTGGAGGTTCATTGACAACCTTGTTTTTCTTAAAAGCTGTTTTGTTCCTCCTAAACGGGTGATCCAACGGTAGAAACTTTCTATGACAGTCAAAGAAACTTGTCTTGCCACTAACAGGGAGTGATTCCCCCCCGGTATGTTCCATGCATACAGGGCAAGCTAGCTTCCCAGACGTGGACCATCCAGAAAGCATACCATAGGCCGGGAAGTCGTTAATAGTCTACATCAAAACAGCACGCATCATAAAGTTGTTCTTCAAAGACGCATCGTATGTCATTACCCCGACATCCCATAACTGTGATAACTCTTCAACCAACGGTTGCAAAAACACGTCTATGTTCGCCTTTGGATTTTTGGGTCCTGGAACCAGTATAGATAGAAACATGACCTCCCTCTTCATACACATATCAGGCGGCAGATTGTATAGGGTCAGGATGACTGGCCAACAAGAGTAAGCCCTTCCGTATTGACCGAAAGGGTTAAACCCATCAGTACATAAGCCAAGTCTTACATTTCGCGGCTCGCCAGAAAAGTCCGGATATAGCTCATCCAAACACTTCCATGCTTTCCCGTCGGAAGGATGGCAAAGAAACCCCTCTTGTGTTCGGTTCAGAGCATGCCAACGCATGTGTTTTGCCGTGAACAATGAGGCATACAGGCGTTGAAGACGCGGTGTTATAGGGAAGTACCACATTTTCTTCCTGGCCGTCCGGGTTACCTTCCCTCTCCTTTTAACGGTCTTGTAGCGTTCCTCATTACAATGCAGACATTTTGTGACACTCTCGTCTGCAAACTCATTTCTGAACAGCATACATCCACCAACACAACACTCTATCTTCACACAACCCAACCCCAAGTTTGCCACTTGTTTCTTAGCACGGTACAGGTTTGCTGGCATTCTGTGATTACTAGGCATGGTGGAACCCATCAGATTGACCATCCTATCAAAACAACCTCCAGAAAGATTATAATCTGCCTTTAGGCTTAAAGCAGCTAGGGAGGCGGACAACTCAGTGTGACTGTTGCACCCGTCCCACAATGGAGTCTGAGCCGCCGCCAACAAATCATAAAATCTCTTCACCTCCGGATTAGGATCGTCCTCTACATTGTCAGAGTCTCCATGACCTGCTTGGTCATTATGTTCCAGCATACGCCCGGTGGAGGGTCCAACATGATCCATCACCATTTGTTCTATGTTGTTGTACGTATCCCTGTTTCCTCCAACCTCGTAGTAAGACTGTTGCACGGGTACGTCTGATGGTCTATGCGGTAACTGCTCACCATGGTTGTACCAGCAGTGGTATGTTTCCATGAACCCTTTCTCAGTTAGGTGGCACATGACATCATCCGCGTATTCAAAACTCATGCATTTGCACCTTGAGCACGGGCAACGAATCTTCTGAGTCACTTCAAATCCAGGCGTGTTTGCCGTAGCGAACGGAATGAACTCCAATAGCCCCATCATAAAGTCCTCAGTCACTCGCCGATTGCCATCTAGTCGGTTGTACATCCATCGCCGACTTGCCGGTACCTCCATTTACAATATCTAACAAGCACGATTTCTGTTACTTTAAATTATTGTAATTTTATTTCACTAACGGTTGTGAATCACTCTCTATCTCTTTGATGTTGCAAATAGGTGTGGCCCTATCCCATTCGGGATGAATATGCAACCATCTGTAACCCATCGATGTTGTATGTGGTCTATCTTGTGTCGTTGATGTTCATATGAAATTTCGGCAGCATTTCGCATTAGTCCCCGAGTACACAGAGATACGTACGGTATGAAACACCACACGCAGACATGCACCCTGGGGACAATACGAAACACCATAACCGAAATACCATATGAACATTCAACGTCTTAAGATAGACTATATTCAACATTGATGGGTTACGCCCTACTGGTTACAAATTCATACCAAACTGTCCAACTGGGACAATTCAAGATCCAACACAACACGGTACATTTGCCGGTTGTTTTGAAACTTGAACGGGAATCTAATGGGTACACACACGACTAAACTCTACATTATTAAACCAAACGTTTCATTTTTTAAGTTTCCTAAGAAAGGGAGCCTGTCAAAATTTTGGCAAAGTCTCCCCTGTAAACTGGACATTTCCCAAATTTATGAATGACCTGTTACATACAGAAAACTTTCCAGAAATGATAAATATACATACCATACGTATTGTATATGATATTCAGAGTTATGAACACAATCAAGAGACAAGGTTATCAGTACATAAAACCAAAGCCTAATGAGCTCTGCTCTCCACTAACAAACAACATTACACATGCATAAAGAATCATGTTATCAGCACACAAAACCAATGCCTAATGAGCTCTGCTCTCTACTAACACACAACATTACACATGCATAAACAATCATGTTATCAGCACACAAAACCAATGCCTAATGAGCTCTGCTCTCCACTAACAAACAACATTACACATGCATAAAACTCATTATAAACACATCAAAACCAGTTCCTAATCTCTCTACTAACAAACAACAATTGACATGCATACATATATCGAGAAAGTCAGCGTTAGGGGATTACCTAGCGAAAAAAGTCGGTGATGAATACGGAGCTGAAGAGAGACGATCAGAGACCACGCGTGATCTGTGTTACTCTGTATGACAAACCAAGAAGTCGTTAGAAAGTTACAAGTAGCAAGGAAACTAAACAAAGAGAGACACGCAAAACAAATAATAGATTACACAGCCACGACTTCTTAGTGATCTAGACACTTGGGATCCACGTGAGAATGAGTCCATGAGAGACGCAACATAGACTACATTTGCATTATTAAACATTCTAAACGTTATTTGTAAAGACTCTTCTTAGATGAATTAATTTATAAAGACTTCTAACATATAAGTATGCACAAAAACACTTAAAAAACCCAAGATATTTAACTAAAAACACACTACAAATTCATAAGTGATAATTAAAAACCAATATCATCCAAATGAAACATAGTAACATGGTCTAAAACATTAAAAAAACAATGGTTCAAGTATTCCAAGACACTAAGGCAGCATTAAATTTAAAACCAAATACGTAACAAATAAAAAACATAAGCTATGAAATGAACTAGGAAACTATAAATCATATTCATCTTCTTCATCAACAGCAATCTCCTAGTTCCAACTCTTCTTCCCCATCATCTACAGTTGCCATTAATGGAATGGGGAGGTGCTGTTGGAGCCTGCAGGTGGCTGTTGGAGGTGGTCGGACCTTCACCACCAGCAGCTGTTGGAGACTGCAGCTGTTGGAAATAAAAGGAAATGGAGAGAGAAAAGGGAAGGGGGAGCTCGCCGGAGACAGAACACCAGTTCTGTGGTACTCGCCGGAGACGAAAAACAGTTCTGTGGATCATTGGTGGAGTTCATTGTTAAGAATACAGAAGCCCTCCAAGCTGAGGTACAATTTGTTGTTGTTATTACCTTATCTCATCACTTCATGCTTTTTTATTTGAGTCTGTTGCTATAAGGAATCAAATTAGTTTGGAAATTATGCTTGATTGTTTAGAAATCAAATTAGGGTGAAAAGACATTAATAATATTTTTTAATAGAAATTTTTCATTTTTAATTCTTTAACTAGGGGCCTCAGGACACTTATTAGTATTTTCCTTTTTCTTCCATGTCTTGTTTTTGTTTTGTTTTGTATTGGGTTGTCAAATTATGTTAGTTGTCCTTGTACTGTGTTTGTCTTTTCACATTAATCAACTGAAAGTGATTGTACATCTGACTAGGAGCCCTTGTCATGTCCCTTACTTTCAATAAATTTTACAGATTCGTATTGTTTTAGATTGTAGGTCTAATAATGTTTGTTAAAATGAAGTTATTAAATAAGCTTGGTGATGATCTAACAATAGAGGTTTTTTTGGTTTGACATGTCTTAATTGGTTTACATAGGAGTGATCTTTATAGGTTAAAGGTTTATGTTGGATACAACTTAGAATACTAACATTCTTCTCTTAGAAACTGTCAACAGTTTTTCAATATGCATAAGCCTAATATCCTAATATTAGTTCAAACTAGATGTGATCCTGCAAGGGTCCAAGGTAATCTGGAAAAGATGATGGGTTTTAATAAAAACTTCTTCTCTGAAACCAGAGGTTATGCTGGGGGTATAATTCTTGCCTGGAGGGATGCGGGTTTAAAAATTGATCTTGTTTTATCTAAACTTCAATTCATTCATGTGAAAGTTTCTTTTGCTTTGGGAAGAGATTGGTTTTTAACTGTTGTGTATGCGACTTCTATAGATGCTTTCAAAACTAAATTATGGGATGATATGTATGATCTAGCTAAAGTTAATAAGGAAGATTGGTTTGTCATTAAGGACTTTAATGAGATCAGTTCCCAAGCTGAACAACAAGGAGGTGCCCCTGTTAATCAAAGAAAATGTGGCAATTTTTCAATTGGTGGAATAGAAGTGAACTTGTACATCTTGGCTTTATTGGCTCTAGACTTACATTGAAATGACCTATATATAGAAGTGGAGACAGAATTTTCCAAAGGCTTGACAAAGCCTTTGGTAACAGTTCTTGGAGGGTTAGATTCCCTAAATCTATAATTAAGATTCTGCCATGAGTTTCCTTTTCTGACTATAATCCCATTTTAGCTCAGCTTTGGCCAAATTCTAGGGCTAATAGGGGTGAGGTTTTTACATTTTATAATGCTTGACTCACTAATCCTAATATTGATAATGTGTTTAAACAAAATTGGTATCAGAATATATCTTTGCCTTTAAATTTTGCAGCAAAGCTTGAAGGCATGGGAGAAAGAGGCTTTTGGTTAGATAGGTAAGAAAAAAAGATTGATGGCTAGAATTGGTGGAGTCTAGAGGAAATTAGAATACAGGAAGTTTACTAATCCTTTTCTTTTAAAGCTGGAAAATTCACTACAATCAGAATTAGATCTTGTTTTATATCAAGAAAAGTTAAGTTGGCCTTAAAAAATCTAGGGAACTATGGGGCCATTAAGGAATAGGCCAATTTCTCACTTATATATAGCTATAAATTTCTCTACAGTAATATCTTCTTAGTAATCTCTGGCAATAAATTCTATGCTTTGAAATAAAATAACGTGACAATCTTTTGTATTTTCTTAACAATTGGAATTATATTAAATATTGTGTTTTGATTCTTACAGAGAAGCTTAAGATGAATTTGAACAAAGCCTTCACAGTCACAGCTAGCATATACAATATCTGGAATTCAGGTGAAAGGGGAGAAAAAGAAATATGCTCAGCATTTTATAACAAAAATGAAGGATCATAAATCATAAGACAAAAGTCATTGCTAATGTGTTAATGTTGTGTGTTAGGGATGTAAAAGCAGCTTATCAGTAAGCACTCAGAAATCCCTTTGACTAGAAAATTCAATCAAAGGGAAATATACAGCAAAAATTAACAAATCCTCTTGTCAAATTCATCCTTAGAGAGTTATTTCTCACAATAATATCATAGATTCAGCTGAGTCAATTGCTTAGGTTTTGAATGTTCAACTAAATACATCCTTATGGAATCTGAACTACATCAAAGCAGGTGTAAAAGTTAGGAAACAGATAACACTAAAAAATATTGCTGGTATATAAAAACAATTTGGTCAAAATTCCAAGAAAATCAGTAAACTGACAAGCATTGACTCAATAGTCAATAGAAATTTGTCATTGAAATTTTTATCTTTTCCCTTTTGCTATATTCGGTTACCATATCACTTCATCTCACAACACAATATAAAATACACAAAATAACCTAAGAGCAGAAACAGAAACAGAAAAATAAAACACGAATAGAGAAGGAAAATGAGCTTACCTCAGAGCTAGGGAACCGTCAATGAGACCTGCTGTGAGGAAGAGCTGCTGTGAGAAATAGTGACCGAGAGAGGGTTAGGAGACGGAAATGGTGGCCAAGAGAGGGAGGAAGGGTTCAGAGAAGTTTACAAACAGGGAAGGTTAGGAGATGAAAGTCTAGGGAGAGAGGGGGAAATGGTGACCGAGAGAGGGAGAGAAGGTTAGAAGCCAGAAATGGTTAACAAGAGAGACGGAGAGAGAAAGGGAAAGTTTGGCCGAGAGAGGGAGAAAGGGTTCGGAGAGGTAATGGTTAACGAGAGAGAGGGAGAGAGAAAGGGAAAGTGTGGCCTAGAGAGGGAGAAACGGTTCAGAGACGGAGAAGGTTGGGAGAAGAAAGTGTTGCTGTTTAGGGTAAATGATTTGGGGGAAGGGATGATGTCGAAACAGATTAAAACCATAGCGACGGCCTACGACCGTCGCTAATAACGTCACTAGAATAAAAAGTTTTCGACGGCCAAAAACTTCCGTCACTAGCCTCTGAAACTTAGCGACGGATAAACAACCCCGTCACTACTCTTGAATATTAGCGACGACGCTTGGATACCGTCGCTATATTCCCAAGTTTAAACTAAAATAACGCAGGGAAGGCCAGAACACTAGCGACGGCTATATGCTCCGTCACTAGTGTAAAAACCTAGCGACGGTGGCCACCGTCGCTAACGTTCATGTAAATTTAGCGACGGTCATTACCGTCGCTCATATTTGGCGCCAACAAAACAACAAGGAGGGAAACCCAAAAAAGGAGGAGCTACATGATAGCGACGGCACTAGCGGCGGTCACTAATTAGCGACGTCACAGAAATACCGTCGCTAAATATGGCCATAGTGACGTCCTGGTGGACGTCACTGATGCATTAGACCTCATAGCGACCCTACATTTCCCGTCGCTATCAGTTGGCGCCATAAATACATTGGAGGGAAACCAAAAAAGTGGAGGGAAATGACGATAGCGACCGATTCAGCGACGACGTGTGATATTGTGACGGAGGTAGTGACGGTTCTTGACCAATTTTAGCGACGGGGAAATTTCGGTCGCAGATGTGGTCACTATGTTTCCTGCTCCAAGTCGCTTTTCATTTGTGGTCGCTAACGCGGTCACTAATTAGCGACGGCCTGGGTCGGTCGCTACCTGGCTGTAGCTGTTAGTCATTTTTCTAGTAGTGAATATTTGTGCCTTAATTTGTCTTATTATCAACACCTTATGGATCACCAGACCTAGAATCCTCTAAAAGGTAGTTCTTATACGAGTCTGGTCCAAAGAACTTCAACGGTAAAAAACATTCATTTTTCACTAACTCTCAAAATGGTCAGAATTCCTCTAATAAAGGAATTTCCCTTTTTGGTAAAAAATGTACCACCCTTCTCCGCCTCTATTTGCGTAAATCTCAAAAGCTGTCTATCCTATGCAAAATGTGCAGAACGTCTCTCTGACCAAGTAGGCTCATATTCATTGAAGAAAAATCTCTTCTCCTATAGACAAAGTAATCCTCAAATAGTCATCCAACGGATCTATCTCTCCTAAGCTGAATGTTAGTGCCTGAATGTTGTTGGCTTTTTGGCAAGCGCATCAATATATTGTTGTAGTTTTCAAAATAGATATCGTTCCCTCAAGGATTGAATGTTTTTAGTGTGTAATAGTAATTTTTATTTACTAGGGTAAAAAATGTCAAAACTTATTAACAAAATAATGATTCATATACAAAGTGTATGATATTCACATATTTAGAGATTGATTGATTCATTAAGAAAAAGATGATGTAAAGTAAATTTTAAATCTATCTAGCAATTGACTCAAAAATTAGTACTTAAGAATAAATCCGATACTTGAGATTTAAACACAGATTGACAAACTATGTTGGAATTTGGATCCCTGCACTAGAAGATAACATAACAATTATAAACATACATATTTAATTATCAAGTTTATGTTATTGCAGCTTAAAATCATTAAACCTGATCCCTCGGTCAATAAATTCTAAATAGTTACTGTAAAGTCTGATCCCTCAGATGCTTTCTCAGTAAAAACTTGCTTTAAGCGCTGACCTTAACATAACAATAATTACCAACTCTATTCCTAGTAATTGGTATATTAAGGGTATTTCAACTTTTACTTCCGTTAAAGTGGTTTGACATGCATGAAAATCATTCTCTCATTTGAAGTTCATACTAATAAAGGTTAAAATGCTAACATGAAACTTGAATCATAAACATGCATAATTCAGAATCAAAACATAATATTCATAGATTGGTTCACCAATTCCAACATAAATAGATTAGTTACACATGGTGAAAGTAAAAACACAACTTACAATTGAAGACATCACAGATACTTGATTACACTTGAACAAACTTTATAATATAAAAGGAAATAACACTAAACAACACTCAAGTATATGGAAGTTATTCTGCAGTACAACTCAACCAAATTCATGGGGTAAGAAGAGAAAATGAAGGAAGGGATGCCTAAAACCATGGAAAATGGCCCTATTTTTAGGGTTGAGTAGAGGTCCTAATGCTATGCGTGGGTGTGGCGCTATGCGTTAGGCCTCTGACCTAGCCTTAATTAATCTTATGATTTCTGGCCTTAATTTGCTCCATTATATCCTAATGATCAGCAAACATGTTTCCCACTGCATTTTGGCCTTTAGTCTGAAGTGGTTTGGCCATTGTTTAGCCCATTTTCTGAGTGCAATCCCACCTGTAAGTGGGATACATGTAGCACCTGACGCTACGCGTGGGTCTGACACGTAGCGTCAACACCAAATTCCTGACACTGAACGTGGGGTTGATGGTACGCGTCAGCCATTCTGTTTTGAATAAATTTTCACTTTGATTCCTTAACTTTTTACTGTAAGAATGAAAGAAATGGGTTATAACAGTTAAATTTCAATAACTTCCATTTATTTAAAATAAAACCTAAATTTATTACTATTTAAACTAATTTTTATTAATTTTTCACATGTTTTTTATTATAAAAAATAACTAAAAATGGAGGACTAACAAACTACCCTCAACTTAGGAAGTTGCTCGCCCTTGAGCAAAACAAACTCAAGTGTGAACCAATCAATTTAAAAAAATTAAAATCTTAACACAAGAAGTAATTTATAACTTTCCGTTTAAAATGATTAATATTGATGACTTGTGCAACAGAAGCTTAAGGATAAAACCATCACAATGTCATGTCAATAAATCAAGCTTATTTTAAGGCTTACCTCACAAGTGTGTCCCTCAATTAATTTTGATTTTCATCTTATCAATTGTCATTCATACAGAATCAAACAAGAGTCACAAGGTCTTTTCAAAGGTTGTAATAGGGCTCGGTTACAAGAATTCATGGTTTTTCTTAGAAAACAAACACTTGATGTGGGATTTAAAGGTGTTTTTCTTGATCCAAAACTCACTTTCCTTTTTGATGGATACCCCCAACTTATTTCTTTTCATTATTTCTTTTTCTAAATTTGCATATATGCAATTATTTTTCTTTTTATTTTTCATATATGCTTATTTTGATATCATTTTTGTAAAGAACTAAGTTCATATTTTCACTCCCCAATTTTATAAGAACACTCAAATTATTTTTATTTGATTAAAATACTCTTTTACTTAATTAAATAAAAGGGAATGGTTAAAAATATTTTTGGGTAAAGGGTGTCAAAGAATCTATTTTTAAGGCTCAAAATGGCTAACAAAATATAAATATACTTTTACCATGGTAAGCTTTTTTTTGGCCCTACGTTTATGTGTTTACCAATAACATACCTTGATCATGCTCTTAGATCCTCTGTACGACAACACAAATCAATGAATTAAGCAAAATCAATTTGTAAGAAATTATGTCGATACCCTCAAAGTGTTTAATGAATTCTCAACTCACCGGGTTTTTGAAATTAGCTTGATTATTAATATGAACATTGTAATTTGTTTTATCAAAATGCCTTAGTTGCAAAAGAATTAATATTTGATTATTAAAAATGACTTATTGTGTAAAACCTCAAGCAAATAAAATTTTCAATTCTCAAAAATTTGATTATTTTTATTTTATTTAGAAAATCACATTTGTTTTTAATTTTTATTTTAAGAAAAGAAAATATAATGTAAAAATCACACCACACAAAATAAAATCAAACCCCAGATATAAAAATCCAAACTAAATATCCATATGTCAAAGAAAATATAAAAGTAAACCAATGTGAAAGCAGTCATAAAAATACAGAAAATAAAGATGGTCCTCAATCATCATCCTCCATCTGATCCTCCTCATCCCCCTCATCAACATCTCCCTCTGTGTCAGCCTGTGCTCCAGATGTCCCACCTACCTCTGGATATGTCAGCTAGTTTCCTGGCTAAGCCACATGAGAAGTGAAATTGGTAAGTGTTATAAATGGTGTATCTGGCCCCTGGACCCTGTACTGATAAAATGAATCATGTAAATATACATAAGCTCTATGGGAAACAACCATCATCTGCATCATATGCTGACAATCTATCCTCATCCTAGTGAAATCCCAAGTGAAAGCATCAGAAGGAGCTGCCTGTGGTGGTCGTCTTTTCTTAGGTCTTGGTTGAGCCTCCTTCTCAAGGGGTGGAAACTCACACTGCTGCACAAAATAAGCTATGTTAACTAGAACACAAGGTACTTGTCCCGATGAGCTAGTGAACTCTACAGATGGTACTGGTACTCCCTGCCTCCTTAGTAAGGCATATATAATAAGTGGAAAGGGCACTGGGCGGTTCACCTTATGCCCAAGGGTATACTGGTGAATCTGCTTGAAAATAAGAGCAACGATGTCAATGGTATGGCCCTGCAGAATAGAGTATAACAAGCAGCAATGATCAACAGGTAAAGTAGAGAGATAAGTCATCGGTGTGATGTTGTGGAGCATCAAGTACATCCACGCCTGGGCTATTGGGGTCATTTGGGTCTTCTACAGATTGGAGGGAGCTTTATTAACCTTGTTAAGGTTAAAATAGACTCCATCCTTGCTCAAGAAATGAGCAATTTGATCTAGGAAGTATCCTAGATCACCATCTTTTGTAGCAACCTTGTTTCTGTTCTCTAACCAGAAACAAGTATCGCCCTTGGGAGTGGGCTCCCAAGGGTTACCTAAAAGGGTACTGATGGTATCTCTGTCGTAGATGATGTGTCTTCCCCTCACCCAGCTGGTCCTCATCGGCCCAATGTTAGGCGAATCCTGGCGAGTCCTATAGGCATTCGCATAAAATTCCATCACCAGGATGGGATCTCCCTCTGTAGGTAGGGTAAACAGTGTTCTTTACCTCATCCTCTGGATCTCTCCAAGAAGCTCTGGGTAGTCAGCTACTCCTAGATCTAGCACTCTCTCCCAGATTAATTTGAATCCCTTGATCTGGTGGAACCTGGCCCACTTCGCATCAGTCTTGAACCTAGTGGGGTCATGAGATCCAAGATGCTCCTCCTCAATTTGAATGTCGGGGTCCTCAGAAGAAGTAGTATCAGTAGTCTTTCTTCTTTTAGGACCAGTGGTAGGAATGGATTCTTTGGGGCCATCTGCAAAAAAAATTTAAAATTACACAATCATTCATGCATAAAAGGAAATATTTTATACAACAAACATACAAATAGTGAAACAAATATATAAACAACCCTAGAAAGAGAACATTTTACAACACACAAATTTAAAAACAAACCGAATACACATTAACAAAACATACATAATAAAGGAAACACATGCTTTAAAATAAAATATAACATACCAAAGAAAACACTAAAATATAAAATACATGCAAAAAGTTTTAAACACATATTAATATACAAAAAAATATATAAATAAAAATTTAATTTAAAAGAACAAAAAGACATAATATTAAAATTAATTTTAACAACAAAATATAAAATACATATTAAACAGAAAATATATTATACAAATAAAAACCTAAAATAGCAAAAACTAATTAAAACACAAAAACTAAGAAAACAAACAGGGGCCTGACGCGTAGCGCTAGAGAGACGCGTAGCGTCAACCCTGTTCTCCCATGCTACGCGTCAGGGTGATGCTACGCGTGAGAGTGCAGAATCGAAAACTCAAAAATTGGGGGTTGCACAGCAACAACCCCTCTTTCACATTTTCAATCACAAAATTACCCAGCCAGACCTATTTGATTTCTAATCAACCTAAAACTAAGCTAACCACATATATTTCTACAAATTACAGAAAAAAGGAAAATTAAAGATAAGAGAGAATGGAGAACTTACCTGGAAACTGATGAACAACAGAGAATGTGCAATGTAGAGGGAATTGGGGTTTGAGGGAATAGGTTTCAGAGAGAATGTGAGGCAAGTAGGGAATTTTTAGGTTTTAAAATTATGAACGGGCCGACATTTTGAAATGGCCTCTGCTTTTAAAAACTGTATGCAGGTCCTAACGCTACGCGTCAGGTCTGAAATTTTGACCCCACATTACGCGTAGGAGTCAAAATTTCAATTTTTTTAATTTTTGATTTAAAACCCAATTTTCATGTATTTTCAACCCCTTTAAAATTATAAAATTGACCAAAACTTAATTAGAATTTTTTTTCATATATATTTAATTTAATTTAAAAATTTAAAAATAAACAACTGAATAATGGGTTGCCTCCCATTGAGCGCTTAGTTTACTATCTCTAGCTTGACATTGTGACACCCTCGATTAACCAAGGACAAATTCACACACTGGAATGTCCTACTTAATTAAGGAGTCACTAAAAATAGGAGTTTTTTTTATTTGGTGATCATGAGCACACGATTTTAAATAAGTTTATCACATAGATCGATTCTTTTAAACATAAGTGTACTTAAAAGAGTACGGGGCTCACAGGCTCCCAACAACTATATCACAAAATAATGACATAAATAAAACATTAAGATTTGCAATGATCTTGACACAAACAGAAATATACACAGCCAATGCTTCCAATTTGACATCCTTCACTACAGATATTCCAAGTCCTGCCCACGTTTACCTTATCCTTCAGTTGATGATCATAGGAAAGGAAAAACAAACACAACAACAAAAGGGGTGAGTACAAAGCTCTCAACCCATAACGTATGCATACAAGGGTGGCTTAATATTTTAAAACTATAAAAAAGATTACACATAAATACCTTAGAATAGACATACAAAGCTACACAAAGATCACTAAAAATTAGAGGGTTAGTCATATAATAATGGTATGCTATGCATAAGTTAGGTTCAGTTATTGTAAGTCATAATTTATTACCAGTTGATCTGGTCTTGATACGGGCCCCAAGACAAGAGTGATGTATCATCCGATCTAGCCATGCTACCGACCTCACAGGTAAGACATCGGACCACTTGGAAGCGTCTGGGCATTCTCCCAAGACCGGCGAGTCCGTGTTGACACCTCCCACATCGGATACAACATGTTTTATACATCAGATCGTTAGTAGACACTAGTAAGTGGCCTTGGGAACAACGCAGTGGTTCTAGTCGCCCATGACGAATCCACCCCACGAGGGACACGCGCTACGCCACTTAACCCACGATTGTCTCCCACGATAGATTAAACAAATATATTTTCCATGCTCCGACAAAATAGAATGGGTATGATTCTTTCCTCGAAGCCACTAACACCGAGGAACATGCCTTGCTTCCCAGGCCTAATCAGGCCCATAATTCCTGAGCATCTATATATGTTATAACTATGCATGCTATTTCTCTCTCTGATCGCTCATTATTACTTGCTGGCTCATGCATTTATTTCTTACACACTACCACTAACTTGATCGTCGGAGTCCATTTGCAGGTGGCACCCCCCTTCGCCTCCACTCAACGTGAAGGGCCGGTGTGTAGGACCTCCGGTGTATAAGATTATCAAGATAGCAAGGCCGATTTTCTCCCACTGAGAGATCGAATTATAATACCGGATACCCACTGTACCGGTGTACAAACATCGAATTGTTGACTTTTGTGGCTGTCCTTACACCAGAGCCGTTGACCCCGGCTCAGGACAGAACATTGGCACACCTGGTAGGACCCGTTAAAGTTATTCCTACTTCTTGTTCGTAAAGCCTTGTCTTACATCATGGAAGGCAATGGGATAAACTTACCAGAGGGGCATGTGGAGGACATCACTGCCCAAGAACAAGCGGTGAACAGACGCTTGGCATTCAAGTCGCCTGTCGGAAGTTCAAGAAGGATGGTGCAAGTACCTGTACCCGATCCAAAAGATGAAATGATTCATAAACTAATGGAAGAATTAGTGGATTTGAGACGTGAAAGAAAGAGCGTGGAAGAGAAAGCAATGTCCCAGACTGAGGGGATATACCACACAGCTGAGGGAAGAAAATCTGCAAGTATCCAATACTCGTAGAATCCCACTTATGAAGATAACCAGTACTAGAAGGCGTTAGCCAGTGATAATCCATGGGGCTTACAAGCCTAATGTTCCTTTCTCCCCGAGATTGATGAATGTGACCATTCCAAAGCATCTGCAAACTACACAACCGCTTTCTATCAGGAAGTATGGTGGAGAAATAGACCCCACCAAACACTTAGACGCCTACGTGTATGAAGCCATGTACTTGGGGGTAGATGAAGATGTCATGTGCAGAATGCTCCCTCGCACCCTCATTGACGATGCCCTTAGCTGGTTCAAGGGGTTACCACCAGGTTCCATCGACTCCTGGGAAGAAATGGCAACAGCATTCGTCGACCACTTTATCATCTCCAGAGATGTGCCCAGGACATCTCACACTCTGGCCCAGATTAGGCAGGGGGAGCATGAGACTCTCAAGGATTTCTTGAAGAGGTTCTATAAAGAGGCAGCCGCTGTTCCAAGTCTGGCAGAAGCATTACAGTTGCACATCGTAATAGAAGCCTTGCAACCAAAATCTGCTTTTGCCCTGTCGCTGGCAAGTTTTGAGGAGTTCAGAAGGAAAGTTTCCAAGTATGTGGGCATCGAAATGCACTTGGAAGCAACAGCAGTAAAAGGAAAATCCCCTCCACCACACCAACAACAACAGAAGGATAAGGACAGGCCCAGAGCGGAACGTATGGAGAGACCACTCCTTGGCAACACTTTCGATAGCCCTGCGCCAAGGCGCTAGGGGAAACGGGTAAACTCCTTTAGTGATTATGCTCCTTTGAATTCTAAGCCTTTGCAGATTATGAGGGACATCAGATGGTCAACACTTAGCGTCTATGGGGTTAGGAAACCGCCCCAACTTCGCAAACATGGTGACCCTCGAAAATACTGCGTATTCCACGAACAAAAGGGGCACTCGACAGATGAATGCCAAGCCTTGAAAAATACTATCAAAAATCTGATTCGAGAAGGCAAGCTCAAATAGTACCTGTTCAAAGAAAGGTCTTTTGATGAGCCAGACTGGACTGAGAAACGGGGAAGAGACCATGAGGACGGCGATGACGATGGTCCCATCCCGGTCAGAAGATTTTCAGCTGCTGAAAAACAAAAAGGAGTTACTGCTGGCGATCCCACACAGTAGAATATTATGCCCCAGCAGCAACGCCAGGGCCGTCGGGAAGTCATTGAAATGATAGCTGGTGGCTTTGCTGGAGGAGGAGCTTCCATCACTACCAGGAAGAATCATCATCGCATGGTCCTTTCATTACAAGGAAAATCGAGAGACAATCGTCCCTTTAGAGGCGGGGTTGCCGCCCCAATAATCTCCTTCTCTGATGATGACTTTGGGCCAACCATTCCTGGAGGTGATGACGTAGTAGTGATTGTGGCAGTGATCGCTAACAAAGATGTTAAGAGGATACTCGTTGACCAGGGAAGCTCCTGTGATGTTATTTTCTATAGCTGCTATAAACGTATGGGTTTTAATGACTCTGACCTGTAGCCTTATACGTAGGATCTGGCGGCTTTCAATGGAGCTAAGCAGCCAACCAAGGGGTATTTAGATACCCTGATATCCTTCGAAGGGGAGCCAGGGGCTAGAACAGTGAAGTCCAGGATTTTGGTGATTGATGTGGAGTCACCTTACAACGGAATCATAGGCTGCCCCACACTAAATGCAATAGAGGCTATCATCTCAACTCCTTATTTGCTCATTAAATTTATTGACAAAGATAATAATGTGTCTTCTGTCAGAGGAGACCAGGAGATGGCAATGTATTGTTACAACCTAAGCCTTAATATGGTGAAGCTCCAAACCTTCAACAAGAAAAGAAAGTTAATTGATGGAGGAACGGCGGCGGGGTCTGTGAGTCTCGTTGACTTGGACCCTAGGGCGGAGTTGAACATTGATCCTTCCAACCCATCAAAGCCCACGCCGGATGGAAGTTCCAGGGACATCGTATTGGGAGATTCTCCAGGAAAGGTCACCCATATTAATGACAAGCTAGAGATAGAAATGGAGCAGCGACTATTGATGCTTCTGCAGGAGTTTAAAGACCTTTTCGCATGGACAGCAGCAGATATGCCTGGCATGGATCCGGACTTTTGTTGTCACAAGCTAGCTGTTTATCCGGAGACGAGGCCGGTTGCCCAGAAAAATAGAAAGCTGCTTGTGAACAAACAGAAGAATTACTAAAGGCCAGATTTATTAAAGAACTTCGCTACTCCTCGTGGCTTTCCAACGCCGTCATGGTTCAGAAATCCAATAGAAAATGGAGAATGTGCACTGACTACGTGGACCTCAACCGTTGCTGTCCCAAAGACCCGTATCCTCTCCCAAATATAGATCGGATGGTGGATGATTCATCTGGCTACCAGTATTTGAGTTTCATGGATGCGTACTCAGGGTATAACCAGATTCTGATGTGGGAGGAGGATCAGGAGAAAACAGCTTTCATCAATGATCGTGGTATCTTTTGTTACACTGTTATGCCCTTCAGCCTGAAGAACACTGGGGCCACATACCAGCGTATGATCAACAAGGTGTTCGAAGGCTTACATACCCAGATAGTCGAGGTGTACATTAATGACATTATTGCCAAGACCTCTGCAGGAGGTGACCATATAGAGGACCTGCGTCAAGTGTTCTTACGTCTGAGGCACTACAACATGAGGTTGAACCCCTTGAAATGCACTTTTGCAGTACCATCTAGGAAATTCTTGGGTTTCATATTGACGCAGCGTGAAATTAAGGCTAATCCAGGAAAGTGCCAAGCCATCCTTAACATGCAGAGTCCAAAAACATGAGGGAGGTGCAGTCCCTAAATGGAAAAGTGGTGGCTTTGGCACGATTCATGCCCAAGATGGCCCACAGATCACTCCCTCTATATAAGGTCTTGAAGAAAACTAAGAAGTTCGAGTGGGGACAGGAGCAGGAACAAGCTTTTCAGGAGCTTAAAGAGGTGTTGTCTAAACCTCCGATTTTGGTAAAGCCCAACCCTAGAGAAGTACTCATTTGGTACTTGGCAATTTCGGATGAAGCATTAGGAGTCGCTTAGATGAAGGAGACCCAGGATGGACAAAGGCCCGTGTATTTTACAAGTAAAACACTACAAGGCGCTGAAACCAGGTATCAGAAGATCGAAAAGGCAGCTCTCACCGTTGTCTTTGCTTCTCGGCGCCTACGTTCGTACTTTCATGCTCATCCCATTGTTGTGAGAATGGATTTACCGCTCCGATCTGTACTGAGTAAGCCTGACCTCGCCGACAGGATGATCAAGTGGTCTATCAAACTTTCAGAATTCGAAGTTTCTTATGAGCCGCGGGGTGTGATAAAAGCCCAAATTCTGGCTGATTTAGTAATGGAAATGCTAGGGACAGATCCAGTGACACTACGAAGACATTGGACCATATATGTAGATGGGTCATCCAATAACAAAGGCTGTGGAGCAGGCGTTGTCTTAGAAAGCGATGATGGTGTCCACCTAGAAATTTCCCTTCGCTTCAATTTCAAGACTTCTAATAATCAAGCTGAGTATGAAGCTTGTCTCGCCGGGCTGCGAGCTGCAATTGACATCAGAGCATCCGAAGTTACACTTTGCAACGACTCGTAAATGGTAATATCGCAGATACAAGGAGAATACCAAGTCCGTGAGCCTCAACTTCAGCTATATTTGAACTGCGTGAAAGAGTTAATTGCAAAGTTTTCAACGCTTGAGTTCAGATACGTCCCTCGAGAAGAGAATGCAAGGGTGGATACTCTATCAAGGCTTGCAAGCATGAAACAACCAGGCGCCACCACAACAGTAATCCAAAGTACGCTAGCATCGCCCAATATTCCTCTATACCCTTCTTTAAACTCTATCACAATCGATTATGGAGACACATGGATGGCCCCTACATCCGTTATCTGGCCGACGGGCAGTTGCCTACAGATGAGAATGAAAAGAAAAGGATAAAAAGGGAATTGCCATACTTCACTATGATTGATTGTAACCTTTACAGAAGGGCACTCTCCGTACCTTACTTAATTTGTCTGAGAGAAAATAAGGTACAAGGAGTAATGGAGGAAGTGCATGAAGGACAATGTGGGCACCACGCCGGAGGAAGAAGTTTGATAAGAAAAATCCTAAGGGCGGGATATTGGTGGCCCACGATGAAGCAAGATTCCATCGACTTTGTCAAGAAATATAACGCCTGCCAAAAGTTCTCTAATCTTCACCACACACCGGCAAAAGAGTTCTTTGTATTTTGAATGTGATTACAGGTTCAAGGATTTTGATAATGACAAAGCACTCTTGAAGAATTCCTTGCAAAAACAAAGATATGGAATCAGACCCAGAAAAACTGCGCAGCTAATCGATTAGGGAGTCTCAGCTAATCGATTAGGCAGCTTCTGTTTTGGAACAACTGCATCAGGACAATAAGCTAATCGATCACAACATTTCAGACAATCGATTACAGAGCTACTGGAACTACAATAATCGATTACATACATAGTTTAATCGATTACCAAAGCCAAAAATGGCATTAAAGGTATCAGGTATAAAAGCTAATCGATTAAGAGAATTCAGCCAATCAATTAGAAGGCTACTGGAATTAATCTAATCGATTACTAAGACTATATAATCAATTACGAAGCTGCGAAGCTAAATTAAATGCATCAGGTATCATTGCTAATTGATTACAAGGCAAAGTTCAATCGATTGCCAAGCTTCTGAATTGAATCTAATCGATTAGGCAATGGGAACTAATCCATTACATAGCGAACAAAGATGAAAAATTCAAAGTATAATCGATTACAGCTTAAGGCATAATCAATTACGATAGTGGGAAAACACATATTAGTGGGAAACCAGCACATTTCTCCACCATTCCTTTAGACACCCACTACATGCAACGGCTAGGAAGACCAAGGCACTCACCAAGCTCTGAAATGACTCTATAAATGCAAGAGGAACTCAAGCACAAAATATACAACAAGAAGCTATCAATCTTTACTTACTCTTGTGCTTAGTAAGCCCTTATTCTTGTATTTTCTGAGATTTCATTTGCATATTCTCTCTTCTTGAGAGTTATAGATTTGAGAGAACTTTCACTTGCACATATACTCTATTGAGAGAGTTACTTGCTTGTAAACACTACATCAAAACACCAAAGTTCACTCTAGGTTGAGTGGTTACAAAGGTTGGGGTTCAACCTTTGGGATATTGTGAGATTGAGAGATTGGGTGGGGTTCCCTTATACTTGTGAGGATTGGGTTCTTGAGTATAGGACACTAGGAAGCCACAATTGCTCAAAGTTGTATCTCTAGTCTACAATAGTGGAAATCCTCTAAGTGGGTTGCTTAGAGGCGAGACGTACACCGGATTGGTGGAACTCATTAAATCGGTTTGCAAGCTCTTCTCCCTTACTCTTTTACTTTCATATACTGCACTTAATTGGCTTGTGTTGATTGATTGTGGCTTGCATACTTGAACTTATTTAAATTGGTAAATCTTGAATACTGCACACCAAGTGTTTGTTTAATTGTCTCAGTTATATTTACCTTTGTTTTGCACTGCATATTTCACTAAACTTGATTTCACTTGTATAATCTTGTAAATTTGTATATAAGAATCAAGTTCAAAGGTATTCCAACTAAAAGTCTTAAAAACTCAATTCACCCCCTCTCTTGAGTATTGAGGCCACTTGAATAACAAGTGGTATCAGAGCTTGACTCTTGGTAGATCAAGCTTAACAGCTTCAAGAGATAAAGATGGCCTCAAGTTCTCTAAACCTTTTTCCTGAGGGTGGTGCCACAAATAGACCTCCCGCTTTCAATGGGGAAGGTTATACCTTTTGGAAAGAGAGAATGAAAATCTTTATTCAATCAGTTGACTTAAGAGTTTAGAATGCCATTGAAAATGGTCCTTTTATACCTATGCATACTGTTGATGATAAACTAGTTAAAAACCTATGGATAATTGGACTAGTGAGGAAGAGAAGAAAGTACAATATAATTACAAGGCTAAAAATCTAATTACTCTTGCACTAGGACCAGATGAACTTTTTCGAGTAATCACTTGTAAATCCGCCAAGGAAATGTGAGATACCCTTCAAGTAACCCATGAAGGTACAAATGATGTTAAAGACTCTAAGATTAGTATACTAACTAGTCAATATGAGTGCTTTAGATTAAACTCTCATGAATCAATTGTTGATATGCAAAAAAGGTTCACTCTCATCATCAATCAACTTATTACACTTGGAAAGACTTACACTAACAAAGAGCTCATTCATAAAGTGTTGAAAAGTCTTAACAGAGAATGGCAACCGCTAGTTACCGCCATCAAATAATCTCCTAGCATAAACAAAATATCTCTCGCCACACTATTTGGTAAGTTGTAGGAACAGGAACAAGAGCTGAAAGAATTAAAGATGGCAGAAGAGGAAGAAAAATCTTCCAAGAAGAAAGGTCTAGCTCTCAAGGCCACCTCCACAAATGAAGAAGAATCCGGAAGTGAACCTGATGAAGAAGAAGAGTTTGGACTCTTTGTGAAATGCTTCGGGAAATTCATGAGAAATAAACGCTTCCAAAGAAGCTCCAAAATTCCAAGTAAGAAACCTATCACTAAAGAAAATTCCTCCTCACCCAATTGCTTTGAATGTGGCAAGGAAGGACACTTCAAAGCGGATTGCCCAAATCTTAAGAAGAAGGGCAAAGAGAAAAGAGGAAGAAGAAGAGCATATATAGCATGGGATGAAAACGAGATAAGCAGCTTGGATGACTCGGAAAATAAAGAAGCAAACCTTTGCCTCATGGCCAACCACCAAGAAGAAGATGATGAGGTAAACTTCCATGACTTAGATAAGGATGAATTACTTGATGCTCTAGATGAATTATATGAGAAATTTGTAAAAGTCTCCAATAGACTTAAGGTGTCTAGAAAAACAAGTGACACTCTAGAGATGCACCTTATGGAGATTTGCAAAGAGAATGAATGTTTAAAGGAAGAATTGGAAAATGTTCAAACATGCTCCAAGAGTAAACCTTGTGATTTTGCTAAGAAATGTGTTGATCTAGAAAATAAAGTCCTAGATTTAAACAAAACCTTAGAGAGGTTTACAAATGGTAGAGATAATCTGAATGTACTACTTGGAAATCAAAGATGCATGTTTGACAAAACTGGTTTAGGGTACAATTCTGTTAAAAAAGAAAAGCATTACAAAAACTTCTTTGTACCTCCTATGAGATCATCCTCGCCCTTTATGAAATGCAACCATTGTGGATTCAAAGGTCATAACTCTTCAAATTGCAATGTTAGAAAATTAGGGCCAAAGGTTATAAGAAAGGTGTGGGTTCCCAAAGGGACATTACCACAAGCTAACCTTAAAGGACTCAACATAAAATGGGTACCTAGTTCTCTAAACTGATTTTGTTTTGTAGGTATGCTTCAAGGCAAGCAACACCCATTGGTATTTGGATAGTGGGTGCTCAAAACATATGACGGGAGATATAAGCAAATTTACATCATTTACTCCTAAAAGAAAAGGAAGTGTCACCTATGGAGACAACACCAAAGGAAGGATTCTAGGCATTGGAAACATTGGTAAGAATTCTTCTACCTCTATTAGTGATGTGTTGTATGTTGAAGGTCTTAAACACAACTTACTTAGCATTAGTCAATTATGTGACAAAGGATATAGAGTTTTGTTTGAATCAAATTATTGCATAATTTAGCATAAGATTAATAAGGAAGTTAAGTTTGTAGGCCAAAGAATTGATAATATTTACATGATTGATATGGATAGTTTATCTTCAAATGATGTACAATGCTTCATGACTAGAGAGGATGAAACTTGGCTATGGCATAGAAGAATAGCTCATATACATGTAGACCACTTGAATAAACTTGTTTCTAAAGAATTATTAATTGGTTTACCAAAGCTTAAATTTGAAAATAAGTTTTGTGATGCATGTCAAAAGGGAAAACAAGTAAAGGCATCCTTTCAATCTAAAAATATTGTTTCCACCCAAAAGCCTTTACAACTTTTGCACATTGATCTTTTTGGACCTTCCAAAATCAAAAGCTTTGGTGGTAATTACTATGGTCTAGTAATTGTAGATGACTACTCTAGATACACATGGACCTTGTTTCTTGCTCATAAGAATGAAGCATATCATGCATTTAAGAAGCTTGCTAAGATTATCCAAAATGAGCAAAATTCAAAAATTACATCCATTAGAACTGATCATGGGGGAGAATTTGAAAATCAATCTTTTGAAAAGTTTTGTGAAAAACATGGCATTAATCACAACTTTTCAGCTCCTAGAACTCCACAACAAAATGGAGTAGTAGAAAGGAAAAATAGATCATTGGTGGAGCTTGCTAGAACCATGTTAAATGAAAACAATATTGCAAAACATTTTTGGGCCGATGCGGTAAATACCGCTTGTCATGTTATGAATAGATGCCTAATAAGACCTATTCTAAAGAAAACCCCTATGAACTTTACAAGGGTAGAAAACCCAACATTTCATACTTTCATATATTTGGATGTAAATGTTTTGTTCTCAATAATGGAAAAGATAATCTAGGAAAGTTTGATGCTAAAGCTGATGAAGCAATCTTCCTAGGATACTCACAGTCCAGTAAATCTTATCGAATTTTCAACAAACGCACAAATACCATTGAAGAATCTATTCATGTTAAATTTGATGAAAATAGCCATAACCCTCCGAGAAAGGAAGATGTTGATGATCTTACAGGTGCACTTCAAGAAATATGCTTGAATGAAGAGGAGGAAATCAACAAGAAAGAAGAAACAACACAAAATGAGGAACCACATCAATGGATCACATTGAAGGATCACCCATTAGACAAAGTCATAGGAGAGATGACTCAAGGTGTAAGTACTCGAAATGCTATTAGAAATACTTGTAATCACCTAGCATTTGTATCATAAATAGAATCCGAAAACATTGATGAAGCTATTATTGATGAACATTGGATGTTGGCCATGCAAGAAGAGTTAAATCAATTTGAAAGAAATGAAGTTTGGGAACTTGTGCCAAAATCCAATGATCACTAAATAATAAGAACCAAATGGGTTTTAGAAATAAGCTAGATGAGAATGGAATAATAACAAGAAACAAAGGTAGATTAGTTGCTAAAGGATATAATCAAGAAGAAGGGATAGACTATAAAGAAACATATGCTCCTGTAGCTAGATTAGAAGCCATAAGATTACTGTTAGCTTTTGCTTGTTGTATGGATTTTAAGCTTTATCAAATGGATGTCAAAAGCGCTTTTCTAAATGGCTATATTCAAGAATAAGTCTATGTAGATCAACGTCCCGGTTTTGAAAATCACAAATTTCCAAACCATGTTTTTAAATTGAGAAAAGCTTTATATGGTTTGAAACAAGCTCCAAGAGCTTGGTATGAAAGACTTAGCAAATTTCTTTTAGAAAATAATTTTGAAAGAGGTAAGGTTGATACTACCCTTTTTATAAAACGTAAAAACAATGACATTCTTTTGGTACAAGTTTATGTTGATGACATAATATTTGGTGCTACTAATGAAATTCTTTGTCAAGAGTTTGCCAAGATTATGCAAGATGAATTTGAAATGTCCATGATGGGAGAACTCACCTTCTTCCTTAGATTACAAATCAAACAAACCAATGAGGGAACGTTCATTAGTCAAACAAAATATTGTAAAGAACTACTCAAAAGGTTTGAAATGGACAAAGCAAACGAGATACCTACACCCATGAGTACATCTTGCTACTTAGACAAAGATGAGAAGGGTAAGGATGTTGAAATAACTAAATACTGAGGTATGATTGGCTCCTTACTTTACTTAATAGCTAGTAGGCCTGATATTATGTTTACTGTGTGCATGTGTGCTAGATATCAAGCATGTCCTAAAGAATCACATCTCACTGCTGTGAAAAGAATTTTGAAATATCTTATTGGAACTCAAAATGTTGGTTTATGGTACCCCAAAGGGGTTGAATTCACCTTAGTTGGATACTCTGATTCAGATTTTGCAGGATGTAAACTTGACAGGAAAAGCACTAGTGGAACATGTCACTTGCTTGGCAGTTCTCTTGTTTCTTGGCATAGGAAGAAACAAGTGAGTGTTGCACTATCAACAGCTGAGGCAGAATACGTTGCAGCTGGTAGTTGTTGTGCTCAAATCCTTTGGATGAGACAACAACTTCTACACTTTGGAGTTATATTAGACCATGTGCCTCTTAAGTGTGATAATACTAGTGCTATCAATATCTCAAAGAATCCTGTTATGCATTCTAGAACCAAACATATTGAGATTCGGCATCATTTCATTAGAGACCATATATTAAAGGGTGATTGTGTACTTGAGCATGTTCAAACCTCTAGGCAACTAGCAGATATCTTCACCAAACCTTTAGCTAGGGAGCAATTCATCCACATTAGAAGAGAATTGGGAATTCTTGACATGATCAATTGTGTTTGAATGATGAAGTATTTTGATAAAAACATTGTTGTATAGCATGTTTATATGAGTTGGTTATTATCTGTGGTATGATTCATTGAAATTGCAACCTTCCTGTGTGAAAACTGCATAAATTATGAATTTTTGAACCATATAATCAATTACATACAGCTTCTTAATCGATTAACAAGCCTCTGTTTCGTTGATAATCGATTACTCATTGACATCTAATCGATTAGAAAGCTTCTGTTTTATGCATAATCGATTACCTCTTGATCAATAATCGATTACAAAGCCTCTATTTCAGGTCCAAAACGTTTCATCTTTCCACTAATCGATTACAGACTCTCTTAATCGATTAGGACGTCTCTATTTCTTCACTAATCGATTACTCAACTTCTATAATCGATTACCCACTATGCGAAACGATTCAAATTCCCCAGAAACAGTGAGCTAATCGATTACCTAATCCTAGTAATCGATTAGCATCGGAACTGCAACAGTCAAACGTGGGTTCCCGAGGTCTGCTCAACTTCCCCCTCATTTAACTCACCTCACTCCTTTCTAAACCTATTTTTTCTCTATAAATACACCTCTCTTCACCCTGTCATCTCACACTACCTTCTTCCTCTTCAAATCTCTCAAAGCTCTCAAGAACTCTCTCCTTCTCTTCATCTTTTTTCAACATTCCTTCTCCCTTACCATGTCTTCCTCCCGCACAGTCAAGAGAGCTAGGTCCTTCATGGCCCAAGCCAACAACCCCCTAGACTTCTCTAGGTTCTTCTCTTCTCCTAGAGACCTTCAACACTTCATTAACAATTTCTCTGAGAAAGACATCATGACCCCCCACTACACCATTGCTGAAACATTTGAGAACCATAGCCTCACCTTTACCCAATGCCTCTACCACTACAACCTTTTTCCCTTCCTCACCCTTAAGGAAGAGCTATACTATCCTGAACTCATCTGAGTCTTCTACTGCAACCTCAAACTTGTCAATGGGGTGATAGAATCAAAGGTCAAAAATGTGACCATCAAGCTCACCAACGCCCAATTTGCAGAAATCTCTCTGCTGCCACTTAACGATGCAGAATTTGATGGAGGAGATCCTGAAGATGAATGGGGCTTCAATGCTCTCACTGCCCGTCAATCCTTGTGGAAGGCTGATCGCCCAAGGAGCAACCACAAGCTGGTGGGACATTTGACCATGAATAACCGCCTCCTACACCTTTTCTTGGTCAAGATGTTGGTTCCCCGTGGTGGGAACTATGCTCTGGTGGAAGAGGATAATGTCCTCTTGATGTGGGCTATGCTGAACCACAAAGATATAACTGGCTTTAACTAGTCAAGTTCCACATATGCCACGCAAAAGACCAACAAAAGCTTCCATACGCCATTCTACTCACCAAAATATTCAAACACTGTGGAGTAGACTTGGCTGGAGAACTATCGGAGAAGGTGCCTCCACAAGCCTGCATTGGCACTCATCACCTCACCAAGATGGGTCTTGTTTTTCTGAACGGAGCATGGTATTCAAGGATGGAAGGCTATCATACCAACATTCCCTATGAAGCTCCTGCTGATGAGCCAGCCCCTCCTCCTCCTGCACCTCAAGCTTCATCATCTGCCCCTGCTGACCCATTTGTATCTCTCTACACTCACCTTGACCATCGCTTCGACCGTATTGAAAAATCTTTTCAAGAGTTTTCCATGACTGAGCAGCAGCATTTTGAGATGATGCAACAGCGTTATGAGGAGCTGTCATATCAAATCTCTGAGCTTAGATTTTTCAACCCGGATAACTAGATCCGTTTTTATGCTTTGATCATTGTGCTTTCTATTTTTATGCATCAGTTTTAATCATTTCCTTAATGTACTTTCCCTTCAGTTATTCTGAATAAAATTTGTCTTTCTTCATATAACTTTAATTGCTTTATTGTTTTTGATGATTCCAAAGGGGGAGAAGCAATAATTTGTTCATCTGTTCTGTTTTGACTGCTAAAACAAATGCTTAATTATCTGGTATTATCTCCAAAGGCATATATTCTTAAAGATAGGGGAGATTTAGTTGTTTAAAGAGATAATGTTGTAAGGGATAACACTTAAGAGATAACTTGTAATCTAATTAGATGATTCATTTAAAGGATAAGGCAGACTCTGAAAATCTAATTAAGAGATAAGATATTATGTAGAATTCAAATGCTTTTGCATAAATAAAATTAGAGATAAAAATTGTTGTTTAAACTAACAATCCTCAAGAGATAACATTGTTGTCATCATCAAAAAGGGGGAGAATGTGTTTTGAATGTGATTACAGGTTCAAGGATTTTGATAATAACAAAGCATTCTTGAAGAATTCCTTGCAAAAACAAAGATATTGAATCAGACCCAAAAAACTGCGCAGCTAATCGATTAGGGAGTCTCAGCTAATCGATTAGGCAGCTTCTGTTTTAGAACAACTACATCAGGACAATAAGCTAATCGATTACAATATTTCAGACAATCGATTACAGAGCTACTGGAACTACAATAATCGATTACATACATAGTTTAATCGATTACCAAAACCAAAAATGGCATTAAAGGTATCAGGTATAAAAGCTAATCGATTAAGAGAATTCAGCCAATCGATTAGAAGGCTACTGGAATTAATCTAATCGATTACTAAGACTATATAATTGATTACGAAGCTGCGAAGCTAAATTAAATGCATCAGGTATCATTGCTAATCGATTACAAGGCAAAGTTCAATCGATTGCCAAGCTTCTGACTTGAATCTAATCGATTAGGCAATGGGAACTAATCGATTACATAGCGAACAGAGATGAAAAATTCAAAGTATAATCGATTACAGCTTAAGGCATAATCGATTACGATAGTGGGAAAACACATATTAGTGGGAAACCAACACATTTCTCCACCATTCCTTCAGACACCCACTACATGCAACGGCTAGGAAGACCAAGGCACTCACCAAGCTCTGAAATGACTCTATAAATGCAAGAGGAACTCAAGCACAAAATATACAACAAGAAGCTATCAATCTTTACTTACTCTTGTGCTTAGTAAGCCCTTATTCTTGTATTTTCTGAGATTTCATTTGCATATTCTCTCTTCTTGAGAGTTATAGATTTGAGAGAACTTTCACTTGCACATCTACTCTATTGAGAGAGTTACTTGCTTGTAAACACTACATCAAAACACCAAAGTTCACTCTAGGTTGAGTGGTTACAAAGGTTGGGGTTCAACCTTTGGGATATTGTGAGATTGAGAGATTGGGTGGGGTTCCCTTATACTTGTGAGGATTGGGTTCTTGAGTGTGGGACACTAGGAAGCCGCAATTTCTCAAAGTTGTATCTCTAGTCTACAATAGTAGAAATCCTCTAAGTGGGTTGCTTAGAGGCGAGACGTACACCGGATTGGTGGAACTCGTTAAATCGGTTTGCAAGCTCTTCTCCCTTACTCTTTTACTTTCATATACTGCACTTAATTGGCTTGTGTTGATTGATTGTGGCTTGCATACTTGAACTTGTTTAAATTGGTAAATCTTGAATACTGCACACCAAGTGTTTGTTTAATTGTCTCAGCTATATTTACCTTTGTTTTGCACTGCATATTTCACTAAACTTGATTTCACTTGTATAATCTTGTAAATTTGTATATAAGAATCAAGTTCAATGGTATTCCAACTAAAAGTCTTAAAAACTCAATTCACCCCCCTCTTGAGTATTGAGGCCACTTGAATAACATTCTTCACATCCGCTGTTCCATGGCCATTCTACCAATGGGGATTGGATATCTTGGGGCCCTTCCCCACTGCTCCTGGGGGCATCAAATATCTCATTATGGGGGTCGATTATTTCACCAAGTGGATTGAAGCAGAGCCGGTGGTGCACATCACTTCAGTTCGAACCCATGGTTTTATGTATGAAAACATTATAACACGATTCGGAGTCCCAGCGCGGGTCTTCACCGACAATGGCACCCAATTCACGGACAGGAAGTTCACAGATTTACTCCAGGGGTTAGGAATAACCTAGATATTTTCCTCTGTCGAACATCCACAGACCAACGACCAAGCTGAAGTGGCCAATAGAGAAGTGTTGAAAGGGTTGAAGAAACGTTTGGGAAAAGCTAAGGGCGGATGGACAGATCAGTTGTGCCATGTCCTTTGGGTATACCAGACTATACCGCATTCTTCCACCAACGAATCCCCGTACTGACCTATGGAGTGGAAGCAATGATACCTATGGAATTGCAAACTGCTTCTACGAGGGTCAAGTATTTCCCTGAAGAAGGTAATGACGCTAACCTGGTATCAGAAATGGATATCATACAAGAGCTCAGAGAAGAATCATTTATTAGGGATCAAGCCATCAAAGCCAAGGCCGCCCTTCGATACAACAAACGAGTCCAATCCAGGACCTTCAACGTGGGGGACTTGGTTTTGAGGAAAGCAAGCGTTGGAAACAAGTTTGCACACCAGGGCACGTTCGCTCCAACATGGGAAGGTCCCTACAGAATATCTGACGTTTGCGGAAAACGCTACTATCGCTTGGAGAACCTTGATGGCACCCCAATCCGCAACAAGTGGAATATTCAGAATTTACGCGTGTACTATAGCTAGTTGGTAAGATAGCGTGTACTCTTTTTCCTTACTTGGGTTTGTTCCCTTCGGGTTTTACCAAGAAGGTTTTAACGAGGAACGACCCCAACTGAGCTTCTATTGTAACTCATTATTAATGAAAGATTCCTTATGATCACCTATTGTATTTACAATTTCATTCGAAGCACAACGCTGTTGTGACAATATACTTTCAGGATGGACAATCCTAACAACGTATCTGTTGTTAGTAATGAACCCCCTCAAAGGTACAAAGGAGTGAACCATAAATTGAAGGCTTGGGCGTAATAAGCTGGTTCCGTTCTAAGATCAAGTCGAATCCCAAGTGTGGCTAGTAGGATAAAATCGAGCGACCGCTTGAAGGCCTGAGGAGTAAGTTTAAGACTGAACCTCAGGAATGGTGAATGGGTAAAATCCAACACCGATTGAAGAAAAATAGTGAATGGGTAAAATCCAACACCGATTGAAGAAAAACGGTGAATGGGTAAAATCCAACACCAATTAAAGAAAAATGGTGAATGGGTAAAATCCAACACCGAGTGAAGAAAAACGGTGAATGGGTAAAATCCAACAGCGATTGAAGAAAAATGGTGAATGGGTAAAATCCAACACCGAGTGAAGAAAAATGGTGAATGGGTAAAATCCAACACCGAGTGAAGAAGAACCGTGAATGGGTTAAATCCAACACCAATTGTAGAAGAACGGCTAGTAGGATTAAACCGAACGCCATTGAAGACCAGGGTTGTAGAATTATACCGAACTCCAAGTATGACTGGTAGACTTGGCCAAACGTTTAAAAAGAAATCAATCGTCATCTTTATTATTGAATGTACTCAGCGGTGCTTTGACCGAGAAATCTTTACTCGGAGATATTTTACTTCAAAGTCTCACTTGGTGAGATAGCACGAGGGGCTCGAAAATGTCTCGCTTGGTGACATAGCACACGGAACTCGAAAATGCTTCACTTGGTACAATCCCGCTTGGAAACATCTCACTCAGTGCAATCCCACTTAGAAGTGGCACTCAGAGACACCCACTCGGAAATCTTCCACCCAGGAAGAATTATTCGAAAGTCTTCCACCCGGAAGAATCACTAGGAAATCTTCCATCCGGAAGAATTACTCGAAAATCTTCCACCCGGAAGAATCACTAGGAAATCTTCCATCCAAGATCATTCGGAAATCTTCCATCCGGAAGAATCATTCGGAAATCTTCCACCCGGAAGAATCACTCGGAAATCTTTCGTCCAGAAGAATCACTCGGAAATCTTCCAACCGGAAGAAGCACTCGAAAATCTTCCACCCAGGAAGGATCATTCGTAAATCTCCCATCAGGAAGAATCATTCAGAAATCTTCCACCTGGAGGAATCACGCGGAAATCTTTCATCCGGAAGAATCACTCAGAAATCTTCCATCTGGAAGAATTACTTGGAAATCTTCCACCCGGAAGGATCACTCGAAAATCTTCCACCCAGGAAGACTCAATCTGTATTCTTATTTTCTTCACAAGGGGAATATATCACAATCACTTCCCAATACAAGCACCAAGTCAAAATATCTTTGCAGTTCCCTGAGCACGGAATGATACTCTCACGCTGGACGATGCCTATCCTTTCGTAAGATCAATACGAATTTTTGCAAGTCATCCGCCCTATGTCACCGCTGTCATGATAAATACCAATCCCTTAACACGCTCGTGCTTGGGGGTAGTATTCAAATGTTTAATTCTCCGTTCTAAAGTTTGTTTCTTAAGTAATCAGATTAATATTCTTTAAGGGAACTATGATAGCCCGACATCATGATGTTAGAACGGAACGGATTATCGAGTAAATTATGCTCGTAGAGCATATTAGAAATCATAACACGTGAATACTTGAAGAAAAATTCTCATTCATAAATACATAATGGATTTAAAATCGGAGCTGATCCCGGAACACAGCGACATTAACCGAACAAAATTATAAGAGGCCACTACTTCCTCTGCCCTTTTTGTCCTCCCTCTTCCTTCTTTTTATCTCTTCCGACTCCAGCTCCCCTATCGCTGGCAGCAGCATTATCATTTGTTTCTTCACCTCTAGACTGCTGGGTCATGGGGACCAGGAGAGAGGGGCCCATTGACTGGCCCTGGGGAAGAGGAGGCAGCTCGTACCGAGTGTTAAGCTGATCCTCCTGACGATCGTCGACAACAGCCACGAGACTCCCTCCATGAAACTCAGAACGGATTAATACCGTTCAAATTAAGTTCCACTTTGGGATTGCGATGGAGAATCTGACGTACCACCAACCTGAAAGATTCCTCAACTGCTTGGACACAAATATCCACAGCCTCTTTTGCTCTGGCGTTAGCAGCATCCAGATCCGCTTTCAGAGTAGTGACGTCATCATTCAGACTCACCAACTTTAAGTTTTCAATCTCCAAGAGCAGCTCCTTCTCCCGAGGGGACCAGTCTTCAGCCCCTTTGGAGTAACTAAACTTATTAGCTTTCAACTCCTCTCCTAGCTTGGCAGAATGCTCCTTCTTTGTGTAGAGGCTGGCATTGAGGTCAGAATTGGCCTTTTTCTGATCAAGCAACTGGGCCTCCAGCTCTTTAATAAGAAATCTCTGCCTGGAGATCTCTTCATCCTTTTGATCCCCGTCCTCCTTAGAAGCCTTCAACCGACTCTCCAGGTGGAGAATATTCGCTCTGTCCTTGGCCGATGCAACGGTAAGGTCATTAACCTTGCCCGTCATTTTGTTGAGTTCCTCGTCATCTTCTTCCAGCCTGCGGACCGATCTCAGGAGACCAGACAGTTTTGCCAATTGCCACTGTCCGGCGTCACAAGCTTGTGTTATTTCTTCAGGCTCCAGTGTGGTTTTTAGCTTGTAGGGTGAATCGGGGATGCAATGGGGCACAGGACCCTTATACACCAGGAAGGGGGCAAGGTTGGAATTGCCTGGAGGGGGGCAAGAGACCTTGGGCAAATAGTACGTGGTTATTGGTTTGGCGCCGGAGGTAACAACGTTGCTTGGGGCACTCGGGGTTAGCCCTTCTGCCTTATTTCCTTTAAGAGCCCCAGAATCAGCTCCTCCTTCAGAAGTTTTTGATTTTTTGGGAGGAGGTTGTGACTCCGCCTGCTTGGAAGAGTTATTTTTTACCTTTCTCCTCTTTTCTCCGGCCTTCTTATCCTCAACACCGAAGGAAGGCTTTTCAGATCCGCCTTCCAGCAAGGGAATGTCGTCACCAGCGGATGAAGTGAGGACTATGGTTTCAACAGTAACCTTCTTGGAATTTCGTTTTGGCTGAATACTATTCTCAGCTGAACCGGATTTCCCTCCAGCCTTGAGCGCCTTCAACTTCTCCATATCCGATGACTCAGCTTCGATTTCAACTGCGCAATCAAATAAGAAGACTATCAGTAATAGAAGATTTCAAGACATAAAAAGAAAGAAAACAAAAAATGACAGAAAATTACACAAATACTCCTCGCGGGTAGTTTTTGACCCTAACAAACGCCTGCAAGAGAAGAATTTGTGCGAGGCGGTGTATGATTCAAGAGTAAAGAGAACGGAGACAGAAGTAGGGGATAACTCAGCCTCATCAGTATAATAAGCCTGGGAGGTCAATAAAAAATGCTCGTGGGACCAGGCCACGGGAAATTCATTTATCCCTTCTTTATTTTACCAAAAAATTGGATCGTCGGGCTTAATACGGATCCTGGTGAAGTAGGGTTTGAAAGAACGCCCGTCAACTTTGGCAGAGTCAGTATAGGACTCGAAGTTGACAATCCTGGAGTGAGTACGGAGGGTCACCAAGCTTACTCCTCCGCTTTGCTTATTCGCACGACGAACCACTTGCGTGAAATAAAAGAGCATAGCGACCGTCGGTGTGAAGTTAAAGTGCTCCCCAAGCACTTCAAGAGAATGGATCAATCCCCATCCATTGGGGTGAAGCTGAGAAGGAGCACAGTCCAAGAACCTCAAGACCCCCATTTGAAACTTCGTCAGAGGAAAGCGCACACCCAAGTTCAAGAAAAGGAAGTCATACATATAGATGAACCTCTCATCCGGCATGTAGCATATCTGCTCTGAAGGAAGGGGTGCCAACACCATAAAACGCTCTTTGTGTTGCTCCTTTTTATAGACTGTGAAACGAGTTTCCAGCCTTGCTCCATTCTCCCTTGCGTGGACAGATGGTGTGTCACGGAATTCATCTGTCACCCAGCAGTACGGACGCGTTTTCTGGAGCTTCAACCAGTCAATCTGATGTGCAACCACGTTGCATAACCCCAAGGCGATCTTTAGAATATACTGATGAGATGCTGCTCCACCACCAGAAGTGCTCTCTCCAGTCATTTTCCATAGAGCTAACTTAAAAACCTTCACACTGCGATAAAAATCCATATCATCAGAGAGGTATAAGTCAGCGCTCTTATCACTCTCACTAGAAGAGGATTCCGAGGAGGGTATTATCACCCTCCGCCTGGAGTAGGGTGACGCCTCCCTCTCTGAATGATGTGGCCAGGCGCTAGAAGAGATCACAGGGATCCTTCCACCTCGACACGCAGGAGTTCGAGACGAAGCTCTCCCTCCTCTAACCCTAGGGCCAATATGGCCCGAGCCAGTGTTTCCTCTCCCAGACATTTAGAAAAGTATAAATATGAGGAGTTCAGGGAAGTGATTACCTACGATGAGAAAGGGTCGAGGAATGAACTTCACAATGCAGGAAAGCAAGCGTCTCTTCGAAATTTTCACAGAGTTTTGTCAAAAAAGCAGAGGCAAGCGAATTACAAATCTGCTAAGTGCTCCTTTTATAAGAGGAGAAGGGTTGCAGCCACCGGTTCAAGGTTATGTCATTTCGTCTTTAAACAGCACCTTTTCATAAAATCGATAATGTCGTTTCAAACTCTAAGGTGTGAAAACGGTGTTGATTCGCCAAAAAGCCTCTTAAATGGGCTTCGAAATACGAATTCCAGACCCACTAAGCCCCTGAATGGTTGTTCAGAGACGCATCTGAACAAAGCCTTAGTGGCTGGCCCGCGTGCTAAAAAGCATTAAATGACCAATCATGAGAGCATTCCAGCTGTTACTCGAATACCAAGAGTTTCAAGTTTCAAAAACCTTCGAAATTCTCGCATAATGAATCTTTGTCCAAATCTGTCGTAGGAATACTACGACGATGAAACTTTCGACAATAGATCGGCTCCTCGAACAACTACGTAACATTGAATCATAACACCCCTTAAGAAACATTTTGAATGGTAATAAACATTTCTTGCGTAAGCATACCAGCATCCAGACTTTTCGCAGGATGTACAGCTCATATGAGCAACCTCGTAGTCCCTCATACAAGCTAGGGGGAAAATGATCCGGTCTTGATACCGGCCCCAAGACAAGAGTGACGTGTCATCCGATCTAGCCATGCTACCGACCTCACAGGTAAGACATCGGACCACCTGGAAGCGTCTGGGCGTTCTCCCAAGACCGGCGAGTCTGTGTTGACACCTCCCACATCGGATACAGCATGCTTTATACATCAGATTGTTAGTAGACACTAGTAAGTGGCCTTGGGAACAGCGCAGTGGTTCCAGTCGCCCATGACGAATCCACCCCATGAGGGACACGCGCCACGCTACTTAACCCACGATTGTCTCCCACGATAGATTAAACAAATATATTTTCCATGCTTTGACAAAATAGAATGGGTATGATTCTTTCCTCAAAGCCACTAACACCGAGGAACATGCCTTGCTCCCCAGGCCTAATCAGGCCCATAATTCCTGAGCATCTATATATGTTAGAACTATGCATGCTATTTCTCTCTCTGATCGCTCATTATTACTTGTTGCCTCATGCATTTATGTCTTACATACTGCCACTAACTTGATCGTCGGAGTCCATTTACAGGTGGCACCCCCCTTCGCCTCCACTCAACGTGAAGGGCCAGTGTGTAGGACCTCCGGTGTGTAAGATTATCAAGATAGCAAGGCCGGTTTTCTCCCACTGAGAGATCGAATTATAATACCGGATACCTACTGTACCGGTGTACAAACATCGAATCGTTGACTTTTGTGGTTGTCCTTACACCGGAACTGTTGACCCCGGCTCAGGACAGAACACCAGTATACAATGGGGCCCAACTTCCACTGATCAATCTCATATACCAATTATCATGTGCATGGCCAGCCACCCTTATCTCCCCTGCCCAACTAGAGCGACCGGAGCTCTCCTCATTCTGGTTTTCATAAATGGGTAAGGACTCAGTCCAATCATCATAATGGCCAATCTCTCATCTCCATAGAACGGGCACTCCACGGTCATAGAAAATCCCGCCTCTTGTCGAAGTATACCAGAGTTTGCCACGGGCTGTCCGGCGACAGACGCGAATCCGATGCACTTGGAATTCTCGCCTCCGATATACTCCCTAGACCGCCCTCGGGTATCGAGGCGCTGGCAAATTCTCGGAATAGTTTGTTTACCAAAGCTTTAGGGAATGAAATATTTAAATTTTCTTATTCAAAAACATGATCTTAAAATAGGATATTTCTTTTAGGAAAAATAGTGACAAGATATAATTTCCAAAATTTTCAATTTTATATTAATGTTATCTAGTCGTATTATTTTACGATGACAATTTAAATTGGCTCAATTTTCTAAAAATTTCCATAGAACTCTAAGTAAAATACTTTATCATTATAAAACATTTCTTCTAGTTCTATGAAAAAAATAAGAGAAATCTTTTTTCTCTAAATTAAAGGTAAACACAGTTAATTTTCTTTATTTATCCAAACTTCATTTTCATCGTATTTTATTTGAAAAATTCCGAATTAAGAAATTCCAAAGCCGAGAGAATTTAAATTTTAAAATAATAATTAAATATAGGTATTTCAAGTATTAATTATGCCCAAAATCAGCCCCTACACGAAAAGCTCACTAAGCGCTAACATCCTTCATTTAAACATTTGTAAAAATACGTTTAAGGACAAATCGCGCGCCGAAAATTCTCCCAATTAATTTTATTCATTTAGGTATTTTTATAATGTTAAAAATTCATTTCTCATACCACAAAATACTCCTCTAAAATATTTTTTCCAAACTTCTCCATTTACCCATAAAAATGCATTTTTCACCGTTTCTAAGTTACCGTTCGCGCCTAAACTCGGGTCCCTTTTAATTCTTTTATTAATCATCACATTCATAACATTTTTATGACTATAAATAATACTCAAATATATTAAAATACAGCAGCTCCAATTATCTCAAAATTTTTCCAAGAACAAACTTCAAATGTACTTTAAATCGATTTTCTTTTGAATTTTAAGGGTATCGTCTAATAAATATAAGACATTTATTTTTCCTTATTAAACAAAATTGCCGAATTTAATATTTGTCTAAAAACTAATTTTTAACAAAAGAATTTCAAGGATTAACCATACATTCAAATCTCAAGCACTAATTTCATTTTAAGCATATTTCTACGTTAGGATCTATTAATGTTAAATCTTTTAGCTAACCATAAAATTTTTCCAACAGCAATAATAATTTATTCTTAGTTATAAAAACTTATTTTAGAATATTTTAGATCTCCAAAAATATTATCAACACCACAAGCCACTAATTTCACCAAGAACACACCATATTTAGCAAGTATATTACATGCATGTAATTACAACAAGAATTTCTGCAGCAACCAAAATTAATAAGTTAGCAACATCATCATTAAAAATTCAGAATTTAAGTAGCTTAATAAAATCATGGTGCAGCCATGATATCACTAAAAGATCTCAATTTTTTCAAAAGATTTACAAGATATAAGCCATGCAAACAAGGATCTTTAAGGAGATATCAAAGTATAAGTTCTAAGGAACACTTATAGTGCACCATGCATGCATCACTTTATGGATTTTAAAACAAACAATGTACTCCCCGTTACCACAAAAAAATATCCTCCAAGGAAGGATATCAAGACTTTAAAGCTTGCTTCTCGATCATCATGGATTGCTTCATTAACAAGAAGGAAAATGAAGGCTAGGAGGTGTCAAGTGCAGGGGTAGTCACTTGCTCGTGGGTTTGAGGGATCTTCTAGGCCGAATTAGGAAATGGGCCAAACATACAAATTGTAGATCTTTTTGTTATATTTAATTTGGTATAATACATATAGAAATGAGAGAGTTATGGGCCAAATACAAAAGGAGTGCAGGGCTATGACGAGATTTTTATTCCTTCAAAGCTTATTTTTCTGGGCTAAATTGGTAGGGATTTGAGCTTTGTGTTCTTCATCAAAGTTGTAGAGAATTGCATTAAGAAATATTTTGTGAAAGAATTATTCAATTTCATGGTCATATGAGAGAGATATTTGAAAAATACTGAACCTAGTGCAAGTTGTTACTGGAAAAACGTGAATTAATGTAGCTTTTTTAATTTTTGGGATTTATGGGATAAGAATTGGTCTTCATGGCCAATATAAAAGTTGTATATAAATTCAATACAGAGATTTTGGGACAAGAATGACTTGAATCAAATATAAGGAGAGAAAATTACGCTCAAAATACATACAGATGCTCATTTTAGCTTACCCGAAAAACTTAAAATTAACGTTTTTGGGCTTGGTTGGTTAAAAACGGGCTTTGTGCTCACCGTAAAAATTGTTAGGGATGTTGTGAGGGGAGTTTTGGGATAAGATAATTGACTTAAGTCCCTTAGGTAATATTCTTGATCAAGACCAGGGGAGTTACATAGTTTGATAACTTAAATAAAATGCTTAAATATGAATATTTTTATTAAATCTCTATCACTTTAATTAATTATTCTTTGTTACCACAAGTATTATAAAACATATTATTAGTAGTATCTTAATCATCTCTATCACTCATATAATTGAAGTAAGGGTATTTGCCTTATATTCACAAAAATCTTTGTAGAACATAACATACAAGCAAGTCGGTCGTAGCCCTGTCATCAACACATATAAAATCATCATGAAATACAAACAACTGGTCTCAAGAACCTAATACAAAATAAGGGTTGTTACACTCTCCCCTCCTTTTAGAAATTTCATCCCGAAATTTCACCTAGTGCTAGCAAACAAATGAGGACAAAGAGTTCGCATCTTTTCCTCAAGCTCTCACATAGCATCTCCTTCGTCGGACTGACTCCAAACTACCTTCACCAAAGATACGTCCTTCCCTCTCAATTACTTCAGAAGACTGTCTTAAATCTTCACTGGTACAGCCTTATAGGTAAGGTTCTCTTTAAGATCAAGTTGGTCAGGTTTCAAGTATTATTCAGAGTGTGGTTCATATTTTCGGAGTTGAGAGACATGAAAAACATTATGAAGGTTGGACAACTCAAGAGGTAGGGCGATGCGATAATCACTCGGCCCAATTCTTTCAAGAATTTGATATGGTCCTACATACTTGGGGCTTAACTTCATTGTTTTCAGAGCTCTTCTTATTCCTGTCACAGGAGTAACTCACAGAAAAACATGATCTCCTTCCTCAAACTCGAGAGGTTTTCGATGCTTATCGTAGTAGCTCTTCTGATGATCTTGAGAAGTCTTCATTATTGCTTGAATTTCCTTAATTTGATCTGTGGTCTTCTGGATGACCTCTGGCCCAATCACAACCATCTCTCCTATCTCAAACCAACACAAGGGCGTGCGACACTTTTTTCTATATAGAGCTTCATACGGTGCCATCCCAATGCTAGCGTGATAACTATTGTTGTAGGTGAATTCCACAAGCGGTGGATATTCCTACCAACTCCTACTCTGTTCAAGCATAAATATCCTTAGAAGATCCTCAAGAGTTCTAATGGTACGTTCAGACTGACCATCAGTTTGGGGGTAATAAGTTGAACTTAGCTTCAATCGGGTTCCCATTGCTTGTTGTAAGCTCTCCCAGAAACATGAAGTGAAGCAAGGATCTCAATCAGATACAATGGCAGATAGCACTTCATGCAGTCTAACTATCTCTCTGATGTAGATCTACGTGAGCTTCTCCAAAGAATACTTCATGTTAACTGGGATGAAGTGCACGGTCTTCGTAAGTCGATTCACAACTACCCAAATTGCATCATATTCAACTGGAGTTATTGTAGTTTTTTAATTTCTGGGATTTATGGGATAAGAATTGGTCTTCATGGTCAACATAAAAGTTGTAGATAAATTCAATATAGAGATTTTGGGACAAGAACGACTCGAATCCAATATTAGGAGAAAACGTTACGCTCAAAATACGTATAGATGCGCATTTTAGCTTACCCGGGTAACTTAAAATTAATGTTTTTGGGCTTGGTTGGTTGAAAATGGGCTTCGAGCTCACCGTAAAAATTGTTAGGGACGATGTGAGGGACATTTTGGGATAAGATAATTAACTCAAGTCCCTTAGGTAATTTTCTTGATCAAGACCAGGGGAGTTACACAGTTTGATAACTTAAATAAAATGCTTAAATATGAATATTTTTATTAAATCTCTATCACTTTGATTAATTATTCTTTGTTACCACGAGTATTATAAAACATATTATTAGTAGTATCTTAATCATCTCTATCACTCATATAATTGAAGCAAGGGTATTTGCCTCATTCACAAAAATCTTTTTAGAACATAACATACAAGCAAGTCGGTCGTAGCCCAGTCATCAACACACATAAAATCATCACAAACAACTGGTCTCAAGAACCTAACACTAAAATGAGGGCTATTACAGACATCCTACAAATCATAAATTTGTTAAGTAACAAATGGTGGTGAGTCTGTTGATCTCACCACCCAGATAACGTTTTAACCTTTGTCCATTCACCATCCAACTTCTTTTGGACGTTTGATCTTCAATTTCCACTGCTCCATATGGTTTCACTTACTTGATTACAAATGGGCCTGACCACTTTGATTTCAATTTACTAGGAAATAATTTTAATCTTGAATTAAATAATAAGCCTTGCTGACTTGGTATGAAATTTCTTCTCTTCAATTTCTTATCATGGTAAGCTTTTACCTTGTTCTTATAGCACCTGGATTATTCATAGACATGATTCCGCATTTCCTCTAACTTAAATAATTGCAACTTCCTTTTGTTAGCTGTAGCAGTTTGATCAAAGTTAAGGAATTTTAATGCCCAGTATGCTTTATATTCCATTTCTATTGGGAGATAATAAGCTTTTCCATAAACCATCTGAAAAGGAGAAAGGCTAATTGGAGTTTTAAATGTAGTTCTGTAAGCCCAAAGTGCATCATCTAATTTTTGTTACCAATCTTTCCTTGAAGAAGATGCTGTCTTTTCCAAGATCCTTTTCACTTCTTATTTGAAATTTCAACTTGACCGTTAGTTTATGGATGATATGCTATGGTCACCTTATGTCTTACACCATAATGCTGTAACATTTTTTGAAGAATTTTATTACAGAAATATGAACCTCCATCACTAATCAGAGTCCTAGGTGTTCCAAACCTACAAAAAATATTTTTCTTTAAAAAATTTACCACAGTTTTGGAGTCAACATTAGGTGAAGCAATTGCTTCCACCCATTTAGAAACATAATCCACTACCAAAAGAATAAATTGGTTAGATTAAGAGTTGGGAAAGGGTCCCATGAAGTCGATTCCCCAATAATCAAATACCTCTACCTCTTGTATGTTTGCGAGAGGCATTTCTTGCCTCCTGGTTATGTTCCCTGTTCATTGGCAGTTGTCATAAGACTGTACAAATGAATGAGCATCTTTAAATATAGAGGGCCAATACAAACCTGATTGAGGGACCTTTACAATAGTCCTTTCTCCATTAAAATGACCACCATAAGGGGATTTATGGCAGTGTCATAACACATCATTAATTTCCTAATCGAGTACACAACGTCGCAACAAGTTATCCACTCTAATTTTAAATAGACGAGGGTCATCCCAAACTAAATATTTTGTATCTGTGTAAAAAGTTTTTCTTTGCTACTAGGTTAAATCATTTGGAAGAATTCCAGCTGCTTTAAAATTGGCCATATCCGCAAACCATGGCCGTTTTGTTATTTCAAACAATTTCTCGTCAGGAAATTCTTCCAAAATTTCATTTTCCTTAGCAGTGACCTCATCATTCATCAATCTAGACAGGTGGTCAGCAACCATATTTTCACTACCCTTTTTATCTTTGATTTCAAGATCATATTCCTATAAGAGTAAAATCCATCGGATTAACCTAGGTTTAGAATCTGTTTTAGTCAAGAGATATTTGATTGCTGCATGATCAGTAAAAATAATTATTTTAGAGCCAATCAAATATTATCTAAAATTTTCCAGGGCATACACTATGGCTAGTAATTCTTTCTCAGTAATGGCATAATTCACTTGATTTTCCTTCAAAACCTTACTAGTATAATGTATAACCCTAAAAATATTTTCATGCCTTTGTCCTAAAACAGCTCCTACAACACAATCACTTGCATCACACATAAGCTCAAAGGGTAAATTCCAGTTAGGGGCAACAATAACAGGAGCAGAAATCAATTTTTCTTTTAAAGAATTAAAAGCTTTAAGACATGCTTCATTAAATTTGAATTCAACATCTTTGTTTAAGAGGTTTGTCAAAGGTTTAGCAATTTTTGAAAAATCTTTAATGAACCTTCTATAAAACCCAGTATGTCTTAGAAAACTTCTAATCCCTTTTATATTTACAGGGGGTGGGAGTTTAGATATCACCTCAACTTTTGCTTGGTCTACTTCAATAACTTTTGTAGAGATTTTATGACCAAGTACAATCCCTTCTGTCACTATAAAGTAACACTTCTCCTAATTTAGGACCAGATTTGTATCAATACACTGCTTCAGTATGATGTCCAAGTTTGATAGATATGTATCAAAAGAGTTCCCAAAGACTGAGATATCATCCATGAAAATTTCTATGCTCTTTTCTTATAAATCTATAAAAATAGCAAACGTATATCGTTGAAAAGTAGCAGGTGCATTACACAATTCAAATGACATTTTTTTTATAAGCAAAGATACCGAAAGGATATGTAATAGAAATCTTTTCTTGGTCAAGAGGATCCACAACAATTTGGTTATATCCAGAATAACCATCAAGAAAGCAATAATAAGCCTGTCCAGATAATCTTTCAAGCATTTGGTCCATAAAGAGGGGAATGATCTTTTCTTGTTGCTTGGTTCAATTTTCTGTAATCAATGCACATTCTCTAGCTTGTGACAGTTCTTGTTGGGATTAATTCATTTTTATCATTTACAATTACTGTCATACCACCCTTTTTAGGTACTACTTGAACAAGACTTACCCAAGCACTGTCAGAAATAGGATAGATGATACCTACTTTGAGCAATTTTATGACCTCCTTTTTTGTTACCTCTTTCATAGTGGGATTGAGGCGTCTTTGAGGTTGGGCTACAAGCTTGAAATCATTTTCTAGTAAAACCCTGTGTATGCAATAAGATGGGCTTATACCTTTCAGATCTTCAAGTGTCCATCTGATTGCTTCTTGATTCTTTTTCAGCACCTCCACCAATCTTTCTTCTTCTATTTTAGTTAATGAATTACTAATAATAACTATTTTAAGATTACCTTCCTTTAGAAAGATATACTTGAAGTGTGAAGGCAAAACTTTGAGCTCTGGTCTTTGGATTTGTTCGACAGATGTTTCTTGGAGTTCCTTAATCTTTCTAGCTTCAGGGGAAATATTTTTCCCTCTTTCAAGTTCTTCCAAACACCTGTCTGTCTGTCTTTCCTCTTCCTTATTTAAAACATTCAACAGAGTCAATCAATAATTTATTGAGAGGGTCAGAAATAGACATACCTTTTGATATGGAGAGGCAAACTTTATCAAGGGCATCCACTCTAAAACAATCTTGTTTCGGGTTAGGATGTTTAATTGCCTTGAAAACATCAAAATTTACCTCCTCATCATGCACTCTGACTGCCAATTTTCCATTGTCCACATTAATCAGCACTCTAGCAGTCTTCATGAATGGTCTTCCAAGAATTAGGGGGACTTCAGTATCCTCCTCCATGTCTAATACTATAAAGTCAACAGGGAAGAAGAACTTGTCCACTTTCACAAGTACATCTTCCACAATTCCATAGGGTCTTTTGATTGAGTGGTCTGCCAGTTGTAGAGTCATCTTTGTCCTTTAAGGATTAAGATCACCAATGTGCTTCATCATACTTAAGGGCATTAAATTAATGCTAGCCCCTAAATCTAATAGAGCCTTCCAAATATTTACACCTTCAATTGAGACGGGAATGATGAAACTTCTGGGATCTTTTGACTTTTTCGGCATGTTGTATTGCAAGATGGCACTGCAACCAGCTTCAAGCTCCATAATTTCTTCATTATACTTCCTTTTCTTTGTGAGTAGTTCTTTTATAAACTTTGCATATGTTGGCATCTGTTCCAATGTCTCTGAAAATGGAATGTTTATTTGTGACTACTTAAAGATTTCAAGGAATCTCTTGTATTTTTTTTCCTTATCCTTTCTTGATGGTGCATGAGGATAAGGCAGATCCTTGACAGGAGGAGTCTGACCCAAGTACTGATTCTTTTATTTTTTTGTTTTTTTTGTTTTTCTTCTTCTTTTTCTTGTTTTTCTTTATTTTCTTCTTCTTTGTTTTCTTTTTCATCACTCTCTTTTCCTTTCTTTTCTTCTTCACTCTTTTCTTTGTCATTCTCTTCTTTTTCATTTTTTTCTTTTTTACTCTTTTTACAAGTTTCTTTATAATCAGTTCCTACAATTTTACTGCTTTTGGTAAAAATAGCTTTACATTATTCTCTTAGGTTTGGGTATTGGCAGAAAAACTAGAACTCTTCATTTCAGCTACTTTCTTTGCTAGCTGTCCCAATTACAAATCCGACACTTTCTATGTGGCTTCATTTGTTTGTATATATTGTAGCAATTGTTGGATAGAATCTTTTATCCTTGTCAATCTAGCATTTTGATTAGATTATGGTTGTTTTTGAAACTGGTTGTTGGGAGGCCTATTGGAAGGTGCAACATCTTGTTTCCATCCAAAATTCTAATTTTTCTGTCCATGTGGAAAATTGTTAGGAAAACGATTACCAATATTGAAAGGAAAATTACTCACGGGTAATCTTTGGTTGTTCAGAAAATTAGCTTGCTCATGTTCAACTCCATCAGGTGTATAATAAGCGTAAGGTTGTTCACCCATACAATGAGCGTACTATTTTAACTGAATAGAGGTTAGTGATGACACTTGAGCAATTTAAAGTTTCTATAATTGCTTACTCATTACTTCAATTTGTTGTGTCAACAATTTTTGTTAAGCTAGGACTGCATCATTGACTCCTAACTCAAGCATACCTGGTTTTCTAGAAACATTACCTCTTTTATGTTTTGCTTGTCTGTCAATGATGGACATGGACTCCATTATAGCTATTGCCTTATCTATTGTTTTTGTTATGTTCTGGAACCGGGGTCAAGAGTTTAGTGTCTTGACCAAGGTCAAGGGTTAATGACCTTGACCACAGTTACCTCTCTAACTCTGAATTTTACGCTGTCTCAATGGAGTACAGTATTTTATACCTAGGTTCAGTGGGAATCTGAGGTTCTTCGAGTTCAAGATAGAATTGATGTTCCTAATCAAGCCGAAGTCCAATAAACCACACCGGAGGGGTACCTGTAAAAGATTCTTCGTTGCCCAAGTCAGTATCATGATTAAGATAAGATAGGGTATTATGGAGGTAACTCTCTAGAATTGGATCAGATCTCTACTCAATAATAAATAAGTTGTATTTATAGAGTTTACCTTAGTTTAGGAAGTGATTTGACCATATTCCTAACTTACTGTTGCTACAGTATCTGAAGGGTCAGGTTGCCCATACTTTTTCTGACTCATTGTCTGGTTGTCAGCTACGAGCCAGGGTTAAGGGAATAAAACTGTAGCCATTAACAGTTTCAGACTACAGTTATAGATTTAATAGCCATCTTGGTGACGTGGCATGATATACTTGTACTCCAAACTAGGTTCTGGTTGCCACCCTGGATCATTTTGGCCCTTAGTTTATTGTTATGGCATTGTCATAATAATGAACTACTTCCAGACCTTAGATGAGTAAACCGTTGTGGTTTTTGAGCCGATAAGCTGATGCCTTTGAGGTTAGTTACTTTGTGAGTTAGGTGAGCATTTAATGCGCCTTACTTGAAAAGCTACCACTTCACGTGGATCAATGACGTGTCCAATTGTGACTGGTCATCTTTCCCATGCGCCCTCAGGTGACATCACTTAAAGGTGAAGCGACGTTACTTTTGGGCCGGGATGCTTCGTCTCCCACTTTGTCCATGGGCCACGACGGTTGAACTTCGGGCCATGATGTTTCGATGCCTATATAAGGTGACGAAATCTCACCGGTTTCTTACTTTGCGTCTTTCTTCCAGACACTCTATCTGTCCATAGTCTTAATTCTTTCTTGACTTCGTCCTGGTCCGTACTAGAAGAACAGTCTGCACTGTAAACATAGGTAGCCTTCTAAACCCCTTTTATTTTCAATGTCAGCTTTTTCCACTAACAACGGTTAGGGCCAAGACAGCTCTTGTGAAATAATTTTGAACCCTTCTATTTCTTGGCCTGTCAAGGTTCCTTATAGTGGACCTCGGCTTACATAGACGGACATCCGCAGATAGATGACTTCAATCAATCGGGTTAATCTAAATCCTCTGGAACCGGAGTCCTTTTTTCTGGGGTTCCTAAACCTAAATCACCTTTGCCCCTTATGTCTCCGGACCAGGGTGAAGATTCCAACGTAGTGCACTACTGCACTGATGATACTGACTTTTATTCTGTTGTCTTATTTTTAGCGTACATGGTTGCTATGGATACCGCCGGATCATCAGTTCTGAGGAATGACCCCGATGAGACCTTCATGATTGCTGACAAAATAAACTGGCTAGCTTAAAAAGTTGAAGATCCATATTTCTAGGTACCTAAAGACGTGGTGGTACCTACAGTTCCCACGCCGTTGAAGAAGACGGTGTTCAGCTTGAGGAGGAGTCTTTTTGGTGAAATAAGAAGTACGAGAAGGATTTCTGTCTCATCCGTCCTACCTTCGTAGACCAGATCTGACATATTCCACGAGACCACTTCCTCTACTTTCATGACTTTACACTGCTAAAGGTGGGAGTCTGATTCCCCCTAAACCCATATGAGATGGGGGTGTTACGTTTCCTGGACATCGCCCCTAGTACACTCCACTCGAATGGCTGGGCCTTGGTGATGGCCTTTCAGGTCCTTGGGAAGCACCTCTGCTTCACTCTGATGGTTGCCATGTTTTTTAGGTTTGCTCGGGTGATGCGTTGAGCCAGAACCAGGATAGGCTTTCATAAATCTTCGATGTCAAAGCGACATCATAAATTTTGAGGCCTATGCCGATTCTTGTGAGATGTACGGCTTTTCCTTCAAGAGTGTGTTTCTTAAACTTCATGTAAAGAATACAACGTCTCCCTTTTGGAAAAATGAGAACGGTAATTACCTGATCCACACCGGGTGGACCCACAAGCATTTCCTCCTGGAGAGCACAGCGTACGCCATTGATGTGAGCTCTCTATCCGAGACGTCGCCCTGTCGTTGACACTCTTCATACCCTTTCTCAGGGTGCTCCTCTCTGATGTCGTCCCCTTCTTGGAACTCTAGAGACTTGGAATGAGTACCTCATTCATTTGGATATCTATCTTTTCTTTCCCTTTACATCTCTTTTTGTACTTCGATTTAGGCTAATACTTCCTTTTTCAGGGAACTTGAGTGCAGACGCCTTAGAGGAACTCTGGAAGGATTTAGAAGGCTCTGAGGTAAACGTCTCTAGGGAGAACCACGTCACCCTAAATTGAATAAAGCTTCAAACCTCTAAACCCCTAGAGGGGCAATGGCTCTTGAAACCGGCCCTGCCAAGAGGAAAGAGAAAAAGCAAGGGGCCAGCATCCCCAAGAAGCACAAGATGGATCCCGGTCAAAAAGTGCTTGACAAAGGAAAGGGGGTAGCTATAAAAGAACCAACTAGAAAGGACCGTCTCGACCCTTATTTCTGGCATGGAAGTCCTGGAGGATCTCCTTGTCAAGACTAATCCTCTTGATGTTGGCTTCACCCTTCCATGGCGTCTCAAAGAGAGATTGAATCCTCAAGACCTCGAGTTTGCTCTTAAGACCGCCATGTGGTATAATATCAAGACTCTCTCCACCATCTACCCGCCGCCACTGATGGGCCTAAGAGGGAGACTGAGAAGCTAAAGGAAAGGAATTCCTGGTTTTTTGAAGACCACGGGAAGGCTCACTAGAGGATTAAAAGCCTTAATAAAGAAAACCAAAGTCTTCGAAACTTCGAGGACGATTTAAAGAAGAAGAACGATAGACTTCAACTTAAGGTGGATAACTTGGAGAAGTTAGTAGCCAACGTTTAGAGAAAAAATGATGATTTATCCACTACAGTCTGGGATGAGCGAAGAAAATATAAAAATGATATGACTAGGTTCGCCCGAGCTGCTACGGATTCATTCAGCCATGTAGTTCGTCAAGTTGTCTACTGCAACCGGGGTGCCAGCTAAACTTGAACGGGATTGGCTTTTTTAACAGATTTTGGAATAGGGAGTTGGTAACTGAGGTTAGTGGGAAGTCTTACATTCCTACTGATGAGCCATTTAAATTTGCCCCTTTAGTGGAAGGAGAAGATGACACCCCTCCCGAAGGTGATGGTGGAGATGAGCATGCCGGCTCGGATAGGGAGGAGGAAGACACCGGCCCTGTGGACCCTTAATTTACTCTTGCTCTGTAGGTGGGATAAGCTTCACCCTCTCTTTTTTGTTACAATATTTTTGCTTTGTAGGCGGGATAAGCTCCCCCATTTTGGATTTTGATCATCTTGGCCATAGTGCCCTTCTTTATTAGTGATATCATCGTCTTTACTTGACTTTTCATATTTTATCGCTATAACATCAAGATTCGAAGCTTGTATAGGAATGTTTATTCATTCATTTCGTATTTAACCGTTGAACCAACTTAACCATTCTAGGGTTCCTAGACTACTCCAGGGTTTAATAAAACTTAACCACTCTGGGACCCTTGGACCACTCTGGGGTTTAATAAACTTAACCACTCTGGGGTCCTGGGACCACTCTGGGGTTTAATAAACCTTAACCACTCTGGGGTCCTTGGACCACTCCGGGGTTTAATAAAACTTAACCACTCTGGGGTCCTTGGGCCACTTTGGGGTTTAATAAACTTAACTACTCTGGGGTCTTTGGACCACTCTAAGGTTTAATAAACTTAACCACTCTAGGGTCCTTGGACTACTCCGGAGTTTAACAAACTTAACCACTCTGGTGCCCTTGGACCACTCCGGGGTTTAATAAAACTTAACTACTTCGGGATCCTGAGACCACTTTGAGGTTTAATAAAACTTAACCACTCTGGGGTCCTTAGACCACTCTGGGGTTTAATAGAAACTTAACCACTCTGGGGTCCTGGGACCACTCCAGGTTTAATAAAACTTAACCACTCTGGACTATAAGGAAGATTGCTAAAAAAGAATGTTATCATGTATATTCAGAAAACTATATTTTATTGATAGAATAGCACCCCGGCTACATACCTCATTAAAAACCTCCCAAGTAAATAGTGTGGAAAAAACCTTGGGTCGGGAAAAAGAGTGCATGACTTGTAGCGCCAGTTAGCTATAATATACACGAAGGTTCTTTACATTCCATTTATTCTTAAACACCTCTCCCTCTAAAGTTTCCAGCAAATATGCCCCTCCTGGTGTGACTTCGTTCACCCGGTATGGCCCTTCCTATATTGGTGCCAGTTTTCCTTGATGTGCAAAGTGATTTCCAACTGATTCCTTCCTTAAGATGAGGTCGCCCATGTTAAATCTTCTTTGCTAGACCTTTACGTTGTAATGTAATGTGGCTTCGGCTTTAACAGCTTGATCTCGTACAAAAGCTATTTCTCTGACCTCGGGTAGCAGATCTAGCTCATTCCTTAATCTTTGATCATTATTTATCATTTTAAATTATTGAACCCTTGGAGAGATTAAACTTATTTCTACCGTTATCACTGTGTCTACTCCATATACCAACTGGAATGGGGTTTTACCAGTGGATAAATGAGGGGTTGTTCGATGTGCCCATAAAATGTGACATAATTGGTTAGCCCATTCTCCTTTCGCTTCACCAAGTCGTTTCTTTAGACCTTTAAGGATTTCCCTATTTGCAACCTCGGCCTGACCATTGGTCTTAGGACGCTCAACTGATGAGAATACTTGTTTAATCTATAGTCTGTCAAGAAGACTTCTGAACTTAGTGTCTGTGAACTGTGTCCCATTATCTGTTATTACTCTTCTTAGTATTCTGAACCTTGTGATAATGTTCTCATAAAAGAATCTTCGCGTCCGTGTCGCGGTGATATGCACTATTGTTTTTGCTTCAGTCCACTTTATAAAATAGTCCACCCCGACTATTAGGTATTTCACTCTGCCCGGAGCCTTTGGGAAAGGTCTCAAAATATCCATGCCCCATTGGTAGAAAGGCCATGGGACTGCAGATGTGAACAACTCTTCCGCCGATACATGGTGCTCATTGCTATTCTTCTGACATGTATCATATTTTTTGATATACTCTACTGCGTCTTTGGCTAAAGTGGGCTACCAATAACCTGCCCTTAAAACATTCTTAACTAAGCTCCTGCCTCCGTAGTGGATACCACACTCCCCCTCATGCACTTCGGATAGGACTTCCTCTACCTCAGCCTCGTTCAAGCATCTTAGGTAAGGTGTCGTCACTCCCCTTCTAAACAAGCCTCCGTCTATCAATGCGAAGTTTGGTATCTCCTTCCTTAACTTCTTCCTTTTGATTGGGCATTCCAGAAGCTGTCCACTCATCATGAACAGGATAATTGGGATGACCCAAGAGTCCTCTGGATGTGCTCTGAATTGGATAGCATATACTTTGAGTGGATTTGAGATACTTGGAGCAGCTAAAGTATTCTGTATAACCATAGTTGTACTCCCTGCCCTCTTTGTGCTTGCTAATTGGGATAAAACATCGGTTCTAACATTATCCTCCCTGGGGACGTGCTTAAACTCAACCTCAGTAAACTTTCCACCTAACGCCTTAACCTTTGTTAGGTATTGTCACAACAACGGCTCCTTTGCTTGATAACTCCCATTGATTTGTGAAATCACCAACTGTGAATTGCCACAGAGCACCGCCCTACGTGCTCCTACATCTAGAGCCCCTCTAAGTCCTACCAAACATGTCTTATACTCTACCTGATTATTTGATGTTTTGAAATCAAATCTGAGGGATATTTCGATGCTCACCCTGTCTTCGCTCTCAGTTACCACTCTGGCCCCACATCTTTTTCCGTTTGATGAACCATCGACGTAAATCTTCCAATGTTCCTGTGGTACTGTGGGGGTTTCTCATGTTAACTTTGTCACAAAGTCTGCCAGGACTTGAGCTTTTTATGGTAGTTTGGGGTTCGTAAGAAATATCAAACTCTGATAATTCTATTGCCCACTTCGTTATTCTCTCTGGCAAGTCTGGTTTGTGACAAACCATTCTTAACGGGAGATCTGTCAGAACTATGATTAGATGTGCATGGAAGTACTATCTTAAACGTCGGGACATCCAGATCAACGCCAAAGCTGCCTTTTCCAATTTTTGATACCGGCCCTCCGATCCTTGTAATACTTTTCCGACGAAATATACCGGTCTCTGGCCATCAATTGTCTCTTTCGCTAGTGCGGCCCTAATGGCTTCATCAGATACGGATAGGTAAACTAATAATTTCTCTCCAGGGTCATGCTTCGTCAACATCTATGGGTTGGCTAAAACTTCCTTCAGCTCTTGAAATGCTTTCTCCTGCTCTTCTCCCCACTGAAACTCCTTATTCTTCTTTAGTGCTTTGTAAAGAGGTAATGACCAGTGTGCCATCTTTGGCATGAATCAGGATAGAGCTGCTACATTTCCATTTAATGATTGCACCTCCCTCACACTGGTTAGATTTCGTAATTCTCTCACTACCTTGCATTTGTCAGGATTGGCTTCTATGTCCCTCAGGGTTAGTATGAACCCTAAGAACTACCCTGTTGGTGCTGTAAATGTACACTTTAATGGGTTCAACCTCATATTATAGAGTTGTAGTCTCTGAAACACTTTCCTCAAATCTTCAATGTGGTCTCCCCTAGCCGGGGTCTTGGTTATTATGTCATCAACATACACCTCGACTATTCTTGATCTCATTCCATCAAAAACCTTGTTCATCATCCTCTGATAAATAGCTCCTTCATTCTTCAATCTGAATGACATAATAGTATAGCAAAACACTCCCTTGTCATTCATAAATGCCATTTTATCTTTGTCATCTTTCCACCTCAGAAATTGATTATAGCCAGACTACGCATCCAGGAAAGACAAGAATTGGTACCCCAACGAATCGTCCACTATCTGATCAATGCTTGGCAAGGGGTATGGGTCTTTGGGGCAACACTTGTTCAGATTTGTAAAATCTGTGCACATCCACCATTTGCCATTAGCCTTCTTTACCATTACTACGTTTGAGACCCAGGAAGACTATTGCACTTCCCTTATAAATCCATCCTTTAACGATTCTTTAGTTTGCTCACACACTGCCTATTGCTTTTCTGGACCTAGCCTTCTTTTCTTTTGCGCCACCGCTCTTGACTCTGGATAAACTGCCAGCTTATGACAGCAGAAGTTTGGGTCAATTCCTGGCATGTCGGCCGCGGTCCATGCGAACAAGTGCTTAAATTCTCTTAGTAATTTGACCAGCCGCTCTTCCATTCCTTGCTCTAAGGAATCATTAATTTCTGTACCCCTGACGAGGTCTTCTTCTAATATCACCTTCTTGAATCAGCCTTCCGGAGTCGATCTCTGAGGGTTCTCTGGATCTAACTTCAATTCCTCTTTTGGGTAAAGATCTATCAAATTTACGGATTTCGATATTGGTTCGCCATCATTCAATCTCTTCTTTTTTATGGACTCCTCCACCTTAGTCATTAAAACATTGAGTTTATAACAATACCTCGCCATCTATTGATCACCTCGGATAAAGGACACTTGGGTATTCTTGTCTATGAACTTTATTAACAGATGTAGGGTTGATACTATCGCTTCAAGGGCATTTAGAGAAAGACACCCAATAATCCCATTAAACGAGGATTTGACATCGATCCCCAAAACTCTTGTCCGTACCCTTTTTGACCCCAGTTCTCCTTCAAATGTCAGCTTGATATCCAGATAGCCTTTAGTAGACTACTTAGCTCCATTGAATGTCGTTAGCTCCTGAGTGTATGGCTGTAGATCAAAATCTGAAAGTCCCATTTTCTTAAAGTATTCATAGAAAATAACATCACACGAACTTCCCCGATCCACCAACATCCTTCTTATCATTTTATTAGCCACCACAGCTTCAATCACTACTGCATCATCAACTCCTGGCACTGTCGGGCCGTATTCATCATCAATAAAAATGATGGCCGAGGATTCGATGCCATCTCTAAATGGTCTGTTATCTATTTTCACCTGGACCGATATGATCATCCTCAGATGATTTTTTATTGCTGAATTTGACACTCTTCCTCCAGTAATTCCTCCAGTAATCATATTAATGACGTCTCTTTTCCCCAAACTGGGTGGTGGCTTCATCCAGGATTTGTCATCATCATCAATGTTATCTACCACGGCTTTTCCTTTATCCAACATAGGCTTCTTTGAACTTCGGGCCTCTTCTTCAACCGGATCCATCTCTCTTCTTCTTGGTGCCGCCTTCTCAGGCTTTGGATTCACCCTTTGCCTAAACAGGTATAGTTTCAACTTTCCCTCTCTTATCAGCGTTTCAATGGCTTCCTTCAATTAACGATATTCATCAGTATTATGTCTGGCTTGTTCATGGAACTTGCAATACTTACTAGAAGCTCTCTTTATCGGAGTAGGTTTCCTTACCCCGTACACCATCATCCCTCTCAATCCGACCTCCTTTAGGATTTGGCTAGGTCATACAGCCAATGGGGTGTATTGTACTGCATTGATACCCCTTCTTTCTCGTGGCTTTGGGAACGTGTCCCTACCAGTTCCTCTTCTTTCCATCCTAAATTCTTTCTTGTCTGTTCTTCTCACTTCTGTTTCCGTACTTCTTTGGTTGGTAGCCGCCAAGTGCATCTCTCTCTACATACTTTGCTGCCTTGTTTCTAAATTCATCCATTATCCAGGGTGGTCCTTTTGCCAAGGATAATGTAAAAGGTGACCGTGGTTGCAAAGCTTCTACCGTGATATGCATTTGTATCTCTTTTGTCAGCACCAGAACTAGTGCGGCTTCCTTATAGAACCTCTTCAAAAATCCTTTAAACTCTCTTCTACTCCTTGCTTGATCTGCGCTAGTGTATGCGATGTCTTAGGTACATCTCTGGACACCACGAAATGTTATAGGAATACATGGGCCATATGTCGTCCCAGGAATCTATCGACCCAATAGGCAAACTCTTGAACCATCCCAATGCTTCAGCGGACAGCTTTCTTGGAAACATCCTGCATATAACATCCTCCTCAGCACCTAGGAATAGAGACTCATTCATATAGGCATCCAGGTGGTTACCGGGGTCTGACTCCTCAGTGTACTTCCCAATAGGCAGTTGCTGCGGGGTTTGGAGGTGTCTTGGAATTAGGACACTCATCAATCTTCTAGTAAACAAGATTTTGAACCGGTATTCTCCTCCTCTACGGTGATTCATTGCCCTCCTTTGACTACTCATTTCTTCAGTCCTATGCGTAGATTCTTGCTCATCGTACGTATATGTCGAAGACCTCTCCTGGTGATAAGGATTTTCTGGTTGCCTTTGGTCACCACCTCGACTCTCTCTATGTAACACTTGTATTTCCTGGTGAAGCTGCCTTATAACTTTATACCTGGGATCTACTCGTACCATGGCCTTGGACCTCAACTCCGTCCTGGCGGTCTCCGCTATACCTTCGTTATAATCCAATGTCCTTGCCACATTTTGGATATGTCCTTCTGGGGTTTTGTCTCCTCTAGGGCACTCCATGACTTTTGTTTCAAGCGATGCGGGACTCACAAATTTATGTGGTCTCATTGGGCGTGCCAATGTTCTGTTCTGGAACCAGGGTCAAGAGTTTAGTAACTTGACCGAGGTCAAGGGTTAATGACCTTGACCGCAGTTACCTCTCTAACTCTCAATTTTACATCGTCTCAGTGGAGTATGGTATTTTATACCTAGGTTCAGTGGGAATCTGAGGTTCTTCGAGTTCAGGATGGAATTGATGTTCTGAATCAAGCCGAAGTCCAACAAACCACACCGGAGGGGTACCTGCAGAAGATTCTCCAATGCCTAAGTCAGTATCGTGATTAAGATAAGATAAGAAATTACAGAGGTAACTCTCTAGAATTGGATCAGATTTTTACTCAGTAATAAATGAATTGTATTTATAGAGTTTACCTTAGTTTAGAAAGCGATTTGACCATATTTCTAACTTACTATTGCTACAATATCTGCAGGGTCAGGTTGCCCATACTTCGTTTATGAATAAAGCTATAGCCATTAATGGTTTCAGACTACGGTTACGAATTTAATGGCCATCTTGGTGATGTGGCATGGTATACTTGTACCCTAGACTGGGTTCTGGTTGCCACCCCAGATTAGTTTTGTTCATTAATAAACCACTTGCACAGGCATCTAACATCATCTTAAACTAAGGCAACAAACCATGATAAACAATTCTTACCTTACCACCATCATCCAAATTGTGATTTGGACACTTTCTTAACAATGGTTTGAATCATTCCCATGCTTCTCCCAATGACTTATCATTAGTTTATGAAAATGAGTGAATAGTTGTCATAGCTTCAAAATATTTAGAAGGGGAATAAAACCTTTCTAAAAATTTTCTTTCAAGATCGGACCAATTTGCAAAACTACCATGTGGATAAGATTTAAACCATTCTTTAACCTTCCCAACCAAAGAAAAATGAAATAGTATCATGTACACAGATTCTTCTTGATTGTGTTCAAAACTAATAGTGTTGCACAATTCATAAAAAATAGTTAGATGTTCATACGATTCTTCATGATTTAGACCAGCAAACTGATTATTTTGAATTATATTCAATGTATCAAGTTTAATTTCCACCACAGCCACAGGTCCTTGAAACATCCCTGATACACAGGGTGGTTCATTGATAGCAGTAAACTGTCCCAAAGTTTGTCTTTGTTGTTCCCCGACTATTTTAAAATTTTTAAATTTTTGAAAAGAAGATGAAGTTAAAGAAGAAGAAGTAGTAGTAGTTTGTGTTTTAGATTTTAAAGATTTAAGTCTTTTTATAAATATTTTGATCTTAGGGTCAAAGTAGATCCTTCCTGCAAAAGATTGAGTTTAAATACACGAACTAAACAAAGAGAGTTAGTGTAACAAGAGTAATTAAAGAAGAACTAAAAGTGAATGAATGAATGAGTAAAAAAATAATGAAAATTTACCTAAGTTAAAAAGTAAAGAAATTTTACCATGGTAATTAAAAATTTACTATTTTACTGAAATAAATTCAACCCCCAGTAATGGCGCCAGAAAACTTGTTAGTGCCTGAATGTTGTTGGCTTTTTGGCAAGCACACCAATATATTGTTGTAGTTTTCAAAATAGATATCGTTCCCTCAAGGATTGAATGTTTTTAGTGTGTAATAGTAATTTTTATTTACTATGGTAAAAAATGTCAAAACTTATTAACAAAAGAATGATTCATATACAAAGTGTACAGTATTCACAGATTTAGAGATTGATTGATTCATTGAGAAAAAGATGATGTAAAGTAAATTTTAAATCTATCTAGCAATTGACTCGAAAATTAGTACTTAAGAATAAATCTGATACTTGAGATTTAAACACAGATTGACAAACTATATGGAATTTGTATCCCCACACTAGAATATAACATAACAATTATAAACATACATATTTAATTATCAAGTTTATGTTATTGCAGCTTAAAATCATTAAACTCAATCTCTCGGTGAATAAATTCTAAATAGTTATAGTAAAGTCTGATCCCTCAGATGCTTTCTCAGTAAAACCTTGCTTTAAGCGCTGGCCTTAATACAACAATAATTACCAACTCTATTCCTAGTAATTGGTATATTAAGGGTATTTTAACTTTTACTTTCGTTAAAGTGGTTTAACACGCATGAAAATCATTCTCCCGTTTGAAGTTTATACTAATAAAGGTTGAAATACTAACATGAAACTTGAATCTTAAACATGCATAATTCATAATCAAAACATAATATTCATAGATTGGTTCGCCAATTCCAACATAAACAGATTAGTTACACATATTGAAAGTAAAAACAGAACTTACAATTGAAGACATCACGGATACTTGATCACACTTGAACACACTTCATAATATGAAAAGAAATAACACTAAACAACATTCTCAAGTATATGGAAGTTATTTTGTAGTACAACTCAGAACTGAATTCGTGGGATAGGAAGAGAAAATGAAGGGATGCCCAAAACTCATGGCAAATGGCCCTATTTATAGGGTTAAGTAGAGGTCTTGACACTACACGTCAGGTCTCTGACTCAGCTTCCATTAATCTCATGATTTCAAGCCTTAATTTGTTCCATTATGTCCCAATGATCAGCAGGCATGTTTCTCACTGCGTTTTGGCCTTTAGTCTAAAGTGATTTCGCCATTGTTTGGCCCATTTTCTGAGTGCAATCCCACCTGTAAGTGGGATACACATAGCACCTGCCGCTATGCGTGGGCCTGACGCGTAGCGTCAACACCAAATTCCTGAAGCTGAGCGTGGGGTTGATGCTATGCGTCAGCCCTTCTGCTTTGAATAAATTTTCACTTTGATTCCTTAACTCTTTACTGCAAGAATAAAAGAAATGGGTTATAACAGTTAAATTTCAATAACTTCTATTTATTTAAAATAAAACTTAAATTTATTACTATTTAAACTAAATTTTATTAATTTTTCACATGCTTTTTATTATAAAGAATAACTAAAAATTGAGGACTAACACTGAACAAGTATTTATATGCTGCAGATCTTCTCTTCAAAAATAGACAGAGAAAGAAAAAGGAAAAATAAGCAAGAGAAAAATGATGAAACAAAATTGAGAGAAAATAGAGAGAGCATAAGAGAGAAAATGAGAGAATGTGAAAAGAAAGAATAAAAAGAAAAGAAAGAGAGAAATGAAAAATGACATATGTTATTACAAGAAGAAATAGGAAATTGTCATTAGAGAGAAAGAAAAGCTTGTTGTGAGGTTATGTATTTCATATGTTCAGAAGTCACAGCAACTAAGTTAGAGACATGAAATCAATTCGTCTCTTATGTAAAATCATTGTCTGTGTCTTAGTATTAAAAACTTAATATGTACTTCACTTCACTTCATCATTTACATGTACTAAGTTTTTGTATGTAAACAAGTCTCTCTTCATCTACATAAGTATGCTGATTAGACTCATGACTTAGCGTAGCTAAGTCTGAAGGCTTGTCATATTTGATGTTAAAATTCTTTTGATTTATTGTAAGAACAGGTCTGATAGATCTGTTGGGAAACACTGTTGGCCTGAAGAGGATTTAGAAACAATACTTGGGTTTGAACCAGGGGTGGCTTATGAAAAATACTTGGGATTGCTCCAGAAGTGGGTGCTTACAAAAGAATACTCGGGGCCAGGAGTGGCCAGTGTCAAGAATAATCAAATGTACGGGATGTGCCTAAGCGAGGTCTTTTACATAGTGGAAAATCCTTCAAGTTGAAGGTACTGTATGTAATATCTGAGTTGGAGGTGAACTAGTATAAATTGCTTGTGTATTGTCTCTTTCTCTCTGACTCTTTAACTATCAAAAGTCTGGTGCTTTATCATTAATATCTTTGATAGTAAAAGTCCAGTAAATAACGCTCTCTCAATCAAAGAATCACGCTCTCCTCATAAGCAAAAGTCTGGTCCGCTATGCAAAATGCTGTTGCGCTTAAATATCACTTTTTAGTTTGAAAAAGTAAACAGACTTATTCAAGCCCTCCTTCTATGTCTGTTCTCAGAACCTTCAACATAGAATTGCAACTCTGTTTTGTTAGGGAACAAGTCATTGTTGGCCGAATTTATGTCTCTCGTATCCCTAATATAGATAAACTCGCTAATTGTCTCACCAAACCACTGCCAGCCCCTCGCTTTGATGATTTTTCATGCCAAACTCAAGTTGTCTACATGCCTCTTGCTCTCCATTCCACCCTAAGCTTGAAGGGGGAATGTTATTATACATAAATCAAGATAGAAGTAGGACTTATGTAGCTTAGCCTGTACTTGATTGTTGATTGTATGGGACTATTATCCCAAGTCAGGCATAAACCTTGTGTTGTTAGGCAGCTACAATAGCTGAGCTGGCAAGTGTCAGCATTTCATGCTTATATAAATACTCCTCTACATTCGGGACAAAAACAAAATAGATCATAATTCATTTTATAACATTCAGATCATAATGGACTCTACCTTTTCTCTCTACGTTTTCCCGCACGTTTTCTCTGCTCTCATCTATTTTCTTTTAGAGAAAGGTCTGAATTTATTCCCCACAATTCCAATATTTCATGTCCATGCAGAACAGAATCTGTAACTCACATCCTTTTCCGTGGCAGTGTGTCATATAGGCTTTGCAGATGAAACAAAATAAAAAATTACCTATATTGGTATAGCACCAGTGTGTCATATAGCACATATATTTCAACTCAACTTGGAAAAATAAATTAAATTGCACCAGTGTTGTGTTATATACTATATAGCATTTCTCACATACCATTTTATTGAATAAAACATGTAGATTCAATTGATCACTGTTGCATATGAAATGAACAACATGTAAGCAAATTAACTTGATCAAGAGAAGATTGTTCTAGAAGCTTCCACTCCTAAAAAGATGGGATCTCAATGTTGGAGCCGCATTTGCCCGTAGGGGACACAGGGCACTGAATGAAGTCTGAGGCAGAAGTGTTGACACACAAGTAAACTTGGTATAGTTGGCTGTTACCCGAAGAGTCCACATTGCACTCAATGAATGGAGTAAACCCAATTGCATTTTGTATGGCCCCTTTTATGCTGCTCAAGCTGTAGGATCCCCCATCTGCTTGTATCCCTGACACACAACATGCAATTTTCTAAGTAATTTCGTAAAAACATATATATTGCTATCATATATATATAACAAACATATGTATCATAAAATCAGAATTTAATTAGTATATATTCACTATATAAAAAAAGTTTAATTATAATATTAATCCCTTAACAGTGTCCAAGTATCATCTGTCAATTATTATCAGGATGGAAATATATTAGACTGAGTTAGACTTTACAAGGTTTAATTTGTTTATTTTAGAGATTTCGGTCTCACCTGTTTATTTATGTAGGTGTAACTGTGAAATTTAGTTTGATATTTTTAAAAGTCTTATCCTGAAAATCAATTTAAAAGTTTATTTATAATCATTTCTGTTAAATAAATCTGATCCGATCCTGATACTGGCCAATGGACAATACAGTAATTTGACCGTAATCTGTCATTCAGGATTGGTATCCGGCATAGTTTAGTGTAACAACATCAATAGTCGATATTACATGAAAGGTCCCAAAACTGACTTCGGCATGAGTCATTCCCTCAATACCGGAAGGTCAGAGTTGACCTATATATCAGCGTGTTGAACAGATAACCTACAAAGTGACAGTTTGGTAGGTAGAGCCGTTTGTAAACGTCTCTTTCATGTATCAGCCTTTTTGTAAGGGATCAAAATAGTAGTGACACTGTGTAGGGAAACTTGGAGAGCAAGAAGACTCTTCCATTATATCTTTAGGTATAAATACTCATGCATCAATATAATAAGGTACAACATTCTCTCTCCAACTTACTCTTAAACTTTGATATTCCCGACTTAAGCGTCGAAGTGTCATTGTAGGTGACACCCCTTTCATCTCACAACGCATAAGGTTTGTGATTTGGTACGTGGAATCACTACAAGACTTTTATTTCTCACTGAAATAGAGGATATAATATTGGATCCTCGCTGAACTAGCGTAAAACACACACCTAAAATCAAGTATTAGGGACTGTCCTAAGGCTAACTCTTGCACCTTGGCCCTGACCGGTTCATTGGCACACTCGGTAGGTAAGAAGAAAATCTATTAATAGACATTAAATATATTAGTAAACATATATAAGACAATGTTTTAAGTAGAGTAACAAATATATAATGTCAAAATATTATAATTTTATATAAAAATAATTATAATCATATTTTATATTATTATATTATTTTAAATAGACCGATCTATTAAACTTAAAAGATGTTTTTGAAAGACCTAAAGTTTGGCTAGGCTTTCAAAAGAGTGTAAGCCTAGTTTATTTGAAAATTTGGTATGAGATGCCTTGAACCTAATGTTGATATAGACTAAACATAGGCCCATGTAATAAAGTGCTATATAAGAAAAAAAATTCTAAATATAAATAAATTTAAATAATTTTAGTTTAATATATATGGTACTACTCTTAAAATATTATTATTTAATACACATTTGAAATTTAAAGGAAGACCATTTAACAAGTTTTAATAAAATACATTATAATAACAAATATATAATTTTTTAGATGAAATTAATCACAATACTTGAGGTTAATTGTTTTTTAAAAGGTGTGAGGAAATTATTTTGTATTTATATTCAAGAATGGGTTTGTGTAATATACTATCACGGAATAAATTAAAGTTTTTTTTATATGTACCAGCACTAGTAAGAGCTTGGAGGAGGTTGGCTTTTTGCTTAAGGTTGAGAGCTGCAGCAAAATAGTCATGTTGCTTAAGGACTGACTCAGAGCAAGTGCCATGTTTGGTCCATTCATGGCTCCAGAATTCTATCCCATTGCTGCTTGGGCATGCTAACGTGGGCCAATCACTTTGCAATTTGCTAATCAGATCAGATATCTATTATCATATCAAACAGACAAATTAGTGGTAAATCAATCATCACACTTTTGGGATTTAAATATAGATCAGATTCTAAGCGTACCGGCTATGTCACCAATATCTAATTCAAACTTTACAATAAACTTGAAAATGTTTCCATCAAGGCACATGGAATTAATTAGTAGGAATTACTGATACTATTAATATATTAATGAAGAGATTATTTCATTATCTATGGAGAGAGAGGAGAGAGAAGTTAATTAATTAGGAGACATCTTAAACAGTGAAACTGACCAAATTTGTTGTATTAGAAAAGTTGTTGCGTAAAATGGAGTGGTAAACAAGTTTCCATTCTACATGATGAAATTAAAATTAAGAAATCAATTGGTGTAGAATGAAGTACCTGAGATTGCTTAAAAGGGTTGTTGGGATCACAGTTAGATGGGTATGAGCCATCATTGTTATTAGGCCAGAGACCATGAATGCCAAAATCTGCAGCAGGTTTACCAGTTGTTGGGTAGCAACAACTCCTCTGTGTGTCACAATATGATCCTGGCCACTACAAGTGCAAAATCCCAACAATGGGTTGATAAAGAGATTCTTAATTTGTAACACAAAGCATGATCTTAATTTCAACTAAAATTTATACTACCTGCTGAACAAAGTAGAAGAAATCAAAATCTTGTGACACACAAAGAACCGAGACATATTGTAGCAACAATAAAAGCTTAACGAAATTGGATCCCTTAGACTCCATTTTTTCTTCTTCTTGAAATGAAATGATGCTACAATTATGAAATGAATTGATGAATTTATAGAGAAATGGGAGGGAGGTAACGTAAGGCATGGTATCATAGAAGTATATCCCTCTTATGTCTTCTTAGCTTATGATATTTTATTATTCTGTGTAAAACTAAATTCTGCTTCAGAAGCCCAATTTTTTTTTATTTTTTTAATATGATCTATTTTGGTTTTAAGAATATTTTATTTTTTCTTAAATAGAGTAATGGCATATCGTCCAATAATGTCAATTCTTGTATTATGATTTTCTTTTAAGAAATAAAAGGTACTAAACGTTGAATCCTTATAAGTTAACTAAAATCCTCTTAAGTTATTCCTATACCCTTTTTATGAAGGAAAATTTAAGTAAATTGGATCACCGAGACTCATTTCTAGATCCTCGTAAATAAGACTGGAACCTTAATCTATTGGACTAATTTATTCTTTTTATAATTCAAGTGGACTAATCTTGAGTTATTCCAACATATATGAATTTATGTTAAAGATATTCTCTTATATTAATTTTTATGTGTTTAATTCTTAAATTAATTTTTATATCTAAACTTGAGTCTTTAAAATTTAATACTTACTTATATTTGATAATTTTTTAATTCTTTTTAATTTTTTTATGTGTTCAGATTTCTTTTCTATTATTCGGATCTCAATTTTAATTAGTTTTAGATATTTCTTTTTACATTAAAATTTCCTTTTCATTTTGACGTTTAATCATTTGTATTCTTAGATTATTTCTGTAAAAACCGTTAGGAGAAATTTTGTCATTTATGTGATCAAATTCAGCTGGAGTCAAAATAGGATATAGTATATATTAAAAAAGTTGTTCAATTTTTTAAAAAATTTATCTTTTCCCGGAATATCATCTACTTGTATTTGTAATATTTATATATTTATTTTATAATTAATTATTTATTCTATTTTTTAATTTTACTTAAATAATACATAAATTAAAATTATACTCATACATGTGATTAAATAGAAAAGACATATTCTCTCTTAACTAAATATCGAGGGTTTTTATCTTTACTTTTGATATGAAACAACTTTAAATGTTAAGTCAATTTTTGTATCGCTAATCCAATTGTCTACAGTTACATACACTAACTAAATATAATATATATATATATATATATATTATATTTCTGTTTGAAATTATTTTATGATTTAAAATTCTTCTAATAATTTAAATATTTAAATTGTTTAATTATTTAAGTTAGAATTTATAAACATTGTATCACCCACTTTCATTATATAAACTTTTTAACGTTAAGAATGTTAGTGTTTTAACATTAGTGTTTTTATTATTTACTACCAATATAAATGTTATCTTTTTAACGTTAGTGGTTTTGTTTTGTTTTTACAAACAAGAAGTTTATTTGTAACGTTAATGTGCCGGTCTTTTTCCTATATTTATGGCTTCTATTAGAGAGCATTTTAATAGGAGACTAAGTCAATTTTATTTCTTTCTATTAATATTAGAGTTTTTCTTGGATACCCTCTCAAAATTAAGGGTTTTAATACTCTTAAATATGTGTGATTTAAGCAACTAGAATGGATGGACATGATCATATCAAACAATCGGTCACTTGTAAATAGTCAACACATTAAAATATTTTATATGTCAAAATTTGAATGTGACAAGGCTTGATCCCACAACACATTAGAGAGAAAAAAAGCCTTACCATTAAACTACTTAGCACATTTAAAAAATATAACGTAACTATATCTAGTTATATTATATCTATAGAATGTATGTTCGATAATAAAATCTATCTACGAAATAAACATTTTTATCTTTTTTTATTTGGTATAAAAATAAAAATTAAAATTAATGAACGAAAAATGGCAGGAATATTTATTTTGCAAATAAATTATATTAATGGATATACATTCTACGAATATAATATAACAATATATAGTTATATTACATATCTTAAATGTAACCTAGTGGTGAGGTTCCTCTTCCATCTCCTACTCAAATTGAATTCTTCATATGCTATCTTAGAATTCAAACAAAAACGATGACTTGGAAAATATGTGGCATAGATTGAGTTGACATGTAGCTAGATACTAATACATGTGGCATAAATTCAGTTGACACATGGCTAGGAGGCTAGAGCCATTAGAGCCCTCAATTTACTGCGCTTAGCAACCGGTCAAATCAGTCACTTGTAAATAGTCAACATGTTAAAATATTTATACGTCAAAATTTAAGTGTAACAAAGTTTGATCTCCTAACATATAGGAGATGGAAGAGGAGCCTCAGCAAATTGAGGACATATATCATATGAGTTTTTCTAGGAATGGATGTCATCAGCCATGTGTGTGATTTAAATAATTGGAATGGATGCCCCTAGCTACATGTCAACTGAAATCACATATATTAGTCTCTAGTCACATGTTAACTCAATTTATGGCATATATTTTTTCAAGTCATCATTTTTGTTTGGATTCTAAGATAGCATCAGATGCGTTCGATTTGAGCAGGAGATGGAAGAATAGTCTCACAACTAGGTTATATTAAAGAGACGTAATATAACCATATATTGTTATATTATATTCGTAGAATGTATATCCATTAATATAATTTATTTGAAAAATAAATATTCTCGCCTTTTTTGTTCATTAATTTTAATTTTTATACTAAATGAAAAAAACAAAAATATTTATTTCGTAGATAGATTTTATTAACGGCAGATATAATATAATTATATATAATTACGTTATATTTTTTAAATGTGTCAAGTAGTTTACTGGTGAAACTTTTTTTCTCTCTAATGTGTTGCGAGATAAGTCTTCTCACATTCAAATTTTGACATATAAAATGTTCTGATGTGTTGACTATTTATGAGTGACCGATTGTTATTAGACACGATCATGTCCCTTCATTCTAGTTACTTAAATCACACATGATTTCGACACGTGGCTAAGGACATTAATTTTAGTTATTTAAATCACACACAATTTTGACACGTGGTATGACACATGGCTAGAGGTATTGAAACCCTCAATTTAAAGAGGGTATCCAAACAAAACCTTTAATATTAAGCTTATATCTTTATCTATAAGTAGATCCTCTTCCATTTTCATTATATATATGTCTTCATTCTTTTTTTTTAATTTTCTGATTTCTCTTGCCGTAATCAAAGAAATCTGACAGAATGCATTAGCGTGATTTGACCCAGGCTATACTAAACATTTTTCTTGTTATTATTTATTTTTAATGTTTTATTTGTTTACTGTTTCCTTTATGGATCTTTCTTTGTGTTTATTGCTACACAATTATTGATTTAATTTTCAATTAATTATTTTTTTAATAATTTCTAACCCTGGTGTGGCTCATAATCTGGATCTCTAATAGGGTATAACTAGATTTATTACACCGTGAATGTTTGATAAATGATAAAATGAATCATTTAAATATTTTATAATTAGAAATTTTTTTATTTTGAAACACTTTACTTTGTAATAATATTTTGTTTGAGAAACGTAATAATATTTATACTATTGATTTAATTTAAATAAACAACCACACATTCTATATAAATAATTGTAATTTGAAATCGTAAAAGAAAAGCAAAGCTTAAATGATTACATATCTCAAATACAAAAATATTAAAACATAAAGTCTATATGCGAAACTACACAACAATAATCACTATTAATTAGAAAATAAATCTATAAGCAAACAACATATACATAAATTATTTTATTGTTTTGCTTTGGCATCCCAAATTTGAGTTTAATTCCCGGAAGGATATTGTTTTGAACTAAAAATTGTCGTTTTGGCCACCTAATGACAACTGGATGCATGTTCCCATTTTTAACTTGAAGAAAACATAATATTGACCTCATAGGCCATTTCTCATGTAATATTTGTTAATTGGACAATTTAAATAAATATTTGTTAAGAGAAGCAAAAGCATTAAAAAAAACAAAATAAATGCTATATAAAATTGAATAACTTACCAAAAAAATATTTAGATTGGAATGTAGTGACTTTTTCTCATAACTAATTAAAAACAAATCTTTCAAATGCTTGATCGACTTAAGCCTGAAGTGGTTGGTGGTCATTCAGGGAGCAAATGAAGTGAAGATTGTTCAGTTGCCGGAAGAATTTCATCAACATTTCTATTATAAACCTCAATGGTGAATCCAACACCTTTATCATAATAGTATAAATATTATTATGTTTTTGCTACATCAATTACTCGTGCATTGCACGAAGGAAAATTTTGATAAATGATAAAAATAATCATTTAAATATTTTATTGTAAATACTTTTTTTATCGACCATTCCCCTTCGCGGTCCAACCTAACTCTAATCTGTCACATCATAACAACACCACCCACCACCACAAAAAAGCCACAAATAGCAAAAGGAAACAAAAGCAAAAAAGAATAGAAGAAGAGACGCGAACTTGCTCGCCACTATTTCCCCTTTCTACGAGCACTTGCCACCACAACCCCCGTCCGCGACCACCACGGTATTGCTGTGTCACCGTCCCATGTCACCCGACCTCAGCTCTGTTAACCGCCACTAGTTGGCCACCGTTGGTCTCTCCCTCTTCTCTTTTTTCTCTCTATCTTTTTCTTTTCTTTGGCTGCCATAATCTTGCCTCCCTTCTTTCTCTGTTTCTATTTGTATATTAGGGTTAATTTGGGCCAGGTGGGTTAAGCCCCGAAATTTGTTTTTTTTAGAAAAAGGTCTGAAAATAGTATTTCTGTTGCTCATGGTTTTAATGAAAACGCACTTAGTCTAGTGGCAAAATGCAAGTGCTAGAGTTTCAAGGGGAAAGTTTGAAACTTGTTAGCCACACTTATATTGTGTTTTTATTATCTTGCTTTTCGTATGTCTAGCATATCAACTGTGGTCATTGCTTATCAATTAAAACTATTGTTATTGTTCTAACCTAGAACTAGGGTCAAAAGTTGACCGTCTTGACCGGTGTCCGGAGTTACCTCACAAGCACTCAGTTTTACACAGCCTTAGTGGAGTACGGTATTTTACACCTAGGTTCAGTAGGAAACCTAAGTTCTTCAAGTATAGGGTGAATTTGGTGTTCAATTCTGTACTGGAGTCAAGAGCACACACCGGAGGTGCACCTGCAAAAGATTCTCCGATGCTTAAGTCAGTACGGGTATTACAGAAAGTAAGGGTATTACGGTGGTAATTCTCAAGTTAGTCTCGATCCTTTTATAGTAATAAATAAGATGAATTTATAGGGAATACCTGAGTGAAGAAGTGATTTGACCCTTCTCCTAACTTACTATAGCAACAGTGTTTGTAGGGACATGTTGCTCATACTGATTCTGACTCATTGTCTGATTGTCAGAGTGGGACCAGAGTCTTGACTATAGGTCTGTAGTCATACTAGTTTTGGACTCTATATATGACAGTTTTAACCATGTTCTTCTGGTAACTCTGATGACATGGCATCATATAGTTAGGACCCCGCCCGTGTGTTATGGAGCCCGGTTAGCATCCCAGATCAGTTGCTTTAGTGGTGATGAGTTTAAACCTTACCTCTTATCTTTTTAGACCCATTTATGTTATGTTATTTTATTTATTTTATTATTATCTCTTCTATTAAATACTTGATGAGGATAAAAATAAATAGTAAGTCAATCATTTTCTTTTGGTGTTTCTCTCTTTATTAAGTTAATGATTTTGTATTACTTAAATTTTTAATTTTTTAATTTTTAACTTAACCCTTATTCACACACAGAAAGTAGGCACAAAACCCTAAAGAATCTCTCTAGGGATTAGGTTTATTTTCTCTCTATAATGTGTCACTTAATTCAATACATGTGTATAGAGGGTACATTTATACCTAAGTTAGAATTAACAGGGCCCAGGCCCATTGGATTAAAACAAATGGGATTCCTTCTCTAGCTAAGATAAAAGAAATCAGGAGGACCGGTGAGACCCCCAATCTCGGGGGGAACAGGAGCCCCTCAGCCATTATCTCCAGGCCTAGAGCCTAGTGAAATAGCTGAGTATAGTCATGTGGCGTTTCTTCATATTGAGGTGGGACGAGAAGGACTGATTTCCAAGAGGCATGGATGAGCCGCGAGGAGTTGGTCTCCGAGAGGCGTGGTTGAGCCGAGAAGAGTTGGTCTCGAAGAGGCATGGTTGAGCCGAGAGGAGTTGGTCTCCGAGAGGCATGGTTGAGCTGAGAGGAGTCGGTCTCCGAGAGGCCTGGTTGAGCCAAGAGGAGCTGGTCTCTGAGAGGCATGGTTGAGCCTAGAGGAGTAGGTCTTCGAGAGGTGTGGTTGATTTGAGAGGAATTGGTCTCCGAGAGACATGGTTGAGCTGAGAGTTGGTCTCCGAGAGGCATGGTTGAGCTGAGAGAAGTTAACATCCGAGGGGAATCTTGGAAGGGGACTTATGTGTTTTTTGCCACGTGGTGAAGAGTTGATAACCGCCATTTTTCAGTCTTGGGGGTGCACGTTCCTGTTATGATTACGCCATTTCTGCGCCCCTATGCCATTAATACATCATTTAAAGTGCGTCGTTTCACCCCAGGTCGTCCTAAAGCATCGTGTCCATTGATCAGAAGTTCTTTTACTCCCCCACCGTTGGATGTAAATCCACGTCGTTTCACTTGAAATAATTTCCCAAAACATCATACTCCTTTGTCTTCGAACCCCGTTGTTTTACTTGAGGTAATTTCCATAATTTTCAAAGACGTCTCACCCTTTTATTTTCAAACCCCTTCGCCTTCTGACAAAGGTTAGCTCATTCACCTATAAATTAGCTTGCTTTTTTATTTCATGCTCTTTAGGCTTCCACTCTACTGTATCCTTCTTCACTTTCTCAAAGCTTTGGCTTATTGGACTTTGTTGCTTCCAAGTTCTACCCTCTTCTTCTTTTCCTAGCATTCCTCGCCCTACCCGTCAGGTTAATGTTTTTCCCCTTCAAACTGCTTTCGCCTTGAGAGTTATGATGGCATCAACTATAGAGAATTCTTATGAGTGGGTGAAGCATAAGGTGTTAGTTATCTCTTCCTCCCTTCAAAGTGAAGAGTCTGTGGCTCAACTGTGGGAGGGGGGAACGTTCAATCATTCCACCCTTGCTCGTAATGTAGAATGTGTTTATTGTTATACTTCTGATAGGGTTTTCCACGAGCATGCTGACCCGAGCGAGTGGGACTTTACCTTTGTCTATGAGACTTTCTTCTCTAGGCTACATTTGTTTTTCCCCTTCTCTGACTTTGAGGTCAGAATGTTAAGTGCTTTAAACATCGTCCTGACTCAGTTACACCTAAATGGATGAGAGTTTGTGAAGGAGTTTGAGAGCATTTTGGTCGTGTTCCCTCTGTCCCCTTATTCTTCTATTTTTTTCAATGCTAAAATTCTAAAAGTGGGAGTGTCTATGGGATGGGTCTCTCTGAACGGTGTCGCCTGCTGAAACTTAATTAGGACTTTTGACCAATCCTATAAGAATTTTAAAATGGGTTTTTTCAAAATCTGAGTCGGGCTAAATCCTCTTGGAGAGGACTTTTTGCATTATCCTCGACCTCGATTTCCCCTCTACTAGACTCGTGTCCCTGTTAAGTTCTGAGTGTCCTAGGATGATTTGTCCCTATGTGAGAGGGCGGATACTGAGTTTCTCCTCGAGGACTTGAAGACATATTTTAGCTCTCGGGATCTGATAGCCTTATCCCCTCATCCGAGCGCTCTTGACGCCTGAATCAGTGAGTGTAATTTTAACTGTACTGTGTTTTGTATTTTGTTGTCTGACTCTGGTTTTTCGTTGATTGCTTTTGTTTGTGCTACTGACATGACTCCTCACAACATCTCCATCAAATATTTGAGAAAATGCTACCTAGGCAGTGATCTCGAAATTGTCAGGGAAAAAATTGGCGGGAAGAAAGGGACAAGGGCGAGCTCGGCAGTTCTTGCAGGTGACTCTAGGGGATCTGCGAGAACTGTGACTGTCACCACGCCTATTAGCATAGTGCCTCTAACCTCACAGATAGAAAAAAAGGTAGGTCAGATGTCGAAAAGGCACTGCCAAGACGACTCCATCGAGGAAGGTGTGGCTTCAGGGTCGGCTGGGCTAGAAACTCTGGAAGAGGGTTATCTCGAGTCCCCACGCCATACTGAGGAGTAAGCGGGAGATGGTCCTCAATCCATTATGGTATCTGATAGCCTCGAATAGGAAATGGGGTCTCTGAATCCCCCGACCCGAGTGAAGCAGGGGTCTTCAGGGGTTGCTTACGTGGAAGGAGTGTCGGCCGAAATGATTGCCCGTGCCTTACCGAGCGAGACAGAGCTTAAGGATCGGTGTTGGGAGAGTTTTACCAACGGATCTCTCTGCGGCACCAGCAATTCTGCACACTCACTGTAGGATGTTTGCTTCCCCGTTCTGGGCTTTATGGACCAAACATTGGTGTTTAAGGAAGACGAGAAGAAGTTTGAGGGGTCGAGCGCGGCGGCTATGTGCCAAGCCGTAGAGATGTTTAACCTCTGGGCGACTTTGATGACTCAGTTTCTGGAGAAGCGTTTCACCGAGCAGGATAAGGAATTGGTGGCGCTGAGGAAAGAGAAGGCTACCCTGTAGTATGAGAAGACTCGCTGCGGAGCTCTCATGAGTTTACCTCCTTGTAACTCAGGGATGCTCTAAAGGTAATCGGGGGCTTGGCGGACGAGTTGAAGCTTACTGAAGCCGAGCTGGCGGAGGCCCAGTCGAGGAGGAATCTGGCAGAATCAAAGATGGCTATCGTTGAGGACCAGTGTGCCAATCTGGGTAGGCGCTTGGGGGCCACCGAGGAATTATACACCCTGGTGTGCATGGCTCGGAAGGAGGTTGAGGAGAAGCTGAAGGGTGCCAAGAACGACCTTGAGAAGCGTAAAGCAGAGGAGGCGACTTACGTAAGTTTTACAGAGGAGCAACTAGCCGAGAAGTATATGGTGGCCTTCAACCTTAGCCATCAACAAATTCAAGTGTTGAACCCTTCGGTGGATCTCAACCTGGAGGGAATTGGGCCCTTCTGAGTCATGGTGAATGGTGAGATCGTCAATCTTTCCTATTCGGAAGATGAAGAGGAGGTGGCTACTGAGGATATTTGAGAGGCGGAGGGAGGCGTGGAATTGATTGCGGTACATAAATGAAATTTTAGTACATAAACAAATTTTTAGTTTCACAACACATTTGCCGAGGGGATCGATTCCTCACTCGGACTTTTAAGTACTTAAACGGATTTTAAGTTTCCCAACGTATTTGCCGAGAGGATCGATTCCTTACTCAGACTTCGAGTACTTAAATGGATTTTAAGTTTCACAACGTATTTACCAAGAGGATCGATTCCTTGCTCGGACTTTGAGTACTTAAACAGATTTTAAGTTTCACAGCATATTTACCGAGGGGATCGATTCCTCGCTCGGGCTTTGATTGCATTGATCTTCTTGACTGAATAGTTTAAAATTTTTATTAAAGAAATGAGGGTCTCGTTAAAACCTCCGAGTGAAAAACCCTATGGGAAACCTCTCGGGTAGGAAAAAGAGTACCCTAGTGTATAAAGATCAACTGTAATAAAATTTTAAGTGAGTGGCATTCCACGTCCTTGGTATCTCTTTTCCAGACAATTCCTCTAAATGGTAGGCGCCTTTTCCTATGGCCTCTTTGACTCGGTACGGGGCCTCCCAAGTGGCAGCAAATTTACCTTCTTCTTGTGGCTTTCGATTGTTGTCTACGGTGCGTAACACAAGGTCTCCCTTTCAAAAAGGTCAGGATCGGAGAAGAGAGTTCCCACGATGAGTGGACTTCTTCTTAGCTGCCTGTATCTTTACATACACAACATCGGGACCCTCTAGACTGAGATCCAGATCTTCTCTTCTTTCATCGTTGTTCAAGTCTTCGTCATAGGCGAGACGTCGGAGGGTGGGTTTCCCTAACTCCACTGTTATCATGGCATCGGCCCTATAAGTGAGTCAGAATAGGGTTTCATGGGTCGACGAGTGTGGGGTTGTGTGATATGCCCTTAGAGCCCTGGGTAATTCTTCTTCTCATCTTCCCTTAGCTTCTCTGACTCACTTTTTAAGTTCTTGAAGGATTATCTTGTTATCCGCCTGATACCCAGGTTCTTACAGAATTCAACAAAACCTTTGCCTGTGAACTGAGGGCCATTATCCAAGATGATTGTGCAGGGTAGCCCGTGTCTACAGATGATATGTTTCCAAGTGAAAGTTTGAACCTTAGCTACAGTGATAGTTACAAGGGGTTCTGCCTCAATTCATTTGGTGAAGAAATTGACTGTCATTAGAAGAAATTTAACTTGACCTTTTTTAGGTGGAAATGGACCCAGGATATCCATCCCCCATGTGTTGAAGGGCCAGGTGGCTAAGATTCCATGTAAAGGCTCAGGGTGGCTATGGATCCAGTTGGCGTTCCACTGGAATGGGTCATACTTCTTGACAAAGTCAAAGCAATTGGCTCGTAGGGTTGGCCAAAAATATCTTGCTTGGAAGACCCAAGCATTCAGGGGCGGACTCCTCTGTGAAGGCCACAAATCCCCGAGTAGAGTTCTCGTATTACATAGTCAGCTTGTTCTTCATTCAGGCACTGTAGGAGTGGCATAGTGAAGCTCCTTTTGTAGAGCTGTCTGTCTAGCAGGGTGTAGTTGGCTGCTTAAGCCTGTAGCTTTTTAGCTTACTGATGGTCTTCTGGGAGGGTTCATTCCCTGAGAAAATCAACAATCGGAGTCATCCAAGTTTTTCAGTCAGTATTTCACTTACCTGGTGTGTATGCTGAGCCTCCTAGATCATGGGTTCCTCCAAGATGATTTGGACGATTGTCTTGAGGTTCCTAGCTTTGACTGTGCTAGTTAGCTTGAAGAGTAGGTCAGAACGTTCGTTCATTGCTCAGGGAACATGAACTATGTGAAAAGGTTTAAGGTCCCTTGTCAATTCGTTCGCTCGAGCCAAGCATTTCATCAGGATCAGATCTTTGGCTTGGTATGACCCTTCCACCTAACGGGCCACCAACTAGGAGTTAGTCTTTGCCTGAATACACCGAGCTCCTAAGTGTATGGCGGTACACAGTCCAACAATGAGAGCCTCATATTCCGCCTGGTTATTGCTGGCTTTGAATTGGAACGTAAGTGAGTCCTCGGCCACTAATCCGGTCGGAGATTCCAGTATAACACCTGCTCCCTTGCCCTTCATATTGGAGGATCCGTCCACAGAAAGAGTCCATAAACTGTGTGTGGCCTCATAGTCGCCTTTATCTTCTCCCAACTCTACCCGGAAGTCGGCCACCTGGGCTTTAATAGGACCTCTAGGTTCATACTGGATGCCATATTCAGACAACTCAAGAGGCCAAGCGACTATTCTTCTCACAAGCTCCAGCCTATGAAGGATCTTTTTGAGTTGTTAGTCGGTCTTTACTATCACTTGGTGGCTGTGAAAGTAAGGTCAAAGTCGTCGCGCTGCTACGACAAGGTTGTACGTGAATTTTTTGACCCTCTGATATCCCACTTCAGCCTCCTGTAATGTCTTGCTGGTGAAATAGACTGGCCTTTGGACCGGGCCATCCTCTTAGACTAAGACTGAGCTTACTGCCTCGGTTCTTACAGAAAGGTAAATGACTAATTTTTACCCTGTGTCCGGTCGTGTCAGAATCGATGGGAATACGAGGTAGATCTTTAGGTCTTGAAACTCCTTTTCACACTCCGGCGTCCATTCAAACGAGTCATTCCTCTTCAGCACCTTGTAAAATGGCATAGACTTTTCAGCAAATTTTAAGAGGAAATGAGAAAGGGCAGTGATTCGACTGGTGAAACATTAGACCTCTTTAATAGGGGTGAGCAAGTACTGGATTGGATTGGATTTCGCATAAAAAATAATCCGATCCGATCAAATTTCATTGGATTGGATTGGATTTGTGTAAATTTTTTTTGAAATCCAATCCAATCCGATCCGATCTAAATTGGTTTGGATTGGATTGGATAATTGGATATCCGATTAAAGAAAATTTATTATATTTTTATGAAACCATAATATAAAAAAACTTTTAACATCTTAAAGTCCATGTCAAACATCACAACATAGTACTTACTAGTGTTTAATAACACACATAATCAATAAAAATATAAATCAAATCCATTTTAACAATACATTTAAATTTAAAATAAAATGAGAACAATAACAAGGTAGCTATGCCATATTTTTTTATTAACGTGGGTGTGGATTGAGTATTTCTATTTTTTAACCTTCGATTGGGTATTCCCTTATTTGCTCTAAAGGGAAAAACATGAGTATCTGAGAAAAAATATTAATATTAATATATATATAATAAATAATATAAAAATAGGTTGGGTACTCATCGAGTACTCGGATTTTTAAATGTCAAATCCGATATCCAATCCGATTATAATTGAATCTTGGTTGGATTGGATTGGATTTGATTCGATAACCAAAAAAATCCAATCCAATTTAATTGGATTGGATTGGATAATCGGATTAAACGGGTAAATCTGACCCGCTGCTCAGCCCTACTCTTTAATATTTTGGGGGCTTCGCATCTCAAGTATGGCATGACATTGGTTTGGGTTGGTCTCAATGCCTCGGTGGGTAAGCATGTACCCTAGAAATTTTCCCCTTTGGACCCTGAAAGAGAACTTCTCAGGGTTTAGCCGTATATTATACTTGCATAGCTTAGAGAATGTCTTTTCCAAATCCTGAAAATGTGAGTCCACTTGTTTGGTTTTGACCATCATCTCGTCTACATAGACCTTCATGTTTCTCCCGATCTTCCTGGTAAAGATTTTATCAACTAGACTCTGATAAGTAACTTTTGCATTCTTCAAATTGAAAGGCATTACTCGGTAACAATAATTCACTCCACTTGTGATGAATGTTGTCTTTTCCTCGTCTTTAGGGTCCATTCAGATCTAATTGTACCCCGAGTATCCATCCATGAAGCTCAAAATCCTGTATCCTGAAGTTTCATCTACCAGATGATCAACACTAGGTAAAGGATAGGGGTCTTTGGGACATGCCTTATTCACCGTTCGACTTGTTTACCATGACCACGTTAGATAACCAGGTCGGATATTTGACCTCCCTAATAAAGTTGGCAGACACAAGCTTATTTGTCTCCTCCTTGACTGCATTCTTTCGGTCGGGGCCCATCTTTCGAGGCTTCTGAGATATGGGCCTAGGATCCGGCTCGATGTTGAGTGAGTGGCAAATTACATTGGGATCAATGTCTGGCATGCCGGAAGGGCTCCAAGCGAATAGATCTGTATTTGCTTTCAATAGGTTGACTAGGGCTTCTTTGAGGATCGGGTTGAGTATTGCATTAATCCACATGAACTGGTTTAGGGAGGGACCAATTTGGATGAGCTTGAGAGACTCTATTGGCTGGGGTCTCTCGTATTTTCTATCATCACGAGGGTCAGACCCTATCTCCATATCTTCATTGATTATAAACGTCTCCTTAGGGCGAAGGCTCTCATAATAACATTCTTGGGCAACTTCTGGGTCTGCCCTGACAACCCCCATTCTTCCATCCTCGAGTGGGAATTTCATGGTTAGGTGCATTGTAGAGACTACAGCGCCTAGAGCGTTCAGGGATAGTCGCCCCAGCAGCGTATTGTAGGAGCTGGGGAAGTCAATGACTAGAAACTTGACTTTGATTGTGTGACTGTCTCTTCCATTTCTGAAGGTAGTCCTCAGGTCGATAAACCTTAAAACCTATATAGAATCACCAGAAAAACTGAGTAAATTTCCATTATACCTTTTCAACCACCGGGTGGGAAAACCCATCTTCTGGTATGTTTTCCAGTGTAGAATGTCTGTTGAGCTTCCCTGGTCTACTAATACACATTCCACCATAAAGTCTTTAACTCCCATGGTGACTACCATTGGCTCGTCACTATTGGGACCACCTTTAGGGAATATCGACCTGTCAAAAGTAATAATCACCAGGTCCAAGTCCGCACGGAGTAAGTTTACCTGGCCTGATCGATGTAACTGGCATGCGTGAGCGCCTGGGAATCCACCTAAAATAGTGTGCATAACTCTTCTTTTGTCCTGCCTTTCACCTACAAGTCTTAGGGATCTAGAGCGTGGGGCTCGTGATCTATCTCAAGTCTAGAGTTTAACCTGATCGGGGTGATCTCTTTCTCTCTTCTGGTTTCCCTCTTTTGGTCTACCATCCTTCTTGGCGACGAACCTCACCAAGTGTCTCTGGCGGATTAGGTGCTCTATCTGATTACGGAGGGAGCGGTATTCCTCCATTGCATGGCCATGGGCTCGATGGTACTCAATATATTTAGATGTATCCGACCTTTTTGGCCCCTCTCCAGGGGGAAGCGCAAGGAGTCCAGTATTATAGACTTCGTACATAATCTGATCGTGACGATCCTTTAGTGGCGTGAAGTTGGTGTACCTAGGGGCATTGTACGCTTCAGCGTGCTTGTCCCGACCTTGCTTGGGGCTTCTCCCTTTCTAGTCAGGTCGATGGGTGACTCGCTCAGAGGATCCTAACCGATTAGCTTCTTTCTCATTAACAGCGATATATCGGGAGGCTCTTGCCCGAAAATCATCCATGTCTTGGGGTAGCTTCTTGGCTAAGGAGTCAGAGAACTTTCTCGGGCGTAGGCCAGTTTGTATAGCGTGTAATGCCACTTTAGGACTAAGGTCCTAGATCTGGATGGCATGATCAAAAAAGTGAGCCATGTACTGCTTCAAGGTTTTATTCGAAAGCTGGCGTAGGCTCACCAGGCTATGTGAAGTCTGTTGCACGGCCCTGCTGGTGGAGAATTGGTTAAGGAACTTCTTACTGAGATCAGAACAATTAGTAACACTCATTTGGGGAAGATAGGAGAACTAGCGGAGGGCCGACTTGGTCAATGTAGTGGGGAAAGTCTAACAAAAGAGGGAATCTGATGCCCTAGTAACCAGCATGATGGTGGTGTACATGGTGAGGTGTTCTTCAGGGTCGTCGTATTTCTCCATGAAAGGGGGCTTATAGTTTGAAGGGGTGGGGGCATCCATGATCCGATCAGACCATGGATGGGTAGCGAAGGGGAGCTCGGGCTCATATCTCGTGGTCTCTCGCGTTTGGTAGGAGACATGGCCAATGAGCTTTCATTGGGTAGATCGGCCCCCATTGTTGCTGGAGGCCTCTCGTTCGCCATCCTTTTGTCCTCAAAGTTTTGCGTTCTCTTATTGCAGGTTGGCGACCATTCTCTGCAGGGTTTCCACCATGTTCGTGAGTCGCTCTATCTGGTCACTGTGATGGGACAACTTTTGACGACAACCGTCGTCTTCCTCCCGACGGGTGTTTTGAGTGTTTACCATGGCTACAGTTAGAATCAGAACTAGGAATAAGGTTGGAGAAAGGTGGTGTATGATCCGTTTTACTGGGCCCCATGGTGGGCGCTAAAATGTTCACACATAAAAAGTAGGCATGAAACCCTAGAGAATCTCCTTAGGGATTAGGTTTATTTTCTCTCTATAATGTGTCACTTAATTCACAACGTATGCATAGAAGGTACATTTATATCTAAGTTAGAATTAAGAGGGCCCAGGCCCATTGGACTAAAACTAACGAGATTCCTTCTCTAACTAAGATAAATGGAATCAAGAGGACTGGTGGGACCCCCTCGATCTCGGGGGGAACAACCCTAAAATTTGAGTTTCCTTCTAGAATTAAAAATAAAAATATCTTTTCATTAAATAAATTATGTGACAATTTTATAACGGTGTTGTGCAAAATGTTTTGCCTACACTAATGTTATAAATTCGTGAAGAATGATACATGTACGAAGCATTCCGTCTTGTATTTCGTCATTCAACGTGAAAACTTCTTTAAATAAAATATGATGAATTTTTATTTTGTTTTTACTTTATTTTTTATTTTTTCAAATATATAATTCAAAAATCTCCTTTCTAAAAAATCACTTCTAAAACTCTTTAAAACCCCTTAAAAAACAAAAAAAAGAATTTTCAAATTTTATTTTCAACTAAGAATTATATAACCCTAATTTCTCAACATACTCAAAAATACATAGGAGCGGGAATAATTATTATGTTCATTTTAAGATTAATTTGGATGGGACGTCCTCTTTACCTTTATTTAATTTCATTTAATTTAATTTAATTTTATTCTATTTTATTTTTATGTTTGATTTAAGACTAATTTGAACGAGACGTCATGTTAGCCTTATTTTGAAATTTTTTTTTTCCTCATCTGTGTTGGTTATTTCCTTTTTTAGAGGTTAAGTTAATTTATAGGCTATTTAAAATGCACGCGATCAATTTGAGGTAACCGTTTTATAACAGACAATGTGAGCTGCTAATACCTTCCTCACTTGTAATTCGAATTCCGAACTTAAAATCTTACTTTTTATGATCAGTGTATTAACAAAGGTTTTCTCGATATTTTCCCCTTTAAAAATATTGGTGGCGACTCCATTTTTTTCTGAAAGGATTTCAGAACCCTTTTCATTTTCTTTTTATGGTCGGCCACTCGTCGTGATCCTGATCGCGACATTTATATTTAGAAATTTTAAAATTTTCCAACACTTTAATTTGTAATTATGTTTTATTTGAAAAACATAATAATATTTATACTATTCACTTAATTTAAATAAATAACTAGATTTTATATTGACAATTGAAATTTGAAACCCACTAAAAACAAAATAAAATTTTCCTCCTTACCTTTTATATGCCCCTAAAGCACAAACAAAAATAAAAAGGTGTTACTTTTTCTAATTTCCTATAAAAAATAGATTTAAGTGATTTATAAGGTTGTATACCAACTCCAACAAATTGTTGTTTTTGAAACTTTATACACAAACATTCAAGAAGGGAGAAAGAAAACAAATGGAGAAATCATTCAATGGATTTTAGATAGGTAAAGAAAAAAATCAACCAACTAAGCTACTCCCTTTGGCTTTGAAGCATTAGTGCAATAATTTATTCTCCCTGTCAATATAAAACAAATAATGATAGTGTCGCGACCGGGATCACGGCGGGAGGCTGATCATAAATAGAAAAGAAAAGTTTCGAAATCTTTTCATAAAACAGAGTCACCACCAATATTTATTTGAAGGTAAAAAATATTGGAAAAACCTTCGTTAAGGCATTAGTCATAAAAATGAGATCCTAAATTTGAGAGTTGAATTACAAATGGGGAAGGTATTGGCACCCCATGATGTCCATTATAAAATGGTTACCTTAAATTGAGCGCGCGTATTTAAATAGCCCATAAGTTATAACTTAACCTCCAAGAATGGACAAGGAAAAATTTCAAAATAAAGTTAATAGGACGTCTTGTCCAAATTAATCTTAAATCGAACATTTTTTTAAGAAAGAAGAAAAATAAATTAAATCAAATTAAAAAAATTAAGATTAATAGGACGTCTCGTCCAAATTAATCTTTTCAAAAGAAAACTTATTATTTTTAACATATGAAAAAGAGATTGAAAATACGACAAGATTAACAAGACGTCTTGGATAAATTAACCTCATCGTAGTAATACGATGTTTCTAAATTAAATAGTAATAATTTTTAAATTGATAAAAATAAACGGCGGCAAACTAAAAATTAGCAAAGGGAAACAGACCCGACAGAAATTATTCTTGCTCCTATGTATTCCCGGGTATGTCACAAAGTTAGGGTTACGAAGTTCTTGATAAGAAATAAATTTTGAAAATTGAATTTTTTTAGTTTCATTTATATGGTTTTTTAAAAAAGAAATTAAAAATTTTCATTTAATCTGAAGAAAAGATATTCTTGAATTATATAAAAAAAGATCTTATTACAATACAGGAGGTGTACTCTGTACATGTATCAACTGTCACGACCTTATGACGACAGTGTAGGAAAAATATTTTGTACGACACCGTTATAAAGTCATTGCATTATTTATTTATTTTTTAAAAGGCTTTGGTCATTTTAAATTTAAACCACATTTATTTATTTATTCATTTTTTCACAAAACTTATTTCTTTTTGAAACATCCCGGCTAAAATTAAATAAAATCCGAGACAAGGAAATTTTTTTTCCAAAATTCAGAACAGTTCTGAATAGGAGTCAGGATAGAAATAGTACAAACTGAAGTTAAGAGAACAGGAAACCGATCGGGGGAAAGGGAAGACCGGGTCAGGATGCCCACGCCGACAAGACCCAGCTTCGATTCAACAAAAGCCAGCGGAAGATAACGCTTGAGCGAGCCATACTCGCTGGAGCGAAGCCTTATTCGCTGAAGCGAACACGTGCACTCGGGTAAATCCATCACTCGGAATCGGGACTCCATTCACTCGGGAACGGTCCCTACATACATGCCTTCCTCGGAAGTTTACACGGTTCCTTATTTTTATTCTGGAAGGTCACACACATGTTCCACTCGGAAAATGATTCCCTCGATAATTCCACTTGGAATTCATAAACTTTCCTTCTCACGAAAATATTTTCCCCAGTCATACATCGCTCGGGTATTTTTCAACCTCAATTCACTCGGAATTGTCTTACGCATTTTCACTCGGCATATTTTAATCTTCCTCACTCGGAGAACACCTTAACCCTTCAATTCTCGGAAACGATCTCCTTAATCAAGTCTCCCTCGGTAGTACTTTAACCTCTCTTCACTCGGAAGTGAGCTCCCTAATCAAGTTCTACTCGGAAATACTCCAACCCATCTTCACTCGGAATATACAACATTATTCACTCAGAATATACCGCCTTATTCACTCGGAATATACAACCTTATTCACTCAGAATATACCACCTTATTCACTCGGAATATACAGCCTTATTCACTCGGAATATACAGCCTTATTCACTCGGAACAGGCTCACAACTATATTCCACTCGAAACTTATTGACTTAACATTATTCCTTCGACACCACTCGACAACACATTGACTCGCCTCCCCTCGGAAATAATCTTACGGAACATCACTCACTCGGAATTAGTTTAACCCTTCTTCCTTCGGAAGAGGATCTCTGATTTAGCCACACACAGAGTTACTTTAGCTCGCCTATACTCGGAATCACGCAAGCCTTATTTGCTCGGCGAAAAATAGACATATATATAACTTGGACATTTCCCTACATCAACACTCACTAAATAAAATTATCACATAACATTATATATATATATATATATATATATATATGTATAATTATGCTCTCAAGTCCGAGAGTTCAATTCATATACATTTAACAAAACATTATACTTAAGAGCCGGCCAAGGCTATAACAAAACCATTTATACAGTATATACATATATGTACACTTCCACTGTACAGGTGCACTTCTCAAGAACTGGTGCTCTCCCATCATTCACTGTCCCGATTAATATCCACTGAAATATAGCCACAATAGGGGTGAGTATTTTACATATTAAATGACAGTTATTGACTCGGATTAATCCTCTTGTTCTCAACCATACAATATCATATGACAACAATCAATAACACACACACTGCCATTCAATATGGTTACACACATAACATCATTCAATCGGAATCTACTCAGCTAACTCTTGGCTATATTAAACATGTTATTCTCAATAACATTAATACATATACATACAAGTCACATTGCATTCGGTAACAATTATAAATGTGCACATATTCATTCAGTCGGATCCGGTTACTCATTAATAACTTTTTATGTTGCAACATGGCTCTCAGCCTTTTATTCAGCTCTCAGCTGATCCGGCCATTTTACTGATACCAAACCGTTTGCCCTCACATGTAACACAAACACTCTCAGCGTCAACGGCAGTGTTACGGGCAGCCCTGAGTCCCACTCAGTCGGCTTGCCTTGAGTCCCACTCAAGGTCTTTGATAGCATCTCATGCATTTTATCATCATAAATCATAAACAGGAATCGGTATAACCACTTTCACAATATTAACTCATGCATCCCATGCATCATGATATAAACCCACACACGGAAATCACCATGGTAGACACATATCACATACACTCAACCTCTTCCTTAACAGTATATGCATCTCATGCAATTAGTATTAAACACCAACACATGCACTCGACATTCAGATTTACAATAACAAGCATCTCATGCTATCTCATACATCTCATGTAATCACTCAGCATTCTCATAAATATCAACATGCATTTCATGGACGGAAATCGACATGCATTACACAATTCATAGTCATCACACATCCGGGCATTACGTAAACTATTACTCAATCGAAATACAACTATCAACGCATTTCAAATCATAAGCATCTAACACGACAATATCACCCGGAACCCGTCCATAAACCATGCATTTGAGATATAAAATACCCCCTACCTACAGAAGAGACTCAGAAGCTCCTCGAGCTACAATGCAGACCGATCACTCCCTTTCGGTCACTCTTCCCACTGGACAACCTTTGAACTCAGTCATCGACTCTGTTCTCAGCTTTGGAAGGACCAAAATGTTGTCCTCTTCCTCGAGCAGTTTCGTCTCAACACAGTAGACTACCTCCACAACACCGAAGCACTTCACACTACAGACTCCCCAAATGAGACTGACAGCTTCGAGTGGGAGAAAAGGAAGGAGGAGAGAAGACGAGGAAGAGAAAGAAGAAGAATCTGAGAGGAGAAACAGAACAACGTCTCTATACCCTCGTAGGAAAAGCTCTCAACTCTCTCAATACTTTCCAACTTAACGCGAACGAATAAGCGAAGGAGATAGAGACCGAACTCCTTATATACCATCAGGGGTACATATGCCATTTCCTCTGGCCATTTTGTATTAGTCACCCATTAACTTAGTCTGCAATTAACCCTTAATTAGTGGCTTAATCTCAGTCGGTAATTAATTTTTAAATCAGGATGTTACAATTCTCCCCCTCTCAAAGAATTTCGTCATCGAAATTCAAACACGAGCTTACCTCAATTAAATAACTCTGGGTATTGCTGCCTCATGGCATCTTCACGTTCCCACGTATAAGAGGTGCATCGGTTTTGTTTCCATGCCACCTCAACCAATTGAACGTCCTTGCTTCTCAAGCGCTTTACCGATCGGTCCATAATTTTAGTCAGCACGGCCACTGTAGTCAGATTCTCTTTGATTTTGACTTCATCATCCGGCATCTCATGAGTGCAATCGGGTAAACACTTCCTCAACTGAGACACGTGGAACACATTATGCAAATTCGATAGATGAGTCGGCAATGCTATTCGGTATGCTACAGGACTGACCCGTTCCTATACTTCATAGGGCCTAATGTACCTGGGGTTCAACTTCCCACTCTTCAAGGCTCGTCCGACCCCTTTATTCGGCGAAACCTTCAGGAACACCTTATCACTGACCATAAATTCAAGCGGTTTCGTCCGTTTATCATGATAGCTCTTCTGCCGGTCTTGGGATGCCTTTATCCTTTCCCTAATCATCTGGATTTGTTCGGAAGTCTGCTGTACAATTTCTGGTCCCAACATTAGACTTTCACCAGTTTCCAACCAACCGAGTGGGGTTCGGCATTTCCGGCCATATAAAGCCTCATACGGTGCCATGCCGATGCTGCTATGGTGGCTGTTATTATATGTAAATTTAATCAGAGGGAGATACTTCTCCCAACTACCCCCATGATCCAGCACATAGGACCTCAACAAGTCCTCCAAACTCTGTATTGTCCACTCGGACTGCCCATCCGACTGAGGGTGGTAGGCTGAACTCAATCGAAGTTTTGAGCCTAATTCCTGGTGCAAGCTTCCCCAAAACCGGGAAGTGAATCTCGGATCCCTGTCCGACACAATAGAGGATAGCACATCATGCAGTCGGACAATTTCTCAGATATAAATCTGGGCTAGTTTCTGCAGTGAATATCTCATATTCATAGGCAGAAAGTGTGTAGACTTCGTCAACCGGTCCATAATGACCCAAATGGTATCATAACCCGCTCGGGTTCTAGGCAATCCCATCACGAAGTCCATGGCGATTGAGTCCCACTTCCACACGGGAATTTCAAGAGGTTGCAAACCACTATATGGCTTCTGGTGTTCAACCTTTGATTTCTGGCAAACAATGCACCGAGCCACATAATCAACCATGTCTCTCTTTAATCCGGGCCACCAGAAGTGTGTTCTCAAGTCATGGTACATTTTCGTAGTGCCCGGGTGGATGCTCAACAGACTTTTGTGGGCTTCCTCAAGCACCATCTTTCTCAATTCTCCAACACCCGGCATATAGATTCTACCCTTCACTCGGTAAATTCCATCCGAGCCTTCGGTTAAGGACAGGTCTTTGCCCTTAGCTTGAGTCTTCTTCATCTCAGCTAAGTAGGAATCCGACTTCTTCTCCCCATACACTAGCTTCAAAAATTCGTTGGCTATCTTCAACACACCGAGCGTTACCTTCCGAGACAAAGAGACGTCCACATGCAAGTTCATGTCTCGGAATTGCTCAAGTAATTCTATTTCCTTCACCATCATTACTGCTACATGAATGGACTTCCGACTCAAGGCGTCGGCCACAACATTCGCCTTGCCCGGGTGATACTTCAACTCGAAATCATAATCCTACAAAAATTCAGTCCACCTCCTTTGCCTCATATTTAGCTCTTTCTGGTCAAATAAGTATTTGAGGCTTTTGTGGTTGCTATACACTTCAAATTTTGACCCGTATAGGTAATGTCTCCATATTTTCAATGCGAAGACTACAGCTGCCAACTCCAAGTCATGAGTCGGGTAGTGTTGTTCGTGTGGTCTCAACTGACGAGAGGTATAAGATATCACTCGGTCCTTCTGCATCAGCACATATCCTAGACCGAGTCCGGATACATCACAGTAAACTACAAAGCTCTCCTGCAAATTCAACAACACCAACACCGGAGCTGTAGTCAGTTTAGTTTTTAACTCTTAAAAACTCCTCTCACACTCGGAATTCCACACGAAAGGGACATTCTTCTGAGTCAACTTGGTCAAGGGCAGTGCAAGCTTAAAGAACCCCTCAATAAATCTTCGATAATAACCGGCCAGACCCATGAAGCTTCTGATCTCCAAGACCGACTTAGGCCTCTCCCAAGCCATGACAGCTTCCACTTTGGAAGGGTCAACCGAGACACCTTCCTCGGAGATTACATGCCCTAGAAAATGGATCTTATCCATCCAGAAGTCACACTTAGAAAGCTTGGCAAACAGTTGTTTCTCCTTCAATATTTGGAGCACCGCTCGGAGATGTTCCTCATGCTCCTCGGACGATTTGGAATAAACCAATATGTCATCGATAAAAATGACTACGAATCGGTCTAAGTATGGATGAAAAAATGCTGTTCATGTAATTCATGAATACAGCAGGGGCATTAGTTACACCGAACGGCATTACTACGTACTCGTAGTGACCATACCGGGTCCTAAACGCCGTCTTGGAAATATCCGAGTCCTTCACCCAGATCTGGTGGTATCCCGATCGCAAATCGATTTTTGAAAAGACTGAAGCACCCCTCAATTGGTTAATCAGGTCATCAATCCTCGGTAATGGATACCGATTCTTTATAGTGAGCTTGTTCAGCTGTCGGTAGTCAATACATAACCTCATGCTGCCATCTTTCTTCTTAACGAGTAACACCGGTGCACCCCACGATGATACACTCGGTCGGATAAACTGTTTGCCGAGTAACTCATCAACCTGCTTCTTCAACTCGGTCAACTCTGTCGGTGACATCCTATAGGGTGCACTGGAGACCGGCTCGGCTCCAGGAATTAAGTCAATAGAGAATTCAACTTCCCTATTCAGAGGGACACCCAGCACATCCTCTGGAAACACCTCAGGGAAATTACAAACAATCGGAATATCTCACACTCGGGTTCTACCCTCTCCCTCAGCCAAACAAACATCACAAATAACTGAGCTATACCTTGTACTGTGTAGTCATTATCGATCTTCCTCAGAAAAATCACCCTTCGGTTTTGGCAATCCACCAGCACCTTGTTGGCTGATAGCCAATCCATGCCAAGTATGATGTCGAGGCCTTTCAGGGGTAAGCATACTAAGTCGAAGGTAAAACTCCGATCGCCCAACGTAAAGATCACATCTTTGCACATCATTGATGTCCACACTTTAACATCGGTCGGATTGGATACCTCCAAAGTCCGATCCATGTCGACAGCAGGCAATCTCAGCCGCTTCACACAATCATCAGCTATAAAGGAGTGGGTAGCTCTAGAATCAAAAACTACATCAAGAGTATGTCTACCAAGTGAGCATTTACTTTGCACCAAGTCGTTTGCTTATACAGCTTCCTCGACATTGATTGCAAAAACTCTGCTTGTAGCCGATTGATCAACATTTCTCCCTCGGTTATTTGGGGCAAACATTATGTTACCCTGTGCTCCATTGCCTCGGCCACCATTCCCTCGGCCACCATTTCCACAGCCTCTTCCACGGAAGCCTCCCCGGTGTACACTTGCACTTGCTTGCTGCAGCTGAGGGCAATCAGGGCGAATGTGCCCTTTTTCATTGCAGTGGTAGCATGTCACCTCATCATCATTGTCACAATCTCGGGCGAAGTGGTCTCCTCCACACTTAAAACACTTGTTGTGCCACGGACGACCACCAGAACGACCACTACGATTTCCCCGACCTCTAAACCTAGAGGAGGGTCCGCCTCTACCAGTGTTGCCTTGCTTCTTGAAACGAGATTGCTGGGGCTTCAAAGAGGTGCCAGCCTTGCTACTCTGGCCCGAGTGGGCCTTATCATCTTCCTCAAAAATCTGACACTTATTTACCAGCACTGGAAAACTTCAAATTTCCTGATGCCTGAATGCTTTCTTAATCTCAGGCCTCAATCCGCTTTTGAACTTTATGCACTTGGAACCCTCAGTTCCGGGCTGCTGAAACGGAGGATAGAACAGACATAGTGCCTCGAACTTAGCAGCGTATTCCTCCACAGTCATAGAACCCTGCTTCAGTTCCATGAACTCCAACTCTTTCCAACTCCTCACGGTATCGGGAAAGTATTTCTCCAGAAAACATACCTTAAAGTTCTCCCAGATCAACTGGGCACCAACAGTTATCATTCTTGCTTTGGTGATCTTCTACCAATTCGTAGCTTCAGCACGAAGCATGTACACAGTGTATTCCACTTTCTGGGCTTCGGTACAGCAAAGGCCACCAAAGATCCTTTCTAAGTCCTGAATCCATGAATAAGCTGACTCGGGATTGAATCCTCCTTCAAATTCACCCGGCTTCCGTTTCAGGAAGCAATCTAATCCTTGATCATCGTCAGTCCGAGGCTGGTTCTACCTCTCAAATATATCAGTGACACGCTAAAATGCCGCGGCCATGGCTTCCATGTCGTGACGATTTGCCATAACTTATCCTGAAATGAATATCGAACTATTCACAGCCGATCGGATCTCAGTTCCACACTTAACAATTTATAACACAATTTCATACAATCTTTATAGCATATAAATAGTATTACTTGGCCATGAGCCACACAATCATACTTAAACATGTATTAAATCTGATGGGATATCATAAGCAATCATGACAACCGGTCATGTTACACACCACCGCTCACTCACAGTAAGCATACCTTGGCCTTGGACCTTTTGAGTCCGCTCCGATACCAAAATGAAACATCCCAGCTAAAATTAAATAAAATCCAAGACAAGGAAATTTTTTTTTCCAAAATTTAGAATAGTTCTGAATAGGAGTCTGGATAAAAATAGTACAAACTGAAGTTAAGAGATCAGGAAACCGATCGGGGGAAAGGGAAGACCGGGTCAGGATGCCCACGCCGACAAGACCCAGCTTCGATTTAACAAAAGCCAGCGGAAGATAACGCTTGAGCGAGCCATACTCGCTGGAGCGAAGCCTTATTCGCTGAAGCGAACACGTGCACTCGGGTAAATCCATCACTCGGAATCGGGACTCCATTCACTCGGGAACGGTCCCTACATACATGCCTCCCTCGGAAGTTTACACGGTTCCTTATTTTTATTCTGGAAGGTCACACACATGTTTCACTCAGAAAATGATTCCCTCGGTAATTCCACTCTGAATCCATAAACTTTCCTTCTCATGGAAATATTTTCCCCAATCATACATCGCTCGGGTATTTTTCAACCTCAATTCACTCGGAATTGTCTTGCGCATTTTCACTCGGCATATTTTAATCTTCCTCACTCGGAGAACACCTTAACCCTTCATTTCTCGGAAACGATCTCCTTAATCAAGTCTCCCTCAGTAGTACTCTAACCTCTCTTCACTCGAAAGTGAGCTCCCTAATCAAGTTCCACTCGGAAATACTCCAACCCCTCTTCACTCGGAATATACAACCTTATTCACTCGGAATATACCGCCTTATTCACTCGAAATATACAACCTTATTCACTCAGAATATACCACCTTATTCACTCGGAATATACAGCCTTATTCACTCGGAATATACAGCCTTATTCACTCGGAACAGGCTCCCAACTATATTCCACTCGGAAACTTATTGACTTAACATTATTCCTTCGACACCACTCGACAACACATTGACTCGCCTTCCCTCGGAAATAATCTTACGGAACATCACTCACTCGGAATTAGTTTAACCCTTGTTCCTTCGGAAGAGGATCTCTGATTTAGCCACACACAGAGTTACTTTAGCTCGCCTATACTCAGAATCACGCAAGCCTTATTTGCTCGGTGAAAAATAGACACATATATAACTTGGACATTTCCCTACATCAACACTCACTGAATAAAATTAACACATAACATTATATATATATGTATAATTATACTCTCAAGTCCGAGAGTTCAATTCGTATACATTTAACAAAACATTATACTTAAGAGCCGGCCAAGGCTATAACAAAACCATTTATACAGTATATACATATATGTACACTTCCACTGTACAGGTACACTTCTCAAGAACTGGTGCTCTCCCCTCATTCATTGTCCCGAGTAATATCCACTGAAATATAGCCACAGTACGGGTGAGTATTTTACATATTAAATGACAGTTATTGACTCGGATTAATCCTCTTGTTCTCAACCATACAATATCATATGACAACAATCAATAACACACACACTGCCATTCAATATGGTTACACACATAACATCATTCAGTCGGAATCTACTCAGCTAACTCTCGGCTATATTAAACATGTTATTCTCAATAACATTAATACATATACATACAAGTCACATTGCATTAGGCAACAATTATAAATGTGCACATATTCATTCAGTCGGATCCGGTTACTCAATTATAACTTTTTATGTTGCAACATGGCTCTCAGCCTTTTATTCAGCTCTCAGCTGATTCGGCCGTTTTACTGGTACCAAACTGTTTTCCCTCACATGTAACACAAACACTCTCAGCGTCAACGGCAGTGTTACGGGCAACCCTGAGTCCCACTCAGTCGGCTTGCCTTGAGTCCCACTCAAGGTCTTTGATAGCATCTCATGCATTTTATCATCATAAATCATAAACAGGAATCGGCATAACCACTTTCACAATATTAACTCATGCATCCCATGCATCATGATATAAACCCACACACGGAAATCACCATGGTAGACACATATCACATACACTCAACCTCTTCCTTAACAGTACATGCATCTCATGCAATCAGTATTAAACACCAACACATGCACTCGGCATTCAGATTTACAATAACAAGCATCTCATGTTATCTCATACATCTCATGCAATCACTCAGCATTCTCATAAATATCAACATGCTTTTCATGGACGGAAATTGACATGCATTACACAATTCATAGTCATCACACATCCGGGCATTACGTAAACTATTACTCAATCAAAATACAACTATCAACGCATTTCAAATCATAAGCATCTAACACGACAATATCACCCGGAACCCATCCATAAACCATGCATTTGAGATATAAAATACCGTCCTACCTACTGAAGAGACTCAGAAGCTCCTCGAGCTACAATGCAGACCGATCACTCCCTTTCGGTCACTCTTCCCACTGGACAACCTTCGAACTCAGTCATCGACTCTGTTCTCAGCTTTGGAAGGACCAAAATGCTGTCCTCTTCCTCGAGCAGTTTCGTCTCAACACAGTAGACTACCTCCACAACACCGAAGCACTTCACACTACAGACTCCCCAACTGAGACTCTGACAGCTTCGAGTGGGAGATAAGGAAGGAGGAGAGAAGAGGACGAAGAGGAAGAAGAAGAATCTGAGAGAAGAAACAGAATAACGTCTCTGTACCCTCGCAGGAAAAGCTCTGAACTCTCTCAATACTTTCCAACTTAACGCGAACGAATGAGCGAAGGAGAGAGAGACTGAACTCCTTATATACCATCAGGGGTACATGCGTCATTTCCTCTGGCCATTTTGTATTAGTCACCCATTAACTTAATCTGTAATTAACCCTTAATTAGTGGCTTAATCTCAGTCGGTAATTAACTTTTAAATCAGGATGTTACACTTTTTGTGTACAAAAATACTTGTATTACTTTTGAAGATTTGTGAAATATTTTACTTTTTCTCTTTTAAAAAATAATACAACAAAATGAAGTTGAATGAAATAATAAAATGAAACAAGGTAAAAGAAACAACACACAAAATGGGGGGTGGTATTAATTACCTTTTCTCTCCTTAAATTTTTAAATAAAAAACTAAAGAAAATAAGAGATAAAATAAAATAAAATAAAATAAAATAAAATAAAATAAAATAAAATATTAATAAGCAAAATAAAACAAGATAAAAAACAGAAATAGGCCTTAGCTTGACTAGGCCCAAAGAGAAAAAACACAAAAAAAACTTAAGCCCAAGAAACATTGTTAACAAGAAAAAAGAAAAAAAAGAAAAAGTAAAAGGAAAAGCAAAAGAAAAAAACACACCAACATGAGAAAGTGAAAAAAAATAAAAGTAAAATTATAAAGCGAAAGAAAAGAGTAGAAATGAAAATAAGGAAAACAAAAAAAAGAAGGAAAAAAGGAGAAAAAAGAAAAAAAACACAACAAAAAACTAAATGGGCCTCATTCTAAATGAGACCCAAATCCTAAAATGATAAGTCAACCCTAATAACTAACCTAGGTACTAAAGAGAAAGTGAGAGAATAAAAAATCAAAAGGGAAAAGGGTGGTAGCTGAGCGTGTAAGGGAAAGAGGCAGAAAGAGAGAGACCGCTGGGTAAGAGAGGGAGGGCACGGTGACACAGTTCACGATGCATTGGCAATGGTGGTTGGCGTGCGGACCTACGTGTGGGTGGCGACAAAGACGATAGTTTGTTCGGTCGCAATCGCGAGTGAGGATGGCGGCGAAGAGAACGGGAGGAGGCACGCGGGTAGTGCGTCTTCTTCTTCTTCTTCTCATTTTCTTCTATTTTTGTTGTTTTTTATAGTGTGATGGTTAAAAGGGGGGGACCGCGGGTGTGGTGGTTTAGGTAAGGTTGGTTATGGTGGTGGTTGATGTTACAATGGTGATGGATTAAGGTTAGGTTGGATCGTAGAAGGGAGTGGTCAAAGACAATGATAATGGTCGGAAAAAAGTGAGGCCACGTGTAGTGCGATTTGGGACGATGGGTAAGTTTCTAGAGATATGGTGGCGGCGTGGTTGCTCGGTAATTGTGGCGAGGAAGGTGGTGGTGTTGACAGAGAAGATGGGTTTTGGGTGGTTCTGTTCTTTGTTTTTCTGAGTATTGTGTATTTTTTATTGTTGTTTCTTTTTGCTTCTGATTTGAAATTCTAGGTTGTTTTTTTCTTATTTTTTATATGTTGTTCTTCTGAATATAAGCCCATTATAATTAATGCTTCATAAGGTTTTCCAAACCTGTTGCGTTACCCTTTCCATACTTTATTTTCAAACTCAAAGCCTTCTCTGATTTCAATTGACTACATGTGTCATTTTTGGTCTTGAGGCCTGAACCAAACAACAATAGAATAACCTCTAGCAATTGACTTTGGGATGGGTTGTTTCCAATTTTCAAACTAATGATCCTGCAATTTTCGTGAAAAAACCCCTCTTCCAAACCTTCCAATTATGCCTCAAGTGTAAGAAAGGAAAAACAAAGCAAAGAAAAAAATAGAATGGTAAAAAGATTAAAATTTGAACTCTAATAAAAAAGAAGATAATAACAAAACAAATAAACAAATAAACAAACAAACAAATTTTGGGCGCTTTTTTTTAGAGAAACAATACCCGGTCAAAAAAAAGGTGTTTATTGATAATAGTTTCCATTTCACAATTGAATTAAAATAAGTGAAAGATAAATGTAAAGACTTCATAAAGATTACTATATTTGATCAACAGGTGTATTAAAAAAACAAGTATCATGTTCATCATTAAAAAAATCAGCTCAAATAATACTGCAATCCCAAATAAATTCGTAACCAAGGTCCAAGTGTGGTTTTTAAGGACATAAAAAGACAAATTCAATTTATAGGCTAACAAATACAAACATGACAATAATATAGTCAAACTCGAACTTGATACTGAACAATTTATCTAAAAGATAACACTTCAACTAAAATTCTAAAATTAACATCGAAAGAAACATAACACTAACAAAATAAACTTAAATATTCTTAAAAACATAAAATTTTCAAATAATCTCTAAAGGTCTTCTTCATGTATTTATATATGATCCTTCTTCAAGGTTTTTTTCTTTTGCTTTATCTCATTTCTTAGTTTCTTTGGTGATTTATATAGGCTAACAAATACAAACATGACAATAATATAATGAAAGTTTGGTATAATGGAACTTCTCGAACTCAATACAAAACAACTTATCTAAAGATAAAGTTTAACTAAAACTTCAAAATTAACATTAAAAGAAACATAGCAATAACAAAATAAACTTAAACATTCTTAAAAGCATAAAATTTTCAAATAATCTCTAAAGATCTCATGTAGATATATATGATCCTTCTTCAAGGTTTTTTTTTTTGTTTTGCTTTATCTCATTTCTTAGTTTGTTTGGTGATGTCAAGATTCTTCATTCATTGTTGGACTGTCAAATTTTGCAATCCAAACAACCTTATCTGATGATTTTGTAGGTGTCAAAAAAATGAAGGAGTTTGTGACTCACTAAGACTATTTAAGGACAAATTGACCAAATCCTGTGCAAATAAATTTAAGTTATTTTTCCTTTGAATATGAAAAGAACTATCATAATAGTATAAAATAATTATAAAAGAAAGTGCTAAAGAACCTTTCTAGCATTAACTAGATCACCAACTTGAGTGAGAACTTGAGAATTGTCCTTAAAAAGTGTTCCCCAAGTTCAATGAATTTTTTTAAAAAAAGAAAACTTGGACAACTGTTTGTGATCAATGTCTTAAATACAACTAACTTAACAATAAAAATAATTCATACTTGTGAACACCTCTTTTGGTCCGGTCCAAGTGGAATGATTCTTTTTATACTTAATTCCAATTCAGAATGGTCAAATTTGAATAGAATAACTCAAAAATGGTCAGATCCGAGCAAGATGACTATGATGGAAGCATTTCCGAGTGGAATATAGACCTGTTGGAGGCAAATCCAAGTGAAAGGATCAAATCCGAGTAGAAAATGCCCCTGTTGAACAAAAATCCGAGTGGAATGGCCCAAAAACTAGTAAGTCCGAGTGAAAATACTCAGAACGGATCAAATCCGAGTGAAATTACTCAGAACGGATCAAATCCGAGTGAAATTACTCAGAAGGGATCAAATCCGAGTAGAAAATGCCCCTGTTGAAGAGAAATCCGAGTAAGATGACTCAGAAATGATCAAAACCGAGTAGAACTACTCAGAATGGAGCAAATCCGAGTAGAACTACTCAGAAATGATCAAAACCGAGTGGAACTACTCAGAATGGAGCAAATCCGAATAGAACTACTTAGAAATGATCAAAAACCGAGTAATAATGAAGCATTTCCGAGTAGAATAGGCTCCTGTTGGGGAATCCGAGCGGAATGACACATACATGATCAAAACCGAGTGGAACTACTCAGAATGAGTCAATTCCGATGGAAAGCTTCCCTGTCAGAGCCATTCCGAGTGAAGAAATTCAAATTTCTAATTCTGAGTGTGAAGAAGTTTATTTCCGAGCGAAAAATGGCCAAAATTCCAATTTCCGAGCCATTTCAGTCGGTTCCGTGTCAATGGTCACTCGGATTGTGGAGAGGAAGTTAAGTCCGAGCCAGGTACTCTCCCAATCAACTTCCGAGTCATTTTTACGGATTTTCGAGTCATCATTCTCTCCAGTCAGTTCTTGGTCAATCTTCGTTCATTTCTGACCAATTCCGAGCCAGTCTTCAAGTTGGAACCGAGTGACACTACAGTCGGTCATCCTTCTTCAAATCAATTCTGTGTTATCCTTCTTCCAACAATCAATTTCGAGCCCATTTTCGCCCAAATCTGACTCACCACCCTCACACAACTTCCGAGTCTTTCTCTTAGATTTTCAATCGGTTCCGAGTCATTTTATACTCGGATTGTGGAGAGGAAGTGAAGGCCGACCCTTTTCCACTCGGATTTGACTCCTAATGTGGAGGAATGCTGACTGAGAGGGTGATCCGAGTGATTCTCACTCGGATTCCCCCATTTTTACTCGGATTACTCCATTCTCACTCGGATTACTCCATTTTCACTCGGATTTACACCATCCTCACTCGGATTTGACTCCCAGTATGGATGAATACTGATTGGAAGGTTGATCCGAGCCATTCTCACTCGGATTACACCATTTTCTCTCGGATTTCCACTCTCCTCACTCGGATTCACATGCTGACCTGGATTCCACCCCCAAAGTGGATCCAGGAATCCCAGAGGTGGCTGGCAGACAGGGACGAAGGTGGAGGAATTAAAAATTCCCACCAGCCGTTGTCCCCCCACTACCCAAACCGAGTGGAAGCCTGAGCTGGCATTCCACTCGGAAGTGGAAGCCTGAGCTGGCATTCCACTCGGGCCAGCCTATAAATAGGCAAAGGGGAGGGCAGCTAAGGGAGGGCATTCAGAGGAGGGAAAACTCTGCCCAAACCAAACCTCTGTTCTCTCTTTCCCTCACAGCAATTCTTCTCCTCTTCTTCTTCCACCGTCCCTCACCATACTATCCACAATCCTCCACACCTCCCAGCACCTTCCCATTCCTTTTTCCCCTCTCAAACCAGCACCCCTACTCCATCATCACTTGGTAATCCTCTTTTCACTAGGATTTAGTATTTTGCATTCGTTTTCTCTTATTTCCATTCAGATCCTCACTGTTTCACTCGGATTTACTATTATTTTCACACAGATCCTTACTGTTTCACTTGGATTTACTATTTTGCACTCGGTTTCTCTTATTTCCACTCAGATTCTCACTGTTTCACTAGGATTTACTATTTTGCACTCGGTTTCCCTTATTTTCACTCAGATTTTCACTAATTCCACTCAGATTCTCACTGTTTCACTTGGATTTACTATTTTTGCACTCAGATTCTCATTATTTCACTAGGATTTACTATTTTGCACTCGGTTTCCCTTATTTCCACTCAGATTTTCACTGTTTCACTCAGATTTTCACTGTTTCACTCATATTGTCACTGTTTCACTCGGTTTTCCCTGTTTTCACTCGGATTTTTCATAGTTTCACTCGGTTTTCTTATTTTTCACTCGGTTTTCTTATTTTTCACTCGTTTTTTTTCATTTTTTGCACTCGGTTTCTCTTCTCCCACTCAGTTTTCAATCATTTTTTTTCTTTTCTTCCCTTTTTCGAACTTACTGTCTCTTTTTCTCTCTTATAGCTTCTGTTACCTTTCTTTTTTTCGCTTTGTACTAAAAATATAATAAAGAGAATAAATGTTTCTTATGTTTTCTTTCTAGTTTAAATGAAAATCAAAATAAATCATTCTTAGTCAGTGTCGTACGGAAAATACTTCCGTCTACACCACTTTTATAGGATTCGTACACGTGCGAAGAACTTCGCCTTGTATGGGTTCCTCACCATAATGATTCCCATCAATATTTCTTTAATCTTTTCCTATATAAAAAAAAACTTTTAAAGAACTACATGACCCTGATTTCTCGAAAGCTCGAGAATACGTAGGAGCGGGAAACAGTTCCTGTCGGGCCCACCTTTCTTTATTTAATTTTTAGAGTTTCCTTTTTGTCTTGCTATCAAAAGGAGGAGCGAGATTAATTTGGACGAGACGTCCTGTTAATCTCATATTTTTAATATCTCTTTAACGAAAAAGAAGGAACGAGATTAATTTGGATGAGACGTCTTGTTAATTTCATATTTTTTAATATCTCTTTAAAGAAAAAAAGAGGAGCGAGATTAATTTGGACGAGACGTCCTGTTAATCTCATATTTTTAAATATCTCTTTAAAGAAAAAGAAGGAGCGAGATTAATTTGGACGAGACGTCCTGTTAATCTCATGTAAATATTTTGCGTTGATTTTTATTTATTTTGTTTATTTTGTCATTCCGTACGTTTTTCTTTTCATGAAGAAGTTAAAATAATTATCGGGTTAACTATAATGCGCGCTATCAAATTGAGGTAACTGTTTTTTATAACGGACAGTTGTGAGGTGCTAATACCTTCCTCACCTGTAATCAGACTCCCGAATCATGGAATCTCATTTTTATAACCAGTGCTTTAACAAAAGGTTTTTCCACTATTTTATCCTAAAAAATATTGGTGGCGACTCCCTGTTTATTTTTAAAAATTTGTTTCGAGGGTCGGCCGCGCCGCCGCGATCCCGGTCACGACAGATGGCGACTCCACTGGGGACCTAGAGAGTCAAGCCAGTCAATTTGATAGCGCATGTTTTAATTTGCATATTAATTATTTAACTTCTTCCTTTATTTTATTCCCTTGTCAATGTTTAGTTTCTGTTTTGTTTGTATTCAATTATTTATGTTCTGTAAATATCTGTGTGATCATTGAACCCTAGGGTAGTCGACTTTATTTTGTTGCTCTGTGTTTGTTCTATGTATAGGGTAAGTAAGGTACAGGTATTGAATGCCTCTTTCACACACTACACTCACAATTTGCACACACTTTTGAGTGGGACCCTATACCCGGGCCCAAATAAAACTTAAGATTAGGGGAGGTTGATAGCGGAGCCATTTGGGATGTACTTCCTGTCTGGTTACCGTGAGAATCTCAGCTAGAGTTCGACTTATTCATGGTGCCCACACTTAGTATACTTCCTACTATTTGTGGTCAACATCATGAGTAGGATCTTGGCTCTAGTGACCTTTAGAAGTTTTAGAACAAGCCACCTAATGCGAGATATCACTGTTAGACAAACCTTAGAGCCATTAGGAGACCTCCAGAAAAAACCCACCTTAAGGCACAAAGGGGCAAACTTTACTTCTACCTTTTCTCATTCTCACTTTTCCTTCTGATCCAAAATAGAGGACTACTTGACCATTTAGTGGATTACGTTTTTTTCAAAAAATGACATACTTTTAACTAGTGATCCTTTAATGGGCAAATAGTTCTTTCTCTTTGTGTACAAGTCTTTGGGCCTTGAGTTACAGATCTTTTGAATCATAAAAAATACATATAAAAAGAAAAGAAATCAAAAGAAAAATCAATTTTCTTTGTATTGTCGATGATCAGAAAATCCGTAGCTCATATAACCCTTGATTTGACATAAGTTTTAGCAAGTTGTATCCCCCCTAAATACAAAAATGTTTTCAAGAAATTACTAGGGGAGTATCGATTTACAAAGCACGTCATTTCCCAATGGCTCTTTCGCTCCTTTCTTTCTATTCTCACTGGAGGCTATTCAGAGCTTAACGAATACTCTTGACCAAGATATGGAAATTAATGTGGGATCAAACCTTTAAGAGACGGATCATGGTTCCCCGAGCTAGAAATAGCTAAACTTGAGGCTCTTATTGCATTTCAGAATGAAGGATTTTTCTGTCTTCACAACTATCCCGTATTAATTTCCATGTTTACCATACCTAGTACTTTTGAACGATACGTTCTAAGGAATGGTTAAAGGATGTTTGTCAAGGTCTGTGATTGCTTCCCACGATATCCTCTTTCCTTCTGTTTCCACCTGACATTTCTTTTTCTTCTTTCAACGACACCGAACGACACCTTTGTTAGACTTTCAAAGGAGACTCATGGCTGAAAGAGAGCAAGAAATTGAAAACCTCAGAAACGAAGTTAACCAGCTAAGGAAGCAAATGGCGGAGATGGCCAGACTTTTAGAGAAGAAGATCATAGAAGAGGAACCCTCTGCGGGTGTCAAGAATGATCAACATTTGCCAACCACCCCACTCCACCTTCCTGGATTGACAAAAGACCAAATTCCCCCATTCCATAATCAACAAGAGGATCATGATTTACAAATGATGAATCCCCATATTTCACAGTCCTCCCGGTCGCCTGGGGCTCCTATCACAAGAATGTCTGCATCGGGAGATAAGGGGAAGAGAAAAGGGGATGCTAATTCCACTGCCCGTAACCAAAAAAGGGCCCAACCCAGATAAATAACACATACTCCCTTTCAACCTGCCAATCTCCCTGCACCTTACATGGCCACCACCACCCCTAACCAGGGCTCTAATTTTTTCCCATTCCAACTTTACTTTCGTCCGTATATCCCTCAAATACCTTCCTATTCTCATTTGCCTGCTATTAGGTCTACCCTTCCACAACCCTATCATCCCCCACTAGTACAAACTCAGCCACTTAATCCAGACCAAAGCACAATAAAACCCGCTAGTAGTCGAACACCGGTCCGGTTCGACCCCATTCCTATAACCTACACAGAACTTTTACCTCACCTTTTTCGTAATTTCCTTGCAGTACCCTGCCCACTGAAACCAGTGGTTCCTCCTTACCCCAAAGGCTATAATCCCAATGCCCGATGTGAATACCATGCTGGAGCCTCGGGGCACTCTACTGAGGACTGTCATACCTTGAAATTCAAAGTAAGGGATTTGATTAAAGCTAAGTGGCTAGATTTCCAGGAAGGGAGTCCCAATATAATTATAAACCCCAGGTCTAACCATGAGACCTCTGGGGTCAGTGTGATAAAGAGGGACTAGGGGTGTAAAGAGGATGCATGCAAGATTTTGTGAATCACACGCCAACTGGAGAGGTTCATGACCAGGAGACCACTTAGTTCCTTATGACTTTAAACTTCTGTTTCAACCCAAACGCTATGCCTAAGGCTTTGGGATATTGTTATGTAATAAGGGCAAAAACATGTTTTTATCATTTTAAGTTTCTCTCAATAAATATGTGTCAAATTTCAAAATGCCTTTTCTTGCTTTCCGTATTGCCACCTTGAATCCTTTTCCCTTTATCTACTTCTTTTTCTCATTTTACCATGAAAAAACAAAAAAATACAGGACTAAAAATGATCCTTTTGAGAACAATGAGATCATGATTCCATTTCATAACTTTGACCACCCAGTTGATTACGCTGACGAAAAGGGTAGCAAAAACGAAAGTTCCTTGGCCGAATTGTGTAGGATGTTTGGATAAGAGTCACCTAGTTCTACCCAAAGGCAAGGTCAGCACACAGAATGAAGAAGATTCACAAACAACTGAAGACGTTACAAGCTCAAAATGAAGATAGTGCCAGATTCCATAAATGGCGTATCTACCCTTCAAAGAAATGTTAGCATTGATCAACGTGGATGGTCAAGAAATACTCTCAAAAAAAAAACAAAACAACAAAAAAAAAACAAAAATGATATAAAAAAAAGTCAAGGTTGGTGCCTTACGTAAATACCAATTAAGGCGAGCTGATTCATAGATCAAATTATCACTTTTCCATATGGGGGCATAAATGTTATCAAGCTAAGAACACGGCAGAAACAATGTTTCATCTGTGTCGCAATCAACACCCCAACTTTAATGGAGTATAACTATTCCCACACCAGTGTAACCAAGGGATTGGTCTACTATGATACCATTAATATCATATTTTCTTTACCACATTGGTTAGGGGATAAAATAGCTAGACCATAACAAAGGTACCAAAGGGGTCATTCAAAAAAAAACAACAGAAAAAAAAGGGAAAGAAAAAAAACAAAAAAAAAACAAAAAAAAATGCAAAAAGAAAAAGATAACAAAAAATAGATGAAAAATGAACAAGGAAATAAAGACTCAAAACGAGCCCCCTCATTGGTACTGAAAAGGGCACGCCTTTGTTTCTTTGGATACATGGTGTTAGGGGCAAATTTTTTCATCTGAAATAACATCTACTCCCCCACAGGATGAGATCAAATTGAGAAAGATCAAATAAGCTCATTGGCAATCAGTTTAAACCTTTGTTGTGAGGGACACAACCTAAAAAGAAAAAAGAGAGACGTCGCATGGAGAGAGAAGCTCGCTAGGCTGAAAACCTGGAAGGGCAGCCTAGGCAAAAGTTAGAGCGACCTGGTAAGCTGAAAACCTGAATAGGTGGCTCAGGCAATCAATTGGGATCAAGATTTTGGCCAAGTAATCGTAGTCCGACTACCTTTTCATAAGCAGAGTCAAGTGGTGAATTCAGAGTCATGATGTGGGATTAAGATATGCTTTGTTCTCAACAGTTCACTGGATGATCTGTAAAATCATTCCTACTCTACCGAATTATTAATATTTCCCATACATCTTCACTTGCTTTTTGGTTTCCCTTTTTCCACATTTACTCGACTTGTAAATACAATCTCACCTATTTTTGACACGTATTTATTGTGATTTTCCATGATTTGATAATACATATGTTTTCCCTTAATATATAAAAATGAGAAGGTAATGAAAATTTAAAGTCATGAGAACAAGATGTTACTGTTACTTGATTTCGCCTCAAGCAATCATTATGAAGACTGGGCCTGACACGTTTCCAAAGCTAGGGTTGCTTCATCTGCTCTGTTTCAGTCATGAGTCACTTCGGATCTCTAAGGATTGTGTTTTTGCGGTAAGTCTTTTCAAGTTCCGATTTGTTTTGCACCGCTAACCTTTCTTGCAAAATGTTGTAATAAGTAGATGTGTCAAGCTTCAACCGCCAAAATTGGCACTTTCCAGGTGTATGTCCATCAGTCTCCGAAGCTCACTCTTGCCTTTACTCATTGAAGTAGGTCATCCACGAGTTTCTTCTCGTAACCCACCCAAATCATTGGACAAAACACCCTTCTATGGCCAAACATGACACCTTTCTGAGTTTCCATTTTGCTTTGAGATTTCCATGAAGTCCATCAATACCTTGTAGTCGAAGCCGGCGTCTTCTCAAGGTTTCTGTCTTGTTCATGAGGCATGTTAGGGGTCACATCTCCAAGAAATCAACTTGGTATATTCTAGAACCTGGTTAATTGGGACGGGACGCCCTATTAACCCCCGAATCCTTCAAACCTGGGACTTTACCTCCCAAGTCTGTCATTCCTCACCTCCAGATCTTTTGTTGGCCAAAGGGTAGTGTCCTAAAGGTTTGAACTAAGGCATCCCCCTAGATTTCTTCTGTCCTGGCCAAGGAGTAGTTTTCCCTAGGACTCTTTCAATCGTGTTAAACTGGGGCATACCCCAGGACTTCTCTCTTTCAGATCAGGGGTAGTACACCTGAAAACTTCCAATCTTTCCAAAATTGGGGCATCTCCCCACGTCTCTATTCTCTTTCTGTCAAGGAGAAGCACCCCTAATTCCTTCAGGCCAATTTTCCGAACATGGGCAACACCCTAGGTCTCCCTTCTTTCAGCCAAGGGGCAGTTCTCCAAAAATCCTTTCAATCATACTCTAACTAGGGCATCTCCCCAGGTTTCTCTTCCCCAAGAGACAATACCCTGAACTCCCAAGCGACTCAAATTGGGGCATCCCCCAGATTTCTCTCCTCTGGTGGACCTACCATTCATCCCCAAAAGGAACACATACTGAGAATTCTTCTTAAAAAAAAAAAACCACCAAATGGGCTCCTAGTCAGATTTAGGAAAATCTGTTTATACCCAACAGAATTACCTTTCCGACAGAACCACAGAGATCAAAGGCCACGTATTCCTTTCCCAAGAGGAAAACACTTTCCCCAGTGAAGTTACCCTCATTAAAATGTCCTAAACCGAGACATCCATTAGATTTTTTTCCTCCGACGGGCCTGCCATCCATTCCTCAATGGAACCTTAATCGCCAAAGCCAGCGCCTTTCAAGGTTTTTTCTTCCATCAGGTGCCTTCAAAGTCTCATCCTTAACTGTTAAAGTCGCTATCTCTCAATTTCTTCCCCAGTAGAACTACACTTCCCAGACAAATTAAGCTGGGGCATCTCCCTAGATTCCCCCAATGCTCTTCAGATCATTTCAAACTGGGGCATCTTCCCCAGGTTGTTATCTTTTGTCAACCCAAGGGCAGTACCCCATGCTCCCGGGAAGTTTGAGCTGGACATCACCTCGGGTCTCTCTCCGTCAAAAGGGAACGTACCCCCAAGCTTCTTCAACCGCCCTAAGTGGGGCGTCACCCCATATCCTTCCCCCAACCTTGAGGTAGTATCCCTAAATCTTCTAATCTTTCCAAATTTGGGGTATCACCCCAAATCTTCCCTCCGTTCGAGGGACAGTATCCCTAGCTCCTTCACCTAGATTTTCCCCATTTCTTTTCCTTCCGATCAAGGAGCAGTTCCCCGAATCATCCAAGACAGCTTGAACTGGATCATCCCCAGATTTCTTTCTTTTAGTAAGCCCACTATACATCCCCAGTGGACCCCAGATTTTTCCTTCTAGTCAAGAAGCAGTTCCCCGAGATCCCTTCAATCTTCCTAACTGGGGCATCTCCCCCAGATTTCTTCTATTTCAGTCAAGGGACAATTCCCCAAGATTCCTTCAATCATGTCAAACTGGGGCATCACCCCAGGATCACCCTCTTTCATTTAGAAAGCAATTCCCCAAGATTCCTTCAATCATGTCAAATTAGGGCATCTCCCCAAGATCACTCTCTTTCGGTCAAAGAGTAATTCTTTCAGTCATGTCAAACTGGGGCATCACCCCGAGCCTTTAGGACCAGTGAGTTAATTTGGATAAGACGTCCTGTTAGCTCCCCCAACCTTTATATTTCCTGCCAACGGTGAGTTAATTCGGACGAGACGTCCTGTTAGCCCCCCAATCTCTTTACCTTTCCTGTCACCTATCAAGGTATCCTTTATTTTCTAGCCGCCTATCAAGGCATCCTTTATCTTTCCAGTCGCCTATCAAGGCATCCTTTATCTTCCAGCCGCCTATCAAGGCATCCTTTATCTTCCAGTCGCCTATCAAGGCATCCTTTATCTTCCAGTCGCCTATCAAGGTATCCGTTATCTTTCCAGCCGCTTATCAAGGTATCCTTTATTTTCCAGCCGCCTATCAAGGCATCCTTTATCTTTCCAGCCGCCTATCAAGGCATCCTTTATCTTTCCAGCCGCCTATCAAGGCATCCGTTATCTTTCCAGCCGCCTATGAAGGCATCCTTTATCTTCCAGCCGCCTATCAAGGCATCCGTTATCTTTCCAGCTGCCTATCAAGGCATCCTTTATCTTCCAGCCGCTATCAAGGCATCCTTTATCTTCCAGCCGCCTATCAAGGCATCCTTTATCTTCCAGCCGCCTAACAAGGCATCCTTTATTTTCCAGCCGCCTATCAAGGCATCCTTTATCTTCCAGCCGCCTATCAAGGCATCCTTTATCTTCCAGCCGCCTATCAAGGCATCCGTTATCTTCCAGCCGCCTATCAAGGCATCCTTTATCTTTCCAGCCGCCTATCAAGGTATCCTTTATTTTCCAGCCGCCTATCAAGGCATCCTTTATCTTTCAAGCCGCCTATCAAGGCATCCTTTATCTTTCCAGCCGCCTATCAAGGCATCCTTTATCTTCCAGCCGCCTATCAAGGCATCCTTTACCTTTCCAGCCGCCTATCAAGGCATCCGTTATCTTTCCAGCCGCCTATCAAGGCATCCTTTATCTTCCAGCCGCCTATCAAGGCATCCGTTATCTTTCCAGCCACCTATCAAGGTATCCTTTATTTTCCAGCCGCCTATCAAGGCATCCTTTATCTTTCCAGTCGCCTATCAAGGCATCCTTTATCTTCCAGTCGCCTATCAAGGCATCCGTTATCTTTCCAGCCGCCTATCAAGGTATCCTTTATTTTCCAGCCGCCTATCAAGGCATCCTTTATCTTTCCAGCCGCCTATCAAGGCATCCTTTATCTTCCAGCCGCCTATCAAGGCATCCTTTACCTTTCCAGCCGCCTATCAAGGCATCCGTTATCTTTCCAGCTGCCTATCAAGGCATCCTTTATCTCCCAGCCGCCTATCAAGGCATCCGTTATCTTTCCAGCCACCTATCAAGGTATCTTTTATTTTCCAACCGCCTATCAAGGCATCCGTTATCTTTCCAGCCGCCTATCAAGGCATCCTTTATCTTCCAGCCGCCTATCAAGGCATCCGTTAGCTTTCCAGCCGCCTATCAAGGCATTCTTTATCTTCCAGCCACTATCAAGGCATCCTTTATCTTCCAGCCGCCTATCAAGGCATCCTTTATCTTCCAGCCGCCTATCAAGGCATCCTTTATTTTCCAACCGCCTATCAAGGCATCCTTTATCTTCCAGCCGCCTATCAAGGCATCCTTTATCTTCCAGCCGCCTATCAAGGCATCCGTTATCTTCTAGCCGCCTATCAAGGCATCCTTTATCTTTCCAGCCGCCTATCAAGGTATCCTTTATTTTCCAGCCGCCTATCAAGGCATCCTTTATCTTTCCAGCCGCCTATCAAGGCATCCTTTATCTTTCCAGTCGCCTATCAAGGCATCCTTTATCTTCCAGCCGCCTATCAAGGCATCCTTTACCTTTCCAGCCGCCTATCAAGGCATCCGTTATCTTTCCAGCCGCCTATCAAGGCATCCTTTATCTTCCAGCCGCCTATCAAGGCATCCGTTATCTTTCCAGCCACCTATCAAGGTATCCTTTATTTCTCAGCCGTCTATCAAGGCATCCTTTATCTTTCCAGTCGCCTATCAAGGCATCCTTTATCTTCCAGTCGCCTATCAAGGCATCCGTTATCTTTCCAGCCACCTATCAAGGTATCCTTTATTTTCCAGTCGCCTATCAAGGCATCCTTTATCTTTCCAGCCGCCTATCAAGGCATCCTTTATCTTCCAGCCGCCTATCAAGGCATCCTTTACCTTTCCAGCCGCCTATCAAGGCATCCGTTATCTTTTCAGCCGCCTATCAAGGCATCCTTTATCTTCCAGCCGCCTATCAAGGCATCCGTTATCTTTCCAGCCACCTATCAAAGTATCTTTTATTTTCCAGCCGCCTATCAAGGCATCCTTTATCTTTCCAGTCGCCTATCAAGGCATCCTTTATCTTCCAGTCGCCTATCAAGGCATCCGTTATCTTTCCAGCCGCCTATCAATGTATCCTTTATTTTCCAGCCGCCTATCAAGGCATCCTTTATCTTTCCAGCCGCCTATCAAGGCATCCTTTATCTTCCAGCCGCCTATCAAGGCATCCTTTAGTTTTCCAGCCGCCTATCAAGGCATCCGTTATCTTTCCAGCCGCCTATCAAGGCATCCGTTATCTTTCCAGCCGCCTATCAAGGTATCCTTTATTTTCCAGCCGCCTATCAAGGCATCCTTTATCTTTCCAGTTGCCTATCAAGGCATCCTTTATCTTCCAGCCGCCTATCAAGGCATCCTTTATCTTCCAGTCGCCTATCAAGGCATCCTTTATCTTCCAGTCGCCTATCAAGGTATCCGTTATCTTTCCAGCCGCCTATCAAGGTATCCTTTATTTTTCAGCCGCCTATCAAGGTATCCTTTATCTTTCAGCCGCCTATCAAGGCATCCTTTATCTTCCAGCCGCCTATCAAGGCATCCTTTATCTTCCAGCCGCCTATCATGGCATCCTTTACTTTCCAGCCGCCTATCAAGGCATCCTTTACTTTTCAGTCGCCCACGAGGGCAACCTTTACTTTCCAGTCTACTGGGGGTCAATCCTGATCTCATTACCTCCTGTTAACTAAAAGACAATTTTTTCCCTGTCCATTCAAAAAAAAAAAGAAAAAAAAAGCAACAAAAAAAATCAACAAAAAAAAACAACAAAAAAAAAAGAAGAAGAAGAAGAAGAGAAGAAGAGAAACAGAAGTGGAGAACGCTCGTTTTAAGAAAAAGAGGTCACACAGACTCGTGATTGCCCATACCATCAGTTGCCATACCAATCAAGAGGTCCCACTTGGCCCCCCTTACATCGGTGTTCATATCTTTACTTCCTTTTCACTTCAAAAACACAGAAGCTTCGTGTTTCTTTTGTGAAAAAGAAGTAAAAAGGGGCATCTGTGAACACCTCTTTTGGTCCGGTCCAAGTGGAATGATTCTTTTTATACTTAATTCCAATTCAGAATGGTCAAATTTGAATAGAATAACTCAAAAATGGTCAGATCCGAGCAAGATGACTATGATGGAAGCATTTCCGAGTGGAATAGAGACCTGTTAGAGGCAAATCCAAGTGAAAGGATCAAATCCGAGTAGAAAATGCCCCTGTTGAACAAAAATCCGAGTGGAATGGCCCAAAAACTAGTAAGTCCGAGTGAAAATACTCAGAGCGGATCAAATCCGAGTGAAATTACTCAGAACGGATCAAATCCGAGTGAAATTACTCAGAAGGGATCAAATCCGAGTAGAAAATGCCCCTGTTGAAGAGAAATCCGAGTAAGATGACTCAGAAATGATCAAAACCAAGTGGAACTACTTAGAATGGAGCAAATCCGAGTAGAACTACTCAGAAATGATCAAAACCGAGTGGAACTACTCAGAATGGAGTAAATCCGAATAGAACTACTCAGAAATGATCAAAAACCGAGTAATAATGAAGCATTTCCGAGTAAAATAGGCTCCTATTGGGGAATCCGAGCGGAATGACACATACATGATCAAAACCGAGTGGAACTACTCAGAATGAGTCAACTCCGAGTGGAAAGCTTCCCTGTCAGAGCCATTCCGAGTGAAGAAATTCAAATTTCTAATTCTGAGTGTGAAGAAGTTTATTTCCGAGGGAAAAATGGCCAAAATTCCAATTTCCGAGCCATTTCAGTCGGTTCCGTGTCAATGGTCACTCGGATTGTGGAGAGGAAGTGAAGTCCGAGCCAGGTACTCTCCTAATCAACTTCCGAGTCATTTTTACGGATTTCCGAGTCATCATTCTCTCCAGTCAGTTCTTGGTCAATCTTCGTTCATTTCTGACCAATTCCGAGCCAGTCTTCAAGTTGGAACCGAGTGACACTACAGTCGGTCATCCCTCTTCAAATCAATTCTGTGTTATCCTTCTTCCAACAATCAATTCCGAGCCCATTTTCGCCCAAATCTGACTCACCACCCTCACACAACTTCCGAGTCTTTCTCTTAGATTTTCAATCGGTTCCGAGTCATTTTATACTCGGATTGTGGAGAGGAAGTGAAGGCCGACCCTTTTCCACTCGGATTTGACTCCTAATGTGGAGGAATGCTGACTGAGAGGGTGATCCGAGTGATTCTCACTCGGATTCCCCCATTTTTACTCGGATTACTCCATTCTCACTCGGATTACTCAATTTTCACTCGGATTTACACCATCCTCACTCGGATTTGACTCCCAGTATGGATGAATACTGATTGGAAGGTTGATCCGAGCCATTCTCACTCGGATTACACCATTTTCTCTCAGATTTTCACTCTCCTCACTCGGATTCACATGCTGACCTGGATTCCACCCCCAAAGTGGATCCAGGAATCCCGGAGGTGGCTGGCAGACAGGGACGAAGGTGGAGGAATTAAAAATTCCCACCAGCCGTTGTCCCCCCACTACCCAAACCGAGTGGAAGCCTGAGCTGGCATTCCACTCAGAAGTGGAAGCCTGAGCTGGCATTCCACTCGGGCCAGCCTATAAATAGGCAAAGGGGAGGGCAGCTAAGGGAGGGCATTCAGAGGAGGGAAAACTCTGCCTAAACCAAACCTCTGTTCTCTCTTTCCCTCACAGCAATTCTTCTCCTCTTCTTCTTCCACCGTCCCTCACCATACTATCCACAATCCTCCACACCTCCCAGCACCTTCCCATTCCTTTTTCCCCTCTCAGACCAGCACCCCTACTCCATCATCACTTGGTAATCCTCTTTTCACTAGGATTTAGTATTTTGCATTCGTTTTCTCTTATTTCCATTCAGATCCTCACTGTTTCACTCGGATTTACTATTATTTTCACACAGATCCTTACTGTTTCACTCGGATTTACTATTTTGCACTCGGTTTCTCTTATTTCCACTCAGATTCTCACTGTTTCACTAGGATTTACTATTTTGCACTCGGTTTCCCTTATTTTCACTCAGATTTTCACTAATTCCACTCAGATTCTCACTGTTTCACTTGGATTTACTATTTTTGCACTCAGATTCTCATTATTTCACTAGGATTTACTATTTTGCACTCGGTTTCCCTTATTTCCACTCAGATTTTCACTGTTTCACTCAGATTTTCACTATTTCACTCATATTGTCACTGTTTCACTCGGTTTTCCCTGTTTTCACTCGGATTTTTCATAGTTTCACTCGGTTTTCTTATTTTTCACTCGGTTTTCTTATTTTTCACTTGTTTTTTTTCATTTTTTGCACTCGGTTTCTCTTCTCCCACTCAGTTTTCAATCATTTTTTTCTTTTCTTCCCTTTTCCGAACTTACTGTCTCTTTTTCTCTCTTATAGCTTTTGTTACCTTTCTTTTTTTCGCTTTGTACTAAAAATATAATAAAGAAAATAAATGTTTCTTATGTTTTCTTTCTAGTTTAAATGAAAATCAAAATAAATCATTCTTAGTCAGTGTCGTACGGAAAATACTTCCGTCTACACCACTTTTATAGGATTCGTACACGTGCGAAGAACTTCGCCTTGTATGGGTTCCTCACCATAATGATTCCCATCAATATTTCTTTAATCTTTTTCCTAAATAAAAAAAAACTTTTAAAGAACTACGTGACCCCGATTTCTCGAAAGCTCGAGAATACGTAGGAGCGGGAAACAGTTCCTGTCGGGCCCACCTTTCTTTATTTAATTTTTAGAGTTTCCTTTTTGTCTTGCTATCAAAAGGAGGAGCGAGATTAATTTGGACGAGACGTCCTGTTAATCTCATATTTTTAATATCTGTTTAACGAAAAAGAAGGAACGAGATTAATTTGGACGAGACGTCCTGTTAATTTCATATTTTTTAATATCTCTTTAAAGAAAAAAGGAGGAGCGAGATTAATTTGGACGAGACGTCCTGTTAATCTCATATTTTTAAATATCTCTTTAAAGAAAAAGAAGGAGCGAGATTAATTTGGACGAGACGTCCTGTTAATCTCATGTAAATATTTTGCGTTGATTTTTATTTATTTTGTTTATTTTGTCATTCCGTACGTTTTTCTTTTCATGAAGAAGTTAAAATAATTATCGGGTTAACTATAATGCGCGCTATCAAATTGAGGTAACTGTTTTTTATAACGGACAGTTGTGAGGTGCTAATACCTTCCTCACCTGTAATCAGACTCCCGAATCATGGAATCTCATTTTTATAACCAGTGCTTTAACAAAAGGTTTTTCCACTATTTTATCCTAAAAAATATTGGTGGCGACTCCCTGTTTATTTTTAAAAATTCGTTTCGAGGGTCGGCCGCGCCGCCGCGATCCCGGTCGCGACAATACTTCTCCAACATCCTTGCAAAATTTATTGGAGAATTCTAAAATCAACTTTTCCTCATCAAAAAAATTTCATGAGAAATGGTGACAAAAGGAAAGCTGGAATCCAGCATTTGCGGTTTAACTTCAACCTTAAAGACAATTTTCTTATCTTCGAAAGCTTCAAGCTCTTCCAAATGCATATTCTTGTCACCATCCTTACAAAAACAAATCAAATGAGAAATAGGCACAGAAAAGGAATGATTCATTAGAAATAGATTTTTTAGTTTATTATTATACCCCCTTCAATAACTTGTTCGTAAGTCTGTAGCAGTAGCAATTGGAAGTCTCACGATCAAACAATGAAAAGTATGGTCCATGTGATTAGTCACTCTAAGTTGAATGCAGTACCTAAATGGATAAAATAAATACCAATATATAAGATATAGAAATGTAACCTCTATATTCAGTAAAGCTGGTTGTTTTGGAAATGAATTTTCCTTATTATCTTTCAAAGCAATTGTTTTGGAAAGATCATACCCTTAAATCATGGTTGAAAATGCAAGGAATATGAGTTTGATCCTATAAGATCTATTGGGCATGGAGAAATGTAAATTTGTCAGAAACTCAAAACAGAGAAAATCCTACAATTTGATAAATAAGATACACTATATGGGAACAAAAATTAAATTAGAATGAATCCAGCAGTCAATAAATTACCAATTCAAGATCACGTTCTAAGTAACGGTAAGGACGCTTTGCATGAAGAATTAGAGGTGGTCCCCATTATCAATGAATTATCACTGAAATTATTTTCTTGTTACATTATCAATCTTAAACAACATCATACAGATAAAAGAGTCTCACCCAACCATCAGAATGCAATCCTAAAATGACTTTCAGCCTTTCCCCTCCTTAAACAAAGTACATGGAATCTCTCAGCTTGAGCACGGAGAGTTAAATCACTTAAGAAATATATTGGTTTTACATTTTAACCTCATTGGGAATCAAGTTAATCCATTGATTCCAAAAAAATATATTGGTAGGATGTTATGAGGAAGTGTATTGGTCCATGAAAGAGGTTGTGCGCTAATTTAATTGGCCGTAAGATAAGTGGTATTTTGAAGGGAAAACATAAGCATAATATGATGACACCTATATTTCTGGTCGTGGAATCTAATGTATTATATGATAGTATAGAAGATAGATAGATAACTAACTAATCAATAAAAAATTCATAAGTATGGACATATTAACAAATAGTTTTCAAGTAATGCAAGTACATATATTGTCTTTGTATGCATTCAACAAGAGGAAAACATTTTAGGAAACAAAGACATGGTTTTGGAAATAAAGACATGGTTCAGAAGACACAATTCCATACTGGACTTGAAAGAAATCAAATTGAAAAAGTTCTATATTAACGATAAGCAAGATTTGAGGGGGGTGTTATTAGGGGTGTCCATCGGTCGGGTTTGGTCGGATTCAGTTACTTTTAAATTCACCCGTTGTTATCCATGAAACATAAATAATAACCCATTTTCACCCAATACTATGATCGGTTTGGTCGGGTTCGGTTAAGTGCGGTTCTCGGTTTTTTCGGTCGGATTTTTCGGTTAAGTTTCTTAGAAAAATTTAATTTTTATTTTTTGCCACTTTTTACGTATAAAATAATGTTAGCAAAAACTTGCATATAAAAATGATGTATTTCACGTTTTAGAACCAAAGCCTTATGGAATATGAAAGTGACATAGCATTGAAGCAGTAGGAAGTAATTCTATTAGATTGTTTTTTTTCTAATCATAGATTGTACTAGTACCAGAAAAAAGCTTAAAAGTTATTAAGTATTCAAACCTAACACATGCATTTAGAATATGATAATTTGATGATAAACTCATGTATGACTTCAGGTTGACTACACAAAGACTAATCTTAAAGAAAGTATCATCAATATATCTAGAAATCAATAAAGAGAAATAACTGCATGATATTTCTAGTAGCAGTCGGTTGAGTATGGGTATCATCGGGTTTAATTTTTTTAACCCGAACCCGCCCGTTTTTAGTCACAATAAACCGTTTAAATGACCTTTTTTTACCCGAAAACCCGTTACAAATCGACCCGTTCTTACCTTTAAAATCGGGTAGCTCGGGTTCACACGGATAACAGCAAAATTGGACACCCCTAGGTGTTATGGTGTATGCATTCATGGGGAAGAAGTTAAATATGATTGAGATGTAAACATATATGTATAAAATTTAAAGAAAATAAGGCAAATAAGAATCATTGATAGGGATTTCTTGAACAAATGTTCGTCTTTTGGCAAGTGTCCCAAATCGACTTATGATTTGGATAAGTATTTGTAAGGTTGTTGAATCCACAGGAACTTGCATGATATTAAATAATAACGCAATAATTGTTTGGAAATCACAATACACACACAATATGTTCAAAAATTGATTCATTAATTATTGATTGAAGATTGTTGAGTTTGAACAAGCAAAAAGTAATAAAAACTTATGAAACGATTTGGGATTAGAATTTTTCATTCTTTTACTCTTGATATCATATTATGTATGACTAGACATTAAATCAAGTTGATGATGCAACATAGAAATCACTAAACCTAATCCGTTAGTGTATAGATTCTAAACCTTAACATTGTATCTCAATCCTTTGACAATCTAATGTTAGAATTAACATTAAGAAAAAGACTTTAACAACCATTAAAATCAACTATATCCCTACAAGAAGAATTTGATGGACATTTTAATCCAAAAATCTGTTTGATAACTCAAACATATACAAATAACATCTCCTAAATACAAATAAGCATTAGGCAATGAGAAATGAAACGCTAACATGAAATTAATGCATAAACACATATATTCACTATAAAGTTATAAATAAGATTAAGTTTGTCCAATCCTAACAAAAGAGAAGTTTAGCCACACATAGTCATGGTGGCGAACCCTATATACATCCGATGAACAAAATAGAAAAAAAAACCCTAGAAGAAGCTCCAAGGTCTTGAATAATAAAGAGAAACTCTAAAGTTCCAAGTTCTACAGCCTTAATGTAGCAGCATGACCCAAAAATGTGTTTTAGGACTCTTAAGTGAACCTTGTTGCACAAGCTCTGCTCAAGTCATAAGTGCTCAGCTTGAGCCATAGGTTCTCAACTCGAGTAGATAGACCAAAAATTACAGCATCTGCTCGAGCCACATGTGCATGGCCCGAGTAGATGGGATTCAAGGGCTGATCTTTATTTCTTCATTTGCAACATCTAAATCATTGGTTAGTTGGCAATTTAAGTGTTGCTTTAATCTAATCTAAATGAGAATACTAAAATCTATCAATTAAGTGTTGCAGTGTCAAATTATAGGTAAAGTTTATTGGGTAAACTGGGAGGGATTTGTTGAGCAGATTAAAAAAATTCAAATTGTCAATACAGAAGATAATAAGCCAAATTTATCATATATTAGAAACAAAAAATACATTTTATGGTATGGTACTAATAATTGTAAATGAATAGGAAACATTGTAGTAGAGTGCAAAAAGGATTATTCAGTAGGGATGTCAAATTGTGGTTATGAGTACAAAAACCCATGGGAGCGGGTACCCATGGAAGAAGAGATGTAAATTTTTTACTACCCATTAACACAAGGGGATTCAAATGTGGCAAGATCAAACTATGTTTCTAGGAATATTGAGATTTGGATGACGTCAACTTAACATGAAATCGAAAGCGCACTTCCAACTAAAAGAAAACAAATTTTAGATGTTTGGAATCATTTCAAGAAGAGAACCATTGATAGAAATTAAAAGTTGTTTGTAATTATTATGAATCAAAACTCTTAAGGGAACCAAAGCAAGGAACATCACGCCATAACGCATTTTATTGATGAATTATGGACCCTTCAAAGTCGACTTGTGAGGTATAATCTATAGTTTAACATGGTTTTGGTTGTTTTATTATTTTATTTTGTTCATTACAATTTTATTGAAAAGTTAATTTTCAATGTTATGTTTATTTATGTGCCTCCACCTCATACTAGTCAAGCTCTTAGTGATGTTTTGATATAGTGCTTGATGGATTGAAGTTTAAATAGGAAAATTTCAACTTTGATTGTCGATAATTGTTCTACTAATGATGTTGTGATTGACCACCTACTAGAGAAACTTCTACGTAGGAACCTTATTTTAGGTGGTAGGTTGCTACATATGCGTTACGCACATTATTGAATCTAGTGTTGAGGGATGGGTTGTATGATTTCTAATGCTATAGAAAAGGTTAGAGGTAGTGTGAATTTTTGAACCTGTACACCTAGAAAGGAGGAGAAAATCAAAGAAACATGTGAGTAATTGACTATTTTATATGATAAAAATTGTTCTTGATTGTTAAACTAGGTGGAATTCTACTTTCTCGATGCTTAAGGTTACCATTGAATGTAAAAATATGTTTAAATGATTGTCACAACGAAGTAATCAATGCAAAACTTTGCCTAGTAATGATGAATGAGATATGGACTTAAACTTGTGAGAAGTTGCAATTATTCTATTAGGTAACAAACTTGTTTTCTGGTAGCTTATATATCAACTGCATATGTTTTATTTCCAAAAGTGTGCCAAATTAAATTAGCTTTGGTTAAGTGGCTCAATAGTTCTAGTCATGTTATTTATCAAATGGTTCCATTAATGAATGAGGTGATGGTTGTTGGCACTATATTGACTCCAAGGTTCAAGGTTGGTTTATTATCACGTTATTTCTTCCCTCGGATTTATGGAGAAAGAGTAGAATTTTAAATTGATCGAGTAAAAGACATTTTGCATGATTTGGGGAAAGACTAAGATTAAATTGAACGGGAAAGATATCATTTCTTCGTATCTAAATCTTGTTAGAGATGTTGTAGTTAATGTGAGTTCATGTGCTTGGTATTATAGATTTTGAAAGGTCTAAAAGGGTAGAACAATATTCTACAAATTGTCCTAAGATAGATCTAAATTTGTATTTAGATGAGTCAATCATACTTGATTCAGAAAAATTTAACTTGTTGACTTGGTGGATAAGTAATTCTTTAAAATATCCAATATTAGTATTGATTGTAAAGGATTTCTATGAGATTCCCATTTCTATTGTAGCATCAGAGTTTTCATTCAGTACCGGTGGTCGGATTATTACTCCTCACGATAGTAATTTGCTTCTAGAGAATTTAGAAGCAATAATGTGTCTCTAAGATTGGATATGGATCGATGTCAAGGGTCATAAAATTTATTTTTTGTTGTTAAATATAGTTAATGAAGTTTTATTTATTATAAAATTAAGGTTAAAATACAAATTCACTCTCTATAAAATATAGGATTTAGAAAAACCCCTAATGACTACTTTGAGCCCCTGCCATTCACTGTCAGCGGTTTAACCGCGAATAATAATATAGACGGAACCGCTAACAATGAACAATAGGGGTGTTTTTTTAGTCACCCCTAAAATTTAAAGGGTTAAAAGTGGTCATTTTTATTTATAAGGAGTTTTGCCTAAACTCTAAAATTTACAAGGAGTGAATTTGTATTTTAACCTAAAATTAACTTTGAATTTAACTTTGTTGTTTTTATTTTTGTTTTAGGTTCTTCAACATTAAAAAGGAATTAGAATATCGAATTCATAAATACAATATTGGCTGACATTGATACAAAATTGTTAGTATAATTTTTAAAATATTTATTTAAAAATTAAAAATAATATTAGGGGTTTAAATTCTTATTTTCTTATTTTTATTTTGTAGGAATCATTTGATCAAGTTAATGTTATTGAGATGGTTGATGATGAAGCAGATTGTTAGATTGTTGTGTTAATGAAGTTGTTCATTAAATGCTCATGAGATTTATTTAAAAAATTTAGATGCTTTCAAGACTATGTCAATTAGGATAGTTGTTATTTCCAATCAAATGCTTGTTGTTTTCTTTGAATTTGGTCTATTTTATTATGTAATTTGTAATGCTGAGATGTAATTTGTAATTCAGTCTAATGTTACATTTTATTTTCATTTTCTAATTTATTTCAATTAGGTGCTAGTAGATATCTATGGTTATTTATGGATAGTGACTACCCGTAAAAAAAAAAACTCCTTATCAAATGTGTTCCTCCACGAGTGCAGGCTTAATTTTTACCTACAACTACAAGTAGTGGGAAAGGGGTACTTGAGCTTGCCTTGCCTCGTTGACATCGCTACTATTCGGATCCAAAAATAAAAACTAAAGTAAGAATATTAAAACTAATAGTTCTATTTAAGATTTAATTATATTTTTAAAAGTTAAAGGACTAAAAGTTGTTCTAAGTACAAACGTTTGTTCGATGGTACTCCATTATCAAAGCCTCAAACCTTTTACTAGTTTTTGAAGCGGTAACAATCATGGTCCTAAAATGAAAATTTGTCATTTGAACTTGTTATTGGATGTGGAAACTTGTTTTTGAGTTTTCTTAAAGTTGCAAGTGAAATAACCAAGTTAAAAAGATGTTGTTATGATTAAAACATTCCTTTACAATCAAACTCTAAATTTTGAGTGCTTTTTAATTGAATTGTAAACACTAAACCTCTAAATGAAATTACTTTTTTTAATACTTTATTTTAAGATGTGCTTGCATTTACTAACAAAACCAACACAAAAAGAAATACCCAACAATAATAGAAGAAAAATGCATAAAGGACCAAACTCACAAATCGGTCTAAATGAATGAGTCCTACTTCAAGACTTTCATACAATAAGTCTTTCTTCTCATAATTGCATTTCCATAATTTGTTTTATAACAAAAGTGTGTATTACAAGCATTGAACATATAAACAAAATTTTGTATGTATTTCAAGGTAGAATTAAAATAAAGATTAAAAATGATAAAAATAATAAGAAAAGAAAACATTAAAGCCCCTGGATTCGAAAATGTTTCCTGATTTCATTTTCTATTTTTAAGTTTTAATTTCAAAATCGTCATCCCATTTTCTGTTTTCAAAATTTTGTACAGGAAAAAGTAGAAATAGAAAATAAAAATAAGAAACAGGATTGTTTCCAGTGTTTCCTGTATAACATATAAGAAACAGGAAATAAGTTACAATTTTGTAAGTAAAACTGAACAAATAGGAAACGTTTTCAAATCTAAACGGACCTTAATATGTTCAAGGAATAAAAGTAGAATTAGTAACTGTTTACTACAAAAGCATATAAATAATATTTAAATGAAATTCCATTTTGCATTGCCAACAAAATTCAACAAGTTATTCATAAGCCAATGACTGACATATGATTTCAAAAAGTGTTTTTGCCTCATGAAACAAACAAAATCAACACAAATTTCCATAAAGTAAACATGAAGGCATCTTTAAAAAGAAAAGACAACAACATAAGTCAATGAATTAAAAAAATGACTTTAGATGATGATTGACTCAAGTCACAAACAAAAAACAACATAAATCAACATAAATCTCTCTTCTAAAGCATAATTTTGAACCACAACCACTAGTGGAAAAAATGGATATAATCACGGTTAAAAATGGCCTTTAATCACGGTTAATGAACCGTGGTTGTTGCAGCCGTGGTAGTAGATGAGGGCCTTTAACCACGGTTAACAACCGTGGTTATAAATTACATCTCACCACAGTTATGAACAACCGTGAATATAACAGACTATGTATATTCACGGTTATCGAGCATAACCGTGAATATAACAGACAATGTATATTCACGGTGATAGTAGAAACCATAGATAAAGAACATCTATAATCACGGTTATGTAGCATAACTGTGAATATAAGTAGTCAAAAAATTCAGTTACAGACTATGTATAATCACAGTTATGGTAGTAACCGTGGATAAATAGGGTCTATAATCACGGTTGTTACCATAACTGTAGATAAATAGTGAGTTTTTTTTTTAATATGGTTTCTATTTTATTGTTTCCCAAACCTGCAATCAGACAACCAGCACAATATACAGTATATCCCAGCATATCTAGCAATAATATATGAAAAGAATGGTATGTATATAACATTATTTTGATATGAATTCATAACAACCTAAAAAATAAAACTATATACAATTCAGATGAATGTAACCTAATAAAATGTAAACCCTAAATCCTACACTAGATACATATATAAGAGAATAAAGATCCTATATCTAGCTAAGTCCTTTCTTGACTTCAATGAAGTATGAGGCCCATTGGTTTCTAACATTATCTACAAGTGTCTTGGAGAAGTATGACCGGTCTTGGAAGTACTGCAAACAATGCACAAAACAATTAGAACAAAAGCTATATTTATTACATGAAATTGATGAAATTGGTAGAAAAGTAGTCCAAATAATGAGACTTACATCTGTCCATTGATCTACTAAATGTTGTTGGACGATGGTCAGCATGGTATGCATGACGTAATAGCCACACTCGTAGGTACCCTCCTGCCTGTAAGACTACAATGGACATAAAATATAGAATAAGTGAATTCGCAACTTAAAAAATATATATTAAAGATTTGAATGAATACGATTGACTTACTTTTGGGTGCACCCACACAACTTTTCTTCCGCTGGACTTATTTCCAAGCAGTCGATTGTATCCAACCACTGCCCTACATCAAATAAAACACAAGATAAGTTAGAATCGTATAGGTCTAAAAATGATGTAATCGAATTTGTACTTCTTTATTTAGGGATTAACTTACCCGTCTACTATACTTTTCAGGTCTTGTGGAACTGTCCGATGCATAGTATCAAAGTACAGAGAAAGATAAGCCTGGGGATAGATCACTACAAGCGTTCAGTGAGCGCTGCAGTTACCAGTGATAAGTGAGACTTCAAAATGCAAAAATTAATGACAATAATTATGGAATAGAATATTACCCTTTATGATAGGGGACCATGTATACACCCTTCCTAGACTCAAACATCTAATTCTGGATGTATGTCTGGGTGTCCTCCGTAGTGTTTCCTTGCCTCTGTATGAAAGAGGGCTCTAAGAAACCATAAGTTCCATCGAAACCCAAGTCCATACAGAGTTTTGTCAGAAACCTAAATAAGTTAAGACATGGTTAGCGACAAATAACTTGTATAATGAAAAAATTGGACATAAAATGATATACTTACAGCTCCCACAGCTGAATGATGGAGATGTTTAGCTGCATCGTCCCCATCATAATCTCACGTAAGTCACTCCGTGTAATGTAAACTGGTAGTGAACTTGGACGGCCGAACACCAGTGGCCGCCATGGGACCTGAAGAGTGTCCTCTCCTTGCTCAGCCCCGATCTGCCATAGCATCCGGATCAGATCGTCGGTGGGGTCTGGCTTCTTCAATGCCGGTTCCTGTTAAACAATTGAAAACCATCACAGTTTGTACCATAATTGACAATATAACAAAATTAGTTAGTGTTTCAGGGTTTTACCTGTACAGGAGCAACCGACAGAAGTCTGTTGGGCCACATCAGAAAGTGGCCCACCGCCTGGCCGACGGTCTTCACCTCTAGAGTTGCCACTGGCATAGCAGCATCCTCCTCGAGGACGAGCACAACAGCGACCCTGGACATACCATCAGGTAATGACTGATGGTGAACCACAGGGCCTAAGTTGTAGACCATGCTAGTAGCAACTGGCTCCTCCGACCCATCAATGAACAGGTCACATTGATGGGTATCTGCAGGCTCGACCCCATCATCATCAGGGTCAGCTGCGGCGTATGACCCCTTAGTGCTAACCCTCCGTACCTACATATTTACACATCAAGCAGAAGTTATTCAACAATGAAAGAAAGTGATTATAAACAATAATACCGAGCAAATTGAATAAGGAATCCAACCTGTGGGTCGTTAGCTGGTGCAGTAGTCTCCTGGTGGTGGCTGAGTGAGGCCTTCATCTCCTCCCTGAATCGGGTCATCTCCTGGTGGAGCCTAGAGATCTCCTCCTGATACTCAGCCTTCACAACAGTCACCTTCTGCTCTACTAACTTCTCAAAGGAGGAGGCAGGGTCGGAAGCACCGTAATAGCTTCGGAGGCTTGTGAAATGTGAATGGTTAGCCCATAATTATTTAATAGATAACAAAATGAAAGGATACAGTTATTTACAACTTACCTACACCTCAACCAACAGCACGCACCCTTCCTGGGTGCTTTGGCCTGCCGATGGCGGTAGTCAAAATATCCTGCCTACCATGGGCTACGGAAGACCCTTGGGTTGATTGCTCAACCAAGGAATCCTAAAACCAAACAAGTTAGTATTCACTTCCTTCACGTAAACCAAAAAACAGACACTGATACAAGGGGAATACTTACTATCCGTGAGGCGACCTCCTGAGCTTGTGAGGAAGTGTATTCCCCACTCTTCTTGATCCTGGCCCACTTCCATTTGTCGTGGCGTGTAGGTGGGGAAGGGGGATCCACAATACCAGTGTCAGGCTGACTAGTCTGACACTGACTCAACCTCTCCCGGGCCAGCCGCTCCTCCAACCTACGGTAACCCCCACGTGACAGTGTGTGGGGGTAGTCATTCAGCTTCCTAATGTCCTGTGCTTTCTTTCTGACCACCTACAACAAGAAAGAAAATTATTTAGAGTTAGACTTTTAAATTATACATAATTTAAGCATTTAAAAACCAATGTACCTGAAATTGGTCAGAATGCCTGGATGCAACGAAAGCATCCCAAGTCTCCCAATCAATGAAGGCATATTTCTCTCCGGGGAACTGTCCTCGGTCCTCCCTGAATACATACCTACAATTCATATACTTTTAAACTAAGGATTGGTATAATTTGGCAAAGTGTTGATTAAGAATTTAAAGTCTAAATATACCTCCTGGTGAGTGTGGATTTGAACGACCTCCATCCCTCAGCAATAATACCGAGGATCTTCCTCCTCGCTGTGTCATGTGCTGGTATCTTAAAAGAATCCTACATTAAAAGAGTTAGTCTATAAAAGAGTCCTTATTATGTATTACATGAAAAGATACACTAAAATAAAACTTAAATGATATATGTTACCAGAATATCACTCAAAATCTGGTTCTTCAGCACCTCCTCGACATTATCCCAGTCGGGGATAATAATGGACATCTTCGACCGTGCCACAACTCCCAAATAACTGCTAAATTTCACAGCATTTGGTCCTCCAAATCTACCAGTGTTGACATCGACATCAACACACAACCTCTCTCCCCAATGACGCCTAAGTGCAACATCAGGCACCCGGGTAACACCTCTACTCTTCCGAGTAGAGGAACCAGTAGCCTGTGAGTCAGACCTAGAACCTGGATCCTGGTCAACCATGAGTATCTATCCAAACAAGGAAACACAACTATCAAATATTTAATATAACAATTAATACAACGAATAATTAATATAACATGTAATTCAATGATTCATAAACATAATTAATACCCTATGAAGATGAAATATTTTCCCACAAGCCTTCATGGTGGTCATGACGACTGGCAACTACATCATCTACGTCATGTTTAATGACAGATGTTGGAATACGTGTTATAATGGATGGAATTTCGATAATATCAAGATTGAGGTCTCCAATGTGTCTACCTTGGATAACAATTGACCACCATTTGTCAGCTGGGTCAGTAACATAAAAAACTTGCCTCACTTACGTTGCCATAATGAATGGTTCATCCTTATGCCCTATCTTGTTGAGGTCCACCAATGTAACTCCTAAATCATCAGTTTTGACACCGTTCTTATTGTCAACCCATTTGTATTTAAACACAGGAATGGTGAAGGGACCGTAATCGACTTCCCATATATCTTCAATCACACCAAAGTGGCATGACTCGGCCATGACAGGGTTGTTGTCCTTTGAAGTTGAGAAATGCATTGACTGAGCCACAACCATCACTCCAATATTTTGATTTGTACTCTTTTCATCCTGTGTCCTTGTATAAAATGAATAGTTGTTTATGTCATACCCACAAAAGGTTAGGACATCAAAGTTCAGGCCCTGTGTCAGTCGATGTAATGTCGAGGATGCATATGTATCTTTTAGAACGGTCTTTTGGAACCACTGCATGAATGTCTTATTGTGTTCATTCAATACCCACTTTTCAGTCATTTTAGGGTTAGTGATTGGCTAGATACGGTTGCACGTCATCCGTATTGTTCAAATATACAAGTGTGCTTGAAGGACATCATCACGTGGCATGCTCTTCATTTTTTTTTCCGAACGTTCCTTTCCCATCCAATCTCCCATCATGACGAGTCGTTGGAATACCAATGCTTGCAGCATGTGACATGTATTCAGTGTAAAACTCAATTGCTTCCTTTGCAATATATCTTTCCATAATTGAACCTTCAGGACGACATTGATTCTTCATATACCCTTTCAATATCTTCATATATCGCTCAACGGGATACATCCACCGCAAGAACACTGGACCACACAAACAGACCTCTCTCACCAAATGGATGATTAAGTGGACCATTATGCCAAAAAAAAGAAGGCGGGAAATACATTTCAAGATGACATAATATAAGTGATACATTTCTCACATTTTTAGGAAGAATATCACGAATGGCGATAGGCAAAAATTGTTGCATCAACATGTGAGAATCGTGAGACTTCAACCCAACTAACTTCAAATCTTTCACAGAAACACAAGAGTTGATGTTGGAGCCACAACCAGACGGAACTTTCACACTTCGTAACGATTCACACAGACTTTGCTTTTCTTTTCTGGACAACGTATGACATGCTGGGGGCCAATATGTTCTTTTGCCCTTTGATTGTGGATGTAAATCCTGACGTATACCCATCAACTCCAAGTCCATACGTGAATTTAGGCCATCCTTAGTCTTCCCGGGTATGTTTAAGAGTGTACCAACCAAACTGTTGCACACATTTTTCTCCACATGTATTACATCAATGTAGTGTCTTACATCAAGCTCCCTCTAATATGGTAGGTCAAAAAACACTGACTTTTTCTTCTAGTTGTTTTGTGTCGGGTGCTGTTTTTCACACTTACCAAACTGCACGTTGACATCTTTCACCTTTTCATATGCCTGGTGACCAGATAGTGGTTGAGGAGCCATTTTAAAATCTTGGGCACCGTTAAACGACTTCTTCAACCTCCGAAAAGGATGATTCACTTTAAGAAACCTTCGATGTCAAAGATAAACATTTTTCCTACCATGATGCAGCCGCACAGAACTAGTCCCCTCCTCACATACTGGACAAGCTTTATGACCCTTCATGCTGTACCCGGATAAGTTACTATACGCTGGGAAGTCATTGATCGTACAAAATTGCATGGCACGCAATTTAGATGACTGCCCGGTAAACCCGTCAAACACATCAACCCCGTCTTCCCATAACCTTTTGAGGTCTTCAACTAATAGAGTTAAATATACATCAATGTCGTTCCCTGATTGTTGTGGACCAAAAATCATCATTGATAACATGACATATTTCCGCTTCATGCACAACCATGGCGGCAAGTTGTAAACAAACAACAAAACAGGCCACGAACTATGGTTTGTGCTCAGGTTCCCAAACGGGTTCATGCCATCTGTGTCTAGTGCAAGCCTAACATTTCTTGGTTCATGGGCAAAATCTGGAAAAATTGTATCCATTTTCTTCCATTGCAATCCATCGGCTGGATGCCTAAGTAGACCGTCAATAACCCTTTCATCAGCATGCCATCTCATAAGTTTTGCATCATCTACATTGGCAAACAGACGCTTTAGTCTTGGAACTATAGGTAGATACCACAACACCTTTGCAGGAGACCCTTTAGTGCAGACCTTATCAGAATTCGCCTCTTTCTTCTTATACTGTGACACCCCACACCTAGGACATTGATGCACCATTTCTAACTCACCCTGTAATGATACACAATCATTTGGGCATGCATGTATTTTCTCATACTCTAAACCTATAGGACACAACACCTTTTTGGCCTCATAGTTACGATTCGGCAAGGTGTTTCCAGCTGGGAGTATTTCTTTCAACAACTTCAGTAAGTCAGTGAAACTTTTATCCGCCCACCCGTTTATGGCCTTCAAATTAAACAATCACAAAACTGCTGATAACCTCGTGAAATTTACGTAGTTTGGATACAACGGCTGCTCAGAATCCTCACACAGAGTCGTATATACATGAGCTTTCTTAAAACCTTCTACCCCCACATCACGGATCATATCCTCGAGTCGGTCATCCATGCCAACATTGGTGTCATGCATCGAGCTTTAATTTTCAGTTTAAGAGCTGTTACTTGGCACCACCACATCTTCACCATGCCATATCCAACGCGTATAACTACGCAGAAAACCGTCACACAGTAGATGTTTTCGCACCTCTTCTAAGTCTACCCGACGCATGTTCAAGCATTTAACACAAGGGCAAAAATACTTTCCATTCACCTCCACTACATTCCTCGCTACGAATTCTATAAATGATTCAACTCCCCCCTCGTACTCCAGACTTAGGCGTGATGTAGTTATCCAACTCTGATCCATACTCACTGTTTACAAGGTGCTATGATCAATCTCACTTTTTCTACAAAGGTGGTGGTCTTATACCCATTCTGGATGACAATTGTTTTTATACGTTATTCATATATACAGGTTAGGACTTATTTTAAAATTTGATGAAATTTCAGCAGCATTTCGCATTGGTCTCTAAGTACACAAAATGAGAGTGGTCAAATCAAATTCAACCACAACCAAATATGCACCCAGAGAACAACAAAAAATACAAGTTACCAAAAGTTTATCAAATTTTAAAATAACTCCTAACTTGTACATACTAATAATGACGTATAAAAAATAATTGTTCATCCCAAACTGTCCAAACGGATAATTCAAGATTCAACACAAACGATGAAATTAATTAATTTAATGACCATTTGTGTCGAATCTCAAACGGGGAACTACGGTTCACTCATGCACAGCAACTTTCATACTAGTTAAGTAACTAGTATGAGCCTACGAGTTTGCAAGAATGACAACCACACACATATAACAGCAACAAAAATAACACTATATATGAGCAACCAAGATCAATAAATAACATTATATAAGTGAAATGTAAATTTTGATTAGAAATAATATCTAAAAATGTGTTATTTTGAAGTAGAAGTATGGTGTTGGATTATGGATTATGGACTATGGATTATGGATTATGGTATTGGATTATAAGACTTTTAAAGTTTGGAGTTTTATTTAGTAATTAGTATGATGTTTTTAATTTGTGTTATTTTGCAGTAGAAGTATGGATTTATGGATTATGGATTATGGATTATGAATTATGGATTATGGTATTGAATTATATAACACTTATAAAGTTTAGATTATGGATTATGGATAATGGATTATAAGATCACATGAACTTTCATTAACTAGGTTAGCATTTTTAATTTGTTAAAAGTTTATTTATACATTTACTTTCTTATTTGTATTTGACCTCACTTTGGTAAATATTTTAGATTATTTTTAATTTTTTAAATCTAATTATGTCTTTTAATTTTTCAATCCTATAGTGACCAAACCTTATCATTAAACACATTTGAATAGTAAAAACTTCCTAATCAGAAACCAGTAATAATTCACAGCAAAAAATTAAAATAAAATTCTAAATTTTATTATTCTGACTAATGAAAGTGAAACCAATCAAATTTTAAAAACTATAATAAAATTGTAAATTAAAGGTTACAATTCATAGTTGTTCAAGGTTTACCAAAACTCAAAGTGAAAACCAAATCTTTTAAACACAAACAATATACACAGACAGGCTATTAATTCTTAGTTTAAAACAATGTATATTGGTTGTGAGAAACTAATGTGATTCAATACGTTCAGGGAACAGGGAACATGGCCACAAAAAAAACACAATGACAATGAGGGGTCAAGGAACAGGGAACATGGCCACAAAAAAGCACAATGACAATGGGGGTTCAGGGAACACCACGTAGTCAGGTTCAACAGTAAAAGGCACGCAGACAAACATATGATTTTTCTTACACAGAAAACACACACAGACAGGGATATACTGATATTACCAGCAAACTAAACTAAACAGAGACAGAGACACAGATATACAAGCTTTGACTAATGGAGTTGATAGAGCACAGGTACAGCATACACAGTAATAACAGATGGGGTACATACCAGACAATGTTGCAAAGAAGACGACTTGAAACCAAACAATGAAGGAAGGACAGAGTGAATGATGTAGACGACGACAAGTAGAGAGTGCAAGCTGGAGAAAATCGCCAAATATGAGCGTGAGAGAAGAAGCAGAGAGTGAAAAAGAGTATCTGGCGTGGCTTTTGAAGTTTCAGAAAAGATGTATAATCACGGTTCCCCTTAAAACTGTGAATATATTGCACATATATTCACGGTTGAACAAACACCCGTGGATAAATGTTACCTCTATCACCACGGTTAAGACCACAACCGTGGATAAATATTAATTCTATAATCATAGTTATAGAAAGAACCGTAGACATATAGTCCTCAGTGATTAAACCCTAAAACCTAAACTATATATCCACGGTTGGAAATATAACCGTGATTATAAACATCAATATATATTTATGGATAATAACAGAGCCGTGATCATACCATCAATATATAGTCACGGTTGTGTAGTCAACCGTGGATATATATTTCAGGTAATTTATATCCACGGTTGACTCCACAACCATGATTATATATTGATGGGTACGATCACGGTGATGATATTAACCGTGGATATATAGTTTTCGCTGATTATATCGTTTACCTTATAATTTCCAAAATGCCACCGCGTATATTTTTATCACTGATCCACTTTAACCCATGATTATATACCGTTGTTATATCCAATTTTTGCACTAGTGAACAATGACTACTCTTTTTGAAAGAAGAAAAAATACTTGTTTTTCTATTTGAAAGAAGGAATCATTAGATCCTGGAAATCATAAAGGTACATATGCATTCAAAATAAAAAAATAATAAATTGCTAAAAATGAAAATGATGTACGGTTTTGTAAATTGAGGAAAACAACACTAAAGGATACTTTAACAATTAAAGCTGAAAAATATTACACCAATTGAGAGAATAAGATGAATCAACGCACATAGCATAATATATGTGATAATATATGAAGAACAAAAACATAAATAGTCAACTTTAATGGAAAAATTAAGATTGAATCGAAAGTATGTAAGATTTACTTTATTTGAGAGTTGTAAGATTTACTTGATTTGAGAGTTGAAGACATAAAAAGAAAGAGTCTGAATGATTCTTTTAAATAATGGAAATAATAACACGACATAAGAAGATATTAGAAACTAAACTGGTCTAGGCCGGGGTGTATGGTCTGGTGTGGAGACCAGCCCTCAAATTGTGGTGTTTGTGTTTATATTATATCAGTCTAGTGAGGATCAAGTATTATACCTTCAATTCCAATGGGGAAATAGAAATCTTGGAGTGCTCCTTCAAGAAATCTCACCAACCTCATGCGTTGTGGGATGAAAGGGGGTGTCATCTACAAGCACTGTTCAATGCTCAAATCAGTAGAATATTCAGAGGGAATGTAAGAGCTAGAGCGTAAGTTAGAGTAAATATGTTCTACCTTTTCATTTTTGATTTGTAGGTATTTATACCTTAAAGTAACGGGAGAGTCGTTTTGCCTTGGAGAGCTTTTTGTACGCAGTGTCAATATAATTTTGATCCTTGCAAGAAAGTTGACACATGACAATGATGCTACTTAACGACTGTACCATCCTATCAGTTACTTTACAAGTTGCTTTTCAGCACGCAATTGTATAAGTCAACTCTGACCTACCGGTATCAAGAGAATGAGTCGTACCCGTATTAGATCATGAGTCTCATGCACGATGCTAAAAGCCAGTATTAGATCACAATATTATGTGAGATACCGGTCATACATAATGTCTTTAGGTTAAATTACCTTCTTGCTCATAGGCCGGTATTGAGACTAGGTAAAAAAACAATATTATTTCAAAGGAATGAGAATAACATAACATATTTAGTAAGAATGACATATAGAACGAGAATAACAAAAGTGCATAACAGAAGTACATAAAATAACAAAAGAATGACATGAAACTATCAAAACATATATGGTCAAAAAGGGAAAATCATAACAGATGCTATTTGAAGATAAAAAAATAAACACAAACCATATTTCTTTGAATCAAACCATGATGGTAGTTTAAAAAATTAAGAAAAAATTAAATAAGTATGACATTTCAAGAAACAACCATTTTACATATGGCTTTAGATTGAATAAGGATAAGATAAAATACCTATGAGTTAGTTGAAGCTAGATAGGAACTTGTAAATGATGGAGACATAACACAATAATTGAAAACAAAAAAAATAGAAAATGCTTGAGACTAAAATAGTGTAAGGTTCATAAATTGGGGGGAATAATGAAAAAGGACTTTAGCCATAAAAAACATAAAAAAAAGAAGCAAAAGACCGCAAAGGATCAACAAAAGCATGAATCATAATTTTGATACTGTAAAAGAACAAATTATAACCCTTGATCAAGAGGCAAAATGGGGAGCATATAAGATACTTGTTTGGGAACCAGAAAATATGAAACAGAGATTCCTATTGAAAACTCGATCAAATTGAAATAGAGTTCTTATGAGAATAGAGATGGGTGCAATGAAAATGAAAGGAGATGGAAGAAAACTTATCAGAAAAAAATTTGGAGAGGCAAAAAGATAGGAATAATCACACGAAAAAAGGGGTGAAAGGGATTTGGGAAAAACGTGTCGGTTATGAAGCTTTGCAAAGGAAGAAAAAGATGAAATAAAAAAAGAAAGTAAATGGGCGTAATCTGCTTTCATCCTCCTAATCTTCTGAAAGATAAAGCTGTCAAAATGGGTTGGACTGGCCTGGAAAATGGGCAAATTCAAGCTTCAAAAAAGAACCCAAATTAAAAGCGGACCTTTTTTTACCTGATCAGAAAAAGCTCATACCTGATCGGACTTTTGTCGAGTTGAGCCGGGTCGTATAAGCCCGCAACATGTGTATTTTTTTATTTCACTAACATAGAAAAATACTATCTACATTTTTTTTACTTGAATTACATCTTGTAATTGATTTAGAACATGTAAAATTTTGGTATATTTTTAATGAGTTTTTTTTGTAATTTTTTTTATAAAAAATTTAAAAAATATGAGTACGTTAAAAGTCTACATAAGCCTAAAAAACTCACCTAAGCAAATAGTCCATCGAGCCTATCAAGTCAATGTGGGACCGACCCAAGCCCAAGCCTTAAAATATAAGTCTAAATTCAAAGCGGGTCTTTCTTATCCGGCCAAAAAACCCCGGACTGTCATCAGCCGAGTTAGATTACTACTTATAAATAATAATTAAGGGTGAAGTGGAATGTGGGAGATGAAGTCATGATGACACGTTTATTAATGTAATTGGTCCACCTAATAAGTTGTATTAATGTAATTGGATGTGTGGCCTTTTAGAGGGAAAATAAACACAACCACATGATGACACGTGTATCACTTGGCTCTTGAATGTAATGTCTTTTATAATAGGATAGAAGGTATCTCCAATTCAAGTATTGAATCCGTATAAAAGAATGAAATTGAGTATGAGTATGATTAGTTACATTCGTTTTAAGTTCTATAATGTTATTATTGTCTGATTGTGTGTTTAGCGCTTTCATAATTCATATTAGAACAGCGTGGAGAATATGTTTAGTTTAGTTTATTGCTCGGAGCTAGCTTTGTTCATACGGAAGTTTCTGAAATCAATATATTATTCATGCTTATTTGCTTCTATTCAATTCTTTAATTTATGTCGAATCTTTAATGCTAACTTTGTATTGTGATGCCATTATAAAGTCTCTCTTACACCAGGATAAAAGAGAGGGAATTTTATTTACGTAAAGAGATAAAAAAAAATACTTAAAAATATCATTAATATTTATTCATACTAAAATTTACATATAATTTTTAATAAAATATTTTTTAATCTTTTATCCTGTGCAATATTACACAGATTACATAACTCTTATTTTATTGGTAAGGGAATCTTTATTTGTTTTGTCGGTTAAATTTTTGTGCCACTTAAATATGAGAAATTAAATTTAAAAATACACAGTTATGTGATAAAATATAAATTTCTACGAATGTAATTAAATTTATGTTAAAATATCTAAATTTTCATTTTAGTTGATGTTGATTTTTTTTAACATGTTTTTCGTAAACATAATTTATTGATGATAATATTCACTATTTTAATATCATATGTAAGCTAATATTATAATATTATGGATGGGAATACACTAGGACGATTTAAGTTTTAAAAAATTTGAGTTAAAGAACTTATCCTGATACTTAACATAGGTCATATTTTTATATTTGACCTATTTAAAAATTTAGTTAGTCTGATACCATATGTAAAAGTTTAATCTACACTAAAGTTAATGAATGCGTAATTTAGGTAAAATTAATATAATATATATATAGACACACATAGGTTAATCTTTTTGAGGTTTATTGTCTTATTTAATAAATATCTTATTTAATAAATTTAAATTTTATAAAGTATAACTCTTATAAAATATCTTATATATTATGAATTATTCCCTTTAGTCTTATATAAGAAATAAATTGGATCCGTTTGTTTGTCTTTAATACAAGAGACAGTTACACAATTTTAGGTAAATTAATGATGAATTTTCTTTTGAAACATCCTAACCTTAAAAACCTTAATAAAATTCAACAAATTTTTCACCAAATAATTTATCAACAATTAATAAATCCTTCTAGCCACCTATGTAAGCCCAAAACAACCTCTCAAGAACATCCCTACGTGTGAGCACCAACATTCGCTCCTGGCGCTGGGCGCCAATCTCATGCTACGCGTGAACATGACAGTAGCAGCAATGCTGCTGTCATGGATTTCAAGCCTTTTAGCCAACTTCTGACCTACTCAAATGGCCCGTTTTAAGTCTGATTGCTACGAAACTTCACGGGCCACATGTTTTCCCCATTCCAGAACTATTGACGCTGTCCATTTGTGAAAATTCTAATGTATGCTCAACTTATGCAAAAAAAAATGCATTTTAGTCAAAATAATGCAATTGCATGGATCAAACCTACCAAATGACCTTCAAACTAGGTAAGGCCTATATGCATAACTCATGTAACATCCTGGATGTTTTAATGTCTAGGAAATAAATAAGAGTATTATTGAATTTAAAATAATAAATAAATAAATAAAAGAAAAGGAAAATAAGAATTTAAAAGAAAATAGAATTAGGACCCTGACGTGTAGCGTGGGTGGGACGCGTAGCGCCAGGTGCAAGTTAATGAGTTGACGCGTAGCGTCAGTGTCGTGACCTGATTTAAATGAAGACATGCAAACAGAACCCACAGCATGCTTCTCCTCCCACTTCTTCCTTCTCTCGCACGATTGGTTTTTGATCTTGAAGAAGCTTGTGGATTCTTGCATTTTGGGGCATTGGGAGGCAAGGTAAAGTATTGGGAACCTCAATTTCAACTAATTCCTCCTTCCCTTTCTCTTTCCCTCCTTGAAACTGAATTTGCATGGATGGTGGGAGTTTGGATTCTAAGTTTTTATGAGTTTAGAAGCTTGGATTGTGAGTTTGGAGGTGTGAGGAAGGCAATATACTAACCGGTTCCATGTTTCGGTGACCGTAGGTACCGAAATGAATGTTGGGCGAACAACTGATGAAGCAGGCGTTGGATTCAAAAGAGGAATAATGAATCAAGAAACTAAGGGGCGCAACCAACACCTTGAGTAAATTGTTGAGGCTTGGAATATAGGTAAGGGGATGTTCAGGTCAAAATTAATTAGAATTTGAATATATGAGAGCTTTGGGAGACTTAGAATTTATTTGGAAATAACTATGAATGGCGTAGGTTGGTTAAATATAATTAATATAATTTTTATATGCATGTTTGAGTGTGTCTGAGCTATTGTTTGATAAAGAACAATATCGATTTAAGTAGATGTGAGTTAAGACGTGAGGAAAATAAATATATAAATTATATAAGTGAGTAATATCAAATGAATGATGAAATTTGATTGATGTTAGTAATGTGCGGAGTGATAATTGTGATATTAATATATATGTTTTGATGAGGCCAATGAGATGATGATAAACTGACGTATATATATATACAGGCATCGTACCAGTGGGCTTGACAAGTCAGTCATCCTATGTTGTGATCCCATGTTAGTTTCTGACAAGTTGCATGTGAGATTTATTGATCTTATGCCATGCTTGATATGCTATTATACGTGATTATGTGGTGTCGGATGGCCAACAGTATATTATCCCCTCGTTTTCTGGCTCTCGTGGCCTTTATGCCCAGTTGAGCTACCTAGTGGTCAAGTCGGACCCAGTGGTTGAGGTAGAGAGCCAAGTCGGGCTCGGTGAACAAAGTCAATTTCATAAGATGTCAAGTCGGACTCCCAGCTGAAGGCCAATCCTTAGGTATCCAGATACCAGGAGTCTGATGTATACGAGTCAGTTGTGAATTGTTGATGAGGATGATTGATGATGATGATGATAATGGTAATTTAAATTTGGATGATTTGTGATATAATGTGGAGATTATTATGAATTGTGGCATGGAGCCAATTTTGTGTGAATGATAATGCTATTGGTAGGTTCTGTTATGATGTGTGAATGTCGTGTGTAATGTGATTATGAATTGATTGATGTTTTGGTTTATTTATATAATTATGCATATGGTGAATAGTTATGGATTTAGGGAATTGATTAGGTGAATTTGAGACGCGGCGGGTTTCGGGACCCCCAGGAGGTACCAATGGGTCCCTTAGGACATGTAAGAACTGTGTGTATTGGCCTTGGGCCAATTGGAACCCATTTAGGGTGTTTGGTGTAAGGGTTTTACACAAAAAGGGTTTTAACTGCGTTTAGCGCATAACTTGTGTATGTGTTGGAATTTTGGCAAACAGATAGCACTAACAGTCCCGGAATGGGAAAAACATGTAGTCCCTAAAGTTTCATAGCAATCGGACCTAAAATGAGCCAATTGGGTAGGTTAGAAGTTGGCCGATTGGCCTAAATTATGTATCAGCATCAGGTGCTGTTACTGTCATGCTGACGCTACACGTCATCCTAGCACGTAACATCAGAGCTGCGCAGGGGAGCTCACGCGTAGCGTGAGGCTGACGGGTAGCGTCAGGCCCCCTGTTTCTAAAACTTTAGAATCTTCGTTTTAAATGACATTTTACACTCTTAAATTGTTATATAATTGCAGTTTTGGAACCTTTTGGTAAAAATAAATATTTTCTTAAATTATGACATAGTTAAATTATTTAATCGTGAAAAATTTATCGTGAATTTTAATAAAATAGACAACAATAATTGTAAATTGACCTAGGACGTCATAGGTGGTATTAGAGCGGTTCCTTTCAAGACCAAATAGGTGGATAAATGTAGTCAATTGAGTGAGTCCCTTACAGGATTATCCTTACATATTATTACATTGTGCCTGTAGTTATTTGCAGTATTAACATGTTGACTTGGCATTATTCCCTTGGCACTCCGGCGACATCTTGTTATTTATGTGTGAGGCAACTATTTTACTCCCAGGTTAATTATTGGTTGCTGATGGTGATGTGTTTGGATATTGTAGAACTTGATTATGGTGGAAGGAACTAGTTCTAGTGGTGATGATTTCTTTGCGAGGTTTTCCCAAATGATGAGTAGGGCTGAATCTGGCCCGACTCTTGATAAATTTGTGAAGAGGAATCCACCTACTTATAAAGGATGACATGATTATGAAGGTGCGCATATATGGCTGCGTGATATTGAGCAAGCTTTTGAGTAATTTGAATGCTCTGAAGAACAGAAGGTGCAGTTTGCTACTTATCAACTGAAGGATGAAGCCTGAGTATGGTGGTTAAGAGCTAGAGTTCAAATGAATGCTACAGGTGAACCTCTGGTATGAGCGAATTTTCGACAGAGGATTCTTGCCAAATATTTTCTAGACAATTATAAAATCCACAAAGAGATGGAATTCTTGAAGCTTGAACAAGGCAGGATGTCAGTAGCTGAATACACAACAAAGTTTGATGAGTTGTGTGATTTTTATCATCCATTCTTTTTGGAAGGAACTGAAGGCAGTAGTAAATATTCAAAATATGAAGCTGGTCTTAGGAGGTTGAACTTCAAAGTGTGATTGTTCCTTTTGAAATCCGCGATTACCCTACTTTGGTAAACAATGTTAGACTTACTGAGGAAGGACAATTGTAAAAGGCATCTCAATCAAGGGACAAGAAACCATTGAAGGTGAGAGGGTTCAGTTTTAAGAAGATGAGTCAGTTTTTCCGTGGTGGCAAGTCTTCTGCTTCATCTTCTTCTTCTTCTGGTCATGGTTTAACCAGCCGTTCTGGTGGCCAATCTAGAAACCGTGCATGTTATAACTGTGGCTAGGAGGGTCACCTCTCTAGGCATTGTCCTGATAACCAAACTGTTTGCTTCCAATGTGGACAACCGGGACACCTTAGGCCTGATTGCCCACAGAGGCAGCAGCAGGGTGGACGTGGTAACCGGGCAAATGCTTCTATGGTTCATGGTGGTCATTTTCAGCATGGGGGCCGAGGCGACGGTGGCCGTGGAGGTCAGCACCTTAGGCAATCTGATGCTAAGTTCAGTGGTGCTTAGAATGTTATGTTGGATGGATGTTTGCTTTTGATGCTTCAGAGGTTACAAGAAATGATAATCTGGTGCAGGGTAAGTGCCTTATTCATGGCTATTTTGTGAATGTAATTTATGACTCTAGTGCAACGCATTCTTTTATCTCTGAAAGTTATGTTCGTCGACTTGGCTTACCGGTGGTGTTAATGGAGAATGCTCTTAGTGTCTCCACTCCTACTGGTTCTATATTTTGGGCAACCACTATGTGAGGGGAATTATCTATGTAGGTGGAAAACCGTTCTTTCTTGGTGAATATATGTATGTCGTTGAAGAACTTGGATATTATTCTGGGGCTTAACTGGTTGTCTATCAACCATGTCATGGTAGATTGTTATCAAAAGACTATAATCTTCTCTTAGGAACATGACACTAAAAATGTGGTGAGTGATGTTTCCGCAACTTATGTTATTCTGTTTACTTCAGAGGGGCAGTATAATCTTAAACCTGGTGATATTCTGGTGGTATGTGATTTTCCTGATGTGTTCCCGGAAGATATTCCGCAATTACCTCCTGGCAGGGAGATTGATTTTGCAATTGACTTGATTCCTAAGGTAGAACCTATGTCCCGTTCACCTTACATAATTTCTTCAGCGGAATTGGCTAAAGTGAAGAAGCAAGTGAATGAGTTGTTAGAAAAAGGGTTTATCTGACTGAGTGCTTCACCTTGGGGCGCTCCGATGTTATTGGTGAAAAAGAAGGATGGCAGCATCAGAATGTGTATTAATTACTGGTAGTTGAATAAATTGACGGTTAAGAATAAGTATCCCTACCACGAATTGATGATTTGTTGGATCAGTTGCGAGGTGTCATGGTATTTTCCAAGATTGATTTAAGATCTGGATATCATCAAATTAGGGTGAAGTCGAAAGACATTCTAAAAATGGCGTTCCAAACTCGATATGGACACTTTGAGTATGTTGTAATACCAATTGGAGTGACGAATGCTCCAGCTATCTTTATGGATTACATGAGTCGGATTTTCCAACCCTACTTGGATCAATTCATCATAATGTTTATTGATGACATTCAGGTGTATTCGAAGTCTATTGAGGAGCATGCACAGCATCTCCAGATCGTTTTACAGGTGTTACGTAAAAAGAAGTTGTATGCTAAATTGTCGAAGTGTGATTTCTGGGAAGCAAGTGTGCAATTCTTGGGGCATGTAATCTCTCGCAATGGTGTATCTGTTGATCCATCTAAGATTGGGGCGGTTATAGCTTGGGAGAGGCCTAAGTCGGTAACTGAAATTAGAAGCTTCTTGGGATTGGCTAGTTATTATCGTCATTTCATTAGGGGATTTTCGCATATTGCACTCCCATTGACACGATTGACACGGAAGGAAAGTCCATTTGTGTGGACGGTAAAATGTGAATTAAGTTTTCAAACTCTGAAGCAATGCTTAACTTTGGCACCGGTACTTGCATTACCTGATGTGACAAAAGAATTTGTGGTATATTGTGACGCATCTAAGTTTGGCTTAGGGTGTGTATTAATGCAGGATGATAGGGTCATTGCTTATGCTTCTAGGCAATTGAGGCCATATGAGCAAAATTATCCTACTCATGATCTAGAACTTGCTACTGTGGTATTTGCATTGAAAATATGGTGGCATTATTTGTATGGTTCTCGCTTTGTGGTTTTCAGCAATCATAAGAGTTTGAAGTATCTGTTTGACCAAAACTAATTGAATATGAGGCAAAGGCGATGGGTGGAATACCAGAAGGATTATGATTTTGATTTAAGGTACCATCCTGGTAAAGCGAATGTTGTGGCTGACGCTTTAAGCAGGAAGGTGTTGCATGCAGCTTTCTTGATGGGCAAAGAACAAGAATTGTTAGAGAACTTTTGTGATATGAATATTGGGGTAGTTGTGCGAGCCCCAAATCAGATGGTTATTGGAATGTTAAAGATTTCCAACGATTTTTTAAAATCTTTAGCTGTGGCTCAGGAAGGCGATGAAGAATTGCTGGAATTGCTTGACACTCAAGCAAGGGGTACAGATATGGAATTAACCAGAGGTAACGATGGTATTTGGCGGTTTAAAGACCAAGTGGTGGTGCCTGCAGAGGGTGATTTCAAGCAAGTTGTATTGTCAGAGGCGCACAAAAGCTCTTTGAGTATTCACCCTGGTATTACTAAGATGTACCATGACTTGAAGAAAGAATTTTGGTGCATGAATGAAGAAAGCAATAACTGAATATGTGAGATCTTGTGTAATATGTAGAAATGTAAGGTTAAGCACCAGAGACCTCCTGGTTTGCTCCAACCTCTTGAGATTCTAATTTGGAAATGGGAGAGCATCACAATGGATTTTGTATCTGGGTTACCTCAGACCCGTTCTAGATGTAATGTTATTTGGGTGATTGTGGACAAATTGACTAAAAGTGCTCACTTTCTGTCCATAAATATGAAATGGTCGTTGGATAGATTAGCCAGATTGTACATTACAGAGATTGTGAGATTACATGGCGTGCCTTCAAGTATTATCTCAGACCGTGACCCCTGATTCACTTCTAGATTCTGGGGAAGCTTGTAACAGGAATTGGGTACTGAGTTGAGGCTAAGTTCAGCCTATCACCCTCAAACAGATGGCCAATCTAAGCGGACTATATAGACACTAGAGGATATATTACGGGCTTGTGTGTTGAAACAAGGTGGTTTATGGGAAAGATACCTACCATTAGTGGAATTTTCTTATAACAACAGGTATCATAATAGCATTGGAATAGCTCCTTATGAAGCTTTGTATGGTAGGCGGTGTCGTACACTTGTATGTTGGAATGAGAATGGTGATGCGGTTCATTTAGGACCCGAATTGATACAGGAAATGAATGATCAGGTTGCCTTAATTCGCGAAAAGATAAAGATTGCTCAGGATCGTCAAAAGAGTTAATATGACAATCGTCATAGGCCACTTGAGTTTCAGGTTGGGAGATTGGGTATTTCTGAGGGTTTTACCTACCAAAGGTGTAGGTCCGATACTGAAGAGTCAGAAGCTTAATCCGAGATACATTGGGTCATATCAGATTGTAAAGCGGATTGGTGATGTAGTTTACCGATTGGATCTTCCCCAATCGTTGATTAACATCTATAATGTGTGTCATGTTTCACAACTACGGGTGTACATTCCTTGTAATTCGATGATTGTGCCAGAGGATTCCATTGAGTAAAAGGAAGATTTGACTATGGAGGTGGCACCTATTTGCATTGAAGAATATCAAACTAAACGGTTAAGAAGCAAGGAAGTGTCTTTGGTAAAAGTGAAGTGCCAGAATGTAAATGGAGTAACCTATACGTGGGAATTGGAATCTGACATGAGGCGATTGTACCCGAATCTCTTTTGATAAGGTACATTGATTTCGAGGATGAAATCTCCTTTTAGAGGGAGTGGATGTAACATCCCAGATGTTTTAATGTCTAGGAAATAAATAAGAGTATTATTGAATTTAAAATAATAAATAAATAAAAGAAAAGGGAAATGAGAATTTAAAAGAAAATAGAATCAGGACCCTGACGCGTAACATGGATGGGACGTGTAGCGTTAGGTGCAAGATAATGAGTTGACGCGTAGCGCAATGCTGACGCGTAGCGTCAACATCACAACCTAATTTAAATGAAGACATGCAAACAGAACCTGCAGCATGTTTCTCCTTCCACTTCTTCCTTCTCTCACGCGATTAGGCTTTGATCTTGAAGAAGCTTATGGATTCTTGCATTTTGGGGCATTGGGAGGCAAGGTAAAGTATTGGGAACCTCCATTTCAACAAATTCCTCTTTCCCCTTCTCTTTCCCTCCTTGAAACCAAATTTGGATGAATGGTGGGAGTTTGGATTCTAAGTTTTGATGAGTTTGGAAGCTTGGGTTGTGAGTTTGGAGGTGTGAGGAAGGTAATGTACTAATCGGTTCCATGTTTTGTGAAGTAGGTACCGGAACGAGCGTTGGGAGAACGATTGACAAAGCGGGCGTTAGATTCGGAAGAGGAATGATGAATCAAGAAACTGGGGGCGCAACCGACACCTTAGCAAATTGTTGAGGCTTGGAATAGAGGTAAGGGGATGTTTGGGTCAAAATTAATTAGAATTTGAATATATGAGAGCTTTGGGAGACTTAGAATTTATTTGGAAATAACTATCGATGATGTAGGTTGGTTAAATATAATTAATATAATTTTTATGTGTATGTTTGAGTGTGTCTGAGCTATTGTTTGATAAAGAACTATATCGATTTAAGTAGATGTGAGTTAGGAAATAAGGAAGATAAATATATAAATTATATAAGTGAGTAATATCAAATGAATGATGAAATTTGATTGATGTTAGTAATGTGTGGAGTGATAATTATGATATTAATATATATGTTTCGATGAGGCTAATGAGATGTTGATAAACTGACGTATATATATATATATATATATATATATATATATATATATATAATGGCATCGTACTAGTGGGCTTGACAAGTCGGTCGCCCTATGTTGTGATCCCATGTCAGTTTCTGACAAGTTGTATGTGAGATTTATTGATCTTATGTCATGCTTGATATGCTATTATACGTGATTATGTGGTATGGGATGGCCAATGGTATATTAGCCCCTTGTTTTCTGGCTCTCATGGCCTTTGTGCCCAGTTGAGCTACCCAGTGGTCAAATCAGACCTAGTGGTTGAGGTGGAGAGTCAAGTCGGGCTCGGTGAACCAAGTCGGGTTCACAAGATGTCAAGTCGGACTCCCAGCTAAAGGACGATCCTTAGGTATCCGGATACCAGGAGTTAGATGTATGCGAGTCAGTTGTGAATTGTTGATGAGGATGATTGATGATGATGATGATGGTAATTTGAATTAGGATGATTTGTGATATAATGTGGAGATTATTATGAATTGTGGCATGGAGCCAATTTTGTGTGAATGATGAATGCTATTGGCAGGTTCTGCTATAATGTGTGAATGCCGTGTACAGTGTGATTATGAATTGATTGATGTTTTTGTTGATTTAGATAATTATGCATATGGTGAATAGTTAGGGATTTAGGGAATTGATTAGGTGAATTTTAGACCCGGCGGGTTTCGGGACCCCGGGAGGTACCAATGGGTCCCTTAGGACATGTAGGAACTGTGTGTATTGGCCTTGGGCCAATTGGAACCCATTTAGGGTGTTTGGTGCAAGGGTTTTGCACAAAAAGTCTTTAAACTATGTTTTTGGTATAACTTGCACATATGTTGGAATTTTGGCGAACGGACCTAAAGTTTCGTGGCAATCGGACCTAAAATGGGCTAATTGGGTAGGTTAGAAGTTGGCGGATTGGCCTAAATTATGTATCAGCATCAGGTGCTGCTACTGTCATGCTGACGCGTGCGTCAGCCTAGTGCGTAGCGTCAAAGCTACGCAGGGGAGCTCACGCGTAGAATGAGGCTGACATGTAGCATGAGGCTGACGCGTAGCGTCAGGCCCTTTGTTTCTAAAACTTTAGAATCTTCGTTTTAAATGACATTTTACACTCTTAAATTGTTATATAATTGCAGTTTTAGAACCTTTTGGTAAAAATAAATATTTTCTTAAATTATGACATAATTAAATTATTTAATCGTGAAAAATTTATCATGAATTTTAAAAAACGGACAACAATAATTGTAAATTGACCTAGGACGTCACAACTCACAAATGGTGTAGGGAGCCTATCGGTCCCTTCCGAGGGTCTGAAAACCCGTCGGATCTCAGAATCGCCTCTCTGGTTCCTAAATTCCATATTACCCACTATTTCACTATCATACAAACCACAACCTATTTCATCATCACCTCAATCACATCATTCATCACTCTTCCATCATCATACACACATATCAATTCATCATAGAACCTACCCATAGATTACTCACATAGTCATGCAATGCAACAATTCCCTGGTCATCAAATGCAATGCACCCTAAGCATATGGATCCATACAGGGTATTCAACATACAACATCACCAATTGCAGTTCTTGGACATCTCAATACATTTCATGCACAATGTGGGACCATCCATGATCGCCACAACAAAATATCATAATCATCTATAACATCATTATACACATGAAACCAAAATTAAATCTAGGCTTCAAGTGAAGCCATCAGCTACCTAGGATCCACTAAGCAGACATATACATAATCAAAATAGTTATCTACAAGAGCCGGTCAAGGCTACACTACACTACCAAAATACTATATAATACATATATAAGTATATACAAATGTTTCCTGCACAAGCATGGTGACATCTCACCAATCACCATCATGGTCCAGTCCCACTGAAAATAACCACAGAATTAGGGGTGAGCATCATATATGTTAAATGACAGTTATTGAATCAGATTAACTTATCCAATTCTCAATGTACACTACAATATTACAATTGATCAACAACATTCACTTCCATTCAACTCAATTCATGACTCACCAGATACTCGCAATATCATATAACTCATACGCTATCAAATATATATTACTCACAATAACTCATAACAATGCATTTGTACACTCATTCACATGGATCCATTTACACATACAATGATATAGTGTTGCAATACAAGGCTCTCAACCAAATCATATTCAGCTCTCAACTGATTCAGCCATTTTATTGGTACCAAACCGTTTGCCCTCAAGCGCAACACAATCACTCTCAGCGACAACGACAGTGTTGTGGGCTAGCCCTGAGTCCCACTCAATAGGTTTGTCTTGAGTCCCACTCAAGGTCTTTCGTAGAATCCTCGAAACCACATATACAGAAATCTCATTTCATATTTAAATCATCAATAGTAAGCATCCCATGCTATACATCATCATTTATTTAATCATCACTTGCATCTCATGCAAAATCTCATTATCATCAATATTTAATTACATCGCATGCATTAACAATAATATCAATTTAATTATTTACTGCATCTCATACCTAGACATTATTGATTCGTTCAATTTATACATCCCATATAACATATTAACATCGGTTTAATCACTAAACTACATCTCATGCAATTTAATATTAACATTATGGACGGAACCTATCACAATCCTTAATAATTCTCAATTATCATACAAAAGGGGTATATTTCTAGCATCTCATAAATCAAATAGTTTCAATCATCATATCTCATAATTAAATACATCAAACCATCATATTTCACAAATATTTATAATTCATAACATATTCATATACCCCTAACTCGTCTATAAACTATGCATTCAAAATATAATAGCTCCTCATACCTAAAATAAATAATCCCAAAAGCTCCAAATGTTATCCACACGCTATTCGATCACCAATGAATAACTTAAAATTCCTAAAACAAGATAGTTAATTTTTAATAATATGTACGTTGTTAAATTCACATTCCGAAGCCTATAACCAATAATATATATGGTATTCGGTAAATTATAACTTACTGAAATACAGCGATAACCTTCGATATTTGTTTCCGACAATACCCAAGCTCCTAGTCACTTCCGAAACGACCACCCACCAAGAATCACGAAGTACCAACGCTGCCCAACAATTCAAACCACTTCAAAATCACATAATTTCACTAAAACAACCATTATCAAACCCCAATTTGTAGAATCAAAATTTAGAAATCATGGGTATCCTTTAACTCACCGCTAATGGCGAAAACCCCAAGGCTCCAACACACTTCAAGTTGCCCACACAAGATACTAACTTTAACAACCTTGAAATTCATGAAAATGGAGGAATTAGAGATTGGGGTTTGAAGATAACCACACAAAACGGAATTGGGTTCATGGGTTCACCTTAAAATTGAAGAATCGAAAGCCTCCCAACCAAGACCCAATGCTATCGCAAGAGAAGGGAGAAGAGGGCTCGAGTCTTGCTTCAATTTGAAAATGACAAGAAGAAATTGGTACCCAACTTTGCTGCATGTAGTCCACGGGAGAAAGGAAGATGGAGACCTAGTTTTTTCAGCCTTTGCATACGTGAAACGCAAGGGAGTGAAAGTGAATAAAATTGAATTTTCCAATCCTGCACAACATATGTGAATGAAATGGAGGAAATTGGAATTGAGTTCTAATTTTAGAATTAAGGGCAATTAAGTCATTACACTCGTTTAGTGAGTTTTTAAACCAACCAGGTAATTAACGGTTACCCAAAACTTACCCCGGTAAATCTAAAAATTAACTTAACCACATAGGGATAATTTAACTCATTTAATCTAATTAGTTGGCCAATATAAAATACCCAAAAATTAAATTTAGGGATGTTACATCTTTCATACTCTTATTTACTATGAGAAAACTTAAAAGTTACTTAATCACGTAGGGTATTATTAAGGAAAAAACCATTCTCTCCCATAATTATTCTAAATATTGGTTTGTGTATTTTTTTTCCTTTGTTTATTATATTCAGGATTGGAGAAAGTATAATTTATTTTATAGAATTATATTTACAAGCTTAAAAAAATCAACTTTACAAGTTAAAGAGACTTTTTGAAAAGTGCAAACCCAACATCTCTAATTAACTAGACTTTTCAAAAAAAAAAGTCTTGATATTTTATCCAATAAATTAAAACAAATTATGCCTTAAATAGGTTAGAACATAAACATCCGATAGTAGCAGCATGTTCCGATCCATACCTGATATATATATTTAGATATATGTAACTTTATCATATGTAAACAATTTTTTAAAATTTATAAAGATAATAACCAATCAAAATACTATTTCTGGTTCTAAATATAAGTAAATTTTAGTGTACTTTTTTGATCTCATAATATAAGTAAAATTATACTTTTTCAATGTCACTAAATGCGTATCTACCAAATATGTTCTTCTTATTTTTAAGACAAGTTATTCTTTGTGCAATAAATGATATTAAGTGTATTTTAAGAAGTTACATGAAATATTTGATAACATTAATACAAATAACCACTTCCAATAATTATTTTTAATATATGTAAAATTAGTTATTTTTATTTATATTTAAAATTGAAAGTAATATATTAGATGACTAAAATCAAATTTATCATTATTTAAGTATGATGAACAAATTTTTCCTAAATTTCACTACATATGGCTTAAATTGTTGTTGGGTCATAGCTTGAGTCTATTTGTAAACAAAGTAGGTCAAGTGAAAATAATCATATTGGATGAGTGTGTGGATTCAACATTCTATCCCTTAAGGAAAGTGATTAGGGTTTGATTTTCACCTGTTATAAATAAGAAACAACCCATGTTCGGTCTCCTATTATTTACTATACTAACAACTAAGAGATTTCCAAGCCATAAACAAAAAATTTTAACACAAAATTTCGATGTTGCCAACTCGATTTTTCTTACGTGTGCAGGAATGGGACCATTATTCTTATGCAATCTGTGTTTCAAGTAACAAAAGCTATGCCTCACACTGTATAACATATAAAATGAGTAACAAAACTTCATATCAGTGTTAAGAAGCAAATCTAATATTATTAAATCCTATAAAATGAGTACACTAAGTACTCTGGAGTTGCATCTAAAACGCACCACTGCACATTAGTGTACAACAGAAAAGTAGCAAACCAAAACAATATAAATCAGTATCGAATAAAAACCCACTACAAACTATAACCATTTAAAATCTGAAATATTTGGTTTTTTTAAATCTTAATTTGTTAAATCGTATTCAAGGTTCTACGGAAAACTACTAATCAAATGTTACAAGTGAATCAAAATGGTTTAACATAGACAGGATAAAGGTGAAGTTAAAGGTTTTTTTATAAAACCAACCCATTTAAATCAATTTAGCACCCATTAAAATTGAAGTCTTGCAATTTAACAGGGATGATTTTGAATACAAAGCTTGGGATTTTATACCAAATTGATCTAAAAAATTTCAAATTTGAATCTAGCCTACGCAAGAAAATAAGATGACTCTGACAATGTAGACAACGACAAATCAATTCACTCTCAAACCAATGGGCACAACCAAAATGGCATACAAAATGGGAAGCAACATAAACACAAAGAACGTAACCACCAAATGGGGAGGAAGACAAAGAGATGAAAGAAAAAACAAATGAGATTTTAGGGGTGGTGTCTAATATACATCGGGTATGGAATGAATATAGGGCGGGCCAAGGGTTTCATCAAAATTTATGATCTCATTGTCTTATGATTTTAAAGAAAGTATTTTTGTCATTTAATGAAGAAAAACAAGGAAATGGTGCAGAGAGAAATAACTGTGGTGTGGGGAGAAATTCCCCATAATTTATCTGATATTTCATATTAAAATAATTAACTTGGATTTACTATAGGAAGGTTAGAATTGGAAGAAAGAAATAAGAAAACAGAAAATAGAAAATAAAAGTTGGCTCAGTAGTTGAAAAAATGATGTTAAGAGAAGAGAAGAATGATAGATCATGGGTTCGAATCCCCCACTAACATTTCTAACAAAATACTGACAAGAATCTAGATCCTCATCTTTTGGGTCACTGACATCACCGCAAACACAATGGCAAAAAAAAATGATGAATCGAAGGCATGCACTATCACTTCTATTAGCTAAAATGAGAGCACAAGAACCACAAAATTTCAAATCACTACCACATGACATTACGCATCAGAAATCCATGCAAACAGGTTCAAATCATTAACCACCACATGTTCAAGGTCAAACATGATAAATATGTGTCAAGTTTCTACTTCAGCATTAATTTTATGATAAGTCAACTAAACTAAAAACTCAATAAACTAACAGATACAGTTGAATTAATTCAGGGTATTCTTAAGGTGGTACTTTTGATACTCACAAGATCAGATTCCGTGTCAGAAACAATCCAGGACCCAAAAAATATTTTAGGGAATGTTTATCCAAGGTAATGAAAGAAACACTAAATAACTTAATGATATTATACCTTTTCTTCTCAAAGATGTTATTAGCAATAATAACCAATGGCAGGTAAAAGAAAAATGTTACAAGGAAAGACATGGTGATATTAAAAATGAAAAAATTTCACAGTAATAAGAATCAACACACAGGACCATTACATATTAAAAATGAAAAAATTTCACAGTAATAAGAATCAACACACAGGACCATTACATTACTGATGATGCAACATACCGCTTCAATTTTGCCAAGTGCATTTTCCAGCTTTTCCTATTATCATTGATTTTCATTTGTTAAAATTCAATCTGCATATACATGTAAGGCAAATAAACAACATAATTATAGATATAGATTAATATCATACCAAAAGCAAAGAGAATAAGCTTAAAAAATGCCATCGGAAAATTAAATGAAAAACTACCTTCTTCTATGACTCAATGTACATGCTCTTGTAACTCAGATGACATAGATAGGGCTTCATATGATTCAATATTTTCATTCATCTACCTGCTAAATGTTCAGTATACAAGCTAAATAGCCAATGAAACAAACCACAAATCAACATAACAATCACATCTCGTCTTGAGTTTACACGTATATTACCTTGTAATAGAGAAATAACAACTTTTACCTCGGATTTCAACAATTCGGTGATCTTATCAAGAGCTCTTTGAAAGAGATATCAACTTTTTTCATTCAAGTTCTTCTCACCAAAACTTTCAGGTGGTTCCGGCCAAGGTTCGGGCTCCGGCTTAGATTCTAAAACTTTCTAGCCCAGATTTTGACAAAACAGGACAATAAAGCTTCTCTGTACAAAGTCTCCCCACCTAACCTTTAAGGCAGAAAGCTAATTGATCTATGTATAGATTACAATAGAAGTACCAACACAGCTAAATTTCTAACTTGAAAATCTCATGAATTGGCAAAAGATTTCTACAAAAGGATAATACAAAGATAAAATTTGAGATAGAAACCTTAAAAAAATTCACTAAAGCTTACTAGCTTATTATTCACTAATATTTCAAGCCAATGAAATGAAGAATCAACAAAACTTTACCTTCTTCAATGAAAACAGACACACCAAAATCCGTGACCTTGAGAAAAGTGTATTTTCAACCTTACTTGACAAAAAGACATTCTCTGGCTTAAGACCCTATGCATCACACGCATGAACAACATTAGCAATTTGTCTGCATATTGAAGCAGCAGCTCTTTCACTGTAATGCCCCTAGGAAATGATCCTATAAAAATCTCACCACCAGCACACAGCACCATGACAACATGAACTGAATTCTTATCCTCATAAGCACCTTTGAACTCAACAATGTTGGGTTGACCACTCAAATGCTGCATAATCTGAATTTCCCTCTTGATAACCAATGCAACTATACTCAGAAACCAAAGCAAACATCCATTCATATTCTAGTAAGAACATGATGTCAATAATGTAAAATATGAAAAATAATCAGTCAATGCCAACAAGGTTCCTTCTCCGTAATTTCCAATCACAACTTTTTGGAGGAAGGGAGTTAAGGGAAGTGTCAATTCTCTGTCACACGGATACAGGTATGGTTTTGGTACCCAATGCAGATACAAGAATGGGATACAATAATTTTTAAAATTAAAAGCTATGCTACATTAATAAATTGCAAAAGAAATAAATAACAGATACACCTCTCAGAAGAAAGGATTAACAAGTTGACAGAATAAGAAAAAAAAATAGAAAAACTGAGAAAATTCAGGTATTTGGAATTGAAATCTCAAGCAGAGAAAATGCCTTCATATAGAGAACAAACACCTGCAACCTGAGAACAAAGTGATGTACATTAAGAAAATACTTGGCAAATACTGATATCTCAAGGCAACTGGCTGCGGGGATGCTGAGACGCAAAAAACAGTGGGTAAAGCCATAATCAATTAGCCAGGTATTTATAAAAAAAATCACAGTTGTCAGACATGCCTAGTAAATCATGCTGAGTCCATGCCTTCGGTGGACTTTCTTGTCCAAATCAGAGGACCTTAACACAACAAACAGGTACTAATACTATATGTACTATCACAAGGTTAAATATGCATTGTTTATTTACATAAACAAATTTTATAGTCAAAAAGTATCATCAATAAGAATAAATTCTATTACATCAAAATGAAACTGAACCTTCCAAGGAACTGATTTATACAAACATGTACCATGTAACTGTGGTTACTAATTATCCGAATTTGCTAACCATGACCTTGATCCATTCCTGTCATTACAGGAAGAACCTTTTTCTTTTCTTGCTGATGCATACAGTTCCTATTCCTTCCAAAGACAGATAATAGCATATAATTCTGTGGCAATAAATACACCATATTTTTGTAAAAAAAGATGGAATATTGGATCAACAAACTCCACTACCAGTAATCCCCACAGGAGCATTTCCCATCTTTGAAATGATGAAATCGTTGGACATCTCTCAGAATAATTTGCCTACCAAAGATCAATGATATGAACTTAGCAGCATTATGGCAATCTCCACAGACTCTTAGGTTCTTCACCACACGAATTGTTGTTCCAGGAGGAGTATTCAGAAGACCATAAGTAATGGCCAGTTTCTCACTGTGATATCTAAGAATAGCCTCTTTCTCTTCATCATCTATGTCTGCATAAAAGACCAGAGATGTGTCGGGTACATACCCAGCTAGCTTCAATTCCTTTGTCATCTCATCAAGTGCATGGTGCAACACGGTAGAGGTGGAATGAACTCCATCGCCCGAGAAAAATTCATGCACAACATTGTTGACCTCTATTGAGCTACAGCCAGGGACTTTTGCTGCTCCTCTGTCTATCATCATTTTCCTCAAGTAATTCACATCATCCCATCTTCCATGTCTTGCGCACAAGTTTGACAAAATGACATAATCCCCACCGTGGGAAACATCAAGTTCAAAGATTCTCTCAATCACTTGCTTCCCCATTTCAACATTGCCATGACTGCTACAAGCAGATAGCAATGTCCGCCACAGAATTGGCGTCGGCTTAATTGGTAACTCGTTTATGAATTTATAGGCTTCTTCCAACCGCCCAGCTCGACTGAGCAAATCCACCATACATCCATAATGCTTGATACTAGGAACAATGCCATATTCATGAGTCATGCTATGGAAATACTCAAAACCTTCCTCTACCAATCCATTGTGACTGCAAGCATACAATATGCCTAAAAAGGTTATCTCATCAGGCTGCACATTTTCCTTCTTCATTTCTTCCAACATTAATATGGCTTGGGAACCATGCCCATGTGTCGCATAAGCAACAATCATCGCTGACCACGCCTGTGTGTCTCTCCTATTCATGCCCCAAAACACAGAAACCGCATCCTCTAAACTCCCGCATTTAGCATACATATCTATAAGAGCAGTATTTACCTTTACATATTGATCAAACCCGTGCTTCTTGACATACTCATGAATCCACCTCCCCAAGTCCAACGCTCCAAGCAAAGCGCAGGATGAAAGAGCGACAAGCATGGTGACGTCAGTTGGCTTAAGGCCCCTCTCCTGCAATTCTCTGAACAAAGCCAAGGCCTCGTTGGGCCGACTATTGCGAGCATAACTCATGATGATGGCGTTATATGCGACAACACACGGTTCCTCAATCTTATCAAAGACCCTCCTAGCAGCATCAATATCATTGCAAGCAGTGTACATGTTTATAAGTGTTGGGCACACATACATGTTATCACTGACCCCAAGTTTCACAGCAAGGCAATGTAATTGTTTACCTTCCTCAAGAGCCTTAATTCTTGCACAAGCCTTTAGAAGAGAAGAGAAAGTGTAATCATCTGGAAGGAGGCCAGAGTCCAACACGTGAGAAAACAGAAGGATTGCTCTAAGAGGGTCATCAAAGCGTGCATACCCACGCGCCATGGTGTTGAAAAGAACAATGCTTGGTTGAGTAATTTGACCGAACATGCGGTGGGCATGGTCCATGGAAGCTGATGTGGGATTAGAAGTGCAGAAGTTGATGAGCTTTGTGAGGACAGAGATGTTATTGTGGAGGTGGGTTTTGATGGTGTAGGCTTGGATTTGTTTGAGCTCTCTAAGAGAGGTGCATTTGGGTATGAGAGAAAGCAAGGAAGGTAAAGGTTCAAGTGAAAGTGTAGTGGTGGCTTCATGTTTTGTTGGAGAAAGTGTGGTGAGTTGAGGAATGGGTATTGCCATTCTTGTAACACCAATGCTTTCTTTCTCACCTTAAAACTCTTTCGAAAATTCAGTCATGACGACAATGAACATTGGAGATTACAAGAGAGGAAATCAATGAATGGATAGAGTTAGTTATTGGATTCGACCGAACCGATTCTCAAGTTTGAAACTGGACCCGTTCTGGGTGAACCGGGATGGGTTAATATTTTTAATACAACCGTCTAATTTATTTATTTATTGTTTAAAAATGTGTTTTGTTTCTACGGATCTTTTGATTTAAATCTAGTAAAAAAATTATATATCCAACATATGTTGAATTTTGTTTTTATTTTTACTGTGAATTTGAATTCATTAATAGATGTTGTAGTTAATTAAAATATCCATTAACATTTGATTTTTACTAAAATACAATTTTTTATCGATAAAAATCTTAATAATTTTATTTTGAGATAGCTTTAAATATAAATTTAAATGTTATAAACTTTATTTTATTCACTGGTATCATATGTCTATTAGTCAATAATCTTTTAGGATGTCAAAACCATATAAATAAGTTGATATGTATTTCAGTTAGGCACTAAGTAAATATTTATCAAATTCAGTTCGGGTTGACATAAGATATTAAAATTAAATTATTTTAATATAAGTCAAATGTAAAAAAAGAAAAACTATTCCACAGACCAAAATCAAAATATCTCTATTTTATAAAGAAAAAATATTGTTAACCTATTTTTTCTATAGTGGGCCTATTAAGTCCATTACTTTTAATATTCTTATTTTTGAAACTTAATTATATTTTTATTTAATATTTATTCTTAAAATTATTAATTATTTGTAAAATTTTAAAATAATGAGGATCTTTCTTCTTAACTACCACTTTTAAAATTTTATTTTTACATAAAATTCCTTTTTTCTATTAAATTTTCAAATATATGTATCCTGGGATTAAGAAGAAAAAGAGCAATTTAGAAACTGAAAAAAGTTGATAAATACATATATCAAATAATATATATATATATATATATATTTTTAATTATTTTATTTTAGGGTAAATTATTATTATATTTCCTATCTTTTTTTATAGTTAGACCCATTATTTTAACTTTTTTAATTAATTAGTTAGTTAAACTACTTCATATGTCAAATGTTCATAATATGGTTACTTTATATATTACTTCTTGACAAGAAAAATCAGAAATTGAAAAATAGATTTAATGGAATCAAACTCATTTACGTACTAGAGGAGTTCTTCTTTGAGAACTCATCTTTAGAGTAGCGAGTGCATGGATTTTCCAGAAATTTTGCTTATAAAAAAATTTCAAGAACAATCTGAGATGGCTACTCAATATGCATGTGGTGAGCACTAGAAATGAAATATCTAAAACAAGTTATGCATCTAATAATTCATATTTAATAAAGACGTTGTTTAAAGATGTTTAATCCTATTTCTTCCCAACTCACACAATATAAGATATGTAGAGAAAAGTCCTAAGGGAATTGAGAGGGCAACATTACAATAAAGTTTACACACAAAGTCATCGAGCTTTACATGAGGGGGATGAAGTTAGTTGTGGCTACAAAAACTTTGAATTTTACAGAATTCTTTGCCGTCATATTTTAAAAAGTAATCCTCCATCGAGATTATTTCAAGATTCTAACAAGTTGGAGTCGTGATGGATTCACGAGCTTAGCTCCATTATACATGCAATACAAGAGTAGTAAAATAGTATTTTGCTTTCTAAATTGCTATTGTTATTGCTTTTGTTTACTTGTATTGAACAATAATGAGCTCTACTATATTTATTTTATTTTTGGTAAGTAAAGAATAAAGAGAGAGAGTTATTAAACATTAGCCGAGGAATGGCAGAGCCTGTAAGCATAAACGAAAAAAAGGAAAAGTATAATTTTTTACTCATCAATTTTTAGCTTTCCAGCACAACCTGAGAAAAGAAAGTGGCTACAAATAGGCCTGTGAGTAAGCCTAAATCCTTGTAAAACCTCTGCAAAAAATCTTTAAGCTACTCATTCTCTTTTTGCTTTGCGTAGAGAGGGTGTGGGAGGTTTTAGGAATCTCTCTGAAAATGACGAAACACTTAGAGAAGGCATTATGTAGGTGGTTCCAACTATCAACAGATAGAGGGGGAATGGACTTCAACTAAGCCAAGGCCTATTCTTCCTAGGTCCTTGAAAATATTTTGCAGGCTAGATTAGCTCTAACAAATAACATCTTATTGATGAAGGCATCTGGATGTTTACAAGGATCTATTTTCCATTATACATTAGTATAGGAAATGAGTGTGGGTCATGGCATCTATCTATGATATCAATAAACATAAGTAAGTCTTAAGGTGAAATGTAAGCTAAATTGATTTTGTTTCGGGACAATAGGGTTTGGCTTGGGCACAATATGAATGAGGTATAGTTGTAGGTTAAACTAGAAAATGGTGGGTTGGGCAATTATTGTAACAAGTATGGTGTTAGGGATTGTTGCATGTACATTTTTTGGCGTGTAAGGAGTGTTTAAAGGTTGGGTAAAGCCATGTATGAGTGGCTGCATAACAAATACTGATATGGTGCAAAGAGGAATTGTTGGCTGTGGTGGTAGTGGTGGTGGAGGGACAGTGATGATTTTATTTTAGGGAGATGGACGAGGTCGTTGTCTAGGGGGAGTAAACACGTAGCTACTCGAGTGTTGATATTCAAAATAAACTTTCTAATTTTAAAACCAACTCAGGAATTAAAAACACTACTCGCTACTCGAGTGATAAACTCTTTCTTACGTAAACACATAGCTTAGGGCGTTATCCGGCTCCCTGAAATAAAGTGTCGACTTCCGACTTAGCTCCAAACATCAATATCATATATTTGAAATTTTCCAAAAAATTAATAAAAATAACCTCATAACCTATAAAAAAAAAGAAAAAATAAGATGATCATGTATGTGGAGATAGGCATGCATGCAAGGGAAAGAGAGAGTTTAACTTACCAACACCAATTCCACACCAATCGGCAATCGAAAACCTATGCTCTAACTCCTAGTCGAGATTCTGATCGACCTTGACAAAACGTCTAAGCTCCGCGACAATGGTCAACTTGCATGTGAGGGGATTTAAGATAGGAAATGAGAAAGAATGAGGTCTCAAGTTTGGTGGTGGAAGGAGGGGGAAACGGTGGCGGCCTAGAGCGAGAACAACATGAGAGAGAGAGAGAGAGATGGCCTGGTATGGTGGTTATGGAGGAGAGAAAATGAGGTGGTGGTGGCTTGGTGATGATGGAGAGAAAAGAGTGAGAGCTCGTGTGAGAGGAAAAGGGAGGCACGGCGATAATGGTGAAAATAAGAGAAAGATGCACACGGATGAGGGAGAGAAAAAGAAGAGAAATGAAAAGGGAAAGTGGAGAGAAAAAGATAAATATGGCGTGGTGAGGGAGAGGTGGTGGGGTTATATATATATATATATATATATATATATATAGGTATATGGAATGGAGGGTGATGAAGAGGAAAAGAAAATAATAATGAGGGTGAAGGTGGTTCCTAACTCAGTGGGTCATTCCTTAAAGCTTTCTTTTATTTTAACAACTCTCAATAATTAATTTAATTCATAACAGGCTGACAAATTTTAATCCTATGACCTATTTAAGTTTTCTGTAAATATCCTAATTAATAAAATGAGGATGTTGTAACATCCTAAATTAGAATTTAATTGGCAAAGTAAGAATTAAAGGGGAATTTAATTAAGATGGGAGATTAAATTAAACAAATGTAAAAATGACATATATGTCCCTAAATCACTTAAATTGATTTTTCCTTCTCCTTTTCCCATATATGTTTCACGTAGGCACAGAGAGGGAAAGAACTTTTCTCCTTACTTCAACTCTTCCAATTGGCACCACTACTCTTCTACTTCTTCAATTTCTCTCAAATTCATTAAATCAAAGTGAAATTCAAGCACTTTTTCTTCTCCTTCACGTTGGGCAGCCAAGGTTTTGGTAGGGAGAGCTTTGAATTCTCCAATTTGAGGTAAGATGATGAACACCCACCATGGATTTTGGTTTAATCCTTGCTTTCATCTTTCAATCCTTGCAATTCCATGGATTTTAAAGCATTTAGAAGTTTTGGGTATATGTGAATGGCTTGGGGTTTTCAAGAACCTTGGACCTTTCATGTAAAAGTGTGTGGAAATGGCTTCTTGATTGCTAATTCTATAAGATTAAAGTCTAATAATGGTTGTTTCAATGAAATAAGCTAGTTTTAGAGGGTTTCGGAGTGATTTAGAGCTTGAGGCTTGAATCGAAGTCGAGTTCTGAAGTCGACGTCTTGGTTTAGTGAGTTATATCTTATCGAAATGGTTCCAATTTAATGATTCCTAACTTGGTAAGAGATATTTGTATCAATTATGAAATTAAAATCAATTGTTATGAATTTTAGGAAGTTGTTGATTTAAGAGGAATAGAGATCGGAGCTTACGACTCGCGGTTAGTGAGTGTTCGATAGCTCACGAAGCTTCTAGGATTCTCTATTCGAGGTAGGGGGAGCTTTTACATATTAAATGCATGGTTTATAGATGGATTCGATGTGTATTAATTTATTGAATTATGAATGATGTGTTTTATGGACTAAGATGTTCATGTTGTTTGCCATTCATATAAATATGATAGATTGCATAAGATGCAAAGTGAGCTTTGAAATCATTGAGTTATATATATGTATGAGATGTTTATGTTATGAGAAGTATAAACTATTTCATGGAATGGTATTTATGCTTAAGATACTTGAATGGATATAATTATGTTTGAAATTTGGCATGTGATGCTTGAATTATGAAGTAGATGATATTTATATAGTATGAGATACTTATGAGATTATTTGATAAATTGAAATGAAATATTGAGAGCATAAAAGCATGGGACGCTTATTTAGTGAGTTGAAATTGATGAACTGATAATGTTTAAATGCATGAAATGCTATATGTATATGCATAAAAGACCTTAGGTGGGACTCAAGGCAAACCTCTTGAGTGAGACTCGAGGTTAGCCCATAACACTACCGTTGTCACTAAGAGTGATTGTGTTACGTGAGAGGGCAAATGGTTTGGTACCAGTAAAACGGTCGGATCAGCTGAGAGCTGAGTATATGGCTGAGATCCAATGTTGCAACATAAAGTTAATGATGATTAATTGGATCCAAATGAATGAGAATTGTATGTGCACATATGTATGCCATTGAGAAACATGATGATATAGAATGGTGATAAGAATCAGTGAATAGCATGATTATGGTAATTTATATATAGTTTGATTGCGATACCCCCTTGTATGTTAGGAAATGGATATTTGAATCAGTACTATAAATGTCATTTATTATGTATAATGCTCACCTCTATTTGTGGATATATTTTCAGTGGACTTAGGACGTGGTGGAGATTGATGTGAGATCACTCAGCTCGAGTTTGGAGCATTATGCATATATGTTTTGTACATGATGCATATAGTTATTTTGTAGTTGCCTTGGCCGGCTCCTGTGCATACCTATTTTGGTATGTGTATATGTATATGTATATAAGAATGCTTAGTGGATTAGGTAACTGATAGCTTCACTTGGAAGCTTAGAATCCTCTTTAGTATATGCTTGATGTTGGGATGAATTGTTGATGTTCACTTGTGACATTGGAGTGTGGAGACCATGGATGGTCCCACCATATATATATGAGTTTGATATATATCTAGGAATTATGGACATGTATATGATGCTATGTTGATGCATGAAATGTCCAGGAATTGTTGTGGTATAAGAAATGACATTGGTTATGCATTTAAGCCATGATTATGTGACTTTCATATGGTTTTTAAGCATAAATGAGCAATTGACATAGTCAAATAGAGATTTATAAGATTCGAATGGTGTAGGACAGTTCCAATAGCACCTATATATGATTTGTGACTTGTAGAAACTAGAACAGGTCAAATCCATTGAAAATTGACCTTGAGTTGCACAAAAATGTTCTGAAATGGGCTAAATGAATTTCTGCGCATAAATCTCTCATTTTTTGATATTTTTAAGTGTTTCTAGTGGCTACACATCATAAATGATGTATTTTAGTTGGTGTTAAAATTTGGTGGTCATTGGACGTCATATGAAAAAGTTAGGGTCATTAGGAGTTGAAATGTGGAGTATTTTTCATGTAGAATGTTAGAAAATGCATAAAACTACCCTATAGCTTAGATTTTGATGGGGAATGAATTTGGGCATGAAAATTTTCCACATTATAGATGATAGGGTAGGTGTGTTGTGTATGAAATTTTATGAAATTTGGAGTTAATTAGCCTAGTGAAATGACGACCCAAAGTCGCTAAAAGCAGAACACAAAAAGCTGCTGAACAGTTGCTGTTAGGTCACTGGGTGTACCTACGCTGGCCGTGGGCGTAGGCACACTGGCTGGCTTAGCGTACTCGTTTTAGGTGGGTCGCTGGGTGTGAGTACGCTGGAAGTAGGTGTACCCACGCCGGCTGGTCTACTGATAGCTTTTGGATTTTCTTTGTTTTTCTTGATTCCCTCGTTGTTTTTGGCTCATTTGGGTATCTTAATGACATTTTTGGCCTCCGACTTCTTTATGAAAGTTGTATATAATTATGTCACGAATGTGTGAAAATTAGTCTTACCTTAATTAAAGTTTTCTAACTCTTATTAGGCATAAAACACCGGACCTACTACGTTGTAAAACTCAAATTTAAGAGGGTTTTAAACTCAACTTTTTATGGTTGTCAAATTGGGACTAATAGGTGATATTTATGACATATCCCACTATTTTTAAGACTGAAAAATGAACTTTTCTCATATGTCCTAATGTTGAAATTTGTCAATGCCTTGTTAAACCCCAATTTACACCTGTTTGGAACCTAATTGATGTATATTGAGTCTTGGGTGGTTTCCCTCACTTCTTTATGCAACTTTTAAATTATTTGGGCTTATGAAACCCACCAAATCACTATCTATGACTAATATTGAGTTGTATGGTCCCTAAACCCTTGTTCCGATTCCGGATTGAATCGTGAAAAATTTCCTTGGGTTTTCGGGCTTATCTTTATTAAATTAGGATGTTTTAGATGTTACAATTAGGAGGGACGATAAGCCTTAATTGTGACTAAATGTCTAACATGGTTGCCTCCTAAGAAAGATAATTGGAGTTAACACCAAATAAACTATTAATTAATTATAAACAAAAATTATTTTTAGTGGTAGTGGTACTATTATAAAACCACTATTCATAAAAAAGAATCTATCAATTGATTATTCTTAATTTCAACTTGTTGTTAAAGTTTAATTGTTAAATTTAATAAGTTTAATCACTAAATTCATTATAAGTAAATATTACTTTATTAAGTTATACTTAATCAGATACACACGTATTATTATAATTGTAACACTAAAAATATTCAAACATAGGCTAAAAAGCACTTGTCCGCTTTGCGATTAGAACTCGTGTTCGAGTTTGTCCTGGGTTAGTGACATGTGTTATAATTTGATTGATGATGTGTCATAAACGGATACGCCTTAGCACCTTTAAATGACAAAGAAAAATGCTTTACCATTAGGCCAAAGTATATCATTGTAACAAGATAATGATTATTTATTTATAAAATATACACTCAACTTAATTATATGTATAATATTATTAGTTATATTAAATAAATTTATTAAATATATTATTAATAAAATCCTTCTTATAAAAATTGTTAAATATTAATATAATATTTTAACAATAAATTTTAAAATATTTAATAATATTTATTGTTAAAAATGTATTATAAATAAATTATACTATATATAATATTAATATATATTATTATTAACATAATATCTAATAATATTTAAATATATTAGTTTATAATATATTTTAAAATTATTTTTAATAAAATATTTAAAAAGTTCTATTTTAATAATATAGTTAATATTTGAAATTATAAAGTAATATATTTAATATTATTAAATTCAATGAATTTAATAATAAATTATAAATTTTTTAATAATAAAAATTATTATTTAAAATATATATTTTAATATATCATTAAAAATTATATTAACAATAATATATATTAATAATAAATAATAATATATTATATCATTTATTTAAAAATATATTCAGTAATATGTTAATAATAACTATTATTATTAAATATTTTAAATATATTTTATTAAAACATATCATAAAAAATTAAATTAAGTTAAATTAAAATTTTATTATTTCATAAGTATATTATCAATAATATATTTAATAATACATTCTTAACATATAATTAAGTTGAGTGTATATTTTATAAATAAATAATCATCATCTTACTACAATGGTATACTTTGGCCTAGTGGTAAAGCATCTTCCTTTGTTATTTAAAGGTATCAAGTTCAAGTCTTATACGTCACCCATACTAAGACAAGAATATGAGATCAGACTGTGACTTTGAATAAATGTAAAAGACCATATATTTTGCAAATTAGTTTTTAATTTTTTTAAATTATTTTAAAAGCTCTAAGAAATATTTTTTATTAAGCAATTTGAAATTTTGATTTTTCTTTAAACTTTTATATCCTTTCAAAAAAAAAGATCCCCTTATATTTTGTTCTTTTTAATAAAAGAGGTTTTATGTCAAAGGAAAGGTATAAGATGGAGTACTTCGTACATGTCTTTATCTTCATGACCTTATAATGTCTTTGGATTCCTGTGTCACTTGTAGTATAAATCTTAATGGGTCAAGAAGTTCACCTTTCAAACCCCTTATCTCTTTATCTTTTTATTCTAGCAGCTGAAGCATTATCCTATCTTCTCTCTGTATCTAATGTTGGGGGTTCACTATCAGGTATGCTTGTTGCACCTCAATGTCCTACTCTGACACACTTTTTTTTTTGCAGATGATGCAATTATTCTTGCTAAGGCTACAATACACGAGGCATATGCTATTATGAAGATTTTGAATGTGTACACACAAGCCTCTATGTGACATCCCGGCGCTGTTGAGGGCGGGGAGTGATCGCCGGTGCATGGGCATGGACAAGGAGCGGCTCCTGGCAGGCTTCCAGCATGGAATGTGACATCCCGGGCACTGTTGAGGGCGGGGAGTGATCGCCGGTGCATAGGCACGGACAAGGAGTGGCTTGGCAGGCTTCAAGTGGGAGGGACACATGAACAAACTGAATACATACCAGAATGAGAGGGATCCAAAGACTGTATAGGTATGGGACTATACAGTCGAAAATAGCTTAAAGAAATGAATTCGTACTACCTATACCAACAAATGCATTAGCCTTTTCAGTGGCCTATCACTTAAGAACTCCAAAGTTAAGCGTGCTTAACTTGGAGTAATTCTGGGATGGGTGACCTCCTGGGAAGTTCTCAGGAAATATGTGAGTGAGGACAAAAACACATTGGAAAGGTCTCGTGTTGGTCTGTGGGGCGAGTCGTTCATTCCTGAAAAGCAGCTGGGGCGTTACATTAATGGTATCAGAGCCTAGCCTCTCCTAGTACGGTATGGTTCGGGGACGAACCAGGCGTGCATAGGCACGAACAATGAGCGGCTCCTGGCAGGCTTCCAGTGGGAGGGACACATGAACAAACTGAATACATACCAGAATGAGAGGGATCCAAAGACTGTATAGGTATGGGACTATACAGTCGAGAATAGCTTAAAGAAATGAATTCGTACTACCTATACCAACAAATACATTAGCCTTTTCGGTGGCCTATCACTTAAGAACTCCAAAGTTAAGCGTGCTTAACTTGGAGTAATTCTGGGATGGGTGACCTCCTGGGAAGTTCTCAGGAAATGTGTGAGTGAGGATAAAAGCACATTGGAAAGGTCTCGTGTTGGTCTGTGGGGCGAGTCGTTCATTCCTGAAAAGCGGCTGGGGCGTTACACTCTGGGCAAAAAATTAATGTAGCTAAATCTGGGATTATTTTTGGTAAGAGGGTTCAAGCTACAATTAGAAACCAAATCTCATCTATGCCTCAAATAGAGCAGAGGATGGAACCTAGAAAGTACTTAGGCCTACCATGTAAGTGAGGGAGATCCAAGAATAAAACCTTGGCCTGGATCAAATAGAAAGTTATTTCCAAGGTACAGAGATGGAAGGAAAGCTTTTTGAATTAGGTTGGTAAAGAGATTTTAATTAAAGTAGTGCTTCAAGTCATACCATCTTATGCTATGTCTCTTGTCAGATTCCCTAAGAGATTGGTCAAAGAAATTAATTCCATCATGGCCAGATTTTAGTGGTCCAAGGAGAAGAATAGAAGAAGCATACACTGGAAGAGTTTGAAGTATGTTTCTAAAAGTAAATACTTAGGGGGCATGGGTTTTAAAGACATGGAATGTTTAAATTCCGCCTTTTGACGAAGCAAGCTTAGAGGGTTCAAAAGGATCAGGAGGCTTTGTGGTAAAAGTGCTGAAAGGAAAATATTTTCCTGATTCTACTTTCTTAGAACAACTTAGGAGAAGGAATAATTTGTGGGTCTCGCACAACCTTCTTCAAGGTAATGACATTCTTCTTAAGCATTGTCGGTGGTTGATAGGAGATGGAAGATAAATTTCAGTTTTTAAACATAAATAGCTCTAGAACGGTGACATGTGTTACCCTCATGCTAATTTCAAAATGATCCAGAAGTTAAGCTATCTCAGCTTATTAATCAATCTACTCATTTTTAGGATGTTGCTAAAATATGTCAATGTCTACCTCAACACCTATGGTTAATAGCTATCCAAACCTCTATCAGGATTACTAAAGGGGATGATAGTTTAATATGGCCTTACTCTAGAGATGGGAAATATTTAATTAAATTAGGCTATAAGGCCATGAAGTAATGTTTTGAAGCAGAAGATGAGGGCCCTTCAACTTTCTTTTGTCTAGATAAATATCTCTAGAAAGCTATATGGGAAGCTAAGGTTCCTGGGAAAGTCTAGATGTTTATATGGAAATTATGTCACAATATCCTTCCAAGTAGAAGAGATTGGCTAAAAACAAAATTATTAATGATTCAATTTGTTCCATTTGTTTTGAAATAGTAGAAACTTTAGAGCATTTGTTTTTACAGTGTAAGTGGATAACTCTGGTGTGGTTTGGAGCTAATATTCAATGTCAGCCAATGAAAGACAATGTTACTTCAATGATTCAATGGTTATACTCAAAAATTGATATGTTCAATTAAAAAAAAGGATTCTCAATTTTTCATAACCTAATTTTTCTACATTATTTGGCATATCTAGCTAAATAGAAACAGATACATCTTCCATGGTATTCACCCTAATCCAAAGCTTGTGCTTAATTTCATACAAAAATGAGTGAATGAATTTCGTAGTATCCTAAGTATAGATCAATCTTTGAAAGAAAACCTATCTAAGATTAAAGAGTTATCCAAATGTAGACCTTCTCCCCAAGGAAAATTGAAGATCAACATGGATGTAGCTTGCAAACATCCTTCTAGAGAGCCGTAATAGCCATTGTCATTTGAGATCACCAATAGAATGTAATTTTTGGGCAATCATCCTTTATCTGGGCCTCTTTCTGTCCTTCAAGCAGACGCATGGACGGTTAGAGAGCGGTGGTGGTAGCTAGAAATCTTGAGCTTAAGGATATCCTAATTGAATTAGACAACCTTGACGTGATTAGGGCATGTATAGAAGACATTAACTTTGGAGAAATATAGTGCCTAATTCAAGATGTTACTATCTGCACAATTCTTTAGCTTCGTGTGGGTTTTGTGGACCAAGAAAGAAGGCAATGATGTAGCTCATCAGGTGGCTCAATTGGCTTACTCGGGTGCTTTAGGCTGAAATTAGTGGGTGGCTCCTCTGATAAATTTAAGAAAGACTCTCATCCTTGACAAGAAGGGGATCTCTTCGAGCTGCTCTGGCTTAAATTGCGAGGTTCAGTTTGTCGTTGTCCTTCTATCTTCCACTATTTTCGCACCTTGGCTAAGGTTTCCTCCTCCATCAAGGGGTTACATTAGGTCAGTTAAGGAAATTAGGATGAGGGATTTACTTTGGTGTCTTCTGTTTAGCAAGCGGGCATGTTCGATAATGTTTCATTAATTGTCCCAGTTCGTATTACTTTGGTGTGTTCTTTGGGCTTTTGGGCCCAAGTCTTTATACTATTCCAAAACAACCTAAAAGAAACAACAAAGACAGGAAAAAGATGGAGGCGGCGTAGAGGAGAAGCAGAGAGAAAGAGCGAAACCACAAGAGAAAAGTGCAACAAAGGTAGAGGAACACATGTGGGATGTCCACAACACATGCCTGGTGTGAACACCTATTTCGGTCCGGTCAATTTCCACCAAGAATGGGGAGTTCTGTCGCTTGGGACCCCTTCGTTCTATTCGTGCTCGGGCTTATCTTCAGAGTTGCTGAGAGCTCGTGCTCGGGCTTGTTTTCAGAGTTACCGAGAGCTCATGCTCGGGTGTGTCTTAAAGATTACTGAGAGCTTGTTCTCGGGTATGTCTTAAAGATTATCGAGAGCTCATGCTCGGGCTTGTTTTCAGAGTTACTGAGAGCTCGTGCTCAGGTGTGTCTTAACGATTGTCGAGAGCTTGTTCTCGAGTATGTCTTACAGATTGCTAAGAGCTCATGCTCGAGCTTGTTTTCAGAGTTACCGAGAGCTCGTGCTCGGGTGTGTTTTAAAGATTGCCGAGAGCTCATGCTCAGGCTTGTTTTTAAAGTTACTGAGAGCTCATCCTCGGGTGTGTCTTAACGATTGCCAAGAGCTTGTTCTCGGGTATGTTTTACAGATTGCCGAGAGCTCATGCTCGGGCTTGTTTTCAGAGTTACCGAGAGCTTGTGCTCGGGTGCGTCTTAATGATTGCCGAGAGCTTGTTCTCAAGTATGTCTTAAAGATTTCCGAGACCTCATGCTCAGGTTTGTCTTCAGAGTTACCGAGAACTCGTGCTCGGGTGTGTCTTAACGATTGTCGAGAGCTTGTTCTCGGGTATGTCTTACAGATTGCCGAGAGCTCATGCTCGGGCTTGTTTTCAGAGTTATCGAGAGCTCGTGCTCGGATGTGTTTTAAAGATTGCCGAGAGCTCGTGCTCGGGCTTTTTTTTAGAGTTACTGAGAGCTCATGCTCGGGTGTGTCTTAACGATTGCCGAGAGCTTGTTCTCGGGTATGCTTTACAGATTGCCGAGAGCTCATGCTCGGGCTTATTTTCAGAGTTACCGAGAGCTCGTGCTCGGGTGTGTCTTAACGATTGTCGAGGGCCTTTTCTCGGGTATGTCTTAAAGATTTCCGAGAGCTCATGCTTGGGTTTGTCTTGAGAGTTACCGATAGCTCGTGCTCGGGAGTATCTTAAGGATTGCCGAGAGCTTGTTCTCGGGTATGTCTTACAAATTGTCGAGAGCTCATGCTCGGGCTTGTTTTCAGAGTTACCGAGAGCTCGTGCTCGGGTGTGTTTTAAAGATTGTCGAGAGCTCATGCTCAGGCTTGTTTTTAGAGTTACTGAGAGCTCATGCTCGGGTCTGTCTTAACGATTGCCGAGAGCTTATTCTCAGGTTTGTCTTACAGATTACCGAGAGCTCATGCTCTGGCTTATTTTCAGAGTTACCGAGAGCTCGTGCTCGGGTGTGTTCTAAAGATTTTTGAGAGCTCGTGCTTGGGATTGTTTTCAGAGTTACTTAGAGCTCGTGCTTGGGTGTATCTTAAAGATTGCCGAAAGCTTGTGCTCGGGCTCATATTCAAGATTACTGAGAGCTCGTGCTTGGGTGTGTCTTAAAGATTGTCGAAAGCTTATGCTCAGGCTCATATTCAAGACTGTCGAGAGCTTGTGCTCGGGCTTATTTTCAGAGTTGCCGAGAGCTTGTGCTCGGGCTCGTCTTAGAGATTGTCTTCGACTCCGAGTGATCTTTTTGGGTGGAAGATTTCCGAGTGAGTCACTTCCGAGGGAAGTACTTCCGAGCGAAGAAAGGCTCTGACTTTGAATGAGTGCTTTTCAAGCATAGGCATTTTCGAGCGAATCACCTCCGAATCAATTCTGAATGAAAAGAGGCTCTGACTTCAAACGAGTACTTTTCGGTCAGAGATATTTCCGAGTGAGACATTTCTAAGTGTGTCACTTCCGAGCGAAAAGAGGCTACTTCTGAACGAAAAGAGGCTCTGACTTCGAATAAGTACTTCTCAGGCAGAGATATTTCCGAGTGAATCAATTCTGAACGAAAAGAGGCTGACTATGAATGAGTACTTCTCTGGCAGAGATATTTCCGAGTGAATAATTCTTAAGTGAATCAATTCTGAACGAAAAGAGGCTCTGACTTCAAATGAGCCCTTTTTGGGTAGAGACATTTTCGAGTGGGTCACTTCCGAGGGAAGTACTTCCAAGCGAAAAGAGGCTACTTCTGAACGAAAAGAGGCTCTGACTTCGAACGAGTACTTTTCGGGCAGAGATATTTCCGAGTGAGACATTTTCGAGTGGGTCACTTCCGAGGGAAGTACTTCCGAGCGAAAAGAGGCTACTTCTGAATAAAAAGAGGCTCTGACTTCGAACAAGTACTTCTCGGACAGAGATATTTCCGAGTGAATAATTCTCGAGTGAATCAATTCCGAACGAAAAGAGGCTCTGACTTCGAATGAGCACTTTTCAGACAGAGACATTTCTGAGTGGGTCACTTCCGAGCAAAAAGAGGCTACTTTTCAACGAAAAGAGGCTCTGACTTCAAACAAGTACTTTACGGGCAGAGACATTTTCCAGTGGGTCACTTCTGAGGGAAGTACTTCCAAGCAAAAAGAGGCTACTTCTAAACGAAAAGAGGCTCTAACTTCGAATGAGTACTTCTCGGGCAGAGATATTTTTGAGAGAAGAATTCTCGAGTGAATCAACTCTGAACAAAAAAGGGATTCAGAATAAATTCAAGCCTTCACATCGAGTGTCAAACGATCAATTCCGCACTCAGACTTTTCGTACATGTGAACACTATTTCGGTCTGATCAATTTCCACCAAGAATGGACACCGACAGAGATAGCAGTCTGGGCCATAAGAAGACATCATCCAACACTGATTCAGGTCTGAGGGATACCGATCTGGGCCAACGAAACAGGCATCGTCCCACTGAGACCGTCCAAGTGAGACCGGTGTCCTCTCTTATCCGACGTGGGAAAGCGCTTTCATGAACTTGATAATGGACCCATGTGACACCGTTCGAGGAGTCTGATTGCCCATGCTGTGACTTGGAATCGCACCACCCAAGTCGATCCATGAATTCTAGGAATGGCAGACAGTGAACAAAAATGAAAATAGTTAAAAACTCCCCACCAGCCGCTGCTCCCCACAATTGTTAGTGGCCAGGCTGGCTCTACTGTACGCTGGGTGAGTGGAGGTTTGAGCTGTCCAAGCACTCAGCTAGCACCCTAAGTTTCTATAAATGCCCCAATCGAAGGGGCAAAAGGGGTTGGCTCCTGAAATCCTAAATCCCAAAGAAATTGGTTAGCTCCTTGCACCCTGAATCCTGAAGGAATTGGCCCGAATTCCTGAAATCCAAAGAACCCCCCAGAGAATAGATCTGATTCCCGATTCCTTAAACCCACTAAAACAGAGAACTAGCCCAAATTCCTATTCCGGATTTCTGGAGAAGTTCCCAAGTGGTACAAAGAAGAGACCGAATCCCTCTTTTGAAATGATCAAATTGTTCACCGACCCATATATCTGATCCCCCAGTGAGCTAAGCACATCGGATCCATGCTAAGCTTCCACATCAGATTCAGCATCTAGTCGAACCGGTCTCGCTGCTGTCACCCTGGTTTTTGTTAATCTAGCCCATACCGGTCTTGTTGAGTACACCGGCACTCCCAGTACCAATACCCACACCGGTTACAATCTCCTCTCTTCCTTATTTTATTCATTCATTTTCCTTAGTGTTGTGTATTTTGTCATTTTGTTTGTTGTTGAACTTCCCTCTCGTCTTTATTCAAAATTAAAAATAAAAAGTAAAAAAATATAAAAAAAACCTAAAAAGAAAAGCGTGTATTCCTGATACCTTTTTCGAATGTTACAGTTCTGATCCAAGTTAGTGTTGTGCAGAAGCACTTCTGCCTACACTATTTCCAAGACCCATTCACGTGCGGAGAACTCCGCCTTGCGCGTACCCTTTTTCCGTAAACCTTATCCATCACTAATCCCTGAACTCATTACTGCGAAACTATCCCTTTTCCAAGAACTACGTAACCCTGATTTCTCAAAAAACTCGAGAATACGTAGGAGCAGGACTTAACTCCTGTCAGGCCCACTTCTTTCCTTCTCTCGTTCTCTTATAAAAATTAATGTCATTCTCATTATTGTATAAAAGTCAATTTAGACACGACGTCTTGTTGATTTTCTTCCATTTTGTCTTGACCTCTATCATTCTTTACAAAGATCGGGCTAATTTGGACGAGACGTCCTGTTTATCCCCTTCATCCCCCAATCCTGTATCTTGATGAGAGAATGATTAATTTGGACGGGACGTCCTGCTAGCATTCTTCCCCTTTTCCATATAAATCCCCACTAAAAGGCCAAGGCTAATTTGGATAGGACGTCCTGTTAACCCCTTTTCATTCCCAACCTTGTATTTTTATGGAAGGATGGCTAGTTTAGACGTGACGTCTTGTTGGCATTCTCTTCCTCCTCACTTCTGTACCTTCCCCATGTAGATCCAGGTTAATTTTGACGAGACGTCTTGTTAACCTTGCTTCAGTACCCCATGTTTGTCTGTTTTGTTCCCTCCATTTCAAAAAATAATAATAAAAAGGAAGAAATAAAATATCTTTTGTAAGGCTATTCATATCATGCATTTTCAATCTTGGTACTGTTTTTAACAGGCGATGTAGGGTGCTAATACCTTCCCTACTCGTAACCGACCCCCGAACTTGAATCTCACTTTTTAACCAGTGCTTTGTTAAAATTTTTTCCCAATGTTTTTTCCTGTGGATAAAAACGTTAGTGGCGACTCCCTGCTCCGTTTCGACCTCTTCCACCGTCGCCGCAATCTCGGTCGTGACAGATGGCGACTTCACTGGGGAAAAATAAGAGAGTCAGGCCAATTTGGTTGAAAGCGCGTGTTTTCTTTTCTATATAGCCTTTGTTTGCTTTGATTTCTTCCTTTATTTTTTTGTTAGTGGTGTAAATGTTGTTCTTATTTCAATCACATATCGGTGTTTATTTTGTTGTCAATATTTGCATGTTTGTTAAACCCTAGGATAGATGACGCTATGTTATTTTTTTTTGTGTATTTATTGAACCCTAGGGTAGATGGCTTTGTATTGTTGTCCTGTGTTTGTTCTCTGTGCAGAATGGGGTAAGGTAAAAGGTATTGAATGCCCTTTCACATACTACACTCATGTTTCTGTACACACTTATGAGTGGCGCCCTATACCCGGGCCCCAAATAAAACTTAAGTTAGGGGAGGTTCGTAGTGGTGTTGTTTGAGATGTACTTCCCATCCGGCGATCGTAAGAACCTCAACTAGAGTTCGACTTTTCATGATGTACGCACCTAGTAGATTCCTTACTGTTGTGACCATATCATGAGTAGGATCTTGGCTTTAGTAACCTTTTAGAAGTCTAGTGCAAGCAAGGCACCCAATGTGAGGAGACACTTTTAGACAAGCCGTAGGGTCCAGAAAAACTATCAGAAAGACCCAACTTAGGCCACGAAAGGGCAGACTTTACTTTACCTTACGCCATTTTCATTTTCCCTTTTAATCCAAATGGATGAACCGTTTACCCGTTAAAGGTTTACTTTACTTCAAAAATAATGGCTCGCTTTTCTGAAAAAGACTAGTAATCTTTTAAAGGGTAGATAGTTCCTCTTTCACCGTGTACTTCTGAGTCTCAGGTCATAGATTTTTCTAATCGTCAAAAAAGATGAAATAAAGAAAGAATAATTTTGTTTCCCTTAAAGTGGGGCATTAACGACGATTGGAAAATCTATGACCCTTACAACTTTAGCTCGACACGAGTTTTGACGATCGATACTTCCCAAAGTGAAAATGCTTTCCATTAAATTAATAAGGAAGTAACGGTTTGCAAAACATGACAGTAACTAATTCCTCTTCCTTATCGTCATTTTCGTAGAAAGCTATTCGGAACTTAACGAATACCCTTTGAGTAGATATGGAAATTAACATGGGATTGAACTTATAGGATGAGAGCCATGGTTGCCTAAGCTAGAAATGTTTGAGCTAAAGGCTCTTACCTCAGAATGAAGGATCTTGTGTCTTCACAACTATCCCGTATTAATTTCCATGTTTATCGTACTTAGTACTTTTGAATGATACGTTCTAAGGAACGGTCAAAGGATGCTTGTCAAGGCCTGTGATTGCTTCACACATCATTCTCTTTCCTTCTATTTCCACCTGACACTTTTGTTTTTTCAAAGACACCACGGAAAGACACCCTTATGGAACCAGACTTCAAAAGAGACTCATGGCTGAAAGAGAGCAAGAAATTGAAAACCTTAGGGGTGAGATCAACCAGCTAAAGGAGCAAATGGCGGAGATGACCAGACTTTTAGAAAAGAGGATCACAGAATGGGAACCCTCTGCGGGTATCAAGAATGACCAACATCTACCAACCACCCCGCTCCATCCTCCTGGACTGACAGAAATCCAAATTCCCTCTTCCATGACACCTCATATCACTATCAACAAGACTGACCCCATCGTTGATCCTCAACCGACCTACGGCATGTCTTATGCACAACAACGCACCTTCGTAGGCTCAAACAATAACTAGCCCTGTGCAATACCCTCAGTATACTCTCCCTCATTCCATAACTAACAAGAGGATTATAATTTGCAAATGATGAATCCCCATGTTTCACAATCCTCCCAACCGTCTGGGGCACCTATCACGAGAAGGTCTGCATCGGGAGATAAAGGGAAGAGAAAGTGGGAAACTAACTCTATCTCCCACAACCAAAAAAGGGCCCAACCAAGACCAATGACTCATACTTCTTTTCAACCTGCCAATCTTCCTACACCTTATATGGCCACCACCACCCATAACCAAGATTCCTATCCTCTCCCATTCTAACCCCACTTTCATCCGTCTATCGCTCAAACACCTACCCACTCTCATTTGCCTGCTATTAAACCCCCTCATCCACAGCCCATGCCATACTGTCCTCTACAAGGGCAGACTCGGCCTCCTAATCCCAACCAAAGCATAATAAAACCCACCTATAATCGAACACCGGCCTGGTTCGACACCATTCCCATAACTTATATAGAACTTTTACCTCACCTTATTCGTAACTTCCTTGCGGTACCCTGTCTGTTGAAACCGGTGGTTCCCCCTTACCTTAAAGGTTATAATCCTAACACCCGATGTGATTACCATGGTAGAGCCCCAGGGTATTCTACTAAGGACTATCATGCCTTAAAATTCAAAGTGAAGGATCTAATTAAAGCCAAGTGGCTAGATTTCCAGGAAGGGAGTCCCAATATGATCATAAATCCCTGGTCTAACCATGAGAATCCTGGGGTTAGTATGATAAAAGAAGATTAGGGGTATGGAAAGGATGTCATCACCATTGAAGATGGCCCCGTAAGGATGCAAGCTTTGTGATTTGCCTGCCAGGTGGAGAGATTCATGACTAGGAGACTGTCCAACTCCCTATGACTTTAAATTTTGTTTTAATGACTTTCCAACCCAAATGCTATGCCTAAAGCTTTGGAATATTTTATGTAATAAGGGTAAAAACATGTTCTTATCATTTTAAGTTTTTTCTCAATGAATACGTGTCAAATTTCAAAGTGTTTCTACTTGCTTCCCCTATCTGTGTTTTGATTTTCCCTTTATCCATTGGCTCCCTTTTATTTTTTGTTTTTCTTTTATTTCTCTGTCATCATATACTGAATAAATATTGATCCAAAAATGATCCTTTTGAGAACAATGAGATCACAATCCTATTTCATAACTTTGACCACCCGGTTGATCATGCTGACAAAGAGGATAGCAAAGACAATAGTCCCTTGGCCGAATTAACCAGGATGTTTGAACAAAGGGCATCTAGCTCTTTCCAGAGGCGTTTGATAAGGCCAACGTATGGAGTGAAGAGGATTCACGAGCAACGGGGAAAGTCGATCAAGTTGCCTTAGAAGACGTTACAGTAGTTTATTAAAGTACGATGGTAGCTCAGTCTGATGACATAGAAGTCTACGTGGATGAAGATAGTGCCAAATTCCACAATGAACAATGGCATATCTACCATTCGAGGAAGTTTTAGTATTGACCAACATGGATGACAAAGACTTGCTAAGGCCTATAAACATAAATGTGATCAAGAGATACTCTGCCAAGAAAATAGAAAAAAAATAAAAAAAAGAGGAAAAACAAAAAAGAAAAAAAACAAAAGAATCAAGGTTGGTGCCCTACGCACATACCAATTGGGACAAGCTAATGCCCTTGTATTCTCATACTGGGGCATATTCATATCATAGAGCAGACCATCACCTTTCTATATAGGGGCATAAATGTTATCAAGCCAAGAACATGACAAAAACAATGTTTCATCTGTGTCGCAATCAACACCCTAACCTTAAAGGAGTATAACTACTCCCATGCCGGTGTAACCAAGGGAATGGTCTACTGTGTTAATTCGTTACTAACGATACCATTAATATCATAGTTCTTTGCCACATTGGATAGGGGTAAATAAAATGGCTAGACCATAACGAAGGTACCAAGGGGGTCATTCAAAAAGAAGAACAACAAAAAAGAGAAGAAAAAAATAAAGAAGAAGAAAACAATAATAAAGAAAAAGTCAAAAAAAAGATGAAAAAATGAACAAAAAGACTAAAGACTCAGAATGAGCCCCCTCATTGGTGCCGAAAAGGGCTCACCCCTGTTTCCTTGGATACATGGCGTTGGAGCAAACCTTTCTATTTGAAATGACATCTATTCCCCCACGGGATGAAACTAAATCAAGAGAGACCAAACAAGCTCATTTTCAATCAGCTTAAACCTTTGTTGTGAAGGACACAACCTTGATTAGAAAACAAAAGTCACAAAGAGAGAAAAGCTCGCTAGGCTGAAAACCTGGAAGGGCAGCCTAGGCAAAAGTCAGAGCGACCTGGTGAGCGGAAAACCTGAAAAGGCGGCTCAGGCAAGAAATTAGGGTCAAGATTTTGGCAAAGTAATTTAAAGCTTCCTATGTAAACAGTCTGATTCCAAACTGGGGCACAAGGATCATGGTCGGACTACCTTTTCAGAGGCAGAGTCAAATGGTGAATTCAAAGTTGTGATGTGGAATTGAGATACACATTGTTCTTAGGGATTCACTAGAGGATCTGTAAAACCATTCCTATTTCACCCAATTATCAATATTTCCTATATGACTCCACTTGTTTCTTTTGCTTCCCTTTTCCCACACCCGCTCAACTTATGAATACAATCTCACCTCTTTTTGATATGTGTTCATGTTATGATTTTCCTTGATTTGAAAAAACATTTGTTTTTTTCCTAATATATAAAATGAGAAAGTAATAAGTATTTAAAGTCGTAAAGGCAAGACGCTCCTATTACTTGATCTCACCTTAAGTAATCATCATGCAGACTGGGCCAGACACGTTCCGTGAGGCTAGGGTTAACTCATTTGTTCTGTTTCAGTCATGAGTCGCCTTGAGTCTGTGGGGATTGTGTTTCTGTGGGAAGTCTCTTCAAATTCTAATTTGTGTTACTTTGCACCACTAACCTTTTTCGCAGGTTGTTGCAGCAGCTAGATGTGTCAAGTCTCGGCAACTTCATCAAGTTCTTTTCCCCAATGAAATCATGATCACCGAAGCTGGCACTTTCTAAAGTCTATCCCGTAATCTCTAAAGTTGGCGCTTCTCAAACTCTCCTCCTCACTCATCAAAGCTGGCTTCTCTCAAGTTTCTTTTCATAAACTGCCAAAGTTAGCATCTTTCAAGTTCTTTCCCTAAAACTGGCATCTCTTAATGACCAGTCATCGAATAAAACACCTTCTAGTCATCGAACGAGGCACCCTTCAGCTTCCAGTCATCAAATGAGGCATCCTTCAGCTTCCAGTCGCTGAACGAGGCACCCCTCACCTTTTAGTCGCCGAACGAGGCAACCCTCACCTTCCAGTCATCGAATGAGACACTTTTTCCTTTCTATTGCCAAACACAGCACTTTTCCAGGTTTCCACAGTGCCAAGTTGGCACCCCTTTAAACTCCATTGCACTTTGAGGTTTCCACAAAGTCAAAATCAACACCTCGTTTAAGTAAAACTGGTACTTCTTCAAGTTTCCATGACCCTTTTAAGTTTTTTCATTGTCGGAGTTGGCACCTTCTCAAGGTTTCTGTTTCATTCATGAGGCATCTTAGAGGTCACGTTTCTAAGAAATCTACCTGATACAATCCAACTGTCAAGCGTATCCCTTTCCCTAGCAAAATACCACCTAGAAAACAGCTTCAAGCAAAACTCTCTTTCCCCAAGTGGAATCATCAAATCCTCCCCCCGGTAAAACCACGATTACCACAAAATGGGGACCGACCAAAGTCTTCTTCCCCAGTAGAACAACAGTCCAAGAAGCGAACTCTTATCAAATCCTCTCCCTGGTGAAATTACAACTGTCGTAAAACTGTCAAATCCTTTCCCCCATCGGAGTCTCAACCACTGGTGTGTGTTTGCACTCCTCCAGACACCTTTTTGATCACCATGCTAGGCACCTTTCCCCTCTATGTTGTTATTACTCTCTCCACCAGCAAACAATTCAAAACTGGGGCATCACCCCAGGTCTCACTTTCTCCTTCAACCAAGGGGCGGCACCCCAAGTTCTGTATATTCCTTTTCAAAACTGGGGCATCACCCCAGGTTTCTCTCTGTCAAGGGGCAACACCTCAAAATCCCTTCAGTATTTCTTAAACTAGGGCATCACCCCAAGTTTCTCTCAATCAAGGGGCAGAACCCCAAATTTCTTCAACCTTTCCAAAACTGGGGCATCACCCCAGGTTTCTCTCTGTCAAGGGGCAGAACCCCAAATTCCTTCAACCTTTCCAAAACTGGGGCATCACCCCAGGTTTCTTTCAGTCAAGGGGCAGAACCCCAAATTCCTTCAACCTTTCTAAAACTGGGGCATCACCCCAGGTTTCTCTCTGTCAAGGGGCAATACCCTAAAATTCCTTCAGTCCTTCTCAAACTAGGGCATCACCCCAGGTTTCTTTCAGTCAAGGGTCAGCACCCCAAATTCCTTCAACCTTTCCAAAACTGGGGCATCACCCCAGGTTTCTTTCAGTCAAGGGGCAGAACCCCAAATTCCTTAACCTTTCCAAAACTGGGGTATCTCCCCAAGTTTCTTTCAGTCAAGAGGCAGAACCCCAAATTCCTTCAACCTTTCCAAAACTGGGGCATCACCCTAGGTTTCTCTCGGTCAAGGGGAAACACCCCAAAATTCCTTTAGTCCTTCTTAAACTGGGGCATCACCCCAGGTTCCTTTTAGTCAAGGGTCAGCACCCCAAATTATTTTAACCTTTCCAAAACCGGGGCATCACCCCAGGTTTCTTTCAGTCAAGGGGCAGAACCCCAAATTCCTTTAACCTTTCCAAAACTGGGGCATCACCCCAGGTTTCTCTCAGTCAAGGGGCAGCACCCCAAAATCCTTTCAGTCTTTCTCAAATTGGGGTATCACCCCAGGTTTTTTTCAGTCAAGGGGCAAAACCCCAAATTCCTTAAACCTTTCTAAAACTGGGACATCTCCCCAGATTTCTACTCTCTTAGCCAAAGGGGTAGTACCCCAAATTTCCAAACAGCTCAAACTGGGGATCTCCCCAGATTTCTACTCTCTTTTAGCCAAGGGATAATACCCCAAGATTCTTTCAAACCTTGTCAAACTGGGGCATCACCCCATGTTTCCTTTCTCTTTCAGTCAAGGGGCAGCACCCTAAAATTCCTTCAAACTTTGCCAAACTGGGGCATCACCCCAGGTTTTATCCCTCTTTCAGTCAAGGGGCAGCACCCCTAACTTTGTAGTCATTTCTGAACTTAGGGCATTACCCCACATCTTTCAAATCTGGGGCAGCTTCCCACACTCTCAAAAACTAGGTCAACCCCAATCTTTTACTTCCCTGTTAACCGAGGGTCAACCCCAATCTTTTATTTCCAGTCAACCGAGGGTCAACCCCAATCTTTTACTTCTAGTCAACCGAGGGTTAACCCCAATCCTTTTATTTCCAGTTAACCGAGGGTTAACCCCAATCTTTTCATTTCCAGTTACCCGAGGGTCATCCCCAATCCTTTTACTTACAGTCAACCCAGGGTCATCCCCAATCCTTTTACTTCCAGTCAACCGAGGGTCAACCCTAATCCTTTTATTTCCAGTCAACTAGGGTCAACCCCAATCCTTTCATTTTCAGTTAACCGAGGGTCAACCCCAATCCTTTTATTTCCAGTTAACCGAGGGTCAACCCTAATCCTTTTATTTCTAGTCAACCGAGGGTCAACCTCAATCCTTTCATTTTTAGTTAATCGAGGGTCATCCCCAATCCTTTTATTTCTTATCAACCGAGGGTCAACACCAATCCTTTCATTTCCAGTTAACCGAGGGTCATCCCCAATCCTTTTATTTCCATTCAACCGAGGGTCAACCTCAATCCTTTCATTTTCAGTCAACCAAGGGTCAACCCCAATCCTTTCATTTCCGGTCAACCGAGGGTCAACCCCAATCCTTTCATTTCCAGTTAACCGAGGATCATCCCTAAGCCTTTTATTTCCAGTCAACCGAGGGTCAACCCCAATCCTTTCATTTTCAGTTAACCGAGGGTCATCCCCAATCCTTTCATTTTCAGTTAACCGAGGGTCATCCCCAATCCTTTCATTTCTAGTCAACGGAGGGGCAACACTCCCAATCCTTTAAATTCCTGTCAACCTGGGGTATAACCCCCAATCCTTTCAATTCTCGTCAACCTAGGGCATTACCTCCAAGTCTATTATATCCTTTAAACCAGGGGAATCACCCCAAGTCATTTACTTTCTAGTCATGCCCTTAGGAACCCCCTGCCTAGGCTATTTCCTTTTGAACCAGGGGCATACCCCCAAGTCATTTATTTTCTGTCAATGCCTCATGGACCCATACCTAGGTTGTCCCATTTCTTAATTTGAGCCAAGGGCATCCCCCAAGTTGATTGTTTTCTCCAAAGCTTCAAATACCCATTCCTAGGCTACTCAAAATGCCAGGGTAATCCTTTGTGTCAGTTGTTTTCCCAAAAAAACAAAAAATAAAAAACAAAAAAAGCAAGAGCTTCAGGTATCAATTCCTAGGCTTCCCCCCTCATCTGATCGCCAAAGTTAGCACTCCTATTTGTATTCCCCAAGATTGTCACCATTGTTTCACTTAAATCGCCAAAGTTGACACTCTTGCTGTATTCTCTACTGCCATCGAAATCAACACCTTGACTCATTTTCTAAGACACCAAAGCTGGTACTACTATTTGTTTTCCTCAGAAGGTGACAAGAACAATGCTTGCTCTCCTGGTTATTGAAGTTGGCATGACTTTGACAATGGTGTTCACGTCTTTACTTCCTTTCCACTTCAAAAAAACATGAAGAGACTTCGTGTTTTTCACACGGAAAAGAAGTAAAGAGAGGCATCTGTGAACACCTATTTTGGTCCGGTCAATTTCCACCAAGAATGGGGAGTTCCGTCGCTTGGGACCTATTCATTCTATTTGTGCTCGGGCTTATCTTCAGAGTTGCCGAGAGCTCGTGCTCGGGCTTGTTTTTAAAGTTACTGAGAGCTCGTGATCGGGTGTGTCTTAACGATTGCCGAGAGCTTGTTCTCGGGTATGTCTTAAAGATTGGCGAGAGCTCATGCTCGGGCTTGTTTTCAGAGTTACCGAGAGCTCATGCTTGGGTGTGTCTTAATGATTGCCGACAGATTGTTCTTGGGTATGTCTTATAGATTGCCGAGAGCTCATGCTCGGGCTTGTTTTCAGAGTTACCAAAAGCTCGTGCTTGGGTGTGTTTTAAAGATTACTGAGAGCTCGTGCTCGGGCTTGTTTTCAGAGTTACTGAGAGCTCGTGCTCGGGTGTGTCTTAACGATTGCCGAGAGCTTGTTCTCGGGTATGTTTTACAGATTATCGAGAGCTCATGCATGGGCTTGTTTTCAGAGTTACCGAGAGCTCGTGCTCGGGTGTGTCTTCAGAGTTACTGAGAACTCGTGCTCGGGTGTGTCTTAACGATTGCTGAGAGCTTGTTCTTGGGTATGTCTTACAGATTACTGAGAGCTCATGCTCGGGCTTGTTTTCAGAGTTACCGAGAGCTCGTGCTCGGGTGTGTTTTAAAGATTGCCGAGAGCTCGTGCTCGGGCTTGTTTTCAGAGTTACTGAGAGCTCGTGCTCAGGTGTGTCTTAACAATTGCCGAGAGCTTATTCTCGGGTATGTTTTACAGATTGCCGAGAGCTCATGCTCGGGCTTGTTTTCAAAGTTACCGAGAGCTCGTGCTCGGGTGTATCTTAATGATTGCCTAGAGCTTGTTCTCGGGTATGTCTTAAAGATTTCTGAGAGCTCATGCTTGTGTTTGTCTTCAGAGTTACCGTGAGCTCGTGCTCGGGTGTGTCTTAACGATTTTCAGGAGGTTGTTCTCGGGTATGTCTTACAGATTACCGAGAGCTCATGCTCGAGCTTGTTTTCAGAGTTACCAAGAGCTCGTGCTCGGGTGTGTTTTAAAGATTTCTGAGAGCTCGTGCTCGGGCTTGTTTTTAGAGTTACTAAGAGCTCGTGCTCGGGTGTATTTTAACGATTGCTGAGAGCTTGTTCTCGGGTATGTCTTACAGATTGCCGAGAGCTCATGCTCGGGCTTGTTTTCAGAGTTACCGAGAGCTCATGCTCGGATGTGTTTTAAAGATTTCCGAGTGAATAAATCCTGTGTGAATCAATTCTGAATGAAAAGAGGATCTAACTTCGAATGAGCACTTTTTGGACAGAGACATTTCCGAGTGGGCCACTTTTGAGGGAAGTACTTCTGAGCAAAAAGAGGCTAAAAGAGGCTCTGACTTCGAACGAGTACTTTTCAGGCAGAGACATTTCCGAGTAGGTCACTTCCGAGGGAAGTACTTCCGAGTGAAAAGAGGCTACTTCTGAATGAAAAAAGGCTCTGACTTCGAATGAGTACTTCTCGGGCAGAGATATTTCTGAGAGAAGAATTCTCGAGTGAATCAACTCTGAATGAAAAAGGTATCCAAAATAAATTCAAGCCTTCACATCGGTGTCGAAAGATCGATTCCGTACTCAGACGTTTTGTACATATGAATACTATTTCGGTCTGGTCAATTTCCACTAAGAATGGACACCGACAGAGACAGCGGTCTGGGCCATAAGAAGACATCATTCGGTGTCCAAAAGGAGAAGAACACCAATTCGGGTCTGAGGGATACTGATCTAGGCCAACGAAAGAGGCATCGTCCCACTGAGACCGTCCAAGTAAGACCGGTGTCCTCTCTTATCCAACGTGGGAAAGCGCTTTCATGAACTTAATAATGGACCTATGTGACACCGTTTGAGGAGTCCGATTGCCTATGCTGTGACTTGGAATCGCACCACCCAAGTCGATCCACGAATTCTGGGAATGGCAGACAGTGAACAAAAATGAAAATAGTTAAAAACTCCCCACCAGCTGCTTCTCCCCACAATTGTTAGTGGCCAGGCTGGCTCTACTGTGCGCATGGGTGAGTGGAGGTTTAAGTTGTCCAAGTACTCAGCCAGCATCCTAAGTTTCTATAAATGTCCCAATCGAAAGGGCATAAGGGGTTTGCTCCTAAAATCCTAAATCCTGAAGAAATTGGTTAGCTCCTTGCACCCTGAATCCTGAAGGAATTGGCCCAAATCCTGAAATCCAAAGAACCCCCCAGAGAATAGATCTGATTCCCGATTCCTTAAACCCACCAAAATAGAGAACCAGCCCAAATTCCTATTCCGGATTTCTAGAGAAGTTCCCGAGTGGTAAAAAGAAGAGACTGAATCCCTCTTTTGAAATGATCCAATTGTTCACCGACCCATATATGGGATCCTCCAGTGAGCTAAGCACATCGGATCCACGCTAAGCTTCCACATCGGATTCAGCACCTAGTCAAACCGGTCTCGCTACTGTCACCCAAGTTTTTGTTAATCCAACCCATACCGGTCTTATTGAGTACACCGACACTCCCAGTACCAATACCCACATCGGTTACAATCTCCTCTCTTTATTATTTTATTCATTCGTTTTCTTTACTGTTGTGTATTTTATCATTTTGTTTTCTTTTTGAACTTCCCTCTCGTCTTTATTTAAAATATAAAAATAAAAAGTAAAAAAAATATAAAAAAATAACCCAAAAAGAAGAGTATGTATTCCTGATACCTTTTTAAAATATTACAGTTCTGATCCAAGTTAGTGTCGTGCAGAAGCACTTCTGCCTACACTATTTCCAAGACCTATGCACGTGCGAAGAACTCCGCCTTGCGCGCACCCTTTTTCCGTAAACCTTATCCATCACTAATCCCTAAACTCATTACTGCGAGACTATCCCTTTTCCAAGAACTACGTAACCCTGATTTCTCAAAAAACTCAAGAATACGTAGGAGTAGAACTTAACTCCTATCGGGCCCACTTCTTTCTTTCTCTCATTCTCCTTTAAAAATTAATGTGTAACACCCTGGAGCCAACTTGCAAATCCCAAGATAATTACCATCACCATATAAAATCTCTTAGATAACTTATTTTTCCACATGGTAATTATCAAGAGATTCACAACCTGATTCCAAGGGTTACTGATACAATATCAGAGTACGTAACCTTTTACATAATTAACTTGTTTATTATTATACATAACATAAGAGTTTCATACATATTATATTTTACAACAGGCACCTAGATCTTATAAAATATAAAGACGTACAATACCAACAACATAGTATACACACAATACAGCCACAGTAGACATGCAAGCAAGCATCATCATCAAAAGCCTTCATAATTCATCCAAATTAGGCAGCTTCCACTTTGTCACATATCTTCCTGGTTAATCACTAAAAGGGGTTGCCACAAGTAACAGAAAGAGTGAGATAAAATACCAAATAAATAGAAATCAAATTAGAACAACCACAACCACAAGTAGGATGCTATGCGATGCAGATGCCAAACAAGTGTTTTGTATTATATTACGTTCCTTTTTATGAAAATGCATGATGGATCCATTCTGGTGGGAACATCTGTAGTGATTTCTAACAATAACATTTTTACGGATATCTAACCGATACCGCGCCCCATAATGCAACACCAACATCGGATAACAATATCATAATATCAATAACAAGTGTTGCGGGACCCCCCTTAAGGACACACTGCTTAGCCCTTAAGACGGCTGTGGTATAAAACCACCACAGAGGTCTGTGCTCAACAGAGCGCGTTCCCCCACCGGGAACCCCCTCAAAGAACCCCTCTGCGGATTCTTTGAACGGCCAATGCATATGATGCATGAATGCAGTAAGTTTATATCAATAAATTTATTCATAATTTAACAATAAGAACTTATGGTAGAATTCAAGAAGATACAACAGTTCATATAATTCATATATGAAAACAGCATTATGTTTCCCTCTGTTTTTGTTGTTTAATGATTTCAAATGCAAATTAAATATATCAATTGGTTCCAAATCATCATACAACATTAGAAACATATCATATATCATATTCCAAACCATTTGGCATCAATTTCACAATTTAATTCAAATTAAATTAAAATCTAACTAAATGAGTTTCCAAACAATTAAGCAAGCAATTCTAACTTAATTTCTATGTATTTAATATCTTATCCCCTCTTTCTTACCTCAAGTGAAGATCGTTAAACTTTCCTTATGCTAACTCCCTTGTATTTCTTCAAATTTTCAAATTTGCGTAATTTCTTCTTATACGGAAATTAAAGTATGAAGGTTTTGAGAGCTTGAAGAGGGAGATGAAAGGTTATAGGATCTGTGTGGTTTGTGGTCTGAGGAAATGTGGGAGGTCAGGGCTCTATTTATAGGCTTTCAATGGCGGTACTGTAGCAAAATACTGTAGCAATCACTGTAGCAAATCACTGTAGCAGTTCGAAATTGACATGAGGCGGTGGAAATTTGGAGAATTCTCATGAATTCTCTACATTCTGCAACATTTTTCATGTGACGTTACTGTAGCATTTTACTGTAGCATTTTACTATAACATTTTACTGTAGCAGATTTTTATTTTATTTTATTATTCTATTCTACATTCCATTCTCGTTTATTTCCGTTTTAAGTCAGACTGAAAATATCCTTGTATTCATAATTAAATTTCCTATTTTCTATGATTCATTTCTTATTTCTTTGAGAAACTTTAATTTTTTCACTGTTTAATTACTGCTTAAAAATTGGGCTGTTACACTCTCCCCCCGTTATAAAAATTTCGTCCTCGAAATTTAAACGTACCTTGTTAGAATAATTCAGGATATTGACTTCTCATCTCATCTTCTCGTTCCCAAGTCATGCTTACTTCATCTCCTTGTTGCCAAGCCACTTTCACCAATGAGATCTCTTTGCCTCTTAGTCGCTTGATGTCTCTGTCCATTATCTTCACTGGTGTTACTGGAATTGTAAGGTTTTCCTTAACTTCTATATCATCAGTCTCGATCACATGGTCTGGGTCAGGTACATACTTTCGTAATTGTGAGACATGGAACACATTATGAAGATTGGAAAGGTGAGGAGGCAATGCGATCTGGTATGCAACTTTACCAATTCTTTTCAGGATCTCATATGGTCCTATATACCTTGGAGTAAGCTTCTTGCTTTTCAACACTCTTCCAACTCCTTTGTTAGGTGATACTTTTAAAAATACATAATCTCCAACTTGGAATTCTAATGGCTTCCTTCTTTGATCATAATATGACTTCTGCCGATCCTGTGCAATTTTCATCCTTTCTCTAATCATCCGAATTTGCTCTGTCGTTTGCCGGACAATTTCTGGTCCAAGAGTCAGATGCTCACATGTCTCTAACCAACAAATTGGTGTCCTGCACTTCCTACCATACAATGCTTTATATGGTGCCATCCCAATGCTTGAGTGATGACTGTTATTATATGTGAATTCGATTAGTGGAAGGTAATGTTCCCAGCTTCCACCATGTTCTAATACACATGCTCTTAGTAAATCCTCCAGACTTTGGATAGTCCTCTCTGACTGTCCATCAGTCTGTGGATGATAGGCAGAGCTTAACTTCAGTCTGGTACCAAGCTCTTTATGTAAACTTCCCCAGAATCGAGAAGTAAATCTAGGATCTCTATCAGACACTATGCTTGATGGTACTCCATGTAATCTTACTATCTCCTTTATATACACTTGAGCCAATTTCTCAAGTGAATACTTCATGTTGATTGGAAGAAAATGGGCTGATTTTGTTAATCTATCGACTATCACCCAGATAGCATCATTGCCTCTTTGTGTTTTAGGTAAGTCTGACACAAAGTCCATGGCAATGTCATCCCATTTCCATACTGGTATTTCTAGTGGTTGTAATCCACCAGATGGTTTTTGATGTTCTACTTTACTTTTCTGACATATTAAGCAAGATGAAACATACTCAGCTATCTCCTTTTTCATCCTCTTCCACCAGAAATCCTTTCTTAAGTCTTGATACATCTTCGTAGATCCAGGATGAATACTAAGCATGCTTTTGTGGGCTTCATCTAGAATCATCTTCTTTAGTTCTGCATCCTCTGGGACACATATTCTTCCTTTCATCCTCCATACTCCATTTGAACCTTCTTGTAATCCCAAATCTTTTCCATTATGTTGTGTCTCGATCATTGCTTGAAGACATACATCCAATCTTTGTTTTTCTCCCACCATCTTTAGAAAATCATTAGTGATTTTTAGAACTCCAACCACCATATTTACTGAAGATTTCTCCTCAACTGCTATGTTTAAGTCTCTAAATTGCTCAATCATTTCTAATTCTTTTATCATTAAAGCTGCCATATGAATAGCTTTTCTACTAAGCGCGTCAGCAACCACGTTGGCTTTCCCCGGGTGGTACTTCAATTCAAAGTCATAGTCCTTGAGAAATTCCATCCATCGGCGTTGTCTCATGTTTAATTCTTTTTGGTCAAACAGGTATTTGAGACTCTTATGGTCACTATAAATTTCGAACTTTGCACCATATAAATAGTGCCTCCAAATTTTTAAAGCAAAGACAATGGCCGCTAATTCTAAGTCATGAGTAGGGTAATTAAGTTCGTGTGGTCGTAATTGCCTTGAAGCATAAGCAATTACTTTTCTTTGTTGCATTAGAACACAACCAAGTCCCAACTTTGAAGCGTCACAATAAACTTCAAAGTTTTCTTGGGGGTTTGGTAAAGCTAGAACTGGTGCAGTTGTTAATCTTTTCTTTAATTCTTGGAAACTTGCTTCGCATTCAGGAGTCCAAATAAAAGGTTTATTTTTACAGGTTAATCGAGTCATTGGTAGGGCAATTCGGGAGAATCCTTCAATAAATCTTCGGTAGTAACCCGCAAGTCCTAAGAAACTCCTGATTTCTATGACAGTCTTCGGCCTTTCCCAAGCTATTACAGCTTCAATCTTCGCAGGGTCGACTGACACTCCATTCTTAGATATCACATGGCCTAAGAATTTTACTTCATTAAGCCAAAACTCACATTTGGATAGTTTGGCATATAGCTGCTTCTCCTTTAGTATTTGTAGCACTAAGTACAAATGCTCCTCGTGCTCTTCCTTGGTTTTGGAATAGATGAGAATATCATCTATAAAGACAATGACAAATTGATCAAGGTATGGATGGAATATCCGGTTCATATAGTCCATGAACACGACTGGAGCATTAGTTACACCAAAAGGCATAACTAAATATTCATAATGGCCATAGCGTGTTCTAAAGGCTGTCTTTGGAATATCTTCTTTCTTTACACGAATTTGATGGTATCCCGATCTCAGATCTATCTTAGAGAACACAGTAGCTCCTCGTAGTTGATCAATGAGGTCATCGATCCTTGGTAACGGGTATTTATTCTTAACCGTCACTTTGTTCAGTTGGTGATAATCGATGCAAAGTCTCATACTACCGTCCTTCTTCTTGACCAGTAGTACAGGTGCTCCCTAAGGAGATACGCTGGGTCGTATGAATTGTTTTTCTAATAACTCATCTACTTGCTTCTTTAATTCAGTCAGTTCCATTGGAGACATTCTATAGGGTGCTCTAGCAATGGGTTCTGCTCCAAGAATCAGGTCAATAGAGAATTCTATCTCTCGTTCAGGAGGGAATCCTGGAACATCCTCAGGGAATACTTCTGAGAATTCACAGACTACTGGTATCTTACTTACATCAGGAATAATTTTCCCTTCTGTAAGTGCAAATACCATGAATAATTGGGCTTCATTGTTCAAGGAACATCCTATAGGGTTTTGTAAGGTATCATACTCCTGACACTCCATGTTGTCAGGTGGAAAGATCACGGTTTTATTACGGCAATCCACAAGGACATGGTTAGCAGATAGCCAATCCATCCCCAGAATTATTTCCAAGTCCTTTAATGGTAAGCATACTAGGTTCACGTTAAAATTTCTACCTCCTATATGTATAGAACAGCCTTCACACACATTAGCTGTCCTAAGATGGTTACCAGTAGGAGTAGAGACAAGCAAATCATATTGCATAGATTTCATAGGTAAATTCAGACGCCTAACACATTCTTCAGCAATGAAAGAATGTGTCGCACCAGAATCAAATAAGACAGATAAGGTAGTGTCGTTAAGAATGCACTCACTTTGTACTAAGTCGTCTGCTTGTGATGCCTCTGATCCACTGATTGCAAATACTCTGCCAGCTGTAGGTGATTTGTTCTGATTATTCACTAGCTGTCCACCTTCTCGTCCTCGACTAGCTGTACCTTTGACATTAAGTCCTCCGCGACCATTGGTATTACGTCCATCGCGAATGTTGGCTCCTCCTCTGTTGGCTCCATTGTTGTTGTTCTCAGTTTTAACATTCACAGTGTTAGTGCCTTGGTAAAGTTGTGGGCAATTAGGACGAATGTGTCCCTTCTGGTTGCATTGGAAACAGGTTACATCTGTCTGTGTGCAATCACGTGTTCTATGATTTCCTCCACACTTATAGCAGTTCCATGTGATTGGTTGGTTCACGCGTCCTCCAGATGAGTTGATCCTCCTCGAAATCGATTCTGGTTAAATGCTCCTCGCCTTTTAAAGTTCACTAGTTGAGGTCTCAATTGTTTACTGCTTTTCTCCTGCTCGATCCTATCCTGATGGTTTTCTTCAAAGATTCTACATTTGTTGATTAAAGTAGGAAAACTCCTAATCTCCTGATGTCCTATGGCTTCTTTAATTTCTGGCCTCAAGCCATTTTCAAATTTGACGCATTTAGAAGTCTCGGTTCCAGGCTGTTGGAAAGGAGGATAGAACGATGACAGTTCCTCGAATTTGGTAGTGTATTCTCCGACAGACATATTCCCTTGCTTTAATTCTAAAAATTCTAATTCCTTTTTGCTCCTAACACTGGCAGGGAAATATTTCTCGAAAAAGGTTTCTTTAAAATTCTCCCAGTTAAGTAGCCTACCAGCTTCCAGTAACCTATCGCGAGCAAAGATCCACCAATTTTCTGCTTCCCCTACCATCATATAGGTAGCGTATTCTACCTTCTAGACTTCAGTGCAAGGTAAGGATCGGAAAATATGTTCCATTTCCTTAATCCACAGGTAAGCCACCTCTAGATTATAGTCTCCTTTGAATTGGGTAGGTTTCCTTTTCAGGAAACGGTCAAGTCCATGGGTTCCCTCGGCTAACCTTTGCTGTTCCTGTCTTTCAAGGATCTCAGCAAATCGATTGAATGCAGCAGCCATGGCATCATCGTTCTGACGTCTAGCCATTTCTTATCCTACATGTACGAGTACCACTGCATTCAGTTACTGAGTATCTAATATATTCAGAGTTCTAACAATTTTTATGGTATCTAACTAGTAATTATACTAAACAGAAACATACAAAGAGCACACATAACACACAAGCACATAATTTCAGACAAATAACAATTCAAAGTTCACAAACTTCAAGTTATCTTATGCTAATCTCTAATTACTTCCTAAGGTTTTCTTTATATTTTATAAACCATTGCTCTGATACCACTTCAGTTGTAACACCCTGGAGCCAACTTGCAAATCCCAAGATAATTACCGTCACCATATAAAATCTCTTAGATAACTTATTTTTCCACATGGTAATTATCAAGAGATTCACAACCTGATTCCAAGGGTTACTGATACAATATCAGAGTACGCAACCTTTTACATAATTAACTTGTTTATTATTATACATAACATAAGAGTTTCATACATATTATATTTTACAACAGGCACCTAGATCTTATAAAATATAAAGACATACAGTACCAACAACATAGTATACACACAATACAGCCACAGTAGACATGCAAGCAAGCATCATCATCAAAAGCCTTCATAATTCATCCAAATTAGGCAGCTTCCACTTTGTCACATATCTTCCTGGTTAATCACTAAAAGGGGTTGCCACAAGTAACAGAAAGAGTGAGATAAAATACCAAATAAATAGAAATCAAATTAGAACAACCACAACCACAAGTAGGATGCTATGCGATGCAGATGCCAAACAAGTGTTTTGTATTATATTACGTTCCTTTTTATGAAAATGCATGATGGATCTATTTTGGTGGGAACATCTGCAGTGATTTCCAACAATAACATTTTTACGAATATCCAACCGATACCGCGCCCCATAATGCAACACCAACATCGGATAACAATATCATAATATCAATAACAAGTGTTGCAGGACCCCCTTAAGGACACACTGCTTAGCCCTTAAGACGGCCGTGGTATAAAACCACCACAGAGGTCTGTGCTCAACAGAGCGCGTTCCCCCACCGGGAACCCCCTCAAAGAACCCATCTGCGGATTCTTTGAACGGCCAATGCATATGATGCATGAATGCAGTAAGTTTATATCAATAAATTTATTCATAATTTAACAATAAGAACTTATGGTAGAATTCAAGAAGATACAACAGTTCATATAATTCATATATGAAAACAGCATTATGTTTCCCTCTGTTTTTGTTGTTTAATGATTTCAAATGCAAATTAAATATATCAATTGGTTCCAAATCATCATACAACATTAGAAACATATCATATATCATATTCCAAACCATTTGGCATCAATTTCACAATTTAATTCAAATTAAATTAAAATCTAACTAAATGAGTTTCCAAACAATTAAGCAAGCAATTCTAACTTAATTTCTATGTATTTAATATCTTATCCCCTCTTTCTTACCTCAAGTGAAGATCGTTAAACTTTCCTTATGCTAACTCCCTTGTATTTCTTCAAATTTTCAAATTTGCGTAATTTCTTCTTATACGGAAATTAAAGTATGAAGGTTTTGAGAGCTTGAAGAGGGAGATGAAAGGTTATAGGATCTTTGTGGTTTGTGGTCTGAGGAAATGTGGGAGGTCAGGGCTCTATTTATAGGCTTTCAATGGCGGTTACTGTAGCAAAATACTGTAGCAAATTACTGTAGCAAATCACTGTAGCAGTTCGAAATTGACATGAGGCGGTGGAAATTTGGAGAATTCTCACGAATTCTCTACATTCTGCAACATTTTTCATGTGACGTTACTGTAGCATTTTACTGTAGCATTTTACTGTAGCATTTTACTGTAGCAGATTTTTATTTTATTTTATTATTCTATTCTACATTCCATTCTCGTTTATTTCCGTTTTAAGTCAGACTGAAAATATCCTTGTATTCATAATTAAATTTCCTATTTTCTATGATTCATTTCTTATTTCTTTGAGAAACTTTAATTTTTTCACTGTTTAATTACTGCTTAAAAATTGGGCTGTTACATAATGTCATTCCCATCATTGCATAAAAGTCAATTTAGACATGGTGTCTTATTGATTTTCTTCCATTTTGTCTTGACCTCTGTCATTCTTTACAAAGATCGGGCTAATTTGGATAAGACGTCCTGTTTATCCCCTTCATCCCCCAATCCTGTATCTTGATGAGAGAATGATTAATTGGGACGGGACGTCCTGTTAGCAGTCTTTCCCTTTTTCCATATACATCCCCACTAAAAGGCCAGGGCTAATTTGGACGGGACGTCCTGTTAACCCCTTTTCATTCCTAACCTTATATTTTTATGGAAGGATGACTAGTTTAGACGCGACGTCTTGTTGGCATTCTCTTCCTCCTCGCTTCTGTACCTTCCCCATGTAGATCCAGGTTAATTTGGACGAGACGTCCTGTTAACCTTGCTTCAGTACCCCATTTGTCTGTTTTGTTCCCTCTGTTTCAAAAAATAATAATAAAAAGGAAGAAATAAAATATCTTTTGTAAGGCTATTCATATCACGCATTTTCAATCTTGGTACTATTTTTAACAGGCGATGTAGGGTGCTAATACCTTCCCTACTCGTAACCGACTCCCGAACTTGAATCTCACTTTTTAACCAGTGCTTTGTTAAAAGTTTTTTCCCAATGTTTTTTCCTGTGGATAAAAACGTTGGTGGCGACTCCCTGCTCCATTTTAACCTCTTCCGCCGTCGCCGCGATCCTGGTCGCGACACCTGGTTCGCAGTGACGATATAGTGTAGCAATCAGCTTGTGATGGTGGTTTGCATGCTCGACGACAACCATAGGAATGATGTTTGCGGTGAAAGGGACCAATTATGGGTCTTCTTCTTTTTTGTTTTTCTCTTTACCATATTTTACTTTTTTATGGTGTTTGGATATGGTGGCTAGAGTGGTGATGGTTTTGGCTTGATGAAGATAATGGGTGTAGGTCTAGTGAAAATGATGGGCATGGGTATGGAGGTGGCGCAACAGTGACAGGTCCGTGAGGGTAGTGCGGTTCGCGTGGCTCAGGGTTACGGTCTTGGGGTTCTGTTTTGGCATGGTGAGGGTGAAGGGGGTGATTGGTTTAGATTGTGGTTTATCGATGGTGGTGGTCTTGGGTTGGTAGAGGTTATGGATGTTTTGAGGTGGTGATGGTTATGGGTTGTTGTCGTGGTGATGAAGGTTGGAAGAAGAAGATGAAATTTCTGATTTTGTTGTTTTTTTGTTGATTGATATTTTTTTATTGTTGTTGTTTTTGCCTGAACCACTAACAAGGACAAATTTTTATCATTTGACATTAGGATATGTTACTTTCAAATTTCCTTTAATATGATTAGTGGTTTCTTGTAGAAGACAACCATCTTCCAAGTTCCATTTCATTCTTTAGCAAAAAGAATAACAAAGAAGAGTACAAAGTGTTGTGAAGGGAAGAAAATGATTTTAAATTTTAAATTTTAATAAAATCAATGTATTTTTTAAACAAGAGATAAGATAAAAGAAACAAAAAGTAAAAAAAAATCCAAACATCCCCTCTTTTTAAACTCTTTTATTATTTTATTTTTATTTATTTTTATCAAAATAAATGGTGTCCAAATGGAAAAGGTTGTTTACAAACTCAAATAATAATTTATATTATAAAATCTAAAAATTATTTTTCTATTACTTATGCTTAAATGTTTTATATTTTTAAGCAATAATTATTTAAACACAATAGACTAGAAAACTTTAATATTTAATATTTTTTCTTCTACTTAAGTACAAAAGTATTTTTATTTTTATTTTTTCTAGTACAAGAATCAAACACTGAGTACAAAAAGTCAATTTTAATTCATTGAACTATCATGATTAATTTTATTAAACATCTTTTAGGTCAATTTAATCTTACAATATCAGATTGAATCTAAATATTTATAAGGGTAGTTTGATTTCAAAAACATATTTGATAATGAAGATATGATAATTGTTTCTATATCCTATTAAGGATTAATTATACTGTATAATCATATTAAATAATGTTTTATCAACATAAAAACTTCTACTTGTCTGTGTTACTTTTTTCTTCTTATTTCATATTTTTTATATCTCATTTTTATAAATTATTATAATCTTATCTTTCATGGGAGAAGAATGTATTTTCATAAATATGGCAATCTCAAAAAAAAATAATGAGCATGATTTCATTATGAATAACAAGTGTCATATGATCTTGTGTTTTTACTATGCATGATTTAATTTTGTGTAGCAAAGAAGATATTAAATTATATAAAGAATATTGAATTGAATAACAGATATCAAATTATATATAATATATCAATTTTTTATAATAGGATATAAGTTAGTATTTTAAACTTGAATTAATTTTATCCCTTAATTAGATCTAAATCACAATAAAAGAACATTTTTCATAAGATACATCGTGTATATATATACACACACGGGGGACACATATCATTCTTAATTTAATTGTCTAGACTTAAATAATAAAAAGTTGTATCTTCTAATATGTTAGAATCCTATAATTTTTTTCTTATCTTCTAATATGTAATTAAAAAACAAAACTATATCTTTTAATATCACATACCTCTATTGTACTTCCAAGGGATAACGATAACATTAAAATATTAATGCAATGAAGTATAATCAATGTTTTAAAAAATTGGATCAGCGAAGCTAGTAGTAGTTCATAGTTTATTAATTCAATACTTGTCTAACCATAGTGGAACTAATAATAATAGAATATACATTTTAATATATTATAGTATATTTAATGATATATTAATAATAAATTATATACAAATTAAGTTAAATGGCAGTTATATAAAAGGGTCATATGATATATTTTATAAAATAAAAAAATCACAATGAATATAAAATGGTAAAAAATGAATGCAAATACTTTTATTTAGGGGTGAGCAAGTACTGGATTGGATTGGATTTCACGCAAAAAACAATCCGATCCGATCAAATTTCATTGGATTGGATTGGATTGGATTTGTGTAATTTTTTTTTGAAATCCAATCCGATCTAAATTGGTTTGGATTGGATTGGATAATTGGATATCCGATTAAAGAAAATTTATTATATTTTTTATGAAACCACAATATAAAAAAACTTCTAACATCTTAAAGTCCATGTCAAACATCACAATATAGTACTTACTAGTGTTTAATAACACACATAATCAATAAAAATATAAATCAAATCCATTTTAACAATGCATTTAAATTTAAAATAAAATGAGAACAGTAGCTATGCCATATTTTTTTTTATTAACGTGGGTGTGGATTGAGTATTTCTATTTTTTAACCTTGGATTGGGTATTTCTTTATTTGCTCTAAAGGGAAAAACATGAGTATGTGAGAAAAAATATTAATATTAATATATATATATATAATAAATAATATAAAAATAGGTTGGGTACTCATCGAGTACTCGGATTTTTAAATGTCAAATCCGATATCCGATCCGATTATAATTGGATCTTGGTTGGATTGGATTGGATTTGATCCGATGACCAAAAAAATCCAATCCAATTTAATTGGATTGGATTGGATAATCGGATTAAACGGGTAAATCCGACCCGCTGCTCAACCCTACTTTTATTAGAGCCTTTTGTTTATTTAAAAATATTTTAGAAGAAATAATTTTTAAAATAGCTAAAAAATGAAAAGCAAATTTTTCCAAAACTCGTGAGTCCAACTTCAATTTTAACCGGTTTTGAACTTGTCAGATATCTTATTTGTTCAGATTGGTTCCAAGTTCCTAGTTCCTAATCCAACCAATTGAACCGACTACCCTAATTTTGTTTTCACATCCATGATTGGATTTTTTTCTCTTCTAAATTTTGAATTAAGAGATAGAAAGGCAAAGACAAATACATACAAAAAATTTATATTAACTATTATTTATTTATATTACTATAGGAGTATTTAACATTTATTATAAACACTGAAAATTAACAAAATTTACTAAAATTGATTATTTTATATGTGGATTAAATTACCATGATCAATTTTATTTGAAATTAAATAATAATTCATATTATAAACTCTAAGAATTATTTTTCTATTACTTTTTCAGGTTATTTTTCTATTACTTATTACTTATTACTTATTACTTATATTTAGACATTTTATATTTTTTATGGATGATTAATTGAACACAATGTACTAAGAAAAAAATTCAATATTTTATATTTTTTAATGTTACTTAAGTACAAAAATACTTTTTATTTTTTGAAACAGAAGTTGTACATTATGGACTAAATACAGAAATTTAATTTTATTGTATTAAATTATCATGATCAATCATATTGGTCAATTTAACTTGCTTTCATTTTTGCTATTTAAGCTTACGGCCGACTAACAATATGTATATTTCTCGCGTACAATGGAAAACATGTGATCATTAATTTATTTGTCTAGGATAAAATAATAAATTTTGTATCTCTTGATATGTTAGAATCTTATATATAATTTTTTGTTATATTTTAATATGGAGTTTTTTAATAAAAATTTTATATCTTTTATTTTCATATTACTTTAAGTATCTATGATCTCTATTGTACTTATTTGTAATAAAGAAAACATGAGAAATATTATTTCTATGAGATAAAATGATAAGATTATTTTTTTCTTCTAAATTTTACATTAAGAGACAAGAAAGCATAAACAAATACATGCAAAAAATTTACATTCACATTCATTGATTTATATTACAATAGGTTGTATATAACATTTAGTATAAGCACTAAATGTCACAACCCAATTTTTAATTAAATTTAAATCGGTAATTAAACAGTTAAAAATTAAAGTTTCTTAGAAAAATAAGAAATAAATCCTAAAAAATAGGAAATTTTACTCCGGTTATAGGGATATTTTTATTTCATTAATCGGATTTAAAATGAGACTAAACAGAAATAAAACGTGACAATAAAACGTAGAATTATTAAAGAACCAGTTAAGGAATAAATAAATAAATAAATGAAAAAAATCTTCCAAACTCCTCTGCATTCCTAAAAACTCTTCTTCCTTCCTTTTCTTCTTCCACCGCCTTCATTTAACTGCTATAAACAATTATAAAGAACTTCATAACCTCTCAAATTAAATTCAACTAACCTTCTACCCCTTTCCTTCCTCCATTACCATCTTCATCAAGTTCTCCATTCCTCAATTCTTACTCTAAATTCTTCCAATTTTCCACATTAAGATTCATACTCATTTGGAGATACAAGGGAGTTTAGCTCAAGGGAAGCTTAGGGATCTTCAATTAAGGTAAGAAAAAGGAGATAAAATATTAAATACATAGAAATTAAGTTAGAATTGCTTGTTTAATTGATTAATGGTTTAAAAACTCATATAATTCGATTTTAATTTAATTTGAATTAAGCTATAAAATTAATGTTAATTGGTTTGGAATATGATATATGATATATTTCTCATGTTGTATGATAATTTGGAATCAATTAGTATGTTTTATTTTGCAATTAAAAGTGATAAAACAACAAAAACAGTAAGAACAGAGCTGCTGTTTTCATTCTACAGAATCAGACCTTTTAACAGCCGATATTTTCAACCAGTGTTAAAAACTGGAAGCGGTGACATTTTTGTAAATAAAAATGAGCGGTGACATTTTTGTAAATAAATCAGAAGTGGTGGTATTTTTGTAAATAAATTAGAACGATGACATTTTCGTAAATAAGATCAATGACATTTTCATAAATATGATTAAAAACTTAAGATAATAATTTTTTTATAAAAATCAGAATTATTATTATTATTAGGTTTTTATTATCCTATAGACTTTATCTTGAAATAAGTAAATATAATTAATTAAATTAAATTCAGAAGTTTATTTAAACATATTTAAAGGAAGAAAATTCTTATTTTTTAAATTATTTTAGCAGCATAATTTTATATTATGGAAAATGTATTTCCCATCATCTTTGGAGTATGATATTAAATGAATACTATAATATGGAAAATGCGCTTCCATATTGTTTGGATTATTAATAAATATTATGGAAAGTGTGTTTCCATATTCTCTAAACTACAAATAAAGTATGCTTATTTGATTGTTATGATAATTTTATTGTTAAAATTAATTATATAAAGGAATTTGATAATTTAATGCATTCATGCATCATATGCATTGGCCGTTCAAAGAATCCGCAGGGGGGTTCTTTGAGGGGGTTCCGGGTGGAGGAACACGCTCTATTGAGCAACAGACCTCTGCGGTGGTTTTATATCACAGCCGTCTTAAGGGCTGAGCAGTGTGTCCTTAAGGGGGTCCCGCAACACTTGTTATTGATATTATGATGTTGTTATCCGATGTTGGTGTTGCATTATGGGGCGCGGTATCAGTTGGATATCCATAAAAATATTGTTATTGGAAATCACTGCAGATGTTCCTACCAAAATGGATCCATCATGCATTTTCATTCATATAGAGAATGGAAATATTAATATAAATATAAAACAAATCACTTGTTTGGCATCTGCATCGCATAACATCCTACTTGTGATTGTGTATGTTCTAATTTAAATTTCTATTTATTTGATATTTTATCTCACTCTTTCTGTTAGTTGTGGCAACCCTTTAGTGGTTAATCAGGAAGACATGTGACAAAGTGGATGATGCTTGATGTGGATGAATTATGAAGGCTTTGATGCTGATGCTTGCTTGTGTGACTACTATGACTGTATTATGTATGTATATACTATGTTTTGGTATTTTATATCTTTATATTTTATAAGATCTAGTTACCTGTTGTAAAATATAATATGTATGGAATTCTGATGTTATGTATATTAATAAGAAGTTAATTATGAAAAGGTTACGTGCCATGATATTGTATCAGTAACCTCTGGAATCCGGTTGTGAATCACTTAATAATTACTAGACAAAAAATAAGTTATCCAAGAGATTTTATATGGTGACGGTAATTATCTTGGGATTTGCAAGTTGGCTCCAGGGTGTTACAACTGAAGTAGTATCAGAGCAATGGTACATAAAATATAAAGAAAACTTTAGGAAGTAATTAGAGAATAACATGAGATAGCTTGAAGTTTGTGAACTTTGATTGTTATTTGTTTGAAATTTGTATGCTTGTGTGTTATGTGTGCTCTTTGTATGTTTTTGTTTAGTATAATAGTTAGCTTGATAGTGTAAAATTGTTAACACTATGAGTATATTAGATACTCAGTAACTGGATGCAGTACTAGTACCCGTACCTATAGGAAAAGAAATGGCTAGACCACAGAACGACGATGCCATGGCAGCTGCATTCAACAGATTTGCTGAAATCCTTGAAAGACAGGAACAACAAAGGTTAGTCGAAGAAACCTATGGACTTGACTGTTTCCTAAAAGGAAACCTACCCAATTTAAAGGAGACTATAATCTAGAGGTAGCTTACCCATGGATTAAAGAAATGGAACGTATTTTTTTATCCTTACCCTATACTAAAGCCTAGAAGGTAGAATATGTTACCTATATGATGGTAGGGGAAGCATAGAATTGGTGGAACTTCGCTCACGATAGGTTACTGGAAGCCGGTAAGCTACTTAACTGGGAAAATTTTAAAGAAAGTTTTCTCGAGAAATATTTCCTTGCTAGTGCCAGGAGCAAAAAGGAATTAGAATTTTTAGAATTAAAGCAAGGGAATATGTTTGTTAGAGAATACACCACCAAATTTGAGGAACTATCATTGTTCTATCCTCCTTTCCAACAACCAGGGACTGAGGCTTCTAAATGCGTCAAATTTGAAAATGGCTTAAGGCCAGAAATTAAAGAAGCCATAGGATATCAGGAGATTAGGAGTTTTCTTACTTTAATCAACAAATACAGAATCTTTGAAGAGAACCATTGAGCTAGGATCGAGCAGGAGAAAAGCATTAAGCAATTGAGACCTCAATTAGTGAACTTTAAAAGGCGAGGAGCATTTAATCAGAATCGATTTCGAGAAGAATCATCTTCATCATCTAGAGGACGCGTGAACCAACCAATCACATGGAACTATTATAAATGTGAAAGCAATCATAGAACCCGTGATTGTACGCAGACAGATGCTACCTGTTTCTAATGCAACCAGAAGGGACATATTCATCCCAAGCGCCCACAACTTCGCCAAGGCACTAACACTATGTACGTTAAAATTGAGAACAACAACAATGGAGCCAACAGAGGAGGAGCCAACATTCAAGATGGACGTAATGCAAATGGTCACAGAGAAGGCACAACTGGTCGAGGATAAGAAAATAGACAGCTAGTGAGTAATCAGAACAAATCACCTATAGCTGGCAGAGTATTTGCAATTAGTGGATCAGAGGTAGATGACTTAGTACAAAGTGAGTGCATTCTTAACGACACTACTTTATCTATTTAATTTGATTCTGGTGTGACACATTCTTTTATTGCTGAAGAATGTGTTAGGCGTCTGAATTTACCTGTGAAATCTATGCAATATGATTTGCTTGTCTCTACTCCTACTGGTAACCATCTTAGGACAGCTAACGTGTATGAAGGCTGTTCTATACATATAGGAGGTAGAAATTTTAACATGAAATTAGTATGTTTACCATTAAAGGACTTGGAAATCATCTTGGGGATGGATTGGCTATCTGCTAACCATGTCCTTGTGGATTGCCGTAATAAGACAGTGATCTTTCCATCGGACAACATGCAATGTCAAGAGTATAATGCCTTACAGAACCCTATAGGATATTACTTGAACAGTGAAGCCCAATTATTCATGGTATTTGCACTTACAGAATGGAAAGTTATTCCTAATGTAAGTAAGATACCAGTAGTCTGTGAATTCTCAGAAGTATTCCCTGAAGATGTTCCAGGATTACCTACTGAAAGAGAGATAGAATTCTCTATTGACTTAATTCTTGGAGCAAAACCCATTGCTAGAGCACCCTATAGAATGTCTCCAATGGAACTGATTGAACTAAAGAAGCAAGTGACGAGTTATTAGAAAAGTAATTCATACGACCTAGCGTATCTCCTTGGGTAGCACCTGTACTACTAGTCAAGAAGAAAGACAGTAGTATGAGACTTTGTGTCGATTATCGCCAACTGAACAAAGTCACAGTTAAGAATAAATATCCGTTATCGAGGATCGATGACCTTATTGATCAACTACGAGGAGCTACTGTGTTCTTCAAGATAGACTTGAGATCGGGATATCAACAAATTCGCGTGAAGGCTGAAGATATTCCAAAGATAGCTTTTAGGACACGCTATGACTATTATGAATATTTAGTTATGCCTTTCGGGGTAACTAATGCTCTAGTCATGTTCATGGACTACATGAACCGGATATTCCATCCATACCTTGATCAATTCGTTATTGTCTTTATAGATGATATTCTCATCTATTCCAAAACCAAGGAGGAGCATGAGGAGCATCTGTACTTAGTGCTACAAATACTAAAAGAGAAACAACTATATGCCAAACTATCCAAATATGAGTTTTGGCTTAATAAAGTAAAATTCTTAGGCCATGTTATATCTAAGAATGGAGTGTCAGTCGACCCTGCGAAGATTGAAGCTGTAATAACTTGGGAAAGGCTGAAGACTATCACAGAAATCAGGAGTTTCTTAGGACTCACTTGTTATTACTACCGAAGATTTATTAAAGGATTCTCCCGAATTGCCCTACCAATGACCCGATTAACCTGTAAGAATAAACCTTTCATTTAGACTCCTGAATATGAAGCAAGTTTCCAAGAATTAAAGAAAATATTAACAACTGCACCAGTTCTAGCTTTACCAAATCCTCAAGAAAACTTTGAAGTTTATTGTGATGCTTCAAAGTTGGGACTTGGTTATGTCCTAATGCAACAAAGAAAAGTAATTGCTTATGCTTCAAGGCAATTACGACCACACGAACTTAATTACCCTACTCGTGACTTAGAATTAGTGGCTATTGTCTTTGCTTTAAAAATTTGGAGGCACTATTTATACGGTGCAAAGTTTGAAGTTTATAATGATCATAAAAGTCTCAAATACCTGTTTGACCAAAAAGAATTAAATATGAGACAACGCCGATGGATAGAATTTCTCAAGGACTATGACTTTGAGTTGAAGTACCATCCAGGGAAAGCCAACATAGTAGCTGACGCGCTTAGTAGAAAAGTTATTCATATTGCAGCTTTAATGATAAAAGAATTAGAAATGATTGAATAATTTAGAGACCTAAACATAGTAGTTAAGGAGAAATCTTCAATAAACATGATTATTTGAGTCTTGAAAATCACTAATGATTTTCTGAAGATGGTGTGTGAAAGACAAATATTGGATGAATATCTCCAAAGGATGATCGAGACACAACGTAATGAGAAAGATCTGGGATTATAAGGGCTCAGATGGAGTCTGGAGGATGATAGGAAGAATATGTGTCCCAGAGGATGCAGAGTTAAAGAAGATGATACTGGATAAAGCTCAAAAAAGTATGCTTAGTATTCATCCTGGATCTACGAAGATGTATTAAGACTTAAGAAAGGATTTTTGGTGAAAGAGGATAAAAAATGAGATAGCTGAATATGTTTTATCTTGCTTAATATGTCAGAAAAGTAAAGTTGAGCATTAAAAGCCATCTGGTGGATTACAACCATTAGAAATACCAGTATGGAAATGGGATGACATTGCCATAGAATTTGTGTCTCGCTTGCCTAGAACACAAAGAGGCAATGATGCTATCTGGGTGATAGTCGATAGATTAACAAAGTCAGTCCATTTTCTTCCAATCAACATGAAGTATTCACTTGAGAAATTGGCTCAAGTGTATAAAAAGGAGATAGTGAGATTACCTGGAATACCATCAAGTATAGTGTCTGATAGAGATCCTAAATTTACTTCTCGATTCTGGGGAAGTTTACATAAAGAGCTTGGTATTAAGCTAAAGTTATGCTCTGCCTATCATCCATAGACTGATGGCCAGTCAGAGAGGACTATCCAAAGTCTGGAGGATTTATTGAGAGCATGTGTGTTAGAACATGGTGGAAGCTGGGAACATTATCTCTCACTAATCGAATTTACATATAATAATAGTTATCACTCAAGCATTTGGATGGCACCATATGAAGCATTATATGGTAGAAAGTGCAGGACACCAATCTATTGGTTAGAGACAGGTGAGCACCTGACTCTTGGACCAGAAATTGTTCAGCAAATGACAAAACAGATTCAGATGATTAAAGAAATGATGAAAGTTGCGCAGGATCGGTAGAAATCATATTCTAATCAAAGGAGGAAGCCATTTGAATTTCAAGTTGGAGATTATGTATTTTTGAAAGTATCACCCAACAAAGGAGTTGGAAGAGTGTTAAAAAGCAAGAAGCTTACTCCAAGGTATATAGGACCTTATGAAATCCTGAAAAGAATTGGTAAAGTGGTATATCAAATCGCATTACCACCTCATCTTTCCAATCTTCATAATGTGTTCCATGTCTCGCAATTACAAAAATATGTACCTGATCCAAACCATGTGATCGAGACTGATGATATAGAAGTTAAGGAAAACCTCACGATTCCAGCAACACCATTGAAGAAAATGGACAAAGATGTCAAGCAACTAAGAGGCAAGGAGATCTCATGGGTGAAAGTAGCTTGGCAACAAGGAGATGAAATAAGGATGACTTGGGAACGAGAAGACAAGATGAGAAGTCAATACCCTGAGTTATTTTAGCCAGGTACGTTGAAATTTTGGGGACAAAATTTTTATAACGGGGGCAGAGTGTCACAACCCAATTTTTAATTAAATTTGAATCGGTAATTAAACAGTAAAAAATTAAAGTTTCTTAGAAAAATAAGAAATAAATCCTAGAAAATAGGAAATTTTATTCCGGTTACAGGGATATTTTTATTTCATAAATCAGATTTAAAATGAGACTAAACAGAAATAAAACATGAAACGTAGAATTATTAAAGAACCAGTTAAGGAATAAATAAATAAATAAATAAATAAATGAAAAAAATCTTCCAAAGTCCTCTGCTTTCCTGAAAACTCTTCTTCCTTTTCTTCTTCCACCGCCTTCACTCAACCGCCATAAACAATTATAAATAACTTTATAACCTCTCAAATTAAATTCAACTAACCTTCTACCCTTTTCCTTCCTCCATTGTCATCTTCATCAAGTTCTCCATTCCTCTATTCTCACTCTAAATTCTTCCAATTTTCCACATTAAGATTCATACTCATTTGGAGATACAAGGGAGTTTAGCTCAAGGGAAGCTTAGGGATCTTCAATTAAGGTAAGAAAGAGGAGATAGGATATTAAATACATAGAAATTAAGTTAGAATTTCTTGTTTAATTGATTAATAGTTTAAAAACTCATATAATTATATTTTAATTAAATTTGAATTAAGCTGTAAAATTGATGTTAATTGGTTTAGAATATGATATATGATATATTTCTCATGCTGTATGATAATTTGGAATCAATTAGTATGTTTGATTTTGTAATTAAAAGTGATAAAACAGGAAAAACAACAAGAACAGAGCTGCTGTTTTTGTTTTGCAGAATCAGACCTTTTAATAGCGGATATTTTCAACCAGTGTTAAAACCAGGAAGCGGTGACATTTTTGTAAATAAATAAAACACGGTGGCATTTTTATAAATAAATTAGAACGATGACATTTTCGTAAATAAGATCAATGACATTTTTCGTAAATATGATTAAAAACTTAAAATAATAATTTTTTATAAAAATCAGAATTATTATTATTATTGGGTTTTTATTATCCTATAGACTTTATCTTGAAATAAGTAAATATAATTAATTAAATTAAATTCAGAAGTTTATTTAAACATATTTAAAGGAAGAAAATTCTTGTTTTTTAAATTATTTTAGCAGCATAATTTCATATTATGGAAAATGTGTTTTCCATCTTCTTTGGAGTATGATATTAAATGAATACTATAATATGAAAAGTATGTTTCCATATTGTTTAGATTATTAATAAATATTTTGGAAAATGTGTTTCCATATTCTCTGAACTACAAATAAAGTATGCTTAGTTGATTGTTATGATAATTTTATTGTTAAAATTAATTATATAAAGGAATTTGATAATTTAATGCATTCATGCATCATATGCATTGGCCGTTTAAAGAATCCGCAGGGGGGTTCTTTGAGGGGGTTTCCGGTGGGGGAACGCGCTCTGTTGAGCAACAGACCTCTGCGGTGGTTTTATACCACAGCCGTCTTAAGGGTTGAGCAGTGTGTCCTTAAGGGGGTCCCACAACACTTGTTATTGATATTATGATGTTGTTATCCGATGTTGGTGTTGCATTATGGGGCGCGGTATCGGTTGGATATCCATAAAAATATTGTTGTTAGAAATCACTGCAGATGTTCCCACCAAAATAGATTCATCATGCATTTTTATTCATATAGAGAATGGAAATATTAATATAAATATAAAACAAAACACTTGTTTGGCATCTGCATCGTATAGCATCCTACTTGTGATTGTGTATGTTCTAATTTAATTTCTATTTATTTGATATTTTATCTCACCCTTTTTGTTACTTGTGGCAACCCTTTAGTGGTTAATCAGGAAGATATATGACAAAGTGGATGATGCTTGATGTGGATGAATTATGAATGAAACATCCTCCGACTTAAATAAAACAAATCCGAGACAGGGGGAATTTTTCACGTTCAACCCTAAGTCGGGGAAGAGAAAAACAGGTTAAATTGCCACTCGCTTGGCAAGTCCCTGCTTCGGTAAAATGAAAACCAGCGGATAACGCTTGAGCGAGTCCCCACTCGTTAAAGCGAGCCCTATTCGCTGGAGCGAATACCACACTCGGTTTATTCCATCACCCAGAATTTGAACCACCTTCCACTCGGGAATGGTCCTATCGGTTTATGCCTCACTCAGCTATTTATCACTCTTAGTCAATCCTCATTCAAAAATGGTTCTCCCAGCCATTCCTCTCGGAATCTCTTAACTTTCCTTCGCTCAGAAGCAGCTCCCCTCGGCAATATTTCACTCGGGTATATCTTAACCTTCCATCGCTCGGGTGAAAGTTTCTAGGCTAAGCCTCACTCTTTAATACTTTAACTTCTCTTCACTCAAAAGGAGTTCTATCGGTTGTGTTTCGCTCGGAAAATACCCTGACCATCTCCCCTCGGAAGCGGTCTTCTCCATTATACTTCACTCAGAAAATGCTCAACCGACTTCAATCGGGAGAATTTACTAGGTTAAGTCTTACACGGGGTATTGTGACATTATTCACTCAGAATATATATAACCGTATTCACTCGGAGGAGGTCTTCTAGACTATACCTCACTCAACACTTTAACCATTCTTCCCTTGGAAGTGGTTCATTCGGTTAATTCTCACTCGGGAGTATCTAAATCTTTCCCCATTGAGGAGAGGTTTACTCAGCTATTTTTCACTCGATAACGTATGGACTAGCCTTCCCTCGGGGGGAGTCTCCTCGCACACTTCCCACTCAGAATTGTCTTAAGCCTTATTCACTCGGAAAGGCCCTCTACTATGCCCCACATGGAACCATTTAGCCCTTAGTACTTCTCCTATAACAATATTTCCTGGTAATTCGTCAACCTCATAACATTAAAGATATATATATACATGTATTTGTAGTACTGAGTGGTTCAAATCCATATATATAGATGAATGTACTTAAACAAATGTGTTCATAAGAGCCGGCCAAGGCTACAGCAAACTATATATAAAATGTACCATAGCAGTACAAAATACTCAACACTCGGACTTGAGAAGCACTCGTCAATCTCTATCTCGGCCTATATCCACTAAAAATATAGCCACAATAGGGGTGAGCTTTTTACATATTAAATGACAGTTATTGACTCGGATAATCCTCAAGTTCTCAACTATGCAATCACATATCTCAAACAATTAATCACATACACTGCCATTCAATATGTTTACACACGGCATCATTCAGTCAGAGTTTACTCAACTAACACTCGGCTATATTAATCATCCTATTCTCAATAACATTTACACATATACATACCAATCACATTGAGCTCAATAATAGTTATAAGTGTGCACACATTTATTCAATCGGATCCGATTATTCATTATTAATTTTTATGTTGCAACATAGGCTCCAAGCCTTTTTCTAAGCTCCAAGCTGATCCGGCCGTTTTACTGGTACCAAACCGTTTGCCCTCTTATGTAACACAGTCACTCCAAGCGACAACAGAAGTGTTACAGGCAGCCCCGAGTCCCACGCGGTAGGCTTGCCTTGAGTCCAACCCAAGGTCTTTCTTTGTATCTCATACATATTCATTTGATTACCATTTCTACATTAAGCGTCCCACGCTAAATGCTCTCAGCATTTTCGATAGTGCATCCCATGCATTTTATCATTATCATTAGTACAACAGTTCCATTTCACTCATCAAGCACCTCATAATACATGCATCTCATGCAGTCATTATAAAATCACAACGGATTCAGCACAGCATTCACATACTACATACACTCGGCAATCCACACTTTCATCACATGCATCATATGCTTTTTAATATAAAATCCCAAACGGGAACTAACATAACAGATTCACATCTCATGCATTCGGCATTCTCAATAAAATCAACATGCATCTCATGCACAAGCACTCATGGACGGAAATCGATACAACACCACACAACTCAACTATCTCATATCCGGTATTCAAAAGTTATCACTCAAACAATTCACACAATCATCATATTCAAAGTCATAAACACACAGTACATCACTTTCACCCAGAACCCATCCATAAACCATGCATTTGAGATGTGAAGCACCCTCTACCTACTGTGAAGTCACTCAAGCTTTTCAACGTTGATCGGTTGCTCTCCGATCGCTCCTTCAGTCACTTTTCCTCAGCCAAACAACCTTCACGTCTAGTCGTTAAACTTCTGTACCAAGCGTTGTCTTCTCCTTAAAGCAGATCCGTCTCACCTATAGTGGAGTACTCCCACAACTCCGAGATACCCTACGCTGCAGACTTCCCAATCGGGACTCTGACAGTCTTCGAATGGAGGAAGAAGAAGAAGAAGAAGAAGACGAAGAAGAAGACGAAGGAATAACAGAAGAAGAAAGCTGGTTGCATGCACAAGAAAAAAAAGCTCGACTCTCACTCCCTTTTTCCCAACTCAGCGTGAATAATGAGTGAGAGAGAGACCAGAGCCCTTTTATATGTTCAAGAAGGGCACATGCGTCATTCTCCTGGCCACTTATTATTATCCAACCATCAGCCTTAATCTGCAATTAATCCTAAGTCAGCATTTAATCTTAATCGGCAATAAATCTAAATCAGGATGTTACACTTCTCCCCTCCTTTAAAGAATTTCATCCTCGAAATTCAAATTTAGGCTTACCTTAATAAAACAGCTCGGGATACTGCTGCCTCATGGCATCCTCACGTTCCCACGTGTAAGAAGTGCATCGGTCTTGTTGCCATGCCACCTTAACCAATTGAACGTCCTTGCTTCTCAAGCGCTTTACCGACCGGTCCATAATTTCAGTCGGCACAGCCACTGTAGTCAAATTCTCCTTGATTTCGACCTTATCATCCGGCATCTCATAAGTTAAGTCAGGAAAATACTTCCTCAGCTGAGACACATGAAACACACTATGCAAATTCGATAGATGAGTCGGCAATGCTATTCGGTATGCTACAGGACCGACCCGTTCCAGCACTTCATAGAGTCCAATATACCAGGGGTTCAATTTCCCACTCTTTAAAGCTCGTCTGACCCCCTTATTCGGTGAAACCCTCAGGAACACTTTATCACCGACCTAAAATTCAAGCGGTTTTGTCCGCTTATCATGATAGCTCTTCTGTCGGTCTTGGGATGCCTTCATCCTTTCCCTAATCATCTGGATCTGCTCGGAAGTTTGCTGCACAATTTCTGGTCCCAACATTAAACTTTCACCGGTCTCCAACCAACATAGTGGCGTTCGACACTTCCTGCCATACAATGCCTCATACGAAGCCATACCGATGCTGCTATGGTAGCTATTATTATATGTAAACTCAATCAGTGGGAGGTACTGCTCCCAGCTACCACTGTGTTCTAGCACACAGGACCTCAATAGGTCCTCCAAGCTCTGTATAGTCAGCTCGGACTGCCCATCCGACTGGGGATGGTAGGCTGAACTCAATCAGAGTTTTTAGCCTAATTCCTGGTGCAAGCTTCCCCAAAACCGGGAAGTGAATCTCGGGTCCCTATCCGACATAATAGAAGATGGCACACCATGCAGTCGGACAATCTCTCGGATATAGATCTGTGCTAGTTTCTGCAGTGAATATCTCATATTTATTGGCAAAAAATGTGCAGACTTCGTCAATCGGTCTACAATGACCCAGATAGCATCATAACCCGCTCGGGTTCTAGGAAATCCCATCACGAAGTCCATGGCGATTGAATCCCATTTCCACACGGGAATTTCAAGAGGTTGCATACCACTGAAAGGTTTCTGGTGCTCAATCTTCGACTTTTGGCAAATAATACACCGAGCCACATAATCCACCACGTCTTTCTTCAATCCGGGCCACCAGAAGTGCAATCTCAAGTCATGATACATTTTTGTAGTGCCTGGGTGGATGCTCAACATACTTCTGTGGGCTTCATCAAGCACCATCCTTCTCAAATCTCCAGCACTCGGCACATAGATTCTACCCTTCACTCAGTAAATACCATCCGAGCCCTCAATTAAGGACAGGTCCTTACCCTTAGCCTGAGTCTCCTTCATCTTAGCTAAGTAGGAATCCGTCTTTTGTTCCTCGTATACCAACTTCAGGAATTCATTGGCTATTCTCAACATACCGAGCGTTACCCTCCGAGATGAAGAGACATCCATATGCAAGTTCATGTCTCGGAATTGCTCAAGTAATTCCATTTTCTTCACCATCATTGCTGCCACATGAATGGACTTCTGACTCAAAGCGTCGGCCACAATATTTGCCTTGCCCGGGTGATATTTCAACTCGAAGTCATAATCTTTCAAAAATTCAGTCCACCTCCTTTACCTCATATTCAGCTTCTTCTGATCAAATAAGTATTTGAGGCTCTTATGGTCGCTGTACACCTCAAATTTTGATCCATACAGGTAATGTCTCCATATTTTCAATGCGAAGACCACCGCTGCTACCTCCAGGTCGTGAGTCGGATAGTGTTGCTCGTGTGGTCTCAATTGGCGAGAGGCATAAGCTATCACTCGACCGTTCTGCATCAGCACACATCCAAGGCCGAGTCTGGATGCATCACAATAAACTATGAAGCTTTCTTGTAGGTTTGGCAATGCCAACACAGGAGCTGTAGTCAGCCTCGTCTTCAACTCTTGAAAGCTCTTCTTGCACTCGGAATTCCATATAAAATTAACATTCTTCCGAGTCAGTTTGGTCAGTGGCAGCGCAAGCTTAGAGAACCCTTCAATAAATCGTCGATAGTAACTGGCCAAACCAATAAAGCTCCTGATCTTCGAGACCGACTTAGGCCTCTCCCAAGCCATGACAGCTTCCACTTTAGAAGGATCAACCGAGACACCTTCCTCGGAGATTACATGCCCCAGAAAATGGATCCTATCTATCCAGAAATCACACTTTGAAAGTTTGGCAAACAGTTGCTTCTCCCTCAATATTTGGAGCACTGATCAGAGATGTTCCTCATGCTCCTCGGAAGATTTGGAATAAACCAAGATGTCATCAATAAAGACGACCACGAACCGATCTAAGTATGGATGAAAAATACTATTCATGTAATTCATGAATACAGAAGGGGCGTTGGTTATACCAAACGGCATTACTACGTACTCGTAGTGACCATACCGGGTCCTAAACGCCGTCTTGGGAATGTCCGAATCCTTGACTCTGATCTGATGGTATCCCGATCGCAAGTCAATCTTCGAAAAGACTGAAGCACCACGCAATTGATCAATCAGATCGTCAATCCTTGGTAATGGATACTGATTCTTTATAGTGAGCTTGTTCAGCTGTCGGTAGTCAATACATAACCTCATCCTGCAATCTTTCTTCTTAACGAGTAACACCGGCGTACCCCACGGTGATATACTCGGTCGGATGAATTGTTTACCGAGCAGTTCATCAACTTGTTTCTTCAACTCGGCTAACTCGGTCGGGGACATCCTGTAGGGGACACTGGAGACTGGCTCGGCTCCAGGAACCAAATCGATAGAGAATTTAATCTCTCTATTAGGAGGAACACCTGGTACATCCTCCGGAAACACCTCAGGGAAATCACGAACAATCGGAATATCGTTCACTCGGGAACTACCCTCTCCATCAGTTAAACAAATCATCACAAGAAGTTGGGATATACCTTGGACCGTGTAGTCATTGGCAGTCTGCCTCGGAAAAATCACCCTTCAGTTTTGGCAATCCACCATCACCTTATTGGCTGATAGCCAATCCATGCCAAGCACGATGTCAAGGCCCTTCAGGGGTAAGCATATCAAGTCGGCGGTAAAACTCTGATCACCCAACGTAAAAGATACATCTTTGCACATCATCGATGTCTCTACTTTAACACCGGTCGGATTGGATACATCCAAAGTCCGATCCATGTCAATAGCAGGCAATCTCAAACACCTCACACAATCATTAGCTATAAAGGAGTGTGTAGCTCCAGAATCAAAAACTATATCAAGAGTATGTCTACCGAGTGAGCACTTCGTTTGCACCAAGTCGTTTGCTTGTGCAACATCCTCGGCATTGATTGCATAAACTCTGCCTGCAGCCGGTTGACCAGCATTCCTTCCACGGTTATTCGAAGCAACCATCATGTTACCCCGGGGGCCATTCCCTCGGCCACCATTCCCTCGGCCACCAAAATTACCGTTTCCACGGCCTCTTCCCCGGAAGCCTCCACGGTGTACGTTGGCATTAGCTTGCTGTAACTGAGGGTAGTCAGGGCGAACATGCCCTTTCTCATTACAATGAAAGCACACAACATCATTTCCACCATCACAATCCCGAGCAAAATGGTCACCACCACATCTAAAGCATTTGCCGTCCCTGGGACGACCCCCAAAACGACCACCATGATTTTCCCGACCTCTGAATCTAGAGAAGAGTCCGCCTTTCCCAGCATTGCTCGGTTTCTTAAAGCGAGGCTGTTATGGCTTCAAGGATGTGTCGGTCTTGCTACTCTGGCCCGGGTGAGCCTTATCATCCTCTTTAAAAACCTGACACTTGTTTACCAGCACTAGAAAACTCTGAATTTCCTGATGCCTGAAAGCCTTCTTAATTTCAGGCCTTAACCGACTCTCGAACTTTATGCACTTGGAACCCTCGGTTCCCGACTGCTGAAACGGAGGATAGAACAGACACAGCTCCTCAAACTTAGCTGCGTACTCCTCCACAGTCATAGAACCCTGCTTCAGTTCCATGAACTCCAACTTTTTCCGACTCCTCACGGTATCGGGAAAGTATTTCTCCAGAAAACATGCTTTAAAATTCTCCTAGATTAACTGGGTGCCTGCATCAATCATTCAGGCTTTGGTGATCTTCCACCAATTCTCAGCTTCAGCTCGAAGCATGTACACAGTGTATTCCACTTTCTGGGCCTCGGTACAACGAAGGCCACCAAAGATTCATTCTAAGTCCTGAATCCACGAGTAAGCTGACTCAGGATTGAATCCCCCTTGGAATTCACTCGGCTTCCGCTTCAGGAAGCGACCCAAACCTTGGTCATCCTCGACTCGAGGCTGGTTCTGCCTCTCAAATATATCAGCGAAACGCTGAAATGCCGCGGCCATGGCTTCCATGTCGTGACGATTTACCATGTCTTATCCTAAAATTAACACCCCTTTTAAGGATAAGAATACTGAACTATTCACAGACGATAGGATTTCAGTTCCACACTTAACAATTTATAACATAATATCATACAATTTTTATAGCATATAGACAGTATTCCTTGGCCATGAGCTTCTAGCATGACTTATACAAGAGACCTAGCCAATTAATCCGATTTCAACATATATATATCCCTCACTTTATCTCTTCCTAGTCAACCCAGGCTTAGAATAACCTCTAGGTGTTTCGTGAATAATCGAACCAGGGTAGTAACAAATTTCCTACCCCAAGGCAACGTACCCATGGTAGTACCTTTTGTCTCCATCCTCAAACAAAACTCATAGGCATGTAGCCTCACAATTCATGCTTAAACATGTATCAAATCCGATAGGATATCATAAGCAATTATGACAACCGGTCTTGTTACACACAACCGCTTACTCACAGTAAGCATACCTTGGCCTTGGACCTTTTAAGTCTGCTCTGATACCAAAATGAAACATCCTCCGACTTAAATAAAACAAATCCGAGACAGGGGGAATTTTTCACGTTCAACCCTGAGTCGGGGAAGAGAAAACGGGTTAAATTGCCACTCGCTTGGAAAGTCCCTGCTTCAGCAAAATGAAAACCAGCGGATAATGCTTGAGCGAGTCCCCACTCGCTAAAGCGAGCCCTATTCGCTGGAGTGAATACCACACTCAGTTTATTCCATCACCCGGAATCGGAACCACCTTCCACTCAGGAATGGTCCCTTCGGTTTATGCCTCACTCGGTAATTTATCACTCTTAGTCAATCCTTATTCAAAAATGGTTCTCCCAGCCATTCCTCTTAGAATCTATTAACTTTCCTTCGCTCAGAAGCAGCTCCCCTTGGCTATATTTCACTCGGGTATATCTTAACCTTCCATCGCTCGGGTGAGAGTTTCTAGGCTAAGCCTCACTCTTTAATACTTTAACTTCTCTTCACTCGAAAGGAGTTCTATCGGTTGTGTTTCGCTCGGAAAATACCCTAACCATCTCCCCTCGGAAGCGGTCCTCTCCATTATACTTCACTCGAAAAATGCTCAACCGACTTCAATCGGGAGAATTTACTAGGTTAAGTCTTACACGGGGTATTGTGACATTGCTGGTTGTCTGGGTATGATATATTTGCAAGACACCAGTTGTCAGTTTTAAATTGACTTGTGGCAAGTGCACCACTTGTCGGTTGTAGTATATAAATGTCGTTCCTACTACGGATCGGATTAAATCGATTTCAAACTATTACGGCAGAAGTAACTTGAAATTTTCATGATAATGAAGTAAACTACTTTTCATAAATCTAAAAGTCTATGAAAGTAATATAAGAAATATGAGTAAAATAACAGAGTATAGAGTTTGGGAATTGGATTCACCTTTCTCACTTTCCGATACACCGTTAATATTCACATAATCGATGTTTGCAATATGATTCTTTACGTCACAATCACAGTCATTCATATCAATTCCTTGACTATAAAATTCATAAGAATAGGTTTAATAACGTCAATCCCTTGATCGTTTTAAATCTATTCCAGCATTAAGAACGATTGTTTAGACGTCCATTGCGTTAAATACCATCCCTGGTTATCTACTCACAATGGGTCTTCCATTTAGATCCGTTTTCGAAAGTCATTTTCCAACAACAACCGTAAACTTGAATCAAGAAACTAGTGATCAAGTAGATTCAGGCAGTGAACATAAAATGGAATACAAAGAATCATAAAACAACACATGAATCACATAAACATTATCCAAGTGTACATCAAGTTTGATTGGTTACCTTCAATCCCAAATGAGATGTTTAGCCACTCATGGTGGTCATTACAAGCTTAGAAAAAATGAAGAAAAGAGAGTACAAAGTGTTTCTTTCGAACTACCCAGCCGCCTTGAAGTAACCCTCTTGAATGATTATATAAAGGAACACTCACTCAAGCGAGTTTAAGTTTCGCTCAAGCGACTAGAAAACTTCAACGTGAAGAAAGCTTTTGGTCCTGCTTCACCTGCATGTTTATTCGCTCAAGCGATTCAAGTTTGCTTAAGCGAATCTTCATATCTGATACTTTATTCCTTTTCGCTTAAGCTATTCTTTTATCCGCTCCAGCGAATCCTTTGATTTTAGGCTCTGGACCAATTTCGCTTGAGCGAAGTAATGTCGCTCAAGAGAGTTTTACATTATTACTCACTGGAGGAATTTCGCCTGGTGTTTCAATTCAAACGCTTGAGTGAGGCTAATGTTATTCCATTCTGTACCAATATTGCTCAAGCGGACTCTGTTCGCTCGGGCGAATGCTTCATCATTCTCTACTGGCTTAATTTTGCCTGGGCGAATGACCCCTCGCTCAAGCGAGTCTTGACCTGATACTGGTATTTGTTAAAGTCCTGGCTCGCCCAAGCGAGCTTTTCAGTTTAGCCTCAGCGACCTTGATTCGCTCAAGCGAGATAGACTTCGCTTGAGCGAATATCACTTGTTTGCTCAAAACTTGGTGACTTTCTTCTTTTCTTTTCTTTTCTTCTCTTCTTTCTTCTTTACTTTTTCCAGGAATTGTAACAAAATTAACCAATCAATCTGTACAATGTTCATATCACAATTTATATTCTATATAGCTTACAAAATTGACAAACATTGCACATTATATCCAATTTATGCTTCATTATCCATGCAAAATATATATAAATTGGACATCTATCAGACATTATTCAGTCGGAATATATATAACCTTATTCACTCGGAGGAGGTCTTCTAGAATATACCTCACTCAACACTTTAACCATTCTTCCCTTGGAAGTGGTTCATTCGGTTAATTCTCACTCGGGAGTATCTAAATCTTTACCCATTCAGGAGAGGTTTACTCAGCTATTTTTCACTCGATAACGTATGGACTAGCCTTCCCTCGGGGGAGTCTCCTCGCATACGTCCCACTCAGAATTGTCTTAAGCCTTATTCACTCGGAAAGGCCCTCTACTATGCCCCACACGGAACCATTTAGCCCTTAGTACTTCTCCTATAACAATATTTCCTGGTAATTCGTCAACCTCATTACATTAAAGATATATATATACATGCATTCGTAGTACTGAGTGGTTCAAATCCATATATATAGATGAATGTACTTAAACAAACGTGTTCATAAGAGCCGGCCAAGTCTACAGCAAACTATATACAAAATGTACCATATGTACATCATAGCAGTACAAAATACTCAACACTCAGACTTGAGAAGCACTCATCAATCTCCATCTCGGCCTATATCCACTGAAAATATAGCCACAATAGGGGTGAGCTTTTTACATATTAAATGACAGTTATTGACTCGGATAATCCTCAAGTTCTCAACTATGTAATAACATATCTCAAACAATTAATCACATACACTGCCATTCGATATGTTTACACACGGCATCATTCAGTCAGAGTTTACTCAACTAACACTCGGCTACATTAATCATGCTATTTTCAATAACATTTACACATATACATACCAATCACATTGAGCTCAATAACAGTTATAAGTGTGCACTCATTTATTCAATCAGATCCAATTATTCATTAGTAATTTTTATGTTGCAACATAGGCTCCAAGCCTTTTTCTCAGCTCCAAGCTGATCCGGCCGTTTTACTGGTACCAAACCGATTGTCCTCTCATGTAACACAGTCACTCCAAGCGACAACGGAAGTGTTACAGGCAGCCCCGAGTCCCACTCGGTAGGCTTGCCTTGAGTCCAACCCAAGGTCTTTCTTTGTATCTCATACATATTCATTTGATTATCATTTCTACATTAAGCATCCCACGCTGTATGCACTCGGCATTTCAATGGTGAATCACATGCATATGACTTAAATCATCAAGCGTCCCACGCTAAATGCTCTCAGTATTTCCGATAGTGCATCCCATGCATTTTATCATTATCATTAGTACAATAGTGCCATTTCACTTGTCAAGCACCTCATAATACATGCATCTCATGCAGTCATTATAAAATCACAACGGATTCAGCACAGCATTCACATACTACATACACTCGGCAATCCACACTTTCATCACATGCATCAGATGCTTTTTAATTTAAAATCCCAAACGGGAACTAACATAACAGATTCATATCTCATGCATTCAGCATTCTCAATAAAATCAACATGCATATCATGCATAAGCACTCATGGGTGAAAATTGATACAACACTACACAACTCAACTATCTCACATCCGGTATTCGAAAGTTATCACTCAAACAATTTACACAATCATCACATTCAAAGTCATAAACACACAGTACATCACTTTCACCCGAAAGTCGTCCATAAACCATGCATTTGAGATGTAAAGCACCCCCTACCTACTGTGAAGTCACTCGAGCTTTCCAACATTGATCGGTTGCTCTCCAATCGCTCCTTCAGTCACTCTTCCTTAGCCAAACGACCTTCATGTCCAGTTGTTAAACTTCTGTACCAAACGCTGCCTTCTCCTTAAAGCAGATCCATCTCACCCATAGTGGAGTACTCCCACAACTCCGAGACACCCTACGCTGCAGACTTCCCAATCGGCACTCAGACAGTCTTCGAATGAAGGAAAAAGAAGAAGAAGAAGACGAAGGAATAGTAGAAGAAGAAAGCTGGTTGCATGCACAAGAAAGAAAAGCTCGACTCTCACTCCCTTTTTCCCAACTCAGCGTGAATAATGAGTGAGAGAGAGACCGGAGCCCTTTTATATGTTCAAGAAGGGCACATGCGTCATTCTCCTGGCCACTTATTATTATCCAACCATCAGCCTTAATCTGTAATTAATCCTAAGTCAGCATTTAATCTTAATCGGCAGTAAATCTAAATCAGGATGTTGCAATGAAGGCTTTTAATGCTGATGCTTGCTTGCGTGACTACTATGACTGTATTATGTATGTATATACTATGTTTTGGTATTTTATATCTTTATATTTTATAAGATCTAGTTACCTGTTATAAAATATAATATGTATGGAACTCTGATATTATGTATAATAATAAGAAGTTAATTATGAAAAGGTTGCGCGCTCTGATATTGTATCAGTAACCTCTGGAATCAGGTTGTGAATCATTTGATAATTACCAGGTGAAAAATAAGTTGTCCAAAAGATTTTATATAGTGACGGTAATTATCTTGGGATTTGCAAGTTGGCTCCAGTGTGTTACACTAAAAAATAACAAATTGATGCACATCTAAATTTTAATTTATTGGAAATGATAATTTTATACGTAGCTTTTTAATAAAATTTTTATCTCTTTTCTTTTCATTTTACCTAAGTATGGAATATCTTTAAAATAACACATTGATGCACACATTATAATTTTCTGAAAAAAAGATTATTTTATATCTTTCGGGAGCAAAAGTTAAAGTACTATAAACTAGGTATAAAGATTTATTTTTAATTTTAAGTCTTTATTAAATTATCATGACAATTTCATTAAACATTTCTTAGATTGATTGAACTTATTTTCATTATCATCTAAATTTATGACTAATTAACAATAATATTTCATACATACAATGAAAAAAATCTTATCTTTAGTTTAGTTGTTTAGGTTGAAATAATGAATTTGTTATGAAATCTAACAAATTGATGCACATCATAATATGTGGCCGCCACTAAGAAATGATATTGATGGGCCAATTTCAGCGTTAAAGGAGTTTGAGAGAGGAAACTAGGATTGAAAGAAAATTAACACAAATAAGTAAATGATGCAGGGCATTGCAATGAGATGAAATCAAAATCAACATGTGTGTAGTGATATGACGTGACAAAGATGACGCTCTGTGTTGTTTGCAAAAACGCGTCCAACAGAGACAACACAAAGAATGTCCAGTTTGAGAATGAGGAAAGTAAGGTTCATGTAAAATTTTTTAAGTGTGTTTGGTTTTTCTATTGGGTTAGTCAAACTTTAGTTTTATCAACCCTATAAATAGATCTTATGGTCAAACAAAGTTTTGACTGTTTTGAACAATGTAAAGAATTGATATTAACATTTAAATTTTTCCATTTTCATAACTCCAGAAACCAAACGGACTTGAGAAAGGGAACTATGGTTAACTTTGAGTGAAAGTGTTTTGAAACTAAATTTAGGAGATAACATATGTCAGGCTCCCGCTTGAGCTTAATAATAATTATTCTAATCGAACCAGGTTCCTAATTTTTACGAATTCGATTAATGATGCGCTTAATTTATATTTTTGTGGGAATTTTTTTTTCTTATTTGTACATGTTTGTTTTTATTACAATATTTATAATTCATAATTTCATATATATATATATATATACACGGTTATAATATTTTTATAACTCTAACATACGCAATTAGGCCTGTACTAACAATAATAGTTCTATTACTAATAACTTAACTAGTGGAGTCAGCACAAAAACTCAGTACAAAAAGGGTACCACATGTGATAGGAGGAAATTGTCAATAACTTAGATTTACTGCTATAGTTCCCTATCCATCAGACAAGTACAATAAACTAAATCATATTCAAAAGATTTAGATTTTATATAGGATCTGAGTCATGTGACTCTTAACATCAGGTCCGGCTAACATCCTCACAAGCCATAAGTTTGACCAAAGCCTAGGATTAAAGTTGCACAATTATGGGCCGTTGATGTGATCCAACGGACATGGTTGATCTTGAGGCATAAAAAACGAGAAGAGTGGCAACCGGTAACAAGCATGGCAATTTTATGAATAAATATTCAAATGAGGGTTATGTTGGTATGTGCATTAGGTTCTCCACTGTACCATTAATTCATATTTACATGAGGAGTTCTCTTTGCTTGCAAAAGGTTTCGTTTCATGAGTTTGAGTAACAGGTATGGATGCAGCTCGTGGTGGAGGACAAAATGAGGTGAGTGGTGATTTATTTAAAAAGAATAAATTTTATAAATAACATTGAAATAAAGTAGAATGTGATTTATTTGTAGGAACAAAATGAACAAAATGGACAAAATGAACCACATAGGCCGATCAATCACGCGACATCATGATGTCGGTGACTACGCGATCGAGCTGCTCCTCAAATTCCCTATCCTCAGCATCCTGTTGCTCCTCGGCATGTGTCGCAGCTGCCTGTGACTCTGGTACTGAGGAAGATGCTGTGATAGGTACATCTGCTGGTTCTGATGATGTGGATGGTGGTGGTGGTAGTGCCACTGGCTCAGCTTCAGCTGCTGGCCTCTCCTCTTCTAGTAGAATTGGACTGTCCCCAAGCCAAGTGACACGTTCCACGAACTGGTTGGGATGCATAAAAGGGCCTGTAGGATGACTCCAATAACTGGCTCAGTAATGGTACAGCATGCCTCAGTGAAGAGCAGCCTGCTGTCTCTCTATATGAAGAAGATGAGCGAGGAGGATAGGATCACATGTAGGTGGTGGCGGTGGCTGGAGAGGTGGTGGAACTAGAGGTGAAGATAGTTGTTGCTGTGATATAACGGGCTGTATGGATGATGAAGGTCTTGCTGAAGATTGTGTCTCAATTCGACAGTTCTAATCAATAAACTTTCTATCGATGGAAGGTCGAATCGGGATGGTTGGATCAACATGGACTCCCTGAGATGCACAAAGACCTGTAATAAAAGCAGGAAAACCCAGAGTACCTTTTGGTTTTGCATCTGCGATCGTAGTCTTTAGGTTTTGTTGTGTAAAACGGAAAATCTCATCTGATATAATTTGAGCAATGTCTACAGTGATGCTTGAATCCAAGATACAGAGAAGAAGTTCATATTTAGGTAATAGGAGGTCAGAAACATGGGCATTTGGAACTACGTTTGCTAAGAGAAACACGGTCCACACCCTTGTCAACATCTGCATATCCTTCCTCAAGAGTCGGGTAGGATGTTGGTTGGCTCCCCTTTGAAAATGGTGGTCAGGGAGGCAGAGAACTGATTCCAACTCTAGGATAGAATATACATAATGTTCCTTCTTCAATCTTCCGTATGTGCACAGTTCACCTTCCTCCAAATGCAGTACATCTCCCAGGTGCGCATTGATAGTGTCCCTATCGTAGGAAATCCAGTGACCCCTAACCCAAGCTCGTCGGTCCATGGCACCTTCAGTCCACCAAGCGTTAGCATAAAATTCCTTCACCAGTTCCGGGTCATATTTAGCCTGAGGGTTTGTAACTCGCAACCACTTTCGTTCCCTGAGCATATTCATAAAATCATCACATTCACCTTCTCTCAAGTCAACTCGGCGCTCTGGAAGTATGGTCCAGTGGTGAATATCTTGGAACCGCTTTTGGGTTTCTTTAGTCCTGAACTTCTTATTCAAGGGAGGAGAAGAGTCAGATGTGCGCTTTCATTTGCCTTTGTCCCTGTGCGCAGCGGCCCGTTCCTGCCCTCTTTGTATTTCCTGTGCGTTTTTGGTTCTTGCCATTGCCTAAAATTAAACACATTATTTGTTAGTATGCAACATGTGCAAAAATTTAATAGTATTTGAAACTGTATTTTATGGCTAATGAGCTGGTATCCATCAATCATAACAATGAAACATTGCATAACCAAAAACAGAGCATGACGAAAGGTTTCAACATGTGCAAACACTGTTCTATTGATGCCATTAATCAAAAACAGAACATGGTCATTTGTTCTTGCCAACACAGAACATAATCAGAAACTTCATATAGTTGCATGCATTATATTCAGACAACACTAGAAAAACAGAGCATGCTTCTTGCCAATGGTCTCACTACTTTTACCTAGGGCATGATTTACTTTCAACTCATATTATGAAAAATAAATTTACAAAGGTGAAAATCAAACCCTAACTAACATAAAATCCTCATCCTAAGCAACATTCAAGGTTTAAGAACATGAATAACATGGAAAAGTTGGGGAAGATGAAGGAATGAGTGAAAAGTGAGAAAACTTACTTGAGAGTTGTGGAAATGAAAGAAAAGCGAAGACTTGATGAAAACTAATGAGGGAAAAACTGGTGGAAACTCTTCGAAATTGAAGACGGAGATGAGAGGAGTTCGTGGGCGGAGAGGTTTTTAAAAAGAAAAAGATGTTTTGTAACTGAAGAATGAGTATTAATTTGCTTTTAAAAAACCTCAACCGCTTAAATTCGCTCAAGCGAGCCTCAATCGCTACAGCGAATTTAAGATTCAATCTCCAATTTCGCTCAAGCGATGATGATTCGCTGTAGCGAAATCGAGGTGTGAAAATACCTCTTCCAAAAATCCTCTCACTTGAAGTAAATAAGTTTCGCTTTCGCAAATTAAAGTGCCAAGGTATATGTTAGATACTGGACAAATCTCGCTGGGGCGAAATAAAGTGCGCTTAAGCGAGTCTTTAAAATTTCCTTTCTGGACAAAAATCGCTAGGGGGCATAGTATTCGCTTGAGCGATTTTGTTCCAGTATTTAATTGAAAAACGCTCGCTTGAGCGGTTATTAACTCACTTGAGCGAAAGTTGCAGATAATGAAAATTTTTCAAAGTTGTGAAAATTCTGCATAATTCGCTTGAGCGGGTTTTAATTCGCTTAAGAGAATATTGTCCAGTGGCTATTTCTTTGTTCTTGGCCTGAGCGAAAAGTAATATTTTTCAAGCGAAGATGACATTCGCTTAAGCCAAAAGTGAGTCGCTTAGGCGAATTCTATCCAGTATCAAAATTAGAGTTGTTCGCTTAAGCGACTTTGAGCGAAAGTGGTTATATGGCTGATTCGCTTGAGCGAAATGGTATTCGCTTGGGCAAATTTCTCCATACTTAGAAATTTTTAATCTTCCTCTTACATTTTCTTCACACACTCATCTCATTATTCCCTCCTTTGGTTTCTTTGATCATACAAAAATATTCACACAAATACACGACTACAAGTTATAACAAAACAACCACGAATAATCAAATACACTGGGTTGCCTCCCAGTCAGCGCTTGTTTAACGTCATTAGCTCGACGCCTTTTTCTTTTCACTCTGGATTCTGAAAGTGGATTAGCATTTCCAGCTTTTCCACTCCTCCACCCATGTAGGGTTTTAGCCTTTGTCCATTTACAGTCCAAGTTCTATCAGATGTTGGATCTTGAAGTTCTACTGCACCGTATGGCTTCACTTCTTTGACTTGAAAAGGTCCTGACCATTTTGAGCATAGTTTTCCTGGAAAGAGTTTTAATTTGGAGTTAAACAAAAGCACAGACTGACCTGGATAGAAGCTCTTTTTCACAATCTTCTTGTCATGATATGCCTTCATTCGATCTTTGTAAATTTTTTAAGATTCGTATACTTCTAGCCTCCATTCTCCAAGTTTCTCCAGCTGAACCTTTCTTTCCTTGGCTGATGCTTCTTGATCAAAATTGAGCAACTTTATTGCCCAATACGCTTTGTGCTCCAACTCTACTGGTAAATGACAACTCTTGCCATAAACCAGCTGATAAGGTGAGAATCCTGTTGGGGCTTTAAAAGCAGTCCTATAAGCCCATAAAGCATCATCTAACTTCAAAGACCAATCTTTTCTACTCTGAGAGACTATCTTTTCCAGAATTCTTTTAACTTCTCTATTGGACACTTCCACTTGCCCATTTGCTTGTGGATGGTATGGAGAAGTCACCTTGTGCTTTACACCATAATGCTCTAAACATTTTTGCAGTTGTGTATTGTAAAAGTGAGATCCTCCATCACTTATCAAAACTCTAGGAGTGCCAAACCTACTGAAAATATTTTTCTTCAAGAATTTTATCACGGCTTTGGCATCTGCCTTGGCACAAGCTGTTGCCTCAACCCACTTGGACACATAGTCCACAACAACTAAAATATACTCATTAGAAAGTGAGGCTGGTAAGGGTTCAACAAAGTCTATACCCCAACAGTCAAAAACTTCAACTTCTAAAATAGCTGTCAGTGGCATTTCATCTCTCCTTGTCATACTTCCTGTTCTTTGGCATACATCACAATTCTGCACAAATAAATTAGCATCTTTAAATAAAGTAGGCTAGAAAAAACCTGATTGTAGGACTTTTGTTGCTGTCCTTTCTCCATTAAAATGGCCTCCATATGCTGAGCTGTGACAATGCCACAAAATACTCCTAGCTTCCAATTGAGATACACATCTTCTCAATATGTGATCTGAGCCAAGCTTAAACAGGTATGGGTCATCCCACACATATTGTTGTGCATCCTTCAAAAACTTCTTCTTTTGTTGCCAGGTGAAATCTTCTGGAAGTATCCCTGCAGCTTTAAAATTAGCCATGTCAGCAAACCATGGCCTCTCCTGAATCAATAACAACTTCTCATCTGGGAACTCTTCTTGGACTTCAGGCTGTAGAGTGGTAACTTCATTGTTGATCAGCCTGGATAAATGATCTGCTATATGATTTTCACTGCCTTTCTTATCATGAATAGCCAAATCAAATTCTTGTAACAGCAGGATCCATCTAATCAATCTGGGTTTGGAATCTTGTTTGTTTAACAGATACTTTATTGCAGCATGATCTGTAAAATAAACAACTTTGGAACCAATTAAATATGATCTAAATTTTTCCAATCCATATACTACAGCTAGTAATTCTTTCTCGGTTGTGGCATAATTTATTTGTGCCTCATTTAAAACTTTACTAGCATAATATATAGGATAGAATAATTTAGATTTCCTCTGTCCAAGTACTGCACCAATAGCATAGTCACTTGCATCACACATCAATTCAAAATCAAGTGACCAGTCTGGAGCAATTAGAATAGGAGCAGTGATCAATTTTTGCTTTAACAGTTGAAAAGCTGATAAACAAGCTTCATCAAAATGAAAAGAAATGTCTTTTTGTAACAAATTACTCAAAGGTTTTGTAATTTTTGAAAAATCCTTAATAAACCTTCGGTAAAAACCAACATGCCCAAGAAAACTCCTAACACCTTTGACATTGATTGGTTGAGGTAATTTTTTAATAACTTCCACTTTAGCACGATCCACTTCAATGCCTTTATTTGAAATTGTGTGACTTAACACAATGCCTTTGGATACCATAAAATGGCATTTTTCCCAATTTAGCACTAAGTTAGTCTCCACACATCTTTGAAGCACAGTGTCAAGATTTTCTAAGCATAACTCAAATGATTTACCAAAAACTGAAAAATCATCCATAAAAATTTCTATGCAGTTCTCAACAAGATCAGCAAAGATAGAGAGCATGCACCTTTGAAAAGTGGCTGGAGCATTACAAAGTCCGAAAGGCATTTTTCTATAAGTGAAAACACCATAAGGACAAGTAAATGCTATTTTTTCTTAGTCTTCTGGTGCTACTGCAATTTGATTGTATCCTGAATAACCATCCTGAAAACAGTAGTATGCTTGTCCAGCCAATCTCTCCAACATTTGGTCCATGAAGGGTAATGGAAAATGATCCTTTCTTGTAGCTTGATTGAGTTTCCTGTAGTCTATACACATTCTCCAACCAGTTACTGTGCGAGTAGGAATGAGCTCATTGTTGTCATTTTTTACCACTGTCATACCTCCTTTTTTTGGTACAACCTGCACTGGACTCACCCAAGCACTATCAGATATCGGATAGATCATCCCAGCTTCCAACAATTTGATGACCTCCTTTTTAACAACTTCTTTCATGGTTGGATTTAATCTTCGTTGAGGTTGTGCTACAGGCTTATACTCTTGTTCCATAAAGATGTGGTGCATATAATATGAATGGCTAATTCCTTTTAAGTCACTCAACTTCCACCCAATTGCCTCTTCATTCTTCTTTAGGATCTCAATTAATTTTTCTTCTTCCTCCTTTGACAAGTTTTTGCTAATGATAACTGGTTTTTGTCCTTCAACATCTAAAAAGACATACTTTAAATGTGAGGGCAACTCTTTCAACTCTAACTTTTGAACTTCAGAAACTTGTTTTTGAGGAAGAATCTCCACTACCTCTTGCTTGCTATTATTCTCCTTGCCTGCATCTAATCTTTGGAAAATCTGCCTGACTTCTTCAGCTTCCAATTCATTAAGATTCTCAACAGCTCCTATCAAAGCCTTTTCAAGAAGACTTGGATTTTGCATTTCATTAAGCTGTCCTTCAATGACCTCCTCTTCAACATCAATCTTAAAACAACTTTGTTTATCTGCTGGATATTTCATGGCTTCAAAGACATTAAAGTTCACCTCTTCATCTTGAACTCGTACCTTCAGTTTGCCATCGTCAACGTCTATGATTACTCTGGCAGTTTTCATAAACGGTCTTCCTAAGATCAAAGGTACTTCAGCGTCTTCTTCCATGTCCATTATCACAAAGTCTACTGGAAATACAAATTTCTCCACCTTTACCAATACACCTTCTGCCACACCATAAGGAAATTTCATTGATATGTCAGCCAATTGCAATGTCATCTTTGTTGGCCTTATCTCAAGGTCTCAAATCCTTTTAAGCATTGAGGGTGGCATTAGATTTATGCTTGCCCCCAAATCCAGTAATGCTTTTCCTACCGGCATATGACCAATAGTAACGGGAATTGTAAAACTTCCTGGATCTTTGGTTTTAGGTGGTAATGCCTTTTGGATAATGGCACTACATCCAGCTTCCAATTCAACTGTTTCTTTTGAAAATCTTCTCTTTTTTGTTAAAAGATCCTTCATAAATTTTGCATAGGTGGGCATTTGCTCCATAGCTTCCATGAATGGGACATTAATTTGAAGCCTTTTAAGAATGTCCATGAACCTTACGAATTGTCTTTCTTTGTCCCTTTTTGAAGGATTCTTTGGGTAAGGCATGCTTTTTAATTGAGGCAACTCTTTATCTACCTTGCCTTTGCCCTTGTCAAACTCACTCTTTTTGTTTTTTTCTTTTTCATTTTCTGTATTTACATTTTCTTTTATTTCTTTTTCACACTCTTTCATTTCTTTTTCTTTTTCTTTTTCACTCTCTCTCTCTTTTTCTTGTTTTGCTCTTAAAATTTCTTCTTCTTCTTTTTCTTTCTCTCCTAACTCAACTCTAATTTGTCTACCACTTCTTGTAGTGACAGCCTTGCAATGCTCCTTTGGATTTGGCTCAGTGTTAGCTCCATACTAAGGTCGTTGATTTTCAGCAATTTGTCGAGCCAATTGTCCTACCTGAGTCTCCAAATTCTGTATTGATGCCTCAGTATTTTTCTGATTTGTCAAAGAAGCTTGCATGAATTTCTCCAAGGTATCTTCCAATCTTGAAGTTTTCTCCATCAGAGAAGGATAGTTGCTTTGATAAGGTCTATTTGAAGAACTTGGTTCCTGTTTTCATCCTTGTCCTTGATGTTGATTACTCCTCCAACCCTGAAATTGTTGGTTAGGATAATTGGAATTGAAATTATTTAGTTTACCTGGATTGTTCATGTAGTGAACTATCTCCTCTTGTACACTGCAGTAACCATTTGGATGTTCACCTCTACAGAAATCACATCTTATAGTTTGTTGTTTCATTGGTTGTGAAGATTACACTGAATGCAATTGCTGTGGGAGTTTGGCCATTTGTTGAGTCAATGCTTCAATCTGTTGAGTTAAGATCTTATTTTGGGCCAAAATAGCATCTGATGTATTCAGATCTAGGACTCCTTTTCTCTGAATTTGTTGACGATCATGCTGAGCTTGATAATCCATTGAGGATAAGGCTTCTATAATTGTTGTAGCTTGATCAGCGTCAAATGTCATCATTGTGCCTCCAGCTACAGCATCTAGAATCATCTTTGTATCTGGTCGAAGTCCATTGTAAAAGATGTTCAACTGAGCTATATCTTCAAAGCCATGATTGGGACATTTTCTAAGTAATGATTTGAAACGGTCCCATGCTTCACAAAATGGTTCTTCAACCCCTTGACGGAATGTTGAAATATCAGATTTAGCTTTAATGAATCTTGATGGAGGAAAGAAACGGTGTAGGAATTTTTCTTCTACATCTGACTAACTAGTTAAGCTTTGATTAGTATGTGATTACAACCACTCCTTAGCTCTTCCAGCCAATGAAAATGGGAATAAACGAAGGTATACGGTTTCCATATCTTCTTGACCAAAACCTATAGTACCAACCAACTCATAGAAAGTTGCCAAATGAGTGTAAGGATCCTCATTGGACATTCCAGTAAATTGATGAGCACTAATCAAACTGAGAAAAGCAGGTTTCATCTCCAAGGCTCTTGTTTGTGGCATTACAATACTTGAAAAGTATCGTGGTCCTTGTTGATTTGCATAATCTCCCAAAGTACGCCTTGGTTGTTGGTGTTGTCTTTCCATGTTTTCAAATTTTGGAGTTGATAATGGTGGTGAAGTTGGAGAAGAAGAAGATTGTCCCTCCTCTTGTTGTGCTTTAGCTTTGGCTTTGATTTTCTTCAAAGTCTTCTCAATTTCAGGATCTATTTCAGCCTGTTCTTTGAATCCCTGACTTCTTAATATCATAAGCAAAGCTATAAATGGAGAGGTTAACAAAGAAAGAGATATACAAACACAAAGTTGCTATATAACTATATTCATAAACCGAAATAATTGAAATTTATTTAAACTTAAGCCCCGGCAACGGCGCCAAAAACTTGCTGGTTATCTGGGTATGATATATTCACAAGACACCAGTTGTCAGTTTTAAATTGACTTGTGGCAAGTGCACCACTTGTCGGTTGTAGTATATAAATGTCGTTCCCACTACGGATCGGATTAAATCGATTTCAAACTATTACGGCAGAAGTAACTTGAAATTTTCATGATAATGAAGTAAACTACTTTCATAAATCTAAAAGTCTACGAAAGCAATATAAGAAATATGAGTAAAATAACAGAGTATAGAGTTTGGGAATTGGATTCACCTTTCTCACTTTCCGATACACCGTTAATATTCACATAATCGATGTTTGCAATATGATTCTTTACGTCACAATCACAGTCATTCATATCAATTCCTTGACTATGAAATTCATAAGAATAGGTTTAATAACGCCAATCCCTTGATCGTTTTAAATCTATTCCAACATTAAGAACGATTGTTTAGACGTCCATTGCGTTAAATACCATCCCTGGTTATCTACTCAAAATGGGTCTTTCATTTAGATCCATTTTTGAAAGTCATTTTCCAACAACAACCGTAAACTTGAATCAAGAAACTAGTGATCAAGTAGATTCAGGCAGTGAATATAAAATGGAATACAAAGAATCATAAAACAACACATGAATCACATAAACATTATCCAAGTGTACATCAGGTTTGATTGGTTACCTCCAATCCCAAATGAGATGTTTAGCCACTCATGGTGGTCATTACAAGCTTAGAAAAAATGAAGAAAAGAGAGTACAAAGTGTTTCTTTCGAACTACCCAGCCGCCTTGAAGTAACCCTCTTGAATGCTTATATAAAGGAACACTCGCTCAAGCGAGTTTAAGTTTCGCTCAAGCGACTAGAAAACTTCAACGTGAAGAAAGCTTTTGGTCCTGCTTCACCTGCATGTTTATTCGCTCAAGCGATTCAAGTTCGCTTAAGCGAATCTTCATATCTGATACTTTATTCCTTTTCATTAAGCTATTCTTTTATCCGTTCCAGCGAATCCTTTGATTTTAGGCTTTGGAACAATTTCGCTTGAGCGAAGTAATGTTGCTCAAGCGAGTTTTACATTGTGACTCACTGGAGGAATTTCACCTGGTGTTTCAATTCAAACGCTTGAGCGAGGCTAATGTTATTCCATTCTGTACCGATATCGCTCAAGCGGACTCTGTTCGCTCTAGCGAATGCTTCATAATTCTCTACTGGCTTAATTTCGCCTTGGCGAATGACCCCTCGCTCAAGCGAGTCTTGACCTGATACTGGTATTTGTTAAAGTCCTCGCTCGCCCAAGCGAGCTTTTTAGTTTAGCCTCAGCGACCTTGATTCGCTCAAGCGAGATAGACTTTGCTTGAGCGAATATCACTTGTTTGCTCAAAACTTGGTGACTTTCTTCTTTTCTTTTCTTTTCTTATTTCTTCTTTACTTTTTTCTGGAATTGTAACAAAATTAACCAATCAATCTGTATAATGTTCATATCACAATTTATATTCTATATAGCTTACAAAATTGACAAACATTGCACATTATATCCAATTTATGCTTCATTATCCATGCAAAATATATATAAATTAGACATCTATCAGACATTATTCAGTCGGAATATATATAACCTTATTCACTCGGAGGAGGTCTTCTAGAATATACCTCACTCAACACTTTAACCATTCTTCCCTTGGAAGTGGTTCATTCGGTTAATTCTCACTCGGGAGTATCTAAATCTTTCCCCATTCAGGAGAGGTTTACTCAGCTATTTTTCACTCGATAACGTATGGACTAGCCTTCCCTCGGTGGCAGTCTCCTCGCACACGTCCCTCTCGGAATTGTCTTAAGCCTTATTCACTCGGAAAGGCCCTCTACTATGCCCCACACGGAACCATTTAGCCCTTAGTACTTCTCCTATAACAATATTTCCTGGTAATTCATCAAACTCATAACATTAAAGATATATATATACATGCATTCGTAGTACTGAGTGGTTCAAATCCATATATATAGATGAATGTACTTAAACAAACGTGTTCATAAGAGCCGGCCAAGTCTACAGCAAACTATATACAAAATGTACCATATGTACATCACAGCAGTACAAAATACTCAACACTCGGACTTGAGAAGCACTCGTCAATCTCTATCTCGGCCTATATCCACTGAAAATATAGCCACAATAGGGGTGAGCTTTTTACATATTAAATGACAGTTATTGACTCGGATAATCCTCAAGTTCTCAACTATGCAATAACATATCTCAAACAATTAATCACATACACTGCCATTCGATATGTTTACACACGGCATCATTCAATCAGAGTTTACTCAACTAACACTCGGCTATATTAATCATGCTATTTTCAATAACATTTACATATATACATACCAATCACATTGAGCTCAATAACAGTTATAAGTGTGCACACATTTATTCAATCGGATCTAATTATTCATTAGTAATTTTTATGTTGCAACATAGGCTCCAAGCCTTTTTCTCAGCTCCAAGCTGATCCGGCCGTTTTACTGGTACCAAACCGTTTGTCCTCTCATGTAACACAGTCACTCCAAGCGAAACCGGAAGTGTTACAGGCAGCCCCGAGTCCCACTCGGTAGGCTTACCTTGAGTCCAACCCAAGGTCTTTCTTTGTATCTTATACATATTCATTTGATTACCATTTCTACATTAAGCGTCCCACGCTGTATGCACTCGGCATTTCAATGGTGAATCACATGCATATGACTTAAATCATCAAGCGTCCCACGCTAAATGCTCTCAGCATTTCCGATAGTGCATCCCATGCATTTTATCATTATCATTAGTACAATAGTGCCATTTTACTCGTCAAGCACCTCATAATACATGCATCTCATGCAGTCATCATAAAATCACAACGGATTCAGCATAGCATTCACATACTACATACACTCGGCAATCCACACTTTCATCACATGCATCACATGCTTTTTAATTTAAAATCCCAAACGGGAACTAACATAACAGATTCATATCTCATGCATTCAGCATTCTCAATAAAATTAACATGCATCTCATGCATAAGCACTCATGGACGAAAATTGATACAACACTACACAACTCAACTATCTCATATCCCGTATTCGAAAGTTATCACTCAAACAATTCACACAATCATCACATTCAAAGTCATAAACACACAGTACATCACTTTCACCCGAAAGCCGTCCATAAACCATGCATTTGAGATGTAAAGCACCCCTTACCTACTGTGAAGTCACTCGAGCTTTCCAACATTGATCGGTTGCTCTCCCATCGCTCCTTCAGTCACTCTTTCTTAGCCAAACGACCTTCATGTCCAGTCGTTAAACTTCTGTACCAAACGTTGTCTTCTCCTTAAAGCAGATCCATCTCACCCACAGTGGAGTACTCCCACAACTCCGAGACACCCCACGCTGCAGACTTCCTAATCAGGACTCAGACAGTCTTCGAATGAAGGAAGAAGAAGAAGAAGACGACGAAGGAATAGTAGAAGAAGAAAGCTGGTTGCATGCACAAGAAAGAAAAGCTCGACTCTCACTCCCTTTTTCCCAACTCAGCGTGAATAATGAGTGAGAGAGAGACCAGAGCCCTTTTATATGTTCAAGAAGGGCACATGCGTCATTCTCCTGGCCACTTATTATTATCCAACCATCAGCCTTAATCTGCAATTAATCCTAAGTCAGCATTTAATCTTAATCGGCAGTAAATCTAAATCAGGATGTTACAATGAAGGCTTTTGATGCTGATGCTTGCTTGTGTGACTACTATGACTGTATTATGTATGTATATACTATGTTTTGGTATTTTATATCTTTATATTTTATAAGATCTAGTTACCTATTGTAAAATATAATATGTATGGAACTCTGATATTATGTATAATAATAAGAAGTTAATTATGAAAAGGTTGCGCGCTCTGATATTGTATCAGTAACCTCTGGAATCAGGTTGTGAATCATTTGATAATTGCCAGGTGAAAAATAAGTTATCCAAAAGATTTTATATGGTGACGGTAATTATCTTAGGATTTGCAAGTTGGCTCCTGTGTGTTACACTAAAAAATAACAAATTGATGCACATCTAAATTTTAATTTATTGGAAATGATAATTTTATACGTAGTTTTTTAATAAAAATTTTATCTCTTTTCTTTTCATTTTACCTAAGTATGGAATATCTTTAAAATAACACATTGATGCATACATTATAATTTTCTGAAAAAAAGATTATTTTATATCTTTCGGGAGCAAAAGTTAAAGTACTATAAACTAGGTATAAAGATTTATTTTTAATTTTAAGTCTTTATTAAATTATCATGACAATTTCATTAAACATTTCTTAGATTGATTGAACTTATTTTCATTATCATCTAAATTTATGACTAATTAACAATAATATTTCATACATACAATGAAAAAAATCTTATCTTTAGTTTAGTTATTTAGGTTGAAATAATGAATTTGTTATGAAATCTAACAAATTGATGCATATCATAATATGTGGCCACCACTAAGAAATGATTTTGATGGGCCAATTTCAGTGTTAAAGGAGTTTGAGAGAGGAAACTAGGATTGAAAGAAAATTAACACAAATAAGTAAATGATGCAGGGCATTGCAATGAGATAAAATCAAAATCAACATGTTTGTAGTGATATGACGTGACAAAGATGACGCTCTGTGTTGTTTGCAAAAACGCGTCCAACAGAGACAACACAAAGAATGTCCAGTTTGAGAATGAGGAAAGTAAGGTTCATGTAAAATTTTTTAAGTGTGTTTGGTTTTTCTATTGGGTTAGTCAAACTTTAGTTTTATCAACCCTATAAATAGATCTTATGGTCAAACAAAGTTTTGACTGTTTTGAACAATGTAAAGAATTGATATTAACATTTAAATTTTTCCATTTTCATAACTCCAGAAACCAAACGGACTTGAGAAAGGGAACTATGGTTAACTTTGAGTGAAAGTGTTTTGAAACTAAATTTAGGAGATAACATATGTCAGGCTCCCGCTTGAGCTTAATAATAATTATTCTAATCGAACCAGGTTCCTAATTTTTACGAATTCGATTAATGATGTGCTTAATTTATATTTTTGTGGGAATTTTTTTTTCTTATTTGTACATGTTTGTTTTTATTACAATATTTATAATTCATAATTTCATATATATATATATATATATACACGATTATAATATTTTTATAACTCTAACATACGCAATTAGGCCTGTACTAACAATAATAGTTCTATTACTAATAACTTAACTAGTGGAGTCAGCACAAAAACTCAGTACAAAAAGGGTACCACATGTGATAGGAGGAAATTGTCAATAACTTAGATTTACTACTATAGTTCCCTATCCATCAGACAAGTACAATAAACTAAATCACATTCAAAAGATTTAGATTTTATATAGGATCTGAGTCATGTGACTCTTAACATCAGGTCCGGCTAACATCCTCACAAGCCATAAGTTTGACCAAAGCCGAGGATTAAAGTTGCACAATTATGGGCCGTTGATGTGATCCAATGGACATGGTTGATCTTGGGGCACAAAAAACGAGAAGAGTGGCAACCGGTAACAAGCATGGCAATTTTATGAATAAATATTCAAATGAGGGTTATGTTGGTATATGCATTAGGTTCTCCACTGTACCATTAATTCATATTTACATGAGGAGTTCTCTTTGCTTGCAAAAGGTTTCGTTTCATGAGTTTGAGTAACAGGTATGGATGCAGCTCGTGGTGGAGGACAAAATGAGGTGAGTGGTGATTTATTTAAAAAGAATAAATTTTATAAATAACATTGAAATAAAGTAGAATGTGATTTATTTGTAGGAACAGTGAAGTTAATTTTTTTTGTTTTATTAAGGATTTATTATGTTTAGGAAGTATTATGTTTAGTTTAATTTAAGTAATATATAGTTTTCATTTTATTTGTTTAGGTAGAACATGGATGAGGATGTGGAAACACAAAATGTTGGACAAACTTTTACTGATGTGCTTGAGAAAATGGAGGAAATTTCACCATCGCAGGTTAGGCATTTGCGTTTTTTAGTTATTGAAGAAGCTTACATGTTCTACAACCACTATGGGAAAATAAATGGGTTTAGCATTAGGAAAAATAAAAGCCGAAAGGATAAGAATAGGGAGTTAGTATAGTACCAATTTGTTTGATCAGGGCAGGGTTTCAGGCACCTAAAATACACTAACCTGCCAAATAGACAAAGGTACCATAGACGTAAGACTTGATTTGGCTGCCTAGCAGAAATGCAGATTCAATTAGATCCACAAAGTAGACAATGGACTGTGAGTCATTTTTTGGATGATCATAGTCATCGTTTAGTGGGGGATAGTTACAGTGGCTTATTAAAATCTCATAGGAAAATGGTGGATGCAGATGTGGTTCAAATGGAAACTATAAGGAAAAGTGGGATTAGTACTATCAAAGTGTATAACACATTTGCAACACAACAGTCTGAGAGGTATGATATGATTGGCTTTTGGCGCAAGGACATGTATAATGAGATACAAAAATTAAGGAGATTAGAAGAGTCAGATGTTGTTGAGGCAGAGAAATTTTTGGTTTCCCTTCATGATGTTGATCCCTATGTGTTTTGGAGTCATACGATTGGGGATGATGGAAGATTGCTTTATTTATTTTGGTGTGATGGAACTAGTAGGAAGGATTATCATATTTTTGATGATGTGCTTACATTTGATGCTACTTATAAAAGAAATAAATACAAATGCCCTATTATGGTTTTTAGTGGTGTGAATCATCATAAGCAAACTTGTGTGTTTGGTTGTGCCATTATTTCAGATGAAAGAATTCCAACCTATGTTTGGTTATTAGAATAATTTCTGATTGTAATGAATGGCAAAACACCGAACTGTGTGATTACTGATAGGGATCAAGCAATGAAGCATGCCATAGGTCGAGTGTTTCCAAATGCCTATCATAGGTTATATGGTTGGTATTTAATAAGAAATGTGACTGCCAAGTTTCATAATCCTCAATTCACAAAGTTGTTTACTAACTGCATGCTGAGTGATTGTAGTGTTGCCCAATTTGAGGAGAAGTGGAATATGGCCCTATTGGAGTGTAATTTGGTTAATGATGCATATCTTCTAGAGTTGTATGTGAAAAAAAATCTTGGGCCACTACATACATTAAAGGGAGTTTTTTTTTTGGAGGTTTACATACAACCTCACAATGTGAAGGATTGCATGCACAAAATAAGGTGCTACATTAAAAGCAGAAACAACCTTAAAGATTTTTTATTCAATTTCCATAGATGTGTGAAACACATACGAAATAATGAAAAAGAGGAAGATTACAGGTCAAACTACTGTGAGCCAGTTATGGTAACTTCTGTTGTGTCGTTGGAGTCGTTTGCTTCAACCATATATACAAGAAATGTGTTTACTCAATTTCGATCTTTGGTGGAGAAGTCAGTTGGATATTGGGTAGTGGAGGTGGTTCGTAGCATGTCTCAAAAAAAAAATTGGTCTCGTTTGATAGACACGAAGACATGCAAAGGAGTGTATCATATTGGAAAGATTATGAAGAGTTTCGCTGCTCTTGTCTACGAATGGAATCCATTGGTTTGCCATGTGTCCATCTAATAATTGTTTTGATTTATTTGGAATATGATCATCTTCTTGATTGTTTGCTGTTGAACAGATGAACCAAACAAGCAAAGTCTTGTTTTGCTGAATTGAATGAGGCTATACATGACACCGTCAATCCAATGTCGAAATTTAAGATTTGGTCTAGCGTGTTAACCTTTGCCTCATGTGAAGTTGTAAATCTAGCTTGTCAGAGTTTAGAAGATTTCAAAGATATGCACACTAAGCTAGCATTTGAAAGAAATAGGTTGATTCAAAAGTGAAGGCACGGTGATAGTGTGGAGATTCAGGACGAATGTGAAACTGCTACTCCATATGTTAATGGTGCTATTAGTGCTTCAGGAAGCAGTAACAATGTTCCAACAAGGCAAATATCTGTTAATAGGTGTTCCTATTACAGAGATTTTGGGTATACACGTAGGAAATGTCCATACGCTAGACAAATTTTTAATATGAGATTTTGTGCAGGAAGCTCATGTGTAAGGCCTGAGGTAACTTGACTTTTAATAATTCACTCCATTTTACATGTACTTGGTTGGTTTAATAATGAACTAAATTATTGGTTGTTTTCAATTGCTCTTGTTGTATTATGCCTTAGAGGAAATTGATAAAAGTGATAGCTTCGAGTAATGTGTGCTTTACAAAGAACTCATCAAGAAATGATCTACAAATTAGCAATTAGTATGAACCTTTTTATTTTAGTGACTATGATGATTAATGTTATCTAGATAATTATTTATAATTTTGTTGTTCTTTTCTACTCCAACTTATGAAAAATAAGTTGTCCTATTTGGTGTCACAATCAATGGCATTTTCATCTATTCTTCAAAAGTTTTAATCCGACACACGTAAAAAAAAATTAAAGTCAACAAAATAGTTATCAAGTATTAACATAGAATGAATTTCATGTTCACTAATCAATCATCCTCATGTGCATCTTCATCCTGTGTATCTTCATCCTCTGATGCATTCTCCCTGGCTAGAGGTGGCTGTGACGATTGTCCAACTTCAGGAGGTCCACCTGTTCCTGGACAAATAGGCATGTCCCCAGGCCAACCCATATGAGCTGCGAACTGAGCAGGATCCATCCAGGGGTTGAACTGGCCCACTGGGATGCTGTGATATAAACCATGGTAAATGTGTAGAAGGCCTCTATGATTGGTACTTTGTTGTGCCAGGATGTGATTTTGCTTTAGGTTGAGCTGGTAAATACCATGAAGAATCATGGCATTCTCTCTTGTTAAAGATACTGTTGGTGCTGATGTTGCTGGTGCGGTTAGAGGGGGTGTATTTTGTGGTGGAGTTGGTGCAGGGGTACAATGGTGCTCTATGAAATGCCTATCAATTAGTGGTCTGATGGGTTTAATGTCTTTTACATCAACCTCATTTACTGCACAAATGTGAGTGATCAATGCTGGAAATCCTAGACTCCCCTGCACCTTTTGTCCTCCCTGAGAAATCCTTGGCTCAGCTGTCACAAATTTATGAATTTCATCCCAAATGATCTGAACCAAATCTATTGTAATATTATCCTATAAAATACAATACAATAAATAGCATTTGGCATAAATTATATCAGAGACATATGCATTAGGAGCCACATTTGCTAGTAAAAATGATGTCCACAACTGGGAGACAGTGGTCATATCCTTTCTCAAGATTCTCAATGGGTTATCTGATTGACCTGTTTTGAAGTGATGCCCTGGGATGAAAATTGCTTCTTCTATTTGATGAGTTTCAATGAAGTCATTCCTTTGTTTCATGGAAGCATAGTCACACTTTTCACCATTAGCCAATTCCATTATGTTTCGCAAATAGTTGTTTATCTCATCTTTACCATAGGAAAGCCATGTTCCCCTCACATAAGTCCTTCTGTCACCTGTACCATCTTTAGGCCACGCATTTGCATAAAATTCTCTTATAATCTCAGGATCAAACTTGTCCCTTAGGTAGCAAATTTTTAGACAGTTCCTTCTCCTTATCACCTGTAGAAAAGGATCACAATCTCCAAGAGCCAAGTCTACTTTTCTCTCCAAGATGAATGTCGTAGCGCTTGGCTCTGGCCGTGTCCCTGAACTTTGGACCTGTATCTGCATCTTGAGTACGGGCTATTTTTCCTTTCTTTCTTCTGCTGGAGCCTTCAGCTAGAGGGGAACCACTTATAACCTGTTTTGTTCTCAACATCTGAGATGAAACAAGAATTTTTAGTGAACTTAAAATAAAATACACACCCCAATCATATTATAAACATTTCATCAAATAGTTGGTATGTGGCACCAAGAATCAACATAAAGGTTCTAAAAAAATCCTCTTAATCAATCATGGAAACCAATGAGTCAAAGTAATGATGATTTAGAGGAATTAGAGTTACCTTATTTGCAGAATGGAAAGAGTTTAAGATGCAGGAAAGAGAAAAGATGTACTTGGAATCTTGAGCGAATGGAATGGTACACGAGAGAAGAGATACAGTTTGAATTTTGAACGAATGGATAGTGGAAGTTACGCATTCATAAATGGGCCTTAATTTTCATAGTAAATGGCAGTTATAAAATTGTTCTCTCAAGACTAATGATCACGCTTGAGCGTGTAAGAGTGTAGCGCTTAAGCTATGACGGATGAGTTTAAGAATGTCATGGGTACTTGATATACAAATTGGTTCCCTCGCTTAAGGTTTAACATGCACGCTTACTCGTATTTAACATCTCGCTTAAGCGTCATGACCTGCGCTTAGGTGTGATCGACTTGTCACTTCAGCTCACTCAAGTGTCAAGCATGGTGCTTAAGCGCTAAGCCAAAGTGGGTTACTCATTCATAGTGGCTCAAGCATGGATAGTGGAGCTTAAGCGCGATCAACTTGTCACTTCAAATCGCTCAAGCGTTATGCGTCGTGCTTAAGCGTTGAGCCAAAGTGGGTTACTCATTATTAGTCGCTCAAGCGTGGACAATAGAGCTTAAGCGTGATCGGCTTGTCACTTCAGATCGCTCAAGCGTCATGCATCATGCTTAAGCGCTAAGCCAAAGTGGGTTACTCATTGGTAATCACTCAAGCGTAGACAATGGAGCTTAAGCGCACTCAGGGTAACCACTCGCTGAAGCGTAGAGTGTAATGCTGAAGCGTGGATTTTAGCGCTTAAGCGGGATCACTGGTAGTCACTCAAGCGTAGAGTTTAGCGCTTGAGCTCGCTCCTGACGCTCAAGCTCCTGACGCTAAGGCTCAAGCGTGACGACCTCAGGCTCAACCTCTTAATGGTTACGCTCAAGATGAGGTTTTACAAACTTTTGTTTACATTAAACATACTAATTTAACAAACAATTTTTCACACTAAACATATTAACCACACCTAACAAATCTATGATTTATGTTAAAATTACATCATATTACAAAATACCGACGTGATTCAAATTACATAATCTTACAAAATAGCGATGTGATTCAAATTATATAGTCATGTTCAAATACATAACACATGAACGCACATTAATACATGATTCAAAATACATTGTCCCACAAAATACATGAACAGACATACCTAATTCAAAATACATATCGCACAACCAACATCAAAAAACATAACTACTAACATGAAAACACAATACATTTACTTGGCTCTAACTTAAAAACATAATAGGTTTACTTGGCTCGTAACAAAAAAGACAACACTTTTTTATCCCAAAGTTGATACTCCATAACTTTGACTTATTGTAGTTACTCCAAAGCATCTGTAGGGCTGCTTCAACGTACTCTTTCAGTTTATTGTTTTTGTCAAGTAATCCTTCAATGGCAATCCTTAATCTCACAGCAGGCTCGTTCAACTGAATTACATGAAAAAAAAACATTAATTTTAATTAAATTAGAAGCATTTTAAAATAAGTCATAACTTTAATGGTGTGGACTTACATACCAATCAAGTTCTTTTGAAACCCATTCCTCATACTTAGCCAATCCAATACCCATATGGCTGAGTTGTTACTCGATCCATGTTAGGCATACCGTGTGCCTCTTTTATATCCCAATTCTCAAAATCAGTCCCAGTTAGTATATGTGTGGTCTCAAAGTATTCAGTCTTAAAAATTTGGCTGACAACAAAAGCCTACAATTTCATATATTGAGATATCTTAACAAATACTTTTACCAAAAACCAATTTTAAATATTCACTTACTATTTTTCCAATGGTCCTCATTCTTTCTGTGTGCTTTTCCTGAGCAGGGTATGTATCAAGTTTATAAATCAGATGCTCATGCACACATATCACTATTAAATACATGTGACCATCATCTCTAATTGGGATATATATCTGTAACACAAAATTAGTTATGCACTTCACATGATTTCAAGTTCAAATCAAACCAATTTATTTTATCAAACAAACTTCACATACATATTTAAGGTAAGGTGAGGGTATCATCCAATCCAACATGAAATCGGTAATCAACTCTTCTATTGAACGTCTTGACAACACATTGTGCTAACATGATAATAAATTAAGAAAAAATTAGTCAATCACTATAAATCCTTGGGATAATGACACATACTAAACACTCAAGTGAAACATTAACATTACTTACGGTAAATGATGGGGGAGGCACCAAGTGTTTATGTTATCTTGCTCCTAGTTGTAGTGTTTGATTTGCAATGCCATCAACTTAAAAATCTATACAACTTTATACTGTTAAAAATCTCATTATAGTTCTTTTTTAAATAAAATAGTTGTTGAAATAAGTTTCAAACCTTCCCTGAAGGGGTGCTGTTGAGAGTGAGACTTAGAAAGTCTCCTCTATTCAGGATTACATTCTTTTTCGAGTAAATAACATCACTGTATGGAGAAATGTTAAGTTAATAACAACAATGATAAAAATCACAAATATATTACATTTTTACCTCGCATCCAGCGCAAGCCCAAAAATATAGTAGGCACACTTCAGGTTTTCCTTGCTCAACCCATAGTCAGTAATTATTTTAAAGTTACTCTTCAAATGCTACATTGGTTGGAAATTAAAATAAACTTAATGTCATTATTTTTGGCTTTTGTACTATTTTTATTTATTCATTTTGTAAAAATTTAGGGAAAATATCTTATAAGGTAGTACCTTCAGGAGTATGTAACTAACTGGTCTTTTTGTTGCACTACCTTTCACTCTTGGTGCTAACGGTGGACTGTTGAAGGTGGGGGTGTTGTTGTTTAAATTTTTGTCAACCCATAGTTTAGAACCATAAGGGAAACGAGTTTTTCACATATTTCACTAGAGGAAAGACTTATCTTTGGGGTTTTTGGACTTGGTCCTGCTTTAGAACATAAAATACTCCTTTTGCATGGCCCTTCTTATACATTAATTTCCTAGAAAAAAATAAGGCACTACTTATTAATTTAAAGCAAGAAAAAACACTATATAAAGATTGTAATACATGCTACTAAATTAACTATAAACTTTGAGGGTGTCATGTTAGAAGGACGTCCACCAGAAGAGGAGTTTGTGGGGATGACATTTACATTGATACCAAGCACTCTCCCTTTCTTGACCACCATCTTTAAAGGGTCCTCAGCATCTATCGCCATCACATCATTTGGTATTGGGTCTACCAAATATGCATCTACATCGAACTCTTCTTCAACAACTTTAGCCTTTCCTTTATCCTTCACCATCACTTCATTTTCATCGGGTTTTATGACATCTGTGTTTTGTATTAACATACTTTGGACTGATCCCTTCCCTATCACGTAAGGGAGCATTGACATTGTCATCTTCATATTTTCATTTTCATTTTTCAACCAAGTGATGCTAGACTCAGCATGACTTAATCTTTCTGAAAGCTATCTAACATAAGCAAGGAGATCATCAACAAAACTAGAAGGATACTGGACATAACCTCTACAACCTCCAACACCCATATTTGTTTCACAAGCATTGCCAAATGAATCCATTTTAAGAAGTGATACTCTTAACTAAATCAAGAAACTAATGAAAGATACTATATCAGCACTCACCAATTGCTATTTATGAACAAACACAATGGTAACAATTTAATTCACCTAATAACAATCAATGCATGGAAATGATTACTTTTAGTCATCTTTACACACAACCTCAGATTTGGAAAATCTTACTAATTAATATTCATGTAGAAATTGGCACATCAACTGTAGTAGCAATTAATTGGATTCAAGGTGTCATACTTTATTCAGTATTTTCATTTTCTTAAGAGTAGGAACTTTTGACAATTCAAACAAGTACCAAACAATACAAAACAATAAATATAAACAATTGACCTATTTTGAACTTTTAACATAGTATTGAATCAATGAACAAAATATTATAAAATTACTTAATGATATTATATTCATTAATTCTATGTCTTATGATTTTATTTAAACCCTACTAATAGCCTGTAAACTATAGAAGATACGTATAATTTTACATGCTTTAAGCTATTTAATGTTTCCAGAAAGTGTTATCCACCAACTCTATTTGATATTAAACATTCATTAATAATTTTGTTCCAATTAACGAAAAATGAAACCTTTGAGTAACAGTCATTGAAACCAAAATTCAAAATCAAACAACACTTTCATAAACGTTATAAAACAACTACTAACAACAAGCTATATTCTAGTAAAACAACTTCTAATGTCATAACCAAACACTTTACAACTTGGAAACATGAAGAAATTACTAACTTACATAACTTAATTTTTCCACTTCTCTAACTGCTTTAAATGTGTTAATCATCATTTCCCCTTTGCTGAAGACAAATTCCTAAAACTAGTCCAACAATAAAACTCATCTTTATATTAAACTCCTTATCCTCAACAGTTGAAGAACATCTTTTAGAGATACATGTTTCGGGGTCTTCGATGAATGCCTCTACACCTTTATTTGCCTTTTCCTCCCTTGAATCCATATCTGAGACCATACAACAATAATGCTCCCAATGTTCCACCGTGTCCACGTATGTGGGAAATGATTCGTATGATGCTTTACGAAATCCACAAACTTGTCTTTCGCAGTCACTCCACCGACTGTAAATCCCGGGTTGAACTCCCTTATACACAACATACCACTTCTTCTTGGCCTTCTCCTTCTTTTTCCAGTTGCAAGAATAGCCACATGACCCGTCCATTAGTGGAGGAGAGGGACACACTCACAATGCAGTTGGGGTCTGCGGGAAACAAAAGCCCTAGAAATGGGGAAAAGGGGATAATAAATTTCAAAAGCCAACAACCACTTGCTACTGTACAATATCTTCCTACTGTACAACATTTCGTGTGCATGCTCATTTTAAAGTAATGTTACTGTGCGGAATTGCCAAATGACATGCATGCCCTCGTATACATATAACCGGTTAAACAAGTCACCCTTCATCATTTGAGCCATTCGTTATATCAACGGACTGAAACCATTTCTAACCGTCCCCCTTTTGGTCCAACATCAAAGTTTGAGGGGATGTTAGAATTTTCCCTTAACATTGCATTGTTCTATTATGATAAAACTAGAATAATATTTTCAATCCTACAATAATTTTAATATAATCATATAGCTGGGTCTTTTTCAGGAGTCCTTCTACAGGTATCTGTTATATGAGCATTTCCTTATGTTCATTTTGTTACTATTCACATTCAATAGGAGCAAGTCATTTGTGAAGAAAATAGTGATGATCTTATCAGGCTAAACTTCTCCTACCAAGCACATGATGCATTCATTTTTCTAGTATGTGTGAAATACCACTAGTGCAGAAAATGGATACGAGGACAGGATACGAGCACGGTTATGTCAAAACCGTGCTAAAAAAAAGGCGGTGGCATTTTTGAAATTTTTGAAGTCACATACGAGGACGGTTGACTGGCAACCGTGCTTAAAACTAGAGCTACGAGCACGGTTGGCAACGAACCGTGCTTAAAGACTGGAAAAATTTTTTAAATTTTTTTTCTGAAAGAGTTATAAGGACGGTTGCTTTGAACCGTGCTTAAAGGTGTCACATACGAGGACGGTTGACTGGCAACCGTGCTTAAAACTAGAGCTACGAGCACGGTTGGCAACGAACCGTGCTTAAAGACCGGAAAAATTTTTTAAATTTTTTTTTCTGAAAGAGTTATAAGGACGGTTGCTTTGAACCGTGCTTAAAGGTGTTTTTATTTTTTAAATTTTTTTTTTTAAAAAACCTACGAACACGGTTGTGAGGGACCCGTGCTTAAAAGGCTAGATACGAAGACGGTTGGAAGAGACCCGTGCTTAAAAGTAGTAAAATAATTGAGCTATTAGCACGGTTCTGAGGGGAACCGTGCTTATAGGGTCATTTTCTCGAAAACTTAAGCGTTGTTTCATTTCCCTCCTCTTCTTCCTCCTCCCTCCATTAAAATAAAAAGGTGTTCTTCTTCTCTCTTTCTCTCTACGAAGGTTTCCATTCGTGCTCCCCCTTGATGTTGGTCATCTACTCACGCACATACAGGTTTCTATTTTTACCCCTCATTTTCATTATTATTTATTTGTTAGGAATTGTAATGAGTTTAAAAGCTCCTCCTTCCTCCGCCCATCGTTCCCACCAGGTATCATATCATAACATTTCTTTCTTTTCTCCTTTTTTTCCATTTTTTAATTTTCTCTTTCTCTTGTCAATTTCTAGTTGTCAGATGGGATCAGCAAGGTTGTCTTTGGAGATATGTTACCAATGAAGAGGTCGAGAGCTTAAACAAACGGTTATGGCAGATCTGCTCTAGAGCCTAAACAAACGATGTTTTGAAATTTTGGTCGAATGAGGTTGGGTGAATTGTTTGACCTGGACGAATGGATCTGTCGAATGGATCTGAGCTTTTTAAGCCATAACCGTGCTTATAGGTGCCACTTTTAAACACGGTTCAAAAACGTGCTAAAATGTGCTAACTTTCCATCACGCTGGGAACAAGCACGGTTCTGGAACCGTGTTTAAAGGCCCAAAATAACCGTGCTTATAGGCCCAAAATGCACTAGTGTACAGGCTAAATTTCTTCTTTCCTCTTCTTGATTGTAGCGTACTTTATTAACTTCTACAGCAATTTAGTTCTGGTTTATCAAGCAGATGACCTTAAACCCCCACCATGCTAAATTCCTAATTGTTAGTGTTACACGTTGGATTTTCCCCATTCAATATTATTTTATTTTTTTTATCAAAACCCAAATCCAATCTCTCAGTTACTACAAAGAGGATCAAATAATACCATTGTGTTCCACATAAACAAGACTACATCTCATTAACCAACATTCTAATATCTTTGGGATTAAATAGACTAAAAGACAGCAAAGAGGATATTGGTGACAGAAGCTTGGGCAATGGATACAAGGTGTTCAGATTGCAAGGTATGAGAGGTACCCTTCATAAAACAAAACACTTATACTGGTTATGTTTCCATATATTCATGGAATTTTAAACTATAATAGAAAAGTTCCATCTTTTATCTAGAATCACTACACCATCATTTACTCACCTCTTCACCAAATATGACCATAATCAGTTCTAGCTTTACATACAAGATTTAAAGGACTCAATGATTTCCTACCTCTAACTTTATCTAGTAGAATAGGTTGTAAGCTTAAGAAGAAGATTTTATTTGAAAATTCAAAGGAAGAGAAGAGATGAGCAGTTGTATACATTAAAAACCAAAATGGATGTCTAAATATTAACCGGGCTGCATAAGATTCTTCCAGAGGAAAAATCATCGGATGAGTACTTCATTTATCAAGGCCCCGAAAATAATAAAAATAAAATAAAATATTGAAACCAATGAGCAAAATTTAAGAGTAACAGCATATGAGTTTCTCCCACAGCAATAGACTAATTATCCAGTCATCTTTGAACAAATTAAACCTGAGTAGTACTTCGAACAAGGTGGGCACCAAAAGAATATTAAATCGATCAATAGGGACTAACTTTAAACTATTAGCTAATAACTGAACAAAAGAAAAAGAGAGAACTAAGGCCTTAGTAAATACACGAGCAATATTTCATGCACTGCAATAAATATCATGGTTTTATAAAGAAGATGAAATACCAAATAACGTAAACTAAACATAATTAGATATTTAGATATAGAGAATTGTTTTCTTTAAACATGGTTAGAATGAAGTCTACCAAGCTAGTCATATAATTGTAATTTAGCATTAAAATAAAATAAAATAAAAACAAGATACAGCATGTAGTGCTACTTATTATTTTAAATACAAATGCCCCATGCCTCACGCCGTCGCACCTGAAGGCCACGTGTGCATGGGCCAACACTTGGATATGGTAAGGGGTGCCTGGACGCCCAGCACAGAGACAGGCCGAGAGAGTACCCACACGAGCCAGCGTGTGGATGCGGGATAGGCGGTGTACGCATGCAAGCGTGTAAACGCGTGGGGAAGGGAAAAGCAAGCAGGAGCATCAGCGTATGGGAAACTCCACCAGGCAAACGCACACCCGCCTATGGGACAGCCACGCATAGGGAAACCTCTGGAAACCAACTAGGTCCGCGTTGGCATGCTATAATTGGCGTTGGTACGCTCATAGCAAAGACAAAATTCAAAGTCTGTGAAAGTGGTTCCTGTGCAAGATTATTCAACTACTTGGGTATCCAATTTATTTATTTTAAGACCAATTAGCACCAAATTTTAGGGACGACATATTTTCTAGCATCTGGATCCGTTGGCAAAGCCATGATTCGATCATTTGAGCAAAATATAAGAATCAATGTGCTTTGGTGACTTAGGCACAGCTCATGGTTCCACAATGTCTAAATGCATTAAAATTCATGAAAGGGGTACTACACATGAACTCTATATGCATATTCTGATTTAGAAACAGTTTAGGAAATTCATGTCCTATGAATACCCCTTTTAGCATATCAAGTTTCATTAATAAATTACATTCTCATACAAATTTCACTTTCAAGCCATCCTATTTTACTCCAAGTACAATACAATAATCTACTTCATGCTAGTTTTTTATCCAGGTTCCCAAACCATCAAAATACAAGCAATTCATATTTTAGCCATCTATTGAAGAATTACCATTCAAAAAATCAGAAAATGTATCTACATGTGTATATATAACCTATGGAGATCATCAAGATATCCGAAACTAGACCACACCATAAAAGACATGTATTCACATTTTACATGACTCCAACTATGACATTTCCAATCCCGTCACTATTCACCCAATGCATTTCAAGTCCCTAATGCATGAAATCACAAGATAAATGTGTATATCAACATCAAGATCATTAAGGCAATCAGAACTATATTAAACATAACTACGCACATGTTTATGTACAATAAGAGCATCCGCTATGGCTGAACAATGCATTTCCACCTTTGAATCACAAAGCAACTCTAATCCCCTGCATTGATTAAACCATCCACAATTCAAAAGGGTGAGTACTAATTAAATAACGAATAGAAATTCAATAAACAGGATGATCACTTTACCTTCCTTATTGTCAAATAAGCATTAGAACATCACATCATTCAACGCAATGGATCGAGCATCCATACAGAAGTAAACCTAACCATTCTTAATAATATAAGCACGAAGGCTTTTGAAATTAAGTAATACATCTCTATAATTTTATCCAAGCATCCATCAACTATACATAACTATCAATACTCACCAATGCAATATATGCATGTCATGGTCTTTGAAATCTTTTCTTTCATTTGTGTATAAAAATGATGAAATACAGATCTGTCTTAATAACATAGAGCAAGTGCCAGATAACCCACTCAGTGAACCATATCACTATAATCGAGGAGCATCTAGGTAACCACACAGTGAACCATAGCACTATAAGTGGTGGTACCCGAGAACTACCAGTGAACCATAGCACTATAAGCGGTAGCCTCAAAAGCAACATGCTACATGTACAGTGAATCAAAGCACTATGATCGTGACAGTCTCTTCAGTAAACCATAGTGCTGGAAATGCATATAATGTCATGAATGCAATCAATGCATGAGATGCGAACCATAGCGCATAAATGATATAATTTTTGACATCATAGCCTACTTTCTTACACCTTTTCACTATAACAATTCACCAATTATCATCATTCATCATGATTAGCCATAAGGTCCAGTAAGTATCACATTATATCAATTTGCATCATAACTATAATCCCTACTTTTATCACACAAGGCATACTACTAAGGCCATTATCCTCAATTTATCACTTAACATTTTCCTTTACAATCGTAGGGAACAAACAACACAGTTACACAACATCCCCTACACATTCAGCACATTTGATTGACTTCATAATATACTTTAATCAATACAATTCAATTTCAAAGATTTAAGCATCATAAATCACGCTTAAAGTTTCAAAGTCTAATTCAATTACAATTCAAGTTCAACAGCAATGTGGCATCAAAACCATTTCGATCACAGAACTATCACACATTCATTCAACACTACACAGGAATCAGAATACCGTTAACATACCTAAGCAAATATATTTTTAATCGAGTTCAAAATCCCAGAATTAAATTCCTACTCATTATTCAACTAGTAATCCCCTCATACGTTTAACAGCGAATTCGGCTTTATGGTTTAAGCTTCAAATCACTACAACACCTTCCAATCATAATGTTCTACTAAATCAAAAATTCCGAAGTTAACAAATATACGTTAATACAAGCTGAAAGGCTTCTAGGCAGCGACCCCGCTTCAAGAAAATTTTCCTAAATTATCAAATAATTCTTTTAACCACACCATAATTAGATTCAACATTTTTCATAACTTAAATAAGGAATCCGCCATAGTTTCGAAGACATGACTTATCAAAATACAATTTCACACTTCGATCACTCTCCGATAGGCTTCCCCTACTCTGAACAACAATCGTTGTATGCTGAAATGACCTCAAAATTTCTTACAATGTCTCTAAACAAAACCCAAGGCTCCTAAAGCTTGTGTTAATTTTAATGGCTGCCACAACCACAAAACTGGAGGGAGAAGAAGTTTGAAATTCGGTTTTGGCACATGCAATGTGGAAACCCATGCAACAAGGAGGAGGTAGTGAAATTAACATCTCTCATGCATGTTCCTTGAAAGCTTTGAAGAGACTTGATGAGAAATTGGTGAAGGAGTATGGTATTGGAGAGGGCACAAAGAGAGGGCTGAGTTTGGAGAAGAAGAAGAAAATGTATTCTGCCTGCAAAAGAAGCATGTGCACAGGTAGGAAAAAGGGAAGAAAGTTTATTTGGAGTAGTACATTAGGAATTAAGGTAGAATTAAAATTTAAGTAGTTGATTATTTGGTTTAATACTCCACTTAAAAATTAGATTTGTGATTATAAGATCTAATCTTTTCTTAATTACTCGGAATTAGTATATTTAGGAAATTAATATTTAGGAGTTGATAAAATTAATTATTCAATTAGATTAGTGTAATCAAGTGATTATTTTAACTAAACACACACTGATTAAGTCATTTAGTATAAGTATAAATACCATTTTTTGATATCTCTCATGATTTAATCTATTAATCTTAATGATCAATTTCCCCAAATTTAAAATTTTGGGATGTTATAACATAAGCTATAAAGTTATTAAAATCATTTTAAATTAGTCATTTTTTAAATTGATTTAAAAGGTACCTAATTAAATATTTAAATTTATTTATCAATAACATAACTTAATCACAAAATGCTACCGTGCATTTTTTAATTCACATATTTAAAAAGTGCGACAAAAAGCTCTTTTTTCTACGCCGTGAACTATTTATGGTGTTTTGAAACCTTACAACGTGGAATATTTAAAAATATTTATTTGCGGCATTTACATGAAGTGCTAAAAATCTTGCATATTCATGGGATTTTTATCTAACTGCTAGAAATGCATTGCCGGGAATAAATTGTTTTTTATAATGGTTCATTTATCTCTTAATTTAAAATTTGAATGTAAAACTTATTCTAAATTTGATATAAAAAAAGGTCGAAGTATTTTGAGTATTTGAAAACTTTAAGGAATTTAAATTCCATAAAATTTAATTCTTATTATTCAAATTCTATCATGGTTAAAATTACTTGTTTGGGTTACGTAATTTAAATCTTTTATATTGAAAATCATTTATTTGGATTAAGTATTTAAAATTTTTAAATTTTTATTTTGTTAAAGGCAGTGCTGGTAGAGGTGGGGTGATAGTGATGGTCGAGGTAGTGGTGGTGGTGAAGGTAGTGGTGGTGGTAACAACAGTGGTAGTAGTGATGTGGTGACATTGGAGGTAGTGGTCATCAAGGTGATGGTAGTAGTGTCAGCGATAATGATGGTGGGGTGGTGACAATGGTAGTGGTAAGGGGGTTGTAGTAATAACAATAATAGTGGTAGTGGTGAGAATTGCGACCATGGTGGCAATGGTGTTGGTGGGGATGGTGGCAGCAATGGGGACGATGGTAGTGGAAACTCGAAAGTGGTGACGATGATAATGATGATGGAGGTGCTAGTGACAAGGAAGTCGTGGTGGTAGAGGTAGAGGAAGTGGTTGTATTGGTGGTGGTGATGGTGACAATAAAAGGGTGATAATGCGGTGATGGGGTGGGTGGAAACTATGGTGATGGTGGCAACTAGTGATGAAGAAGTGTTTGTGGTGGTGATGGTATGAGTGACGGCAACAATTGCGACGTCCTACGTCTTTTTACCCTTATTTTAAATAGTTTTAATTAAATTTCACAATAAATTTTTTGTAATTAAATAATTTAATTATTCCGTAATTACCGAGATAATCATTTTCTGTAAAATATTGTGAAATACTGATTATATAACTCCTACAAAACACAAAATCTATTTGAAATACCGAAAATACAAGTTTTAAAGAGCAGGGCCCTGACGCTACGCAGCCTTGTGCCAGGCTGACGCTCAGCGTCAGCATACCAAAACAACAATTGTTGTCGATTGCCATGAAACTTCACGAGCCACATGTTTTCCCCATTCTGGAACTGTTGGCGTTGTCCGTTTGCCAAAATCTAATCATATGCGTGAGTTGTGCGTGAAATACAGTTTAATTCACTTAGATACAAAACCTTTGCACAAAACTACCTAAATAGACACTAAATGACCCAAGACCTGCATGTACAGTTTTTAAATGACCTAAGGAAGCTATTGATCCCTTTCGGGGGTCCCAAAAACCACAGATCATAAAATCACCTATTTAGTTCCTTATTTCATATAAAATCCACTATATGCATACCCTCAACAAGTAATCAAATTCACCATTCCATTCTCAACCACATCATACAACAACCATGCACGTAAATAGAACCTGCCCATATTCACAAATTAATCATTCAACATTGGCTCCGTGCCACTATACATCAAACTAATAACCAATCATGCAATCATCATAATTCAATCCTTATCATCATCAATGATTCATTAACATCACTTGATCATCATTATCATTCTAATCTTATCAACCATCAACAACCACACATTAATTCACAACTACGCAATCCGATATTGAACACTAAAAGACTAATAAATCGCATAACACATGCTATATTATTACACACGCTAAATCCATACCATAATACAACTTATTACATAATTCTATTATTCCTTAGCATCAACTCTCCGCTTGGCACACCTCCGGGGCATGGTCATCTTCCCTGTCACTGGTCACTAAAATTGAATAAACCACAGCAAGGATGAGTGTTTGGCATATCATAATTAATATAAGATAGAATGATGAATGTAATTATTGAAAATTTATTATTCTTATTATTATTTAACTTACCTGATGTTATTGCATTTATATTTTTTCTTACCCCTATGTCCTAATGCACTATATTTACACATTTCTCAATATAATTTACAACACAACATAACCCACATACATGTCCTGCTATCCAAAATAATATAAATCACATACTACATGCATAATCAATCATCCATCTCATCAGGAAATATCAATTCATATATCACATCACTAACTCACATGCATATCTGACTTCTAGTATCCGGATACTAAAGGATCAGCCTTCAGCTGAAGGTCCTACTTGACACCCTGTGGACCCTTCTTGGTCCACCGAGTCCTGCTTGACTCTCTACCTCAACCACTGGGTCCTACTTGACCACTGGTAGCTCAACTGGGCACAAAAACCACGAGAGCCAGAAAATAAAAGGCTACATATACCATCGGCCGTCTCACACCACATAATCACATATCAAATCACAACAAACACAGCTAAACATCATTAATCTCATGCATAAATGTCAGAAACTAACATATACTCACCATACAGGGCGGCTACACAGACCCTACCCTCACAAGCCATGTTATAATATTTCCTTAATCACCATTCCATCATTTTCATCAAGTCATACATGATTAAAATAACATATATATCACACTACACAACATTAATATTCAGCTCAAGCTAATATTTTTCAAAGTACCACTCATGCATATAGTTCATATACTCATTTCTTTACTTTCTAATACATAACCAGCCACCTTATCATATTTTCTATATATTCAACTATCTAATCATATATAAACATACATATATAATTATATAAATCATTCCCACTTAATCTATATTATTCTTGATCCGGTCTGGATACCGGCCCCTATTCTTATAATGTCAGAGTGACCTCATATAAGGAAAACCGGTGTCCTGGTTCAACATTACCACACTGGATATCCGATGTCTGGCCGTCCGTCCTCATCTCACGATTGCTCCACTTATTTTCTCTATAACGGTTCTTTGTTCATTTTCACAGGACATTTTTATAACTGTTGGCTTTTCTGTCACAGCAAGATAAGAGCCCCTAATAACTTATCAGCGAAGACACTGTATGTAGCAAAATATGTCACGTCAATGGCCTCAGAAAGCAAGTAGATGTGTCAGCAGATTATGCGAAAAAGGTGATTATCCTCTCCTCTTCCTAGAGGATCGTACTCTGATAATTGACCTACCCTCCTGACACATTCTGAGCGTTGAGCCACCCTGATTGACATAATATACACGCTATCAGAGCTAAGGGACCCACCTGTACCCAACGACTCATTTTTTCACGTACAACTATAAATAGCTCATTTCAATACACATGCAAGGTATCGTTGTTCTATCTCACACTTCACTATTACTTCGCTTGATGCACTCTTCTAACTTGAGCGTCGGAGAATCTTCGCAGGTGGCACCACCTTTCGCCCCCTACAACGCGAAACGCTGGTGTGAAGGATCTCCAGGACAACAAGACCGGTCTCTCCCACTGAGAGACCGGATTAACACATCGGATACCTATTGTTTCGGTGTGCAAACCCTAAAAACACCTATAATCTTGTGGCTGGTCCCACACCGGATCCTAGACCCCGGTCCAGACCAGTTCATTGGCACGCCCAGTGGGACACGTTAGAGTTATTCCCATTTTCGCAAAAGTTTGGTTGTCACGATGGAAGGTGATGGGAGAGATTTCGTTGATGGTCATGTGGAGGATGTGACCCATCAACAGACTGGAAGAAGGCTTGTCTTCGAGTCCCCTGTAACTCAAACCCGGAGGATGGTGCAAGCGCAAACACCTGACCCTCGCGATGAAGTTATCAGGAAACTCAGGGAGGAGCTGATGGAGTTGAAACGGGAGAGAGGAGGAGCTAGGGACAGGGCAGCGTCCCATGTAGAGGATGCTCATCATGCATCAGCGAGGGATAGATCTACAACCCTCCAGTATTCGAAGATCCCCACGTATGAAGAGAGAGAGCAGACGCAAGACTCTGGTGATAGAATCGGTACCAGGAGAAGGGAGCAGGTGGTGGTGACTTCAGGGACGTACAAGCTCAGTGTCCCTTTCTCAAGAAGGCTGATGAGCATTGTTATCCCGAAACATTTGCAAACAACTCAGCCACTGTCGATAGGGAAGTATAATGGAGAAACTGACCCCATTAAGCATTTGGATGCTTATGTGTATGAAGCTATGTATCTGGGAGCAGATGAAGATGTTATGTGCAGGATGTTCCCAAGAACGCTGACGGAGGAGGCTCTGAGCTGGTTTAAAAGCTTACCCTTAGGATCTATAGACTCTTGGGAGGAAATGGCTGCTGCATTTGAAAGCCACTTTGTCATCTCTAGGGATATCCCAAGAACCTCCCACACCCTGGCACAGATAAGGCAGGGAGAAACTGAAACTCTTAAGGAGTTCTTGAAAAGGTTTTATAAGGAGGCAGCTCTGGTCCCCAACCTCACGGAGGCCATACAACTCCATATTGTAGTGGAAGCTCTTCAGCCTGGTTCAGCCTTTGCCCTATCTTTGGCAAAGAGCCCCCCAACAACCTTCGAGGAGTTTCGAAGGAAAGCTTCCAAGTACGTGGGCATAGAGATGCATCTAGAGGCAACTGCAACAAGAATGAAGCCTTCAGTGCCCACTCAGCAGCCACGGAGAGAAAAGGAGAGAGTGAGGCCTGAGAAGCATGCCTTTAGAGAAGACTTTGTGAACGCTCGTCCGCATCCACGAGATAGGCGTGTATCATCGTTCGACAACTATGCTCCGTTGAATACCAGGCATTCACAAATCATGAGGGAGGTTGGTTGGCCAACGTTGAACGTCTTTGGTATAAGGAAACCAGCCCCAGTCAAGAGGGGTGGTAACCCACGTAAGTATTGCACTTTCCATGAACAAACGGGGCACAATACTGATAAATGCAAAGCATTAAAGAATACGGTGGAAACTCTCCTTCGGGAAGGAAAGCTGAAGCAGTATTTGTTCAAGGAGAAATCTGTAGATGAGCCTCAGAGGATGGAAAAAAGGAGCAGAGATCCTGATGACGAAGATGACAATGCACATAATCCAGTAAGGAAATTCACTGCAGCCGAAAAGCAGAAGGGAGTAGTGATTGCTGGAGATGCCCAACAAAGTAACATGCCCCAGCAGCAGAGGCAGGGCAGACGAGAAGTGATTGAGATGATAGCTGGAAGAATTGCGGGGGGAGGAGCATCAATCACAGCACGGAAGAATCACCACAGGATGATTCTGTCTGTTCAGGGCAAACCAAGGGATAACCGCCCTTTCAGGGACGGTATGGCGGCTCCGACGGTGTCATTTACTGATGATGATTTTGGCCCAACAATTCCAGGAGGTGATGATGCAGTAGTTATCGTGGCAGTCATAGCCAACAAGGATGTCAAGAGGATCCTTGTCGATCAGGGAAGTTCTTGCGATGTTATCTTTTATAATTGTTTCAAACGAATGGGTTTCAATGATGCAGATTTACAACCCTACACGCAAGAACTCACAGCGTTTAATGGAGCCAAGCAACCCACCAAGGGGTATCTTGACACTCTGATTTCTTTTGAAGGAGAGCCTGGTGCAAGAACAGTCAAGTCAAGAATTCTGGTGATTGATGTGGAATCCCCATACAACGGTATCATAGGCCGTCCAACACTGAATGCGATGGAGGCAATTGTATCCACTCCTCACCTCTTGATCAAATTCATTGACAAGGACAACGGTGTGTCCTCTCTCCGTGGTGATCAGGAGATGGCTCGATATTGTTATAACCTGAGCCTCAACATGGTCAAGTTGGAAGCATTTAACAAGAAGAGGAAGCTGAACGACGGAGGAACAGCGGCAGGGTCTGTCAGTCTAATTGATCTGGACCCCAGAGCGGAATTGAAGATCGATCCACTCAATCCCTCTAAGCCCACACCAGATGGTGGTTCCAGGGATGTTGTCTTAGGAGATTCCTTAGAGAAGGTCACGCACATCAATGATAAGCTGGATTTTGCTATGGAGCAACGCTTATTAGCCCTTCTACAGGAGTTCAAGGTCTTTTCGCATGGACAGCAGCAGACATGCCCGGGATGGATCCTGATTTTTGTTGTCATAAGCTTGTTGTATATCCTGAAACAAGACCGGTGGCCCAGAAGAAGAGGAGGTTGGGACCGGAGAAGCAGAGGGCAGCTTGTGAGCAGACAGAGGAGTTGTTAAAAGCAGGCTTTATAAGGGAGATACGCTACTTTTCTTGGCTTTCTAATGTGGTTATGGTGCATAAAGCTAATGGCAAATGGAGAATGTGCACAGATTATGTGGATCTTAACCGTTGCTGCCCCAAAGATCTATATCCCCTGCCCAACATTGATCGCATGATGGATGATTCATCTGGTTACCAGTACCTCAGTTTCATGGATGCTTATTCGGGGTATAACCAGATTCCGATGTGGGAGGGAGACCAAGAGAAAACTGCTTTTATCAATGACCGCGGTGTTTTCTGCTACACCGTCATGCCTTTTGGATTGAAGAACGCCGGCGCTACCTATCAGCGCATGATTAACAAAGTCTTTGAAGGGATGCACACCAGGCTGGTCGAAGTTTATATCGATGATATTATAGCCAAAACGCCCGCTGGAGGAGACCACATTGAAGATCTGCGACAAGTTTTCACTAGGCTTCGGCAGTACAACATGAGGTTAAACCCCTTAAAGTGCACCTTTGCCGTTCCAGCTGGGAAATTCTTGGGATTCATGTTGACCCAACGGGGCATTGAGGCTAACCCTGGGAAATGTCAAGCAATCCTGAATATGCAGAGCCCCAAGAGCCTGAGGGAGGTCCAATCATTGAATGGGAAAGTGGCCGCTCTAGTTCGTTTCATGCCCAAGATGGCGCACAGGTCCCTCCCCTTGTATAAGGCGTTGAAGAAACACAAGAGTTTTGAATGGGGAGAGGAACAAGAACAAGCCTTCCAGCAACTTAAAGATGTTCTCTCGAGTCCACCAATACTGGTTAAGCCTGACCCTGGTGAGACTTTGATCATATATTTAGCAATCTCTGATGAAGCCCTAGGCGTGGCCTTGGTTAAAGAAACCCCTGAAGGGCAGAAACCGGTATACTTTACTAGTAAGACGTTTCAGGGGGCGGAAGGAAGGTACCAGAAGATTGAGAAAGCTGCTCTAGCAGTCGTGTGGGCATCACGACGGTTGAGGCCCTATTTCCACGCGCACCCAGTACTAGTGAGAACGGATTTGCCTCTCCGTTGAGTGCTTAGCAAGCCCGACCTCGCCGGGAGGATGATAAAATGGTCTATCGAGTTGTCTGAATTTGAAATTTTGTATAAACCTCGAGGAGCCATCAAGGCGCAAGTGCTGGCTGATTTCGTTGTAGAGATGACTGGGGCGGACCCCGCCACCCCTCGAGCGCATTGGACCATTTACGTTGATGGATCGTCGAACAGCAAAGGTTGTGGAGCAGGTGTGGTGGTAGAAAGTGATGATGGTGTGCACCTAGAAATTTCCCTCCGATTCAATTTCAAAACCTCCAACAACCAGGCTGAATACGAAGCATGCTTGGCCGGTCTCCGTGCGGCGATTGACATCGGAGCATCAGCAGTCACACTGTGCAGTGATTCCCAATTGGTGATTTCGCAGATCCAGGGGGAGTACCAAGCAAAGGAGCCGCAACTTCAATTGTACTTGAATTGTGTTAATGAGTTGAAGGGAAGGTTTGAAGTTTTAGAGTTTAAACATGTGCCCAGAGAGGAAAACACCAGGGCGGACATCTTGTCAAGACTTGCAAGTACAAAGCAGCCTGGCAGCACAACAACGGTAGTTCAAAGCACTTTGACATCACCCAGCATACCTCTGTACCCTTCTCTGAATGCTGTCATGGTAAGCTATCCATATGAGGATTCTTGGGTCATCCCCTATATTCGCTATCTGGCTGATGGTCAACTTCCCACTGATGAGAAGGAGAGGAGACGAGTGAAGAGGGAGCTGCCATATTTTACTATGGTCGATGGTATTCTCTACAAAAGGGGATTCTCTGTCCCATATCTTTTGTGTTTGAGAGAGGACGAGGTTCAAGCGGTTTTGGAGGAAGTGCACGAGGGGCAATGTGGGCACCATGCTGGGGGCCGAAGCTTAATGAGAAAAGTCCTCAGGGCTGGATATTGGTGGCCCACTGTGAAGCAGGATTCTGCAGATTTTGTTAGGAACTGCGACGCTTGTCAAAAATTCTCCAATCTCCACCATACACCGGCCCAAGAGCTATCCTCATCTGCTGTGCCTTGGCCGTTCTACCAGTGGGGCCTTGATATTTTGGGTCCGTTCCCCACTGCGCCAGGAGGTATCAAATATTTGATCGTAGGGGTAGACTACTTCACCAAGTGGATCAAGGCAGAACCAGTAGTGCATATCACTTCTGCACGAACAAGACATTTCGTGTATGAAAATATCATAGCTCGGTTTGGGGTGCCGGGGCGGATTGTGACTGACAACGGCACCCAGTTTACAGACAAAAAGTTCACAGATTTGCTGGAAGGACTGGGGATAATCCAGATATTTTCGTCTGTTGAACACCCTCAAACCAATGGACAGGCGGAGGTAGCCAATCGAGAGGTGCTAAAGGGGTTGAAGAAGCGTCTGGGAGAAGCGAAGGGAGGATGGACTGACCAGCTATGTCATGTTTTATGGGCATACCGCACTACGCCTCATTCTTCAACTAACGAATCCCCATACCGGCTGACGTACGGGGTTGAGGCGATGATTCCAGTGGAGCTACAAACAAGATCGGCTCGTGTGGAGTATTTTTCAGCTGAAGATAACAATGCCAATTTGGCATCAGAACTGGACGTCCTCCAGGAGTTAAGGGAAAAGGCTTTTGTCAGAGATCAGGCAATAAAAGCAAAGGCAGCACTCCGATATAATAAACGTGTCCAGTACAGAGCTTTCAATACCAGAGATCTTGTTTTGAGAAAGGCAAGTGTGGGGAATAAGTTTGCTCACCAAGGAAAGCTAGCACCGACGTGGGAAGGTCCTTATAGAGTTTCTGAAGTAACTGGAAAAGGGTCATACCGGTTGGAAGAACTTGATGGAACTCCAATCCGCAACAAATGGAACACTCAGAACTTACGTGCTTATTACAGCTAGTTGGTAAGACGGCGTGTACTCTTTTTCCTTACTTAAGTTTTTTCCCTTTGGGTTTTCTCAAGAAGGTTTTAATGAGGCATGACCCCAACTACGCTCTTCATGTAATGTACTTTCAATTTTAATGAGAATACATTTTAACCGCCCTATCATTCTCACTTTTCTTATGTGTTGTGATTTATAGCCGTAGTTTAATACGCATACACCTCAGGACGGATGAGCTCAACTACCAATTCTGTAGTTGACAATGTAGCTCCTCGAGGAACTGATGAAGACCCCTCAGGACGGATGATCTCAATCACACATCGTGTGTTTTGACGATGTAACTCCTTGAGGTGGAATGGGTTGTAGGGCTGGTCCTTTTTCAAGGCCACAAACCGAACCCCATTCGAAGACAACATGGGTTGTAGGGCTGGTCCTTTTCCAAGGCCACAAACCGAACCCCATTCGAAGATACATGGGTTGTAGGGCTGGTCCTTTTCCAAGGCCACAAACCGAACCCCATTCGAAGACTACATGGGTTGTAGGGCTGGTCCTTTTCCAAGGCCACAAACCGAACCCCATTCGAAGACTACATGGGTTGTAGGGCTGGTCCTTTTCCAAGGCCACAAACCGAACCCCATTCGAAGACTACATGGGTTGTAGGGCTGGTCCTTTTTCAAGGCCACAAACCGAACCCCATTCGAGGACTACATCGGTTGTAGGGCTGGTCCTTTTTCAAGGCCACAAACCGAACCCCATACGAAGGCTTGGGCGCAGTAGGCTGGTTCATCCAGAAAACCACGCTGAACCCCGAGTAACGGGCGCAGTAGGTTCAGGATTAGCCCTGATCCGAACCCCGTGTTGAAGGCTTGGATTGTAGGATTGCACCGAACTCCAAGTACGGTTAGTAGGATCGAACCGAACACCGTGTGAAGACTTGAGGTGTAGGACCAAACCGAACCTCAACAGAAAGGCGTAAAGCTTACCCTTGCCAAAGCTATACAAAAATTCAAAGGCAATATCCGTCTTCAATTATGGAATATCCACCCCAGAGCGGTTGAGCGCTCACATACCCGCTCTACGTCTTCGAGGACAGATGAGCATTTTTATCTTTTTAAGAAGTTAAAAGGTAATTCTTGAGATAAAATTTCCCTTCCCAATGTACTTACACTTGGGGACACGGCATGCTTTAACTTAATTGTCACTTCTTTTTTACAATTTGTTATCTTAATCCGGTGTGATAAGTACGCTTTAAGCAGCTAGGTAACTACACAGAACGGATTCGCAAAGCATTGAAAACAATAAAGTGTATTGTATAGCACTAAGTTATTCAACAATCATACATTCGACGCAAGCAGTTGAAGAAAAACAGCAGTGAATTTTATTTCTAAAAAATAAAAATTGTTCAAGTCACAAGGTAGTTAAAGCTGGAGCTGATCCCAGTACACAGCTATGAATAAAGCATAAATTAAGAGGCCGGTGCCTGATCCTCCGCAGTGGGTACTCCTGCTTTCTCCATTTTGTCCTCTACTCCAGTTTGGGCACCTTCTTGCGCTTCAGCTCCAGAGGCAGCGGTGGACGTTGTTGGCTCCATACTTTGACCTTCTGGAAGGGGAGGCAGTTCATACAGAGATGCACGGGGTTCATGGTGCGAGCCGTCCTTATGAACTTCGACAAGTCTTCCCCCATGGAATTCGAAGAACGGATCTAATCCGTACAAATTCAGCTGCACTCCAGGGTTACGATAATAGACTTGACGAAGGGCCAGGCCGAAGGATTCATACGCCACATTTTTGCATATCTCCAAGGCTTTGGCAGCCTTGGCCTTCGCAGCAGCTAATTTTCTTTGAACCTTGGCAAAATCCTCTCCTGAAGGCCCAGCACTCGCACCACCCTTTTTGAGTTCCTCAATTTGGGCTTGCATCTCCTTCCGAAGGCTCTCCCACTCCTCGAGGTCTTTGTTGCGACCGTCCTCCATAATTTTGAGATCGTCAGCAAGCTTAGCCGATCTCTTCTTCTCCAGTTGTAATTCTTCTTCAAGGAGGGGTATGGATTTGTTCTTTTTCTGGAGGTCGGCAACTTCCCGCTCTAGAGCCTTATTCACAAAATGAACTTGGCTTGCCTCTTCAGTCTTCCTCAGGAGCGTCTCCTTGGTTTTCTTTAATTCTGACTCCACGCCCCTATGAACTTCAGCTTGCTTGGTTGCCCATGTCTCCTTCACCGCGAGTTCGGCTTCAAGTTTTTCAACCTGGTCCATGTAATCCGCCTTCTCGCTCAGGGAATCAAGGAGGCCGGACAGTTCATCCAGCTGCCAACGCCCGGCCTTACAAGCACCTCGGACCCCAGCAGCATCGAGGGAAGGGCGGAGGCAATACCTTGCCTTTGGAAGAGTGGGAGGCATAGACCCCTGAAACCATAAGTAAGGAGAAAGGAAGGAGTCACGCGGAGGATCGAACGCCGGAGGAGGACCATTCCCAGAGTCTGGTTCTAAAGCATTCTGTGAAGAAGGGGCAGAGGATTCAGGAACGGGCTTCTTTCCCTTGTCCTTCTTCAATTCAGCTTCTTCGACCGTCTTCTGACGCTTCTTCACAGGGTCATCAGAGGAGGGCTTTTCTTGGTCTGCCTTTTTTATAAGATGCCTCTTTTTCCTCTTCTTCTCTGGGACGGCCTCCTCGTCGCCCGCTCCAGTGGCCTCAGCTGGTTCTTCTGTTTCCTCCTCATCAAAGAGTGGAACCTCATCACCCACTGCAGAGGTTAGGGGAATGAGGGGAGTTTTGGTGGCGTTCCTCTTCGCCTGGATCTCATTCTCCTCAGAGGAGGAATCATCGTCAGCCATCATGGTCCTTAACGACAACATCTCTGGGCAGGCTCTTTCGATTTGTTCTGCAAAACAAGAAAGGTTGAGTTAGCACATAAGAAGGAAAAAATAATCAGAGCGGAATAATTATGCAATACAGACAGAGTAAGAGCGGGTATTACGGAGGTATGCGTTCCGGATGTCGTCCTCGGCCAAGAGGAGCCTGCTGGAAAATCCTTTGAGGGTCTTCGAGGCCGTCTGCATGGCGCTCAAGACCTCAACAGAATGAGAGGAGAGTTCACTCTCGTCTGTGTAATAAGCACGGCTCATAAGGAGAAAATGCTCGTGCGTCCAGCTGAGAGGAAACTTGGTAAATCCCTCCTTGTTTCGCCAGAAGACCTGCTTATTTGGTTGAATACGGACCCGCGTGTAATAGTTCTTGAAGGAGCGTCCATCCACCTTCGCGGATTCCGTATAAGACTTGAAATTTATCACCCTTGAGTCACTACGGAAAGTAATGAACCCAAGGCCGCCCTTCTTATTAGCACGGCAGACCATTTGGCAATAGTGAAACAGCTTGGCCACAGTGGTGGAGAAGTTGAAATGCTCCCCCAGGACCTCCAGAGCCCAGACTAGACCCCAACCGTTGGGATGCAGTTATTTGGGGGCGCAGTCTAGGAAACGCAGGACGGCCATCTGGAATTCCGTCATGGGGAAGCGTACTCCCAATTTCAAGAAGACGAAGTCGTACATGTAGACTGACCTCTCATCAGGGACGCTGTGGCATATTCTTTCAGAGGGATGCGGTGCCATCACAGCGTACCGTGCCTTGTACTTTTTGTCTAAATATATTTTGCAGCGGAAAGAGACCGTGCATTCCTCCTCACTTGCATGGTGCGAAGGAATCTCTAGGAATTCCTCCTCCACCCAGCAGTAGGGTTTCTCCCTGTTGAGCTTTTCCCAGTCAAGCCGGTGTGCCACAACGTTAACACACCCTTCAGCAGAGCGGAGAACTGGTGTCTTTCCACGTCCTGGAAGGTCCATAGTTGTGCAGGCACGGTGGAACGCGTACGTACTATGGTAAAAAGCAACATCGTCAGAGAGGTAACCTTCAGCATTTGACCCTTCATCAGAGCGGCTGGTAGCCCTCGAGTCAAAGGGAACCTCAGAGCGACGTTGGGAAGAGGATGCTCGTGAGGAAGAAGCTTCGGCTCTCTCTGAGCGACGGGGCCCAGCCACAGGAGGATTCGCTGGAATCCTCCCACCATGGTGGCTAAGGGGGGCACGAGAGCCAGAATTCCCCCTGTTTGAAGAACCAGCGTGGCCTGCTCTAGGGCGCATGATGGAAATAGAATGAACAAAAATTGCAAGGAGTTGAAGGAAAGGGAGGTTACCTAAAGGAAGAAGATCTTTGAGAAGTTTGAAGACGACAGAGAAATTCCAAAGAAATTTGAGCAGAGGTTCACTAAGCTTGAAAACAAGAGTGGATTCCAAAATCTGCTAAGAGTCCCTTTTATAGGTAATGAAGAGGCACAGTGTTTCGTCGAAGGTCACAAGGCTTGCATCAAAACGCAACCTTTTCAAATTAAAACGACTCCGTCGTTTCGTCACGTACGAGCGCGAAAATGGTAACGTTTCAGTAAACATTTTGGCAAAATGGGCCCCCTTTTCAGTTTGAATCCAGGCCCAATAAGCCCAATCAACGGTTACACTCTTCGGTAATGATGGCTCGTGCGCAAAAAAACGCATTTACTGTCCAATCATGCCATGCGCATTTAATGCCTTCAACCACTTTTCGAATACCAAGGGTTTCGATTCTCAAAGACTCTTGGGATTTCCACTATTTATTTTATGTTGTCTGAATCTGTTGTACGCAACGCGAGAAGAGCGGTCACTCGTTTACTAGAGCGTACGCCGCAGAGCTCCCAGAGACCTTCAAGAATGTACCACCGGCATCCAGACTTCTCTAGAATTGTGTAGCTTATATGAGCAACTTAACAGTCCCTCATACAAGCTAGGGGACAGATGATCCGGTCTGGATACCGGCCCCTATTCTTATGATGTCAGAGTGACCTCATATAAGGAAAACCGGTGTCCTGGTTCAACATTACCACACCGGATATCCGATGTCTGGCCGTCCATCCTCATCTCACGACTGCCCCACTTATTTTCTCTATAACGGTTCTTTGTTTATTTTCACAGGACATTTTTATAACTGTTGGCTTTTCTGTCATAGCAAGATAAGAGCCCCTAATAACTTATCAGCGAAGACACTGTATGTAGCAAAATATGTCACGTCAATGGCCTCAGAAAGCAAGTGGATGTGTCAGCAGATTATGCGGAAAAGGTGATTATCCTCTCCTCTTCCTAGAGGATCGTACTCTGATAATTTACCTACCCTCCTGACACATTCTGAGCGTTGAGCCACCCTGATTGACATAATATACACGCTATCAGAGCTAAGGGACCCACCTGTACCCAACGACTCATTTTCTCACGTACAACTATAAATAGCTCATTTCAATACACATGCAAGGTATCGTTGTTCTATCTCACACTTCACTATTACTTCGCTTGAGTATTCACGGAGCTCTTACACTCTTCTAACTTGAGCGTCGGAGAATCTTCGCAGGTGGCACCGCCTTTCGCCCCCTACAACGCGAAACGCTGGTGTGAAGGATCTCCAGGACAACAAGACCGGCCTCTCCCACTGAGAGACCGGATTAACACATCGGATACCTATTGTTCCGGTGTGCAAACCCTAAAAACACCTATAATCTTGTGGCTGGTCCCACACCGGATCCTAGACCCCGGTCCAGACCAGTTCAATTCTTAACAATTCCTAGTTAAATTCTAAGCTTCCCAAAGCTATCATATAATCCAGTCTTAATTAATTATGACCCGAACACCTCCTTACCTCGATTCTAAGCTTCAATAATTTGTTCTTGATGTCAGTTGCGTCCTTCAGTCACTTGATTAACCGTTCCTTTCTCAAATTCGATGTCCACTTTGCCAATCGACCCTCCGACACTCATTCTGGCACCTACGGTCACTGAAACACATGACCCATTAGTACATTGCCTTCCTTAACATGCCAAACTCAAAACCCAAGCTTCATAAGTCCATAAAACCGAAATCCAAACCTCCAACATCACATACAAATTCGATTTTGAGGGGGAGAAAGGGGAGGAGAGGAAGAAAGATTAAAATAGAGGTTCCCACATGCATTACCTCAACTCTTAAGGTCCAAAACGTAAGAAATCAAAATCTTCCACCAAGTTTTGAGCAAAATTCACAGGGGAAAAGAGAAAGGAAGAAGATGGTGTTTTGAGCATTCTATTTTTGCATGTTTTATTTAAAGTGATCACGACGCTGATGCTACGCGTCCCATCGACGCTACGCGTTAGGTCATTAATTCCCTCTTGACGCTACGCATCATGGCCAAGCCACACGCCAAGGTCCTAATGCCATTTTCTTTAAAAATTTATTTTAAATATTATTTTCTACTTCATATCCCTTATTTATTATTATTTTAAGGTCAATTACATTTTTATTCATTTCCAAATTATTAATCATCCGGGATGTTACATCCATCCCCCTAAAAAGGGATTTTGTCCCTGAAATCAACATACCTCATTAGAAAATATGGGGATATAACCGCCTCATGCCAGACTCCAATTCCCAAGTATAAGTTACTCCATTCAGATTTTCCCATGTCACTTTTACCAAAGATACCTCCTTACTTCTCAACCGCTTAATATGATATCCCTCAATGTAAATAGGTGCTACCTCTACAGTCAAATCACCTTTCAATTCAATAGAATCTTTAGTACAATCATTGAATCAACACAACTTGATCATTCATTTCCTAAATCAACTCGGGCCCCAGCTAAACTGCATCACTATTTTCATTCCAACATAAAGGTGTACGACACCTCCTACCATATAAAGCCTCGTAAGGTGTCATTCCAATGCTACTATGGCAACTGTTATTATAAGCGAATTCCACCAATGGCAAAAACCGCCCCCATGAGTCGCCTTGTTCCAATACACAAGCCCTAAGCATATCCTCTAGTGTCAAAATAGTCTACTCAAATTGGCCATTTGTTTGAGGATGGTAAGATGAACTTAACCTTAACTCAGTATCCAACTCCTATTGCAAACTTCCCCAGAATCTGGAATTAAATCGTGGATCACAATTAGAAATGATAATCGAAGGTACACCATGCAATCTTACAATCTCAGTAATATACAATCTGGCTAGTCTATCCAAGGACCATTTTATGTTCATATCCAGAAAGTGAGTTCTTTTAGTCAGTCGATCCACAATCACCCAAATGGCATTACATCCAGAACGGGTTTGAGGTAACCCAGATACAAAATCCATCGTAATACTTTCCCATTTCCAAATCAGAATCTCTGAAGGTTGAAGTAAACTAAGAGGTCTTTGGTGTTCAACCTTGCATTTTTGACATATTACATAAGATCTCACATACTCAACGATCGCTCTCTTCATTCCTGGCCTCCAGCATTCCTTCTTCAAATAATGGTACCAAAATGAATACTCAATGAACACTTGTGCGCTTCAGATAACACAACTTGCCTGAAATCTCCTTCCGCAGGCACCACAACACGGTCTCTGAACCGCCAAATACCATCACTGCCTCTAGTCAATTCCATATCCTTACCCGTAGCTTAAGCATCCAGTAACTCCAATAACTCCTCATCATCCTCTTGAGCCGCTGCTAAAGATTGCAAAAATTCATTGGAGATCTTCAACATTCCAATTACCATTTGATTTGGGGTTTGCACAATCACCCTAATGTTCATGTCACAAAAATCTTCAAGTAACTCTTGCTCCTTTCCTATCAAGAAAGCTGCATACAACACTTTCCTACTCAAAGCATCTGCCACAACATTCGCCTTACCAGGATGGTATTGTAGGTCAAAATCGTAATCCTTTAAGTACTCCACCCGTCGCCTTTGCCTCATGTTTAACTATTTCTAATCAGATAAATATTTCAAGCTTTTATGGTCACTGAATACCACAAAATGAGAACCATACAAGTAATAACGCCATATTTTTAAAAGCAAACCACAGCTGCAAATTCCAAATCATGAGTAGAATAATTCCGCTCATGAGGCCTCAGTTGCTTGGAAGCATAAACAATTACCCTATCATCCTGCATCAACACACATCCCAAACCAAACTTGGAAGCATCATAATATACCACAAATTCCTTCATCACATCAGGTAATGCAAGTACCGACACCTTCAAAGTCTGGAAAATCAATTCACATTTCTTAGTCCATATAAAAATAGTCTCCTTCCTTTCAACTTAGTCAAGGGAAGCACGATACAAGAAAATCTGTTGATAAAATAGCAATAATAACCTGCCAATCCTAAGAAGCTTCTAATTTCAGTCATGGATTTAGGCCTCCCTCAAGCCATAACCGCCTCAATCTTAGATGGATCCACAGACACCACATCACAAGAGATCACATGCCCCAAAAATTGCATGCTAGCTTCCCAAAAGTCACAATTAGATAACTTCATATATAATTTCTTCTCCCACAACACTTGTAAAACAATCTGAAGATGTTGTGCATGCTCCTCAATGGATTTTGAATATACCAGAATATCGTCGATGAACACTACCATGAATTGATCCAAGTAAGGCTGAAAGATCTGGTTTATATAATCCATAAAGATAGCTGGAGCATTAGTCACTTTAAAAGGCATCACAACATAATCAAAATGACCATATTGAGTCCGGAATATCATCTTTGGGATATCCTCCAATTTCACCCTGATTTGATGATACCCGGACCTCAAATCAATCTTAGAAAATACCACAGCACCTCGCAACTGATCCAACAAGTCATCAATCTGCGGTAAGGGATACTTATTCTTAATGGTCAATTTATTCAACTGACGGTAATTGATACACATATGTATACTGTCATCCTTGTTTTTCACAAGCAATACCGGAGCACCCCAGGGTGAAGCACTCGGTCGAATGAACCCTTTCTCTAACAACTTATTCACCTATTTTTTTACTTCAGCTAACTCCACCGAAGACATTCTGTACGGTACACGGGACACAGGTTCCGCCCCGAGAATTAAATCAATAGCAAAATCAATCTCCTTACAGGGAGACAATTCCGGAATATCTTTCGGGAATACATCAGGAAAATCACAAACCACCAGGATATCAGCAGGTTTAAGATTATACCGCCCCTCCAAAGCAAACAGAATAACATAGGTTACAGATAAATCACTCACCACTTTCTTTGTGTCAAGTTCCTAAGAGAAGATTATAGTCTTGCGGTAACAATCCACCATAACGTGGTTAACGGCCAACCAATCAAGACCCAAAATAATATCTAAATTCTTCAACGGCATACAAATCAAGTTCACCAAGAAGGAACGCTCTTCAATTCGCATTGGCAGTTCCCTATATATAGTGGTTGCCCTAAATGTGGAACCAGTAGGAGTGGAGACACTAAGAGCATTCTCCATTAACACCACCAGTAAGCTAAGCCGTCGAACACAGTTTTCAGAAATAAAGGAATGTGTAACACCATAATCATAAATAACATTTACCAGGTAGTCATGAATAATATATTTACCCTGCACCAGATTATCATTTCTTGCAATCTCAAATGCATTGAAAGCAAATACTCGCTCAGCCATAACATTTTGAGCACCACTGGACTGAGCATCAGACCGTCTCGGGTGTTGACCTCCACGGCCATCGCCGCCTTGGCCTCCCTATTGAAAATTACCTCTACGAATCATAGAAGCATTTGCCCGATTACCTTGTCCACCCTGCTGCTGCCTCTATAGGCAATTAGGCCTCAATTGCCCCAGTTGTCCGCATTGGAAACAAATAATTTAGTTAGCAAGACAATGCTTTATAATATGGCCCTCCTGATCACAGTTATAACATGAACGAATTCTTGATTGGCTACTAGAACTATTGTTAGAACCACGACCAGAAGAAGATAATGATGATGCGGAAGACTTGCCACCACGTAAAAATTGACCTATCTTCTTAAAATTGAATCCTTTTGCTTTCAATGGTTTCTTGTCCCTTGATTGGGATGCTCTCTGCAACTATACTTCCTCAGTAAGTCTGGCCTTGTTCACCAGAGTAGGGTAGTCACAGATTTCAAGAAGAACAATTACACTTCAGAGTTTAATCCCCAGACCAACTTCATATTTTGCACATTTACTGCCCTCAGTTCTTTCCAAAGAAAACAAATGGTAATAATCATATAGCTCATCAAACTTTGTTGTGTATTCAGCTACAGACATCCTGCCTTGTTCAAGTTTCAAGAATTCCATCTCCTTGTGGATTTTATAATTATCTGGAAAATATTTTGCAAGAAATCTCCGTCGAAAATTCATCCACACTAGTGGTTCACCAGTAGCATTCATTTGAACCTTGGTTCTTGACCACCACACTCGAGCTTCATCTTTCAATTGATAAGTGGAAAATTGCACTTTCTATTCTTCTGAACAATTAAAATACTTAAAAGCTTGCTCAATATCACACAACCATACATGAGCTCCATCATAGTCATGACCCCCTTTGTAGGTAGGTGGGTTCCTCTTTAGGAATTTATCAAGAGTCGGGCCAGATTCAACCCTCCTCATCATTTGTGAAAACCTTTCAAAGAAATCATCACCTCCACCTAAATTAGATCCTTCCATCATGATTTAATTCTACAATATCCAAACACATCACCATCAACAACCAATAATTTACCAGGGATTAAAATAGTTACCTTATATATACAAATGACATGTTACTGCCGGAGTGCCAAGGGATTGATGCCAAGTTAACCTGTCAATAACACAATCAACTATAGACAAAATGTAATAAAATGCAAAAATAGTCCGGTATAGGACTCACACAATTCATTACCTCTACCCATCAACCAAGTTCGGAAAAGAACCGCTCTGATACCACCTGTGACGTCCTACGTCTTTTTACCCTTATTTTAAATAGTTTTAATTAAATTTTGAAACAAATTTTTCACAATTAAATAATTTAATTATTCCATAATTTCCAAGACAATCATTTCCATAAAATATTGTGAAATACTGATTATATAACTCTTACAAAACACAACATCTATTTGAAATGCCAAAAATACAAGTTTTAAAGAATAGGGGCCTGACGCTATATGCCAGGCTGACGCTCAACGTCAGCACACCAGAACAGCAGTTGTTGTTGTGATGCTTTTTAGGCCAATCGGCCAACTTCTAACCTACCTAATTGGCCCGTTTCAGATCCGATTGCCACAAAACTTCACGGGCCATATGTTTTCCGCATTCCAGAATTGTTGGCGTTGCTCGTTCGCCAAAATCCTATCATATGCGTGAGTTATGCGTGAAATGTAGTTTAATTCACTTAGATACAAAACCTTTGCACAAAACTACCTAAATGAACACTAAATAGCCCAAGGCCTGCATGTACAATTTTTAAATGATCTAAGGAACCTATTGGTACCTTTCGGGGTCCAGAAACACGCCGGATCATAAAATCACTTATTTAGTTCCTTATTTCACATAAAATCCACTATATGCATACCCTCAACAAGTAATCAAACTCACCATTCCATTCTCAACCACATCATATAACAACCATGCACGTAAACACAACCTGCCCATATTCACAAATCAATTATTCAACATTGGCTCTGTGCCACTATACATCAAACTAATACACCAATCATGCAATCATCATAATTCAATCCTCATCATCATCAACGATTCATTAACATCACATGATCATCATTATCATTCTAATCATATCAACCATCAACAGTCACACATTAATTCATAACTACGTAATCCGATATTGAACACTAAAAGACTAATAAATCACATAACACATAATATATTATTACGCATGCTAAATCCATAACATAATACAACTTATTACATAATTCTATTATTCCTTAGCATCAACTCTCCACTTGGTGCACCTCTGGGGCATGGCCATCCTCCCTGTCACTGGTCACTAAAATTGAATAAACCATAACAAGGGTGAGTGTTTGGTATATATCATAATTAATATAGGATAGAATGATGAATGTAATTATTGAACATTTACTATTCTTATTATTATTTAACTTACCTGATGTTATTGCATTTATATGTTTTCTTACCCATATGTCCTAATGCACTGTATCTCCATATTTCTTAATATAATTTACAGCATAACATAACCCACATGCATGTCCCGCTATCCAAAATAATATAAATCACATACTACATGCATAATCAATCATCCATCTCATTAGGAAATATCAATTCATATATCATATCACTAACTCACATGCGTATCTATCTTCTAGTATCCAGATACTAAAGGATCGTTCTTCAGCTGGGGGTTCTACTTGACACCCCGTGGACCCTTCTTGGTATATCGAGTCCTGCTTGACTCTCAATCTCAACCACTGGGTCCTACTTGACCATTGGTAGCTCAACTGGGCACAAAAACCACGAGAGCCAGAAAACAAAGGGCTACACATACCGTCGCCCGTCCTACACCATATAATCACGTATCAAATCACAACAAACATGGCTAAACATCGTTAATCTCATGTATAAATTTCAGAAACTAACATATACTCACCATACAGGGTGGCCACACAGACCCTGCCCTCACAAGCCATGTTATAATATTTCCTTAATCACCATTCCATCATTTTCATCAAGTCATACATGATTAAAATAACATATATATCGCACTACACAACGTTAATATTCAGCTCAAGCTAATATTTTTCAAAGTACCACTCATGCATATAGTTCATATACTCATTTCTTTACTTTCTAATACATAACCAGCCATTTTATCATATTTTCTCAACATTCAACTATCTTATCATATATAAACATACATATATAATTATATAAATCATTCCCAGTTAATCTATATTATTCTTAACAATTCCTAATTAAATTCTAAGCTTCCCAAAGCTATCATATAATCCAGTCCTAATTAATTACGACCTGAACACCCCCTTACCTCGATTCCAAGCTTCAATAATTTGTTCTTGGTGTCGGTTGTGTCCTTCGATCACTTGATTCACCATTCCTTTCCTGAATTCGATGTCCACTTCGCCAATCGACCCTCCAACACTCATTTCGGCACCTACGGTCACCGAAACACACGACCCATTAGTACATTGCCTTCCTTAACATGCCAAGCATAAAACCCAAGCTTCATAAGTCCATAAAACGCGAAATCCAAACCTCCAACATCACATACAAATTCAGTTTTGAGGGGAAGTAAAGGGAGGAGAGGAAGAGAGCTTAAAATAAAGGTTCCTACATGCATTACCTCAACTCTCAAGATCCAAAACGCAAGAAATCAAAAGCTTCCACCAGGTTTTGAGCAAAATCCATAGGGGAAAAAAGAAAGGAAGAAGATGGTGTTTTGAGCATTTTGTTTTCGCATGTTCCATTTAAACTGATCGCGACATCGACGCTACGCGTCAGGTCATTAATTCCCTTCTGACGCTACGTGCCATGGCCACACCACGCACTAGGATCCTGATGCCATTTTCTTTTAAAAAATCATTTTAAATCTTATTTTCCACTTCATATCCCTTATTTATTATTATTTTAAGCTCAATTGCATTTTTTTATTTCTAAATTATTAAACATGAGGGATGTTACAACAATGGTAGGGGTGGTAGGGATCATGGTTTTGGAATTTTTAGCGGTGGTGGCAATAGCAGGGGTGATAGCAATGATGGCAACGAGGCATTACTGGTGGTGACAATGGCAACAACGAGAGTATGGTGGCGGTGATGGTGGTGATTATAGTAGTAGTAGTAGTTATGGTTGTGGTAACAGTGGTGACAATGGTAATGCCCATAAGGGAGGTTAGTGGCAGGGATGGTAGTGGCAACAACAGTGTCAATAATGACCATGGTGGTGGTAGCAACGAGAATGGATATAATAAGGTAATGGTAGGGGTAATGATGGTGACGATAAAGGCTAATGGTGGTAGCAACAACAATTATGGTGGTAGAGGTGATGATGGCGGATGAGGGAATTTAGATTTCTTTCCATATTGGTAGAATTTTAAATCTCTCATTTTTAGTTATATTTTAATTCTCTTAAAAATTTTATGAATTTTAAAATTACTATAATGTTAATATCTAAACAAGGTATTGTTATTGCTAGTGTTTAAAATCCTTTGTTAAAATGAATTCCTCAACTAAATTTCTTGACTTTCTTTTATTAATGGGGTCATTCAAAAAATTTTTATGAAAATGAGGTTCTTTAAAAAAAATATGTCTAGGGCTGTTTTGTGTGTCGTATGGGTCCCATATGACATATAAAATCGTATCTGCGAAGTGCGACACCACCAGAATGTGACACATAGCTGTGTCACATTTGGCTTGGACGGTACACTATTATCAGTGGTTAAAATTTACAACCACAGACAATTAGTCTCAGGAAGTGACAGGTGACAGGCTTAACCATTGTCAGCGGTTAAAAACCGCTGACAATAATACAAAAAACTAAGATATAAAATAATTATTTTAAGAAAATCAATATACGTAAATAAATTTAAAATGTAATGCATTAAATAACACAAATATTTAACTAAAATACTCTATTTATTTAAAATCAATTATTTTGAATTTTTAATTAATTTTGGTATTAAATATAGTAGATTTGATTTAAATAAATATAGTATTTTAGTTAAATTCTAAAATTTTTGGTATTAAATACAATAGATTGGATTTAAATAAATATATTATTTTATTTAAATATTATATTATTTGATGCATTTCATTTTAAGTTTACTTATGTATATTGAGTTTTTTTAAAAAATTAAATCTATGTTTTTATATTATTGTCAACGGTTAAAAGTTTTAATCGCTGACAATGGTTAAGCTGGTCACCTATCACTTCCTGAGACTCATTGTCTGCGGTTGTAAATTTTAACCGCTGACAATAGTGTGTCGTCTATGCCAACTTCAACACAGTCATATGCCATGTTTTGGTGGTGTCGCACTTCGCAAATTTTTTTTAAAGAACCCCATTTTCATAAATTTTTTTTGAATGGCCCATTAATTAAAAAAAGCCAAATTTCTCCATCTAAACAAGAAGCCGATTTTGTATTTTTGTCCTTTTCTTTTTTCTCTTATTCTTTTCTTCTTTAGCAATTTTTTCCTCTGAATTTTTTTTCTTGTTATTCACAATTTGATAATAGGAATTGGTTACTCAAATTTTATTGTGTGTATTCGAAGTTTTTTCTATTAAATAAATCATTATGTATAGATTATAATTTATTAGAAAAATTCATAAACAACTTTGTAAAAAACAAGTTATTAGTATATATATATTTTCTATAAATGTTCACAATAATATTTTATAAGTTTATAGTAAAATTTAAAAATGAATTATAAATTACACCTAACCCAAAAAATATTTATTGCATCTCTAGACTTAGAGCTTGTTTGGTTCAGGCGTGCAACCTCCGTTGTCCTCCGTCGCGGTGCGTTGAACGGACAGATCTCCGTCGCCCCTTCGTTTGGTTCGTCTGATTCCTCCGTTCCGTCACTGTGAACGGAACGTCGTTGGCCAGAACCCGCGTCCAACGGAAGGAGCTTCCACTCGCCTCCACTCAACGGCGTTCGGTGAAAAGACGGAGATACCCTCCCAACGGCTATAAGGTGCTGAAACCCGTGAGCTACGACATCCCCTTCCTCAGATCTGGTGGTACGAGGCACGAAGAAACAAAAGTCGACGGTCTTCCTCCGGCGAGCGATTTGAGCATCTGCAACCCGACTTGTTCAAGTAAAAAAACCCCTTCCCTGTTTCTTTTTTCCATTTATGTCTTCTCTAGCTAGCTGGTTTTTTGTGTATGTGGGTGGGATCGGGACTTGGGTTGAGGTTGGGGTGAGTGATGGGATAGGCAGTAATGGGTTAAGGTTGGGGTGGGTAGATTAGGGTAGTGGTGGTGGTTGGGTGAGTGATGGGTTGGGGACGGCGGGTTGTATGGGATTTTGTTGGGTTGGGCTTGGGTTCTAGGTCGGGTTGAGGGATGGCTTGGGGTGGTGGTAGCTGTTGGATGTAGGTGGTGGTGGGTGTTGGAAGAAGGTGGTGGTGAAGGTGGCTCGGATGGACGGTCAGGATGGCAAGCTGATGATGGACGGTTCTGATGTGTGGTGCATGCGTGTGCATCTGTTGGAAGGTGCACCATAAAATTTTTGACATTTTTTGGTTTTGTTTTTTTATATAATTTGGATTGTTTAGAATTTTGTATGTTGGTTAATGATCTATGCTGGAAGGTTTTGTATGTATTGTAAGGTTTTACATGTATGGAGTTAAAATTTGTTGATGGAATATTAGGTTAGGTTATTTAATTTACTTTTGTATTTATTAAATAAATTATTTAATTTTAGTTAGTTTGTAGCATTTAAAACATGTTTATGGAATTAATATAGTTAGTACACGTAATGAATGACGAATAACGAGCGATGAGACATTAGAAATCGTAAGCATTTGCGTAAATGCGATAATTAAAGTTTCATTCCGTAAAAAACGAAGGGTAATTAACAATAATTTTAAATTACATTGCGTAAAGAACGGGATCGTAGCGGGTCGTGGTTAGTTATAACAAATTGATGTTGTGATTTGTGTCCGACAACGTTTTTTTAACAAATATATTATCATTTAAATTTTTTGACAATAACTTAATTTAGTTATACAACCAAAGTGACTGTCATTTTTATTAAATGTTGATGCTAAAATAAAATGGTGACCATTTAATTTGTTATTACTTTTTTAAAAATGAATATAGTATTAACTGTTATAGAGATGAATTAAACTAAATTAATTAATTAAATTATTAAAATATTATTTTTAAAAATGTTTAGGGATGAATTAAAATAATTTATTAAGTAATGTCAATTTTTACTATGTAGATGCTAAAATAATTTGGTAACCATTTAATTTGTTAATAAGTTTTTAATAATAAATATAGTATTAACTTTTATAAAGCTGAATTAAAATATTTAATTCAAATAATTTTTATAAAAATTTAAAATAAATTTTTATGAACCTGAATTAAAAAAATAAGTAAAATAAAAAAATTAAAAGTGTTTAGGGATGAATTAAAATAATTTGTTTTATTATATATAAAATTAATCACATTAATTAATTTGTTTTATTATATATAAAAAATTTACATTAATTAATGTTTAATATATTCATTCATTTATTAAATATGTATTATTAAATTTAATCCACTTTTAGGTTTTATATTATACATTTAATATTAATATAAACAAATATACACACAAATTATATATATATATATATATATATATTTAAATTATACCATTTTTAGTAATTTCACCCTCAACTACCATTTTCCAAACTCAATTCTACTACAAACCAAACAAAATCACTACAACTTAACTCACTTTAACTCAACTCTCAACCAAACAAAACTTCGTTTACAAAACACCAGTTTTCTAAACTCCATTTACAAAACCCTAGTTTTCTAAACTCCATTTACAAAACCCTAATTTTCTAAACTCCATCAACTCAACTTTATACCAAACACCACCTTACCCGTGCATCCACGCGACTTGCTAGTAATTACCCCCCCCCCCCCCCCGTTTTGATCCCTCGGAGTCTCCGTTTAGGGTTGTTTCCCTTTTTTATTTATAAATATTTTTTTTCAGATATTTATTTGTTGTCCTCACCTCACTAAATCACCTTGTCTCAGTCTCTCTCTCTCATTCTCACTCTCACTCTCTCACATCACTTCACCCACTCCTTTTTTCTATCTCAAGAAGACAAAAAGAAACACCCAACAATAGCAAAATGTACTTTTTTTATTGTTTCCTGGTAAGTGTTGCTATGTCCCATGTTTTTGTATCTTCTTGAGTTTTCAGTAATTTTCCTGTTTTCCCATTTATCTCTATGTCTCACATTTTATTTATTTGGGTCCCCACATGCATATTTCCACTGCTTTGCAGAACTGTACCAATTTTATGGTCAATGAAGTAGAGTACCTGGTGCCGAAATCCACTGTGCTATGTCCACTGCTACTTTTGGCTGGCACTGTGTGGAACGTGGATTTTGGAAATGCTTTGAGTGCATGAAAAAAAAAACCCTCATTGGGTGCTCTTGGCTTGCTCTGAATTTGACTTCTTGTTGTAAAAATTGAAACTTTTACTCAATATTAGTATTTTTGTAGTTGAGGGTGTTCTAGAATTTTATTTTTGTGCACTTCTTGCACCCCTTTTCACATACCACTATGCTGTTTTTTCTTTGGACTCAACTTTGCCATGTGAGGTGTGACCAAGTGGCTGTCTTGTTCCGTAACAAAGAATATGATTTGCAAAGTTGACGTTCCTTATGAATACATCATGCATAACATTTTTCTTTTGCTGAAACCAATGCAATCCGTCTTAAGAAAAGAAGTGGTCTAAATACACAGACACAAGCACACTCCCATTATATGTGTGTGCAGAGTGTTAAGTGTGATAGCAGAAAAGAACTAAATAACTAATCTTGACTATTTCATCATCGGGCAAGACTGACTTCTCCCACATTTCACTAATTTGATATGTCATATACACATAGGGGACATAAGAGAAAGACTTAGGTGACAGTTATATTTTATTATTCATGAATAATATTAAAATATATTGGTCATGTGATTTTTTTAAAATTTATCTGGCTTTTTAAGTAATTATGTGACTGAAAAACTTATTATCATGATTATCCATGAATGATTGTATGGTCCAAATTTACTATTCTCCCTCTTATTTAAGAATTTTTCTCATATGATACGTCCCCATATATATATTGCAAATGAGTTATTGAGATGACCTGTGTCAACTTGAACTTTTGTTTGTTGTGTTCTTGGATGTTTATTTCCTTTTGTCTTTACCAAGCTTTTTATTTGATGTAGGAACATATGATTGCAAGCTGTGGTAGACAGATATAGTTCTTTTGTGTTCAAGTTTCATAACTGTTCAAATAATTTGAAGATGACAATTATGCAAAGTGAGCAACTTAAACTTGATCAACAAGAAAAGGGGTTTAGTAATTTACTTGAAAACTTTGATCTGAATGTGACTGCTCAAGAGCTGGAGCAGCATCCTGATTTGCAGTGGGGGTTATTAGAAAACCGCTGTAATCATTATAGTGAACTGTCTGGAAGGATGGTGAAGCACACAGAAAACCTTATTGTGGAGGCCCGACAACAAGGAGAACAGGTTCCTCTGACAAAGGCTTTTGAGGGGCGCGTAACGCATGTCGATGACTTGTTGATTCTTGCACAATCTGCTGAGATAGTCGCACAATCTGAAAATGGTGTGGTTGGGTTGCATATAAATAATAGGAAAAATAAAGGTGAACCCGGGCAGATTAAAAATTTGGAATTCATTATGATTGATTTCATTTGATATTTTGCTAATGTTGTGTCCTTTGTTGTCAATCTAGGCGTACATAGTGACTTGGTTGATCAAATGTCGCAAGAATATGTTAGCAATATAACTGCTGATGGTTAGTGATGCTATCTCTATTCAACTTTCATATGCCTTGTGCTCTTTAGAATCCCAATGTGAGGATAATTAGATAACTGTATCTGTCTTATTTGTTTATAGATCAGGAATGCTCTCAACAGCTTGATATATTGTCAACAATTTCTCATGTAAGTAGTCAACAGTGTGGGTTTTATGGTGAGGCTACCAGAACCCGCTTAACTCAAATTCGAAAGCAGGCTAGATGTAAATATCTTATATTGGCTCAAGATGGGGCCAGAGATAGCCCCTGCAAACGATCACAAGGAAAAACAATCCGTCTGAACCAAATAAAGCATCAAGCTCGGTGTAAAAGTAAGAACAATTTGTTAATGATAACTGGACCCAGAAATGGGCAGGTGGGTGGGAGAATACTTCGACTGAGTCAGATGAAACATCAAGCTCGGTCCAAAGGCAATTCAATGGCGACGGATGGGAATGAGGTGCATATGGAAGAGAGTCTGCCTTGCAACACATTTAAAGGTGAATATGTTAGGAAATTAGATCCATTTCCATCAGAGAATTTTCTTTTAAAACAGAGAAATAAAGTTAGGAAAGAGTACAATTAACACACAAGATTTAACGTGGAAAACTCCAAAACCGGAAAAAAACCACGGGACAAGCTCTGAAAAATATTCCACTATAACAAGGATAATTACAATATCCTTACCGCACTCTTTTATACCAAAGATACAAAATATAGTATTTCCTAGTGAGACCCACTCCTATTCTCGTACTACTAATTTAATACAAAGGAGTTATAAATGTTGTACACAAACCCGAGTAATACACTCAAAATTTACCCAACACTATTTTTCTCTCACTACAAGAACTCTTAAAGCTCTCTAATTTTTCCTTGCTTCTATGCCTTGGTGCATTTTCCTTCATGCCATGCCTTGTGTTTAGAGAAGGGAAATGCATACCACTTACATTAAAAAACAATTAAAGCATGCCTAATTTTGAACAAGTTGGTGTCTGGTGGCAACCAATTTTGACTGGTTGTTACAATCTCCCCCTCCAGTCAAAAGAAACTTGAATCTAGTATGCTCCCCCTCAAGCAGAAATCCTCCATACAAGAATCCCCACCTGAATCCATCACCAACTCAGCTTTCATTGTCTACAACAACAATCAATGTTTCATTGTCAATACCGACAATCAGTTCCTTTCATTGTCTAAACCAATAATCATTGTCTTCATCGACAAACATTATTCAAATAAAACAAACATACTCCACCATAAAGAGTACACCCACTTGGAACTGGGATATCCCAAGAATTTCTTTTCCGGCACATGTCGAAAACCTTGTTGAAAAATATGGTGCAACTTCCATGTTGGCTTCCTCCGGAAGTTCTTCAGCCATCGACAAAACTCCACCACACACCTTGCATCAATACTGCCAACCAATGCCTATGTGCAATTATGGATCCGCTAGCAATAACTTATCCTTTTCCATGGCAACGCGGATATGCCACAAGGATACACATTTCATCTTTATAGAACATCACTTTCCCTGAAAACAAGGGAAACATTGCTAGCACTTGACTCAGAGCCCCTTTCTGTTGTTGATCCTCTTGGACAATTTTTCTTTATATGCCCAGTCCTTCCACATTTCCAGCATACCAAATTTCTTTTTTTCACGTAAGGCCCATTACTAGCCACCAATGTCGAGTTTGATGAAGAACTATTTTCATTTTTTATTGATGATCTTACCAACAACTTCTTCAAAGCTCAAAGTTTCCTTCCCGTACATCAAAACAGGTTTGATGTGTTCATAGGAAGACGGAAGAGACCATATGAGCCTTAACGCCTTATCTTTATCATCAACTTTGACCCCAATAGCCTCCAATTCAGAGACAATACCATTGAGGGCACTTAAATGATCTGAAATTTTCATATCATCTTCCATGCGTAAATTATGGAATTGTTCCTTCAACAACAATCAATTTGAGATGCCCTTGGCCTGATATAATCCTTCGAGTTTCTCCCATAGATCTTTGGCTGTTGAAATATTTTGCACATTTGTAAGAACATTCTTAGCCAAACACAGGCGGATCGTACTTGCAGCTCTCAAATCTAATTCCTCCCATTTCTCATCTTCCATACCAGAAGGTCTTTCTTTCAATGCCTTGTGTAATCCTCATTGTATCAACACATCCTTGACTTGTCGTTGCCATAAGCCAAAATTAATTCTTCCATCAAATTTCTCCACATCAAACTTCACTGCACTTGAATAGTTTGACATTGTGACTGTGTTCAACACTGTAACCGTGCACAGGATTAGTTCCTAGGAAAGAGAGGTGGGTCACAACGGACACGCTTAAATACCAAGTCTTTCCTTAGCCAGAACCTTTCCAAACTAGCACTTACAATACCACACTTTCAATAACCAAGGAAATTCTCAACCACACAGGGAATAAATCTTTTCTGATGTGGAAGATCAAACAAAGCTGCAACCACAGAGCATACTAAGAATTCATATCCCACCGAACCATGAAGCTCTGATACCACTGTTAGGAAATTAGATCCATTTCTATCAGAGAATTTTCTTTTAAAACAGAGAAATAAAGTTAGGAAAGAGTACAATCAAAACACAAGATTTAACGTGGAAAACTCCAAAACCGGAAAAAAACCACGGGACAAGCTCCGAAAAATATTCCACTATAACAAGGATAATTACAATATCCTTACCACACTCTTTTATACTAGAGATACAAAATATAGTGTTTCCTAGTGAGACCCACTCCTATTCTCGTACTACTAATTTAATATAAAGGAGTTATAGATGTTGTACACAAACCCGAGTAATACACTCAAAATTCACCCAACACTCTATTTTTCTCTCACTACAAGAGCTCTTAAAGCTCTCTAATTTTTCCTTGCTTCTATGCCTTGGTGCATTTTCCTTCACGCCATGCCTTGTATTTATAGAAGGGAAATGCATACCACTTACATTAAAAAACAATTAAAGCATGCCTAATTTTGAACAAGTTGGTGTTTGGTGGCAACCAATTTTGACTGGTTGTTACAGAATAATGAGGAAAAGACTTGTATGAAGAGGGCCTATTCTTGAACTTGCCAGAATACTTATATTCTTCACCTGGATATTGAGCATTTTTTCCTTAACATTTATATATTGTTGCTGTCAGTGTCTGCCGGCCTATGAGTAACCTGGTTGCTATCATTGTTACAGATAATAATGAAAAAGAGATTGCAGGTCAATTTTTGAAGAAAAATATCTTTCAAGGTGGTAAAACTTTTCCTTCCATAAGTATCACTAACTAGTATACAACAGGATTAAACCTGTGACTCCTGATGTTTGACTTTGTTTGTACTATCACTGTTAATTGAGAGTCATAGGTTGATGTTCCATATTATGTATTATAGTTAATTGATAGTTTGATGCAGGGTATAATTCATCCTTAGAGGCACATGGCGGAATTCATTGGCAATTGGCAATTTCTTAATCTAGAAATAACCTTGAGAGATTATCTATACATTTAAGTGCCAAGTTATGTTCTTTGGTAAACTAAACTACTTGATTTCTTAAAATAATATGTATTGTGCAACTTATTAGTTATTAGTTTCTTGATTAACTATCTTGGAGTTGGTAACTAGATTGAATTAGCTTCTGGAAAATACGAACTTATAAAAATGCAATGAAATTGTCGATGTTGACATGATTGTTATGTTAATGTGATGTCACTTCTCTATCTTTAAATATAGCAATTGATATTGACTTTCATGCTATTTGGATTATTCTTCCAGATTCTAGTCCTTTTGTTGAAGGTGTTCCTGCATATAATTTTTGTGGAGGAGCCACTCAGTCATCTGTTGGTATGTTTTGTGTAGTTTCTATATAGTACATGTCATTTAAAGTTCTTTAGAATTGTGCTTTTAAATGAATTTCATCATAAAGAAATTAAGCTAAGATTTGGTAGAGCCGTAGAGCTGATGTAAGCAGTTCCCATATTTCTTTATCTCCATTCATTTGTTCATTAGTCTCTTGTTGTAGTCATTGTCTTGCGCAAAATGCTTGCTCCTAGGGTATTTAGCACTAACCACTTTTAGCAGACTACAACCAATAAATGAGCATTCATCAATTTTCTGCAGTAAGGTGGGATGTGAAAATCTTAGGAAAAATCAACATATTGCAAGGCGATTAAGGGCATTAAAGACTAAAAAACTAAGGCAACAATTAAGGACAGAATGTAAAAGAAATTATGCCAATGCGAGGTTGCATGAGCTGAAGGTGAGCCTGGTTGGACTATCGAGTAATGATGTTGATTCCCTATTGTTGTCAAATCATGCAGCATTGCTGAAAGATAACGATTTAATTTCATGTCCACAAGAGCAGCGTGAAACTTCTGGATGTACTGAAATTTAAGAGCAAAATTTGGGGTATTAGATCCAATGAATCATCGGCACTCAGATGCAAATGTGAATCTCTTCAGCATATTCCAGTGCTGAACAATGTACTTCTGTTCACCAGATTACCAAATAACATATTCCAGCAATGCCATACAAATGTGGGGTGGATGCTATATAATCATCATATGCAGCTAAGGGAATATCACCTCGTTGTTGCATGCCAGTGTAGAGCAAAGCATATTGAAGAGAAAAGGGTATTGGAGGATCAGCAGAAAAAATAAAAAATTGTGTCACTTGGTAATACAGCCTCTATGACAAAGTTGTATATCTAGTACCATAGGAAGAGGATTGGAATTTTCAGCAACTGTGTTTTTGTTTGGTCTTTGAAGGTTGGATTTGAGAGATTATAATATACATTTTTTATTCATGTTAATATATTTGATAAATCATAAATGTTATTCTTGTTAAGCAATTGGATGTCCATGGCCATGACTCCATGCTGGTTGCTGGCTCAGCAACAATCATGAATGTTATTCTTTATGCTCCTATTGGCAAATCATGCATGACTTTTGTATTTTCGGATGGATTCAGTGTATGTGTTTCAAAATATCTTTATCTTGAATATAAGTATAATTCCACATGTGTCTGATAAACTTAATGTTTATCAGCAGCAGACTCAGGGTCAGAAGCACAAGAGGAATTTATACCTGTGAAAAGATTACGCTTAACTCAATTGAGACGTGAAGCTCGTTTGAGGGATCACTATTCTGCTATGCAAGGACTGGCTGGAAATTAGAGGTATGTTAATACTCCTGTTGATCGGATGGAAAGTTAGTACCTTAATCTTGTGACAAGAAAACTCATTCTTGATGTTGAAGTTTTTGAAAGAAATAGGTAAATAGGTCCAAAATTCACAATTGGTTTTTTTATTTCCACATTGTCTCCCATGTATGTTTATTGAATAATTGCGACCTAGAAGTTTAGCCTTCCCTAGTTAATGCAGTACGGGCTCAATTTGTTGAAAACATGAACCAACTCTTCCAAAATTGTCAGGTGTAGGCACATGAATGGTTTTATTTTTAACACACCTTCTTATACAAGCTCTTCGATCTTGAAGCATTTACAATGCATAGGACCACCCATCTTGTGCTGAAACTTGCTTTTATTTGGAAAAATGGTGGTCAGAAGGATCATACACTGGACACTTGCTCATAAATGTTGTGATTTGAAATCTTAAGGTAGTGTTTCGTAAAGGTAACCTGTAGCTTAATAAAGAGTTTATATTTTCTTAAATTTTGGGTATTAGGCCCAACTGAATCCCAAAATTTAAGACGGTATCTCAATCTTGAAAGACAAGAGTTATGACATTGAGGAGATCCACCACCACACCAAGAATACAGGCTGCAAAAGCAAGCCTAGAAGTATTAGATACCACAAAACAACCCAAAACCTTAAGACATTAGGTGTATGGGTCTTTGCATTTATAAATTGTTTAACTTACTCATTTTATTGTATGTGAGACTATGTTACACTTGTATTTTCCAACATAGTATTTTGATTTAGCCAATATGTTTATAGAGCTGTTTGGTGAATAAAAAAAATTAGAGAGTTAAAGCTTTTGAACTTGTTTTTGATGTATCATCTTTGGGCTTGAGTAAGATCCCTAGTACTACTACTACATCTGTGGCACTGTCCCTTTTTATAAGATTCTCTTCTAAATTTCTATGTTATTAATTTTCTTTACTAAAATACCCCTAATAATAAATGAGGTATATTTTTATAGATAGATAATTTGTCTCTCCTATAATAGCAACATAAAAGACTATTTTCATCTACTACATGTCTTTTAATATGAAGAGAAAAAGATGATAATCTCAATAATTTCAAAAGTAATTTTGGAAAACTAACACACATTGTAGACCACTTTTAATTAGTTTGATTAAATTAACTAATTTGTTTAATACTCATGAATTTTGTAAAAGGGTCATATATAAAAAGACTGAAGAATTTGAAGTAGCTTTTATTTAACATTTAAAAGCTAGCTACTTAATATTCCAGTTCTCATTTTTATGTTTAATATCTCATTTTCTTAAATATACTTAAATATGAAATGTTATCCATATGGAATGAGTTTTAAAAAAATAACACACACACACATTAATGTGAGAAATAATATTTCTGTATTGCTCAATACTTTTATGTAAAATATAAAATTTGATTGTTAACTCAACTAAAAAAATGAAATTATTAAACGATCAAATTAAAATCTTATTTGTTAATTAAAAAACACTAATACATAATTATAATTTTAGACTTGATTGATAAAATTTTAAAAATTTAAAAACAATAATAATAAATTAAATTATTCTTATTTATATGTATTTTAAAAAATATATTTATAATTATGAAATTCCATATTCAAAAACATATATGAAGAGAAAATTTGGTTTTGTTATCTAACACTTGATTAACTGTTGATAATAAATAAAAAATGGATATTTAATTATTTATTTAATTGGTTGATAACAAAAAAGTAAATTAATAAAATGAGTGGTATTTAATTGTAATATGGTGTTAAATAATCTTGCATGCAACTTAAAGTCATTTGCCAATTCAGCTGTTCATACATATAGTTTTGCCTTGGATTAAGATTCTCTCAATTGTAAATTTTCACCACATCTGGTGCAGTGAAAGATCTGACCATTCAAATGCTAAATCACTAGTTTATTAAAACAAAATATATTGTCCATTCACATTTAATGGTTTGGATCTGATGCCCTGCTTCAGAGGACCTGTTCGGCAATAAACTTGCAACTTTAAGCTTAGGACCTGATTGGTAAACAATTGGGAAACAATTATGTAAAAATAGAAAAATTTAATAGTTAATATTGATTATTTATGTTTTTTTAAGACAGTTAAAACTCTATTAAACTAATGAATGTTTTTTTTAGTTAAACTTGCCAACCAAACAACCAATTATTTTAACAACAAACCTTAAGTAGTTTATTGAAGGTACATGAATGCTTTATATCTAACAGTTAACTATTAATATTTTTGTTCCATTTTTAGGCTTTAAGAATATTAAAATGTGGTACTAAGGTATTTATATCTGTAATGTTGGACAAAGTCTTATTTTTTAGATGCCACAGCTCTTTAGGACATACAATTAAACATGAGATATGATTCACTCAATCAAATTCATGAGAGGAATCTTTATATACTTTTAACCTAATTCACACATTAATAGATATTAAGAAAATTAATTAATTTAGTTGAAGTTATTAAATTTATCTATTATTTATATTAGTTTTTTTTAAAATTTACCCTTGAAATTATTGAAAATTGAGACTCGTCAACCTAACCCTCTCCATTTGAAAAGGCATAGAGTAAATGAAATGTAACTTTTGATATTATCCAATTATCACTCAAGAAAAACAATTTAACTGTTAATGTATTTTATTTGTTGTTATTTTAATTATGAAAAAGTATTCATTAATAAGGTATTTTGATAAAAAAAAATTAATAACATACAAATTTAAAAGAGAATCTTATAAAAAGGACTAACAAATTGTCATATATAAAAGGTTTGAGGTATTACATATTTATTTATTAAACAAAAAATGGAATTACGGTGCACGTATAGGTATAGGTATAGGTAGGATGTTGAAGATAGGTTCAAAGTAGTTAAAATCGGGATTCTAAGTTAAATCAATAAGGGTCCAAAAAATCGTACATCTTAAAATTGTAAATTGCATCGTAAGATTTTAAAAAATTTTATATATAAATAAAAAATCATATATATTCATATATATGCATAAAAATTCTCATAAATGCAAGTGAACTCATAATTTATATTGTCAATAAACATCCATTAAACATAAAAACATCAATAAAACACAAACATCCATGATAAAACATGAAAGCATCCATAAAATATAAATATGAACATCCATAAAATAAAACATAAACAACACAAAGTTTAAGAATTTAGCTCTAATCCAATAAGTTCAGAACATAATCATCATGATGAAGAGGATCCATAAATGCATCCTCATCTTCAGGTCTATCAACTTTATCATCCAAATTCTCTCCAAGTTGGTCCTGGTTCTCTTCAACCAAGTTTTCTTCTTCATCAGGCTGCTCTAAATCCAAGTCATCTACATCCACTATTGGTCTCCCATCATCTTCCATAATCCATTCATCATCTGATGATCATGTATAATTAATGATGTGGATGCATTCCTAGTTTTCTTCCTTTTGGCTAATTTTGAATTGGCCATGACAAAAACATCATTCATTGTTTTTTGAGCCAATCGGTTTCTCCTTTTAGTGAGGACCTAAACACAAGCAAATAAATTCTTATAAGCTACTACTAGTAAATTATCAACAACATGTAGTATGTTTAGAAAGATTACCATCTCGAAGGCACTTCAGTTATGCTCACATCTTGAAGAACTACATGTCAAGCTTAATATGCGTATGGCAAATTGCATCAGCTCTGGATATTCATCTCCATAAGTATTCCACCAATCCGTTGGAGTCTTCTCTGACAAATTTATTCTGGCCAAGGAACAACCAAATCTCCCTTCCTTTTTCCTAAAGGAATCAAATTGAAGATCAATTTTGGCTTGTTCTTCAATATCTGGTACCATCTTTGCCAAGCAGTCAAACAAGCCATGTTTCACTTCTAAATCAATCTTAAATCCATCACTATATTGCATTTGCGGGTTAAGAAAATAGCCAGCCGCATGCAAAGGTCTATGAAGTTGTTTATCCCACCTCTCATCAATGATATTCCACAAAGGTTCATAACTAAAAAAAAATTCATTGAATTAGTTTTCATATAAATCTATATCCAATTTAAATGAAAATTGGAATTTCAAAGTTTGAATTTACTTACTTCTTTTGAACACCCTTGAAAGCTTCTTGAATTTTCTATTTAGCTTGATCTATCGCTTCATAAATGAATCCCATTGTCGGCTTTTCATCAGAATCAACCAAACGAAGAACCTTCACTAAAGGATATGCACTCTTCAAATAACTTGCAACATTCTTCCAAAATGAACTATCCAACACAGTTTCTTCCACAAGATGACCATCTTTTGTTTTGGAAAATTTGCTATCCTTCCATTCTTTAGATGTGAACATTCTCATGAAATCACCCTTACACTTAAGAAGACACCCCAAAGTTAAATAAGATGTGGCAAATCTAATTAAACCAAGTCTCACCAAATCTCGACCTTTCGTGAGTGTTGCAACAAGTAAATGAGAGAACTTCTTGAATAGATAAAGGTTGTGATCTTCCTTCCCCTTGGAATTGTCTCTAAATGCAACTGTATCTTCTTCTCAAAGTCCTCTAACATTAAATTAATGCAATGCGTAGCACACAGAGTCCAATATAACTTCTTCCTTTTCTCCATCAGAAGTGCTTTAGCAGCTTTGTAATTTATTGTATTATCAGTCACAACTTGAATAACATTGTCCTTACCAACCTTCTCCACCACCTCATCAATCATATCAAATATGACTTCAGCTGTCTTGGTCAAGTGAGAAGCATCAATGGACTTTAAAAACACAGTTCCTTTAGGGTTGTTCACCAAAAAAATTCAACAATGTTCTCCTTCGTTTATCTGTCCACCCATCAGTCATTGTTGTGCACCCAACTTCTTTCCAAACATGTCTATGTTGTTCAATAACATCCATTGTCGCCTGCACTTCTTTTTTCAAATACTTAACTCTAATATCATGATAGGAAGGGGCAATGAAGTTCTTCCCATGTTGTGCAATTAGCGTACACATATTAGTAAATTCTTCACTCCTCGCCACATTGAATGGAATTGCATTATTGTAGAAAAATTAGGCAATCGCCTGGTGTGCATCTTCTTTCAAACTCTTCTTAAAAATTACATTGATTGTTGTTTGGGTTGCCCCTCTCTTTAAAAGCACCTTGTTGTCTTCCACACTTTCTTCATTGATCTTTCTCTTTCCGATGGCTAGTTCAATAATGTCATCATCAACATCCATGACCATTGTGGTCTTTTTCAGCAACCTTTATCTGCAACATCCCCATTTTCACATCATTAGGCACAACTCTGCAAGGCTCAACATTTTGTCTCATTTTAGCAAGTGGTGCTTCATCCGAAAAACTCCCCCCAAGTATTCCTTCTCACATTATTTGCACTTGACTTTGTAGTGCCCGAAATTGCCACGACGTGTTTCCAAGCTGGATTTGTCCTTGTTCCTCGGGTTTTTACGGAAGCTAAATTTGTAGAGACAGCAGCACCACTACCAAAACCACCAGTGCCACTGCCACTGCCTGCATTACCACCATTGCTACCAGAGCTGCTGCCACCCACCATTGTTCAACTGAAAGAAAACTGAAAAAACAGAGATATGGAACTAAACAGAGCACCAAATCAGGGCATAAAAATAGGAGATATGGAACCAATAAACACGAACAGAGTTGCTGAACGCGAGTTATGGATAGAGACATGAAAACAACACCTAGGCTGGAATGGCAAACGTGAGCTACGATTGGAATGGGAACACGAACAGAGCACAAAGTTGGAAATGGAATGGGAACAAAGCACGAAAACAAAAGCCTCCCTAAACGCAAAAACAGAGACGAAGCTTTGAAGCTTGTTCGACGGAGAAGACAGTTGCGCGGCGAGGGACGGGAATCACGTGGCCTAGAGAAGGTGAAACAATGGCGTTTTGTTCCTAAACGGCGCAGGTTTGTCACACTCATGCGTGTTTGACCCGGTTCTAAAAACCTAGTAGGGCAAAAGAATGGGTTTGAAGAAAAATCATATCACCCATCCAAGTCATGATTTTCACGATTTTCCAACCCAGAATCGTGATTTAGGTACGATTCGCTTACATTTACGGTTCTGCTTTCGATTCTAATCGCCCGGGCCATGAAAAATCACAGAATCGGGATTTTTGCGATTTTAATCGCGATGTTAACTACAATGGATAAGTTTCATAATAAAATTGTTTATTTGTTATTGAGGTTTGTTTCTAGAAAACATTTTCTATTTTTATTTATTTTATAATTATAAAACTATCATCTTATTTTTTATTTTTAAAAGTTTGTTTGGAAACATTGAAAACAAAGTACTGGTTGGTTTAGAAAATATTTTGTTTTCATTTCATATTTTTTGTTTTAATTACAAAATTGTCATATTGTTATTGAGGTTTGTTTCTAGAAAACATTTTCTATTTTTATTTATCTTATAATTATAAAACTATCATCTTATTTTTTATTTTTAAAAGTTTGTTTGGAAAACATTGAAAACAAAGTACTGGTTGGTTTAGAAAATATTTTGTTTTCATTTCATATTTTTTGTTTTAATTACAAAATTGTCATATTGTTTTTTGTTTTCAAATACATGAAATACTGGAAATAACTCTTTCATATTTTTGTACAAACTTTTGAAAATGAAAAACAAGATGATAATTTTGTAATTAAAACTAAAATTATGAAATGAAAATAGAAAATATTTTTTGAAACCAAACAATATCTTATTTTAAGTATTTTTTGTAAAAAAATTTAGTAATAAAAACAAGACGATAGTTTTGTAATTAAAAATAAAATAGAAAATAAGAACAGAAAATATTTTCTAAAAATAAACCACAAAGGACTTTATGCAAACATATAGCAATGTTTGATTCTTAAATTTATCATGTTGGTTGCTTCATTAAGAACAAAATCTGCTGTGATATCTCCATTTATATATTAACGGCCAACCTCTCTGCATTGCATGAACTGCATTTTAAATGAAAGCCTTATTGATTTTCCATTAATTTCTCAGCCACAAACTTCACAGCAGAGCAAGCTTTTTAGAGGGCTAGGATGCATGCAACAAGTCCTACAAAGCTGATATGGAAATTCTATGCTGCCTTATACATACTTTTTAATGAAATATGTACATAATATTTCAAACTTATGAACCAAAGTTGTTTGAGCCACTGTTATTAAAAATCCGCTATAGCGAGATCTTGGATCGGAAAATTTTGCTTCCCGTGTGTGTATTGGTGAAGCGGTGGGTCAGTGTCCATTTTTTATGTAATTTCTTTCCCCTTTTGATTCATACATTTTAAGATTCGAAAAGTGTAAACATCTTTTCCTCTTTCTATTCAAGTCATGAACAACAAAGGTGAGACCCACTCCAACCACCCTTCTCTATTGGTTGTCTCTTCCTCGGGCAAGTCCTTCCGACCAGCACCATCTTCTTCGAGCAGCCGCACCTTCTGTAGTTTTAGACTGTTGGGAAATTGGTTGACTGGGGCGTGTGGAATCACACTGTCCTTAAGGGTTTATGCGCCTAAGGCGTGACCCCCCAGGATACAGCAGTCCTTCTGTGCAATACAGGAAGCAGAACTCACAAAAGGTAGATTTTTCGATGTAAACCCAGAACGGAAAGTATCTCTTAAAATAGGCAAGTCAGATATTATTTTTCTAATAAAGGAAAATAAATATAGCGAAAATAAATTGGTCAATTAAATCCCGTTAATGATAAAGACGTTACAGAATAATTAATTTAAACGGGAATTAATTGACATATTTAATTATAGTAACCGCATCAGATATTATTTCCCATTTAAAACGCAAATCGTAACTTCTGATTTTAATAAATGATTAAAAACTTTTGAAATATAAATAAAATTTCTAACAATCCCCCACATATTTCAAAAGTTTTTTTTTAAAAAAAAAATTAGGTTTACATCATAGTGCAAATGCATCAGATCTGGTGTCTTCTGGACTATGAACCAGACCCTAGACAGATAAACTTAACTTACAGTGAATTGGTGAAGCAAAGCTTCTATGAACCAAAATCACTTTAATGTAAGATAGCGGTCTACCTATCACATTACACTTCCCGACTCTTTTTGTTGTTTTCGCCGTTTTGCGCGAATAGGCCTTGCGCGTGCCTGGTGATTCATGAGTGCTCTAGAAATTTCGCCATTTAATTTCATAGGAGCGGCCCCACTCCACACTCACATAGGTGTTTCCATCAAGTGTATAATGCACTTTTATACACCATCCATAAGGGATATGGAAATCATTAAAAGCTTTTAAGCTTAACCATCATTCAGTGCAGTCTAGCACTTCTCACATACACCATAGGAAGAGAAAAATAAAAGAGTGCTAGCAAGACTAACTAAGTGACTTGTTATTACCCATATGAACCTTCTTCATGGGATCTCCAATCACAAAGGTTGGGTTCCCATCACTGTTAGTTACAAATGGCTAAGTCTCATTCCCCTCGGTGTTTGACTCACTAGTTTTTCACTTTGTGAGTCTCAAGATCAAAATAATCTTTGATCCATGATTTGTAGCTACGTTACTTAATTATAATATACATGTACATGTCTCAATATAAATATTGTTATTTGTTTTTGCCTATTGGCAATCACAATATACACTTATTAGCCTTACAATTTACCAAGTAAAACAATAACTTGGTCTCCATTTTTTTAATTTAGATGACTCAAGTCTACTTAAATGAATTCTAAGTGACAACTCCTCTTTTGAGGGTAAAATAAATTCAGGTAGGAATTTATTCTCGGAAAAATTATTCATCATTGTGTCATTAAAATACAATGGAACACGTAATATCAAAATTTATTCATGATAACTCCGTCAAGAATAAAATAAATTCATTTATGAATTTATTCTCGTTTAAATTATTGGATTCTATCAACATCATATTTGCATCACCATATCATTGGTATGGTGGAAATCATTGCATAAAAATCTCATTAAAATTAGATTCAATAATCTTCCAATAATTTAAACACTTCTATTACACAACAAAATCATTTTTTTTAGAAGAACACCACTTATCATAAGGGATCTTATATAACCTTGATGAGAATTTTCTCCAAAATAATAATATATTTTTAAAATATATTATCACACTTCCTTACAATCATATTTGAGCTTAAAATCACATTTGTTTCATAACAATCACATATTTAAGCTACTTATTAAATCAAATTAGATAACATAACTTATCGTAGCCTATCATGTAGGCATCAAAATAATATTTGAAACACAAATAATATCATAATCATGTCATGTGTTACACATCATCAAGTTTAATTTCACAAATCATCATAGATAGACTCATCATCATCTTTGTCCCTTTTTTTTTTAGTAAACACATTAAATGTCATGCATATCACAAATTACAAAAACTCTCATAACAAAACATTTTTGGCTATCAATTTTCAATGGTTAAAATGTAATAATTTCATTACATTTATATTACTAATTAACAGTAGTATATATGAACAACACCACTATTTTTTACTTCAACAAAAATTATTATAATATTTTATTTTCATTAACGCAAGAGTTATAAAGAATATAATTAACTTGACATTTACAAATATGTGCACAACTTTATCATAAAGAATATATGACAAGGCACCCCCCATACATCTTGAACAAAATAGTTTCTATTCTCTTTCTTAGGAAATACAGACCATAACATATACATGTAGTCCAATATATCCAAATATACCATATATTATTAATCTCATTTTTTTTCATGTGATATCCAAAGTCTTCTCATACTTGCAACATCATACGCAATACTATAAAATAACTCAAAGTTATGTCGCCAAAATAGAATTTATTTCATTTGAATAGTCATAAATTCATGTGCTTATAAATATCCATTTAGCATTTCAAACAAATAAATACATAAATGGCAAATTAACATTCATCATCATGTTTTTTTTTTTTTTGCTAATTGAGTGCTAAGGTAAAGAGAATTCAACACCTTAGAGACAACAAAATGAAATGGCATCCTAGACATATTTAGAATCAAACTCTATAGCAAGATGAGACTTTAAAAAAAAAACAAGTCTCTTATAAATTTGAGCACAAATTTTTAGCAAAAATAATAACTCAATATTTAGCATATACATATATGTCATGGATCACACATAATATATTCAAATTAAGTTTCAACCATAGTTTCAACATCATGATGTTCATATATCAAGTAGTTCATGCATTTTTTTTAACAATTAATAATACAATTATTAAATATAACAAGGAAAACAAAAATAGATTTCATCATCATCTTAAAAAGGAATAATACATTTTTTTTATATTCTGTTCATAACAATAATAATTAGTGTAGAAAATACTCATCAATATTAATATTACTATGACTAGAAAGTTACACAAATGTAACAAGTTATGCATATTAAATTGCAATAAAAAGTTATTAGGATTTAAAAAAAAATGTATTCATCCCTGTTACTCACGACGACAGGCACACAAATTTAAAGAATTTTCACCAGGTATACAAATTTCAATAAGCCTTATGCAATATATCACCACCACGTTAATGGTCACAATGAAAGAAATAGAGACAAGACCAACATAACATCACAACCATAAAACTAACCAATATACCACTCTTAGTATTTAATATACCAAAGCTCAAATTTTGAGTTTAATACATTTTTTTAATTATTTCAAGACGACAAGTGCATCTTTATCTTTATCAACAAGAACACTAAGATATAAATTTTAACAAATATAATGCATCATAATTTTTCAAAATTATTTGCTTTGAATGTAATTATGTAAATCATCAAATATCATTGATATAACATTTCATCCATTCAAATAGCGCAAGTATATATAACAACTAGTGGACTTTTCCATTTTTTTTTCAAATATAGCATTCTATTTTAATCATTAATATAGCTTTCACAAAATGGCATACAATTGCATAAAAATATTTTTCTACACTTTTTAATTAGATTAGGACAAGTAACAGTATGCTAAAACAAACTCAACAGACCAATTATCCATTTTTTTTTTAAACCATCAAATTCCAAATCTAAATTAAATGACAAAATTTTAGATGTATTTTCACATGCTAATAAGATATCACACAAATTAAAAACTTAATTTCATAAACTTAATCAACTCAAAATAATTGTAATTATGCTAGAATATACATTAAAATATAAAGTAACATTCCATTTTACTAATACACAATCTCATGTTGAATTTTCAGTATTGATCAAAACCAATGATAAGTAAGTTTGGAAAGTTATAATATACTATTATATTAAATTTAAATGAAATCTTATAGCAACCTTTTTTCTTTTGAAACAGGAAATTTATTTAGTTGAAACAAAATTCAATGATCTTTCTATGTATAACTCATATCAAGCACGTATATGTCTCAATTTTTTTTTTAAAAAAATTAGTATTACATGGGAATCCATTGAATTTTCTTTTGTAGAATCATATGAAGAATTTTTTTTTAAAGGATTAAATAACAATGATAACATAATAAACAAAAGCACTCGAAAATCCAAATTCATGAGAAAGGTGAGAAATATTAACCTGTAGAATGTATAAACCCTTAAGATTGTTGGGAAATTGGTTGACTGGGGCGTGTGGAATCACACTGTCCTTAAGGGTTTATGCGCCTAAGGCGTGACCCACCAGGATACAGCAGTCCTTCTGTGCAATACAAGAACTCACAAAAGGTAGATTTTTCGATGTAAACCCAGAACGGAAAGTATCTCTTAAAATAGGCAAGTCAGATATTATTTTTCTAATAAAGGAAAATAAATATAGCGGAAATAAATTGGTCAATTAAATCCCGTTAATGATAAAGACGTTACAGAATAATTAATTTAAACGGGAATTAATTGACACATTTAATTATAGTAACCGCATCAGATATTATTTCCCATTTAAAACGCAAATCGTAACTTCTGATTTTAATAAATGATTAAAAACTTTTGAAATATAAATAAAATTTCTAACATAGACACCACTTTCTCTGTTTTCTCAAACTCTCTAAAACTAAGTTTTATTCTTTTCTCTCTCATTTAAAGATACTCTAGCCACCTCCACCGCTCATTGTGTTTCCCTTTGGTGAGTCGCACCTTCTTTGATCCCTGTTTTAGACATTAGTTGTTTTGTTTTTTAATATACTACGAAACCAAGTTTTATTCTTTCCTCTCATTTAAAGACAATCTCACCATTGTCTCCACTAACTATGTCTCCCTCTAGTGAGGTGCACCTTCTCCAATGAGCATCTCCTTCTCTGGTGAGGTCCATTTAATAACTAATAGACCCTTTGAAGTATTTATTTTTACATAACACAGACTTGTATACGATGTTTAATTAGTTGTCGTATATGTATATTTAACTTGATTCTTTTCAACTGTTTTACATTCCATATTTGATTGATACGCTATCCATTATAAAAACATATTGGTATTTTGGGTGTTTGCAATGAATAATCGGTTTGAGCCAAAAACTTGTTTACGTTTTAGGTTAAATGGTTGTTTGATTTCCTGTTGGGTTGGTCAAACCAATCTAAAAAAGAGATTTTACGGTCAAATGGAGTTTTGACTGTCTTGTGAATGATCAATATTAACCTTCAGATTTTCCATTTTCATAATTCTGTTTCCTAAACTGCAAACCAAATAAACACTAATATTTATAAGCAAATGGTGCCAAATTCGGTACAGATTTTCTTCCCATTGACTTTCTTTAGAAGTGAGTTTAAAATAAGTTCATAAATGGGGCAAAATTGTCCAGTGTTATCTAATATTTCTTTTGTTTTTTTAAAGAGATAAATTGATTTTTTTTGTCTATTTTATAAGAAACAGTTAGACATTTTTAAGCGTATTAATAATTAATTTCTTTTTATACTCATTTTACTGTAAAGGGGTTTAAAAGTTATTTAGTTACATTCCTATGAAAATATTAATTTTAATAATTTAGACTTTTGTTTCATATAACGAGAACCAGAAAGTATATAGAAGGTAGAGATTTCAAGCCTTTGGTGGTCATTAATATCTTCATCATTATCATATACATTTAATAAAACTGTAAAATTAGAATGTCATAGTATTATTTTTAAGAAATTAATAAATTAAATTACTAGTTAGCTATTTTTATTGTGTAAAAATAATGACGGGGTAAGATACAATACACATATACTCTAGTGTTAAAAAATTTTTACTCGATACCTTTCATTTTAACAACTTTATACAAACTCTTAAGTATCATCTTACGTGGAAATACCATATATCCTTCATGTCAACCCTTACCTAACCTTTTTTTTAAGTGGAGGAATGTGGTAATTAATTAGAAGTATCACATTATCTGTTTTATTATATTTCGTGTAGTTTAGATACCTGTTGGGTAACTTCAATCATAATTAATTGGTTTTGAGATGGAACCTTTAATATGGAACTAGAGTTAAAACATTCTTTTTTTAGATAAAAAAAATTATTAAATATTTAGTTATTGGAGTTGATATATTAGATAAAAAAAATTATTAAATATTTAGTTATTGAAGTTGATATAAACTAATATACCTTCATTTAATTCTATTGTGTTATTAGTAATAAATAATGTCATACATTAATTACAAGATGATACAATTGAAAAATATAAATTGATTACATGAACTCTTAAAGTAATAATAGTTGAGATAAAAAAAACACTAAAGGACAATAGTTCTACAACAGAAGAAGTATTTCCTACTAGATTGTGCAGATGGGGAAATTGAGTAAAATTACATTTCCCTACATAATTTTGGGTTGTCGAATCTCTTTTTTTTATTTTTGGAGTTTTTTGGTTTCTTGTAGGTATCCCTCTTGAGAGTAAACGTGTGTTTGGTAGCAAAGTGAAACGGAGTTCTTAATGACTTTTTTCTCTGTTCCATTAACGGCAATGTGTTTGGCTCATTTATCTTCTCCATTCCATCAAATGGACCTCCATTGGGGTGTCGTTTACGTTGGAATAGCTCTGTTTCGCTAGGGGTAGGTCTGGGCTCCCTTCTGCCGACGCGTTTGGGTGAAATCTCATGGATGCCCTCACCTTTAGGGTTAAAACAGAGGCTAAGGGAGAGAAAAAATACACTGAGAGCGCCGATTGAGGGAAAGGGGAACCTTTGCAAGCAGCTACGTTTGGTTTTTGGGGAAAGAAAAGAGATTGTTGTTCGTCTTCTCCGATTTGGTGGTGTGGGTTTTTTGTTTTGCTAGGTTTTTTGTTTTAGGTTCTGTTGGGCTCTGTTCTTTATTTTTCTAGTGTGGGTTCTGTTGGGCTGTCTTTCTTTGGTGTGGGTTTGGGCTGTGGGTTGAGGGGTTTTGTCGGTGGTGGTGATGGTGTGGGTTTAGGAGGGTGGTGGTTTGGGGGATGGTGATGGGTGGTGGGAGTCGGCCGTTGGGGGGAAGGGTTGCGATGGGTTTAGGTGGTGAGTGACAAGTTTTGGTGATGGGTTAAGGTGGTGGGTGACGGGTTTAGGTTTAAAGGGGGGTGGGTGGGTGGGGAGGGGTGGGGCTGGATGGTGGTGAGGGATGGATGAATGGATCTGATGAGGGGTGCATGGATGAGGGTGCAAAGAAGGGTGTACACTATCAGTATGTTGATGTGAATGGTGGTGATTGGAGGTGCATCAGTGGAGTTTTTGTTTGTGGGTGTACATTAAAATTTTTTGAATGGTGGATGATTTTGGTGTATGGGTGTACTATAAGTAGTAGGGTGTACCGTAACCTGATGTAAAAATCAGAAAATTGTATGATTTTGGTATGTATGGTTTTATTTGAATTGGTGAATTTGTTGTTATATTTAAATGTATTTATTGGTTTATGGTATATCTTTTTTTTTTTGTAAAAAAACAAAATGTGATTATGTAATTTATGTATAGTTGTATTTGAAATGTAGTTATATCTTGTGTTTGAATATATGGTTTGAATTTTTTTTTATTAAGTTATCCGTTTAGATTTCTCCGTTAAGTCAGTTATACATTTACGACGTGTTAGTGATCCATTTTTAGATTTAGGGAATTCGATCAGTTTCGATTAAGGGATAAAGAAATAATTACAATTTTTTCAATAATGGAATAAAAAATAATTGCAATTTTTTTAGTAATGGAATAAAAAGTAATTACATTATTTTTATAATGGATTAAAAAAATTACATTTTTCAGTGATGGAATACTTTTTAGTAATGAAATAATAAAAAATTATTAAAAGTAATCAGTGTTAAGAATAATATTTTTCTCAAACGGAATGAAAAATGAATGTAAATAAGAATAATTATTGTTTAGGGTTTAGGGTTGAAATAATATAATCTAACCTCACAAAAAAATAATCTAATTTGTTAAAAGATACATTTTAATTATACATAATATCATCTAATTTAAATAGCAATAATATGTTTTGTTAAAAAAATAATCTAATTTGTTATAATATCATCTGATTTGTAAAAAAATTATCTAATTTGTTAAAGAAATAATATATTTACTTTAAAAATAATCTAATTTATTATAATATCATCTAATTTGTTAAAAAATAACTTAATTTGTTAGAAAAATAATATATTTACTTTAAAAATTAATCTAATTTGTTAAAAAAACCTAATTTGTTAACAAAATAATCTATTTTGTTAAAAAATAATCTATCGTCGTGAATTTTTAAAAATTATCTATTTTAAAAATAATCTATTTTTAAAAAATAACCCTCAATACGTCTAATAAGAATTTTTAAAATTATCGTTGTGAATATTTAGAAACTTCAAAAAGAATCTTAGTACGTCTTATAAACTTTTATGCTTCTAACAATTCAAAAACATATTTAATGTTTCTGAAAATGTTAAAAATAAAATTTAAAATAATCTATTTTGTTAAAAAAATAATCTAATTATACATAACATTATCTATCTATCTATATATGTACATACATATTTTGAATTAAGATATATTTACATGATTAATATATATAATATTTAATATATTTTTTATTAATACCATTTTTGGTAATTTTTTATCAAACCACCATTTACTTAATCCAACTTTTTTAACATCCAAACACAACTCTATTTATAAAACCCCAGTTTTCTGTTACCCCAATGGGTAACCAAACACACCCTAAGTATTCTTGTCTATCACACATTGCATATGATGGAGGATATGACACATGAAGCTTTCAAAGGAGATTTTCTGTATACACTAAATCATGAATCCAAGAACTTAAGCAATATCAGATCATTTACTATCTAGACACTTTCATACTATATTCTTATACTTTAGAAGCCCCTTTCTCCCTCAACAATTTAATGATGAAATTGAACATTAATAATATAGTAATATCGTATAAAACAATAAATCATTATATATGTAAATTGCATAATAATATTTTCTGTTAATTTGAATATAAGTTTAACAAGTGCAATAATTTTTTTTAGTGAGATTTAACTCAAGTGCAATTTCAAACTTGTTTATACGGGTTAATTTTAGGGGTGAGCAAGTACTGGATTGGATTGGATTTCACGCAAAAAACAATCCGATCCGATCAAATTTCATTGGATTGGATTGGATTGGATTTGTGTAAATTTTTTTTGAAATCCAATCCAATCCAATCCGATCTAAATTGGTTTGGATTGGATTGGATAATTGGATATCCGATTAAAGAAAATTTATTATATTTTTTATGAAACCACAATATAAAAAAACTTCTAACATCTTAAAGTCCATGTCAAACATCACAACATAGTACTTACTAGTGTTTAATAACACACATAATCAATAAAAATATAAATCAAATCCATTTTAACAATGCATTTAAATTTAAAATAAAATGAGAACAGTAGCTATGCCATATTTTTTTTATTAACGTGAGTGTGGATTGGGTATTTCTATTTTTTAACCTTGGATTGGGTATTCCCTTATTTGCTCTAAAGGGAAAAACATGAGTATGTGAGAAAAAATATTAATATTAATATATATAATAAATAGTATAAAAATAGGTTGGGTACTCATCGAGTACTCGGATTTTTAAACGTCAAATCCGATATCCGATCCGATTATAATTGGATCTTGGTTGGATTGGATTGGATTTGATCCGATGACCAAAAAAATCCAATCCAATTTAATTGGATTGGATTGGATAATCGGATTAAACGGGTAAATCCGACCCGCTGCTCAGCCCTAGTTAATTTAGGTCTCTGTCTTGATAAGGAATAGAGGACCAAAAAAGACGACAATAGAAGGGGTTGGAGGAGGATGGGTCAATGTTTACCGATCAATCCAACATCCACCCAAACCATAACAAGTTCAGTTGAGTCTGAAATCTATTCATATCCAATTATGGTTTTTGTGATAGAATTAATGTTTTATACTGTTAACCAACTTACTTTTCAGATGATTATTTATATGACAGTTTTAAAAAAATATTAAAACTAACTTCTAAACATAATCTTAAGGGTGTTGATTAACAAAATCTAAAATAAATAAACGTAACGGCGCTAGTGTATAAATATCAATTGTATTTATTCAACTTATTTACTACAATTTGTCTCACAGATGTGTAAATTCCGAGTATACCTATGATTGATCCCACAACCATAATACCTAAAACAAAGATGAACTCGAAGCGTGAAGTTACATTTATCTTTAAGTAGCACAAGCAAGGCAACAACCATGCGAGAATGATACCTGAAAAGGCTCCAATAAAGGTCATAACATACCCAAAGAAAGGGACGAATATTGCTACAAGCATGGTGCTGAACACAATCAGTGTTCTGAGGAGGATGGTAACTAGTCTATGATTGCCACAATGTAACATGTCTTCAATAGAAATGGCAATTGGAGCCACAAAGATTGGATACTTTGCCACCATAACGAATAATACAGTGCACATAGAAACATACGTGCTTACTTTCTTTGTTGAAAGATTTAAGATCACTTGAGAATGTGCATGGTCACCAAACATCAAGTAACCTATAATGGCCATGAACCCATATTCTATGGTGGTTGTCACAAAGCAAACTAGTAAAACCTGCATTAGCAAACTATGTCATTTTGGAAGTTAGGAAAGTTACACCAATTGTTCTACTTTATAGTCTTATTAAATACAATGGAGCTTCTTAAATATATATTTTTTTCAGCTCTTTGTACAGGTGAAAAATAGGTTGGGTTATTAATAGGTAGGTGCTTATTGTTTAACTTGTTTGAAGATTATGCTTGAATTTGTTTAGTATAGAAAGATCATACCAAGAATTTTTAAAGAAAAAATATTTAATTAAAGAAGACTTAAGTTATTAAAAAAATCTTTATAACTTGTTGGGTTTATCTTCTCAAACTTATATATAATTTTATAAAATATATTATAGTTTATAATAGACACAATATTTCCTATAAATTATAATTTATAAAATAAAAAATTATTAAAATAATTTTTAACACATAAAAATTGAGAATTAAATATATATTTTATATATAGGTTCTTAGCTTTAGAGAGACTTATTAATTTGTTTTGGATAGATTTGTTAGTGTATTTAAAATAATTTAGTGAGTTAGTTCTTTCATTGATTCTAATGAAAGTTAAACTTTTATGCTATATTGCTAAACCAAATTATTAATTTTTGTGTTAACCACGTGTATATTGTTTTAGAGACAGTCCTTTTCGGGATTTAGACATTATTAAAGACTCCTTATCTCTTTCGATAAATGTGTTTAGTTCGATAAATGTGTTTAGTGGTGACCAAACTCAAGACTCTTCACAGAATCTGTATTACTAAATAAGCTGATTGTTAAACCAAATTTAAATAAAGTTAAACTTAAAAAATACATTATATATTATTTAACATATTAGACTTGGACATTGTAAAATATATGCTATTCTAATCCTTATTACCGTCCTATATTAATTTTTGGGCGACAGAAGATGAAATAAAAATTTTAGGTGAAGTTTAAAAATCATTAAGTTGTTAAAAATAAATTATCGGTGACACTAAATATTGTAGAGAAAAGCGATTAAAATACCTATATACTCATAATTATCAAGAGGAATTACTTACATCACAATAGACTAAAATGGCACATATTTCTTTTTTTTAAGAGTGGTAATTTTTAAAATTAGAGGCAAGGATTATGTAACTTACGCACTGTATGGGAAATAACATAATAATTTACCCTAAAGTTATAATATAATAATGGAACTCAACCAACTTTGTTTTTGGATTTAACTTATAGTTTGGCTTCATCTAAGCTAATTTGCAATAAACTTGAAAAACAACTAAAACACAAAAATAACGTTGTTGGTTAGAGATAGAATGACACAAATGTTTTTACCTTGTAAAATTTTGTTTTGTCTCTCATTGAATTGCAAAGTGTGGGAAACACTGCATGAGCAGCATAACTAAAATTGAAGAGGCTCATAGCCGTGGGAAATCCTCTAAACTTGATTAGATGGCCTCTTTGATGAAACCCCACACCATTATTAACTGCCCCCTCCCACAAAACACACCATATCAGAATAAGGGAAGCAAGTGCCCCACAAGCAGATACGTAGGCCAGAGCTCCAAAACTTTTCAACCATGTTACTGGCAGTATTGCTACAGAAGTAGCTATAATATAAATTGTTTTACCTCCAATTCTAAGATGAGCATTTCTCAAGTTAATGTTTGCGATTGGAAACCAGTGTTGCAGAGTGTCACCTCCAAGTATAAGAAACTCTATTGCTACTAAATAGAGATCCAAATACATGATAGTGGCCACTATAGCTCTTCCCCAGTAGCCAAATGCAACATTACCTATATCTGGGTAGGATTTCAATTGAGGATGCTTATCCATACACCTTTGAAGAAGTAACCCCGTGTACCAACATGCCATAGACACAATTATGAGTAATATTAAACTTAACCATCCAGCTTGAGAAAGAGCATATGGTGTTGAGAGTATTCCAATACCTAAAAAAAAGAGAAATATTAATTAGCCATATATTTAATTGTTATGCACCAAAAACATGGTTTCAACATATCAAATTAGTAAGGAATTTTTGTTTTCTTTAGTTTATGGTGTAAGTATAAATGCAAAAATAGTCTTTAAGCTAAACAGGTCTGTCCGTTTCATATCAAGTTTGTTTTTTTAAGTATAAATTTAATGAATCTAGAAAAATTTAGACTTTTATTTTAGATATTTAAAGTTGTTCATTTATACAAACAAATCTAAACTTCAACAATAGGTTTCTTTTTAGTGGTCCATTGGGTTGATATGATTTGGACAACTCTAAGTGAAAAAAATAAAACTCAGAAATTTGATTTTAATGCCACAGTAAAAAACAATTAAGAGTAGATGTAAAAGAAAATTCAATGAAGGTAAATTGTTGGGAAACGCATAAGAATGCAATATATAAAGTCATTTATTTTCCTCTAGCAATTTAATGACCTAGCTAGCATATAACATATATGTATTTGGTGAACTCTTATAACATATATATATCAAAATTGCATAACTATCATGCTGTAGGAAAAAGAAATTTCTTCAATCCATATTTGTATATCTCTCTCTTTATGTACATCGATCGAAATTAGGGATGGAAATGGGTCAGGTCGTCTATTCAGACGTATCCGGCTTGTTTAAAGCCTAAAGGTCAGGTTTGTCGGGCGCTATAAACTTTTAAAAAGGTCTTTTTAACTAAACAGGTCAAGTCAGACTTTCTAGAAAGCATTTGAAGCTAAATAAATTAGTCTGTTTAATTAGATTAATTATTAATTAGTTATATATAACATAAAATTATATATATATATATATTACATATTTATATTTACATAATATAAATTAAATTACAAATTTACAATTAAAAAAATTAGGAGGGAAAAGAACATAAATTTTTTTAAGTTCTTCTTGACCTTTTAAAAGTCTTACTATAAACAGGCTTTTAAACGAGTCAAACCTTTAAACAGACAAGACAGACCTTAAAAAAGTCTATAGCAAGCTAATATATCGGGCCCAATCTTTAAAAATTTAATGTAAGCTAAACTCAGGTTTTTCAAGATGCGGTCTAACCTGACCCATTTCCATCATAATTGGAATATAATAACTTGTGACAACATAAAATTAAGAGAGAGACCTAACAAGGCGTTTAGTCCATTGAAATAAGCTTTTAGCCAGGAGGTTCCTTTGTTGGGTTGCTCTAAATGTGGAAAATGTAGTTGGCTTTGGTTCTCCATTATCTTGCCTAATTCTTTGTTTATGCAGTAAGATTAATCCTTCTATAATCATAAATTACACATCTATATATGTTGAAAACCAAAACAGAATTACGTAAAAGCTTTAATTAAAAGGACTTTATTATTATACAAAGAAATGAGCAATACGATAACCTTAAGCAACACATCTATTATTTATAACTTTATTTTGTCCTTTTGAAGTGCTTGAATCTCCAAATTCTATTGCTGTTGTAGCTAGTTTTTTCTTTATAGGTTAATATAAATTTCAGCGTCTAAAAAATATTCAAAACAAATATAAATATAAATATTAATTGTGAGTTGATGTATTTCATTTCCTTAAGCTATTTGAGTTATAAAAGGTTAGTGGCTAATGGTACTTGATTAAAGCCAGCCCGCAGTCAACATACTGGATAACTTGGTGTTCATTAAGGTATTAATTAAATGATTTAAGTCTCGAAGGAGACTGGCTCGATTGAATAAAAAAGATGTGTAAATTATTATCAACCTTTTGACATATTTTTAATTTTTATTGAAACAAAAAATTGATTCAATCCCAATACAAATAATTCCTAATCGAAAAATTAAGAATTCAACAAACCAAAAATTTATATATAATTTTATTTATTATATAAGTTGCCATTTTTATTTATGCAATCGAAATTATATTACTTTGTTTCTTTATTTTATTTGTAAGGTTATATAATTAATATTATTTTTATGAGATATATGACTAAACATGTTGATGTATTTATAAATTTATTACCTTTAACATTAATATAAACTTAGTTTTGTGTTTCATATTATCTTTGATATTTATATTTTGTATTTTTTAAAAAACTAAGCGTTGATTATTGGAAATGTGAGTATAAATTTTCTTCAAAAATTTGTATGTATATCACAAAGTAAGACATTATGTTCAAGGAAATGAAAATTTTATGAAAAAGATGAGTTGGAAATCTTCAAGTTAAAGATTTGCAAAATTTTGTTCAAAGAGTAAGAAAGTGTGATAAAATAAATCAATTAGGAAATTTCCAAAATTCCTAACTCCCTTCTAATATTTATAAATTGGTCTTTTGGAAGGGGTTTTGTAAAAATATCCGCCAATTGTTTTGAAGTTTCAACATATTCAAGTACACAATCTCCTTTCAAAACATGGTCTCTTATGAAGTGATGTCTTATTTCAATGTGTTTGGTCCTAGAATGCATGACCGGATTCTTAGATATATTTATTGCACTAGTGTTATCACATTTAATGGGGACTTTATCCAAGGTAATACCAAAATCAAGAAGTTGTTGTCTCATCCATAGAATTTGAGCACAACAACTACCGGCTGCTACATATTCTGCCTCAGCCGTTGATAACGCAACACTTGCTTGTTTCTTGCTATGCCAAGAAACAAGGGAACTACCAAGTAAATGACATGTGCCACTAGTACTTTTTCTATCAAGCTTACAACCCGCAAAGTCAGAATCAGAATATCCTAAAAGATTACATTCAACGCCTTTGGGATACCATAAACCAACATTTTGAGTACCCACAAGATATTTCAAAATTCTTTTTACGGCAGTTAAGTGTGATTCTTTAGGACATGCTTGATATCTAGCACACATGCATACCGCAAACATAATATCGGGTCTACTAGCAGTTAAATAAAGTAAGGATCCTATCATTCCTCGATACTTAGTTATTTCAACGTCCTTACCCTTTTCATCTTTATCTAGATAGCAAGATGTGCTCATTGGTGTTGCTATTTCGTTTGCTTTATCCATTTCAAAACGTTTGAGTAATTCTTTACAATATTTTGTTTGACTAATAAAAGTTCCTTCATTTGTTTGTTTAATTTGTAATCCTAGGAAAAAGGTGAGTTCTCCCATCATGGACATTTCAAATTCTTTTTGCATGAATTTAGCAAACTCTTGACAAAGGCTTTCATTTGTAGCACCAAAAATTATGTCATCAACATAAACTTGTACCAAAAGAATGTCATGATTTTTACGCCTTATAAATAGTGTAGTGTCAACCTTTCCTCTTTCGAAATTATTTTCTAAAAGGAATTTGCTAAGTCTTTCATACCAAGCTCTTGGAGCTTGTTTCAAACCGTATAAGGCTTTTCTCAATTTAAAAACATGATTTGGAAATTTATGATTTTCAAAACCGGGAGGTTGATCTACATAAACTTCTTCTTGAATATAGCCATTTAAAAAAGCGCTTTTGACATCCATTTGATAAAGTTTAAAATCCATACAACAAGCAAAAGCTAATAATAATCTAATGGCTTCTAATCTAGCTACGGGAGCATACGTTTCTTCATAGTCTATTCCTTCTTCTTGATTATACCCCTTAGCAACTAGCCTAGCTTTGTTTCTAGTTATTATTCCGTTTTCATCTAGTTTGTTCCTAAAAACCCATTTGGTGCCTATTATTTGATGGTCATTGGGTCTTGGCACAAGTTCCCAAACTTCATTTCTTTCAAATTGGTTTAATTCTTCTTGCATGGCCAACATCCAATGTTCATCAATAATGGCTTCATCAATATTTTTGGGTTCAATTTGAGATACAAAGGCTAAGTGATTGCATGCATTCCTAATGGCATTTCGAGTACTTACCCCTTTGGTTATTTCTCCAATGATTTTGTCCAAGGGATGGTCCTTTAAGGTTACCCAATCTTGTTGTTTGTCAAGTTGTGTTGCACCTCCTTCATTATTGGCTTCTTCTTTGTCTTCTAAGTTCATTTCTTGGAAGGTACCTACAAGATCATCAACTTCCTTTCTCGGAGGATTTTGGTTAAGTTCATCAAATTTAACATGTATGGACTCTTCAATTGTATATGTTCGTTTGTTAAAGAGTCTATATGCTTTACTAGTAGATGAATAACCTAGAAAAATTGCTTCATCAGATTTTGCATCAAATTTGCCAAGATTTTCCTTTCCATTGTTTAAGACAAAGCATTTGCATCCAAAAATGTGAAAGTAAAAAATATTTGGTTTTCGTCCTTTATAAAGTTCATAGGGGGTTTTCTTTAGTATAGGCCTTATTAAACAACGATTCATAACATGACAAGCGGTGTTTACCGCATCGGCCCAAAAATGTTTTGAAATATTTGCTTCATTCAACATAGTTCTTGCAAGCTCCGCTAAAGATCGATTTTTCCTTTCAACTACTCCATTTTGTTGTGGAGTTCTTGGAGCTGAAAAATTATGTTCAATACCAAACTTTTCACAAAATTTCTCAAAAGATTGGTTTTCAAATTCTCCCCCATGATCCGTTCGAATGGATGTTATTTTTAAGTTTTGTTCATTTTGGATGACCTTGGCAAGTTTCTTGAATGCATGATATGCTTCATTTTTATGAGTAAGAAACAATGTCCATGTATATCTAGAGTAATCATCCACAATCACAAGACCATAATAGTTTCCACTAAAACTTTTGATTTTCGAAGGTCCAAATAAATCCATATGTAAAAGTTGTAAAGGTCTTGTTGTTGAGACAATATTTTTTGCTTGAAAAGAAGCCTTTACTTGTTTTCCTTTTTGACAAGCGTCACAAAATTTATTTTCAAATTTCAATTTTGGTAAACCAATAACTAAATCTTTTGAAACAAGTTTATTTAAATGGTCTACATGAATGTGAGCGATTCTTCTATGCCAAAGCCATGATTCATCCTCTTTAGTTATGAAGCATTGTACATCATTTGAAGCAAGGCAATCTAGATTAATCATGTAAATGTTATCTACTCTTTGACCAACGAACTTTATTTCCTTGTTTAGTTTGTTTTCAATTATGCAACCATTTGATTCAAAAACGATTTTATAGCCTTTGTCACATAATTGACTAATACTAAGCAAGTTGTGTTTTAGTCCTTCAACATATAATACATCATTTATGGAGGTGGAAGAATTTTTACCAACATTTCCGATTCCAAGTATTTTTCCCTTTGTGTTATCTCCATAAGTGACAAATCCTTTGCTTCGTGGAGTAAGAGATATAAACTTACTTTTGTCTCCCGTCATATGTTTAGAACACCCACTATCCAAGTACCAATGGGTGTTACTTGCCTTAAAACATACCTACAAAACAATTCAAGTTAGAGAGCTTGGTACCCATTTTATGTTGGGTCCTTGTAGGTTAGTTTGTGAAAATGTTCCTTTAGGAACCCATACTTTTCTCACTACTTTTGGTCCTAATCTTCTAACATTGCAATTATAAGAGTTATGACCTTTAAGACCACAATGATTACATTTTACAAAGGGTGTAGATGATTTACAAGGTTGCACAAAGAAATTTTTGTAATGTTTATCTTTCTTATGAGCATGTGATCCTTGATTATAACCTAGTCCCATTTTGTTAAACATACAACGTTGTTTTCCAAGAAGTGCATTTAAGTTATCTCTACCGTTGGTGAATTTTTCAAGCGTTGTGTTTAAGTCTAGTACTTTCTTCTCAAGTGTATCACATTTCCTAGCAAATTCACAAGGCTTATTCTTGGAGCATGCTTGATCATTTATATTGTTTTTACCATTTGTAAACTTTTCTAGAGTTTTATTCAAGTCCAACACCTTAGTTTCTAGCATATCACATTTCTTTACAAACTCACAAGGTTTGGTCTTAGAGCATATTTGAACATTTGCTAACTCTTCTTTTAAAGATTCATTCTCTTTACACACTTCCATGAGATGCATTTCTAGAGTATTACTAGTTTTTCTAGATGATTTAAGCTTATTAGAGACTTTTGTGAATTTATCATACAAATCATCAAGAGCATCAAGTAATTCATCCTTATCTAAGTCATGAAAGTTTACCTCATTTTCTTCATCTTGGTGATTTGCCATGAGACAAAAATTTGCTTCTTCATTTTCCGATTCATCCGAGCTAGTTATCTCGTTTTCATCCCATGCAACATATGCTCTTCTTCTTTCTTTTCTTTCTTTGTTTTTCTTCTTTAGATTTGGGCAATCCATTTTGAAGTGTCCTTCCTTACCACACTCAAAACAAGTAGGTGAAGTAGAATTTTCTTTAAGTTTAGATTTCTTACCTTGTGGTTTGAAGTGCCTTTGGAAGCGCTTGCTCTTCATTAGCTTTCCAAACCGTTTCACAAATAGGCTTAGTTCTTCATCCTCATCAACTTCACTCTCGGTTTCATCTTCAACCATTGAAGTAGCTTTGAGAGCTAATCCTTTCTTCTTTGATGTCTTTTCTTCTTCTTCCGCTTGTCTTAGATCTTTCAACTCTTGTTCTTGCTCTTGTAGTTTACCAAACAAGGTTGTAAGAGACATCTCATTTATGGTGGGAGATTGCTTGATGGCCGTAACAAGAGGTTGCCACTCCCTAGTAAGACTTTTTAACACTTTGTGAATGAGCTCTTTGTTAGAGTAAGATTTGCCAAGAGTAATGAGATGATTAATGATCAAAGTAAACCTTTTTTGAAGATCTAAAATAGCTTCATTAGGATTCATCCTAAAACTTTCATATTGGCTAGTTAAAGTACTAATTTTAGAATCCTTGACATCACTAGTTCCTTCATGAGTTATTTGAAGGGTATCCCACATTTCTTTAGCCGTTTTACATGTTATTACTCTAAAGAATTCATCGGGACCTAAGGCCGAAGTAATAAGATTTTTTGCCTTATAATCATATTGCACTTTCTTTTCTTCTTCACTAGACCAAATGTCCATAGGCTTTTCAACTTGTTTATCATCCACAATATGCATAGGTATAAAGGGACCATTTTCAATAGCATTCCACACTCTTAAATCTATTGATTGCACAAATATTTTCATTCTTGCTTTCCAAAAAGCATAACCCTCACCATTAAAAGCGGGAGGTCAATTTGTAGCACCACCCTCGGGAAACATGTTATATGAGGTTGAGGCCATTTGTTCTCTTGAAGCCGTTAAGCTTGATTTTCTAAGAGTCAAGCTCTGATACCACTTGTTAACCAAGTGGCCTCAATTACTCAAGAGGGGGGGTGAATTGAGTATTAAAAAATTTTCTTTGGAATGCTCTTGAAATTGATTCTTTTGTCACTATGTATATTTAAGATAATAAATTGGATAACAAGAAGCAACAAATTATACACAAGACAAACTAATAACTACTTAAAGAGTTTGAATAATGAATCAATTTAGTTACAAAGCAATTTATAGGACTTTTAGAAAGATTGATTCAAAAGAAGTGCTTAAGTCCAAGTTCAACAATGTTTATAAAAAAGTTTTCAACTTAATGTATCATGCACTTAGTCAAATTAATAAAGCAAGGAATTAACCAAACAAATTAAGTGCACAAACTAAATGAGTTTAGGGAAGAAAGATTTGCAAACCGATGTATACGAGTTCCACCACGCCGGTGTACGTCTCGCCTCTAAGCAACCCACTTAGAGGATTTCCACTATTGTAGATTAGAGATACACTTTGAGCAATTGCAACTTCCTAGTGTCCCACACTCAAGAATCCAATCCTCACAAGTACAAGGGCACCCCACCCAATCTCTCAATCTCACAATTACAAGGTTGAAACCCAACCCAAGATTTCTATGATGTTTGGTATTTAAGTGTACAAGGAAACTCTCTCACTAGAGTGGATATACAAGTTTAAAGCTTACACAAGATAGTAACTCTCAAAGAGAGGATATGCAAGTTAAGTATACAAATATAATCTTCCCACAAATTAACTCTCAAGAATTATACCAATCAAAGAATAAAGAGAGTAAGTAGAAGAGCAAGAGAATGGAGGGAGAAGAAAGCAAATGGAAATGCTTCAAATGCTTGGTGTAAGTTTTGCCTTCAACTCCTTCTCTATTTATAGGCTCCATGAGGCATGGCATGTGTAATATTTAATTCCTTGGGAGCTTGAAGTGTTAGGCATGTGTGTCTCCATTCAACTTGGCATTCCAATTCCAATAAACCTTTTAGTGTCTCCAAGAGAATATGGCATGTGCATCAAGAAGCATGTTTGTCCAATATTTAATTTAATTATATTTTCAATGGGACACATGCATGTGGAGAGGGACAAAGCATCAAGCATTGTCTTGGGTCTTCCAATTTGATTCAACCGAAGGGAAACATTCATTCTACGCATGACTTTATGTTCTGACAGCAACAAGAATCGATTCTAATGCTACATGAATCGATTCAAGCAATTAAACTAAGGTTACTGGGCAAAAATCCACGCGTGAATCGATTCAAAAGAGAAGGGAATCGATTCATTATGTTAAAAACACATCCTGGACCAATTTGAACCCGTGTGAATCGATTCAATGCAAAGGAGGAATTCATGTGGTTATGCTTTGCTGTGTGAATCGATTCAATTACCTGATTCATGTATTTTGGCACTTTGTTTCACCCTTTTTGATATTTGATGAGTCTTGGCTCCAATCCTTTGATTCTTGGCACATTTGTTGATCACTTGTATTTGATTAAAACTTCCTTAAATGCCTTTAACATAAGTCCTTGATTGTTCATCAAAATTAAACATCAACCATTTTAAATTCCACATCAAACATAATTAATTGCTTGATAACATCCTTGATACTTCTCCATTTGTTGTGTCATTATCAAAACCTACATCAACAATAACAGTGGAGGACTTCGAGCCTCCAAGACACTACAATGTCGCTGATGAAGAAGAAGGTGAAGACGGAGGAGAGGAAGAAGGAGCTCTATCGACTTCAGGAGAAACAGGAATGACACCTTAACACTGCCCACTTCCCAGTCGAGATTCCAACAGCGTCGAGTGGAAAAAGGAGGAGGAGAGGGAGATGAAGAAGAAGAAGAAGAAGAAGAAGAAGAAGAAGAAGAAGAAGAAGAAGAAGAAGAAGAAGAAGAAGAAGAAGAAGAAGAAGAAGAAGAAGAAGAAGAAGAAGAAGAAGAAGAAGAAGAAGAAGAAGAAGAAGAAGAAGAAGAAGAAGAAGAAGAAGAAGAAGAAGAAGAAGAAGAAGAAGAAGAAGAAGAAGAAGAAGAAGAAGAAGAAGAAGAAGAAGAAGAAGAAGAAGAAGAAGAAGAAGAAGAAGAAGAAGAAGAAGAAGAAGAAGAAGAAGAAGAAGAAGAAGAAGAAGAAGAAGAAGAAGAAGAAGAAGAAGAAGAAGAAGAAGAAGAAGAAGAAGAAGAAGAAGAAGAAGAAGAAGAAGAAGAAGAAGAAGAGGCTTGAGGGAATTCTAGAGAGGACGGAAGAGTGGTTCTGCATGCACGAAAGAGAAATAAGTTCAGATTGGGTGGAAAAGTGAAACTGAAGCTATTATACTGTCAAGAGGGGCACATGCGTCATTCCATACCTCTTTTACTTAGTCAGCAATCAATCTCAATCAGTCAATCTTAATCGGCAGTCAATCTTAATCTGAAACTAATCTCAATCAGCAATTAATCTTAATCAGGATGTTACAAAAATAGTTTATAAATCATAGCTCATTTTTTAATAAAATTAAATGAGATCAGCTAATGACCTTGTAAATTAATACCTCCTAAACAAATAACTTATAAAATATAAAAAATTGAGTAACTTTATAATTAAATTAGATAAATTTTTATCTTAAAATCAATCAAATCTAATTTGTGAACATCTTTCAGAAATTGGGTAATTTGAAATTTCTCTTGTGAATGAAAATATGGATTACCAGTAATCTATTCACTATATATGTTAAAAGATGGCTTACCCTACACTGGCAACATTTTAGAAAAACAAAATTCCCACTTAACAATTTATGCATTGCTTTTCGCTTATTCTTCTATCCCACGTTCAACATGTAGTTTTAAATTATTATTTATTTGTAAATATTTATGGATGCAAGAAAAGGAATAGATACTTGTCACGTTTTATAATTAACATGTTATTTTAGCATGCTTCGAGTTTTATTGTTTAAATTTATTAATTATTTAATTTTTCAAGTTAATCACAAGTATGTTTGATGAAAGACAATTATGATTGAAGAGTATGTTTAATAATGGGATATAGCTAAAGATTTTCATATACAATCATATTCATGAATAAAAATATCATCTAATATTTTTTATATGTTATATATTATTAAGAAATTATAAAAAATGAAAATTATAAAATATCAATCCTTATATATAATATTTTTATGAGATCAATAATAATTAAATATTTCTATTCAATTAAATAGAATATAACAAAAAACAAATTTGAAATTTAAGAAAAAAATTCTTTTCCATTTTCTTCCTATTTTATTTTTTATTTTTTTAATTTTATATATTTTCAAACAACATAAAATCAAATAAATCACTTAATAAAATTATAATAAATAAAATTTTTAACCAATGCTGAATTAAATAAATAGATACATAAACATTAATATGCAAATTGTTTAAAACACATATATTGTAAAAAGAATATGAAATAATGAGCAAACAATTACCAAAATATTGAAATATAGAAACCATAGCTCTTAGAATTATAAGGTTGGTTTAGTGGTTAGAAAAAAATTAAAGAAAAATAAAGGGCGGGATGTTTCGGGTTTCATTATCTTCAAATACCATTTTTAATAAGAAATGTTTCCGCATGGATTTGTAGATTTTTTAATTAATTATATATATTTTGAATTATATTTTTCATTTATATTGTATTTTGATTAGTACAATATATCAATTTGCTTGTTGATATAAATAACTCAATTACACATTAGCTTATTCTGAGGTTTCTAACACGTCCAATTAGCTTATAACATTTGTCTCTAATGATTAAAATATAATTTTTTCATTAAAAACCTTGATAAATTTATTTTTTGAAAACAACTTTAATTACTAAAAATGATATTTAACCTGTTAGAGTTACATGATAACAATCAGTTAGACATGCCAAAACCATAAAAACAAACTAATATATAATTTAGTTACTTAAATCAACATTAGTGAATTCAAGTTTCCAATATGTATTAAAAATAAAATGTCCAATAAAAGATGGATATAAAGAAATATTTTATTGGGACCAAAACCAAAAGGCCCTATTTTTATAGGTATGAAAAACATATTTAAGTCATTAAATTATAATGATCAATTTCATTAGACATTTCTTAGGGTGATTGAACTTACATTAATTTTTATTGTTTAAGCTTGCAATCGACTAATAATACTCCTTATGTACCACGGAAAACATGTTATCATTAGTTTAATTATTTGATCTCAACTAATAATTTCTAATACCTCCATCCCTAAATATAAGATCTTTTTTAGAAAAAATTTTATCCCTTAATATAATACCATCTTTCAAATTTCAATGTCATTAATTATTTTTTAACCTAAATACCCTTATTAATGTATAACTTTTATTAAAATCAATATAATAATAAATGACATACCTCAATTAGATTATTTATGAAGTTTTGAATCTAGAAGGATCTATGAAGTTTTGGTAGGATAGAAGATTCATATAAGAGATAAGACTATGCTTGAAAAAAGATTATGTAATTCAAAAAGATATGTGGGATCACTATTCTATGTATAAATAACCCTTTTAGATATTTTGAGAAACAAGTGACATTCTTAGAAAACCTCAATCCTAGAGTCACTTTATAGGGTTTAGGTATCTTATATTTAGAGGGGATATTTTGGTCCCTATTGCGGTATTTAAAAAAATTTTCGCGTCCACCGTGATGAATGTTTATGATGGGTCCTTCGACCCCATGGACCACTTGTTGACTTTCTTTACTTACATGATCATCTTGGGTGTCCTGAATCCCCTGATGCAAAAAATTTCTCCACTGCGCTAAAAAAGGCCGCCCTACAATGGTTCTTATCTATACCAGACTGAACCATCGAGAATTTCACTGAACTTAAGGAAAAAGTCACTGCTGAGTTTTCAACAAGTTGGGCAACCCATAAGACTTTTGTATATTTGGTAAATTTACGACAACATGGCCAAAAAAAACCCTTCAAGATGTATGAGTCTGTTTAGTCAAGACCTAATACAGGTCTTGAACCTCACGACATTGCACCCCACCCTAGTAGGAATCAAACTAGGTAGAAATATCAATAACTAGCAAAAAGGCCACCCAGAAACATGGACGAGTTGTGAGAGATAAAAACCAAATACATCATATAAGAGGTGGAGTTTACCTATTAAAAAGCTCTAGGGAGTGCCCCACGTGATCCAGATGGAAATAACCAACCTAGGCGGGAAGGTAAGGCCCCGACCTATAATTTTCTTAAGTATATGATAGTTGAATTTCTCTTAATGTTACGAAGGAGGACATTATCAAGGAGATCTATAACATCGAGTTGGTTCAATTTCCCCGCCCATAATGACCAGTTAGGAGGTAGACACTTCCAAGTTCTATAAATCCCATGGGCACACCACAAATGAATACTGGTCACTTTGTAATCAGATAGAGTACCTCATCAGACAGAGGTACCATGGTAGATTTATGGATTACAACTGATTAGACAATTGCCAAATGGATCATGATCAAAGAAGAGAAGATGAGAGGGCACTAAAGCAAGAAAAATCTTGTTCTTGACTAACTTAACCTAGGGGCGGAGACAAAAAAGGTCATCTACACCATAGCCGACAGCTTCCCTAGAAGTTCTAAAAGATGCCCACCAAAAGAAGTCACTCATGAAGTAAATCTGACTAGGTCTTCTTGAAGAGTGAATCTGACCATTTGTTTCCATGGTATGAACTATTTAGAAACCAAACCCAGCTATGAGGATCTTACGGTAATCAAAGTGGAAACCACCTAATGTATAATAGAAGGGGTTTTGGTTGACCAAGGTAGCTTAGTCAATATCTGAAAAAGATTTATGGAGGTACAAAGGATTCATGCTTAACTCCATAAAGGATAAAGTAATAGTAAAAGGATATGTCAAAACATATTTAAGTGGTGGTCGACAAACAATTCTACCAAAAGCCTATCAAAGCCACCTTTTGAGAGGTAGATCTATCTAATAATTCATGCAATATGATAATAGGGAAGCCCAACCTTAAATCATTAGAAGCTATTGTTTCCACTCCCCATTTCACCATCAAGTTCCCACTATCTTATGAACGGGTAAGCGTCATTTGCCTGGACCTAAAGGTGCTTGATGAATGCTACAAGCTAGCTTGATGCCTAGAAAAATATGCATGCTTCAAAAAGACATGACTCAAGGATTTGACCTAAGAGATATAATGCCTATTGAAGACCTCAAGAAAATACAAATTAGCTCAAGGCCCATTTGATCCAGTCTGGATACAGGCCCCAAGGTTATCCGGTCTGGATACCGGTTCTAAGGACAAAAGGTCGACTCAGCCTTCCTAGAAGTCAACCGGTATCCCAGGATAATGATCCAGTTGTTAAACAAGTTGATCCGGTCTAACCTAAAGTGAAGTCATTACATCCGCCCTAGTGTTCAGCCGGTGTCAAGAATACCAATCCGGCCTGCAACACACTTGGCAAACCTCTCTTACACCGGGTGTCTTATCCGCTTTCCTACACTGGGTGGCTGATCCGTTCTCTAACCGACTGCCCCAGTGTCATAACGAGGAAGGTACTTTGCGCAGTGGAATATGTCCCTTTCATCCACCGACAGGAGCAAGTACAATCACCAGTGTGATTTATGGAAAAGGTGATTACCTTTCCATCCATGTGACAGAAAAGTACACTGATAATTCACCTACTCTCCTGACACACTCGGAATGTTGGCCCACTCGGATTGACTCTCTATACACGTATCAGAACCAGTGGGCCCACTAATAATCAATGATTCATCTTCCACGCTCATCTATAAATAACATGTTGCAATACATGTTCCAGGTTATGTTGTCCTTGCTCTCTCTCTTGCTATTATACTGTTTGAGCATTAACAGAGTTCACTTACACTCTTCTAACTTGAACGTCGGAGAATCTTCGTAGGTGATACCACCTGTCGCCCACACCAACACGAGAGGTCGGTGTGAAGGATCTCCAGGACAACAAGACCGACCTCCACACACCGAGAGGCTAGATCGCAGAGACCGGATATGCACAGCCAGTCTTCAATTCCATTCAATCTTTAACTCTTGAGGCTGTTCCGACACTGGATCCTTGACCCCGGCTAGGGACAGATCATTGGCACGCCTAGTGGGACTCGGTGGAGTTATTCCCACTTTCTGCAGAAGTTAGTAGTCGACCATGGAAGGAGATGGGTACGACTTTGTGGATGGTCATGCGGAAGATATGACCCATCAACTACCTGAGGGAAGATTCGTCTTTGAATCACCAACAACCCACTCAAGGAGAATGGTACCAGTGGTAACTCCTGATCCTCGAGATGAAGTTATCAGGCAACTCAGGGAGAAGTTGATGGAGTTGCGTAGGGAGAAAGGAAGAACTGGGGACAGAGTGATGTCTCAGGCAGAGGATACTAGCCATGCATCTGCGAGAGAAAGATCCACAACTCTCCAGTATTCTAAGATCCCTACCTTTGAGAGGAGAGAACAAACTCAATATTCTGGGGACAGGAACAGTGCAAGGAAGAGGGGGTAGACAGCAATGGCTTCTGGGCCATACCGATTCAACGTCCCTTTCTCAAGGAGGCTCATGAACGTAGTCATCCCCAAGCACCTGCAAACGACCTAGCCACTTTCCATCGGAAAGTATAATGGGGAAACTGATCCCATCAAGCACCTTGATGCTTACACGTATGAGGCCATGTACTTGGGAGTCGATGAAGATGTGATGTGCAGGATGTTCCCATGAACCTTAACGGAGGAAGCTCTTGGTTGGTTCAAAAGTTTACCCTCGGAGTCAATAGATTCTTGGGAAGAAATGGTGACTTTATTCGAGAGCCATTTCATCATCTCTAGGGACATTCCAAGGACTTCCCATACCTTGGCTCAGATAAGGCAGGGAGAAAATGAAACTCTTAAGGAGTTCTTGAAGAGATTTTACAAGGAAGCTGCTTTAGGGCCTAACCTCATAGAGGCTATTCAGTTTCACATCATTGTCGAAGCCTTACAGCCTGGATCCACCTTTACTTTGTCTTTGGCAAAGAGCCCTCCGACGATATTGGAGGAGTTTTGAAGAAAAGCTTCGAAATACGTGGGCATAGAAATGCACTTAGAGGCAACAGCAGCCAAAAGGAAATCTCCAGCGCCACATCAACAACGGAGAGATAAAAGCTGGCCTAGATCGGAACACATGGAGAGACCGGCCTGAGGCAACGTCTTTGATAATCCGAGTCAGGAAGAATGGATACATGCATTTGGCAATTACACTCCGTTAAACTCTAAGCGGTCTCAGATTCTGAGGGAGATCGGATGGCCCACGCTTACTTCATACGGGGTCAGGATGCCGCCCCAGCTTCGCAAATATGGCGACCCTCAGAAATACTACGAGTTTCATGAGTAAGAGGGCCACTCAACAGATGAATGTCAGGCTCTGAAGAATACTATCGAGACCCTGATCCGAGAGGGTAAATTCAAACAGTATCTTTTCAAAGGAGCTACTTATGAAAAGCAAAAGGGAATTATGATTGGAGAGTCGGCACAACAAGATGTTATGTCCCAACAACATCAGGGCCCCCGACAGGTCATTGATTAGGGATCCAGCCATCAAAACCAAAATGTCTTCTGCCATTATAGCTAGTCGGTAAGACGGTGTGCACTCTTTTTCCTTACTTGGGGTTTTTCCGATTGGGTTTTACCAAGAAGGTTTGACGAGGCATAACCCCGGCTCGGCTCTCTTTCTCTCTTTTGTATTGTAACTTATAGTTAATGAAACTTTCTTTGACTCACCCATTGTCTCTATAATTTTATTTAAATGCACAACTTTGTTGTGACAAGATACTTTCAGGATGGATGATCCTAACAATATGTTTGTTGTTAGCGATGAACCTCTTCGAAGGAACAAAGGGATGGGCCTCCATTTGAAGGCCGGTGAATGGGTAAAATCCAACACCGATTAAAGGCCCAGATTATAGGATTAAACCGAACTCTGGGTACGGTTAGTAAGTTTGGCTGAACACCGGTGAAGGCTCGGATTGTAGGATTGAACCGAACTCTGAGTACGACTAGTAGGTTTGGCCAAACGTCGGTGAAGAACGGTGAATGGGTAAAATCCAACACCAGATGAAGAAGACCGGTGAATGGGTAAAATCCAACACCGATTGAAGGCCCAGATTGTAGGATTAAACCGAACTCTGGGTACGGTTAGTAAGTTTGGCTGAACACCGATGAAGGCTCGGATTGTAGGATTGAACCGAACTTCGAGTACGACTAGTAGGTTTGGCCGAACGTCAGTGAAGAACGGTGAATGGGTAAAATCCAACACCGATTGAAGGCCCAGATTGTAGGATTAAACCAAACTTTAGGTACGGTTAGTAAGTTTGGCTGAACACCGGTGAAGGCTCGGATTGTATGATTGAACCGAACTCCGAGTACGACTAGTAGGTTTGGCCGAACGTCGGTGAAGACCTGGGTTGTAGGATTGAACCGAACCTAAGGAAATGGGTTGTAGGATTGCACCGAACCCCATTCAAAGACCGGTGAATGGGTAAAATCCAACACCGAGTGAGGAAGGCTGGTGAATGGGTAAAATCCAACACCGAGTGAAGAAAAATGGTGAATGGGTAAAATCCAACACCGGTTGAAGAAGAACGGTGAATGGGTAAAATCCAACACCGAGTGAAGGCTTGGGTGTAGTAAGCTGGTTCTTCCTCAAGACCACGCTAAACCCCGAGTAGATTGACAAGTACGGTGAATGGATAAAATCCAACACCAATTGAAGGCTTGGATTGTAGGATTAAAGCGAATTCCGAGTACGACTTCTAAACTTGGCCGGTTGCTATTAAAGAATCAATCGGAATCGTCCACCCCGAAGTATTCCAGGGAATTCCTCACTCGGAAATATTCTCCCTTGGAATTCCTCTCTCGGAAACACTTCAAATTTGATGCTGGACTCTTAAGTTCTTCAGTCGGCAATATTTCACTGAAGTCCGACTCGTGAATTCTTTAAGTCAAGAATATCTCACTTTGGAGTTTCAATCAGGAATTATTTATTCGGGAAGTTCCCTACCCGAAACATTCTCATTCGAAGTCAAAGTCTCTGTCCAGAAGTGTTTCACCCGGAAAATGCTTCACTCGGTGCCATACTACCCGAGAATCAGAAATATCTTACTCGGTATTGTCCCACTCAGAAATGTCACACTCGGGGACACCATCTTAGGAAAGTTGCACTCGGAAATCTCCAACCCGAATGTAGACTCGGATTGTAGGAATAAACTGAACTCCGAGTGTGGTCGGAATGATTAAACCGAGCGCTGTCGAAGCTCCAGTCGGAAATTTTCCATACAGAGACGGTTACTCGGAAATCCTCCTCCCGGAAGAATCAATCTGAGAACTTCCACTCGGAAGTATCACTCGGAACTTCCCAGGTAACATGGCCAGAACCAATTTCACTTGGAGCCAATTACTCAGAATCAAATGCTCACTCTGAATCGGTCATTCAGAATCAAATGTTCACTCAGAGTTGTTCATTCAAAAGTCAAACCTCCACTCAGAATCGCTCACTCCAATGTTTGACGATTAACGAGTATTACTAAGGTAAAAACATAACGTGTATTTTTACAGGTTACACCGGCATCCAAACTTCTCGCTGGTTGTGTAGCTTATATGAGCAATTTACAGTCCCTCACACAAGCTAGGAGACAAATGATCCGGTCTGGATACAGGCCCCAAGGTTATCTGGTCTGGATACCAGTTCTAAGGACAAAAGACTGACTCAGCCTTCCTAGAAGTCAATCGGTATCCCAGGATAATGATCCAGTTGTTAAATAAGTTGATCCGGTCTCACCTAAAGTGAAGTCATTACAGCCGCCCTAGTGTTCAGCCGGTGTCAAGAATATCAATCCGGCCTGCAGCACACTTGGCAAACCTCTCTTACACCGGGTGTCTTATCCGCTCTCCTACACTGGGTGGCTGATCCGTTCTCTAACCGACTGCCCTAGTGTCATAACGAGGAAAGTACTCTGCACAACGGAATATGTCCCTTTCATCCACCGATAAGAGTAGGTACAATCACCAGCGTGATTTATGGAAAAGGTGATTACCTTTCCATCCATGTGACAGAAAAGTACACTGATAATTCACCTACTCTCCTGACACACTCGGAATGCTGGCCCACTCGGATTGACTCTCTATACACGTTATCATAACCAGTGGGCCCACTAACAATCAATGATTCATCTTCCACGCTCATCTATAAATAACATGTTGCAATACATGTTCCAGGTTACGTTGTCCTTGCTCTCTCTCTTGCTATTATACTGTTTGAGCATTAACAGAGTTCACTTACACTCTTCTAACTTGAGCGTCGGAGAATCTTCGCAGGTGACACCACCTGTCGCCCACACCAACGCGAGAGGTCGGTATGAAGGATCTCCAAGACAACAAGACCGACCTCCACACACCGAGAGACCAGATCACAGAGACCAGATATGTGCAGCCGGTCTTCAATTCCATTCAATCTTTAACTCTTGAGGCTGTCCCAACACCGGATCCTTGACCCCGGCTGGGGACAGATCACCATTAAAGACCATCTTTTTAATTCCTATATCATAAATTATTTTTTGACTAAAATAACCCTATTAATGTATAACTTTTTTGGAATCAAAACAACAACAAATTAGATACATCAACTGGAGCACTTTCTAGTTAGGTAATAAGTGGAGAGATCAACTAGAGAGAGAATAAGTGAGGAAAGTAGAATGGTGAGTCTCAATTGTGACATCCCGACACTGTTGAGGGGGAGGAGTGATCGTTGGTGCATTGGCACGGACAAGGAGCAGCTCCTGGCAGGCTTCTAGTGGAAGGGATGCATGAACGAACCAAATACATTCCAAAATGAGAGGGATCTAAAGACTGTATAGGTATGAGACTATACAGTCGAGGATAGTTTAAAGGAATAAATTTGTACTACCTATACCAATAAATGCATTAGCCTTTTCGGTGGCCTATCACTTAAGGACTCCAAAGTTAAGCGTGCTTAACTTGGAGTAATTCTAGGATGAGTGACCTCATGAGAAGTTCTCGGGAAGTGTGTGATTGAGGACAAAGGACACTGGAAAGGTCTCGTGTTATCAGAGCATGGCCTCTCCTAGTACATTCTAGAAAAGCGTCGGGGTGTTACATCAATAACCTTAACGCTTTGTTTGGAAGCAAGAAACAAATAATGTGAAAATAATTTAAATGGAAATAATTTGAGTGGTGATCCGGTCTCGATACCGGTATCCGTTCTACAAGATATATTTTCAACGTCATTGACCATTTGACAACTTGCAACCGGTGTCATCGGTATACATCCGGACTATAATTCCGCGTCAGGTGTTCTCCCAGCACCGGTTAGTCCGGATAACACCATGACCCCGGATAACATACACGTCACCATACTGAAGACAAAGGGCATTGCTACAGGGATGAGGATAAAGATTCCATTTCCCACACTACGAGCCAAAATATACTCACGGGAATGATCAACTTGTCCCCTAATTCCAGCCCATACTCCCTACGCTCAATATAAAATATCCACTTGACTCAATCATACTGGCAAGTGCACAATAAAATAATAATTTATAATGTTATTAGAGGTTAGTGGTTCCCCACTAACAAGTCCTTGTTAATCGAGTCAATCAGGTATATGAACTCTTTGCATCAATGGAGGGAAGGATCTTCGACTACTTTTCAACTTATAATTACTCTCTGAAAACATTCCTCACTTGGAATATGATTACTGACTTGAGCGTCGGAGAATCTTCACAGGTGACACCACCTTTCGCCCACATCAATGCGTGAGAACGGTGTGAAGGACCTCCAGGACGCCCAAACCATTCTCTTCATACAGAGACATCAGATACATAGACTGGATACTTACATAACCGGTCTTCAGAGACGTGATCCTCTCACTATTTGTGACTGCCTCGACACCAGATCTCTTGACCCCAGTTCGGGATAGATCATTGGCACGCCTAGTGGGACACGATAAAGTTATTCCCACCTCTCGTTTACAAAGTTTGATCTTGCGTCATGGAAGGCAATGGAAGAAACATATCAGATGGGCACGTAGAAGATATTACGGCCCAAGAACAACCAGGGAATAGACGATTGGTTTTTGAGTCACCTGTTGAGAGTTCAAGGAGAATGGTGCAAGTATCTGCACCTGATCCAAGAGATGAGATGATACGAAAATTGATGGAGGAGTTAGTGGAGTTGAAACATGAAAGAAAGAGCATGGAAGAGAAGGCAACATCCCAACTGATGGGACGCACTATACAGCTGAGGGAAGAAAGTCTGCTAGTATCCAGTATTCACAGATTCCCACTTATGAGGAGAAGGAGCAAACACATGAATCTGGTGAGAAGGCTAGTGGCAGAAAACATGAACCAGCTATAATCCATGGGACTTACAGACCCAACATTCCTTTCTCTCAGAGGTTGATGAGTGTAACCATCCCAAAGCATTTGCAGAATACCCAACCACTTTCCATTGGAAAGTATGGTGGGGAAACGGATCCCACTAAACACATGGATACATATGTGTACGAAACCATGTACTTGGGAGTAGATGAAGATGTCATGTGCAGAATGTTTCCTCGTACCCTTGTCGATGATGCCCTCGTTTGATTCAAAGGGTTACCTTCAGGATCCATCGATTCATGGGAAGAACTGGCAACAGCATTTGTGGATCATTTTGTTATTTCTAAAGACGTCCCTAAGATATCTCATACCCTGGCCCAGATTAGGCAAGGCGAACATGAGTCTCTCAAAGATTTCTTAAAGAGATTTTACAAAGAAGCAGCTGCCGTTCCAAACTTAGCCGAGGCATTACAACTGCATATTGTGATAGAAGCCTTACTACCAAACTCTACCTTCGCCCTGTCATTGGCGAAGAGTCCTCCTACGAGTTTTGAGGAGTTTAGAAAGAAAGCATCCAAGTATGTAGGCATTGAGATGCACTTAGAAGCAACAGCTGTGAAGGGAAGATCCCCAATGCCACAACAACAGCCACGGAGAGATAAGGATAGGCTAAGGTCAGAACGCATGGAGAGACCTTTCCATGGCAACATCTTTAAGGGTCCTGCACCTCGACGTCGAGAAAAACAGGTAAATGCGTTCAGCCATTATGCTCCATTAAATATCCGACGTTCACAGATTCTGAGGGAGGTCGGATGGCCAACGCTTAAAGTGTACGGGGTCAGAAAGCCACCCCAGGTCCGTAGATATGAAGACCCTCGGAAATACTATGAATTCCATGAGCAAAAGGGTCACTCAATAGATGAATGCCAAGCCTTGAAAAACACTGTTGAGACTCTGATCCGAGAGGGCAAGCTCAAGCAGTACCTATTCAAAGAAAAATCATTTGATGATCTAGATCGGATACAGAAGCGGGAAAGAGATCATGAGGATGGTGATGATGATGGCCCCATGCCGGCCAGAAGATTTACGACCGCCGAAAAACAAAAAGGAATTATGGTTGGTGAACCCACGCAGCAAAATGTCATGCCCCAGCAGCAACATCAGGGTAGTCGAGAGGTCATTGATATGATCTCTGGTGGTTTTGCTGGAGGAGAAGCTTCCATCACTGCTAGGAAGAATCATCATCGTATGGTCCTTTCATTACAAGGTAGACCCAGGGACACCCGTCCTTTCAGAGATGGAGTCGCTGCTCTGATAATCTCTTTCTCTGATGATGATTTTGGTCCAACTATCCCTGGAGGAGATGATGCAGTGGTAATTGTGGCAGTTATCGCCAATAAAGATGTGAAAAGAATACTTGTTGATCAGGGAAGCTCTTGTGATGTCATCGTCTATAGCTGCTTTAAACGTATGGGTTTTAATGATTCTGACCTGCAACCTTACACGCAGGATCTGACAGCTTTCAATAAGGCTAAGCAACCGACCAAGGGGTACTTAGATACCCTGATATCTTTCAAAGGGGAGCCAGGGGCTAGAACAGTGAAGTCCAGGATTTTAGTGATTGATATAGAGTTACCTTACAATGGAATCATAGGCCGCCCCACACTAAACGCGATGGAGGCCATCGTCTCAACTCCTCATTTGCTTATTAAATTCATTGACAAAGATAATAATGTGTCTTCTGTCAGAGGGGACCAAGAGATAGTAAGGTATTGTTACAACTTAAGCCTTAATATGGTGAAGCTCCAAACCTTCAATAAGAAAAGAAAATTAAACGATGGAGGAACGGCGGAGGGGTCTGTGAGTCTTGTTGACTTGGACCCTAGGGCGGAGTTGAACATTGATCCATCCAATCCATCAAAGCCCACGCCGAATGGAAGTTCCAGGGACATCATATTAGGAGATTCACTAGAAAAGGTCACCCATATTAATGATAAGCTAGAAACAGAAATGGAGCAGCGACTGTTGATGCTTTTGTAGGAGTTTAAAGATCTTTTCGCATGGACAGCAGCAGATATGCCTGGTATGGATCTGGACTTCTGTTGTCATAAGCTAACTGTTTATCCGAAGACGAGGCCGGTAGCCCAGAAAAAACGAAGATTGGGCCTAGAAAAACAAAAAGCTGCTTGTGAACAGACAAAAGAATTACTAAAGGCCAGATTTATTAAAGAAGTCCGCTACTCCTCGTGGCTTTCCAACGTCGTCATAGTTCAGAAATCCAATGGAAAATGGAGAATGTGCACTGATTACGTGGATCTCAACCGTTGTTGTCCCAAAGACCGGTATCCTCTCCCTAATATAGATCGGATGGTGGATGATTCATCTGGTTACCAGTATTTGAGTTTCATGGATGCGTACTCAGGGTATAACCAGATTCCGATGTGGGAGGAGGATCAGGAGAAAACAGCTTTCATCAATGATCGTGGTGTCTTTTGCTACACCGTCATGCCCTTCGGCTTGAAGAATGCTGGGGCCACATACCAGTGTATGATCAACAAGGTATTCGAAGGCTTACACACCCAGATAGTCGAGGTGTACATTAATGACATTATCGCCAAGACCTCTGCAGGAGCTGACCATATAAAGGACCTGCGCCAAGTGTTCTTACGTCTGAGGCACTACAACATGAGGTTAAACCCCTTGAAATGCACTTTTGCAGTCCCAGCTAGGAAATTCTTGGGTTTCATGTTGACACAGCGCGGGATTGAGGCTAATCCAGGAAAATGCCAAGCCATCATTAACATGCAGAGTCCAAAAAATGTGAGGGAAGTGCAGTCCCTAAATGGAAAAGTAGCAGCCTTGGCACGATTCATGCCTAAGATGGCCCACAGATCACTTCCTCTATATGGGGTCTTGAGGAACAATAAGAAGTTCGAGTGGGGACAGGAGCAGGAACAAGCTTTTCAGGAGCTTAAGGAGGTGCTGTCGAAACCTCCCATATTGGTCAAGCCTGACCCCGGAGAAACACTTATCATGTACTTATCTGTTTCTGATGAAGCATTAGGGGTCGCTCTGGTGAAGGAAACCCTGGATGGTCAAAGGCCGATATATTTCACAACTAAATTGTTGCAAGGTGCTGAGAATAGGTACCAGAAGATTGAAAAGGCCGCTCTTTCCGTCGTCTTCGCTTTGTGACGCTTACGTCCGTATTTTCATGCCCATCCCATTGTTGTAAGAACGGATTTACCACTCCGATCTGTGTTGAGCAAGCCAGACCTTGCTGGTAGAATGATCAAATGGTCCATCAAACTCTCAGAGTTTGATATATCTTATGAACCTCGAGGTGCTATCAAGGCTCAGGTCCTGGCTGATTTCATCATGGAAATGACAGGGATAGATCCAGCTACACCTCTTGTTCATTGGACCATCCATGTGGATGGTTCATCAAATCAAAAGGGCTCCGGAACAGGTGTAGTCCTTGAAAGTGATGACAGAGTGCTCCTGGAAATCCCCCTTCGCTTTAATTTTAAAACTTCAAACAACCAAGCTGAATACGAAGCCTGTTTGGCTGGACTTCAAGCTACGATTGACATCGGAGCTTCTGAGGCGACACTCTACAGTGATTCACAACTCGTGATTTCACAGATCTTGGGAGATTATCAAGCTCGTGAGCCTCAACTCCAATTGTACTTAAACTGTGTCAAGGAGTTGAGAGAGAAATTCTCAAAAATGGAATTTAAACATGTTCCACGCGAAGAGAATACCAGAGTGGACATACTCTCCAGATTGGCAAGCACCAAACGGCCAGGCAGCACCACAACTTTGGTCCAGAGCATACTGACGTCACCCAGCATTCCTCTATACCCTTCTTTAAATGCTATCACCGTCGATTATGGAGACACATGGATGGCCCCTTACATCCGTTATTTGGCCGACGGGCAGTTGCCTACAGATGAGAATGAAAAGAAAAGGATAAGACAGGAATTGCCATACTTCACTATGATTGATGGTAACCTTTACAGAAGGGCACTCTCTGTACCTTACTTAATTTTTCTAAGAGAAAATGAGGTACAAGGAGTAATAGAGGAAGTGCATGAAGGACAATGTGGGCACCACGCCGGAGGAAGAAGTTTAATGAGAAAAATCCTCAGGGCGGGGTATTGGTGGCCCACGATGAAGCAGGATTCCATTAACTTTGTCAAGAAATACGACGCCTGCCAAAAGTTCTCTAATCTTCACCACACACCGGCGGAAGAGCTCTTCACATCCGCTGTTCCATGGTCGTTCTACCAATGGGGATTGGATACTTTAGGCCCTTTCCCAACTGTACCTGGGGGCATCAAATACCTCATTGTAGGGGTTGATTATTTCACCAAGTGGATTGAAGCAGAGCCGGTGGTGCATATTACTTCAGCCCGAACTCGTCGTTTTATGTATGAAAATATTATAATATGATTCGGAGTCCCAGCGCGAGTCATCACAGACAATGGTACCCAATTCACGGACAGGAAGTTTACAGATTTACTCGAGGGGTTAGGAATAACCCAGATATTTTCCTCCGTCGAACATCCTCAAACCAATGGCCAAGCTGAAGTGGCCAATAGAGAGGTGTTGAAAGGACTGGAGAAACGTATTGGGGAAGCCAAGGGCGGATGGACAGACCAGTTGTGCCACGTCCTTTGGACATACCGGACAACGCCTCATTCATCCACCAACGAATCCCCGTATCACTTGACCTATGGGGTAGAAGCAATGATACCTGTCGAATTACAAATTGCTTCTGTGAGGGTCAAGTACTTCTCTGAAGAAAGCAATGACGTTAACTTGGCATCAGAAATGGATGTCGTACAAGAGCTCAGAGAAGAAGCTTTTGTTAGGGATCAAGCCATCAAAGCCAAATCCACCCTTCGATACAACAAACGAGTCCAATATAGAACCTTCAACGTTGGGGATTTGGTTTTGAGGAAAGCAAGCGTGGGGAAGAAATTTACACACCAGGGCAAGTTTGCTCCGACATGGGAAGGTCCCTACAGAATATCATATGTTTGTGGAAAAGGCTCTTATCGCCTGGAGAACCTCGATGGTACCCCAATCCGCAACAAGTGGAATATTCAGAATTTACGCGTTTATTATAGTTAGTTGGTACCTCGACTCGGCTCTCTTTCTCTCCTTTATGTTGTAATTCATAATCGAATAAAAAAGTTTCTTTATGATTCACCCATTGTCTTTATGATTTTATTTTGTTGCACAACACTGTTGTGACAAGTTACTTTCAGGACGGATGATCCTAACAACGTATCCGTCATTAGTGATGAACCTCTTCGAAGGTACAACTGGGTGAACTATATTTTGAAGTCCTAGATTGTAAAATCCAACACCTAGTGATGAAGGCCGGTGAATGGCTAAACTCCAACACCGAGTATGAAGATCGGTGAATGGGTAAAATCTAACACCGATTGAGAAGTCCGGTGAATGGGTAAAATCCAACACCGAGTGATAAAGATCGGTGAATGGGTAAAATCCAACACCGATTGAGAAGGCTGGTGAATGGGTAAGACCCAACACCGATTGAGAAGGCCGGTGAATGGGTAAGATCCAACACCGGGTATGAAGAATGGTGAATGGGTAAAATCCAACACCGATTGAAGAAGAACGGTGAATGGGTAAAATCCAACACTGAGTGAAGGCTTGGGCGCAGTAAGCTGGTTCTTCTTTAAGACCATGCTGAACCTCGAGTAGATTGACAAGTACAGTGAATGGGTAAAATCCAACTTCGATTGAAGCATGCTAGTAGGATTAAACCAAACGCTGTTAAAGACATGGGTTGAAGGATCAAACTGAACCCCAATCGAAGGTTTGGATTGTAGGATTGAACCGAACTCCAAAATACGACAAGTAAGTTATGCCGAACTCCAAATCTCCCAGAAGTACTTCCCCTGGGAATTCTTCACTCGGTAAAGCTTTCTCTTAAAATTCCTTATCTGGAAACACCTAAACTTCAAAGTCATGTCCATAAATTATCTAGTCGGTAATGTCTTACTAAAGTCCGACTCATGAATTCTTTAATTGGAAATTATCACTTTCAAGTTGCAATCAGGAATAATTCACTCGGGTATGTCTCTATCTGAGACGTATTCATCCGAAGTATTTCATTCGGAAATTCTCCATTTGATACCGTGCCGTGCAGGAGTCGGAGATATTTCACTTGGTGATATCCCATTCGGAAATTCTCTACTCGGTGCCACGCCACGCGGGAATCAGAGATGTTTCACTAGGTGATATCCTATTCGGAAATGTTTCACTCGGTATAATCCTATTCGGAAATGTTTCATTCAGTGCAATCCCACATGGAAGTGTCATACTCATAGACACACTCACTCGGGAAAGTTGCACTCAGAAATTCCCAACCCGAATGAAGATTCAGATTAAAAGACTAAACCAAACTTGAGTGTGGTTGTACAATCAAGCCAAGCGTCGTTGAAGGATCACTCGGAATCTTCCACCCAGGAACGATCACTCGGATCTTTCCACTCGGAGTTATCACTCTAGAGAGTTTCCACTTGGAGTTATTACTCTGGAGAGTTTCCATTCGGAGTTATCACTCTGGAGAGTTTCCACTCGGAGTTATCGCTCGGGAGAGTTTCCTTATGGAGTTATTGCTCGGAAAAATTCCCACTCGGAGCTATTGCTCGGAAGAGTTTCCACTCGAAAGTATCACTCAGAATTTGTTCAAAACAAACTACCCGTCCTTGACAAAAAAGTAAGACTCGGATAAAACATACATATTTTTACCGAGCATCACGAGGAGATTACAAGTGATGGAATTTCCCGGGTGATACGGCCAGAACCAACCTCACTCGGAGTCACTCACTCATAGTCGAATATTTGCTCAGAATCACTCATTTAAAGTCAAATGTTCACTCGGAATTGATCACTCAATAATGCTTGGGGGCAATATCCAACGGTTAATGAGTATTTACTTCCCCTTAAGACTAATACTGCAAACCATCTTCACGATGACAACGTGGGCAAATCCCATTATGATACTTATAATCGAAAGCCTAATCATCAAAGATTAAGGTATTCTTCTTACTAAGCTTGTGAATGCCAAATGCTGTGATTTAAGAAAACAACTTCATCACACTATAATTTTGATACAACAAGATAGATAAATTCTATCTTTTCTATCGAACCAAGCTTTTGATTATTCAAGTATCCATACATGGGGACAGTATTGGTATGTTACTATCCGATTTAGTTTCTACGCATCTAAATCCAGATTGGTTCATTACACATACAACGATTCTATCGAAATTATTTTCAACAAACAGACGTATAAAGGAAGTTGTCATTTTATTGATTAAATCCTGGAATACACAAGTGAATTGATTCGATAATCTAAAGCTGATCCCGGAACACAGCGGATTTGATTCAATAAAAGCTATAAGACAAGGAAGGCACCATTTATGTTGGCTTGTCTCTCCGCCCTTTCCTTTGCCTTTACCTCTGGCCTCGCTCCCCCTATCACCAGGAGTAGTTCCTTCGTTGTTGGTTTGCCTGGGGATAGGAGCCAGGAGAGAAGGCTCCATTGACTGGCCTTCGGGAAGAGGAGCCAGCTTGTACTTGGTGTTTGGCGGATCCTCCTGACGATCGTCAATAACAGCTACAAGTTTCCCTCCATGAAACTCATAGAACAGATCAATACCGTTCAAATTAAGTTCCACTTTGGGATTCCGGTATTGAATCTGATGTACAGCCAACCCGAAAGATTCCTCGACTGCTTGGACACAAATATCCACAGCCTCTTTCGCTCGGGCGTTGGCAGCAGTCAAATCCGCTTTCAGAGCATTAACGTCGTCATTCGAACTCGCCAACTTTAAGCTTTCAATCTCCAAAAGCAACTCCTTTTCCCTACGAGCCCAGTCTTCAGCTCCTTGGGAGTAGACAAACTCTTTTGCCTTCAATTCCTCCCCCAGCTTGGCAGAATGCTCCTTCTCCGTACATAGGCTGGCATGGAGGTCGAAATTGACTTTTTTCTGATCAAGTACTTGGGCCTCCAGCTCGTTAACAAGATATTTTAGCCTGGATATTTCTTTGTCTTTTTGATCCCCTTCCTCTTTGGAAGCCTTCAACCGACTTTCCAAGCGGAGAATGTTCGCCTTGTCCTTGGCCGAGGCAACGGTAAGGTCGTTAACCTTGCCCGACAATTCGCTAAGTCTTTCATTATCTTCCGACAGCCTGCGAACCGACCTCAGAAGACCGGACAGTTCCACTAATTGCCACTGTCCGGCGTCACAAGCTTGTGTTATTTCTTCAGGCTCTAACAAAGTCTTCAGCTTGTACGGAGAATCAGGGATGCACTCAGGCACTGAACCCTCATACACTAAGTATGGGGCAAGATTGGAGTTGCCTGGAGGGGGACAAGAAACCCTAGGTGCAAAGTAAGAAGTTATTGGTTTGGCGCCGAAGGTGACCACATTGCTTGGGGCAGTCGGTGTTGACTCTTCTACTCCCTTTCCTTTAGAAGCCCCAGGATCAGCTACCCCTTCGGAAGTTTTTGGTTTTTTAGGGGAAGGCTGAGACTCCGTTTTGTTGGAGGATTCATTTTTTGCTTTTTTCCTTTTCTCCCCGGCCTTCTTGCCCTCAACACCGGAGGTCGGTTTTTCAGATCCACCCTCCAGTAAGGGAATATCGTCACCAGCGGATGAGGTAAGTATTATGGTCTCAACGGTAGCCTTCTTAGAATTCCGTTTTTCCTAAATATTGTTCTTAGCCACAACGGATTTCCCTCCAGCTTTGAGCCCCTTCAACTTCTCCATCTCTGATGAGTCGGCCTCGATTTCAACTGCATCCAATAAAAAGACCATCAGTAATAGAAGATTTCAAGACATAGAAAGAAAGAAAATGAAAAATGACAGAAAATTACGCAAATATTCCTCGTGGGTAGTTTTCGACCCTAGCAAACGCCAGCAGGAGAAAAATTTGTGCGAGGCGGTGTAAGATTGAAGAGCAAAGAGAACAGAGATTGAAGTAGGGGTTAATTCAGCCTCATCGGTATAATAAGCCTGGGAGGTCAACAAAAAATGCTCGTGTATCCAGGCTACGGGAAATTCATTTATCCCTTCTTTGTTCAACCAAAAAATCAGATCCTCAGGCTTAATACGGATCCTATTGAAATAGGATTTGAAAGAACGCCCATCAACTTTAGCGGAGTCGGTGTAGGACTTGAAGTTGACAATTTTGGAATAAGTTCGCAGGGTCACCAAGCTTACTCCTTCCTTCTCCTTATTTGCATGACGGACCACTTGTGTGAAATAAAAGAGCATAGCCACCGTCGGCGTGAAGTTGAAGTGCTCCCCAAGCACTTCTAAAGAACGGATCAACCCCCATCCGTTGGGAAGAAGCTGAGAGGGGGCGTAGTCCAAAAACCTCAAGACCCCCATCTGAAACTTTGTCAGAGGAAAACGCATACCCAAATTTATGAAGAGGAAGTCATACATATAGATTGACCTCTCAGCTGGTGTATGACATATCCGTTCTGAGGGAAGGGGAGCTAACACCATAAAACGCTCCTTGTATTTTTCCTTTTTGAAAACTATGAAGCAAGGCTCCAACCTTGCTCCATCCTCCCTAGCATGGATGGACGGTGTGGCGCGAAATTCATCTGCCACCCAGCTATATGGACGCATCTGTTGGAACTTTACCCAGTCAATCTGGTGTGTAACTACATTACACAGTCCAGAGGCTGTCTTCAAGATATACTGTTGAGATGGTGCTCCGCTACTAGAGGTGCTTTCTCTAGTCATCTTTTTTAGAGCTAATTTAAAAGCCTTCACGCTGCGATAAAAACTCACATCATCAGAGAGGTATAAATTAGCGCTCTCCTCACTCTCACTAGAAGAGGATTCTGAAGAGGGTATTATCACCCTTCACCTTGAGTAGGGCGACGCCTCGCTCTCTGAATGAAGTGGCTTTGAATAGAAGATCACAGGGATCCTTCCACCATGACTTGAGGAAGTTCGAGACAAGGCTCTTCCTCCTCTTCCCCTAGGGCCAACATGGCTTGTAAAACCTCTCCCAGACATTTAGAAAACTTAAGGAAAATATGAGAAGACGAAGGAGAAGGTTACCTAAGAGAGAACAAGATGGTGAATCAAATTTCACAGAGGCAAACAGAAAGGTCTTCTTGAAATTTTTGCAGAGTTTCGTTAGGGAAGCAAGATTCAGTGATTTCTGAATTCACTAAGTACTCCTTTTATAGGGGACGAAGAGTCTTAATTACCGACTCAAAGGTTATATCATTTACCATCAAACGACACCCCTTTTATGAATTCAGAGTTGTCGTTTCAAATCCCAAGGCGCAAAAATTCCATCAATTCATCACAAGGCCTTCTAAATGGGCCTTAAAATTCCAATTTTAGGCCCACAAAGCTCCTGAATGACAGTTATAAAGACATGCGCATTTAAGGCAATAATGGCTCGCCCACGTGATTAAAGGCATTAAATGTCCAATCATGAGAAACGTTACAACTGTTACTCGAATACCAAGGGTTGCAAGTTTCAATAACTTTTGGGATTCTCGCGCAAAGTTTATCCAGATCCGTCCTAAGGAGCGCCGTGACAACGAAGCCTTCGTTCCAAGAATGGATATTTACGTGACAACGTAATGTCAAAATCTACCACGTGTTAAATAAATACTCTTCCAATGTATATGAACCGGTATCCAGACCTATTACAAACGACGTAGCTTATATGAGCAACTTTACTAGTCCCTCACACAAGCTAGGGGACAAGCAGAGTGATGATCTTGTTTCGATACCGGATTTGTGAATGAAATTGAAGACTCAATCCATACTCTTATGATTGAGATGTGTTTCCCTAGGACGGATAATCTCAATCACCTATTCTGTGATTCGATGATGTAACTCCTGGCACGGGCAATTCCCATCATCTTTGAAGACTCAATCCGTACTCTTATGATTAAGATGTGTTTCCCCAGGATGGATGATCTCAATCACCTATTCTGTGATTCGATGATGTAACTCCTGGTGCGGACAATTCCCATCATCATCCTTATGATGGAAGACCCAACCAACATCTTTATGTATTTTTATAGTTCCCTAAGCTCGGAACAATACCCTCAAGTGAGAATAATACGAATTAATACTAGTCATCCGTCCTATGACACCACTTTTATGAACAACGGATCGACTCTTCTCCCCAAAAGAATTGAAGGTAGTGCCCTATAACAGGTACCTATTCCTTAACATACTTATACTTGGGGACAGTATTCATGTATATATCTATCCATTCTAAATTTATCTATCTTAAATGATCTAATTTTCTGAGGCAATTATTTCAATCCGACCTCAATGTTAGTCATACAGAACGGATTATCAATTACTGAAATGATATATACATCTAAGTTATACTAATTTTTCATGAAGTATTGAAGACAAATGTCTGAATGGAATTTTATTCATTCATAAAAAGCGGAATTACATGTAATTGATCAAAATCGGAGTTGATCCCGAAACACAACTTTACATATGAAAAATAACAAGACTACGGAAGGGGAACCTGCTCCTCAGTCTCTTTCCGTCCTTCCCCTTCTCCAAGGTCTTGTGTCCCTTCTTTAGAGATTTCCTCTGAAGCTTTCTCTTCTGGTGCATTCACCTCCTGTAGATGAGATGCCCTCCGGTATAGGAACAGCAGAATCCGGGCCCATACTTTGACCCTTGGGAAGAGGAGGCAAACCGTACAAGGACTCCAGAGGATCTTCATGATGACCATCAACCACTGCTACTAACTTCCCTCCATGGAATTCATAGAACGGATCCATACCATAGAGGTTAAGTGACACAGTGGGGTTACAGTGGAAAACTTGGCGTATAGCTAGGCCGAAGGATTCTTCAACAACTTGAGTGCATATATCAATGGCTTCCTTCGCCTTAGCTTTAGCCACTGCCAACTCTCCCCGCAACATCAGAAGTTCTCCTTCCGATCCTTGAGATTCCGTACTCCCGGCCTTTAGTCCCTTGATCTCAAGGAGGAACTTCTTCTCCTTTTAGGACCACTCCTCTGCTTGTTTAAAATAATCCTTTGTAGCAGCTTTTCTTTTATCTTTAAGCTCAGCTTGTTTAGCTTGACTGTTACGGAGTTCTTCTTTTGATTTATCAAGCATCTCTTCCTTCTCTGCCAGTTTACCCTCCAAGTCTTTAAGCATGGTTTTAAGCTTGAGATTCTCCTTGTTCATGAAATCTCCAAACTCCTTAGACTTGGTTAGGCGATCCTCAGCTAATCTCAGGGCAGCTTTATCTTTCTCCGCTGAGATGTTGAGCTGTTCTACTTTATCACTCAGCTTATCAACCTCAGTAGCATTATTAGCTAACAGGCTGAGCAAATTAAGCATCCCTGTAAGTTCTGCTAGCTGCCATTTCCCGGCCTTACACGCCTCTTTGATTTCTTTAGGTTCAAGTGTGGGCTAGAGTTCATATAGAGGCTGAGGGAGGATTGCTGGAGTTGCCCCCCGGTATGAGAGGAAAGGAGTGAGGAACGAAGAAGTTGGAGAGGAGATCGGACTCGATCCAAAGACCCCGGAAAGAATACCCTTATGGAGTCCGGATGAAACTCTAGCTGTATCCGATGTTTCTACAACTTTTCCTTTAGAGGCCCTTGCTCTTTCCGGACTCGTTGAAGGTTTATGTTTTTTCACCTTTGAAAGGTCATTCTTGATCTTCCTCTTCTCTGTTACTCTGGGATGACCCATATTTGCACCAACTGAATCTCCCTCCACCAGCGGGATCTCCCCTTCTACATCTGAGGTCAGAATGATCAATTCAGGCCAATCTTTCTTAGAATTCTCCTTAGGTTGAATTTCATTCTCATCAGCCATGGATTTCTCTCCTGCCTTCAAGATTTTCAACTTTTCATGTTCGGAGATTTTTGTTCTATTTCACCTACATACATAAATAAAACGCGTTAGCAACAAAGAATTACTCAATACAATAACAAAAAAGGAGGAAAAGAGAAATAAAATGAGAATTACGTAGATATTCATCTCGGACTTTGCTCGAACTACTTAAAAGACGTCTACACAAAAATACTTTAAAGCGTGTAGTGTATGCTTCAAGGGCGAATAACACTGTCACCGTTTCAGTAGACAGCTCGGATTGATGAGTGTAATACGCTTGGGAGGTCAGAAGAAAGTGCTCATGAGTCCAGCTCAGAGGAAATTTATTAAGACCCTCTTTATTCTTCCAGAAGACGGGCTTATTCTTTTTAATTGATATCCGGGTAAAGAAAGACTTAAATGACTTCCCGTCAACTTTAGCTGAATCGATATAAGATTCAAAATTCATGAAGGAACATAGAGTTCGGAGCGTGATTAAACTTACACCGCCTCTTTTGTTAGCCCTCCGAACTACTTGTGTATAATAGAACAGCATCGCCACGGTAGGAGTGAAGTTGAAATAGTCACCCAATACTTCTAGAGCACGGATGAGTCCCCAACCATTGGGATGAAGTTGATAGGGTGCGCAATTTAAGAACCTTAACACACTCATTTGAAACTCGGATAAGGGGAAACAAACTCCGAGGTAATAAAATACAAAGTCGTGCATGTACATAGAACGTTCATCCGGGACGACGTGGTAAATCCGTTCTATGGGTAGCGGTGCAAACACCCTGAACCATTTTTTCATCTCCTTCTCTACATGAACTTTGAACCTTGGTTGAATCTGAGATCCTTCTTCATTCGCATGATGAGAAATTAAGTTTTTAAACTCATCAGCTACCCAACAGAAGGGCCACTTGGCCTGAAGTTCTTCCCAATTTAGCCGATGGGCAACAATATTGCACAAGCCTTCTGCTATTTTCAGAATAGTTTGATCTCCAGAAGTTCCTTCTCCAGCCATCGTCTGAGTCGCGTGGACAAAAATCTTTACTCTACGATAAAAAGTCACATCATCAGAAGGGTAACAGTCATAACTCATCTCACCTTCCGAAGAGTGACTACAATCAGAGGATGACTCTGAGAAGGGAAAAGTCACTCTCCGCCGCGAGTAAGATCCCCTTTCTGAGTGACATGACTCAGCCCTCAGAAGAATCACAGGGATTCTTCCCCCATGGTAGTTAAGGTTGCGAGAAGCTAATCTTCCCCTCCTAGGACACATTTTTTCAGGAAAAACAAAAAATTGGAAAATGAAATTAGCAAAGGAAAGGAAATGGTTACCTAAGATGGTAAGGGAAGTGAAGATAGAAAGAGCTTCGCGAAACAAGCAGCAAGCGTTCGTATGAAATTTTCACAGAGTCTTGCTAAGGAATGAGAGAGAAGTGATTCCCAGAATTCATTAAGTGTTTCTTTTATAAGAAACGAAGAGTTTCGGTTACCAACTCTTGGGTTGTGTCATTCACGACTAAACGTGTCGATTCACAACTTAACGACACAGTCGTTTCAAATTCATGGGCGCCAAAACAACACCGATTTACCAAAGGGCCTCTCCATTGGGCCCAGAAGTTTTGAAAATTATAAGCCCATTAAGCCCTAGGTGACGGTTACTGAGATACACGCCTCAGATGCAATAATTGTTCGCGCACGTGTTTAAAGGCATTTAATGCCTAATCATGCAATGCAATTTATGCTTTACAGCCGTTACTCGAATTTCAAGAGTCTTCAGTTTTCAAAAAACTTTTGGCATTCTCAAACTGCGAATCTTTGTCTGAATCCGTTGTAACAACATCATGACAACGAAGCATTCATTTAAAGAACGGTTCTTCATGATATAATAATATACATGTAAGAAAACATTTCCCATATAAGTATACCGCAATCGGGACCTCTCGTAGGATGAATAGCTTATGTGAACAACTATACAGTCCCTCACACAAGCTAGGGGACATATAATCCGCTCTTGATACCGGTATCCGTTCTACAAGATATATTTTCAACGTTATTGACCATTTGACAACGTGCAACCGGTGTCATCGGTATACATCCGGACTATAATTCCGCGTCAGGCGTTCTCCCAGCACTGGTTAGTCCGGATAACACCATGACCCCGGATAACATACACGTCACCATACTAAAGACAAAGGGCATTGCTACAGGAATGAGGATAAGGATTCCATTCCCCACACTACGAGCCAAAATCTGCTCACGAGAATGATCAACTTGTCCCCTAATTCCAGCCGATACTCCCTACGCTCAATATAAAATATCCACTTGACTCAATCATACTGGCAAGTGCACAATAAAATAATAATTTATAATGTTATTGGAGGTTAGTGGTTCCCCACTGATCTGTCCCCAGCCGGGGTCAAGGATCCGGTGTCAGGACAGCCTCAAGAGTTAAAGATTGAATGGAATTGAAGACCGGCTGCACATATCTGGTCTCTGTGATCTGGTCTCTCGGTGTGTGGAGGTCGGTCTTGTTGTCCTGGAGATCTTTCACACCGACCTCTCGTGTTGGTGTGGGCGACAGGTGGTGTCACCTGCGAAGATTCTCCGACGCTCAAGTTAGAAGAGTGTAAGTGAACTCTGTTAATGCTCAAACAGTATAATAGCAAGAGAGAGAGCAAGGACAACGTAACCTGGAACATGTATTGCAACATGTTATTTATAGATGAGCGTGGAAGATGAATTGTTGATTGTTAGTGGGCCCACTGGTTCTGATAACGTGTATAGAGAGTCAATCCGAGTGGGCCAGCATTCTGAGTGTGTCAGGAGAGTAGGTGAATTATCAGTGTACTTTTCTGTCACATAGATGGAAAGGTAATCACTTTTTCCATAAATCACGCTGGTGATTGTACCTACTCCTGCCGGTGGATGAAAAGGACATATTCCACTGTGCAAAGGACCTTCCTCGTTATGACACTAGGGCAGTCGGTTAGAGAACGGATCAGCCACCCAGTGTAGGAGAGCGGATAAGACACCCAATGTAAGAGAGGTTTGCCAAGTGTGTTGTACGCTGGATTGGTATTCTTGACACCGGCTGAACACTAGGGCGGCTGTAATGACTTCACTTTAGGTGAGACCGGATCAACTTGTTTAACAACTGGATCATTATCCTGGGATACCGGTTGACTTCTAGGAAGGCTGAGTCGGTCTTTTGTCCTTAGAACCGGTATCCAGACCGGATAACCTTGGGGCCTGTATCCAGACCGGATCATTTGTCCCCTAGCTTCTGTGAGGGACTGTAAGTTGCTCATATAAGCTACATAACTAGCGAGAGTCTGGATGCCGGTGTAACCTGTAAAAATACACGTTATGTTTTTACCTTAGTAATACTTGTTAATCGTCAAACATTGGAGTGGGCGATTCTGAGTGGAGGTTTGACTTTTGAATGAACAACTCTGAGTGAACATTTGATTCTGAATAACCGATTCAGAGTGAGCATTTGATTCTGAGTAATCGGCTCTGAGTGAAATTGGTTCTGGCCATGTTACCTGGGAAGTTCCGAGTGATACTTCCGAGTGGAAGTTCTCAGATTGATTCTTCCAGGAGGAGGATTCCCGAGTAACCGTCTCTGTGTGGAAAATTTCTGACTGGAGCTTCGACAATGCTTGGTTTAATCATTCCGACCACACTCGGAGTTTGGTTTATTCCTACAATCCGAGTCTACATTCAGGTTGGAGATTTCCGAGTGCAACTTTCCTGAGATGGTGTCCCCGAGTGTGACATTTCTGAGTGGGACAATACCGAGTGGGATATTTCTGATTCCCGGGTAGTATGGCACCGAGTGAAGCATTTTCCGGGTGAAACACTTCTGGACAGAGACTTTGACTTCGAATGAGAATGTTTCGGGTAGGGAACTTCTCGAGTAAATAATTCCTGATTGAAACTCCAAAGTGAGATATTCTTGACTTAAAGAATTCACGAGTCGGACTTCAGTGAAATATTGCCAACTGAAGAACTTAAGAGTCCAGCATCAAATTTGAAGTGTTTCCAAGAGAGGAATTCCAAGGGAGAATATTTTCGAGTGAGGAATTCCCTGGAATACTTCTGGGTGGACGATTCCGATTGATTCTTTAATAGCAACCGGCCAAGTTTAGAAGTCGTACTCGGAATTTGCTTTAATCCTACAATCCAAGCCTTCAATTGGTGTTGGATTTTATCCATTCACCGTACTTGTCAATCTACTCGGGGTTCAGCGTGGTCTTGAGGAAGAACCAGCTTACTACACCCAAGCCTTCACTCGGTGTTGGATTTTACCCATTCACCGTTCTTCTTCAACCGGTGTTGGATTTTACCCATTCACCATTTTTCTTCACTTGGTGTTGGATTTTACCCATTCACCATTTTTCTTCACTTGGTGTTGGATTTTACCCATTCACCAGCCTTCATCACTCGGTGTTAGATTTTACCCATTCACCGGTCTTCGAATGGGGTTCGGTACAATCCTACAACCCATTTCCTGAGGTTCGGTTCAATCCTACAACCCAGGTCTTCACCGACGTTCGGCCAAACCTACTAGTCGTACTCAGAGTTCGGTTCAATCCTACAATCTGAGCCTTCACCGGTGTTCAGCCAAACTTACTAACCGTACCCAGAGTTCGGTTTAATCCTACAATCTGGGCCTTCAATCAGTGTTGGATTTTACCCATTCACCGTTCTTCACCGACGTTCGGCCAAACCTACTAGTCATACTCGGAGTTCGGTTCAATCCTACAATCTGAGCCTTCACTGATGTTCAGCCAAACTTACTAACCGTACCCAGAGTTCGGTTTAATCCTACAATTTGGGCCTTCAATCGGTGTTGGATTTTACCCATTCACCAGTCTTCTTCATCCGGTGTTGGATTTTACCCATTCACCGGCCTTCATCACTCGGTGTTGGATTTTACCCATTCACCGCTCTTCACCGACGTTCGGCCAAACCTACTAGTCGTACTTGGAGTTTGGTTCAATCCTACAATCCGAGCCTTCACCGGTGTTCAGCCAAACTTACTAACCATACCCAGAGTTCGGTTTAATCCTACAATCCGAGCCTTCATCGGTGTTTAGCCAAACTTACTAACCGTACCCAAAGTTCGGTTTAATCCTACAATCTGGGCCTTCAATCGTTGTTGGATTTTACCCATTCACTGACCTTCATCACTCTGTGTTGGATTTTACCCATTCACCGACCCTCAAATGGAGGCCCATCCCTTTGTTCCTTCGAAGAGGTTCATCGCTAACAACAAACACATTGTTAGGATCATCCGTCCTGAAAGTATCTTGTCACAACAGCGTTGTGCATTTAAATAAAATTATAGAGACAATGGGTAAGTCAAAGAAAGTTTCATTAACTATGAGTTACAATACGAAAGAGAGAAAGAGAGCCGAGCCGGAGTTATGCCTCGTCAAACCTTCTTGGTAAAACCCGATCGAAAAAACCCCAAGTAAGAAAAAAGAGTGCACACCGTCTTACTGACTAGCTATAATGGCAGAAGACATTTTGGTTTTAATGGCTGGATCCCTAATCAATGACCTGTCGGGGGCCCTGATGTTGTTGGGACACAACATCTTGTTGTGCCGACTCTCCAATCATAATTCCCTTTTGCTTTTCAGAAGTAGCTCCTTTGAAAAGATACTGTTTGAATTTACCCTCTCGGATCAGGGTCTCGATAGTATTCTTCAGAGCCTGACATTCATCTATTGAGTGGCCCTCTTGCTCATGAAACTCGCAGTATTTCTGAGGGTCGCCATGTTTGCGAAGCTGGGGCGGCATCCTGACCCTGTATGAAGTAAGCGTGGGCCATCTAATCTCCCTCAGAATCTGAGACCGCTTAGAGTTTAACAGAGTGTAATTGCCAAATGCATGTATCTGTTCTTCCTGACTCGGATTATCGAAGACGTTACCTTGGGCCGATCTCTCCATATGTTCCGATCTAGGCCAGCTTTTATCTCTCCGTTGTTGATGTGGCGTTGGAGATTTCCTTTTGGCCGCTGTTGCCTCTAAGTGCATTTCTATGTCCACGTATTTCGAAGCTTTTCTTCGAAACTCCTCCAACGTCGTCGAAGGGCTCTTTGCCAAAGACAAAGCAAAGGCGGATCCAGGCTGTAAGGCTTCGACAATGATGAGAAGCTGAATAGCCTCTGTGAGGTTAGGCACCAAAGCAGCTTCCTTATAAAATCTCTTTAAGAACTCCTTGAGAGTTTCATTTTCTCCCTGCCTTATCTGAGCCAAGGTATGGGAAGTCCTTGGAACGTCCCTAGAGATGATGAAATGGCTCTCGAATAAAGTCGCCATTTCTTCCCAAGAATCTATTGACTCCAAGGGTAAACTTTTGAACCAACCAAGAGCTTTCTCCGTTAAGGTTCGTGGGAACATCCTGCACATCACATCTTCATCGGCTCCCAAGTACATGGCTTCATACGTGTAAGCATCAAGGTGCTTGATGGGATCAGTTTCCCCATTATACTTTCCGATGAAAAGTGGCTGGGTCGTTTGCAGGTGCTTGAGGATGACTACGTTCATGAGCCTCCTTGAGAAAGAGACGTTGAATCGGTATGGCCCAGAAGCCATCGCTGTCTGCCCACTCTTTCTTGCACTGTTCCTGTCCCCAGAATCTTGAGTTTGTTCTCTCCTATCAAAGGTAGGGATCTTAGAATATTAGAGAGTTGTGGATCTTTCTCTCGTAGATGCATGGCGAGTATCCTCCGCCTAAGACATCACTCTGTCCCCAGTTCTTCCTTTCTCCCTTCGCAACTCCATCAACTCCTCCCTGAGTTGCTTGATAACTTCATCTCAAGGATCAGGAGTTGCCACTGGTACCATTCTCCTTAAGTGGGTTGCTGGTGATCCAAAGACGAATCTTCCCTCAGGTAGTTGATAGGTCACATCTTCCGTATGACCATCTACAAAGTCGTGCCCATCTCCTTCCATGGTCGACTACTAACTTCTGCAAAAAGTGGGAATAACTCCACCGAGTCCCACTGGGCATGCCAATGATCTGTCCCCAGCCGCGGTCAAGGATCCGGTGTCGGGAGAGCCTCAAGAGTTAAAGATTGAATGGAATTGAAGACCAGCTGTGCATATCCGGTCTCTACGATCTGGCCTTTCGGTGTGTGGAGGTCGGTTTTGTTGTCCTAGAGAGATCCTTCACACCAACCTCTCGCGTTGGTGTGGGTGATAGGTGGTGTCACCTGCGAAGATTCTCCGACGCTCAAGTTAGAAGAGTGTAAGTGAACTCTGTTAATGCTCAAACAGTATAATAGCAAGAGAGAGAGCAAGGACAACGTAACCTGGAACATGTATTGCAACATGTTATTTATAGATGAGCGTGGAAGATGAATCGTTGATTGTTAGTAGGCCCACTGGTTCTGATAACGTGTATAGAGAGTCAATCCGAGTGGGCCAGCATTCCGAGTGTGTCAGGAGAGTAGGTGAATTATCAGTGTACTTTTCTGTCACATGGATGGAAAGGTAATCACCTTTTCCATAAATCACGCTGGTGATTATACCTACTCCTGTCAGTGGATGAAAGGGACATATTCCGTTGTGTAGAGTACCTTTCTCATTATGACACTGGGGCAGTCGGTTAGAGAACAGATCAGCCACCCAGTGTAGGAGAGCGGATAAGACACCTGGTGTAAGAGAGGTTTGCCAAGTGTGTTACAGGCCGGATTGGTATTCTTGACACCGGCTGAACACTAGGTCGGCTGTAATGACTTCACTTTAGATGAGACCAGATCAACTTGTTTAACAACTGGATCATTATCCTGGGATACCGGTTGACTTCTAGGAAGGCTGAGTCGGCCTTTTGTCCTTAGAACTGGTATCCAGACCGGATAACCTTGGGGCTTGTATCCAGACCAGATCACCCACTAACAAGTCCTCGTTAATCGAGCCAATCAGGTATATGAACTCTCTTCATCAATGGAGGGAGGGATCTTCGACTACTTTTCAACTTATAATTACTCTCTGAAAACATTCCTCACTTGGAATACGATTACTAACTTGAGCGTCGGAGAATCTTCGTAGGTGACACCACCTTTTGCCCACATCAACGCGTGAGGACGGTGTGAAGGACCTCCAGGACGCCCAGACTGTTCTCTTCATACAGAGACATCGGATACATAGACCGGATACTCACATAACCGGTCTTCAGAGACGTGATCCTCTCACTATTTGTGACTGCCTCGACACCGGATCTCTTGACCCCGGTTCGGGACAGATCAAGTGGAAAGAAATAAAGTGAAAATAAGATGAAAATGTAATGTGTTTGAATGGATTGAAATTGAATAAGAAGAAGAAAATTTAATGTATTTAAATGAGAAAAAATTTCAAAAGTACAAAATTTCCCCTTTTTTTTTTCTTTTTAACAAATTTCTTGTACATTTTTTTCTTCATGGCTTCCACCCATCAACATTGACCTGCAAATCAATAATATATTCTCATTTCCTGAAGCAACTTTAAGATCGGACTGTCGATAAAAAGAGGAATTTCAAGACATTGATAAACAATTCATTCCAATCTATTTAAAATATTCCCAATTTCTTCTCCACGAGACGAAACACCTTCAACATCCACATCACCAGTATCGGCAATACTTTTCCATTACACTTATTATTCCAAAACCTGGGAAAACACCTAAGTATCAAAATTCAAAAAGTTCAAATCTTTTAAGGCACAAAGTGAATATAACACATTGGATCCACAACTAAAAAGGAAAAAGAAGAATGAAAGGAGAATATAAAGTTGGAAGAGATGATTAAGGTTTCTGGAAATAAAAAAAAAGAATGGAATTATACCAAAAGAGAAAAGAGAAATAAGTAATTTGAAGATGAAAAATAGGTTATATTTGAATTGCCATATTACAATTTTTTTATGATAGAGATGGTTGTGTCCTAATCACCAGCACTACTTTCCATCAATCCATTGTTTCATTTGTGTCTTTGTTCATTGTTCGTACTTCATCGAGTGTCTCTGTCTTCGTCCAACCTAACCTTTCTTGCCCTTTTCTATTTCTTTCCATTAATGTCGTCGTCACATTCCACAAACGCAGCATGGTTTTACTATCCCATTTGTCTCTTTTCCTTTCAAATGACATACCCTTGAGATGAAGTAAAATTTTCTGTGCCCCAATAGAATAAGTTCCTTCTCCCTTTCTTTTCTTTCTTCCAAACCACCTATGAACAACAAATTTACCCCAAATTAGTTGACTGAAAATCTCTCCTCTACTTTTTACCTCATTTAAACCATGCGTAAAGGTAATTTTGAAAAATACCATAAATTTTAGACAAATGTAATGATTTTAACAAAATTAACCAACTTTTTTAATACACATGATTTATGTAAAATGATCTTATATTAAGGAACGAATGTAATAATTATTAATATTTAGAAACTCTAAATTGATCAGTAAATAAAAAAGAAGAAAGCATATTTTTTTTCTCTTAAAGGGCATCTAGTATCCAAAAAGTTTTGATATTTTTGGGAATCATTTCTTAAGAATCATAATTATCATAAAAGTTAAAATATATTTGGTATGCTTAAAAATTTCCTAGGAAATGTTGTTTGAAAATAACTAATTTTTTTGTGTTTAGTTAACATGTTTTTCAAAAAAGAAAAAAGAAAAATATTCACAGAATACAAGGAAAATGGAAAACATGTTTGATAACCTAGTTTTTTAAAACAAAAGTGTTCAAAAATGGAAAAATGATTATTCTAAAAAATAATCATTATTTGAAAAACTATCCAATATAGTATTTCAATTTTTTCATTATTTGGAAACATAGTTTTCTTTCTTTTTCCATTAGCATAGTAAATTAAAGGCAAATGTGTAACGCCCCAGCCGCTTTTCAGGAATGAACGACTCGCCCCACAGACCAACATGAGACCTTTCCAATGTGCTTTTGTCCTCACTCACACATTTCCCGAGAACTTCCCAGGAGGTCACCCATCCCAGAATTACTCCAAGTTAAGCACGCTTAACTTTGGAGTTCTTAAGTGATAAGCTACCGAAAAGGCTAATGCATTTGTTGATATAGGTAGTACGAATTCATTCCTTTAAGCTATCCTCGACTGTATAGTCCCATACCTATACAGTCTTTGGATCCCTCTCATTCAGGTATGTATTCAATTCGTTCATGTGTCCCTCCCATTGGAAGCCTGCCAGGAGCCGCTCCTTGTCCGTGCCTATACACCGGCGATCACTCCCCGCCCTCAACAGCGCCGGGATGTCACAAAATGTCATCATGATTGCAAATTATTTAGATGAATGTGGGGTAGTCTGATATGCCAAAAGGACATGGTACAACTGGTTCATCCAATTTCCTTTTGCCTCACCAAGTCATTTCTTTAACCCCTAAAGGATTTCCTATTTGCAACCTCAGCTTGACCATTTGTCCAGGGAATAGAACTTCCAATACTAATATCAAGTTAGTCTTTCTCTAATCTATTACACCAGTTTAGTGGGGATTCAATATTATCTCTCTCAATCCAATGGGGACCTAAGAGCCTTGTTATAATTCTGTCTAGCCAACACACTAGTATCTCATGTTGAAGCACAAAATAAGGTGTCACTTGTAATGAGACTCTAACACTCAAGTTAATATTAGATAAATCAATATCAGAGATTAAGCGTAGTTAGTAAAAAGTACCTTAATAAGGAGTAAATTCATGATATTTATAAATTTAGGTTGTGAAGACGTCCTACATGGTTTGTGTTAGTACAAAATCGATAAAAGGTAAGTAAAGCTGACATGATCATAGAAATTCTTAACACCCTCTACAGGAATGAGATCGGTATGCCCCTAGCGAATCCCTCATCCCTACCCTAATCCTGATTCTTAAGGACTCTAACTAAGAGATTAGTGTCATGTAGGTCCATCCAATGTCGCGTGCTGCTTGCTAAGAGGAGTCTCACGTCGAAGACATCATCAATGAACTAATATTGCCAGGTCAGTATCAAACCTAGATTAATATTAAAAAAGTTTTGATTTTTTAGGAACCATATTTTTTAGAAATCATAATCATCTTAAAAGTTAAAATATGTTTGGCATATGAATTGTCCTGGTACTGGGGTTCAGGACCCAGTGTTGTAGGTTGGTCCTTATGTAATGTGATATATGTTATAGGTGCCATGTAAGGCCGGCTTCACGACCGAAGTCAGGTGTTAAGCCCTGTAAACATTTTGGCTTTTATGAACGGGTTGGCAAGCGCACCAACTTATCAGTTGTAGTTTTTAAAATTTAGATATCGTTCCACTGGGATTGAACATTTAGCCAACACAGTAACTCTCACTTACTATGATAAATGATTAAATTCAAAGAATAATTTATGTTCAATTTATACAATATTCACAGGTATAAATGGATTTGTTTATTTGGTAAAAGATAAAATAAAGTAAAGTAAAATAAAATATGAGTGGCAATTGAGAATAGATCCAATGCTTGAAAAGAGAATAGATTAACAAACTATGTTGGAAATTGGATCACCGTACTAGAACACAATGAAATAATTATAGACATACATATTTAATCATTAAGTTTATGTCATTGCATCTTAAATTCATTATAACCGATCCCTCATGATATAAATTCTAAATAGTTACCGTAAAGTCTGATCCCTCAGATGCTTTCTCAGTAAAAACTTGCTTTAAGTGCTGGCCTTAACACAACAATGGTTAACAACCCCTATAGAATTGAGATACCAAGGGTACTCCATCTTTTACTTTCATTAAAAGAGATTTTTAACACGTATGAAAATCATTCTTCTGTTTGAAGTTTATACTAATAAAAGATTGAAATACTAACAATAAACTTAAGTCATAAACATGTAGAGGTCAAAATCACAACATCATATTACTAGATAAGTTCACCAATTCCAACATAAATAATTTAGCTACACATAATGAAAGTAAAAACAACACTTACAGTTGGTGAAATTACAACACGTGATCACACTTCACAATACGGAATGAAACACAATACAATATACACTCTCAAGTATATGGAAACTACTCACAATCATACACTCAGAACTTAGAATGGCTGAGCTAAGACGAGAAAGAATTGGATTCAAAATGAATACCAAAGGGATTAAGGAATGATGAAGGGATGTCCTGAATGCCTTGTGGATGGCTCTATTTATAGGCTGAGTTGAGGTCCCTATGCGTAGCGTCAGTCCTGGCGCATAGCGTGAGACCTCTGATTCAGCCCTTTTTTTATTAATTAATTTATAGTGGTAATTAATTAATTAAAAGTAATTAATTATTACAGACAAGTCCCCCACTGCGTTTTGGCACGTTCTGATCATGGATTGGCCACTTTGAATTAAAAATTAGCCCACTTTCATAATGCATTGACCATTAGTTAGTGGTGTCTTCATAGCTCTGACGCTACGCGTGGTCCTGAAACGTAGCGTCAGCATCAAAAGCTTGCCACGCTACGCATGGGATTGATGCTACACATTGGCTTTTCAGTCTTTGAATTTTCTATTTAATTTCTTGGCTTTTTTTCACTGCAAAACTAGAGAAAATGGATTAAGGTAGTTCAAATTGTATAGTTTCCATTTATCACGTTAAAAAACTAATTTTATTACATATTAAACTAATTTTATTTAAAATAAGCACACTTTTTATTATGAAAATAACAGTAAATTTGAGGACTAATATCAGGCTATGGATGTTGTGATATGTTTTCCTTGTTGAGCTCCTCATCCCAGCTCAACGCGCTGAGGGGGAAGGGGGTGGCACCTGCAAAGACACTCCGGCGCTCAAGTCAATCCGGATTCTAACATCAGAGCAATAGTAGGGCATGGTGTTGGGTACCAGAGAGCTTACCATCTATGAGTGGTGATGGTGATATTTATAGTGAATGGGTGATGTCATCCCCCGTGGCATATGTTAGAGCAGGTCCATACATCACGTGTTAGACTGACATTTTTACAGGTATGGGCAGTGTCCTAAGTTACTTGTTTTACCCTGGCTCTGATATTAGTTTTACCCGTTATGGGCGAAGAAGTGTGGTGCGTATGAAAGGACGAGTCACACCACTACAGCAGGTACCTCCATATCATCCTTACCTTAAAATTCTAAGTTTGTGCACATAGAGAGATATAGGGGACGACGACTCAAGCAGTGACTCTGTAGAGGTGCTGTTTGGGGCTCCGTCAATTCGATCCCAACGAGAGTTGCAAAGGGGGGAATCATACTGGCTTCCTTACTACATTGATAAAGCTACCTCTGGGTTAGCGTGACATTGGTGGGGGAATCCAGGGACTTGGCATCCATCATGGATGTCAACATAGGAAGTAGAGGAATTAGACACATCCTCTTACTTGACCACATCATCTTCCACATCGTTTGGCTTTGACATGGGTTCTACTAGCGAGCCCAACAATGGTGTCTATTTGTATTTATCTGACGATGTGGTTTTTTACACCTATATACCATTTCTTCAACACATTGTTCAACCGATGGCATCTGAAGGTCATTCCAACATAAACTCACTCGTTATCGCTACCATTCCTCCTGATACTAATATGATTACACGCCAAATTGATTGGCTTGCTAGAAAAGGTCAAAGGCCCTTACTTCTGGGTCCATGGAGAGCCTCTAGGTATTGCCTCCTAGTATATGATTCAGACAATGTGATTATTAAAGACATGGTAGTCCAATTTAGGGAAGAATATGAAGATTACTTCACCGTGTTATCTGAATGAATCTTTCATCAACCAGGGTCAAGATTTATTTTTATGTACGAGATATTATTTTCTAAAATTGGAATTTGGTTTCCTTTGACGAGGTTCAAAATAGGAGTACTCTGATTTCTGGATTGTGCCCCAAGTCAACTTTACCCAAACGAATAAGGTTTAGTCAAAGCCTTGAAGTTCTGGGGAAGTATTTCAACTTCATCCCCACTATTGCTCTATTCTTTTCATATTGCGGAGTGATGCACCGAGGTAACCAAGGTGGTGGGCTTGGCTTCATTAACCTCTGGTGTAATTCAAAAATTGCCAACTTTGAATCATTTACGGAATTGGCCAAAATGGACAAAGTGAGCTTTAAGCACTCCTTTGTTAAGGTGAAAGTAAATGATGACCGGTGTTCTAGGAGAACTCAGATTTTTCTAGGAGGTTTTACACCGGGTGGACACATGAGCATTTCTTACTCATAAGCAACACTTACTTCATCAACGAAGACGTGTTATCGCTGGAGTCAAAGAAGGTTTTGGAAGCCTTAAAGGATTTTTTAGCCTTCTTTAAAATATCTTACAAAGCTTTGCTAAGGGAAGCGTCATGTTGAGATGCTTATTTAAGTATGCCTTTATTTAAGTTATTGTTTGAACTAGTTTGTTTCTTGTTTGGTGTTTTGATTTTTGACTTATGTTTATGGGGGAAATGGCTCGAATTGACCTGTTGAAAAAATTAAGGGAGCAAGCCAAAGCTCGTAATACGGCTGTTATTGATACTGAGAACAGAGTTTCTCCCAAGCGGTTTGAGTCCAAGCTTATGAGCATACCAGCTAAAAAGGTTGATTTATTGAATTTGACCCTATAAGCTACTCGAGCTGGGGGGAAAGGAAAAAGGCATGCCGGTAAAGAAGCTGCACACCAAGAACTAAAGAAAAATAAAGGCCAACAAAAATTGGATGAAGCTAGGTTTGTCAATCGTGACCAAGACTGTGTTTCTCCTCTTGAGAACATATTAGATAAAGTCCGATCTGCGATGGCTGATGCACCCTTTTGTAACTCTGGAGTTTCTAAATTTCTGCAGGAAATTATAGATACTCTGATGAAATTTCAAATTCCTTTTAAGTTAAAGAGAGATCTCCCCTCTAATGAGGTCTAAAATGTCACCCAGGGTGCTATTTTTAATTTGATCGAGGTGGTCGGGGTCTTGCAATCCCTGGGCCAATCTTACTACTTTGCTGACAAAGCGAAATAATGCTTTGAGCAAATGAAAAAGGCAGAAGCTCTAAGGATGAAGGCCTAACCGCCCTTGCTGTTGAGCAGCAGAGAAGCAAAGAGTGGAAGAAAGGCTTCACCTTGGTCTCAAAGATAGTAAACAAAGTTGAGCAAAAGCTGAAAGCTGATGAGAACACTCTCAAGGCATTACAAGTCAAGCTTGATGAGGCTGCTGCTAGAAAAGCCAATGTTGATAAGAAAATTCAAGATCTGGAGGCCAAGGTGAAGTCGTTGAAGGATGATCATACCAAGGAGAAGAAAGATTGGCAAGATGAGTTCCTCCAATTTGAAGATTTAGTCAAGATGGCCTTCAGCTCCGCAATAAGACAAATTGCACATCAGAATCCTGGGACAAAACTAAACCTTCGAGGCATCAATGTTTATCATAAGTTTCATAGTGGAAATTTGTACACCATGGACCAGGGTCAATCAGTTGAACCAAGTGAGCCTTATCAGTTGCTGCCTTTGCCCAAAGGTCAAAGTATGGAATTGAGGATGATGTCTCAAGAAAGTGATTTAGAAGGCGTTGATGGTGAAGCTTGATTTTTAATTCTTCTTAAGCCTTGTACCAAGATGGGCTCTAGTATTTGACAAGTGTTTGTGTAAGGTCATTGTGCCTTCATTTTGACTTGTGATATGAATCTATCTTTTATTATATGTATGTTTGCGCTCTTTATTACTTAATTTGCAATGTCCTTAAGTCAATATACCTGCTTTTAAACATAGCTGTGGAAAAATAATAAAATTAATCAAAACAAAGTAAGTAATGGATGTTTTTACCGATGTTAATAGGTTCAGACAACGTCTTTATCCTAAAGCAAAGGAAGATGCCTATTTGCATAGTTAACTTTTGGTCAACCAAGTTATTCGGTCATTCATCGACATCGGTCTTTTCAAACTTCCTTTTTTATCAGTGTCACCTTATCGATGTAAGTATCTAGGATATGACTTTGTTAATTAGGTCCAATGTGGTCTTCATACGTTTAACCTTGACATTCTTCGGGGTAGCGTTTATTCACCTAATATGGGTCCAGAGTGGCTCTCGATGTAATACTCCTATTTTTATTTTTTATATTAAAATTTTGAAGGAATTAAATTATGGTTCTTTAGAACTTTTTAATCTACGTATTATTTATGATTTTTAGGAATTTTTTTGGAATTTTTGAATTATTTTAATAAAATAATATTTTTTAAATAATTTTAAATTCATATAAAGTGACTTAAAATTAAAAATATTTATAAGAAAATAAAGTTAAATTATAAGAAAATTTTCTAAAATCTATTTCAAGTAGACTTATCTAAAAATGATTGGTTTGAGAAAAATCTTGATTTTTTCTAATCGTTAAAAAATTAGAAACGTATCAATAAATTTTTATTAACAAAAAATTTTAGATTTTCAAAATTTAAACTTTATATTACTTATTATAAAATTAGTGAAGACTGATATAATATCGCTAAATTTTAAAAAGGACTGATTTTGAATATTTAAAATATACCGAGTGAAAGGTTACTATTTTGCTTAATAATTCAGCTGACATTTACTATGTAAAATACTGTGCATGTACGAAATTTTCAAAAGGTGCACAGTAACTAGGATTGAATTTTCAAAAACTGTATAGTACTTTTATATTAAAATAATAGAATGTATAGTAATTTTCCTTCCTATAAATACCGAAGGAATTCTTCTTTAGAATTCACAATTTTAGATTAAGCTTTCTCAATATAGTAGTGCTAGTGAGATAGTGGTGGAAGTAAGAGAGAGAAATAAATTCTTTTGGAAGAAGGTTCTGCTAAAATCCTAAGGTAAGAATACCTCTCTTTTATATTTTTTAGGGTTATTTTCATATCATTTTTAGAAATTTATTATTATACTGGAAATAATATTATTTTAAGTTATTATTCTGAATAGTAAAATACTATTTTAATAGTAAATTACTATTTCAATAGTAAATTACTATTTACTATTACTATTTACCTTTACTATTCACGTTTTACTATTTACCATTATTATTCACGATTTACTATTTACCGTTACTATTCATGATTTACTATTTACCGTTACTAGTCATATTTTACTATTTACTATTACTATTCATGATTTACTATTCACTATTCAATATTCACTATTCACTATTTAAAATTTACCATTTCTGCTTTAAGTAGTAATATTAATTTTTATCTTGTAACTATATTAAAATGAAATTGGTATGTTTTAGAATTCAGAGACGAGACGCGTACAGATTTTCAATAACGAATCAGTATAAAGAGGTAAGGGGAAATGAGATAAGAATATAATATAAAAAGACATAAGAATAATAGGAGGAATCTCCTACTCCTTTAAATTTTAATAATATTATCATTTTAAAATAATAACTATTTAACTTAAAAATTTATAATAAATTTTAAATTGAGTATCTTGTGTAACTTGATCTGAATACCTATGCAAATACCTAGATAACCTATGCAAACTGGACTAAACCTATGTAAGGACTTGGATTATTATGACCTATATGGACCTACATAGACCCATGCGAGGAATGAATTATAAAGACTCAAAATCAATCTTATTAATCTAAATAACCATTAAGAATTGAATTACATTTATGAGTGATATTTAATTTATTTGAATTATTTATAATTGATAATATTTGATTTTGATTGATATTTAATTGTGATTAATAATATTTGATGTGATTGATGATATTTAATTATGATTGATAATGCTTGATTTTGATTGATGATTTCGTGATGTGGAGTTTGAGCATATAGCGAGCATGACGGAAAGCTAAAACTTAGTAAGAATTTTCTTACCTTACTCTTTAAATTTTTATTACTTTAAAACTTTTCTTTTTAGAAATTATTTTTATTAACTTTACTTTCAATATTTAGAATAAAAAAATAGTATTTATTTTAGAAAGAAGACATTTTATGAAAATTGATTTATAACGAATTAAGATAATTAAATCTTGAATTAAAGAAAAATTTTATAATTTTAAGTATTTTTTGTTAATGATTTAAAGATTATTTTCTTTTAATAAAATAAAATTTTCAAAAGAAAATTATTCTATTTTTCCAACTTAATAACTAAATATATTTGGAAATAATTGAGAATTCGATCTTGTTAAGATTCAAATTGAGAAAGATTATGTAAAGTTTTATATGAGAAAGTTTTGAGATACTTAAGGCTTAGAAACTCAATTTAAGTGAGATTCGAAAACTGTACCAAATTTATTTGTGGGACAAAAATTCAGAGAATTGAGAAAATGTACAGTTTATTGAAATGATGTTGTAAACCTTTAAGGTATTTAATAATTGAGTTTCTAAAAGCCTTAACCAATTAAATACGCGAGTAGTTCATGCATCATAAATCATTCAAGTGAAACAAAATGATATTGTCTGGGGACAGATTATAGAAACCGAGGATACATTAGAGGAGACTTAATTATGAGCCCTGGGATGAAAGGGTGTGAAAGGGTGCTTCAGGGGACCTGGGGTAGCTCCCTAGTGTCGGGTACTTTCACACTAAAAACTTTCTCAATCTGACTAGTCTCTAAGTGTTTCTATGCCAGTTTAGCTGTTCATATTATTATTATTCGAACTTATAGAATAGTATAAACTCCTGGTTGGCCGAGTGCAAATTAAAATTTAAGGGCCCACATATATATAGGTAAGTTATGATGAAGATATTGCATAACATTCATGCATTCATAATTGATTGTGTGTGTGATTGTGATTGTGATTGATATTATTATATATTAGTTTGTGAAAACCCTTTATTGCTTATGCCCCATTTGGGAATATTATATTCTGTTTCTCACTTCTTTCTCCGTGTTTTTGTTTTATATGTTTTAAATTGATGGTTTAGAGGGAAGGATCGAAGAATCTCAACAGTAAATATAGTGCGTTCTAGAAAGGGAGCTCGGTATGAATACCGTGGTCCAATGAATAAATAAAGTTATTAAGTATCTGCTTCTGGGCCATGGAGTTTCCTCTCTTTCTTATAATGTTTAATATTTATTTTCTTCGGGTGAATGTAAAATTACTTTATAAAGTTTTAATAATATTTATGAGGTATTTCAGAAATGATGTATGTAATTTATTCTGATAGTTTCCTTTTAACAATCATTTCTTTAGTAAAAAAAAATTACAAATTTTTCTAGTATTTATTAAGGTATAATAGAGGGCGTTACAAAGGGGTATCATAGCAGTTAATCTAATAGGCCTCGGGAAAATGTCTATCTTGCTTTATCTGTAAACTCTGTGTAGGTAATAGAAAATAGAATATCTAACTTAGTAGTAACTGTGATGGATGTGACAAATCTTAGTTACTGTGGAACAAGAAACTAATGGCCGGAAACGATCTTGCTGGAGTTGTAGAATGCTTAATTAATGCAATGGGAGCAGGTGAAGGTCAAGGTAACGATGCCTTGAGAAGGCTGGACTTATTCGAAAAGCGCAATCCACCTCGTTTCAAGGGAGGATATAACCCCGATGGAGAACAAACCTGGATTCGAGAGATAGAGAAGATTTTTCGAGCATTGCAATGTAATGAAGCTGATAAGGTAGTCTTCGCTACTTATGCCTTATCTGAGGATGCCAAACATTGGTGGGATAGCATGCGTAGACAATTCGAAGTCAACGACATGGAGATCACTTGGGATCATTTCAAGGATATGTTTCTAGAGAAATACTTTCCAGCTAATGTTAAAGAGAAAAAACAATTTGAATTCTGGTCACTGACCCAAGGAAATATGACCGTTGGAGAGTACGCATCCAGGTTTGAAGATCTATCTCGTTTTCATTCTCATTATAATGATGCTACTAACGAAGATGATCGATGCGCAAAGTTTATAAATGGATTGCGGCCAGAAATTAAAGAAGCTATACGAATGCAGGAAATCCATGAATTTTCTGTATTGGTAAATCGCTGCAGGATCTTTGAAGAGGATCATAAGGATAGAATGACCAAAAGTCATGAGCCCATTCACAAGGTGGGAGAAATAAGAAGTGGAGGACCTCACCATCACCAAAGAAGAGACTTCAGGAGAAATAAGCCTTACCAAGCGCCATTTCGCTGGTTTAGAGCAGCATCTGTTCCTAACAGACCCCAAGCTTCAACTAGAAGATATTACCCGACATTTGCACCAAATTTTAAATGTTTTATCTGTGGAGGACCCCATTTGAAAAAGGGATTGTCCTAAAAACACTTATGTTTGCTTTAAGTGTAACAAACCAGGTCATCACATCAAGGATTGTCCAGAGATGAAGAGGGAAAACCCTGAAGGTGTGAGTACAAGCATAAATACTCAGGGAGGCGCACATAGTGCAGTCGGAAGGCCGAAGGCGAAAGGAAAGGTTTTTGTAATCACCGGAGAAGAAGAATTTTATTCTGATTCCATGGTGGAAGGTAAGTGTATCATTAATAAGATTTCTTATTATGTATGACTCAGGTGCATCACATTCCTTTATTGCCAATGACTGTGTAGAAAAACTAAAATTACCTGTGATAGAACTGCCATTTGACTTATCTGTACATACTCCTGGAAACAATCCCATTGTCACTTCTAAAGCCTATTAGAAATGCCTTATTGTCATAGATGGTAGGGACTTTAAGGCTAATCTTTTCTGTTTACCCTTTTCTGGCTGAGAAGTTATTATTGGGCTAGATTGGTTGTCTGACAATCATGTTCTAATAGATTGTCATAATAAAACCATAATGTTTAAAGAACCAGTGAATTTGAATATTGAGGATTCGAGATTTCTAACCGCCAACCAAGTGAGTACCTCTTTAAAAGGAGTGGCTCAAGGATTCATGCTATTGCTTTCAATGAAAGGAGAGCAAGAATCAAAAATAAAAAAATTTACCGGTTGTGTGTGAATTTCCTGACGTGTTTCCTGAAGATATCCCTGGTTTACCCCCAAAAAAAGATGTGGAATTCGCCATTGATCTAGTACCTAGAATTGGACCCATTTCAATTGCACCATACCGAATGTCACCTCTAGAATTAGTAGAGTTGAAGAAACAACTTGAAGAGATGATAGAGAAGCAGTTTATACGACCCAGTGTATCCCCCTGGGGTGCACCAGTTTAAGAAAAAGGATGGTAGCATGAGGTTGTGTGTAGATTATCGGCAACTAAACAAGGTGACAATCAAGAACAGATATCCTCTGCCAAGGATTGACAACTTGATGGATCAACTGCGTGGTGCCACGGTGTTCTCCAAAATTGATTTGAGGTTGGATACCATCAAATAAGGGTGAAGAAAGAAGATGTACCGAAAACTGCTTTTAGAACACGCTATGGCCATTACGAATATCTAGTAATGCCTTTTGGTGTAACTAATGCACCAATCTTATTCATGGATTATATGAATAGGATTTTTCATCCATATCTAGATAAATTTGTAGTGGTGTTCATTGATGATATATTAGTGTACTCTAAAAGTAGAGAAGAACATGTTAAACACTTGAAGATTGTGTTGGAAATCCTGAAAAAGAAACAACTGTATGCAAAGCTGTCGAAGTGTGAATTCTGGTTGGAAGAAGTAAACTTTTTAGGACATGTAATTAGTCAAGGAGGAATAGCTGTAGACCCTTCCAAGGTGGAGGCAGTTTTAAAATGGGAGAGACCAACCACGATCACTGAGATTAGAAGTTTCTTGGGCTTAGCTGGATACTATAGGAGATTCATTGAAGGATTTTCAAAGTTAGGATACCCACTGACCAAGCTAACACGGAAAGGACAACCTTTTGTGTGGATAACACAATACGAGAATAGTTTCCAAGAGTTGAAAGATCGACTTACTTCTACGCCAGTGTTAGTACTCCCTGATCCACATCGAAGTTTTGAAGTTTACTGTGATACGTCTAAGCAAGGACTAGGAAGTGTACTCATGCAAAACAAGAAGGTTATAACCTATGCGTCACGAATTAAGGCAACATAAGATTAACTACCCTACCCATGACTTAGAGTTAGCCGTTGTAGTTTTTGCCTTAAAGATTTGGAGGCATTATCTATACGGTGCAACATTCGATGTGTTTAGCGATCATAAGAGTCTCAAGTATTTATCAACCAAAAGGAGTTAAACATGAGGAAACAGAGATGGATGGAGTTCTTAAAGGACTACGACTTTGAGTTGCAATACCATCCTGGAAAAGCGAACGTAGTAGCTGATGGTTTGAGTTGAAAGTCTCTACATGTGTCCACAATGATGATTAAAGAGCTGGAATTGATAGAGAACTTCAGAGATCTTAACCTAGCAGTAAAGGTTAATGCTAACAACTACAAATTAGGAGCGTTGCAAGTGACAAGTGAATTCCTGAGGCAAGTTTTAGAGGCTCAACGAGAGGATGAATTCCTACAAGAGAAGAAAGAACTCTTGAAACAAGGAAAAGAAATCGAGTTTAATGTGGGGAACGACCAATTATTGAGGTATAAGGATCGAGTATGTATCCCTGATCAAGAGGAGTTGAGGAAAGCAATTCTGGAAGAAGGCCACAAAAGTTATATGAGCATTCATCCTGGAGCTACTAAAATGTATCAAGATTTAAAGAAGTTATTTTGGTGGCCTGGAATGAAGAAAGCAGTGGCAGAGTACGTGGTTGCATGTCTAATTTGCCAGAAGGTTAAAGTGGAACATCAAAAGCCCCTGGAATGCTACAATCAATGGAAATACCAGAATGGAAATAGGATAGCATTACCATGGATTTTGTGACTTCTTTACCCAAAAATCCATTAGGACATGATTCAATATGGGTAATAGTTGATAGACTAACAAAGTCTGCTCACTTTATTCCCATCAATATTCATTACTCTATGGAGAAGCTGGCGAAATTATACATCGAGGAGATTGTGAGATTGCATGGAATTCCTTCAAGTATTATTTCTGATCGAGACCCTCGTTTTACATAACAATTCTGGAAGAGCTTATAGAAGGCTTTGGGAACAAGACTACGTCTGAGTTTAGCATATCATCCTCAGACAAATGGACAATTAGAAAGAACAATCCAATCTCTAGAAGACTTGTTACGAGCTTGTGTGTTAGAGCATAAAGGAAGTTGGAATCAATTCTTACCATATGTGGAGTTCACCTACAACAACAGTTTTCATGTTAGCATTGGCATGGCACCTTTTGAAGCATTATATGGAAGAAAATGTAGGACCCCGCTATGTTGGTTTGAGACTACTGAAAACTTGATGCTAGGACCAGAGTTGGTACAACAAACCACAGATAAAATCAAAATAGTTCAGGAAAAGATGAAGGCAACACAGAGCAGGCAGAAAAATTACTATGACAAAAGAAGAAAGCTGCTCGAATTTCAAGAAGGCGATCATGTATTCTTGAAAGTCACACCTACGACTGCGGTCTGTCGGGCAATGAAATCTCGAAAACTAACTCCTAGATTTATTGGTCCATATCAAATAATTCATAAAGTTAGTCCTCTTGCCTACCAAATAGCATTATCACCTTTTCTTTCTAATATCCATAATGTTTTTCATGTGTCAAACTTACGAAAGTATATATCTAATCCTACACATGTTATTGAACCTAATGTCATACAAGTTAAAGATAATCTTACATATGATGCACCACCTGTCAAAATAGTTAAAGATAATCTTTCTAAAATCTATTTCAAGTAGACTTATCTAAAAATGAACGGTTTGAGAAAAATCTTGATTTTTTCCAATCATTAAAAAATTGGAAACATATCAATAAATTTTTATTAACAGAAAATTTTAGATTTTTAAAATTTAAACTTTATATTACTTATTATAAAATTAGTTAGGACTCATATAATATCGCTAAATTTCAAAAAGGACAGATTTTGAATATTTAAAATATACCGAGTGAAAGGTTACTATTTGGCTTAATAATTCAACCGACATTTACTATGCAAAATACTGTGCATGTATAAAATTTTCAAAAGGTGCACAGTAACTGAGATTGAATTTTAAAAAAATGCACAGTACTTTTATATTAAAATAATGGAATACATAATAATTTTTCTTCCTATAAATACCGAATGAATTCTTCTTTAGAATTTACAATTTCAGATTAAGTTTTCTCAATATAGTAGTGCTAATGAAATAGTGGTGGAAGTAAGCGAGAGAAATAAATTTTTTTGGAAGAAGATTCTGCTAAAATTCTAAGGTAAGAATACCTCTCTTTTATATTTTTTTAGGGTTATTTTCATATCATTTTTAGAAATCTATTATTATACTGGAAATAATATTATTTTAAGTTACTATTCTGAATAGTAAAATACTATTTACTATTACTATTTACCTTTATTATTCACGTTTTACTATTTACTGTTATTATTCATAATTTACTATTTACTGTTACTATTTATAATTTACTATTTACTATTACTATTCACGTTTTACTATTTACTATTAATATTCATGATTTACTATTCACTATTCACTATTCAAAATTTACCATTTCTGCTTTAAGTAGTAATCTTAATTTTCATCTTGTAACTATATTAAAATGAAATTGGTAAGTTTTAGAACTTGGAAACGAGGCGCGTACGGATTTTAAATAACGAATCAGTATACAAGAGGTAAGGGGCAGTGAGATAAGAATATAATATAAAAAGACATAAGAATAATAGGAGGAGTCCCCTACTCCTTTAAAATTTAATAATATTATTATTTTAAAATAATAACTATTTAACTTAAAAATTTATAATAAATTTTAAATTGAGTATCTTGTGTAACTTGATCTGAATACCTATGCAAATACCTGGATAACCTATGCGAACTGGACTGAACCTATGCAAGGACTTGGATTATTATGACCTATATGGACCTACATAGACGCATGCGAGGAATAAACTATAAAGACTCAAAATCAATCTTATTAATCTAAATAACCATTAAGAATTGAATTACATTTATGAGTGATATTTAATTTATTTGAATTGTTTATAATTGATAATATTAGATTTTGATTGATATTTAATTGTGATTAATAATATTTGATGTGATTGATGATATTTAGTTATGATTGATAATGCTTGATTTTGATTGATGATTTTGTGATGTGGAGTTTGAGCATATAGCAAGCAAGACGGAAAGCTAAAACTCAGTAAGAATTTTCTTACCTTACTCTTTAAATTTTTATTACTTTAAAACTTTTCTTCTTAGAAATTATTTTTATTAACTTTACTTTCAATATTTAGAATAAAAAAAATTAGTATTTATTTTAGAAAGAAGACATTTTATGAAAATTAATTTATAACGAATTAAGATAATTAAATCTTGAATTAAAGAAAAATTTTATAATTTTAAGTATTTTTGGTTAATGATTTAAAGATTATTCTCTTTTAATAAAATAAAATTTTCAAAAGAAAATTATTCTATTTTTCCAACTTAATAACTAAAGATACTTGGAAATAATTGAGAATTCGATCTTGTTAAGATTCAAATTGAGAAAGATTATGTAAAGTTTTATATGAGAAAGTTTTGAGATATTTAAGGCTTAGAAACTCAATTTCAGTGAGATTCAAAAACTGTACCAAATTTATTTCTGTGGGACAGAAATTCAGAGAATTGAGAAAATGTACAGTTTATTGCATTAATGCTGTAAACCTTTAAGGTTTTTAATAATTGAGTTTCTAAAAGCCTTAACCAATTAAATACGCGAGTAGTTCATGCATCATAAATCATTAAAGTGAAACAAAATGATATTGTCTGGGGACGGATTAAAAACCGAGGATACAGTAGAGGAGGCTTAATTACGAGCCTTGGGATGAGAGGGTGTGAAATGGTGCTTCAGGGGACCTGGGGTAGCTCCCTAGTGTCGGGTACTTCCACAATAAAAACTTTCTCAATCTGACTAGTCTCTAAGTGTTTCCATGCCAGTTGAGCTGTTCATATTATTATTATCTGGACTTATGGAACAATGTAAACTCCTGGTTGGCCGAGTGAAAATTAAGATTTAAGGGCCCATATATATATAGGTAAGTTATGATGAAGATATTGCATAACATTCATGCATTCATAATTGATTATGTGTGTGATTGTGATTGTGATTGATATTATTATATATTAGTTTGTGAAAACCCTTTATTGCTTATGCCCTATTTAGGAATATTATATTTTGTTTCTCACTTCTTTTTCCATGTTTTTGTTTCATATATTTTAAATTGATGGTTCAGAGGGAAGGATCGAAGAATCTCGGCAGTAAATATAGTGCGTTCTAGAAAGGGAGCTCGGTATGAATAAATAAAGTTATTAAGTAACTGCTTCTGGGCCATGGAGTTTCCTCTCTTTCTTATAATGTTTAATATTTATTTTCTTCAGATGAATGTAAAATTACTTTATAAAGTTTTAATAATATTTACGAGGTATTTCAGAAATGATGTATGTAATTTATTCCGATAGTTTCCTTTTAACAATCATTTCTTTAGTAAAAAAAATTATGATTTTTTCTAGTATTTATTAAGGTATAACAGAGGGCGTTACACTCGAGGGACCTTGTTGGTGGTGCTAACCCTAGATAGCTATTTAAGCTGCTCGAAGCTACTTGCTTGAGTCGCTCATTGGGATCCGAAGTGGTCTCTAAAGAAATTCAATCTTCGCCACCTATTAGGGCTAAGTACTCCTACCAAAGTAACGGAGCGTCGTTCTCGGGGCTTCATTCTCTATACTCATTGGATAGATCACTTAGCCGCTCTTGGGGTGTTTTACTTAAGCCTCTCATTGGGGTCCAATATGGTTTTCGAGAGATCCATTTCCTCACCACTCATCGAGGCCAAGTAACCGGTCAATGTAAACAATCAGGGTGTCACTCATTGGGACACTCTTGTGTGGATATCAGATGCGATCGTCATGCTTTTGCCTTAAATGTGGTTTTTAGTGGTGTGGGCTTGCAATGTGACCATTCAGAGTTAAGAGATATGAGGCCTCCGTCTTCCCTCTTATACCCGTGTGGCTTTGCAAGATGATGTCTTTGAATGCAATGGCAGGAATACTTTTAGTGGGTCCCACCGGGTATGCCAATGAATTATCCTGGTATTGGGACTTAGGACCCGGTGTTGTAGGCCAATCCCTATGTAGTGTGCTATATGTTCTAGGTGCCAGGTAAGTCCGGCTTCACAACCGAAGTTAGGCTATGGATGTTGTGGCATGTTCTCGTGTTGAGCTCCTCATCCTGGCCCAACACGCTGAAGGGGGAAGGGGTGGTACCTACAAAGACGCTCTGACACTCAAGTCAGTCCGGATTCTAACATCAAAGCAATATTAGAGCATAGTGTTGGGCATCAAAGAGTTTACCATTTATTAGGATGACAATTTGGGCTTGGTCGGCGGGCCAACATGTTTGGCGCATTAAAAATAGGTGGGTCGAGTAAAGAAATAAGTCTGTTTTCCTAAATAAACTTGACCCATTTTAGTTCGTCAAAAAAAGGGCCTTGACGGGTTGGGCCAGGCTGGCCTGTTGGCAACTAATAAAAAATTATATTAATATATATTTTAAATATTGATTGATTATTCAATTTGGATTTTTTATGATAGTTGTATAACTTGTATTGTATGTTATTATAAATTTAATAATATAATATTATAAAATATAAGTAATAAAATTTTTGTTTCTATAAATGCAAATATAATTTATTTAAAATTTTAATAAAATAAATTTGGTTAATTAAAAAAATAGTTTTAGAAAAGGTGAATTTTGGTTTTTAAATTTAAAGTTTTTTTAGGAAAAGAACGCTTAAAAATAGTATAAATTTAAAATAAAAAATAGAATGCATAATTTGAAAAAAATGAGCTAGCCCTTTGGCCTACGGGCCACATAGAACTAGGGATGATAATATGGGTTGGGCCCATGGGCTGGCCCATTTGGCCCGTTAAAACGGGTCGGGTCGGGCCAAGCTTTGAGGCCCGTTTTGGGTTGTCAAAAGACATGCCCGTCATGGGCCGGCCTGACCCGGTGGGCCTTTATTAAAATATATAATATATTATATGTATAATATTAATATTTAGTTGGTTGTAATTTTAATTATTTGTATTTATTGTTTCCACTTAATGAAATAAATTAGATTAATTATAAAAACTTTGCTTTAGAAAGGTGAAATCTAATTTTTATTTCTAATTTTTCTTAAAAAATATTTAAAAATAGTTTAAATTTAAAATAAAAATAGTTTGTATAATTATATTAAAAAAATGGGTTGGCCCATTCTGGCCCACGGGCCACAAAGAAAACGGGCTAGGCCAATGTTTTTGGCTCATTTTCCTATTATGGCCTGGCCTGCCCCGGCCCGTATTTGGACGGGCCTATGCAGGCTTTGACCCGGCCCGTAGGCCTGTTTTGCCACCCCTATAAAGAACACAGGTCGGGTGTAACACCCCTATTTTTATTTTAATTGATTACATAAATTTTATATTAAAATTTTGATGGAATTAGACTATAGGCCTTTTAAATTTTTTGATCAGTATATTATTTCAGAATTTATTAAAAAAAATTATTAAAAAATGAAAAATTTCTTTTGCACCCCCTAAATTACTATTCACACCACCCCTCATAATTCTCAACATCCTTCACGGGGATTTTTACTATGCAATTTTGAAATTTTCAAACTTTACACAATAATCTATATTAAATTTTTAATTCTTGTACAGTACTTTTATAATAAAATATTCAAATGCATAGTGAATTTTTTTAGTATAAATAGAGGGGCGAGGCACCGAGAATTTCATCAAAATTAGAAAACTTAGTAGTGTTAGGAGAAGAGTATTAAGTGAAGAGAGGAAGATATTTTCCAAAGGAAAGAGCATCTGCAAAAATTCTAAGGTAATAATAAATTTCTTTTATATTCTTTTTATGATTATAAAGATTGTTTTTATATCACTTAAAAATCTATTATTATACTGAATATAATATTATTTTAGGTTACTATTCTGAATAGTAAAGTACTATGTCAACAGTAAATTACTATTATGAATAATAAATTACTATTTATTGTTACTATTTACCTTTACTATTCATGTTAGACTATTTACTGTTACTATTTATATTTTACTATTTAACGTTACTATTTATATTTTACTATTTACTGTTACTATTTATGATTTACTATATATCATTACTATTCACAAATTACTATTTACCGTTACTATTTACAAATTACTATTTAGTCTTACTATTCATGGTAACTATTTAAAATTTATTATTTACCGTTTCTATGCATAATTACTATTTACCCTTTCTATTTCAAATAGTAATCTAAATTTTCATCTTATAACTATATTAAAATGAAATTGCTATGTTTTAGAACTCAAAGACGAGACGCACACGGATTTTCCATAACGAATCAAGATACAAGGGGTAAGGGGGAGTGAGATAAGAATATAATATGAAAAGACATAAGAATAATGGGAGGAATTCCCTACTCTTTTTAAATTTAATAATATTATTATTTTTAAAATAATAACTTTTTAACTTAAAATTTATAATAATTTTAAATTAAGTATCTTGTGTAACTTATTCTGACATACCTATGTAAGAACCTGGACTTTTATAACCTATACGAACTGGACTGAACCTATGCAAGGACTTAGACTATTATGACCTATATGAACTGGACTAAACCTATGTAAGGACTGGATTATATGGACTTACATAGACCTATGGGAGGAATGAACTATAAGGACTCAAAATTAATTTTATTAATTTAAATAATCATTAAAATTTGAATTATATTTATGAGTTATATTTAATTGATTTAATTTTATTATAATTAATAATTTTTTATTTTGATTGATGCTATTTAATTATGATTGATAATTTAGATTATGATTGATGATATGTAATTGTGATTGATAATATTTAATTGTGATTGATGATCTTGTGATGTGAAGTTGAGCATACAGCAAGCATGACGGAAGTAAGAATTTTCTTACCTTACTCTTTAAATTTTTATTCTAAGAGAAAGTATTTTATAATCATTTTAATCTTTTATTCCTTCTTAGAAATTATTTTCATTAACTTTACTTTTAATCTTTAGAATAAAAATCTAGTATTTATTTTAGAAAAAGACATTTTATGAAAATTAATTTATAAAAAGGTTGAAATAATTAATTCTTGAATTAAAGAAAAATTTTATAGTTTTAAGTATTTTTAGTTAATGAATTAAGAATTATTCTCTTTTAGTAAAATAAAATTTTCAAAAGTAAATTATTTTGCTTTTTTTCAACCTAATAACTAAAGATATTTAGAAATAATTGAGATTTCTAAATTTGATCTTGCTAAGATTCAATTTGAGAAAGATTATATAAAGTTTTATATGAGAAAGTTTTGAGATGTTTAAGGCTTGAAAACTCAATTTTTGTGAGATTTGAATTTGAAAACTGTACCAAATTTATTTCTGTATGACAGAAATTTAGAGAAAAAAATTGAGGAAATGTACAGTTTATTGAGATAATATTGTAAACATTTATGGTATTTAATAATTGAGTTTCTAAAACCCTTAACCAACTAAATACGTAAGTAGTTCATGCATCATGAATCATTAAAGTGAAACAAAATGATATTGTCTGGGGACGGATTATAGAAACCGAGGATACATTAGAGGAGGCTTAATTGCGAACCTTAGGATGAGAGAGTGTGAAAGGGTGCTTCAAGGGACCTGGGGTAGCTCCCTAGTGTTGAGTACTTTCACAATAAAAATCTTATCAATCTGACTAGTCTCTAAGTGTTTCCATGTCAGTTGAGTTGTTCATGTTATTATTATCCAGAATTATAAAAGTGTAAACTCCTGGTTGGCCCAGTGTAAATTAAAATTTAAGGGCCCACATATATAGGTAAGTTATGATGAAGATATTGCATAACATTCATGCATTCATAATTGACTGTGTATGTGATTGTGATTGATATTATTATATATTAGTTTGTAAAAACCCTTTATTTCTTATGTCCCATTTGGGAATATTATATTCTGGTTCTCACTCCTTTCTCCATGTTTTTGTTTCATATGTTTAATTAATGATTCGTAGAGAAAAGATCGAAGAATCCAAAGAATCCAAACACTAAATATAGTACGTTCTAGAAAGGGAACTCGGTATGAATACAGTAGTCCAACGAATAAATAATGTCATTAAGTAACTGCTTCTAGGCCATGGAGTTTCTTCTATTTCTTATAATGTTTAATATTTATTTTCTTTGGATGAATGTAAAATTACTTTATAAAGTTTAATAATATTCATGAGGTATTTCAGAAATGTTATATGTAATCTATTCCGATAGTTTATTGTTAACAATCATTCTTAAAAAAATTACGAATTTCTTTAAAATTTATTGAGATGTAACAGAGGGTGTTACATCGGGCTAGTGTTTCTAGCCTGTTTCCTTTTTTGGCCCATCCCAGCCCAGTCCGTATTATGACGGGCCTACACGGGTCTTGGCCTAGTCGACTCGTATTGCCACCCCTTACCATTTATTAATAGTGATTATGATATTTATAGTGAAGGAGTGATGTCATCCCCCATGGTATGTGTCATAGCATATCCGTAAATCATGTGTTAGACTGGCATTTTTGTAGGTTTGGGCTAGTGCCCTTAGTTACTTGTTTTACCTTGGCTTCGGTTATTAAGTCATTTTTATCCAAGGTGCAACCATTATATTGGTGACTGTAGTCAAGGTAGTAAAGTGTATAGGCACCGGTTAATAGCTTCTACCAATATGATGGGTCCTTGAGGTCTATACCAGCGAAAACTCCTCAATCATGCAGAATGAGGGTCGGTATCTATTCCGTATCAGTATGCTTGAAAGTTTCTTAGGAAATGTTGTTTAAATATGACTATTTTTTATTTAGTTAACATGTTTTCTAAGAAAAATAAAAAATATTCATAAGATACAAGGGAAAATAAAAAACATGTTCAATCACTTGTTTTTTCAAAAGTGTTTGAAAATGAAAAAATAGGTATTCTAAAAAACAACCATTATTTAAAAAATTATCCAACATAGTATTTTGAATTTTTCATTATTTGAAAAACATAGTTTTCTTTTTTCCATCAATAGAAAAGTCAAAATGTTATCGTGATTACAAATTATCTAGACACTTTTATTCTCTTTTATATAAAATAATCTATTAATATTACCTTACTTAAAAAATTATCTGGTATGATGTAACGTCCTGCCTAATTAATAGACCTTAAAACATGAAATTAAACTCAATTTAAGTAAAATTGACTTTTAAATAATATGATAAATACCAAAAATTTGACCATGATATGAAAAAGTTTAAAGAAAAATTCTACAGCACACCAGCTCCCTACGCACTACCCAGTAATTTGCGTCAAATTGGAGTTACACAACTCCAATCGAGATGAATCTAATTGGTATACTTCTACAACATAAATACCTACAAATGTTATGAAGAAGACGAGGGCCAATTATGCCCCGAAAACTACCTAATTCATGAAATTATAGAATCAGCCTAGTTGAAATTTTCAGCCTGAATACCCTGCAATATTTTGGGCATAACTCGAGCTACCGACCTCCAATTGACTCGATTTCAGTGGAAAAACGACCGAGACAAAATTATCTACAACTTCTGTACAAGAAGAAAAAACTAAATCAGTCTCACTTAAGCGAAAATTAGCTTGCTTAAACGAAAATTAGCTCACTTGAGCGAGAATTCAACAAAAGAACCCCCGGTTTGCTTGCTCAAGCGAAAATTTGGCAGAAACCACAAATTTACCACTTGCTTGAGTGAGAATATCCCCGCTTGAGCAAAAATTATCCAAAAAAGCACTCCCAAACTCATACATAGGCTCACTGAAGCAAGAATTGGCTCGTTTGAGCGAAAATATCAGCTTTTAAACCTCAAAGTTAATTTCCAACCTACCTATTTTGCCCGTTTCAACTCTGATTGCTACGAAACTTCATGGACTTTATGTTTTCCCTATTCCAGACCTGTTGACGTAGTTCGTTCACTAAAATTCCATTGTATAGTCAAGATATGCGTAAAAATGCATTTAAACCAAAAGTAACACAAACCAATGCACAAAATCTATCAAATGGACTTCAAACTTGGTGAGACCTATATGCACAAGTCATAAATGAGGTAGGGAACCTATTGGTCCTTTTCGGGGGTCTTTAAACCCACTAGATCACAAAATCATCTCTCTCGTTCCTAATTTTCACTTATTTCCACTATTGTCACTAATATGCATAATGTCCTCTATTTCGTCACCATATCCCACATTTCTAAACATTGACATTAACATACATTTCAAACACATAGTGCAATACCTGCCCATTTCAGATTCATCAATCAAGTGGCTCCTTTCCATAATCACACCTAATATCATAACCATACATATGACTAATATGCCAAAACCATAATTTACAACATAATTCATATTCCATCTTCATCAATTTATCATACATGCAACATTAAACATGCATCATCATACCACAACCAAATTCTAAGGTCTATCCAAACTACATATCTAATTAGCAAACAATCTAAACACACATATGTCAATATTTAGACAGTCTACTCCATTATTACATAATTAACATTTCCACAACTTTCTTGGCATCAGTTCCACACTTGACGCTATCTTCTGGGGCATCCACACCTTCCCTGTCGTTGATTACTAAAAGAAAAGAAAACCACAATAAGGGTGAATGTTTAGAAACAAAAGTCATAATTAATATAAAATAGTAATAAAATTCAATATTATAAATTTACCATTTTATCACCAACATAACCAACTGACCGAGCTTCCTAAGTCTTATCCATATCAATAACCAAATACATATATTAAATGATTCAATAACACCGATATATACATAACATCCCAATCAAGTCATGTAAAACACCACTGACTCTAAAAATCTATATTATGACACCTAGTATCCGGATACTAAAAAGATTGGCCTTTAACTGGGGGTCCTACTTGACACCCCATAAACTCGACTTGGTCCACCGAGTCTAACTTGGCTCTCCACCTCAATCATTAGGTCCTATTTGACCTTTGGGTAGCTCAACTAGATCTCAAATGACCACGAGAGCCAAAAACGAGGGGCGAAAGATATCGTCGGTCATCCCATATCACATAAACATATATCAAATCTTACATTTCTTTATTGACAAACAATAATCACCTGCGGCGGTCACACAGACCAGACCCCTAACATATATTTACATCGCCTCAATAGTTAAATCATCATCATTTATCAAGTTTGCCATATGAGTATCAACACTAACATATACCCATCAAGTTCATAATCCAAAAACCAATATATCATACATACTCATCTATATACTCATATATATTTATTATCGTACATAACCCATGCTTTTAAGTCGTTAATTGATACCATATTCACACAAACATACATGTATATATTTTCATATATCACCTAGCCATATTCCTAAATTTCTCGTATTCCATGATCACGCTATATTCCTTTTGAACCTAATTATACCTTAACAAATTCTAATTAATTATGACCTGGAAATTCTCTTTACCTTAATTCCACGCTTCCACAAGTTGTTCTTTGTGTCGGTTATGACTACCATCAAATTGTTTGTCGCTCCGCTTCCGATTCTGATACCCACTTCGCTTAACGATCCTCTGATGCCTGTTTCACCACCTATAAACGTTGAAACACAAAATCCATCAATATTTCATCACACCTATTGTCCTATAAGTGATTTTCAAGCCCCCCATTACCATGAAACACAAAAATCGAAACCCCCACCATGCATGCACCTTGCGGCTAAATAGAAAGAAGGGAGGAAGAAAATTCAAAATTGATGGTTCATATAGACACACCTTGCTTCCCCGATGCCAAAAATGCTATCAATTTGAAATTTCGATGTGAAATTAGAAACCAATTGGAGCCTAGAAGCTCACAGCCATTGAGAGTGAAATGGAAAAGAAGAAGCTCACGTCCAGGCTCGTGAAGGAAGAAGAAAATGGTTTCCCCTTTGTTTTATTACCATAAGGGCATATTGGTCTTTTACCATTTTTTCCTTTTTCTTTTAAAACTTAAATTAAAACTTACCTTTTAATTCTTTGTGGTAACTTTAAATTTATCACCACTTATTTAAGTTTTATTTAAATTTTGATAATCTTCCAATCAAATAAATTTATTTAATTTCATAACATCTAATTATTTAAAATTGTATTTATATTAATTAATAACGATTTCTAAAAATCTAAAATTGATTTGAAGACAATTATTAATATTTTTCCACCAATCGTAGATTTTTAAATTAATTACTCGGGATGTTACAAGAATAAATTTTTACAATTTTATATATTTTTCTAAAAAATAAAAATTTTAATTTTTTTAAAAACTAGAAAATAAATACTAAAAAAAATGCTCGTCTAAGTAATTTTCTGCAAATGTCTTTTTTAAAATGAAAGACATAATTCTTGATTTAAGTTTCCGCGAAACTGAAAATAATTCTCACACTATTTTGCGAGTGATGAAACCAAATGAACAAAAAGCGACCCGAACCTAAGTTCGGAGCTGAGTGCGAAATAAAGCCGAACCGAATCGGGGGATCCGTGTGGAATTCAAATTCAGTTGACAGAACGCGTCAATTGACAGAACGCCTTTCAATTCTGTTTCTCTCTTTCCCCCACACAAGTCCTCTCTCTCTCTACACCCACGTCTAGAGAGAGGACCTCGGCGCCGGCGAATCATCACCGTCCGTTGACATGATCAACGATCCCCACAACGTTCTAGAACGTTGATGCGACGATCCAACGCCCGCAGACGTGTGGGTTCGAAAGGCAACCATATGGATCTGATGATGTCGTCCAAGCTCCAAATCCGCTCCACCAACCTCTTCGCTCGCAACAACAACAACACCAACAACAAATCCCTCTTTCTGGTTCCCTTCCTCGTCTCCTTCATTCTCCTTGTCTCCTACTACGCCTTCTTCTCTTCCTCCTCCTCCTCCTCCCTGCCCGCTTTCCGGTACCGGATAATCCTCGACGGCGGAAGCACGGGGACAAGGGTGCATGTGTTTAAATATGGCGTTGATAGGACATTGGATTTGGGGAAGCAGGGGTTGGCGTCGATGAGGGTGAATCCGGGGTTGTCGGCGTTCGCGGAGGATCCCGGTATGGCGGGAGGGTCGCTTCGGGAGCTTGTTGAGTTCGGGAAGGGGCGGATCCCGAGGGAGAGTTGGAGGGAGACCGAGATTCGGTTGATGGCAACGGCTGGGTTGAGGATGTTGGATGTTGAGGTGCAGGAGGAGATTCTAGAGTCTTGTAGGAAGGTTCTCAGGTCTTCTGGTTTCAAGTTTAACGACCATTGGGCTTCTGTTATTACTGGTTATTTCTCTCTTCTTTAGCTTTTTGTTGTTGTTTTTTTCTTTTGAGATGAGTAAACTCTGAAGCTATTGTCCGAGATTGTATGGTATGGGATAGTGCATTTTAGTATGTGAAATTGATTGACTGTGTAAGATGATATTTAACTTAGGATTTTTAAAGTATAAATTGAAATTGAAAATTAAAGTAAAGAAAAAGAGTTTAAATACCGACAACTGTGTTTGACAGAGGTAAAGACATACTCTGACCCATTTCTATGCTTGAGGGATTAGTCATCTGCCCTCGTAATATGGTGAGAGGATACCTAAGAAACAAAAGAAAAACATTAGAATAAAGGACTTTGCATAGATTCAGGACTAAATTGAAGTTTTCAGAATATCAAGTATAAAGATGTTATATAATCTCACTGATTTGGATTTACTCTAAGGTCTTCATCTACATTGGTGTTTTTTCCTTCTTTCTTAGTACAAAGGAAGTAGTTGATGGTATGGTTGATTCTGATTCTAACGGGTTTAGGCTTTTGGCTTGTTATTTGTTATGATGATGCTGTAGCTTTGTGGTACTGCTCTCCTTAGTGCTTGTTTAGTAGTATGAATATGTTTTTAACTGAACTATTAAGGAAAGATACTTGTGCAAATTTGAGTTGTGAAATAGTATGCCTTTAGGTTTTACGATGTGGTGAAATCAATTGTCACATTGTCTCTTTACCCTTCTGCCTTTTTCTATCACAGTTTGATTTGCAATCATGCCAATGTTCTTGGTGTCAGCAAAATTGTAAAGTAAATTTGATGATTGTTTTTATTTTTTTTTTCCTCCATCTCCTTAATTTTGTAACAATTTGTTAGCAGCAAGTGTATGAACCAAGTCACCAACATAATGTCAAGATTCTTGGGTCCTTCGCTTCTATTGGTCTTATATTGTGGTTGTACAGGTTCTGATGAAGGAGTGTATGCTTGGATTGTTGCTAATTATGCACTTGGAACTCTTGGAGGTGATCCTTTGGATACAACTGGGATTATTGAACTTGGTGGTGCTTCCGCTCAGGTACAACTTCATAGTGCTGATTACTTGTTACTCCAATTTTTTTGGTTGGATCCAAGTAATGTTATGCTACTGTGTTGCTCCTATTTATAAGACTCTTTTCAAAAGTTTTTATAGTACTTTTTATGAGATCCTTAATCCTTTACAAAATTCCTCCATATTTTTTTTTTATATTTTCCCTTCATAATTTACAAACCTTCTAACTTATCAGCAATGAACACTATAATTTGACTTTAAATAAGGGTGAACTTGAAACGTTAGCAATAAATGTTCCCAAAACCAATATATGAACTAATTTTAACTTTTTTATAATCAGTGTGATATAGTTGAAGAAGATCTTATAAAAAGGGTTGAAGGGAGTATAAAAATGCGCATGGCTTATTTGACTTCAATTGCTAAGGTGGCTTCCAAGCCAATATTTTAGAGAGAAGGTCCACCTTTCTGGCTAGGTTCATAATACTGTTGGGAAACATGACAGGTTGATTTCTGTCTAACTCTTATTTTAGGTGACATTTGTATCAAGAGAGGCGGTGCTGCCTTCGTTCTCACGGACTGTTAAATATGGGAATACCACCTACAGTCTATACAGCCACAGCTTTCTTCATTATGGCCTGGTGATTGTCATCTCTCTTTTGCTGTGTTCTTTAGGCTCATTTGTATGTGTGTATCGACTGATGTTCTGCATGCTAAATCACAATTCAGAAATGAGGTTCCACTGACTGAAAAAGAAAAAAAAATGAATATGGTAAATATAGTTGACAGAATTTTCAAATTTGGTCACTGCATAAAAAAACCTACATTTTGGTCTTTTCATGGAAAAACCTTAATGTATCAGCGTCTGCTATTTGCTTAAGTTATAAATTAACACGTTTGAAGATTATTGACTTGTCTAACATTTTGACCACTCTAATGCCATGTAGGCTAATTGCTAGGCAGGCCAGCAATTTTCTAACGGTGTTCTAATGACTAGTACTTACTGTTAACATGTTTTCTTGTTAGGACCAAATTAAAAAAAAATGGTGAAAAGTGTATGGACCAAATTTTTAATTTAATAAGATAATAATAACACATGAAATTTTTTTTGCTGTTGTTACTTTTAGTGGGGATGGTAATGGGCACAGTTTTATTGATTTATGTTCCTGTACTTATCAAAGGTTCATTGTTTCAATCGGTCTCTTTTAATTCAATGTGATTTCCTTTGCAAAATATAAGTCATATGGCTCAGAATGATTCCATTGTGTTTTACACTTTCAGATTGCTGTTCATTTTGCAGAATGCTGCTCATGACTCATGGAAAGAAGCACTTGTTCCCAGAGAATTTAACTTGGGTAATTACATGTGCTGCATCATTGTACTGATCTCTACGTATTCTTGACTTAATTAAATAGATGTTGATCTAGTTGCCATTTGCCACACAGTATCATGGTTTAAATTAATTGCTGTGATCGTTACAGTTTTGAAGTAAAACTAGCATTTCATGTAAAAACAATTGAGAAATAAGAAAAAGATTATACATGCTATTAACATATTTAAGAAATGTGCTGTACAACTGGTTTGCTCTTTAAATTGTTTTCAGTATCTCTGATTGTACAACCAAAGTTAGTATAATTAACAATCAAGATTATTCTCTCAAGGAGGACTAGCTAAGTCGGTTAAGCAGGATGTATGGGTTGTTGTGAGCCCTCTAACACGTGTTCGATTTCTAGTTAAACTAAAAACAAATCAAGATTATCCCGGTTAAAATGTTATACGAGAATGGGATTCAGATATGGTTCTTATTCAGGTGTGGTGAATTTTTCAAAGTTCGTTAGGATGAAAATCATTATTTACTCTTTCAGTTCATACTGGCCTATTTTTTCCTCACCAAGGTTATGCAATTCAAATCTTGTAGATGAAGTACTTGCTTTCTTCATAAGCTAATAAGGTTAATTGAATTTAACAAATCAAAGAATTGGGAGAAGATGGTCTAGTGGTAAAGGATTCATGAAGGAGGGAGAAGGTCATGAGTTCAACTCCCCCTTGCTGATAAAATTAACAAATTAATTGCTAACTTTGGCCTATTAAAAGTAATACTCGCTGTCATGTTATTGTTGAGCACAATTTTTCTTTAAAATATTAATTTGTTAATGTTTTTTTGGAAAATATTTGAATTATTTGGTGGCTGTATTTTTGTACACTCATTTAGTTGTTTATTTAAATCATCAAATGTCTCACCGAGATTTGGCAGCCTGCCCCTCTTCTTCCCTTGTAACAACTATTTACAGGCATGCAGAAGAAATGCATGATCTCTTTAGATGGTAAAATGGTGTTGTATTGATTCTTTACTCTCCTCAGTGCAGCTTCTCAATCTCTTCAAGAAGGATTGCAGATAGATCCTTGTACTCCTTCAGGATACTTTTATAATTTTGAGTCATGGAAGTTCCCTCCTAGCTCAGAAAGTGTGAAAAACCAATATCAATCCACTGTTCAAACTAGGGGAAATTTTTCAGAGTGTAGATCTGCAGCACTTACGCTACTACAAAAAGGGAAAGGTCATATATGCTACAGATTTGTATTGTTAAATTCCCTTTAAGATTAGCTTTTCTTTGTTGTTATTGTTGTGTTAAAGTTGGTGATTTCATTTTTTGTTTATGCAGAATCATGTTCCTATCCTCATTGTTACATAGGATCTACTTTCATACCAAAGCTTACAGGGAAATTTTTGGCCACAGAAAACTTCTTTTACACATCAAAGGTATGCTTGATGTGTGGTTCTTTTAATGTTTTCTAGTATACCTGCAATTTTATTAGTCTCTTAAATGGATGCAATGTACTATTGTGCTGTAATATAATTATTTTACTTAGCTAAACTCCAGCCTGCTCAGTTTGATATTGGCTATTTTTTTATTATTGATACATCATTACTACACTGATTCTTGATTATTTGTTAATGTGTTAGTTTTTTGGATTGGGGTCAAGGGCCTATCTGTCCAAGTTGATGAGTGCTGGAGAAGAATTCTGTGGAGATGATTGGTTAAGACTGAAGAAAAAATATGTGTCCCATGATGAGGAAGATTTACTTCGGTATTGCTTCTCTTCAGCATACATTGTTGCTCTACTTCATGACAGTCTAGGAGTTGCTTTGGATGATGAGAGGTATTCCTGCTTATTTATTTCTAAGATATTCGAATACACTGAGATTGATTATATTATTGGTATTGAATATTTAGTCCCATACATAGTTGAAACAAATTTGAAGGCCACAATAATGACTTCCTAGAATTTAGTGAAGTGAAACTACACGACTCCCTTATTGTGCGCTGCATTAGTTTTCTAGTGTGAAATATTTTTCCCCAATTACCCTTGTTAATCAAGGCTGCAGGAAAACCCCTAGGAACCACTTTGTTAAACCCTAATAAATCCCTTTACTTACTGATTCTTTCTGCCCACCACCAAAGGTAATGTGACAAGCCCATTAGAAAGCTGTGGAATGGATAAGTGATCAAGGTAATTGCTGGGGCAATAGGTTCTTAGTTTACAGGGAAGAAATATTCATGGCTGTTGTGTGGTCTCTGGCTTGGAGGGAGAGCAATGGGGTGCCATTTTGGTGGTTGGATGGAGAAGAGTTGGTGTTTTAGTTGTGTAGGGTATATGGATGAGTGCTTCATGTTTGGGTGGCTGATGTGGTAGTTCAGTGGTTTTGGTTTGGGGCAGCAGTGGGGGAGGAGTTTATAGGCTCAATAAGGAGGGAGGAAAATGAAAAAAAGAGCAGGGGGAAGGGAGGAAGGAAAAAAAGAGATGAGGTAACAGACCTATTTTACTTATAGAAAGGGTAGGTTAGTCATTTCATGTAACTTACCCTCATTAAAAAATGTGATACTCCACCTGCATGAATAACTGGGTACGTTGATATCAGAATACATATTTTGGTGCACAACTGTAATTCCAAAGATACTCCTTTTGGTAGAACACTTCCTTGAATAAACCTAGTGTTCATTTTGGGAAGGTACTTCATGACTTATTCCCTCTTATTATAATGAAGGTAATAATATTAATCATCAAAAGCTGAAGATTGTTAACAAAATCAGCCTGTAATTGATAAATAGGCAAAATAAAATCCCAAAGCTAATAATGGGCCCTGCCCAAAACGTAATAGCCCAAGTCAAAGAGTGCAACTAAATAAAATCCCTAAATAACAAATAATCTCAAATCAAAAGCCCTGATATTCAAACCATAAACCCTAAATAAATTATAAATAACTAGCTAGCCAATCTACATTAATTCATGGGAACCCGATACATATGCTAATTAAGAGGGTGGTGGCATGCAATTTTTCCAGAACTTGGGCAGTGAACAAGGTTGTCAAATTTGAGATCCTAAGTGGTATCTGAAAGGGGAGGAAACACAACAGGTTGAGTTAGGATCATTTGTTTGTATGCAAAATACACACAAAATAACATATATAAGCAAAGTCTTAATAGTATCTGAAAGTAAACCTGAAATAAAAAACTGCTTTTCATAACTTACTCTGATTTTAGCAACACCCAGCGAAATGTAGTTTGAAGGAACAACTGAACCTGCATTTAACTAAAAAAGTAAAAAAGGAGAGATAAATGATAATGGAGTATGAAACCAAAGAGGAATAACAACTAGCTGTCTGCCACAACCAAGTTTAAAGGAGATAAGGGTTGAACCAAGGACAAGTTTGAACTAGCTCCCAGTGATCAACATCCCCGTTGTCAGCAAGAACAACCCTCTTCCTCACTGGATTGAAGACCAAGCAACTGGTCATATTACATGATAAATGTTATTGAAATGGCAGAAAAACAAGTTGAGTGGGGTCTTTTTGTTTTTCAAAAATGAGGATTTTGATCAGCACAGTGGGTTTGTCCCACCAAACCTATGCCTGAACACATGATCCCACACAAACTACTAAATCATATTTTCGGGTGTGACCAGGATTGCCGGGTGTGTCAAAAAATGGTAAATTGCATGAGCTCTTAATTACCTTAGGTAGTGTAATTTCCCAAAACACTTTGTTATTGTGTTATTACTTACTAGTTACCATCACATTTAACACTGCATGTGGACATGATTAAGTTACCACCTGATCTCTGCTGCCCTGTCAAGCACCCCTGATTATATTGTATTGACATGGGAATTATTGCTTGCCCAAGAGGAATTAAATCTCTGCTAATGGCAAATGTTTTGGTTGGATTTGTGTGCCTCTGTTTCCTAGCTTTCTTTGACCTTGCTCTCACACATTTATGGTTGGAACTGCATCTCCTTTTTTTTTTTGTTTCTTCATCTCAAAACATTTTTGTGCACCTGCGGTTGAATCTTACAGCAATTATTACTGTTGGCCAGGCTCAAGGTTGCTAATCAGGTGGGAAGTATTCCGCTTGACTGGGCTTTGGGAGCTTTTATTCTGCAAACTACAGCTGATACTGATATGCATAACCATGGCTGGATTGCCACCTTTTTCGGTGATGAATCGCCTACTCTCCTTTCACTTATTGGAATTTTTATAATATTATTGTTTGTGGCATGGTCTATATCTAGGTGGAGGAAACCTCAGTTGAAGACAATTTATGATCTTGAAAAAGGACAATACATAATCACACGAGTTGGAAGATAATGCTTAATTATAAGCAGATCATGGTTATGGCTTACATATGTGGAGGTATTCTTGTGCTTATGGTGAAGATATTTATCCTTTCTAACTGGATGGCCTCGACAGACTATCCAGGCCATGCTAGTGGGGACTCAGACTGTAAATCATTGGATTAGATTAGGGTGCAGCATGCGGAGTTTACTCTTGCTGAGGAATTAGTGTAGAGTAGTAGGCATCATTTTGTGTTTAGTGGAATCCAGGCACCGAGTGTTATGCCACTCGCTTCACTTTAGTGGTCACTGATAACAACAGTAGGGTGAGAAGTGGAGCAGGTCAGCCTAGGAATTACCAGGAGTAATTAGATGCTGCATCCTCCAAATGAATATACCTTGCTATTGAGATCTTTGTACCATATACAAATTACTGAATTGATGTTTGTCAAATGCTACTTAAAATTGAAAATTGATTGCTTCCCTGCCCGGGAATCTGGTTTTGCAGAAGTTGATTATGCAGAGTTTGGAACTCTTCTTTTGAAAGATAATGGAGGTTAATTGAAGCCAACTTCTAATGTGGTTATATGCTTAGACTGCACATTATGGTAAATGAGTTTGTTTGGTTTTTAAATTTAATAATAATTAGATTACATGTAGTATATGTAGACCAAAAACTAAAGATTAGATATAATATATCTCATTAGTGGGTGATGTACGCGACATCTATAATATTTCTTAGTCATGAATGTAAACGTTTCGACATAATATACAATTGCCCAAAATCAAATGATCGTCCACATAAATTGTATTCTCAGCAATCTTTTTTATGTTCCAAAAACGTTTTTCTTATCAAAAGATAAAATTTATTACCTTCTACCAAATAATCCTATATCACTTACCTAGGAATATCAACTTTCAGTCACGATGGAGATTCTCTGTTGAGTTTTTATTTAATTTTATCTTTTGTAATATTCTTATTCACTTAAACTTTATTACTTGGATTCCATTTAGTTTAAAAGTTATACCTTGATACAATAAATTAAATTGAAGAAATCATTCTTTTTTCTAGAAAAATTAATTTTTAAGGTTATGTCAAATAATCTTTTTAATCATAATTCGGATGTTTTTAAATTGACGCATAATTCATAAAGGTAGTGTGCGTGAATTGAAATAATTTATTTTATAATGTTTTGCTTCAATTTTAAAAGTATTATTTTTAAAATTCTTTTATTATTCAAAATATATAAAACCTATAATAAAATATGATATATTAAACCACTAAGTGGGTATCAACATGTTATTTTAGTTTAACTTATAGTTTTTGAGTTTGATTTTCACGGAGAAAGTTGTCATCTACAATAGTCATATCTGACATGAATTTGAATGTTTGACTCTTAAAAATAATGCTCTATTTTAACAGATGTCACGGAGCATAGAATTGTACCTATGAAGTAGAGAACTGATAGGTGATGATGGTGGTTGTGGAGAAAGTTGCTGATCAAACTGAAAGGTCATCTCTTATTCATCTTCATCCATAACAGAGTTCGATGAATAAAACAAAGTCCCTCCATTCAACAGAAGCTTTTAGTACTATCTCTTATCAATATCTTTAACTACACATCATTGGCATCATTTGTTATCAAAATTTCATAAATTAATCACTAAATTATTATACATGTGCCATGCTTTATAAATTACATTAGTACTTAGTGAGATCCTACTCTAGTTATACCGAAAAATGAGAAATTTATTTTCATGAAAAGGACGGGCTAGAGGGAACACTTTTGCCGCAAACAATTGATAATCTTTTTAATAACCCTGTTATGAAAGTGAGTACTTATGCATGAAATGTAAGTTGGATTTAACAAATAATCCTTACGGTAGTTAGAGAAGAAATGTTGCATTTGCCTATAGGCCGACAAGATAGGAATCAACTACTCCATTAATTTGACCATAGATTTTGTAGGAAACCAATAGGCTATAATTGCATGGTACTAATACTTTACTTCAAAACACCAACCATTGCTTAGGTTAGTGCGATAAATTTTCAAGGAAACCCATTTTTGAAACGGGTCATGCAAATAGTAGCAACATTAGTCAGTGCAACTCTTTATTACCGTGTCCAATTTTATTTGGAGGCACTATGTGTGTGAGTGTGTGTGCGCATATAAAGGTTCCTTTGGTTGCAAGCGCTTTATCATAAAAGGTGTAGGCTATGTTGAACGTTGAAGTGATTGGGAACAAAAAAAGGAAGAAATGTGGGAGGGTTTTCAGGTTCAAGAGCTTTGGTGAGCATGGATACCCTGTTATATTTAATGGGCCATTTCGTGAGAATGTGAATAGGTTACTTGAATATGGGAATCTGGAGAGTGATTTAAGCATTGGAATGCCTATATGGTCTTTTCAACTTGAAGTTCATCACCATCCTCCTTTGCATGTCTTGTTGTTTGTCGTTGAGGAACCAATTGAGGCTGCGCTCAATCGTCATTGCAAGCATTGTCAATACGTTGGTAAGGTTAATATATATGTATTTGGAATTTACGTAGAAAAGTGTGTGTTATGATATGAGCAATATTTTTGTATTGATATGGTAACAGGGTGGGGCAAGAATTTGATTTGCAATAAGAAGTACCACTTGGTGTTAGCGTCAAAGGAGACATGCAAGAGGTGTGAAGGAAGTGGAAGGAAACTGATTGAAATAGAGGGGCATATGATGCATGGTGTTTTTCACTCTAATGGATTCGGCCATTTGCTATCTGTCAATGGCTTCGAAACTGCTTCCTGTTTGCCTGGCACTCAGATCATGGACTTTTGGAACCGTTTGTGCCACCAATTGCAAGCAAGGTGAGATGCCCTCCCTCACATATTACATCACTTAATTTAATTTTAACAAAAATTATTAAAAAATCAAATATTAAAAATCTATGAAACATAAGAAAAAAAATTAAGATTTCTTTTTTTAAACTCAAAACCTAATTGAATTTTAATATAAGTATTATGTCATTGGTTCAAGACGTAATATAAGTAATTCCTTTTTATAATTATTATTCTTATTTTTATTTTAAAAATTAGATGAGTTATCCGAGCATCACAACTTGTTCCATTATGACTCGGAGGTTAGGTGAGCCAACTCATTAATAAGTCAAATTAAGTCGGGTTGGCTCATAAGTTTCAATCTAAATTGACAACCATTTATTCTAATTTTCTCTATTTTATTTTTTTATGTCTTGTATAAAAAAAAGTAATACAAATGTACAATACAAATACAGTTTTTCTCTTTATAGAAATTCAAAAAATTGAAAAATTGAAAGGATAGAAACAAAAAAAGTAAACAAATATGAAAAATTTAGTGAAAGAACATATTACTATGTCTACAAATATGAAAAAAAAATATACCAATAACATTGTTTTAAATATTATTGACAAAGATTTATTGAAATTTATAAAATTTAACTCAATTACAAAATTTGAGTTAAAAACTATACTAATTGCTAATGCTGTTTGTGAATAAAAATTAACAGCAAATTTATCCATATGCATAAATATGGAGGATATAGTGTAGTCAATCTAACTAGATCATGCCAAATGTTCTGTATTAACTAATTAATTCTTTGAATCTTCAACATAGTTTCCAAGATGTGGGGAGAATTTTGAATCTCCAAATATAACAATATTGCATTTCACATTATGAGTTTTCCCAAATATCTATATATCTTTCCAACTAGAAAACCTAACCCTCACTCTTTACCAATTGGATCATCTTATAAATAAAGAAGGATACTTTGTCTAATAGAAAATTATGGTCCATCTTCAATTTTTTTATGCATATATAGGAAAGTGAGTTTGAATGACATTTCACAAAAAAAAGGGATGGAGCTAAGACTTGTTAATGGAATAGCATACAATGAGCCATGGTTTGGTCGTTGGGGTTACAAATTTGGTAGAGGGTGCTTTGGGGTAACTCAATCCATGTACCACAAGGCCATAGAGGCAATAAGAAGCATGCCACTATACTTGATCATACACCATATTGGAAATTCCAACCATGACATTCCACTCATCTTTTCAAGGTACCAAACTCTTTCAGATCATTCTTTAGTGACCCTTGGTGACCTATTCCATTATATGTTAGACCTCAAATCACGTCTTCCTCGTGAAACTTACATTGGTTCCTATAACACTAATGCCTTGATTGAAACCAATTCTCGTTGGTCCCCTAAAAGGATTGAGATGGCCACAAGGGTCATTGTTGAGGCCCTTAAAAGAACAGAGTTTAGATGGATTTCAAGGCAAGAAGTCAGAGATGCTGCACGTGCATACATTGGTGATACAGGTTTGCTAGATTTTGTGTTAAAGTCTCTAGGAAACCATGTTGTGGGAAACTACTTGGTTCGTAGAAGCTTAAACCCTGTGACCAAGGTATTGGAATATTGCTTAGAAGACATTTCTAATGTGTACCCTTGTAATGACAACATGGTCATGAGTAATAAATTGAAGGACAAGTACAAAATCACAAAGACTCAATTAATGAAGGACGTTATTTATTTGTACAAGTATATTCTTATAGACCCTAAACCAATTATGGGGTCAGAATTTCTCTCAGCTATACCATTGGCAGCTAGGATCATTCTTGACACCAAGTATTTTATCAAGGACTACTTTGGTGATGTTCCTTACCAATGTGAATTAGGGTTAGAAGGAAAATTCAATCTGTATTGTACAATTTTGTTGAGGAAAAATGTTGGCAATGTTGAGTATTTAAACAAGGCAATAATGCCACCCTATGAATGTATCATATTGAAAAGCAATGCTACAATCAATGACTTGAAGCTAAAAGTTGAAAGGAATTTCAGAGAAATGTACTGGGGGTTGAGGAATTTTACGGTGGAATCAACTAATTTAAGTGCCAATAGTGGGAGTGAAATGGTTTTTGGGCAGATTGAAGTGGGTGGAAAACTTATGCTTGAGGGGTGGCATGGTGACACAAGAATTAACGTGATTGAGCAAATGTGTGAAAGTGATCCTAACAATGGCATTGTGGAATGCACTTGTGGAACTAAGGAAGACGATGGTGAGAGGATGGTCTCATGTGATATTTGTGAAATTTGGCAACATACTAGGTGTGTTCGAATTCCTAATGATGAAGAAATTCCTCATATTTTTCTGTGTAAAAGGTGTGAGCAAGAAATTGTTTTGTTCCCTTCGTTGCCATAATTATATAGTCATGAATTTATTTGTTGATGTTTTGCCATTCACTTGCTTGTCTCTCTTCTAGGATTGAACCTTATGTCTTTCATAATTTTCTAGCAGAGAGGTCGTTATGTTGGTTTGAGGATGCCTTTGAGGTTAGACATAATGAATGTTAAGATTTTTTCTTTTTGCAGTTACACAGAAATTATATGAACTTGACAAGCTTATGTGAACTAGACGGTGTAATGCATGGCGAATCAACAAGTATTATGCTTCTAATATTTTTTACCATTAAAAATAATTTAGTAATTTTTTTATATTTAGGTTAGTATTGTGGTGTTCCTTTTCACTATAAAAGTATTCATAATCTATTAAAATAATTTATAGAAATTTATAACTTTACATATTTATGATAAGTAATGTCTTCTACATACATTTTGGTTTGTTTTCACTTTTATATGGATTTTTTAACAAAGAAACCAAAATTTCTTTGAAAATTTTAAAAAAATCCACATAAAAGTGAACAAAGAACACAGACAAAGAAATTTTCAAAATAAGGTTAATAGGACATCTCGTCCAAATTAATCTTAAGGCAGACAACTTAACTAAATAATAACAATAATAATTAAAAATAAAATAAAATAATATAAAAGATTAATAGGACGTCTTGTCCAAATTAATTTTATAATAAAAATTAAGAAAGTTAAAATAAAATGAAATAAAATAAAGCAAAATAAGATAAGGTGAAGTAAAATAAAATGAGATAAAAATAAGGTAAAGTAAATTAAAACAAAAGATTATCAAGACGTCTTATCCAAATTAATCATTTTTTATAAGAAATATTATTATTTAACAAATAAAAAAAGAGATTAAAAATATGAGAAGATTAACAAGATGTCTCATCTAAATTAACCTCCTCGTAGCAAAATGGCATTTTAAATAGTAACAATATGAAATTAATTGAAATAAAACAAAGACAAATGAAAATTAATAAAAGGAAAACGGGTCTGACAGGAATTATTCCCGCTCCTACGTATTCTCAAGTATGTCGGGAAATCAAGGTTACGTAGTTCTTGGTTTGAAAATTACTTTTTTGATGTAAAAATTATTTTTTATTTTTGAAACTTTGATTTTTGATTGAAAGAAAATATATTTTTTGTATTTTTATGTGTTTTGAGAGGGATTTTATTGTATTTTTAAGATGTTTACAAAATAAATTTTATGCATAAGGAAAATATAAGATGAAGTACTCCATACATGTATTACCCTTCATGATTTTATAATATCGATGTAGGCAAGGCATTTTACACGACGCCGTTATAAAATCATTACGCAATTTATTTAATGAAAACGATAGTTTCAATTCTAAGAAAAGGAAACTAAAATTTCGAGACTAAATTAAAACATATTCAAATTAACATACCTAGAAGAAAATGATGATTTTTGTTTTTTCATCGAGCACTAGAAAAAGGATAAAATAGGATAAAATAGAATGAAATAAAGAAAAAAGTTAAACTAAATAATAATAATAATAATAATAATAATAATAATAATAATAATAAAATGGAATGAAAAATAAAAATAAAAATAAAAATAATTAACAACATGAAAATAGAAACTAAACAATAATCAAAAGAAAAAAAGGGGGAAAATATAAATAAAAAGGTAAAAAGAAAGGAAAAGCTTTAAATAATAAAAAAAATAGGGTAGGGAGGCAAAACTTGAACCTACTCCTACGTATTCTTGAGTATGTCGAGAAATCAAGGTTACATAGTTCTTGGTTCGAAAATTACTTTTTTGATGTAAAAAATATTTTTTATTTTTGAAACTTTGATTTTTGATTGAAAGAAAATATATTTTTTGTATTTTTATGTGTTTTGAAAGGGATTTTATTGTATTTTTAGGATGTTTACAAAATATATTTTATGCATAAGGAAAATACAAGATGAAGTACTCCATATGTGTATTACCCTTCATGATTTTATAATATCGGTGTTATTGTGGTTTTGAAAGGAATAGGTAAATTGAATACCCTTTATCAAGCTTGAGTGCGTTTGGGTTTAAGGGTTTAGTTTAAGGGTAATTAGAATTGACATTAATATTGTTTTTGCTAAAATTTCAGTCTTTCAAATGTAGCTAAAGAGGTTTTTAGGAGTTTTTAGAATTGAGTATAGATATAAGAATTATGAATGATATTTTTTTTCTTTTCTCAAGAATGTGCCCTTTCACACCTTATTTTTATTTTTGTTCTCATACAAATAATTAAAAAAGTTGAGTGAATTAATTTGTTGGTTAAAAGGAAAACCATAGAAATGACAAGCGGCGAAGAATAGGTCATTTCAAAGAGGACCTCCTCTTGTATGTTAATTACTCACTTAATTACTTACATCACTTTCATGTCCCCAACTAGTTAGTCATGACATTGTTGATGCTCAATTTATATTGCCATTATGCATCAATTTTAAGATAATTGAATGCTTTAATTACATTTACAACATTTGTATTTCTTACATAGTAATATACTCTCACTATGTTAGTCCTTTGTGTAAAGCACCCTCGTCTAGATGTTTACAATTTTTCTATGGGGATTCTCAATTTGGAAAATCAAAAGTCAAGTTTAGGTTGTTCTTGTAGTTCATGTTAAATCTTTAAGGACTAAGTAATTGACCTTGTTTTTTTTCTTGATTTTATCATTTTTGGGCATTCACATCCACGAAGTCTATTCCGAATTGCTATATCTAAGATATGAAGGTGCTTTATTCAAAAGGAAAGAATTTATCACTCTAAGAAAGTTGATTGAGATGGTTGAGAAATGGATTTTTTATGTTAACAAATGATTTTGACACTAAGAAAAAGAGATCACGTGGATGTCATGGATTAGGATATTAAAATGAAATATTAAAAATTTTGAACATCAATACTTAACTTTATTAATATTCATAACTTTGATTTATAAACAACAATTATAAAGTTTTTAACATTGTGTTTATAATCATTCTTTCAAACCATGAAGGATTTTTTTATACTCAACTAAAGAATTCTACTTTATATCAATTTGCAAAACAACATTATTTTGCAACAAACCCACCCAAAGGAACTTCATCACAATATCTACTCTATATCAATTTGCAAAACAATATTATATTGCAACAATTACAAAAGATCTTGATCATAGTATCTACTCTACATAAGTTTGTAAAACAACATTATTTTCCAACAAATATAAAAGATTTTGATCACATATAACACTTAGATTGAAATTGTCTATATTTCTTCTAGCTAGCAAGCCTAACACTCAAAACCATTACTGAAATATCTCAATCCAGCCATTTAATTATTCATATTGTTTGTTGGATAACACTACATCATTTCTTTTGTCTATCAATGGAAGGAGGCCCTAAAACCAAGTTTTGTTCATCAACGTACGTTAATACAAGACTCAAGTTTTGTGGATCAAAGAGTCGACTAGGTATAAAAATCCATTTTTGTTGTTCAATATAGAGAAATATAGGACTTAAATTTTGTTGTTCAATATAGAGAGACATAAGGCTCAAGTTTTGTTGTATAATATAAGGAAACATAGGAATATACAGTTATAGGACCTAAGTTTTGTTGCTCAATATAAGGAGACATAGGACCCAAATTTTGTTTTCATATGCAATGTAATGAATATTGTTGTTTCCTTGGGTTTAATCATTTTGGAGTCTGGAATATTTTTGGGCATGACTTGTAATTTGAGTGTAAGTTCTTAAACTAAGAACATATCTTACAATTTTCTTCCAACTTGTCCCGTGTATTCTTAGCCCTTAAAGAAAAAATCTGTCATGGAAAAATGAAAGGTGTTAAACATATGAGATTTTATAAAAGTGAACACATTAAAAGGAAATAATTAACTACTTTCTTTTCAAACGTAACATATCTTATATTATTTTACATACTGGCAGGAAACATTTTCCTCCAAATTTCATACACCAAACAATCTCTTGCATTAATCTCAATATTTGTTTAGCAAATTAATACAATAAGAAAGGAAGACTAAGTTGCACTAACAAAAATGCCTTGTGTGTTGAAATTGGCAATTGAACATCATAATTCCATTGCGATCAAAGGAAATTAAATTGAAGTAAGAAATAATCCAGTTAAAAGAAGCTCTTGAATTTCTTTAGTGTTGACAAATAACACATATTGTTTAAAGGTCCTTGTGTTGGGTTGGGCTCCCAACTATGTGTCCAAAGGCCTAATATTCTTCAAGCCCATATAGTGACCTAAAGAGGGAAGAAAGGAGTCAGAAAATAGAGAGTGAGTGTCCTCATTTTGCAAAGAAACCCACAGCCATAGAGAGAGAGAAAAGAGTGCAGAGTTTCTGGACCAGCGTACTTCCGTCAACGATCTCCGTCAATCCCACCGTTGGATCGGCCTGAAACTTTGAGAGTGTGTTCTAAACATCCTCCTTTACATTCTCACCGTTCAGATTTTCAGTTAGACATCTGTAGGTGGAGAAATTGTATTCAGACCGCGACTCTGTTCCAGTTCACAGGAATTCTGACCAGCTTCGGGAAAACTACCATTGCCGATTCTTTAACCGTTGGATCAGGCTTAAAGTTTGGTATAAGGTTCCTGAGACGTGGTTCTAGATACTGACCGTTGGGATCTTGGTTTTGAGCTTCAGACTGGAGGATATTGTGCTTGAACAGTAGCACGAGTTTGTGAGTTTTCAGCTTCTTGTTCTCTATTTGAAAGCCTAGTTGGTTTTGTTGTATTGACTGGTAGTATGCTTGAACTTGTGCAGCATTTTGAGACTCTTTTGTACTCTTAATTTTGATCCTTAATTTTGATCATAGTGGAGCTTGATTACTGGCTTGTGCCCGTGAGTTTTTATCTCTCAAATTGAGAGAGTTTTCTCATGTAAATAATTGTTGTGTCTCTCTTGTGGTGATTATTATTGTTTTGCTGTCATATTGTTGTTGCTCCTCACAGATTCTTGCAAGTTTGAAAAAATTATATCCGCTGCGCACTTTGGTACTTTAGTTGTGTATTGTTGTTTTTCCCATCACAGTGGTATCAGAGCTCCTTGGTTGGAGCTATATATATTACTTGTTTGAATGATGGAGGCAAATACAAAAATGGTTGCTTTGAATGGTACTAATTATCACTTGTGGAAGGACAAGATGAAAGACTTGTTATTTGTAAAAAAAATACATCTTCATGTCTTTACTGTACACCTTGGGGTTACTGTCTCATTGAAACTTCAACCTGATAAGGTAATCGTGCACCTTGGTAATAGCTGCTTTGATTTTAAGTAACGACAAAGCCACCAAGCATTCATAGTTAGATGAAATGGCATAAGAAAATGACTTGACATGATAAGCAACTTAATAATTGAATATAAAGCTCATTTTATTCAACATGCAAAATTGGTGGGAGGGAGGAAAAGGAAGGACATTCTTTTTATATGGTTCTAAAATATTTGGTCATTATGGTCTTGTAGGAATAATTAGTTTTCAATAATAAACCTAGGAGTAGAGATACTATTACTAAATTAATAAAATCTAAGAGTTGGTCTTAGTTAAAGGGAAGATTTGTAACATCCGTTTTTTTTAATTATTATTCTTATTATTATAAATTATTAATTATTTTTTATTTCTTTAATTAATTCGTTATGTTTCACGTTTTCTTTACTTTTTATTAATTTTTTATAAAATTTACTAATCACTCTTAACTCACGCGTGTCTCTTTCTCATGCTTCATGTTATTTTTCCTATCCCCGTGTGTCCTGTAAGTGTTGCCAAGGAAGGAATGTAAAATCCAATTTAGGGGTGTTTGGTTTGCAATTGGGAAAACGAGGTTGAGTTGAAGTGAAAAATTTAAAAGTTGATATTAATTTTTCATGCCGTTTGAGATAATCAAAACTTCGTTGATCCGTAGGATAAAAAACTTCGCCCGGAAAAAAACTCCGTTGGAGGAAGTAAGCAAACATCCCTTACTTCTCTACTTCCACGTTCCCATATTTTTTATCCCAAATTTCTTCTTTTTCCCTTATCATACATGTAGCTATTAATTTATACATACATATGAATTGCAAAGCCATTTCACTTTGCACTACACACTGCTCTGCCTTAGCCCATTCACGACGCCTCTATTTCAATTCCCAAAATCTTAAATTCTCTAAATCCATTTTCTTTCTTAGCACGCTGCATCTTTTTTTATTATTTTAATTACTTTATTTTCTAATTATTCACTCTCAATCTCACAATCCCTTCTCTGTTTCAATATCTCACAACCTCTCTATCTCTTTTTCCTTATTTTGCTCACCGTAACCCCTTTCCATTTTTTATTTTAATTTTCACTCATAATCAGTCACACTATCTTCACTCTGTTCGTGCTTAGCAAAAAGGGGAAAGAAAAATTACAATTTCATTTTCTTTGTTCCAAGTCCCGCGAGCAAGAGAAAGGTAAAATTCTAAAGGAATCCATTTTAATTTTTAGGTTGTTTACGAACATAATGAAAATAATATATGTGATGTTTGAAATATTTAAAAAATAATAATTTATGCATGATGTTGAAACTGTGGGTTTTTTATAATTTTGAATGAAGTTTTATTGTTTGAAAAATGTGAGATATATAAAAATCAAAGTTGTGTTAAAAGTTGAATTTTTAGGTGTTATAAGTTTAAAACCGGTGTTAAATGTAAATAGTAGGTGTTAAAAGTTATAGTTTTTAAGAGATTTAAAATCTGAAAATTTAACAGGTGTAAAAAGGGTCAGATTTTGGTGGTGTTAAAGATATATTTTCTTTTTAAGAAAAATTAGATACTCAATTTTAAATATTAAAAATTGAAATTTTTAGTATGAAATATAAGGTTAGATTTTCCAAACAAATCCTTGTGGGAAATTAGTTTAAAGAAGTTTTATAAAAATTTAATTAATTACGAAATATTTTAAGACTAAATATTAGATATTAAAATTTGGAAATTTTGAGTTTAGGAATTTTATTACTTAGTGAAAATAATATTTCACAAGTAAATGAGATTTTATATAAAATGTATAATTTAATTAAAAGTAATAAAATTTTACAATATATTCTATGTAAATAATTAAATTATTATATAATATTAAAATCATTTAAATAAAAATTTTACATTATAAATATTATATATATACATTATATTGAGAAATATTTATTAAAAGAAAATGTTGCTATAAAAATTATGAAGTGTAAATTATATATATAGTTGTATTTATATTAAATTGTGGGTTTAGCAATTAATAGTCAAAGATTGTTAAAATAATAATTATTAAATCTTAGAATTTATTGAAAATATTGAATTATAAAGATTGATTACTTAAACGCTAAAAGTGTGATTTTTAAGTAGCGTATAAATTGTTAAAATAATTATTATTAATTTACGAATTTCTGGCTTTGAAAACCAGAAATCGATAATTAACTTTGACCGAACGAAGAGCGTTCGAGCTTCAGGAATCGATGATTCCAGGTAGGGGGAGTATTATATATTTTAAATGCATGAGTTAGGAATGGATTAGGGGATAGTTAGATATTTTATTATAATTGAAGATGTGATTATGTTTGCTCTTGATATGGGATGATTATATAACTATCTCCTATTGTATGTAATTAGCATGAGATGCTTGGTGATGTGATACTGCTATATGACGATGAGTTGATTGTGATTCCCGTTCCTATGTGTAGTTGATAAGTATGAGGTATTGATGATGATATGATTGCTATGCTCTAATTGAATTGGAGATAATGTGATGAGTTATGTAATAATATTGTTAACAAGCTAGAGTAGCTTAATTGATGATGAGAATGAGATATCATTGATGTTTGTGCATAACATTTGCATAATAAAGCTTACAGGACTGCAGGGGGCCTGTAATATTGGCTCAAATAGGAGGGCTTAGACCCTGTATTGGTTTCTTCAAACTCCACAGAAGTCCTTGAGTGAGACTCAAGGCTAGCCCGCAACACTACCGTTATCGCTGGGAGTGACTGTGTTGCATGAGTGGGCAAGCGGTTTGGTACCTATAAAATGTCCGAATCAGCTGGGAGCTGAGATATATTATTGTGTTTAATATCCCATCATTAGAATGGATCCGCATGCATTGAATAGCTACGGGGTAGCCACTGTGACATTAATGAGTTGTGGGACAGTCATTGATGGATACTAGAAGCTGCGAGGCAGCCATTAGAATCATTCGACACTGTGAGACAGCTATTGAAAATATTCATGATTATGTGAGATAGTTAGATAGTATGAATGTGTCTGTAATATTAAATTAAATGGCAACGTAATACGATGAATATCAAATTCGATTTTGTATTTGTCATTTGATATATATATATATATATATATATATTGAACTGGTCTGAACCGAGGTCTAGGATCCGGTGTGGGACCAGCCACAAGAGTGCAGGTGTTTTAGGGTTTGTACACCGATATAGTGGGTATCCGGTATTGTAATCCGGCCTCTCAGTGGGAGAAACCGGTCTTGTTGTCCTGGAGATCCTTCGCACCAGTGTTTCGCGTTGAAGGGGGCGAAAGGTGGTGCCACCTGCGAAGATTCTCCGACGCTCAAGTTAGAAGAGTGTATGAAACTCAGTAAATACTCAAGCAATGCAATAGTAAAGATGTAAGATAGAACAACGTTACCTTGCATGTGTATTGGAATATGCTATTTATAGTTGAACGTAGGAAATGAATCGTTGGATGCAAGTGGGCCCCTTGGTTCTGATAGCGTGTTGAACATGTCAATCAATATGACTCAATGCTCAGAGTGTGTCAGGGGGGTAGGTCAATTATCAGAGTACGATCCTATAATAAGGATGGGGGATAATCACCTTTCCGCCTATTTTGCTGACAGTTGTACTTACTCTCAGAGATAATTGACATAGACACATTCTGCTATGCAGGGTATCTTCGTTGATAAGTTATAATGAACTCTTGTCTCACAGTGATCCTGAGGCAAACGGTTATTCACGTCGTGGAGATAAGATCAGATGAAGCCTCCATCGTAGCGAGGATGGATGGAGCATTCGATGAAGTGAGAACGGATGAAGTGAGGGCGGATAACCGATGTAGCTTTGTCTTCTTATAATACCGGTTACTCCTTTAAGATGTCACTCTGACGTCATAACTTTGGGGACCGGTATCCAGACCGGATCATTTGTCCCCTAGCTTATGTGAGGGACTGTTAGGTTGCTTACATGAGCTATACAGCCTTTAAGAAGTCTGGATGCTGGTGGAACTCTCTAGAAATTACTTCTAAAAACTCTTTGACATATGCGTGTTTGGTTTCTTACCAACACATCCGCTCTGTAAATTAAGTAACCACTCTTCTGATGCCATTCACAACGGATTCAGACAGGGATTCGCAGCGAGGGAAATCCCAAGAGTTTTTGGAAATCAAAACTCTTGGTATTTGAATAGTGGTTGGGGTGCATTAAATGCATCTGAAATGATTGGACATTAAATGCCCTTTTTAACACGTGAACCATTATTACCCAAGAGTGTAACCGTCGATTGGGCTTATTGGACCAGGATTTCAACTTCCACAGGCCCATTTCGTAAAAAACCTTTACTGAAACGTTACCATTTTCGCGCTTTAAGTTATGAAACGACGAAGTCGTTTAACTCTGAAAGGTTGCGTTTTGAAATAAACGTCGTGACTCTTGGATGAACACTGTGCTTCTTCGTTACCTATAAAAGGGTCACTTAACGAATTTTGGAATTCATCTCTGCCATCAAGCTTAGTGAACTTCTGCTCAAATTTCTAAAGATTCCCTTGCTGCCTTTCCTCTTCACAAAGTTCTTCCCTCTTTTAGGTAACCTCCCTAACCTTTACCTCCATATCATTTTTATTCATTCTGCTTCAACCACACGCCCTAGAACAGGCAGCGCTGGTACCTCAACCAGGGGGAGTCTGAGCTCTCGTGCCCCCTCTAGCCACCATGGTGGAAGGATTCTAGTGAATTTTCCTGTGGCTGGGCCTCGTCGCTCGGAGAGAGTTGAAACTTCCTCCTCGCGAGCGCCAGTTGATCGGCGCCGCCCTGAGGATCCCCTTGACTCGAGGGCTACCAGCTGCTCTGATGATGGGTCAAGTGATGAAGGCTATCTCTCTGACGATGTTGCCTTCTACCATAGTACACACGTGTTCCATCGTGCATCAGGTACCATGGAGATTCCGGGTCTGGCAAAACCTTGATTCTGCGAACTACTGAAGGGTGTGTCAACGTCGTGGCACACCGGCTAAACTGGGAAAAGCTGAACAGGGAGAAGCCGTACTGCTGGGTTGAGGAGGAATTCTTAGACATCCCCTCGTATCACGCAAATGAAGAGGGAAAACCGGTCACTCTCCGCTGCAAAATTTATTTTGACAAGAAGTATAAGGGACATTTTCTTGTCCTTGTCCCCGCCCAACAGAGAGGGTCTGCCACCGCGTCCCAGACGAGAGGTCGGTCTACATGTACGACTTCATCTTTCAAAACTTGGGGGTCTGTTTTCCCATGACGGAGTTTCAGATGGCCGTCCTCTGCTTCCTCGACTGTGCCCCTACTCAATTGCATCCCAACGGCTGGGGCTTGGTGCGTGCTCTCGAAATTTTGGGAGAGCACTTCAACTTCACCGCCACTATGGCCAAACTATTCTACTACTGCCAAGTGGTCCGCCGTGCCAACAAGAAGGGCGGCCTTGGGTTCATAACACTCCGTTGTGACTCAAGGGTGGTGAACTTTAAGTCCTACACCGAATCCTCTAAGGTGGACGGGCGCTCCTTTAAACATTACTACACGCGGGTCCGAGTTCAATCGAATAAGCCGGTCTTCTGGCTCAATAAAGAAGGGTTCACCAAGTTCCCTATCAGCTGGTCGCACGAGCACTTTCTGCTGCTGAGCCGTGCTTACTATACTGAAGAGAGCGAACTTTCCTCTTATTCTGTAGAGGTTTTGAGTGTCATGTAATCGGCCTCAAAAGCCCTCAAGGGGTTCTCCTGTCGGCTTCTCTTGGGAAGTACCGATGTCCGGGACACCTATCTCCGTAATGGCCGCTCTTGAACTATGATTATATTGCATATTCACTCCGTTCTTATTATTTTTCCTTCCATGTTCTAACTTAATTTTCCTTATTTTACAGAACTAATCGAAAAAGTATCTCCTAAAATGTTGTCCCTGAAATCCATGCTGGCGGATGGTGATTCTTCCTCTGAGGAGAACGACATCCAGGCCAAGAGGAATTCTACTAAGGCAGTGGCTCCAACAATTCCTCTTACCTCCGCTGTGGGAGACGAGGTCCCTCTCCTTGATGAGGAAGAACCTGAAGGACAAACAGAGGCTGCGGGGCGAGGCAATGAGGAGGCCGCCCCAGAGAAGAAAAAGAAAAAGAGGCATCTAGTCAAGACAACGGATATGGAGAAGCCTTCCTCTGGTGACCCTGTAAAGAAATGCCAGAAGACTCTCGAGTAGTCTAGGCTAAAAAAAGATAAAGGGAAGAAGCCCGTCCTTGACTCCTCTGCCCCTCCTTCACAAGCCACGTCTGGACCGGACTCTGAGAGCGGTCCTCCTCTAGTGTTTGATCCTCCAAGCGAATCCTTTTTCTCACCTTATCTCTGGTTCCAGGGGTCTACGCCCCCCACTCTTCCAAAGGCGAGGTACTGTCTCTGCCCTTCTCTCGATGCTGCTGAAGTTTGAGGCGCGTGCAAGGCCGGTCGCTGGCAGCTGGATGAGCTATCCGGCCTCTTAGACTCCTTAAGCAATAAGGCAGACTACATGGAACAAGTTAAAAAACTTGAGGCTGACATCGTTATAAAGGAGGCCTGGGCGGCCAAGCAAGCTAAGACTCATAGAGGGGTGGAGGCAGAATTAACTAAGGCCAAGGAGACGCTGCAGAAGAAAACCAAAGAAATAAGCCAACTCCACTTCACCAACAAATCTTTAGAGCGGCAGGTTTCTGAACTTCAGCAGCGGAATAAATCCATCCCCCTCCTTGAAGAAGAGCTTCAATTGGAGAAGAAGAAGTCGGCCAAGCTAGCTGACGATCTCGTAGCAATAGGGGCCGGCCACAATAAAAGCCTAGGAGAGTGGGAGGCCCTTCAGAAGGAGATGCAGACTCAGATCGAAGAGCTGAGGAAGGGGAGTACGAGCACTGGGCCGTCGGAGGAGGATTTTGCCAAGCTTCAAAAGAAATATCTGCTGCCAAGGCCAAGGCTGCCAAAGCCTTGGAGATATGCAAGAAGGTAGCTTTCGAATCCTTCGGCCTGGCACTTCGTCAAGTCTTTTATCGTAACCCCGACATGAAGCTTAATTTGTACGGACTGGATCCGTTCTATGAATTCCACGGAGGGAAACTTGTCAAAGTGAAGAGTGACGGTTCGCACCAGGATCCTCCGGATGCTCTTTATGAATTGCCTCCACTTCTGGAGGGTCAAAGCATGGAACGAGTACTGACCACTTCTGGCCCCGAAGGTGAGACACAAGGGTATGCTCAAGCTGGCCCAGAGACCGGAGCGGATAAGGCTCAAACTGAAGGAGCTGAAGAGGGGAGAACGGATGTGCCCATACCGGAGGACCAACCACCTGCTCTTTAATTTTATGATTTTATTTATAGCTGTGTACTGGGATCAGCTCCAGTTTTGATGCTTTGATACATATAAAATTTTTCTTCATATAAATAAAGTTTGCTTCGTTTTTCTTCTATCGTTTGTGACAAGTGTATGATTGCCTAAATAATCTTAGGCGTATACGCAATACTTTACCCTTTTAAAATATCGTCAATCCGCTTTGTTTGACCATATTGTCATTTCCAGCGCATTTCTCACCCCGGAATAAAATAACAAATATCGTAACAAATATGCAACACTTATGTTAAAGTACGCCCTGTCCCCAAGTATAAGTATTTTGGGAAAGAGATATCTGTTGTAAAGCGTTACCTTTAACTCTTTGAGAATTGAAAAGGTTCATTTGACTTCAACGATATGGAAAGGCAATATTTGCATTCAGCCGCCCTGTGATGATCGCTTCAGAAATGAGAACGGCAATTATACTTGGAGTTTGGTTCAATCCTACCATCCGAGTCTTCATATGGGGTTCGGTATAACCTTTAAAAAGGTTAAGTTCTACACCCGTCTCTTGAGGTTCGGTTTGATCCTACAACTCAAGTCTTCAACGGTGTTCAGCCACACTTATTAACCGTACCCAGAGTTCGGTTTAATTCCTACAATCTGGGCCTTCAAATGGTGTTCGGTTCGATCCTACTAACCATACTTGGAGTTCGGTTTAGTCCTACAATCCAAGCCTTCAGACGGTGTTCAGCCATACTTACTAACCGTACCCAGAGTTCGGTTTAATTCCTATAATCTGGGTCCTCAAATGGGGTTCAGTTTAATCCTACAACCCATTTCCCCGTCGAGGAGTTACATCGTCAATACACAGAATAGGTGATTGAGATCATCCGTCCTGAGGGTCTTTATACAAATACAGCTTATAGCTATGCATCACAACATACAAATGAGAGAGTGAGATTGATAGAGTCATAAATTGCATTTTCATTAAGCTGAATATACATTACAAAGGAAGTGTAGTTGGGGTCATGCCTCGTTAAAACCTTCTTGAGAAAACCCAATGGGAAAAAACTCAAGTAAGGAAAAAGAGTACAAGCCGTCTTACCAACTAGCTGTAATAAATACGTAAATTCTGGGTGTTCCACTTATTGCGAATTGGGGTCCCATCGAGCTCCTCAAGCCGGTATGATCCCTTTCCAGTCACCTCAGAAACTCTGTAAGGGCCTTCCCATGTCGGTGCTAGCTTTCCTTGATAAGCGAATTTATTACCCATACTCGCCTTTCTCAAAACAAGATCTCTAGTATTAAACGCTCTGTATTGAACACGCTTGTTATACCGGAGAGCTGCCTTCGCTTTTATTATCTGGTCTCTGATAAAGGCTCCTTCTCTCAGCTCATGGAGAACGTCCAACTCTGATGCCAGATTGGCGTTATTGTCTTCTGCTGAAAAATATTCCACCCGGGCTGATCTGGTTTATAGCTCTACTGGGATCATCGCCTCGACCCCATAAGTCAGCTGATATGGGGATTCATTAGTGGAAGAGTATGGTGTAGTACGATATGCCCATAGAACATGGCATAGCTGATTGGTCCAACCTCCATTTGCTTCTCCGAGGCGCTTCTTCAACCCCTTTAATACCTCTCGATTAGCCACTTCTGCTTGGCCGTTTGTCTGAGGGTGCTCAACAGACGAGAAAATTTGGACTATCCCCAATCCTTCGAGCAAGTCTGTGAACTTCTTATCTGTGAACTGGGTGCCATTGTTAGTCACAATCCGTCCTGGGACACCGAATCGAGCTATGATGTTTTCATATACGAATCGCCTTGTCTGTGCAGAAGTGATATGCACTACTGGCTCAGCCTCGATCCACTTAGTGAAGTAGTCTACCCCCACAATCAAATATTTAATACCTCCTGGAGCGGTAGGGAACGGACCCAGGATATCAAGGCCCCACTGGTAGAATGGCCATGGCACAGCGGATGAAGAGAGTTCTTGGGCCGGTGTGTGATGGAGGTTAGAAAATCTTTGGCACGCATCACATTTTTTCACAAAATCAGCTGAGTCTTGCTTCACCGTGGGCCACCAATATCCAGCCCTGAGGACTTTTCTCATTAAATTCCGACCCCCAGCATGGTGCCCACACTGCCCCTCATGTACTTCCTCCAACACTCCTTGTACTTCATCTTCTCTCAAACAAAGGAGGTATGGGACTGAGAATCCTCTTTTGTATAGAACTCCATCGACCATGGTGAAGTATGGCAGTTCCCTTTTCACTCGCTTTCTTTCTTTCTCATCAGTAGGGAGCTGTCTGTCTGCCAGATAACGGATGTAGGGGATGACCCAAGAATTCTCGTAAGGGTAATTGACCATTATAGCATTTAGAGAAGGGAATAGAGGGATGCTAAGTGATGTCAGCGTGCTTTGAACCACAGTCGTGGTACTGCCAGGCTGTTTTGTGCTTGCAAGCCTTGATAAGATATCTGCTCTGGTGTTCTCCTCTCTTGGCACATGCTTAAATTCCAGCATATTGAATCTCCCCTTCAATTCATTCACACAATTCAACTACAGTTGAAGTTATGGCTCTCGGACTTGATATTCTCCCTGGATTTGCGAGATCACCAACTGTGAATTGCTGCACAATGTTACTTCTGACGCTCCGATGTCAATCGCCGCTCGGAGGCCGGCCAGGCATGCCTCATACTCAGCTTGATTATTGGATGTTTTGAAATTGAATCGGAGGGAAATTTCTAAGTGCACACCGTCATCACTCTCCACCATGACACCGGCTCCACAGCCTTTACTGTTTGACGACCCATCGACATAAATGGTCCAATGTGTAACATCCCAGATTTTTTTTAATAAAATAAATTTATTGGAGTAATTCTGGGATGGGTGACCTCCTGGGAAGTTCTCAGGAAATGTGTGAGTGAGGACAAAAGCACATGGAAAGGTCTCGTGTTGGTCTGTGGGGCGATTCGTTCATTCCTGAAAAGCGGCTGGGGCGTTACAGTGGTATCAGAGCGTATTTTGCTCTGAATTAGAGATCTTGATCATTGTCAATGCATGGTTGCTTGGTATTAAAGTTGATGTTATGGATGTTTGGAGCACGATTGCTCGATTGGGAAATATTCTGGTGATTATTGGAATATGGTTGCTCTGCATAGATTTAAGAGTGATAACTATGTAGAGGATGATGACTTGTTAAGGTATTGAATGCCCTATATGGATTTGAGGATGACTAATTGTCTAAGGATTATGAATTGATTATGAGGGCATTATTGCTTATTGAGGACTATTGTGAATCATTATTATTGAGTTGTGAGTGATGCTATTTGAGGACTTTTATGAGATTGTGATTCAAAAGACGTGGATGTTGACTATTGGGAGTATGTCTTTTCATTGAGGTCGTATGATGTACTTGTGGAGCATAGTTGCTCAATTGGAAAACTTGATGAATCATGAGATTGAATATATTTATGGATGATTTTCTCAATGTAATTGATGTGGTTGTTTGTGTAAGTCCGGCCAAGTTCCTTACACTATTTCCTTCGAATGACGAATACATTGATATTATGCATTTGAATATTGATATTTGAGTATGACTTTAAATGATGATGAAATTGAACCATGTGTGATCATGGATATGATATATTGAATGTGAATTGATTTGAGGATGGACTTATGCCGTGTGTTGATCTCGGATAGGAGATATTAAATGTGAATTGAGATGGTAATAAATTATGAGATGTTGAGACCTTGATATGTATGTATATTGAAATTGAATTATTTGCTTGGGTCTCTTGTATGAATTATGAAGTGGCTCATAGCCATGGTATGCTTATGAAATATAAAATTTTATTAGCACATGATTGGGGTTGGACTCGGTTTCATGTTTATGAACCGAGTGAACGATTGATTTAGTTGTGACCCACTAAGTGTGGTAACCCTGAATGACTCAAAATGATCTTGAACGATCGAACCTTATTGAATTTGACCCTATGGTGGTCTAGGCTCTATGATGTTTCTATGAGCTATGTTAAATGAATTTATTTGTGGTGGAAGTATTCCACAATGGGTACTCCGTGACCCTTGAATTTTTGAGCCTCATGAGAGGTCGAATCTTGTGAACGATTAGACCATAGTGAAATAAACTGTGGAATAAGTTGTTGAGCCTAGAGCTGATGTGTGAATGGATTGGAAATGAAAACATAAACCCCTATGTACTTGGTGAATAATGATGATGAATTTGGGGTATAACTTAGCATTGGCTATGATAAATGAGGGAGACCCACCAGTGTGGGAGATTTTTTTATGTGAATTTGGTGATTTGTTTAGTCTTAAATCGAATTATAACCGACAATGTTCGGAATAGATAAATGAATTCTAAGTTATTTACTATGACTTCAAGATGGGTGAAGTCCAATGGTGGGGTGATTACCCTATGATGATTAGAAATCTATGGTTGATGTATCCATATATGGTTATGATGGATGGCAATTGGTGAATTGCATGGCATGATTTACGCCGGATTATGGTTAAATGATAATATGATGCGAGTACATTACTCGTGGGCTTGTGTGACTTCTTAGGAAGTCTCATGTATGAAGGAATATTATTTGAATTGACATGAATAATATGAGCGATAGGACATGAAGGTACTTATCCTGATATGTCTCTACATGCCATAGGCATTGTGGCAACGTGCGCTTATGCGCCGATCTCATATGTTTGTGGTAACCACTACGGGATTGGGACGTCTTCCTGTATGTCGGATGCAGCAACACATAGACCGGGCAAGTGTAGTGTTGTAACTGCTTATGGTAAATGTATTGAACCTATCCGGTGGTACTGGATATGAATGTGAGGGTAATGATGAATAAACTTGAGAATTGATGAGTGGTGACTGGTTTTGATATATATGAAGTTTTATATTTGGTTGAAGGAGTGATGATGATCATATCCTGTGGACTTTGGGAAGTCCAATATTATTTCTTGGTGTCATTAGACTCTACTGGTATGTGGCCGAAGTGTGGCCTTATGATATACGCCGAGGTTAAACTTCGAGGACGAAGTTTCTTGTTGGTGGGGTGGATTGTAACATCCCAGATTTTTTTAATAAAATAAATTTATTAGAGTAATTCTGGGATGGGTGACCTCCTGGGAAGTTCTCAGGAAATGTGTGAGTGAGGACAAAAGCACATGGAAAGGTCTCGTGTTGGTCTGTGGGGCGAGCTGTTCATTCCTGAAAAGCGGCCGGGGCGTTACACAATGCGATCGAGGTGTGGCTGGATCCGACCCTGTCATTTCCACCATGAAATCTGCCAGAACTTGAGCTTTAATAGCTCCTCGAGGCTCATAAGAAATTTCAAACTCAGAAAGCTCGATAGACCACTTGATCATCCTTCCAGCAAGATCTGGTTTACTAAGCACTGAACGAAGAGGCAGATCCATTCTCACCAGTACTGGATGCGCATGAAAATACGGCCTCAACCGTCGTGAAGCCCACACCACTGCTATAGCAGCCTTCTCTATCTTTTGATATCTACCTTCAGCCCCCTGGAATGTCTTACTGGTGAAGTACACCGGCCTCTGCCCCTCTGGAGTTTCTTTAACCAGGGCCACGCCTAGGGCTTCATTAGAAATCGCCAAATACAAAATCAGAGTCTCACCAGGGTCAGGCTTTACCAATATTGGTGGACTTGAAAGCACGGCCTTAAGCTGCTGGAAAGCTTGCTCTTGCTCCTCTCCCCATTCGAAATTCTTGTGCTTCTTCAACGCCTTATACAGAGGAAGGGATCTATGTGCCATTTTGGGCATGAATCGGGCCAGAGCGGCTACCTTCCCATTCAACGATTGTACCTCCCTTAGGCTCTTGGGGCTTTGCATATCCAGTATTTCCTGACACTTACCAGGGTTGGCCTCGATGCCCCGCTGGGTCAACATGAATCCCAAGAACTTTCCTGCTGGAATGGCAAAAGTGCACTTCAATAGGTTCAACCTCATATTGTATTGTCGCAGCCGAGTGAACACTTGGCACAAATCGTCAATGTGATCCCCCCCAGTGGGAGTCTTTGCGATGATGTCATTGATATACGCCTCTACCAGCTTGGTGTGCATGCCTTCAAATACTTTGTTGATCATGCGCTGGTAGGTAGCACCAGTGTTCTTCAATCCAAACGGCATGACGGTGTAGCAAAAAACACCCCGGTCATTGACAAAGGCCTTCTTTTCTTGATCTCCTTCCCACATCGGAATCTTATTGTACCCCGAATAAGCATCTATAAAACTGAGGTACTGATAACCAGATGAGTCGTCTACCATACGATCGATGTTTGGGAGAGGATACGGATCCTTGGGGCAACACCGGTTAAGGTCCATGTAATCTGTGCACATCCTCCACTTGCCATTAGCTTTCTGCACCATCACTATGTTAGAAAGCCAAGATGAATAGCGAATCTCCTTTATAAAACCAGCTTTCAACAACTCCTCTGTTTGCTCACACGCTGCCTTCTGCTTCTCATTTCTGGGTAAACAGCGAGTTTGTGACAACAGAAATCAGGGTCCATCCCAGGCATGTCTGCTGTAGTCCATGTAAAAAGGTCTTTAAACTCCTGCAAGAGAGCCAACAAGCGCTGCTCCATGCCTGACTCTAGGTTATCATTAATGTGCGTGACCTTCTCTGGGGAATCCCCTAAGATGACGTCCCTGGAACCACCATCCGGTGTGGGCTTTGAGGGGTTAAAAGGGTCAATCTTCAATTCCTCCCTGGGGTCCAAGTCAATCAGACTGACAGACCCAGTCGCTGTTCCTCCGTCATTTAGCTTCCTCTTCTTATTAAACGCTTCCAACTTGACCATGTTGAGGCTCAAGTTATAATAGTATCGAGCTATCTCCTGATCTCCGCGGAGGGAGGACACACCGTTATCCTTGTCAATGAATTTAATTAAGAGGTGGGGAGTCGACACAATTGCTTCTATTGCATTCAGGGTAGGGTAACCTATGATCCTGTTGTAAGGGGATTCCACATTGATCACTAGGATTCTCGATTTCACTGTTCTTGCACGAGGCTCGCCTTCAAAAGAAATGAGGGTATCAAGATACCCTTTGGTAGGTTGCTTTGCCCCATTAAACGTTGTGAGTTCTTGCGTATACGGCTGTAGATCTGCATCATTAAAACCCATTCTTTTGAAACAGTTATAAAAAATTACATCGCAAGAACTTCCCTGATCGACGAGGATCCTCTTCACATCCTTATTAGCTATAACAGCGATAATCACCACTGCGTCATCTCCTCCTGGAATCGTTGGGCCGAAGTCATCATCAGTAAATGACACCGCCGGTGCTGCCACACTGTCTCTGAAAGGGCGGTTATCTCTAGGCTTGCCTGTATGGATAGGATCATCCGGTGGTGATTTTTCCTAGCTGTGATCGATGCTCCTCCTCCTGCAAACCCTCCAGCAATCATCTCAATCACTTCACACCTACCTTGCCTCTGCTGCTGAGGCATGCTGTCTTGCTGGGCTCCTCCAGCGATCACCACTCCATTTTGCTTTTCAGCTGCAGTAAACCTTCTAACTGGATTACGACTATTGTCACCCTCATCATCTGGATCTCTCCCCCTCTTGTCCATCCTGTCAGGCTCGTCTAAGGATTTTTCTCTGAACAGATATTGCTTCAGCTTTCCCTCTCTAATGAGGGTCTCCACAGTATTCTTCAATGCTTTGCACTCATCTGTGTGGTGACCCGTCTGTTCATGAAAGGCGCAATATTTACGTGGGTTTCCAGGTCTTTTGACTGGGGGTGGCTTCCTTATACCAAAGACACTGAGCGCTGGCCAGCCAACTTCCCTCAAGATTTGGGAATGTCTGGCGTTCAGAGGAGCATAGTTGTTGAAAGACGAGACACGCCTGTCTCGTTGATGAGGTCGAGTGCTTGCAAAGTCCTCTCTGAAGGTATGCTTTTCTGGTCTCACCCTTTCCTTCTCTGTCTGTGGCTGTTGAGGGGGCATTGGAGGCTTTATTCTAGCTGATGTAGCCTCTAGATGCATTTCTATACCCACGTATTTGGAAGCTTTCCTTTGAAACTCCTCGAAGGTTGTCGGGGGCTCTTTGCCAATGATAGGGCAAAAGCAGAACCAGGTTGCAAAGCCTCCACTACAATATGAAGTTGTATGACCTTCGTGAGGTTAGGGACCAACGCAGCCTCCTTGTAGAATCTCTTCAAAAACTCTTTAAGAGTCTCAGTCTCTCCTTGCCTTATCTGGGCCAAGGTGTGAGAAGTCCTCGGAATATCCCTAGAAATGACAAAGTGACTCTCGAACGCAGCTTCCATCTCTTCCCAGGAATCTATGGATCCTGAAGGCAGGCTCTTGAACCAGCTGAGAGCCTCCTCCGCCAGGGTTCTGGGGAACATTCTACACATGACATCTTCATCGGCTCCCAAATACATAGCCTCATAAACATAAGCATCTAGGTGCGTAGTGGGATCCGTTTCTCCATTGTATTTCCCGATCGACAGTGGCTGAGTCGTCTACAAGTGCTTACGGATGACGACACTCATGAGTCTCCTCGAGAAAGGAACACTAAGTCTATAAACTCCAGAAGTCACCACTGCTTGCTCCCTTCTCCTGGTACTGACTCTATCACCAGAGTCTTGGGTCTATTCCCTCTCTTCGTACGTAGGGATTTTTGAGTACTGGAGGGTCGTCGATCTTTCCCTTATGGATGCATGGTGAGCCTCTTTTGCATGGGACATCACCCTGTCCCCAGCTCCTCTCTTCTCCCGCTTCAACTCCATCAACTCCTCCCTGAGTTGCCTAATAACCTCATCATGGGGGTCAGGGGTTGCCACTGGTACCATCCTTCGAGTATTGGTGACAGGAGATTCAAAGATGAGTCTCCTCCTAATCTGCTGGTGGGTCACGTCCTCCACATGACCATCAACAAAATCACGTCCATCACCATCCATTCTGACAACCAAACTTCTACGAAAAGTGGGAATAACTCTAACGAGTCCCACTGGGCGTGCCAATGAACTGGTCTGAACCAGGTGTGAACACCTATTTCGGTCCAACCCAAATGGAAAGGACACCGGTCCCAAATGTAAATATAACCGGTCCAAATTCCAAAAGGGGGGAACACCGGACCAATTGTTAGTCCTTTAATGGCCGATGTCGCGGATCTGACAACGAAAGAACGAGTGAGTCCGGCCCAAGTAAGAAACGACGATCTCGTGGGCGGATTCAGATCGAAAATAGGCACACCGGCTGGTAGTAGATCCGGACTAGGAGGGAGAACATCGCCCCTGTGATTACATTGAAAGACTCAACCGGTGTGAAGACACAGGTAAAGGTTCTTGAGACACCACATCGGATCAGTGGAAACTCCGTCCAACCGATGTCTTTGCTAACCGATGTCACAAATTTGACAACGGATGGATGAGGTCAGAAATTTGTGCATGATGACTTGGAATCGCACTCCCCAAAAATGGCAGACAAGGGGGCGGTAGTGGAAGAATTAAAAAATTTCCCATCTGCCATTGTCCCCCCACTATCTGTTAGTGGCCAGGTCGCTTCCACCAAGTGGAGTTTGAGTTGTCCACTCGGCCCATGTCCAAGAGCCCTCTATAAATACCTCTCAGGAAGAGGCACAAGGGGTTGGCTGGTGAGTTCTTGACATGGTCCAGGGCTGAAAAGAGAGGAAACTTCTAAATTTCACTTCAAGAGTCTTAAGGAATTCATTCCCTTCACACAGTTCTATCCCAGTTCACTCCTAAACACCACACCATCTCAACACCCTAAAAACCATACCGTCCCAACACCTCCCTAATCTATACCGTCCCAACACCTCCCAATTCACCATCTCCATATTCCTTGAACACCACACCGTCTCAGCCTCCAACCCACATCGTCCTAACAGCATCCTCCCAACAGCACTGTCCTCCCTCAGATCCTCATCAACTCCACTGATTCACTATAGCCCTTCACACCAATCTCCTAAACTTACCATATCGTACCTATATCCCTGAACACCACCTGGTTCTGCCCTAATCCGTCCTAATCCCTCCACACCGTCCCAACAACTCCTGAACACTTCCAATACTCCTTAAACTCTACACCGTCCCAATACCCCCCAAAATACAACACCATCCAGCAAATACATTGTCCATCAAGCCACAACACCGTCCCTTTCTCCCGAAAAGACCGTCCTCACCAAAACTGACCTCCTCACCCCTTCTCCTACACACCGTCCCAATACCTTTCTTCACACCGTCCCAATTTCCTTCTCCATCAACCGTCCCTTTTCCTTAAAACCTCTAACACCGTCCAGCCTCCCACTCGGTCCTCACCAAATCCGACTTCACTCCTGCTTCTACAAACTGTCCCTCGCTAAACCGACCTCCACAACTCCTTTACCACTCCTCACCACTCAGTACCTCGCCCTTCTCAACTCCAACACCGTACATTTCCTCACTCGGTCTTACTCGGTATTCACTTTTCACCCGGTATCCTGTTGCTTTCACTCGATATTTTATTTTTTTACTCGGTTTCTGCTACTTCCACTCGGTATTTCATTTTTTACTCGGTTTTTCCCTCTTTCACACTCGGTTTTCTCTTCTCCCACTCGGTTTTCACTCATTTCTCCTTCTGTTTTCTTTCAAATCTAAATAAAAGTCAAAAAAATGAAACAAATCATTTTTTTAAACAGTGTCGTACGGGAGCACTCCTGTCTACACAACCTCTTTAGGATCCATATACGTGCGAAGAACTTCGCCTTGTATGAGTTCCCCGTCTCAATGACATCCACCATCATTTCCCAAGTCTTTTCCTAAAAGAACAACCCTTAGAACTACGTAACCCTGATTTCTTGATAATTCAAGAATACGTAGGAGCAGGACTTTAACTCCTGTCGGGCCCATCTTTCTTATTTCTTTTTTTTTGATTTATTTCCTTACTTTTATGTTTCTTTCATAAATGTTCTTCTTTTTGGTCGCTTCCGTGAAAATCAATTTAGACGTGACGTCTTGTTGATTTCCCCCTAGTTTTTGCTCAAGCCTCGCCATAATTCATAGGGAAGGGATACTTAGGACGAGACGTCCCGCTTATCTCTTTCCTATCCCTGTTTTTTTTTATCTGAGAATGTCTAATTTAGGCGTGACGCCTTATTAGCATTCTCTTCCCCTCTCTGTCTCATATCGAAGTCGAGTTTAATTCGGATGAAACGTTCCATTGACCTCGCTTCGACATTCTATGTTTGTACAGTTCTCCCACTCCATCCTATCATTTTCAAAATAAAAGTAAAAGGGAAGAAATCGTGTTTTATTTAAGGCTATTCATATTGTGCTTTCAATCTTGGTACTGTCTTTGACAGGCGATGTAGGGTGCTAATACCTTCCCTACTCGTAACCGACTCCCGAACTTGAATCTCAATTTTTAACCAGTGCTTTACTGAACTCAGTTTTTTTCCAATGTTTTTCCTATGGATAAAAACGTTGGTGGCGACTCCCTGTTTTATTCTACCCTTTTCTCTCTTTCTCGGCGCGCCGTCGCGATCCAGGTTGCGACAGATGGCGACTCCGCTGGGGATACTTAAGAGAGTCAGACCAGTTTGATTGAAAGCGCATGTTCTTTTTATATAGCCTTTGTTAGCTTGGATTTCTTCCCCCTTGTTTTATTTTCTGTTAATTGTTGTGAATGTTTGTTCTTGTTTTAATTGTATCTTGTTATTTGTTTCATTATCTATGTTTGCATGCTTGTTGAACCCTAGGGTAGAGGACCATGTTACTTTCCTGTAATTATTGAACCCTAGGGTAGACGACTTTGTATATTTGTTCTGTGTTTGTTCTTTGTGCAGAATGGGGTAAGGTAAAAGGTATGGACTGCCCTTCCACACACTACACTCACAAATTACTCACACACACTTATAAGTGGCGCCCTATACCCGGGCCCCAAATGAAGCTTAAGTTAGGAGAGGTTGGTAACGGAATCGTATGGGATGTACTTCCTATCCGGTGTTCGTGAGAACCTCAACCAGAGTTCGACCTCTCATGATATATGCACCTAGTGGTTCCCCACTGTTGCGTCCCTGTCATGGGTAGGATCTTGGCTCTGGTGACCTTCTAGAAGTCTAGAATAAGCCACCTGGTGTGAAGAGCCACTTTTAGACAAACCATAGGGCCTAGAGAAAACTTTCAACAAAACCCGACCTAGGCCACAAAAGGGCAAACTTTACTTTACCTTACATCATTTTTGCTTTCCCCTTTTATCCAAGAAAATGGATTATCTACCACCCGTAGATTTACTGAGTTATTGGAATAATGACTCGTTTTGAAATACACAGTATTCTTCGGGCGAATAGATAATCCCCTTTTGGTCGTGTACCCTTTGAGTATCTATGGAAATTGACATGGGATTAAACTTAAAAAAAATAAGGACTGTAATTGCCCAAAGAAGATGTCTGAGCTAGAGGCTCTCGCCTCAGGATGAAAGATTTCTTCTGTCTTCATAATTATCCCATATTAATTTCTATGATTACCATACCTAGTACTTTTGAATGATAAGTTCTAAGGAATGGTCAAAGGATACTTGCCAAAGTCTGTGATTGTTTCCCATAACATTTTCCTTCTTTCTATTTCCACCTAACATTTTTTCTTCTTTTTTTTTAAAAAAAAAACGAAAAAAGAGACACCAACGTCACGGGTAGGCATCCTTACCAGACCCGGCTCCAAAAGAAACTCATGGCTGAGGCAGAAGCTGTTGAAGGAAACTTTAGAACCGAGTTCGATCAGCTGAAAGAGCGAGTCGCGGAGTTAACTAAACTCTTAGAAAAGAAACTTACCGAAGGAGGCTCCTCTGCGGGTGTTGAGGATGCCCAACAGCAGCATGCCACCGCGCCACCTCCCCTTGGTTCTGACCCAGCAAGAACCCAACTCCCTAACACAATGACACCCCCTCTCACCATTCATGTCGGGAGACCTAACCCTGCCATTGAGGCCCAGCCATCTTACGGCCAGTCTTACGCACAGCATACATTTATTGGTCTAGACGACAACCCAGTACCTTTTCCACTTTATGGCCTACCCCCGGGGTACTATCCCCCGCTCGCCAACCAACAAGACGCCCACAACCAGCAAGCGGTAAATCCTCATGCTTCATACCCCACACAACCAAACATGCCACCACTCCACCAAACCCAAAACACGTAAACCCATGACCTACAAGCTCACCAGGCCCAAAACACACAGGTCCATGACCCACAAACCCACCAAATCCAAAACACACAAGCCCCGATGGCCCAGCCAACCTACAACGCCCAAGCCCAAAACACACAAGCCCAGATAACCCAGCCGACTTATGCTGTGGCCCATCCTCAAGGTCCCTCACCAAATACAGGCCTAGTAAACCAGTCCCATGTGTTGCCTCCGTACAACCAGTCATTCGGCTATCCGTATGGATACGGAACCCCCTATGGGACCAACCTCCAAGATACAACCCGCGCGGTCGCGGCTCCTCGAAAGGAAAGGATAGAGATCTTAGAAGAGCGTTTAAGAATGATGGAAGGCGCCGGAGGTTTTGGACTAATAGATGCTTCGGAGCTATGTTTAGTCACAGATGTTGTTCTCCCACCCAAATTCAAGATGCCAGACTTTGACAAGTATCGGGGAATGACTTGTCCTAAGAATCATCTCACGATGTACTGTCAAAAGATGGCATCTTACTCTTCTAATGACCAACTATTGATCCACTGCTTCCAAGATAGTCTAGCAGGAGCTGCTCTTACATGGTATGCTCACCTTGATCGGAACCATATCCGTTGTTGGAAGGACCTGGCTGATGCCTTCCTTAGACAATACAAGTATAACATGGATATGGCACCCAACAGGGTTTATTTACAAAATATGGTGAAGAGGGACAATGAAACGTTTAAGGAGTATGCCTAACGATAGAGAGAAATAGCGGCGCAAGTTGATCCCCCATTGTTGGAAAAAGAAATAGTCATAATGTTTATCGACACACTCCCATCACCTTTCTACGGCAAGATGATTGGTAGTGTTTCAGCCAATTTCTCTGACATCGTGACTATTGGGGAAAGAGTGGAGAGTGGAATACGAACGGGTAAGATTACTCAGGGCTCATCTGGGGAAAACATGACGAGGAAGCCGGCACCTGGGAGAAGGGATGGAGAAACTAATTCCATCTCTTCTAATCAAAAGACGGTTCCGCCGAGACCATTCACTCCTACCATGATTCAAGCTCCCAATCCTTATGTGGCCGCAGCTACTTATGGCCCGACAGCTCATACTCCTCACTTCCGCCCACCCATAGTAAGAGCTCCAATACCGCAACCCATGCCATACAATCACCCGCAGTAAGTAGCTCGACCACCCAACTATAATCAGAACCCAAGGAATCCCAACAACGAGCGCGCCCCTGCGCAGTTCGATCCAATTCCCATAACATATGTCGAACGTCTTCCAGTCCTCGTTGAGAGGGGAATGATAGCTCCATGCCCCATGAGGCCGTTGCAACCTCCTTACCCAAGGGGGTATGACCCGAACGCTCATTGTGATTACCATGCAGGGGCACCAGGGCACTCCATAGAAAATTACATGGCTTTGAAATATAAAGTGAGAGATTTGATCAAAGCCGAGTGGATTAGTTTTCAAGAAGGAAGCCCTAATGTGACCGTAAATCCCCTGCCTAATCACGAAGGTTCGGGAGTTAATGCCGTGGTGACAGAGGTTGGAAATGGTTTTTGATGATAATGCTGATTTGGGTGGCCGCTTGCCCGCCGGGCCGAGAGCTCAATGACTGGGAAGCTGTCAAATTCCCCACGATTTTAAATGGTTCACCAAATTAATTTATCATTTGCCTTAGTGTCTTGTTTATCCCTCTGCTATGCCTAAGGCTTTGGGACTTTCCATGTAATAAAGGCGAAAAAAAAACTTGTTTTACCAGTCAATCAATAAATGTGTATCGAAATTCTAAAAAGATTTTTCTCATTCCTTTATCCTTGCTTTCATCCATTATCTTTTTTTTTTCCTCTCCATTTTTTATTTCTTGCCACAAAGCGCTAAAATTGCAGATCCGAAAAAGATCCTCTTGAGACTAATGAAATCACAATCCCATTTTACGACCTCAACTACCCGGTCGATTGTGCTGACGAAGGAGGTAGGGAAACCTACGAGCCACTATCCAAGTTTACAAGATTGTTAGAACAAGAGGATCAAGATGGGTATACCCCTAAGTCAAGAACAATTGAAGGAATCACGGGGGCAACCTATCAGAAGGCATGGAATGACAATATGGGCAAGTCCCGAATTGGACAAGTGGTAGGCCAGTCATTTAAGGAAACCTCAACAGTTGAATAAGGGGGAAATCGCTTATGTCTATAAATGTAGACACAACTGAGGAAGACTTTGCAAAAAAAAAAAAAGAAAAAAAGAAGAAAAAGAAAAAAAACAAATAATACAAAACAAAAAATGAAAAAATAAAAAAAATAGAGCCAAGCTCGAAGTCCAATGCACATACCAAGCAGGGAAAGCTGGTTACGTCCAGATCATCAGGCAAGCTGTCATTTTCTGTATTGGGGGAATAAATGTCACTAGACCAAGAACTTGTATTCTTATCATCATCAACACCTCAAAAGGCACGCTATTCCTCATACTCATGTAACTAAGGAAATAGTCTATCAGATTGAGTTATTACACCATCAAGGGCATAAAAAACAAAAAAGGGGTGGTAAACAAAAAAATGAAAAAAAATGAAAAATCCAAAAATGAAATCAAAAAAAAAGAAAAAAAAAGGGCCAAAATGATAACTCAGAGTAATTCTCTCATTGATGCTAAAAGACTCACCAATATTTCCTTGGGTACATGGCATAGGAGTAGAGTCTCCTATTTGAGAAGACATCAGTTCCCCAAAGGATCCAAACTAAATTTGGAAAAGGTTGGGCAGACTCAGTTGGAGTGTGATCAGTTTCAACCCTTTACTGTAAAGGATGCAGCCAAAAATCAGAAGAAGAGAAAAACACAAGAAAAAAGCTCGCTAGGTTGAAAACCTGAAAGGGCGGCCTAGGCAAAAGTTAGAGCAACCCAGTGAGTCGAAAACCTGAAAAGGCTGCTCAGGTAAAATTAGGGTCAAGATTTTGGCAGAGTAGCTAAAGCTCCTAATGCAAAACATGCAAACTGGGGCCATGTGGACCATGGTCGAACTACCCTCTCAAAGGCAGAGTTGAACGATATACTTGAGGTCGTGACGCAGGATTAAGGTTCTCACTAGTCTTAGGAATTCACTAGAGGATCCTTGAACTTTCCTGATCTTGACCTGTCCTATGTAACTTCATTTCATCCCATCTATTTTCCCTATTGTCCGTTCTCTGTATATTGTTTGACATACATGAATAAAGTTCATCCTTTTTCGATACGTGTTATGAATTGCATTGATCTGATAAAACATTGTGTTTTTATAAAAATAAAATGAAAGAATGGTGAACATTTAAAGTCGTGAGGAACGAGACGCTCCCACTACTCGACCTCGTCTTAGACAATCATTATGAAGACTCAGCCAGGCATGCGCTTCAAAGCTATGATCGCCTCTTTGATTCTCCTCTGTCCATGAGTTATCCTAAGGACCGCGGCTTCACAGGACCTACCCAGTTTTTGAATGCATCTTTGCACTATTTACCTTTTTTCTGCAGGTTATTGTAACGGACGGTCATGTCAAGCTCTGACGCCTCAATCAAGACCTTTTCCTTAAATGGAACCGCAGCTGCCAAAACTAGAATCATTCAAGTCTTCCCCTTGATCGCCAAAGTTGGCACTTCTCAGAACTCCTTCCTCAAATCACCAAAGCTGGCACCTCTCAAAGTCTCCTCCTTAATCGCCAAAGTTGGCACTCCTCAAAGCCCTTCCCCAAAACACCAAAGTTGGCACTTCTTGAAGTCTTCTCCTCAACTGTCAAAGCTGACACTTTTCAAACTCCCTTCCGGGGAATTTATTTGATACACTCCAGCAGTCAAGTAAGAAGAACTCTCCCCAAAGGGCCCAACACATTTCTCTCAGTAAATCCACACATACCAGGTGGACCCCAAATTTTCCCTTCCCAATCAAGGGGCGATGCTCGAGCCATCAATCCTTCTCCAGTGGAACTACACTTCCCAGACAAATCAAACTGGGGCATCACCCCAGGTTCATTCTCTTTCACCCAAAGAGGTAACACCCCGAACCATCAATCCTTCCCTAGTAGAAATACATTTCCTAAACAACTCAAACTGGGGCATCTCCCTAGATTTCTTTTATTCATTCAAGGGGTAGTTCCCCAACAACCTTCAAATCACCTCAAAATGGGGCATCTCCCTAGATTTCTTCTGTTCCAGTCAAGGGGTAGTTCCCCAAGACTCCTCCAAACCATCTCAAACTGGGGCATCACCCTAGATCTATTTAGTCTAGGGGGGCAATTCCCCAAGATTCCTTCAAAAAACTGGGGCATCACCCCAGGTTCATTCTTTTTCAGTCAGGGAGCAATTCCCCAAGATTCCTTCAGTCATGTCAAACTGAGGCATCACCAAGAGCCTTTAAGTCCAGTGAGTTAGTTTGGACGAGACGTCCTATTAGCTCCTCCAATCTCTGTATTTCCATTCGCCTATTCAGGCATCCCTTTACTTTCTATTCGCCTATTCAGGCACCCTTTACTTTTCAGTCGCCTATTCAGGCACCCTTTACTTTCCATTCGCCTATTCAGGTACCCTTTACTTTCCAGTCGCCTATTCAGGCACCCTTTACTTTCCATTCGCCTATTCAGGCACCCTTTACTTTCCAGTCACCTATTCAGGCACCTTTTACTTTCCATTCGCCTACTCAGGCACCCTTTACTTTCCATTCGCCTATTCAGGCACCCTTTACTTTCCATTCGCCTATTCAGGCACCCTTTACTTTCCATTCGCCTATTCAGGCACCCTTTACTTTCCAGTCACCTATTCAGACACCTTTTACTTTCCATTCGCCTATTCAGGCACCCTTTACTTTCTAGTCGCCTATTCAGGCACCCTTTACTTTCCATTCGCCTATTCAGGCACCCTTTACTTTCCATTCGCCTATTCAGGCACCCCTTACTTTCCATTCGCCTATTCAGGCACCCCTTACTTTCCATTCGCCTATTCAGGCACCCTTTACTTTCCAGCCGCCTATTCAGGCATCCTTTACTTTTTGTCCGCCTATCCAGGCATCCTTTATTTTTCATTCGCCTATTCAGGCATTCCTTTTCTTTTCTGCTCGCCTATTCAGGCCTCCTTCATTTTCCAGTTCGCCTTTTCAGGCACCCTTTACTTTTTGTTCGTCTGTTTCTAAAAAAAAAAATGGTGTTGGTCCGATGTTGACACTAGGTGGATGAGGTTCTCTCTATTCCAAGACATGGGAGGTAGTCCAAAGGGCGGTGTCATGACCCTCAAATCGAGTAAACTAGGAACCGTGAATTAGGTCACAAGGGACGGTGTCCCAGTGGTTACACTGGTTACTACTTTGGGGCGTAACAAACGGTATCATGAAACCTACCTCGGATAGAATTGGATCCAGGGTTTAAGTTGCTAAGGCCAATGTCACGCACAATACACCGGCCATTCAAAAGGGAACAAAAGTTGAGGACGGGGTGGTCATGATGCACTAATCCGAGGTTCTATACTTTGCAAGGACGATGTCCGGTTGATGGGTCCCATTTATCCCCTACATCGGTGTTCATGTCTTTACTCCCTTTTCACCTCAGAAATACGAAGATTCCGTATTTCTCTTGTGAAAAAGGAGTAAAGAGGGGCATCTGTGAACACTTATTTCGGTCCGACCCAAATGGAAAGGACACTGGTCCCAAATATAAATATAACCGGTCCAAATTCCAAAAGGGGGGAACACCGGACCAATTGTTAGTCCTTTAATGGCCGATGTCGCGGATCTGACAACGAAAGAACGAGTGAGTCCGGCCCAAGTAAGAAACGACAATCTCGTGGGCGGATTCAGATCGAAAATAGGCACACCGGCTGGTAGTAGATCCGGACTAGGAGGGAGAACATCGCCCCTGTGATTACATTGAAAGACTCAACCGGGTTGAACACACAGGTAAAGGTTCTTGAGACACCACATCGGATCAGTGGAAACTCCGTCCAACCGATGTCTTTGCTAACCGATGTCACAAATTTGACAACGGATGGATGAGGTCAGAAATTTGTGCATGATGACCTGGAATCGCACTCCCCAAAAATGGCAGACAAGGGGGCGGTAGTGGAAGAATTAAAAAATTTCCCATCTGCCATTGTCCCCCCACTATCTGTTAGTGGCCAGGTCGCTTCCACCAAGTGGAGTTTGAGTTGTCCACTCGGCCCATGTCCAAGAGCCCTCTATAAATACCTCTCAGGAAGAGGCACAAGGGGTTGACTGGTGAGTTCTTGACATGGTCCAGGGCTGAAAAGAGAGGAAACTTCTAAATTTCACTTCAAGAGTCTTAAGGAATTCATTCCCTTCACACAGTTCTGTCCCAGTTCACTCCTAAACACCACACCGTCTCAACACCCTAAAAACCATACCGTCCCAACACCTCCCCAATCTATACCGTCCCAACACCTCCCAATTCACCATCTCCATATTCCTTGAACACCACACCGTCTCAGCCTCCAACCCACATCGTCCTAACAGCATCCTCCCAACAGCACTGTCCTCCCTCAGATCCTCATCAACTCCACCGATTCACTATAGCCCTTCACACCAATCTCCTAAACTTACCATATCGTACCTATATCCCTAAACACCACTCGGTTCTGCCCTAATCCGTCCTAATCCCTCCACACCGTCCCAACAACTCCTGAACACTTCCAATACTCCTTAAACTCTACACCGTCCCAATACCCCCCAAAATACAACACCGTCCAGCAAATACATTGTCCATCAAGCCACAACACCGTCCCTTTCTCCCGAAACAACCGTCCTCACCAAAACCGACCTCCTCACCCCTTCTCCTACACATCGTCCCAATACCTTTCTTCACACCATCCCAATTTCCTTCTCCATCAACCGTCCCTTTTCCTTAAAACCTCTAACACCGTCCAACCTCCCACTCGGTCCTCACCAAATCCGACTTCACTCCTGCTTCTACAAACTGCCCCTCGCTAAACCGACCTCCACAACTCCTTTACCACTCCTCACCACTCAGTACCTCGCCCTTCTCAACTCCAACACCGTACATTTCCTCACTCGGTCTTATTCGGTATTCACTTTTCACCCGGTATCCTGTTGCTTTCACTCGGTATTTTATTTTTTTACTCGGTTTCTGCTACTTCCACTCGGTATTTCATTTTTTACTCGGTTTTTCCCTCTTTCACACTCGGTTTTCTCTTCTCCCACTCGGTTTTCACTCATTTCTCCTTCTATTTTCTTTCAAATCTAAATAAAAGTCAAAAAAATGAAACAAATCATTTTTTTAAACAGTGTCGTACGGGAGCAGTCCTGTCTACACAACCTCTTTAGGATCCATATACGTGCGAAGAACTTCGCCTTGTATGAGTTCCCAGTCTCAATGACATCCACCATCATTTCCCAAGTCTTTTCCTAAAAGAACAACCCTTAGAACTACGTAACCCTGATTTCTTGATAATTCAAGAATACGTAGGAGCAGGACTTTAACTCCTGTCGGGCCCATCTTTCTTATTTCTTTTTTTTTGATTTATTTCCTCACTTTTATGTTTCTTTCATAAATGTTCTTCTTTTTGGTCGCTTCCGTGAAAATCAATTTAGACGTGACGTCTTGTTGATTTCCCCCTAGTTTTTGCTCAAGCCTCACCATAATTCATAGGGAAGGGATACTTAGGACGAGACGTCCCACTTATCTCTTTCCTATCCCTTTTTTTTTATCCCAGAATGTCTAATTTAGGCGTGACGCCTTATTAGCATTCTCTTCCCCTCTCTGTCTCATATCGAAGTCGAGTTTAATTCGGATGAAACGTTCCATTGACCTCGCTTCGACATTCTATGTTTGTAAGTTCTCCCACTCCATCCTATCATTTTCAAAATAAAAGTAAAAAGGAAGAAATCGTGTTTTATTTAAGGCTATTCATATTGTGCTTTCAATCTTGGTACTGTCTTTGACAGGCGATGTAGGGTGCTAATACCTTCCCTACTCGTAACCGACTCCCGAACTTGAATCTCAATTTTTAACCAGTGCTTTACTGAACTCAGTTTTTTTCCAATGTTTTTCCTATGGATAAAAACGTTGGTGGCGACTCCCTGTTTCATTCCACCCTTTTCTCTCTTTCTCGCCGCGCCGTTGCGATCCAGGTTGCGACACCAGGGTCTAGGATCTAGTGTGGGACCAGCCACAAGAGTGTAGGTGTTTTAGGGTTTGTACACCGGTACAGTGGGTATCCGGTATTGTAATCCGGCCTCTCAGTGGGAGAAACTGGTCTTGTTGTCCTGGAGATCCTTCGCACCAGTGTTTCGCGTTGAAGGGGGGCGAAAGGTGGTGCCACCTGCGAAGATTCTCCGACGCTCAAGTTAGAAGAGTGTATGAAACTCAGTAAATACTCAAGCAATGCAATAGTAAAGATGTAAGATAGAACAATGTTACCTTGCATGTGTATTGGAATATGCTATTTATAGTTGAACGTAGGAAATGAATCGTTGGATGCAAGTGAGCCCCTTGGTTCTGATAGCGTGTTGAACATGTCAATCAATATGACTCAATGCTCAGAGTGTGTCAGGGGGTAAGTCAATTATCAGAGTACGATCCTGTAATAGGGATGGGGGATAATCACATTTCCGCCTATTTTGCTGACAATTGTACTTACTCTCAGAGATAATTGACAGACACATTCCGCTATGCAGGGTATCTTCGCTGATAAGTTATAATGAACTCTTGTCTCACAGTGATCCTGAGGCAAACGGTTATTTATGTCGTGGAGATAAGATCAGATGAAGCCTCCATCGTAGCGAGGACAGATGGAGCATTCGATGAAGTGAGAACGGATGAAGTGAGGACGGATAACCAATGTACCTTTGTCTTCTTATAATACCGGTTACTCCTTTAAGATGTCACTCTGACATCATAACTTTGGGGACCGGTATCCAGACCGGATCATATATATATATATATATATATATATATATATATAGATGCTCACCTCTAAATTGTTGTTGTTTTTCAGTGAATATGGACCGAGGTGATACTTGGTGATTGCTCAGTTAGAATTATCGTGGTCTTGGAGACCTATATATATGTGTGTATATTTGTACAACTTTTAGTATAGTATCATCTTAGCCAACTCCTAATATATAAAGAATAGTCTTTTGATACAGACTATATATGTATATGTGTGTGTGTGTGTGTGTGTGTTTTAAGACTTCCGAACGATCGGATAAATGCGCTAAAAATCAGAAAAAAAAATTTCCCCGTATTTTTATTAATTAGGTGTCATAAGATTGAAGCAATTTTTTCTTGATTGGTATAGGGGAATATCTTATTTTTTTATTTAAAAAGAAATAACTAACAAGTTCTTAATCAATAATAATTTACTTACTTGTGTTCCTGGAGTTATCAAAGTAATTCACAATGGGTTTTAAATAAAGTATTTGAATGATTCAACACTTTGACCCATTGTGATTTAGTATTTGTGGTGTGTTAAAGCAACGTATGATGATAACTTTTGATTACCTTAGTAATAAGTGAGATTGAGAGTGAATGAAAGAAATTTATTTCTTTCCTTTTACTTAATATTGAGTAATTTACTTTGTTTCTTTTTCTTTTATAGGCATTGTCCCATTTTTGTTGATACTACTAAGGTTGTTTTCAAATGAAAAATAGAGTTTCTTAATGTGTATGTTAAATGGTTGTCCGTTCGTTATGTTTAACTGTTTTCGAAATCAATTCAATAATGAAAGTAAATCTGATTTTTAAGAATAGACAAGGATAGAAAAATAAAATTAGACAAAAAGAAGGCTACTAAAGATATTATTGTAAATTATCATAATCATAATCTTAAACACTTTTCCAACTTAAATATAATCGTATAATATATTAGAAAGATTCTTGGTAATATAATATACATGTTTAACGTATACATACCATTTCCACACACAAAAATCGTTAATATATCTTTTCTTTAATTTGTATTCAATTTTTTGAATTTACTTCTATTTACTTTAATCTATTTCCAATTTGATACACTTGGATTAACTAACCTGTGTTTACTTTTGTTGCATCTTTTCCAATTGTGTGCACGTGATAACCTTATTTCAAAGTGGGACACAGATTTTTAGGTCTACATATTAGTATATTCCTAATAAGAAACCTGATTTTTGTTTATTGACATGAGTATATTTATGTAACTTTCTAACCCAAGTTTTCTTTTCCTTTAATCAATTATTCTACCCATTTTACTCTCATATTCTATCATTCATTAGAATCATCATCCTTTATTCTCATTCAAATCTTACCTCAACAAACTAAAATCCAGTTCACCAACCCAATAAATTATGATCAATAACCATCACATAAGTGAACTGGTCTGGACCGGGGTCTAGGATCCGGTGTGGAACCAGCCACAAGATTATAGGTGTTTTTAGGGTTTGCACACCGGAACAGTGTGTATCCAATGTATTAATCCGGTCTCTCAGTGGGAGAGGCCGGTCTTGTTGTCCTGGAGATCCTTCACACCAGCGTTTCGCGTTGCAGGGGGGCGAAAGGTGGTGCCACCTGCGAAGATTCTCCGACGCTCAAGTTAGAAGAGTGTAAGAACTCAGTGAATGCTCAAGCGAAGTAATAGTAAAGTATGAGATTGAACAACGATACCATGCATGTGTATTGAAACGAGCTATTTATAGTTGTACGTGAGAAAATGAGTCGTTGGGTATAGGTGGGTCCCTTAGCTCTGATAGCGTGTATATTATGTCAATCAGGGTGGCTCAACTCTCAGAATGTGTCAGGAGGGTAGGTCAATTATCAGAGTACGATCCTCTAAGAAGAGGGGAGGATAATCACCTTTTCCGTATAATCTACTGACACATCCACTTACTTTCTGAGGCCATTGACGTGACGTATTTTGCTACATACAGTATCTTCGCTGATAAGTTATTAGGGGCTCTTATCTTGCTATGACTGAAAAGCCAACAGTTATATAAATGTCCTGTGAAAATAAACAAAGAACCGTTATAGAGTAAATAAGTGGGGCAGTCGTGTGATGAGGACGGACGGCCAGACATCGGATATCCGGTGTGGTAATGTTGAACCAGGACACCGGTTTTCCTTATATGAGGTCACTCTGACGTCACAAGAATGGGGGCCGGTATCCAGACCGGATCATCTGTCCCCTAGCTTGTATGAGGGACTGTTAAGTTGCTCATATGAGCTACACAACTCTAGAGAAGTCTGGATGTCGGTCGTACATTCTAAAAGGTCTCTGGGAGCTCTGTGGCGTCCGCTCTAATAAACGGGTGACCGCTCTTCTCGCGTTGAGTACAACAGATTCAGACAGCATAAATAAGTAATGGAAATCCCAAGAGTCTTTGAGAATCGAAACCCTTGGTATTCGAAAAGTGGTTGGAAGGCATTAAATGCGCATGGCATGATTGGACAGTAAATGTATTTTTTACGCACGAGCCATCATTACCCACGAGTGTAACCGTCGATTGGGCTTATTGGGCCTGGATTCAAACTGAATGGGGGGCCCATTTTGCCAAAATGTTTACTGAAACGTTACCATTTTCATGCCCGTACATGATGAAACGACGGAGTCGTTTCAATTTGAAGAGGTTGCGTTTTGATGCAAGCCTTGTGACCTTCGACGAAACACTGTGCCTCTTCGTTACCTATAAAAGGGGCTCTTAGCAGATTTTGGAATCCACTCTTGTTTTCAAGCTTAGTGAACCTCTGCTCAAATTTCTTTGGAATTTCTCTGTCGTCTTCAAATTTCTCAAAGATCTTCTTCCTTTAGGTAACCTCCCTTTCCTTCAACTCCTTGCAATTTTTGTTCATTCTAATTCCACCATGCGCCCTAGAGCAGGCCACGTTGGTCCTCCAAACAGGGGAAGTTTTGGCTCTCGTGCCCCCCTTAGCCACCGTGGTGGGAGGATTCCAGTGAATCCTCCTGTGGCTGGGCCCCATCGCTCAGAGAGAGCCGAAGCCTCTTCCTCATGAGCGTCTTCTTCCCAACGTCGCTCTGAGGCTCCCCTTGACTCGAGGGCTACCAGCCGCTCTGACGAGGGGTCAAGTGCTGAAGGTTACCTCTCTGACGATGTTGCTTTTTACCACAGTACATACGCGTTCCACCGTGCCTGCACAACCATGGACCTTCCAGGACGTGGAAAAACACCAGTTCTCCGCTCTGCTGAAGGGTGTGTCAATGTTGTGGCACACCGGCTTGACTGGGAGAAACTCAACAGGGAAAAACCCTACTGCTGGGTGGAGGAGGAATTCCTAGAGATCCCTTCGCACCATGCAAGTGAGGAGGAATGCACGGTTTCTTTCCGCTGCAAAATATATTCAGATAAAAAGTACAAGGCACGATACGCTGTGATGGCACCACATCCCTCTGAAAGAATATGCCACAGCGTCCTTGATGAGAGGTCGGTCTACATGTACGACTTCGTCTTCTTGAAATTGGGAGTACGCTTCCCCATGACGGAGTTCTAGATGGCCGTCCTGCACTTCCTAGACTGCGCCCCCACACAACTGCATCCCAACGGTTGGGGTCTTGTCCGGGCTTTGGAGGTCCTGGGGGAGCATTTCAACTTCTCCGTCACTGTGGCCAAACTGTTTCACTATTGCCAAGTGGTCCGCCGTGCTAATAAGAAGGGCGGCCTTGGGTTCATTACTCTCCGTAGTGACTCAAGGGTGATAAACTTCAAATCGTATACGGAATCCGCGAAGGTGGACGGACGCTCCTTCAAGCACTACTACACGCGGGTCCATATTCAACCAAATTAGCCGGTCTTCTAGCGAAATAAAGAGGGATTTACCAAATTTCCTCTTAGCTGGACGCACGAGCACTTTCTCCTTATGAGTCGTGCTTATTATACAGATGAGAGTGAACTCTCCTCTCATTCTGTCGAGGTCTTGAGCGCCATGCAGACGGCCTCGAAGACCCTCAAAGGATTTTCCAGCCGGCTCCTCTTGACCGAGGATGACATCAGAAACGCCTACCTCCGTAATATCCGCTCTTAATCTCTTTGTGTTGTATAGTTATTCCGTTCTGATTATTATTTTTATTTTTATTTTTTTTTATTCTTGTATGCTTATTCAACCTTTCTTGTTTTGCAGAACAAATCGAAAAAGCCTGCCCAGAGATGTTGTCGTTAAGGACCATGATGGCTGACGATGACTCCTCCTCTGAGGAAAATGAGATCCAGGCAAAGAGGAACGCCACCAAAACTCCCCTCATTCCCCTGACCTCTGCGGTAGGAGATGAGGTTCCTCTCTTCGACGAGGAAGAAACAGAACAACAACCTGAGGCCACTGGAGTGGGCGACGAGGAGGCCGTCCCAGAGAAGAAGAAGAAAAAGAGGCACCTGGTCAAGAAGGCAGATCAGGAAAAGCCCTCCTCTGGTGACCCTGCTAAGAAACGCCAGAAGACACTTGAAGAAACTGGGCTGAAAAAGGATAAGGGGAAGAAGCCCGTTCCTGAAGCCTCTACCCCTTCTTCATAGAATGCTTCTGAGCTGGACTCTGGGAATGGTCCTCCTCCAGCTTTTGATCCTCCACGTGACTCCTTCCTCTCTCCGTACCCATGGTTTCAGGGATCCATGCCTCCCGCTCTTCCAAAGGCACGTTATTGCCTCCGCCCTTCCCTCGACGCTGCTGGGGTTCGAGGTGCCTGCAAGGTGGGCCGCTGGCAGTTGGATGAACTGTCCGGTCTCCTTGACTCTCTCAGTGAGAAGGCCAGTTATATGGAGCAGGTTGAAAAGCTCGAAACAGAAATTACTGTGAAAGAGGAGTGGGCCGCCAAACAAGCTGAAACTCACAGGGGCGTGGAGTCGGAACTAAGGAAAACCAAAGAAACGCTCCAGAGAAAGACAGAGGAGGCGAGCCAAGTTCATTTCAAAAATAAGGCTCTAGAACGGGAAGTTACCGACCTGCAAAAACAGAACAAATCTATACCCTTCCTCGAAGAAGAATTACAATTGGAGAAGAAGAGATCGGTTAAGCTTGCTGACGATCTCAAAAATATGGAGGATGGTCGCAACAAAGACCTTGGAGAGTGGGAGAGCCTTCGGAAGGAGATACAAGCCCAGATCGAGGAACTCAAGAAGGGTGGTGCGAGTGCTGGGCCTTCAGAAGAGGATTTTGCCAAGGTTCAAAGAAAATTAGCTGCTGCGAAGGCCAAGGCTGCCAAAGCCTTGGAGACATGCAAAAATGTGGCGTATGAATCCTTCGGCCTGGCCCTTCGTCAAGTCTACTATCGTAACCCTGGAGTGAAGCTGAATTTGTACGGATTAGATCCGTTCTTCGAATTCCATGGGGGAAAGCTTGTCGAAGTGCACAAGGACGGCTCGCACCATGAACCCCATGCATCTTTATGAACTGCCTCCCCTCCCAGAAGGTCAAAGTATGGAGCCAACAACGTCCGCTGCTGCCTCTGAAGTTGAAACGCAGGAAGGTGCCCGAACTGAAGCAGAGGCCCAAAAGGAGAAGACAGAAGTGCCCACTGTGGAAGACTAAGCACCGACCTTTTAATTTTATGCTTTCATTCATAGCCGTGTTCTGGGATCGGCTCCAGCTTTAAAACACTTTGTAACCTGCATATTTTCTTATTTTTGAAAATAAAATTCACTATTGCTTTTCTTCAACTGCTTGCGTCGAATGTATGATTGTTGGATAACTTAGTGCTGTACAAAACACTTTATTGTTTTCCATGCTTTGCGAATCTGTTCTGTGTGGTTACCTATCTGCTTAAAGCGTACTTATCACACCGGATTAAGATAACAAATAGTAACGAATAAGTGACAATTAAGTTAAAGCATGCCCTGTCCCCAAGTGTAAGTACATTGGGAAGGGAGATTTTATCTCAAGAATTACCTTTTAACTTCTTAAAAAGATAAAAATGCTCATCTGTCCTCGAAGACGTAGAGCGGGTACGTGAGCGCTCAACCGCTCTGGGGTGGATATTCCACAATTGAGGATGGATATTGCCTTTGAATTTTTGTATAGCTTTGGCGAGGGTAAGCTTTACGCCTTTCTCTTGAGGTTTGGTTTGGTCCTACTCCTCAAGTCTTCACACGGTGTTCGGTTCGATCCTACTAACCGTACTTGGAGTTCGGTGCAATCCTACAATCCAAGCCTTCAACACGGGGTTCGGATTAGGGCTAATCCTGAACCTACTGCGCTCGTTACTCGGGGTTCAGCGCGGTTTTCTGTATGAACCGGCCTACTGCGCCCAAGCCTTCGCATGGGGTTCGGTTTGTGGCCTTAAAAAAGGACCAGCCCTACAACCCATGTAGTCTTCGAATTGGGTTCGGTTTGTGGCCTTGAAAAAGGACCAGCCCTACAACCCATGTAGTCTTCGAATGGGGTTCGGTTTGTGGCCTTGAAAAAGGACCAGCCCTACAACCCATGTAGTCTTCGAATGGGGTTCGGTTTGTGGCCTTGAAAAAGGACCAGCCCTACAACCCATGTAGTCTTCGAATGGGGTTCGGTTTGTGGCCTTGAAAAAGGACCAGCCCTACAACCCATGTAGTCTTCGAATGGGGTTCGGTTTGTGGCCTTGAAAAAGGACCAGCCCTACAACCCATTCTACCTCAAGGAGTTACATCGTCAAAACACACGATGTGTGATTGAGATCATCCGTCCTAAGGGGTCTTCATCGGTTCCTCGAGGAGTTATATCATCAACTACAGAATTGGTAGTTGAGTTCATCCGTCCTGAGGTGTATGCGTATTAAACTACGGCTATAAATCACAACACATAAGAAACGTGAGAATGATAGGGCGGTTAAAATGTATTCTCATTAAAATTGAAAGTACATTACATGAAAAGCGTAGTTGGGGTCATGCCTCGTTAAAACCTTCTTGAGAAAACCCAATGGGAAAAAACTCAAGTAAGGAAAAAGAGTACACGCCGTCTTACCAACTAGCTGTAATAGACACGTAAGTTCTGAATGTTCCATTTGTTGCGGATTGGAGTTCCATCAAGTTCCTCCAATCGGTATGACCCTCTTCCAGTCACTTCAGAAACTCTATAAGGACCTTCCCACGTCGGTGCTAGCTTTCCTTGGTGAGCGAATTTATTCCCCACACTTGCCTTTCTCAAAACAAGATCTTCGGTGTTGAAAGCTCTATACTGGACACGTTTATTATACCGGAGTGCGGCCTTTGCTTTTATTGCCTGATCTCTGACAAAAGCCTTTTCTCTTAACTCCTGGAGGACGTCCAGTTCTGATGCCAAATTGGCGTTGTTATCTTCAGCTGAAAAATACTCCACGCGAGCCGACCTTGTTTGTAGCTCCACTGGAATCATCGCCTCAACCCCGTACGTCAGCCGGTATGGGGATTCATTAGTTGAAGAATGAGGCGTAGTGCGGTATGCCCATAAAACATGACATAGCTGGTCAGTCCATCCTCTCTTCGCTTCTCCTAGACGCTTCTTCAACCCCTTTAGCACTTCTCGGTTGGCTACCTCCGCTTGTCCATTGGTTTAGGGGTGTTCAACAGATGAAAATATCTGGATTATCCCCAGTCCTTCAAGCAAATCTGTGAACTTTTTGTCTGTAAACTGGGTGCCGTTGTCAGTCACAATCCGCCCTGGCACCCCGAACCGAGCTATGATATTTTCATACACGAAACGTCTTGTTCGCGCAGAAGTGATATGCACTACTGGTTCCGCCTCGATCCATTTGGTGAAGTAGTCTACCCCCACGATCAAATATTTGATACCTCCTGGCGCAATGGGGAATGGGCCCAAAATATCAAGGCCCCACTGGTAGAACGGCCAAGGCACAGCAGATGAGGATAACTCTTGGGCCGGTGTATGGTGAAGATTGGAGAATTTTTGACAAGCATCGCACTTCCTAACAAAGTCTGCGGAATCCTGCTTCACAGTGGGCCACCAATATCCAGCCCTGAGGACTTTTCTTATTAAGCTTCGGCCCCCAGCATGGTGCCCACATTGCCCCTCGTGCACTTCCTCCAAAACCGCTTGAACCTCGTCCTCTCTTAAACACAAAAGATATGGGACAGAGAATCCCCTTTTGTAGAGAACACCATCGACCATAGTAAAATATGGCAGCTCCCTCTTCACTCGTCTCCTCTCCTTCTCATCAGTGGGAAGTTGACCATCAGCCAGATAGCGAATATAAGGAATGACCCAAGAATTCTCATATGGATAGCTCACCATGATAGCGTTCAGAGAAGGGTACAGAGGTATGCTAGGCGATGTCAAAGTGCTTTGAACCACCGTTGTTGTGCTGCCGGGCTGCTTTGTACTTGCCAATCTTGACAAGATGTCTGCTCTGGTGTTTTCTTCTCTGGGCACATGTTTGAACTCTAAAACTTCAAATCTTCCTTTCAACTCATTAACACAATTCAGATACAATTGAAGTTGCAGCTCCTTTGCTTGGTACTCCCCCTGGATCTGCGAAATCACTAATTGGGAATCACTGCACAACGTGACTGCTGATGCTCCAATATCAATTGCCGCACGGAGACCAGCCAAGCATGCTTCATATTCAGCCTGGTTATTGGAGGTTTTGAAATTGAATCGGAGGGAAATTTCTAGGTGTATACCATCATCTCTTTCCACCACAATACCTGCCCCACAACCTTTGCTATTCGACGATCCATCAACATAAATGATCCAATACGCTCGAGGAGTGGAAGGATCCGCCCCAGTCATCTCCATAACAAAATCGGCCAACACTTGTGCCTTGATGGCTCCTCGAGGCTCATACGAAATTTCAAACTCAGACAACTCGATGGACCATTTTATCATCCTCCCGGCGAGGTCGGGCTTGCTAAGCACTGAACGGAGAGGCAAATCCGTTCTCACCAGTACTGGGTGCGCGTGGAAATAGGGCCTCAACCGTCGTGATGCCCACACGATTGCTAGAGCAGCTTTCTCAATCTTTTGATACCTTCCTTCCGCTCCCTGAAACGTCTTACTAGTAAAGTATACCGGCCTCTGTCCTTCAGGGGTTTCTTTAACCAAGGCCACGCTTAGGGCTTCATCAGAGATTGCTAAGTACAAGATCAAAGTCTCACCCGGGTCAGGCTTAACCAAAATTGGTGGACTCGAGAGAATGACCTTGAGCTGCTGGAAGGCTTGTTCTTGCTCCTCTCCCCACTCAAAACTCTTGTGTTTCTTCAACGCCTTATACAAGGGGAGGGACCTGTGCGCCATCTTGGGCATGAAACGAGCTAGAGCGGCCACTTTCCCATTCAACGATTGGACCTCCCTCAGGCTCTTAGGGCTCTGCATGTCCAGGATTGCTTGACATTTCTCAGGGTTAGCCTCGATGCCTCGTTGGGTCAACATAAATCCCAAGAATTTCCCAGCTGGAACGGCAAAGGTGCATTTTAAAGGGTTTAACCTCATGTTGTACTGCCGAAGCCTAGTGAAAACTTGGCACAAATCTTCAATGTGGTCTCCTCCAGCGGACGTTTTGGCTATAATATCATCAATATAAACTTTGACCAGCCTTGTATGCATCCCTTCAAAGACTTTGTTAATCATGCGCTGATAGGTAGCGCCGGCGTTCTTCAATCCAAAAGGCATGACGGTGTAGCAAAAAACACCGCGGTCATTGATGAAGGCAGTTTTCTCCTGGTCTCCCTCCCACATCGGAATCTGGTTATACCCCGAATAAGCATCCATGAAACTGAGGTACTGGTAACCAGATGAGTCATCCACCATGCGATCAATGTTGGGCAGGGGATATGGATCCTTGGGGCAGCAACGGTTAAGATCCACATAATCTGTGCACATTCTCCATTTGCCATTAGCCTTCTGCACCATGACCACGTTAGAAAGCCAAGACGAGTAGCGTAGCTCCCTTATAAAGCATGCTTTCAACAACTCCTCTGTCTGCACACAAGCCGCCCTCTGCTTCTCCGGTCCCAACCTCCTCTTCTTCTGGGCCACCGGTCTTGTTTCAGGGTATACAGCAAGCTTATGGCAACAGAAATCAGGGTCCATCCCAGGCATGTCTGCTGCTGTCCATGCGAAAAGATCTTTGAACTCCTGCAGAAGGGCTAATAAGCGTTGCTCCATAGCAAACTCCAGCTTATCATTTATGTGCGTGATCTTCTCTGGGGAATCTCCTAAGACAACATCCCTGGAACCACCATCCGGTGTGGGCTTAGAGGGATTGAGTGGATCAATTTTCAATTCCGCTCTGGGGTCCAGATCAATTAGACTGACAGACCCTGCCGCTGTTCCTCCGTCGTTCAGCTTCCTCTTCTTGTTGAATGCTTCCAACTTGACCATGTTGAGGCTCAGGTTATAACAATATCGAGCCATCTCCTGATCACCACGGAGAGAGGACACACCGTTGTCCTTGTCAATGAATTTGATCAAGAGGTGAGGAGTGGATACAATTGCTTCCATCGCGTTCAGTGTTGGACGGCCTATGATACCGTTGTATGGGGATTCCACGTCAATCACCAGAATTCTTGACTTGACCGTTCTCACACCAGACTCTCCTTCAAAAGAAATCAGAGTGTCAAGATACCCCTTGGTGGGCTGCTTGGCTCCATTAAACGCTGTGAGTTCTTGCGTGTAGGGTTGTAAATCTGCATCATTGAAACCCATTCGTTTGAAACAATTATAAAAGATAACATCACAAGAACTTTCCTGATCGACGAGGATCCTCTTGACATCCTTGTTGGCTATGACTGCCACGATAACTACCACATTATCACCTCCTGGAATTGTTGGGCCAAAGTCATCATCAGTAAATGACACCGTCGGAGCTGTCATACCGTCCCTAAAAGGGCGGTTATCCCTCGGTTTACCCTGGACAGACAGAATCATCCTGTGGTGATTCTTCCATGCTGTGATTGATGCTCCTCCTCCCGCAAATCCTCCAGCTATCATCTTAATCACTTCTCATCTGCCCTGCCTCTGCTGCTGGGGCATGTTGTTTTGTTGGGCACCTTCAGCAATCACTACTCCCTTCTGCTTTTCAGCTGCAGTGAACTTCCTTGCTGGGTTACGTGTATTATCATCTTCGTCATCAGGATCTCTATTCCTTTTTTCCATCCTCTGAGGCTCGTCTACAGATTTCTCCTTGAACAAATACTGCTTCAGCTTTCCTTCCCGAAGGAGAGTTTCCACCGTATTCTTTAACGCCTTGCACTCATCAGTGTTGTGTCCTGTCTGTTCATGGAAAGTGTAATACTTACGTGGGTTACCACCCCTCTTGACTGGGGCTGGTTTTCTTATCCCAAAGACGTTCAAAGTTGGCCAACTAACCTCCCTCATGATTTGTGAGTGCCTGGTGTTCAACGGAGCATAGTTATCGAACGATGATACACGCCTATCTCATGGATGCGGGCGAGTGTTTACAAAGTCTTCTCTAAAGGCATGCTTCTCAGGCCTCACTCTCTCCTTTTCTCTCCGTGGCTGCTGAGTGGGTGCTGAAGGCTTCATTCTTGTTGCAGTTGCCTCTAGATGCATCTCTATGCCCACGTACTTGGAAGCTTTCCTTCGAAACTCCTCGAAGGTTGTTGGGGGGCTCTTTGCCAAAGATAGGGCAAAGGCTGAACCAGGCTGAAGAGCTTCCACTACAATATGGAGTTGTATGGCCTCCGTGAGGTTAGGGACCAAAGCTGCCTCCTTATAAAACCTTTTCAAGAACTCCTTAAGAGTTTCAGTTTCTCCCTGCCTTATCTGGGCCAGGGTGTGAGAAGTTCTTGGGATATCCCTAGAGATGACAAAATGGCTTTCAAACGCAGCGGCCATTTCCTCCCAAGAGTCTATAGATCCTGAGGGTAAGCTTTTAAACCAGCTGAGAGCCTCCTCCGTCAACGTCCTTGGGAACATCCTACACATAACGTCTTCATCTGCTCCCAGATACATAGCTTCATACACGTAAGCATCCAAATGCTTAGTGGGATCAGTTTCCCCATTATACTTCCCTATCGACAGTGGCTGAGTTGTTTGCAAATGTTTTGGGATGGTAATGTTCATCAGCCTTCTTGAGAAAGGGACACTGAGCTTGTACGTCCCTGAAGTCACCACCGCCTGCTCCCTTCTCCTGGTACTGACTCTATCACCAGAGTCTTGCGTCTGCTCTCTCTCTTTATATGTAGGGATCTTCGAATATTGGAGGGTTGTAGATCTATCCCTCGCTGATGCATGATGAGCATCCTCTGCATGGGACGCTGCCCTGCCCCCAGCTCCTCCTCTCTCCCGCTTCAACTCCATCAGCTCCTCCCTGAGTTGCCTGATAATCTCATCGCGAGGGTCAGGCGTTTGTACTTGCACCATCCTCCGGGTTTGAGTTATAGGGGACTCGAAGACGAGTCTCCTTCCAGTCTGTTGATGGGTCACATCCTCCACATGACCATCAACGAAATCTCTCCCATCACCTTCCATCATGACAACCAAACTTCTGCGAAAATGGGAATAACTCTAACGGGTCCCACTGGGCGTGCCAATGAACTGGTCTGGACCGGGGTCTAGGATCCGGTGTGGAACCAGCCACAAGATTATAGGTGTTTTTAGGGTTTGCACACCGGAACAGTGTGTATCCGATTTATTAATCCGGTCTCTCAGTGGGAGAGGCCGGTCTTGTTGTCCTGGAGATCCTTCACACCAGCGTTTCGCGTTGTAGGGGGGCGAAAGGTGGTGCCACCTGCGAAGATTCTCCGACGCTCAAGTTAGAAGAGTGTAAGAACTCAGTGAATGCTCAAGCGAAGTAATACTAAAGTATGAGATAGAACAACGATACCATGCATGTGTATTGAAACGAGCTATTTATAGTTGTACGTGAGAAAATGAGTCGTTGGGTACAGGTGGGTCCCTTAGCTCTGATAGCGTGTATATTATGTCAATCAGGGTGGCTCAACTCTCAGAATGTGTCAGGAGGGTAGGTCAATTATCAGAGTACGATCCTCTAGGAAGAGGGGAGGATAATCACCTTTTCCGCATAATCTGCTGACACATCCACTTGCTTTCTGAGGCCATTGACGTGACGTATTTTGCTACATACAGTATCTTCACTGATAAGTTATTAGGGGCTCTTATCTTGCTATGACTGAAAAGCCAACAGTTATATAAATGTCCTGTGAAAATGAACAAAGAACCGTTATAGAGTAAATAAGTGGGGCAGTCATGTGATGAGGACGGACGGCCAGACATCGGATATCCGGTGTGGTAATGTTGAACCAGGACACCGGTTTTCCTTATATGAGGTCACTCTGACGTCACAAGAATGGGGGCCGGTATCCAGACCGGATCAATAAGCATCCCCCATTTTCCAATCCAAATCTCACCCTCTTACTCAAAAATTTTATAATCAACCAAATTGTATATAGAATAACAACTAACTATAAAAATCAATGCTCAAAGTAAAATAATGTAAGAGCTTCAAACACTATAAGACCCACTAGCACCACAACCATATTCACCATTCAAACAATCATTACAATTAGTGCCAATGACCAAGAATTAAAAAAAACACTTATTTTATCTTCCCAAAGACTACATTTTCCCTTATTTTTCCTAACCTCTTTAGTTTCTTCTCTCAAGCATTATTTTAATCCCACTTCCAACAAACACTTTCCTCTGAAACTTTGTCCTAAAAACAATGACCAACTAGAGTACATTTACCATTACCTTATGAAATCTTAAAACTGTTCTCTTTTTCTTTTTTAGCTCTGGTATCATCTTCCAAGTCTTCAATTACTACCCAATCATCATAAATATTACTATCCATGAATGGGCATAGGAATATTTTTTTAACATGACCATAGAAAAATATTAGATTAAACCACATAAAATTATCTAAAGAAAACATATGCTAAACTATATTATCTCATTCCAAGAATAAGAAAGCTTAAAAGAGTGACTTTTGTTGCCACACAACATGGTCTACACATAATTGTAAAACTTTTTTCAAACATTTATGTACATATTATTAATTTTAAACAAATTAACTTTATACAATCGAATTTAAATATCTAAACATGCTTATGGTAAGTTATCTTTTGTAATGAATTCCATTCTATTTGATACAAAAGCAATGAATTAATAACTCAAATTAACATTTTGAAAATGTCTCCAATGTAGGTACAAATTAATTTTGAGATAAAAATTATGGCAAATTTTATAATGAAAATAATTTAAATGAAAATAATTTAAGTGTATCACCTAATTAAGAGAATATGATAACTTAGTAAGAAACATGCATATAGGATAACTAACACTAATGAATAATTTAGATAATTAGAGTTTATGATTTGAATATAAGAATAGAAAGATACTAAAGTTTTTGAGACATTGCTTAAAATATGAAAAACTAATGAAGTGTACCTTTAAATCCCTGGTGGTAACTTTTTAATTTATTTTCATTTAACAACTTTGTAGAAAATCTCATCAAGCCTAGCTCATAAGAGAACGAAATTGTAAAACTTGTGATATTTTTTATGATAATCTTTATGATATATGCAAACATTATGATTAAACATATTCTTCCCAAAGCAGTATGAAGTGTACCATATCAACATACACTAAATGAATAAATATATAATTGCATGAATGATGATTACCACATAAAAGTTATTTTGTCAATTTATCTATTGGTTGTATCATACTAAATGGCAAGGAAGGATTTCATCATGAACTAAGTTGTGCGAATTGATAGACATGTTGGCTTTTAATGGTTTTCAACATTACCTATTATTAATGTATCTCAACCTGTTGCACCCAAGTCCAACCTAACCTTGAAAATATCTATTCATAAAAATCATAGAATCTGCAAATCAAATTAGTGTAATAACTTATCATGACATACTTTTGGCCTATAATTACTAATTAGGTTTAATTTGTGTAGTAAGGGTTGAAAATTAGGTTTTCTCATTCATTCTGGTTAGCAAATTAGGATTAAACATAGAATCTTGACACACTTGCAAGTTTAGAAAATCTTGTAAGTAAAGAATGTTGACACGGCAATAAGTATGATAAATCTTATAAGTAGATATGACAAGTTGAGAATAAATGTCTCACATTAATAATTATAAATAGATATTAACAATATACAAATTTATAGTTAAAAATATTAGATAAACAATCTATTGAAAATCTAACAAAGAAAAGTATAAATGTAATCATATGCCATGAATATACATATAAACTTTTAGTTTGAATTGTGATGAACAAGTTATTTGATAATCTAACCAAGAAAACTAAACATATGTTGCATAAATACAACTTGAATCCCTTCTTCGTTTGAAAGAATTTTCATGTGCCTCATTAATTTAGTTATTTTATATATCATTTTATCAATGCTATAATAGAGTGAAGTATTGTCCATGAACGTAGGGCCACAATTTCATTACATTCATAACATAGTAGTGCTAAAATCAAAGTAAGAATCTTAAAGAATAGACTTAAAAACTACCTAATCAGATAAAATTTTGAATTTATTGCTAATTTCAAATTGAAATGAGCATCAACTCCTTTTGAGTTTTTTTAAATGTCTTGTGTATTTTTTTAAGGGTTTAAAATTTAGGATTTAGGAGATAATAATAACAACAACAATAATACTTATTATTAGTAGTACACTCATGTTCTCATTTGTGTTGTTAAGGCTTTAAATTCAACAATTGCATATGTCTTAAGGGATCTAAAAAAATTGATTGATGTCTTAAGAGATAAATTTTTTTTACTAATACTCTTAACATTATAGTTGTCTTTAATTAATCTTTAGTTTAGTTCATAGATCATAATCATGGTTATTTTCAATATCATAGTGGCCTAACTACTACTATACACCATATTCTCATTTTGTTGTTAAGGCTTCAACTTTAACAATTGTACATGCCTTAAGGGATCAAAAAAATTTTTGATTTGATACTCTTGGCATAACAATTGTCTTTAATTAATTTTTAGGTTAACTCATACACTCTTAAACATGGTTATTTTCAAGATTATAGTGGCCTAATTTTTATGATAAAAATTGAGTTAAATAAGTTTTTAGTCTTTGATCTTTTACCAAATTTAAATTTTAAACCTTGATTAAATTTTTGTCATCTCTTAATCCCTGAACTATATGAAATAATTGGTTTCCATCCTTACCTTTAACTTCATTCCATTAACTTATGACATATCAAACAGAAGGGACACATGTCACACATAGATCTACAATAAAATACAATAAATTAAAATATAATTAAATTGATCAAAGGAATTAAAACATATTTCACCTTTTTATTTTCAATCTTTCTCTTTTTTTGTCACATTATATATATTTATTATTTCTTCTCTCTCTCTCGTTTCTCTTTTCTTATACCAAATGATATCACTTTTTGTAGCGTCTAATGATAATTTTTTAAAAGGTATAATATTGGTGTAAGTTTTGAAGCAAAGTTAATTTTGATATAGCATAGGATTTGCACATTTTGGGAAATTTTTTTAATATGTTTTTAGTTCTTGTAAATATGACCTTTTTAATTTTGGTCCCTATAATTTGTTTATTGTTGTTTTAGTCCAGCATTTATTCAATATTATGTCTTTAATCCTTGGTATTATATTTTTAGTCTCAGGTAATTGTTTTTTCTCTTCCTTTTTCTCTTTCTTTTCTCATCTTTCTTTCTTTCTCCCTTTACACTATCCCTCCCACTAAACCACCACTCGTCCACCTCATCTAAACCACTAACATCATTGAACCACAATTACTAATTATTGCCCATCCATCAAACTTTACCCTTAAAATTCATAAAATTGTACAAAGAAAATAGAGGAGAAAAAATAACCCCTCTAATTTTTTTCTTCTTTTTCAAATATACCATAAAAATTGAAGTTGGCATATTAAATTCTCATATTCGCTGACCTAATTTTAAAAAGATCTAATTTTTACATTCCTAACAAGTTTTCACTTGGATTTGGGGAAACTCATATTCGTTTATGTTATAGTTTTTGCACTATGGCATTTTCATTGAGGATGCCCAAATGTTGACGGATATAGTAAGCAGGGTGGTAGTGGTTGAGGGAATGATTCTAGTGGTGATGGGTGAGAGGTGATTGTGATGGGTGGGGACAGTGTTGGTGGTGATGGTGCTAATGGTGTTGAGTAGTGGAGTAGGATGATAGATCATGGTAGTGACAACTTGTTCTAAAGGTGGTGAGATTCACTAACACAGTGGTAGATTGTTTCACGTTCGGTAATGATGATTCCAATAGTGTGGGTTCTTCCTTTTTTGTTTTTTTATGTTTTATTGTTGAATTTCTATGAAAATTCTCCTTTGTGTACTTTGTAGTTATGGGTGATGAAAATTTGTAAGTGACGGTGGTTTAGTGGTGGTGGTGGTTCAGATGATGTGGAGGAGTGATTCAATAACAGGGAGTAGGGTTGAGGGAGAAAGAAAGAGAAGAGAGAAATAAAGATAGAGATAAAGAAAGATATGGGACTATAAAAAATTATTAGGATAAAAAACATTATATTGAATAAGAGTCAAACTAAAATAATAAAAAAAATTAAGGACCGAAATAAAAAAGATCATATTTACATGAACTAAAACATATTTAATACCAAGAATTGAAGGCAAGCATCATCTCTTAACTGAAATGAACTAAAAAATAGAATAAAAAGACAATGAAATCTTCAGACTGGGTTGGCCTTTTTTAATAGTATGGTTGAATACTTGAATTCACAAGTAGCCTTTTGCGCACTTAGGTTGTTGAGCACTCAGCTATTTAGAATTTGCACTATTCTGAATGCTGAAAAAAACATTTCAAACAAAAAGCTTTACTTTATCTTCCATTTTCGATCTATTCACATGGGCAGTTGCCCCACTTGAAATTTTTAAATATTTGTCCTATTTGGTCCTTCCCTTAATATGTTTGTAAAGGTTGATTGAAGAAAAAAAAGATGGAATTCTTCCACCTGCATAATTCTTTTTATTAAAATAGATTAATCCTCCTTTGATAATTTCTATTACATGTAATTTGCCTACCATTGTTTGCTGAAAATTGCTCTTAGATTTTAAATATGTTTCAATTCTATTTCCATCATCAAGTAGTGTTTTTATCTTATTTAATTCAATGGCTCTCTTTCTCATACACCAAATATGGGTTTAAAAGAGCTCATGACCAGGTTATCACCATAATTAATAGTTTTTATACCTTTTTTACTTAATTATTTCAATAAATTTATAAGTATAGCGTAATAAATAAATCTTTTCTAGTTTATTCTAATAAATTTTATGATTAAATTTATAATATTTCCATAAAATTAAAAAATTCATTACCTAATCTCTTTATTAAATTATGTACTTAGATGCATCCTAATTAGTTTGATAGTACCAATTTGAAAATTAAGATTGAACACGGTTTTTAAAAAAATCAATTTTCTTTAAATATAATCTTAAATTGGATGCAAAATCGTATGAAAAATAAGTCCTAAAATGGTTATTTGTATATATAGAAAAAAATGTTTTATGCGTACTATTAAACATGAAAAATTATTTATATTTTCCAGACTATGAAAACTCACGAAGAGAAATTATGACATTTTTTCTTACTTCTAAAATTCGTATGTTATATATTTTTGCATTTAACTACCCATTCATTATTTCTATGTGACCATTTCTAAATTGTTGAAGTGAAGGGTGGTCAAGAATAATGTGAGTAATAAGTAACAAGAGAGATGTAAGCTTTTGAAATGATAGATGGATGCAAAATTGGGAGAGGGTGCATTTAGATTTTTAAAATTTGTTATTAATATATGATCATTTTAATTTAAATCAGTTTTTAAAATCATCAATTTTAAAAAATAATTTTTAAACTCAGTTATATAAATATTCAATTTTAAAAGCTTCACTCCATCAAATTGGAGGCTTTTGGATTGCGTGAATCAGGATCTATGGATGGAGCTCGACGGGCCTGTTAAAGGAAGAGTTGTAGGGTCATTTGGTAATTTTAGAAAATAAAGTTATGGAAAATAATTTTTTTAAATAATTAATATTAATTATATATATTATTTAAATTTTTTTTATTAAACCAACTAATTTATTTTAAAAAACTAACTGAACCTCAATTTAATTAATATCATAGTCATACAAACTAACACTTACCTGTTATATTCGATCTCCGGATATAAAAAAAAAGGATTAGTGAAATGATTTTCATCATGTTAGATTTTTCAGCTAATACATTATTATATGAATTTTGTGGATTGGCATTATTAACTTATTGTTTCTATATTATGTTATTAATTATAATATATAAATATATGTATATATTTTGTATTGAAATAGATTTAGTTATTGAGCTCTTTGATTGAATGGATTGTAATGAGTTGACTTATTTCATATGCCCATTGAAAGGTTTCTGTTTCTGATTTTTGTTTATATACTTATTATCTCATTAGATGATTATCGCAGAGTGATGACATTGAATATAGGGCAATCAGGTTGACAGTAATACGCGCTCACTTTTAGAATTAATAACAATTATGGACCGGTTGTCTTTAGGTACGTTTTTGGCAAACCAATGATTATATATATATATATATATATATATATATATATATATATATATGATTATAAATTGTGTTGTCATGATATGTGTTACATATTATATGTTGAGATTATAATTATATGCATACATAATTTTACAGCAATTGATATCAGGGCTAGAACATTCTTTCCGTTTATTATGGGTTTGGAGTTGCCCTTTTGTTATTATGGGTCAAAAGTTACCCTTTGCCTGATCTAGTAGACTTTGTTGGAGGGGGCATGTTGGAAGTCCCACATCACCTGCCTTATAATATTTCACATGGTTTAAATATTTGTTGGGTCACTCTAACCATTGTCAATTGGTTTTGGGATGAAACATTTAACATGATATCAGAGTCATCATAACATGTATCATGAATGCTAAATATTTTTGTTGGTTTTATAAACTATTAAGGCAAAATTTCATTGTTTGTTTTTTTTTAATATTAAGAACCTTAAACACTCGGGAAACGATGTGCAGAAAAAAAATAATTAATTACAGAATTTAGTTTCTCGTAATTGTTTTTTCCCACTTTGTTTCTCATTTTTCACCGTCGGTTTCAATTCATGAACTTCAGTTTCTGTAATTATTTTCTAAAATTGGGGCTAAATCTAACTTTTTCGTCGATGGTTGTTCAGACCTTTGTTTTCCTCTATTGCTTGCGTCGATGCTCATGGTTGTGTTGTGTTTTTGCTCACCTTTGTGCCCCATAAATCATGAATTGTGGCCACGTTTCTTATCATTTACTAAAGTTGTTAGCGCAGGGTTCTGTTAGAGAATAATGTATGGGTAACGTAAATAAATTAGTGTGTAGGTAGTTCCTATGGATGAATTAGAGAATAGTGTTGATTTGTTTTTTTGACACAATGGAAAAGTATTGTTATCGTCAATTTTTTTTTATTTCTTTTCGTTTTCAATTGGCAAACTTACTTTATTATTCTAGTATTATGGCAATATATAGCGTTTTATATTGTATGATGTTACATATGCTAGTATATACATTTATAATTAATATATACTTATGGATATTATGTATAAAATAACTACAAAAATATAAATTACTAATATTTTACATAAATTTTGAATTATTCTATACAAATGTCATCTCAAATATAGTGAGATCATTTATACATGACTTATGAAAGAAAAGGAATATATATATATATATATATATATATATATTGTATTGCATTAATAATAATTATATCTTATCAATGTATTGTTGTTAATGTGATCTGTTCAACACTATGCACTTGTATTGCGATAATACTACTGTCGTACTTCTCTCTCAGAATAATAAGAGTTTTACTTGTTTGAAGCACTTCGATGTGAAATATTTGTTTGTAAAAGAAAAATTAGTTGCGTTTCAGACTCAAATTGAGCACATTGCTACTTAAAGCTTGTTGACAAATCCACTAACTAAAGGCTTAACTATTAGAGCCTTTTAGAATCATGTAACCCACATGGGTTTAGATAGGTCTTTTGATGTTTTAGATTAGTGAAAATTTTATCTTGCAATCTACTTATTGAGACTAATTGCCTATTTGGGATATGTTTTTGTTGACGTCATTTTATTAACATATCTTTTATCACATTTTAAATGCTTGGAACTTGTGGAAATTTCATATTTACTTATCTATATCGTGATTGAAATATAAACCATTGTGGTGTATAATGTATATCCCTATCGAATATAATTGTATGCTATTGTGAAATTATTATATTTTTTTTGTGATAATTAATAACTTGTTATGATAATATAGATTTTGTACTTAATAATTTAATAATGTTATCCAAGTGGGAGAAATGTTAGATTTTCTAGTTAATATATTATTATATTAATTTTATGGATTAACATTATTAATTTATTATTTCTATATTATGTTATTAATTATAATATATAAATATATGTAAACTAGTCTGGGTCGGGTTGCAAGGGCCGGGGTGGAGACTAGTCCTTAAGAGATGTAGAAAGTCTAAATTTTACACAGTCTAGTGGGGATCCGATATTGTTTCATTTACTCCAGTGGGGAAATAAAGGTATTGGAGTGATTTCTCATACCCAAATCACCAGCTTACGCGTTGTAGAGCAAAACAGGGAGTCACCTGCAATGACATTCCGACACTCAAGTTAATGAATATTCAAAGAGAATATTATAGCTCAAGCGTAAGTTTAAGTGAGAATGTTATACCTTTCCTTTGTTGATTCGTACGCTTATATACCTTAAAGTAGTAGAAAAGTCGTTTCGGGTAGGTGAATTTATCATACAAGGTGTCAGCATGATTCTGATCGTTTGTAAAAAGGCTGACACGCAACAATGACCCTACCTACCGGCTGTACCTTTCCATCAGTTACTGTAGGCCACTTCCTTAACACGCGATTGCATAAGTCAACTCTGACTTTCCAGTATTGAGAGAATGACTTACACCAGCGTTATGTCATGAGTCTTATGCGCGGTATTGGAAGCTGATATTCTATTTTAATAATTGAGCGATGCCGGTTTTGTATGATGGCTTTTAAGTTGAATGACCCTTTTGTCCATATGCCGGTATTGAAACCGGATCAATATGTATATATTTTATATTGAAATAGATTTAGCTATTAGACTCTTTGATTGGATGGATCGTCATGAGTTGATTCATTCCATGTGCCTAGTCCTATTCTCATATGAGTTTTTGTCTATATAATCATTATCCCATTAGTGGCTAACATTGAATATAGAGCAATCAAGTTGAAAGTAGTACGCGTTCACTTTTAGGATTAATAACGGCTATGGATCGATTGTCTTCAAGTACGTTTTTATCAAATCAATAATTATATATTTATATATAATTATAAATTATGTTGTCATGATATATGTTATATGTTGTATATTAAAATTAAAATTATATGCATACATAATTTGACAGCATATCACACATGGAAGTCGGTGTAGAAACTTCTTGTGCGGGAAGAATTGAAGGAGAATTGTCTTCTATGTTTTATGCATTGAAAACAGCGATCGAAACAATAAAATTCGGTAGTAAATTGAAGGGACGGAACAAGACCAAACCAAACGGAACGGTCGATTACGCGGTAACATGTAGGCGCATGAAATGACGGAAATAACCCTTTCCACGTGTTTCGATAACGTTGAAGCTTTCAAGCGTGCCAACGACGAGTCCATAATAATATAGTACCCACCACAGTCTCTTCACATTATTTTCCCTTTATCCATTTTCCAAGCAAAACCTTTCAAACCCAAAAAATTAAGAAAAAAGAAAATAAATAAAGAAAAAGAAAGTAGAAAACGAGCAACACAACAAAACAAAACGCATAATTTCTATTTCTATTTCGTTTCTCTCTCTTTCCTGCGATTTTCAATTTCTGGTAAGATTTTTCTCTCGTTTTCTCTGGAGACCTCGAGATCTGCGTTTCCGTCGTGCGATTTCCTCTGTTTTTTTTGAATTGTGTTTGTGTCTTATGCTTTGTGATTTGGATTTGATCTTGTTTTTTTTTTCTTGTTAGGGTTTTCGATTTGAGTTTCACTGTTTCCAATGAGCGATCATTTGGTACTTTTCGTTGACCATCTCGTGCGTCCTGTCCCCGTTGACCCGGTGGCGCAGCCCGCGCAGCCCCCTTCCGAGCCATCTCCGTCTCCGGCCACTGCGGATGCCGGCGCCGCCGAGAGTTCCTGCTCCGCTCCGGTGGCGGATCGCGATGGTGAGGGTTGCGACGAGGAGGAGCCGCTGATCCAGATGGCGGAGTGCCGTATCTGTCAAGAGGAGGACGGCGTTTCCAATCTGGAGACCCCCTGTGCCTGTAGCGGGAGTCTTAAGGTATATCTCGTTTCGTGTCTTTGATAATTTTCTGTTTTTGTTTTTTAATTAATGAATTTGTGGTTTGGTAATGTTAGGTTTTGTGAGGTTAGCAAGTGGAAAAAGGAGTTTTGCTTTTATTTTGCTAGTGTAATGATAATGATTGCTGCGTTATGGATGTATAAAAAATGTTTGATTTGATCGGTAAATTTGGAAAATGAGGTGACATTTTTTTTGGGTGGGGGGGGGGGGGGGGTGGGGGGTTCTTTTGTTTGTGTTATTTAACCTCTTTAAGGTTTGTGTTGAGGTAGATAGTTACTAAAATGGTGCATTTGGAAGAGCTTATAAAAATAGTTGATCACTTTCCTAAGCTCTTTTTAACTTATTTCAATAATCTTTTTTGTGTAGCTGGTCAAAATAAGCTCTTGTTAAGCTTATTGCAAATAGAGTGTCTTGCATAAGCTCTTAGTTAAGCTTAGCTTTGTACTTAAATGCAAACTTTTGGTTGGCAAGAAGGTTTTAAGTTTTGTGACTGTGTTTGTGTATACTCTTCTGCTTTCTAGTAGTAGATGCTACCATGATGAAAGTGTGATTATGAAGTTTTCTTTAGGGTAGTGTTTTTACATTCTTAATATTTTTTTTTTCAAATAAGTGGTTCCATGAATCAGATTCCTTTTTTATTTGAGGGATGATAACTAAATGTTCTTGTGAGGAACTGCTTCCTGATTCTTTCCAATGAGCTGGTAGATGCATTAATAATATTTATTGGCTAGCTTTAGATGGGGAAAGTGTAAAAGGAGGATGGGGGAATATTTTACTTGTCTTGTTTGATGTTGATTTTCATTTATTTCATATCTGTTTTGCTTGGTTGTTTTGATACTTGAACTGTTGGCATTTTGTTTTGTGCAGTATGCTCACCGAAAGTGTGTTCAGCATTGGTGCAATGAGAAAGGAGACATAACTTGTGAGATTTGTCACCAGGTATGCTTTGTACAATGGTTTTCCTGTTCCATTTCTTTTTCCTTTTAAGATTATGGTAATGGGAAATCATGTGAGTACTTAGTTTATGTCTTGTCTTTATTGGGCTTTAATTTTGAACACTGGAATCTTGGATCCCTGGTTACACCTGGGTTGTTGGACCTCAATGTGGATTGTCAAGGCAGTGGCTTCCCATAAAGGTTGTATTTTTCCTCCTATATTGTCACTCTCACATTGAAATATTTTGTTCTGCCCTTGGGTCTATGGTGACAGAATGAAGAACTATTGGTAGTCTGGGTTAACCACTCTCAATAGAAAGTTGGTGGCAGCTGGAGTTTCCCTTGGACATTGGATATAGTATGGAAACAAAGATAACCAGGACAACTCCTGTGGAAGATCTTACCTGAAGCTAATAGCTAGAATTTAGAAGAAAATACTCACACCCTCCAATAACCTTTATCTCTTGTATTTGACACTGTCCTGCCTAAACACCATCTGCGTACATGCCTGCCCTCTAGCAGAACTCTTGACCCCTCATGCTATTGAATATAGCACAATCATCTGCCAACTACTTCTAACTGACTTTTATCCTTTGCATATCCTCCTCTTCATCCTCCACGCATAAACAACCCACCGGTGTGGCTAGGGATGGAAATTAACCCAACCAACTAGACGAAACATTGACATTCGTCTCGTTAATTGGCTCGACGAACTCAGTTCACAAGCCAAATGAATTAAACTTAAACTAAGAATTAAATTTGTTACCTAAATGAGCTAAACTTGAGCTAGGCATAATTTGAATTGTTTGTTTCATGGACCATCCTGACAAATTAGTCACTCTCTCTCTACACACACACACACACGTAGCTAAATTCTACTTTAATTTCTAAGACAATTACAGAAATCAAGAAATTCAGTTTGTGAGCTTGCCAAATAGTTCGTGAACTTAAAAGGAGCTAAACTTGAGCTGAATATCTTAGTTCATGATAAACTTGACTCTAAATTGATTAGAGTAATTTCTTAATGAGTCAAGCCAAATTGAGATGAGGTTAACTTGACTTGACTCGACGCAACTCATTTCCAGCCCTAGATGTGGCCTTCCTTTAGTAACCTTGGAGCTTCCATCACTTAGTTGGGTCCAACTTATTGTGTATGTGATGCCAAGGTGTAATTTGCATTTGTTTAAAATGATGCTTGTATTTCTAGGCTTGTGTGATGAATAGCTAAACCATCATTACCAATCGTGTGCTATAGCGGAGGTGCGGAGAGCCCTTGGCTGAACATTGCTGTATCATTGTATTTTTATTTAGAAGCAATGGCACCCTGGTGGAATCACAGGGTTTTGTTGAGCTATTTGGAAGCTCTTGTTTAAATATAAAAAATTCCCCTTTTTACCCATGAAACAAAGCCATTGTGGTCTTTTGGGTTAAATATGTTTCTAGTCTCTATTAAATTTCAGTTTTCATCCCTACAAAATTTTTGCTACATTTTTCATCCTTATTATATTCCAATTAAATTCCAATATTTCAAAAACAGTACCTGTCATTTGAGGGTTACCTATTAACAATTGATATGTCTGGTAAATCTCTGTATCATTTACTAATATGTTATCTAATTATCCTAAGAAGCTTTTGAGGTGAAAACATTCAAATCATTAGGATTTTTTTACTAGGGTAATCAGGATGCTTAAATTACACAATACAACATTTTTCAGTTTTTAATTAATAACGTTTGGATTAGGTGATACGAAGTATGATTAGATGACATATCAGATGATTATGTGAGACTTTGTTGGACAAATTAAAATTAACATGAAAAAGAGGAACTAAAACAAAATATTTAAATTAATAACAGAATAATTCTGAACATTTTATATTAATAAGGGATGAAAAATGTGTCAAAAATATTAATGGTGGATGAAAAAATAACAAGTTTTGTAGGGATGAAAACTGAAATTTAGTAATTTTAAAGGGATGAAAAACATTTATAACCCTGGTTTTTTTATTGCAACGCAAAATTGTCTTTTTGGTGTGTTCAGGACCATTAAGAAAACCCTAACCCTCTTCTTTTTTCCATGTGTTATGTTCCTCTTCTTTCTGCCCTGTCCAGAACCCTTTTCCTTTCTCTCCTTTCATTGTGTAACTGGCCATGTCAGCGACACTGCCAATTTTTTTGGCGAGGTCTCCTCCTTTGTCTGCCTTTCTGGCTGTTCTGTGAGATTTTTACTGTTTGTCTTCTCTGACTGGGTGAATATGTTTGGCCTACAAAGTTACGACTTTCCTGTTGATAAGTTTGCTTATGCTAGGAATTGAGTTTGGGTATTTTTTAGCATTGTATATGTATAGATTATACATACATATATATATATATTTATATATATATATATATATATATTAAAATAATGGCATGTTTAGTTGTGAATATGAGATTCCTACATGTTTTGTGATGGGCATTTAAGGATGGGATATGGGATTCCTGCTACCCAGGCTCTGAACATGGGCATCTTGCATATCCCATATCCCATCACAACTTTATGTATTAGATGCCTTATGAGAATGCCTTTTTGTACCAAACACCACAACTTTATGTATTTTGTCTAAGTGAAAAATTATGGGGGATGGGAAAGCATGATTCACATGTATCATGTATGTGTAATGTGATTATATATTTGGAATTTCCTATTCTTTGGTTGTAATATTGGTCGATCTGCTTGTAACTTATATACCAGTTGGATTCAACTAAGTGCTCATTATCCTATCTTGGTATTTGAATCCATGCAATTATATTTTATGCTTATTTTGATGCTAGTTTTTTATGCATGTAACTCGCAGCCTTATCAGCCTGGGTATACTGCCCCACCACCTCTCCCCAATGCTGAAGAGACTACCATTGATATAGGGTAAGCTGAAACTCTTGTAATATAGAATTCGATTATGTTCTATATTTATTGATCACTTTGTAAGTTATATAGATAGAGATGGTGTGGTGATTTATATGTGTGTGTGTGTGTGTGTGTGTGTGTATATATATATATATAGAAATTTGAAACTTGTCTCCTCAATGTTATTGTCATTCTTGCAGAGGTGGCTGGACAATATCTGGCACACCTTTGGACTTGCGTGATCCTCGACTCTTGGCTATTGCAGAGGCAGAACGTCAATTTTTGGATGCTGAATATGATGAGTATGCTGCTTCCAATGCTAGTGGAGCTGCATTTTGCCGCTCAGCTGCTCTAATTGTAAGGCATTAACCTCTCATTCCTTATATACCAAATATAATTGTGGCCGTGTGATAGGATATAGGCCTAGGTGTTGTTTGACCTAGCTTTTTGAATCTTAAAAGTCACTTTAAAGTTGAAGTAAAAAATAAGGTTTAAAATATTATATCTGTTGATAATTTTATATCTTTGTATCTTTTTTCTTTTGAATTATTATCTCTTTGGCATTGTGTACTTTGGGTCTTGGAATGAATAATTGGGAGGAAGTTTGTAAAATTAAAATAAAACCTATTTTTGGTATTCTTTTCATTAAAATGTGTTCTATTGTTATTTTTAAGAGCTTTTATAGAATAATGTTTGGCTCAACGTATACTTTGAAGTTTTAAGGAGTATAGAAACCTAAATGTTGCTTAGAAATCAATCTTTAGGGCCATTTAATTCTATGTTCTTGAGCCCTGATTGCGCTACTTGTTGACTATCCATATTATGTAATTTGTTTTTCGGTGCAGCTAATGGCTCTTTTACTCCTGCGGCATGCACTTTCTGTCTCAGATGGTGATTCTTCTGATGATGATCCATCCAATTTTTTCTCTGTAAGAAATTCATGTTTCTATCTTGTATGCAATTTAGGGCCAATCTAATTAGCTGACATCACAATTGTTTTGCAGCTTTTCTTACTTAGAGCTGCTGGATTTCTATTACCTTGTTATATTATGGCCTGGGCTATCAGTATTCTGCAACGCCGGAGGCAAAGACAAGTCAGTTTTCTTAGTGATCGATACTAATGTGTGTTAAGGTTTCATTTCATTTGTGGTATTCTGAATATCAATACAACATGGTTTCCATTTAGGCTGCATATATTTTTTTGTCATATCTCTTTTTATAGTGCATCTGGGAAATAGCAGCACATGCAGAGGGATTTCTCCCATTGTATCTCCTTGAATTTTAAATGTTTTCATATTGTTTTGAAACAGGAGGCTTCAGCATTAGCAGCAACTCAAGTTGCATTTGTTTTACAATCTGGGCAGCGTAGAGGTCTACAGTTTGCAATAGCGCCAGGACCCACCGTACACCAAGAACAAGTGTAGTTTGTTTGTTATTTAATGAATTCTGATGGCGTATACGCTATGTTAAGGCTTGTTAAATTGCTGTGCATTATTATATTACTCTTGATTTTCCAGCTGTAATATATGTACATACCTGGGGTGGTAAAACGATACATGAATCCACTGTTATGCATTCAATTCATCCATCTATGAATGTAATGAAACCACCATTAATAAGAGGTTTATATGCTAAATGACGATTAATGATCAAATAAGTTCCCTACTTCCCTTCGCTTAGGAAATGGAATGAGCGTATTTATTTGGTGTATGCACTGGAATCTGGATGAGGGCTGAAATAGACTTGAGCTAATGTGTAATTGTCTTCTAAAGTGGAATTTTGTGTTGATTTGGTCTTTAGAAGTGGATAATTTTTTTTTTGAAATTACATGAAATAAAAGGCTAAATCCCTATTTCAATATTTTATTTTTTGAAACATATTTCAAGTTAGACGTATAATTTTGTTTTTGTAACCAGTCAAGTCTTTTATATTTTAAAAATGTTTTAATTAGTTTTCTTTCGTCAATCTTTTGACTAACACTGTTAATGAGATTTGATGTAGATTTGACATGTTATTGGACATTGCTACTTAACGTGTTAAATGCTATTACATAGGAACTTAATGTGGGAAATGTTTATCGGTTGATTAGTGAAATTAAAAATTAAAAAAAGTGTATCATGTATTGTATGTTTTATTAACATTATTAATGGAGATTTAATATGTCATTGTACATGGCTACTATGTGTTGGATGCTATTGACATAAATGTTGATGACATAATAATATATGTTAAATGTTTATTAGTTGATTAGTGAAATTAAAAATTAAAAAAAGTGTATTGTGTATTGTATAAGATTAAACATATGATCTGTTAAAACTAAATGAAAATGACATAATTAAAATATTTTTAAAAAATAGGGGATGTAACTTTCTAAAATAAAATTAAAAGGTTGATTTTAGAAAAATAATTCAGCATAAAATAAAATTTTATTGAAGTACATGTTTTTTCAATAGATTGAACATTTTTTCCCCTTAGAACTTATTTAAAATGAAAGATAGCATTTTCAATAGAAAATATATTTAAAACACCCCCACCCTTCACTGTACAGGTATGTGATATCACCATCTTTAACTCTATTATTGTCATAGTTAATACCACTATGACCACTCTAAATAATGTATATTGAATTAATTTGAACAATAACAAAGTTTAAATTAATAAGAATTCAAATTTCTAATATTTTAAATTTCTTGAAATTTTAATTTGATTGTATATCATTTTGTAAGATCTATTCTTTTTCGCTTTAATGAAGGCAAATTCATGCTAGGGGTACTGGTAAAATGTTGGTAAAGGTTTTATCTTTCTCAGGATACGACTCATTAAATTAACACAACAAAAGTAATTGCATTCCAACATAATTTCTTATAAAAATTATTTTTAATTCTTTAAACAGTAACTTTACGATACTAACAGGATCCTAATAAATATATGGAGACATTGGGCAAGAGATTACACTGGTTAATACGACTTCAATAAATATATGAACTATACACAGGAGGAACAACATTTCAACTGGTATTCACAATGTATTTGTTTACATTGGGATGTCATATTCGCGTATCTAAAGGCATTTTTGAGCGAGTAATGCTCCTACCTATAATATGAACCCTTTTTTTTTTGTTAATTTGAAATGGTATTTCAAATTATAGTTATTATAATACTATCATTAACAATGAAAAACCAAAGGAAAATAGCATTAATTAAAAGTATAAGATATAACTTATTTGAGAAATATTATTCAATCCCTAATTATAAAACAGTAAAAACGGAATTATTTATTTATAAAAAATGGAATTATTTAACTTAATTAAAAAGTATTAAAATTCTCTCAAATTCTAATTATATAATATACTAATTATGTTTAAGTATATCTTTTGTTCATGAAAATATTTTTTTATTGTTACATCCCATTTAAGAATAATAATTCGATTTAACCCTTACAAAGAACTAAAAACACATAATTTTTAATATTTTTTATATTTGGTAAGGGTTTTAAATAAATTAAAATTTACAAGGAGACAATATATGTTTTCTATACACACAAGCTTGCAATTTTTTTTATATGAATAGATAGCCAAAAAAGTGAAAAAATTTCAAGTAATGCCTTCTATTCCTTTTTGTTAAATGCATAATAGTAGTATTTTTAACTTAGGAAATGCTTGACTCAATATTTTTGGACCTTTTTTCGCCTTACGAACAGTCGATCCTTCAATAAGCTTCTATAGAAGCTATTTTCTATTGTCCAAAAAAAAGCTATTTTCTGAGATCATTTTCATCAAAATTAATATTTTTTAAAGTATTTCTATGAATGTGTTTGGTTTAACTTTTTTAAAAGAAAATAGAAATTTAAAGGAAAAATTGAATCAAGCACTACCCTACTAAAGTTGTTTTTAGGGGTGTTCAACATCCAATCCAATCCAGAAACCGCTCAACTGAACTGAAAAAATCGATAACTAAAAAAATCAATAACCAAAAAAACCGATAACTGAAAAAGATGATATTTTTTAATGGATTGGATTTCGGTTTCACCTTTAAGAATCGATTCAATTCAAACCAATCCAAAGTTTTTTTTACTACTAGTACTACTTTGGACTTATTATATAAAAGCTCAATATATTTTCTTTGTTTTTATAATTCCTAAAAGTAAAATAGCTTAGGCCCAAATGACAATGCTTGTCATTTGTTAGTAACATAGTATGTCATTTATGGCCTTGTAGGTTGTTAGATTTATCATATTAGTTTTTAGATTTTTCAATTGAAATTATCATACTACTTGCCTGTTACTACTATTAGTATGTGTTTTCTATAGTAACTAATTTATTTTTAAGGTATTTTTTAAAAACTGAAATGCAATCTAATCCAAACCGATATATATTGAATTGAATCGGATTGGATTTCATGGTATATCCTAACTGATCAAATCCAAACCGTATAATGATTTCTTGATTGGATCGGATAACTTTTGGCCTCAAAACCGATCCAATTCAATCTACGAACAACCCTAGCAGATAGTAAAGTGTGTTTTGTTTTGAATAAGCATTTTTATAATTTTCATTAATGATTACTACTGGTTTCATATATATAAGACATGAGACATGAAAAGAATTACTTTTTTTATAAGGCATACATACATTTCCCATAAAATATTTATTGATTTTTTAATTTACTTTGTAAATTAATCTAAATATTTTACATGTTATTAAATATACTCACAACTAATGGCATCTAATTGAGCTTGTCTAAGTAAAATTATAATGAAACATTATTTTTTTAAAAATCAATATAATTACCTCTTAATTACTTTTATTAATCTTGGTGATTCAATTATTTATACCTCGTATATAAAACCAAGCCGAAAAGATATATAAATCCCCCCTTAATTACCTCAAAACAGTTATTGTTTTATTTATACAAATTTCATCAGAACCTAAATCATGGTTGAGGTTGGGTTTTCTTTTTTATCACCTTATACAATAAATAATATTAAATACACTACAATATTTTAAAATATAATACATATATATAATAATAATCATCTTATATAATTTAAGATGATAAAAAAATAATATATTTTTTTAACAAAACTCTCATAATAGTTCTCATACTGTTTAATTCTGATAAGAAAAATTTTATTATTTATAGTAGTTTTGTTCAACTCGGACAAGACATATATTTATAAAAAAAAAACCTTGTATACAATTTCTATTTCTATTAATATGTTATCCAGAGCCACTAAATGTAGCGAATTGAGAATGAACTTGAGGTGGGGTCTACAAGGGAATTTGGCGTCTGATTAGATTTTTTTTATCTCTTTTGAACAAAGCAGATAAGCATATATTCTAACACACTATAGCTATGATTATAACTCAAGATGGCCACCAATTTTAAATCAAAGGCGCAACAAAGAAACATCTCACTTTAGCTTATGTTTAGGTGACATTCTCTTTGTAGCTCCAACTTTTTTAAAGAATTTATAGCAGCCAACGAGTCTTATCGCCAACTTTGGTCCTGCCAATCAAACGTGAATCAAATATGTTCCGAACTTAGATGCCACACACTCACTATTATGCTTTCGTCATGTGTTCATGATCAACAAGAATTCGTATTGCTCAATTTGGCTTATTACAATTACATGCTAGTGTTTCAACCTGGTAAACCTTGTTTTTTGGTTTGATATCATATACTTGAAAGTCTAGCAAAACTATTATCAACAGTAAAACTCTCTCCATTAAAATTTAAGGAAACTGTGTTTGGAATGCAATATGACAAACTTTGGGTGATTTGGTTGAAAAGAAATGAAAGATTCTTTAAAAGACAATAAATCAAATGCTGATCAAGTTTTTGAAGGCATTAAAATCAACGTTTGAAGCTAGATGAGAGTGAATTTGAAAGATTTTGTTAATTCCTTATTTGAATGAAATATAGAACTTGCTGTGTGCCTCTTTAGCTTGTAGATGTAGTGCTAATCACTGTTTCTGGTTTACTGGAATTGTTTATAGGTTGTATTACCATGACTTCGGCATTTATTGAACCAAGAACTCATCGTTTCCATAGTTTAATATATTTCTTGCTTGCCAACGGAAAAAGAGATTTAAAGAAACTTATTTTATTCGATATCTTTAATATGTGTATATATATATATATATATATATATATATATATATATATATATATATATATATATCTTATTTATGTTTAAATTAGAAAATACTAATGAGTAATAAAATATTTGCTGCCGAGTTTTCTGTAGTATCTTAACATTCCCAAGCAAATCCTTTTTTTTTTTTGGTCAAGCAAGCAAATCCATTATATAAAGCAAATAATAACTAAACAACAAGCTATTTAAAGATGAGGGATACTATCTGTAACAATTACAACTCGGTTTTTGCTTTTATCTTCTTTAAGTTGCTTTACTATTTTTCTTTTTGTGTCTTTGATGGTTTTGTGTTGTGGCCTTATTCAGTGAGTGCTCAATGTACCGTGACCCTCTCATGCCGAGCCTTATGGGGCACACTTCGGTTCAAAACAAATTTACAAAGAGCCTACTACTTTAAGACCAGTCTTGAGAATCTATGAAAGCCAAAATACGTAAAATTTTCACCTTTGTTTTATGTTAAGGACCCTAAAAAATTCAATAATTAGGAAGTGGGTTCCAGCATAATGCCCAGAGAGATAGTACCACACATTCTTTAACGGAAAAATAGACGTATCTAACAAGTTTAACCTTAGCATTGTACGTGTCGTACCACACATCCTTTGTTTTAATCCGAGAGCCCACTTTGCATTTTTATATTTCTCAATTTGGCAAAAGCACTTGAACAAGAACATTGGGAGTATGAACAATATAGTATTATGTTGATATATCCATATCATATGTAAATTGACAAACTTGTAGAGCATTTTTGCATTCGGCCATTTCTAGGGATCAACGAAGATTGTTCTTAAATGAAAGATTCAATAAGCCATTTTTGGAACGAGTATGGCTAATGAAACAGTTTACCCGCCAAAAAAGTGAGCCATTTGGGTCCCTTGGAATGTCTGTGTGTCAACATATTTATGCCTTAAGACATTGATTAGTTCCTAGATTAGAATGTCTGTCAACATATTTAGGCCTTAAGACATATCAGCTTAAGAACTAATCATAGGGGAGTCAAGAGCATATTCTTCAAGGGTCATGTGGTGTGCAACATGGTGACACTCTCAAAAGGAAGTTTCAAACGTTGGGAAGGAAAATGAGAAAAAATAGAAAGCAACTAGTCAAATTAATTCTCTTTGGAAAAATTAAAAACAAAAACCAAAGCGAAGAGGACATAAATGCCCATGCGCTGGTTGTTTCTCTTGGACCATGACCAGTCATCCTTCACCTTACGAAATCATGTCACCAATATGCGATAAAGCGAAGAACTTATGCTTTGGACAGTTCCTAGTTACATGTGACATATTTTAAGTTAAAAATAAAGTTAAAATAAGCAAGAGAGAGAGAGAGAGAGAGAGAGAGAGAGATTTCGAAGGAACTAATAGAGATGGGGAACCCATCTATCTAAACTAAAAGTAGAACAAAGCATAAAGGTAAACATTGAGCCCAAGAAATCTAGTGCTGTTATTTTTGTTACCTTGGGAAGAGAGCTTGGAATTCTAAAGCGCATTGGAGATCTTAGACAAGTTAGAAAAGAGCATAAAGCAATAGTTTGTTTCTTTTAGGGACTGTTCTATTCCCCCCATCTATTCTTTATATGACCCTGCTTGCATTGTTCCGATCTCCTGCTTCTGCCTGGTCCATTGTTCCTGTCCTGGCATTCTAATTAAAAGCAATTAATGTTTAATATCATCCTTCCTTAATAACAAAGTAATGGTAATTTACCATATTTACACCTTATAAGATCAGAGTCTATATATGTATCCCACACTTTTTCTTTTCAAATGTAGAATGTAACTAGTAATGAGATTACACATGTCATGCTCACTCACCACCAATATGCAGCAGATGGTGTGATTCAACATATAAATTTAACGCAATATAATATCAACATGAAACACAAATGTGAAATCAGAATAAAGATATAGCATCTTATAAATTATTTCTAGTCATTATGATAAAAGTTTGTCTAAAAGAATAAGAAATCAAAAGAGAAAAATTCATATTGGAAATTATGTTGCACTTACCTAGGAAACTATAAGGTACTACATTAATGTTAATTTTAAATTAAAACTTTCCTCCTTTCAATTTCTTATTATGTGTAAGATTGTACTAATACCCTTCTATGATACAAATTTAAAGATAAGTAACACAAATAGGCTAAAAAAATACAAAAGTATTCAAGATAACCTGTTATTTAAAGAAGCCGAACCTATACTTGGGACAAAATAAATAAACTGCTATTGACTTGAGCAAACATATGCTGACGTGTGGAGCATGAAATCCTAGTGAGCCAATAGCAAGCAAAATCACTCGCAATCAAGAATGAAAGAGCTATTTTATCCAATATACAAACAGGTATAGAAGTGTGATGTGGCAGATTGGAGAGGAGTGCAGGCGACTATGTTTGGCTTCTTTTGTTGAAAAAAGGAGGTATATGATATAATAGACATGTAGGGAAAGAAATGGAAAAAAGAAATATACTTGGCCTCTCAAGGATATTGTCCCAACCCCCTTTATTCATCCTTGTCAGATTCTTCAATAACAGCCTTAATTTGCTAAAATTTCAGGCTTGTGATTTGAGATGAATCTAAAATTCTTGTAGGCCCTCCTTGCTTTAAGCTTTAAAGCCCCCTCCAAATCCAGTAAGACATATATAACAAGGTTATATCTACAGGAATGGACCATAACACAGATATTACTGGGAGAGAGCTGCTTATCCTCTTGTCACTCTAAACAGAAAAAAAACATATCTTCTATTCTTCTTGTTTCAGGTGAAGAGAATATGATGTTTCATCCATCCAGAAAAGCCATTCTTCTCCTCTTAGTTGGGTTCTTAATATCAATTCAACCAGAGAAAGTGTTAGGGCTGAGAAGTTTAGAAATCGCAATAAGGCAGAGCCAAAAAGACCAAAGGATTTTGCTGCAAACTCAACATACAATGAAAGCCGCAGAGAAGGAATTATTGAGCACGAAGAAGAATTTGGCAAATACCAACAATGAGCTTGAACCGACAAAGAAGAATTCAGCAAATGTCAACAATGGATTTGATCCAAATCAGTCAAGCAAAAGAAGAGTGCCAAGAGGATCAGATCCTATCCACAACAGGTGTTAACACATTCCTTGTTCCTTTGACTAGGAAAGAAAGCAACACCAAGCTGACATCTAAGAGAGTGAGAAACAAACTTAGATGCTAGGAGATGCAGAGCAGGTTAGAAATATAGTGAACTGTACCTGCATTCTCAAAAGATCTTCACAACGGTTGTTTGGTTTTTCTTTTTAAATCTAATTTTAAGAGTTTTGTCAGAGAGAGGCATGTATTTTGTACAGTCAAGCTACTACTGCGTAATTTTATAGAAAGCAATCCGGTGAATCAGCATTGTCTAAAAAGACAATATAGATGATGATCTCAGCTTCCTTCAGGGAAAGAAAATATCCATATCCTCTAAATTACAGTTTCGGCATGATTATAGTGAAATTTTTTTGGAATGCTATCCTCTTTCAGAAGTATTTCAAATCTAACAATCTTTCATATCTTTAGTTTTTGGAACCTACAGACATCTCTTAATTCTTAACCAACAAAAATAACGTTGATGAGCGTCATTGATTCATAACAGAATTCTGGACGCCTGTATTGTCTCATGTAGAGAAGTAGTGGAGAGGAATCTTCCTTTACAGTCTCTTTTAATTTCACTTGTTTCTTTGTGTTGTCCGGTGTATGTGTTTGGTGAGAAAGAAAAATGGTTTGATAAGAAAAAACAGAAAGAAGAATACCAGTGTTATTAACAAAAATAAATATATAATTGACTCACCAGTATGCGACAGGATAAGTAACTTGTTACAAGTAAGATATTGTTAACCCATCAAGGCATTGATTTTATCCAAAAAAATACAGTGAATAGTTTCATTTTTGTAATCCTTCGTTTGTTTTTAAATCCAAAATGGAATACTAAAATATCATTCAACTTAAAGGCATCCTTCCTGTGGATCATTTAAGTCATACAGATACAGGCTCTAATAACATACAAGATGGAAGCTTGTTGCTTTAACGTCCTTTAAATGTACGACGATGGGTACACTGAGAACAGGAAATGAAAGTTAATATCCTTTCCATAATGGACAAACACTATTGCTCCTTGAACGAGGCAGATGGTAATGCTGAATGAGGATGTGAACAGTATGAGCATAAAAACATTAGGCACTATTTTCTGTTTTTTTTAGTAAAATATGGTTCAGCAAATCAGAAAACAACAGTCAAAAGCTCAGCATTGGGATTGAAGTATGAACAGTCCATACCTGATAAAGGTGAGGAAGCCTGATCGGAGTAAAAGTCTATATCAGTATTATTTTTCACCTATTCATTCTAAAACAGAATCTACTTATTCATTTCATGTCCTCCGAGTCTTTCATTTTCTATGCCACAATTCCAGATAGCGGTTCGAAAGGAGAACTGTCCACCACTGTATGATCCAAAGCAACAATATTGGCTTAGTTTCTAAATGAATTTTCTCTGATTGAGACCAATGCATTATGATAGTTTATTCCCCCTTCCAGTTGGTTCTGAGTTCATTGTAACTTCCTCAACACACTTATAAGGTTGAAAGCAAGGATAATAATGTTAATGAGTTAATGATATAATTGTAGGAACCAGTAACCAACCACAACCACAGAGGTGACAACATCTGGGTTTTACAAGGAAAATGTTCAAAGTAAAGCAACAAATGGAGATGTTTCTGATTGTGACCGTACAGATATAAAGGGTACCTTGCTCTGGCTAGAGAAATTAGAATTTAGATACTCTTTCAGATGAGTCACTTGTATGTGTAATGTAATTCATTCATTACCACAATTCACCAAAGATGTCAAACAAGCTCCATTATTCACAAGTAGCAATCATCACACCAGCAATTGAACTATAAAGAATCTATCGGTTCATGACTGAATTAACATTGACAAGTAGAAAATTTACTCTCCACAATCACAACAATGAAACACGGATACTCGATACACTGTACAAGCATCGAGACATGATTGTTACCAATAATAAAATTCACTCTATATCATCAAAGCATAATATCTCACATTCAGTAATCTCAGTTCAGATTTTGCCTATGATTACTTCTTTTTTCTATTAATCAAGTCTAAGGCTTGCAGGAATAGCACAGGAACCAAATTTCATTGAAAAAAATTGTTTAAAAACAACTCAATAATAACAAATTTACATAATATCGAGGACAATGGAACAAGTTTATGGAGAAGAGTAAGAAGAAGATATTAACATAGAAACTATAATGAAATAAAAAAAAATTAACAAATAAAAAACCTAGGAGGTGATACCAAGATCCAGATAGCTAGTTCAGAGTTCATGTTCCATAAGTTCCATCATCAGCAGCTAGAAAAGTTCCTAGATTTTGGAATCGTTGTGGTGCTGCCGGCTAAAGAACCTCGTTAACCAGAAGCTAACCAAACGTCGTCGAAATTCAACGGGCCAGAGTTGGTCCACACATGGACTGGGCTAACTTTGGGCTGAACGTAATGGTATTGGACCCTAAAAAATGGCTAATGCTATTTTGAGAATTGTTATTCTCGCCACCATGATGGCTATTTTTCATGAGTTTCACCAAAAAAAAAAAAAACTTTCATGAGTTGTTTCAAGACCGAAAAGGATATTCACCAAAAAAAAAAAAAAAAGACCGAAAAGGATAAAATTACCCCTTCCTTAAACTATTGTTATTTGCCTCTCAAGTGATTTTATTAATTATCAATAATTAATAGATAAGTTTAATCATTAAATTAAATACAATTATTATCAATTAAGGAAAAGTTATATCACAATTAATTGATAAGAAATTAAATCATAGTAGGATATTATAGTGCCTGATTTGAACACTCTCTCACCTCATTTCTAGCTCCATTGAGTAAAGGTCTTCTTTCTCTTCTTTCCACTCAACCTCTGTTCCATTCTCTTGATGTGTGTGTTAACGCTAAAACAAACAAGCACATAATTTGTCTAAATTTAATAATAATAATAATAATAATAATAATAATAATAATAATAATAATAATAATAATAATAATAATAATAATAATAATAATAATAATAATAATAATCTATATCTATATTGTAACATCCTAGGTATTTAATTTAATTTAATTATCGGTGCCTGGCAGAAAAAATTACAAATAAATTATCTAGAATTAATTTGGATTTTCAAAAATCATTATTAATCATTATAAATTAATGGCTAAAATACCTTCAGTCCTCTTAAAGTCAAGGGTTTAGGAAAAAGCCTCTAAAAAATTTACCTTAGACTTTTGGCCTTTAAAAAATTTTAAGGTTTACGAAATTAATGAAATGTTAGCCTTGATTGTTAACTGATAAGGTGGCTAACGCTTGTACGACCTCACCAGTGACACGTAGTTGATACGTGACAATTTTTTTAAAAAAAATAAAAATTCACATAATCATTTATATTAATTTTAAAAAATAGATAATTTTCAATGGTTCTAAAACGTAACCGTTGACAATATATGTAAACTCTACTTCCTCACTAAACTCTCCTTATCAACCTGAACAGATTCAATTTAGTTCTTAAGTGAAAAATAAATTAAACAAACTGACAGAAAACAATTGTATACAAGATACAAGATACATTCGTAAATAAATAAAGAATAACTCCCTCAAAACCAATAGTACACAAGATACATTCATAAATAGATAACAGAATGCAGACAAATTGGATCAGATATTGAACAAATTCTACTGTGAGAACTGTGTTTCTGGCCATGAATTGAGATTTCAAATGGGCAATTAGCAGGTAATGCTTGTAGAATGGTTGGAAGAAGAAGTCCAATTGCGCAAGACTTGTGCTTTGGACTAATCTGCGAGCCCCTTAACCCTCACAACCCTAATGCCATCAAAGTCCTCAACTCTATAACCTCCCTAATCTCCCTTTCGCCACCTCTCACCTCCTCTCCAACGCTCACCGTCTCCCTTGCCAAATCCACCTTTTCACCTATTTCCAACTCCTCAATGTCATCGCCCACGTCGTCGCCCAAGGCAACCTCTATCTCATCACCCCTTTGACCCCTCCTTTAGTCTCTAACGTAGTCACCGTTAAGGAAACTTGAAGACCAAAGAGGTCTAAATCAGTTAACACCATCTTCAAACTCATCCACAATAACAATACCAAAGACCACCCCCTCGGAACCTCAAACCCTCCTAGCAACATCGTTAAAACAGAACTCTTCTATAACCAGCGAGAAGGCCTCGTTTGGCTCTTCCACCGTGAGAATTCCAGCGAGTTACCATCATTTTGGGAGGAGAAAGACAAATATTTTGCCAATATTTTGACTGATTTTCAAACTCACAATAGGCCCAAGCCTATGCGTGGTGGTATTCTCACCGATGCTATAGGGTTGGGAAAGACCCTAACTTTGCTTTCTTTGATTGTGCTTGATAAGGAAAATGAATCAGGTACCTTTGAAATGTCGAGAGCACAAAGAAATGTGGTTGTTTTGCATAAAAGAAAACATGAGAATGGAAATCCATTTGAGAACGAAGGTTCTAGAAGCTTTTCTGGCCGAATTGGCGAGGTCAGTGTCGTTTTAATTAGAGTAAACCCTAAAACAGTGTTGATTTGTTGAACAAAGAGCCTGAATTAGGCTTTAGAGATTCAGAGAGAGAAAGAGAGGTCTGGTTGAGGATTTAAAGAGAGAAAATAAGGGAAACAATGAAGAAGACGAAGACGAAAAGGCACAGATGATATGAAATTTTTATTTTTTCATTTTTTAAAAATTACCACGTGTGAGCTACGTGTCACTGATGATGTGGCACAAAGGTTAACCACCTCATCAGTTAATAGTCAAGGCTAATATTTCCTTAATTTTGAAAACCATAAAATCTTTTAAGGGCTAAAAGTCAAAGGTAAATTTTGTAAGGACTTTTTCCTAAACCCTAGACTTTAAGAGAGTTGAAAAGGTATTTTAGCTTAAATTAATTTATGACTAAATTAGGCGATAGAAATTAAATACATTAATTTAATTGGTTGGTTATTAAATTTAAAATAAAATTTATAGGTGATGGTAAATTTATAAATTACCAAGAGGTAAAGGTAAAAAGGTTATTACTAAACAGTTATAAAAGAAAATAGAAAAGAAAAGGAAAAGTATGAAATGACAGATTTACCCTTGAGGCATTAAAATTTCAATTTCCTTTCTTATCTCCCATGACCATGCACGCGACCTTCTTCCTCTTATACTTTCTCTCTCTCTCTCTCTCTCTCTCTCTCTCTCTCTCTCTCTACGTGAGTTCTAGAAGGAAATCAGAGGCCGATTCAACGTTGAAACATAAAATTGATATTGTCTTAGGAATCGGGGAAGCGAGGTGAGCATATATGTGGCTTCAATTTCATGGTTCTCTCTCTTTAGCTGAATGTGGGTTGCTTGGAGGAGGTCCTATTTTCATTTTATGGTGGTTTCAGAGCTTGATAATGGCTTTTATGGCAGTGGTATGTTGATCGACTCATAGGTTTTTTTGTTTCGGTGCTTGTAGGTGTGAGAACGAGCATCAAAACGCCACTAAGTAAAATGAGACTCGAAGTCGGAGCTGGAATAGAGGATTGTCAAGCCGTGGGTCACGATCGGCACCAAGAACAAGTAACCGAAGCTTGGAATCAAGGTAAGAGGGGTGTTTGGTGTTAAAATTAATTAGAATTGGGTATCAACTCTAATCAGGGTTTGAAATGAAAAATGTAGTTAATGAGAATTAGAAATTTTGATAGGTTGGTGTAATATAAAAATTAATATGATAAATTTAGGTGGGTTAAGGAATGACGATATGCGATGACTTATGATTAGGAAAAATGGTGGCCTTTAGAACAATATAAATTATGTCGATTAGTTTATGGCGTATGATAAATAAGAAGGTATGAGTTATGATTCAAATTATGTATGGTGAATGAAATGAGATTTTGTAGTTTATTATGACGATTATGCTTATGAGTTTTTAGTGGTGGTGTGAAATATGATTTGATGATTATGTTTTGTGTAGTTAATAGTGATGTGTATGGTGATTTGATGTATGCATTATGGGCCTGGTCTATGTGACCGCCCTTTTTATTTTAAAAATTGATATTTGATGATGATTTAATAATATAAGGAGTTATTTTATACAGGGGCCGAGTCTGTATGGCCTCCTTAAATAATTGAAATATAAGGCTTTTATGCCATTTAATCAATAAGAAAGAAAGTTTAAAAAGAAATTATGTGATTGAGGACGACCAACGGTATGTTTCGCCCCTCGCTTTTAGCTCCTGTGGTTAACCAGGACCCAATTGAGCTACTAAGTAGTCAAGTAGGGCCCAACGGTTAAGGTGGAAAGTGATAAAGATTTATAGGTGGTGATTGTGACAAGTTTACCCCATGTCCAATTATAGTAAAATTGAGTGTCGTTCCACTAGGGGACTATTGAAATTTGGAAACTTCAGTTCGAATAATTTGAGCGGTAAAAAAGTTGATTTTCATTATGATATTACAACTAAAAAACTAAACATAAAAACAAGCATAAATATCATTCAAATTAAGGAAATTTCAGATAGAAAGACTGGGATTAGATTTCATCTATCTCACCCAACTGAACCCTGGATGTATTCATATAAATGGTATTTAAAACGATCAATTTTTACGCAACAAATCAAAAGTCATTCGTTTCGATTCATCGAATACGAAATCCAAAGAAAACTCCTAAAATATCGATTCCTCAATCATTTTAAGTAATTTTACAGCATTCTAATCAGTTGTTAAAAGTGTTCGATACGTCAAAAGCTATTCTTAACACCTGAGCTATCGAGTATTTCATTCATATCAATTTTGACAAATCATTTTCCAACAACTTATGAAAACTTAATCAGGAAACTATTTATCCAATAGAATCAAGCAATAAGCATAGAATGAAACACCAAAATCAATGAATTGAAATACCATATATATAAATATAAAGCCAATGCATGTTAGGCTCGAATCGACTACATCTAATCCCATAAAGAGGTTTAGCTACTCATGGTAGCCATTATAAACCACAAAATTAGAGAAGAGGGGGAAGAAAACAGCTTTCGCGACCTTCGTAACCTTTCGCAAGAGAGAAATGTAGAATTGTCCCTTCGCGTTCCAACCTCACTACTTAGAAACTCGATCTTTTTCCTTAAGTATAAATGGCCTCACTCAAGTGAGCTAAGCCTCGCTCAAGCGAGAGCCAGTTGTAGTTATTGAGTGAGCTGCTTTGGTCTTCAAAGTCTCACTCAAGCGAGCATAGTCTTGCTTAAGTGAGAAACACCCTGTTCTAATTCCTCTGCTTTCACCTGAGTAGAAATTTCCTCGCTCAAGCAAGATAAGTCCCTGGAGTCTCTGTCTAATTTTCGCTTGAGCGAATTGGTTCTCGCTCAAGCAACAACATTTCTGGCTTCTGTAACATTCTCGCTCAAGCGAGATTCTATTTGATGCTCTCTGGATGTTTTTTGCTTAAGTAAAACACACCTCGCTTAATTGAATGCCTTCAATGTGCCCTCTGTCTTTTTCTCTCTCAAGTGAACAAAGCCACGATCAAGCGAGAGGCTCGCCCAAGCGAAACTAACTTTCGTTTAAGTGAGATACTCCAGTTTTACTTTTAATTTTTGCCACTTTAACCATTTCTTCCTCCAATTCCCTGTTTACCCATATAAAAGTAACAAAATAAGGATTAAATGCTATTATAGCTAACAAAACCAAGGTTAGGGTATGTAACTTCAATTTCTTGCTGTTTTAACAAATAATTCACATTAAATCCAGCAGTTTCTCAGCATAACTGTTCAAATAACAAAAATTTTCAATCAATTAAACACTTATCAAATATGGAGAGCCAAGTTAGGCTCGTTGGACTAAGTCGGGTTCACAGGGTGTCAAGTAGGACCCTTAGTTAAAGGTCGATTCTTTTAATATCCAGATACTAGCGTATTATTATAATTGCTTGAAAGTCAGTTGTGCTTTGCATGATTTGACCTATGTGATGTTGTATTGGTGTTTATTATGTTGTTTGTGATGACGAAATGAAAAGGAAACTATATCCGTGCATATGATACTTTAGATAGTCAGTGAACTTGTTATGATGCTATTATAGTAATATATTTGGTGATTATGTAATTCAATTGAGTATTTGAAAAGAGAATGAATTATGTTGGCGTATATGTTAAATTTTGGATGTGATAATGAGTTTAAGGTTAAATCTTTACCTTTCACACTATTTGTGAGTTTTAGATTAATTATTATTTCCAAACACTCACCGTTGTTATAGTTTATTTTGTTTTAGTAACCAATACTTGGGAAGGCGTGGATTCCCAAGAGGAAAGCGCCAAGTGAAGAACGAATGTCAAGGATGGAATTGGAGACAATGAGATTTGTTGTAGTGATGATCTTTGATGAATTTAATAGTTTAGTGTGTGGAATCTTGAAGTTAACTGCACGTTATGTGTTACGTTTAAAATTATGATGTTGAATGTTAATATTCATATGCTCACTTAAGATTTGATTGCGATAATGATGTTTAATGTTTATGTGTGAAAGATTGATGATAGTGAATTAGGATTTGGAACTTGATGCATGTATGTTATTTGGCATGGAGCCATTTTGATTGATGATGATATCATATAGGCAGGTGAAATGTGTTTGTGTATATGTATGGATACAAAGGTAATTATGTTGAACATAGTGTAAGAATTGAGAGATTGATAAGGATTGATGGATTGATGACTGAGGAAATGACATTTTGCATATCAGGTGAAAGATAAGCTAAAATAGGAAACGGAGGGGTGAAAATGAGATCCGGCGAGAATTAGAACTCCGGAGGAGACCAATAGGTCCCTACAACCATTTAGAACTTGTATGCATGGCCCTTGATTGAATTGGAGTCCATTTACTAAGTTTAGTGCATAGTGTATTTTATATTTGAGTGAAATACATTTTGGTGAACGGACTACACCAACAGGTCTGGAATGGGGAAAACATAGTGCCCATAAATTTTGGTGGTAATCGGAGTTAAAATGGACAAGTTAGGATGCGAAGAAGTTAGTTTGGAAGTTAAAATGTTGATATTTCCATAAAGCGAGCCAATTATCGCTTGAGGGAGTCTGTGAGTGATTTAAGAGTGTTTTTTGGGCAAATTTTGCTCAAGAAAGGATAATCTTGCTTGAGCGAGAGGCAAATGGTCAGGTTCTAATGGACTTTAGCTCAAGCAAAGGTATTTTCGCTTGAGCAAGACTCATAGGTGATGTTTCTGTCAAATTTTTGCTCAAGGGAGCTAATTTTTGCTTAAGCGAGAATCAAATCAGTTTTTGTTTTCTTCACAAAAGTTGTAGATAATTGAGTCACAGACGTTTTGCTACTAGAATCACGTCAATCGAAGGTCTGTAGCTCGAGTTATGCCTAAAATACTATAGGGTGTTTAAGGAGAAATTTTATGTGGACTGGTTTCACTTTTCCATGATTTGGGCAACCTTAGGGGCATAATTGACCTTCATACCCTTCATAACATTTTTAGATAATTGAGTTATGGAGGTGTACCGATTAAATTTACCTCGATTCAAGTTTTGTGGCTCCAGTTAGGTGTAAATTGCTGGGCAGTATGAAAGGGCTAAGCGTGTTAGCAATTTTTTCTTTCAACTTTTTCATATCATGGTTTAAATTTTTGGTGTCCACCATATTATTTAAGGTGTATTAAACCTAAAATTGGGTGTAAATATATGATTTAAAATCAAATAATTAGTCAAATGTTACATATATTCTATATTTATATTTATCTATATTTATTTATATTTTATATATTATTATTATATAAAGTAATAAACTATTTGGTATGAGGATAACACAATCAGTGTTAGTAACAATGTCAAGTCTCTCCTATATATTATGCCTCTTGATACATTGGGGAGTCATACGTCTTGGTGTCTGATCTCTAGTTATCACACCGGTCTTATCGTATTGATGGGCGAAAGATGATGTCACCTACAATGAAACTATTATGCTCAAGTTAGTTCAAATACTTAATATCAAAGCTCAGACATAAATTAGATAGCACAACACACCTTGGTGGGTCATAAATGGAGAGTATTTATAGAGTTTTATGGCAGTTAAGTCCTATGTGGCATTGTGTCATATGTGGTGTTGTGTCAATACAAATCTGTAAATTATGGGAAAAACTGACATCTCTACAAAAATTCCTGACAATCTTTGTAGGTTAGTTACTAGTGTACCTATAACAAATCTGTTAAAGATCGCCATGACACTAGTCTTCAAGACTCCAATCATAGTCTTAGGATCACGTTGATATGATGACCGGTGTTATGAGATGCCCATCAAAGAGGCCTGTGCTACATAGGTCAATGGTCCGGTGTCGAATGTTGAGATCAGTATGTTGCGTCTAGTCCCTTCAAACTTAAAGGATTTCCACTATTGTAAAAACTCCTTTTACAATTTCAGCATTAAACTGTGCCATAAGTATTCTTGACTCCAGTCACTCCTGACTTAAACCCAAGTATTATTTCAACAAGCCACTCCTGAATCAATCCCAAGTATTCTTTCAAAAGCCTCTTCAGGCTACAAATTATTTCCTAATAGAAACTAAAGGCTAGCAACACACTAGACATTTACACAACTACAAATTTGGATGATAGATTGTGTTTGGTGTTTCTGAGAACTTAGTGTATGAACAAATACAATAATATGAATAGATACGCTAAGTAAGAAAGTAAAAGACCAATGTTTACTAGGTGCAAAACTACAAAAAAAGGTCTTTGCTTTTGAGACAAAAGCTAAGAATGAAGAAGTATGCTTTGTGAACTAATTACAATAATTTCTTCAAAGGTTTCAGAAGTTCTTTACTTCAATTTTTGAATCTTTTCATATTTATAGTTTACTCAAGGTGACTGTCTGGTATTCTGATGAAGAGACATAGTCATTGTAGACCCGTTGAAGAAGCTTTAGCTGTTGTGAGTATCAGACCTTTAGAAGTAAGGAGATGTCAAAAGGCCTGGTATGAAGAAATTATTAGAGCTTGCACTGAAATGGAGTTCCTTGATATTTTCAGAACAAAAGTCCTTTTGTTAGTTTTCTTCTTCCAACTAAAACACACAAAGTGTATACGGTTGACCTTTTATAGCTTCCTGATACAAGAGCTGGTTGTTATGAGCTTTTTCTGAAATGCACAGAGTAGCTACATTGGTTTCTTCCCAAGAAAGCTTTGGTTGCTTCACTGTTTTATCTTCTTTTTTTAGATGATAAAGATAATTTTTCTTGATAAGAGCTTGATTCAGAGCATCATCAAAAAGGAATTTGACTGTTACTTATTAAGAGCTTGAAGTAACGTTCTTGTTACTTCAAAAGTCTAAGGTCTGATTGACTGTCTAAAGGTCTAGTCGAACACACCTTAGATCAGACTTTTCTTGAGAATGGTCTAGAATCATATTATCCTTGAAATTTCTTATAGGATTTAAGGTAAACTTTTCCATTTGATGGACTTCCCCTTTATTTGTAATCAGTGCACTTAATGTTTATATCCTGAAACACTTGATTGAACAAGCTAGATAACACATGAGAAAACTTTATTTAATTTAAATGTCTTGATATATGTTATTAACAAATCTTTAGGTCTGGTTAAATGATAATCAATAATTTCCCTTTATAAACAAAACTTTGTTCCAACATTTCTTATCAAAATTTGGCATTAAACTCAACCACTAAGGTTAGATTCATTTCCACCCACACAAGCATGCCTCCTTTAACTTCAAAATTCTACATAATGTAGAATATTGACCGTTGAGTAACTTTCGCGCACCCTAACTTATTCATTTAACCTCTAAATGCCATCAAATTTTAACACAATCTTATTCATGCTAATTGTGATATATTGCCTCAAACTATACCTAAAAATTTAAACAAACGAGGGAGTTGTGCAAAAAATTCAATTGGGCTATTTATAGGTCATTTGGACCTACCAAACCATCCAATACCTATTCAAAAAGGTCCAAAGCAATCCCACCACATTTCAAATTCATTAAGGATGCTATCCAACCCATCTAGAAGTTCTAAAACCTCACAGATTAAAATATGACCTATCTAGTTCCCATTTTAGACTTAATCCTTGACTAAAATCATATATTCTCACATCCATTGCTATAATTCACGTACCACACCAATACGTTAATTCACAATACGTAAGTTCATTACTATGCCAATTATCATCACATATCAGATGACAACCATACATTGACAATTCTTGGACATAAGAGGAATCATTTCCTCATCACACGATATTCGCATGGCATAAACTAAACCTCCAGTGAGGTGTCAACTAGATATCCACTAGCAATCATACGGTTATTGTTTCACATATCAGCATGTACACTAAAGCATGACATCAAAACCTCAAATTCATCTTTTAACATCTCATATATAAATACTTGTGATCTTAGGTCAATCAAAGATAAACCATACTTTCACATATCAACTAAACAATGTTATTTGCATGTTCACATCAAGTACCACCATAAAATAGTCAAGTACAAATCCATCTTTGGCATTGCATTGCTTCCGCTTCCGAGCTCACTAAGCGATATCATCACCCTAAAAACTGACTAGAATGAAGGTTGAAGGGTGAGTACCACCTAAAGTAGTAAATAGTAATTCATAATTATAATTATAAGTGAATTATGTTATTCTATCTATTATAACCAAACACAACAACATATGATTTACAAACCATATATCATTATCACTTCAGTCCCAAATATCACCAGATACCTCTAATTTTTCCAATGCTTATATATACATATATTTCTATTCTCTCGATGCAAATGATCGAATATCATGGACTTTCAAAATCATATTCTTTTCAAATACATAAAAGCATGCAATGTAGATTCGACTTAATAAAGGATAAATATAAGTGCCAAAATAGATAATCCACACAACAAATCCGAGTGTTATAAATTAGTGGACATCCTAAGTAACCACACAACAAATTTGAGTTCTATAAGTGGTGGTACCTTGAGAACCGCACAACAAATCTAAGTGCTATAATTGGCGGACCCATGTAATAAATCTGAGTGCTGAGCGAATCAAAGCACTATAGTAACCAATGCATATGATGTCATGAGTCAAATACAATATACATGTGTGCGAATCAAAACGCAACTTCCCATAATAGAGACATCATAGCCTAGCTCCACTAACCTCAATTATCATTAATTCAACATCCATCACATTGCATAAGCAAGATTTATTCCACCGAGCTAACAAATAAGAATACAAAATACCAATTAGCATAAACATCATCAACACTATCATAGGCCATTATCAACAATAAAATTAATGGCATTTCGTGATTTAATTCACATAATAATCTCATCAATATTTATCAAGCATTAGGCTTCAATTTACAAATATTACTTCATGACACAAACAACAATTATACTTATATTTTGCAAGATTCATATTTTCGGGCATCATTATTCAATGTAAACTTTTTTAATTTTAAAACCCGACCTGAAAATAAAAATTCCTATCGATACTTGAATGATAAACCTCATCGTAAGTCAACACATACCTTATAGAGATATCCGACTTTCTGAACAAAGTTTCGATCTCAATTTAACTTTGAGCGTCAAACCCCTTCATTCGAATAATTTTGAAAAATTAACATAATTATTCTCGCAACTTATAAACCACCGAAACACAAGAATTAAAGCTAGAATGCTAAATCGACGGGGTTTTGAAAAGGGTTTTATTTATTGAAGGTTACGAAACATGTTGACAAAGCACCGAAACCGCCTTGGAACTCCAAAATCCTTTTGATGATCTCTGAAAGCGAACCCCAACCACTTTTCGATGATTAACCAAAGTGGAACTACGAAAAATGAAAGAGTGGGTTTACGACTTTGATCACCGAAAAAGAAATAAAAATGGCACAATTTGGGTCCTTACCTCGAAGCTTAAAAATAGAGTTTTGAGAGCTCAAGCTTTACCTTCACCTCAATGGTAGTCACACCCTAGAGAGAGAAAGAGAAAGTGAAGGTGAGACCATGGAAATGAGGTGGAACTTGGAAATGAAGGGAGCAAGGCACATGCATCACTAACCTTTATGGAAGCAAGAATGAAAATGGTGAAGAAATGGAGGGGAGGGGCACACGGGTTTGGTTGATGGTGGAGAAGAGAAGATGATTTTGGTGAGGAGAAGAGAATGGAGGGCGTAAATGAGAAAGAGAGGGCACAAGAGAGGGAATGGGAAAGGAGAGTGGAAAAAGAGAAAAAGGAAGAAAAAAGTTAATTAGTTAATTAGTTTAAGTTGGTTAAAGGTAGTTCAGTCCTGTAACCCTTTTGGTTAACTACCAAAACTAACACTCTTTAATTTAAATTCTAAAATTAACCTGATTAATTACGTAATCTAATAAGTTGTTTTAAATTTTAATTTATCAACTCTCAAATAATTAATTAATTAATTAATTATTAACTATTAAATTTAAATCACGTATCCGATTTAATTTTCTAAAATTTCTCAATTAATGAAAATTAAGATGTTATGCAAGTAATTTAAAAAATATATTATTTAGATAATTTATTTAGTTAGGATTATATTAAAAAATGATGTTTTAAGTTTTATAGATAAATAAATAGTTTTTATTATACTCAATGAAAGGAAATTAATTTTCTATATAAAAAATAATGTAAAAAAGCCAAAAATGAATGTGATAAAATAAATTTTCTGAAAGACATTGTTTGTGTCACTCACATCGCGCATGCTTTGTTGGATGTCAGAGAACTGCTTGAGGATAGTTTTGACTCTTTAAGCCAAAGCCAACCCAAATCTGAAAAAGCCAAATTTTGTGGCTTGGAGTGGTCCCTATTATTTATGCCTCACTTAGTTATCCAAGCAAATTAGGCACGCCTTCATCTTAACATGTCTTGTCACTTGGATCAATATCTATAATTAGCATTTAGCATATATCACTATGATCACTAATTGTGCGTGATTTGATTAATTAGCATATATCACTATGATCCATCAAATCCTGCAATCGGGATGGCGTAGGAAATTTCACAGTCAAAGCCTCAAAGGTTGATTATTGCATGTTATTCCATCCCCCTCACGTACTGTTGGATTTGAACTTCCATTAAACAAAAAGACTTGGACTTTCATTTTTTCTCATTAAAAATACGCCACTCATTAAAGATTCTTAATTACTATAATTTCATTTACGGAATTCTCCATTAAAATAATAGTGTAACTTGAATAACTAAACACAAATAGAAAAATTAATATTTATATCATATTTTAAAGGATTAAATATTTTTTTCTTTAAGTTTTTATTTTAGTGTTATTTTTTATTAGTTTCCTTTCCTATGTTATTAAATATGTTAAAATCAGTGTATAAATTTAAGTTAAATTATAGGATGTTACTTATATTAGAGACTAAAATACTAATTCACTCTATAAATTAATTGATAAATTAACTGATCAGTGAAGTATCAAAATCTTTAATCTTGGATATTTTTACAGCTTTTATTTAACTAAAAAAATAATTGAATAAGTTAATTTGTATGAAAGCATATCTATTCAATCCATGGTAAAACAAGAAAAGGCATACATTAAAAAATTTGAGTCACTATGATTGTTTCGAATGAAAAGTATTGTATTTTAATTCTTAATTTCATTATGATCATTCAATTTGATTCATTTTAATTTTTTAAATTTTAGAAATTTCCTATTTTAATCCTTCTTGGTGATAAATCTCACCATTTTATTTATCAGAATCTAGAATCTGTAAAATAATTGTTTGGTTAAAAGAGAAGAAAAGCATGCTAGCAAAAAAAGAGAAAAAATGAGACATTTTTCAATATTAAAGGTTAAAACAAGTTAAACTAAAAAAGAAATGGAGAAACAAAGTAAAACTAACCGGTTAAAGGATCAAAATATCAATTATCGTATAAGCTGCAACTAGGGCCGACTCTTTGTCTAGGCAGATAAAGCCCTTGTCTCAAGCTGTCGACCTTCACCAAAAAAAAAAAAGCTGTCGACCAAAAAAAACCTTAAAAATATTTTTATTCACAAATTGTTATATATATATATATATATATATATATATATATATATATATAAATTTTCCTTTGTTTTTTATTGTCTTTTTTGGTGAATTTTGATTTTAACTGTCTAGAAATAAAAAAAACCCATATTAAAAAATAAAATTAATTGTGTTAATTTTTATAAAATAATTATTTATTTTTATCTCTCTCATTTATTATTCTTAATGTTTCATTCTCTTTTTTAAGACTAATATAGGGACATATTAGAAGAATCAATTTAATGATCTCTTAAAATTCTAAATGATGAAATAAATAAAAACAATTTTTTCTCAAGAAGGGGGCGATTGAAAAGAAATAAATGAAATATTAACTAACTATAAATAAAAATATATTTTATAAATAGTAAACTTTGTTCCTTAAACTTCCTTAATTTTAATTTACGATGATAATAATGCGTGCCTTTTCATTTATTTTTAATATAATTTTTTATGTACTTATCATTATATCTAACTTGAAAACGCTTATTTAAAGAAATAAATTTGTATCTTAAAAGGTTAAAAAAATTTAATTTAAGATTTTATTAAGAATTAGAATAAAATATTCTCGGTTGATTCTTTTTGTAGTATATTTATTATCTTTATTACAACATATACTTTTTTTTAACTAAATTCTTTCTCATGATAATGAAATAGGATAAATTCACTCCTTTTTATTGATTAATATTAAGGACAATTTTGGAACTATAATAACATTTAACTAGAATAACTAAATGTCTTAATTAATATGAAGTTGGATAACTGAGTTTTACGAAAAAAATTAAAAAACTTATTTTAATTAATTTCAAAGTCTTATTTTAAAAATCACTTTAGCCCTCTAGTTATGGCTATTCCTTGCTACAACAAATAACATTTTCAAAATTTTAGAGAGAAAATTTTAAAAGAGTTGAGTTTGGAGATTAGTTACAAATAGAGAGAGTATTAGCACCAATATTCACATGTTCAAGACAACAATACCTTAAACTAAATAATGTAATTTTCATGATAATTTGAATTGACCTAAAAATAAAGATAAATTTTAATTTTTCTTATTTTTTTGGTAAAATTAGATTTTAAACACTTGATTAAAGCCCAGGGATATGAAAAACAATTATAATGAATAAATAAATTAAGTAAAATGACACCTAAATAATCACAATAAAAAGAGAATGACGTGAAGCTCTTAGATTATAGACCTATCTAATGTGATATATAGATTGATTACTAAGTTGGTTACAAATACTTTAAAGGGAATGATGGATTACCTGATTAGGCCAACACAATGTAGTTTTGTTCCAAATAGAAATGGTTTGGATAATGTGCACATCACTCAAGAAGTGATTCATTCTATGATAAGAAAGTTAGGTAGGAAAAGGTGGATGGTTATTCACACAGACCTTAAGAAGGCCTATGATAGGCTGAAATTGAGTTTCATCTTGGAGACTCCCAGTGATATTGGAATTCCTAGTTCTCTGGTGGAATTAATCAAGTGGTGCATAACTTCTACTATGAAAGCTTTACACGAAAACTAAAGAAGAAGAAAGTCTAAGTATTATAGGAAACAATTTCGAGTAAAGAACATAAGCTTTTTATGTTTCATTGATTAATTTAAGCATGAGCGAGAGGACAAGAGCAATACTTGAAATAAAGAATACAAAGGCATTCAAACTCAATAGTGATAATAGGATCTGTTAGGGAATCCTATTAGGGTCAGGCAGCGGAAACACAAAGGATTTCCAAGAAAGAATTGCAAACACGTATGTCTCAAAGCATTATGCTAAATTAAAATTTTAATTAGGGTTTACCTATTGTAGACGCAGAACAAGATCCTCGATCGAAGTAATTGTAGCTTCGCCCTTAGGAGTCCACATGAGCACTCCCACCAGAAAACTAACGATCCAAATGCTAGTACGGAATTTTAGTGTAATCTAATTTCTGAGCAGCAGCCTATGAGCATCTCATACTCTATATATAGGCTTAGGTCTTCACCTGAGCTCTCATTAAACATTGGGCTCCTGACTCATTCTAAATGAGTTAAGCCCAAATAGTTTTATTTTCAGTCCAACTAAAATAAAACTATCCTCTGTTGGGCTTACTCTATGTGTGTGACCCTATAGGTAAAATATTTGGTTATATTAATAATAAACTATTTTATTATTAATATAAAATAAGAGCGGTATCTAGCAATACATCATTATGTCCGAATATTATTTATCATCGACATGACCTATAAGTGATAATTATTTTATATATCTATTCCTTTTGTCACGATATCTAATTGGGCCCAAGGCATGGTCGTCGTCATCCTTGTATGGCCCAATTCATTTTACTTGATACCAGAGTAGACTTTATAGAATAAATATCAAATATTTATTCGTCCTAGCATGGCCATGCATTTCATTAGTCTCACTCCATCAAGTGGCCCATAGATATCACTCTTGTCACATAGGAGAGACAAATTTCATCTACATCACTCACATCCCTCTGCATAATTTATCTATTACCTAATCACAATCTTTATGGTCATCTTATTACAGATAATGTTTGATTGTATTAAAATAATAAACTCCTTATGTAGGAATCGTAGTGACTTCAGGTCGAAGGACTACATACCATTATCACATTGAGAACCGTTTATGACACTCATGTAACGATCCATGCAACGTTCTTATGGTGGGTCTGTCCAGTACAACATTACTCTTAATGTGTACCCGTGTAAAGACTTGATATCATATATCCATGATTTGTAAGATCAAATCATCAGTACATTCACACACTAATCTTAATGTATTTACATGTCCCCATGTAAATACTTGATTAGGGATGTTTTAGGAATAATTCTCATGTGACCTATTATTCCAGGATAAATAGCATTTGTCTAAAACTGAAAATACTAATTTTATTAATAAGTTAAAATTGATACATTAATAGCTCGTAGTGCATACACCAACAGGATCTAGACTAGTCAATTTTTTCCTTTTTTCATCATATGTAAAGCTACCTTTTCGAGTGATACTCAACATGCCAATTGTATGGTAATGAGTTTGTTTAAATTTTAAAATTCTCATAACTTTACATGGCAACCAACTAATCAAGAACTTAGATTTGATGGTTACTCATGTCTTGGCCTATAAATATGTAATTTCTCTTTATGGTCTAATATGAAAACTTATTTTAACACTTGTAAATTCTTACTAAACATATAAGCCTACATCGACAGACATGAAAAATAGGAACCAAGAATAAGTGGTTTCTTCACCATTTTCTTCTTATCCAGTCTACGTTTCTTTAAACATCATTTCTTCTCATTCTTCCTCCTAAAATTTTTCCTTCTTTTTGTTTCATGACTTTCTAAGCATCTTCTCAATTCTTATACCCATATTCTTGCTAACCATACTTGAGAACTACATTTTAGATTTTAAGTGTCCACCTTTTACACATAAGCAAAGATTTGATTATAATTAAACTCTTAAGAAGAACATAGTTTAAGAGGATATATGTATGAAGTCTCAACTTGTACATTTATACATTTGTTTGTAATTATATTAACCAAAAGTACATTAAAACATTAAAAAAAGATTGAATACTTGGAAAGACAGACAGTTATCATGTGTTAAAAGGTTGACCTAATCATATTCAGTGTTATAGACCATGCCAACCTACATGATGCAGTCCATATAGCTCCCCAAATAGGTGTATTCTATTTTAGATAATATTTGTGGAGATTCTATGGGGATGTGATGTCAATAAAAGACATTACACCTTTCGAGTAGGGATATAATATGTTGTCCTAAAAGTTTTGGACGATTGGGGTTGAGGAAAGCTAGTCATGTAAATAAAGCTTTAATGACAAAAATAGTTTGGAAAATTTATGTTGATAAAAGTATTGTAGGTAAGGGATGATTAGATCCAAATATAAATGTGGGGATCATAGGTTAATTTAGGTTAAGGGAATACATAAGAGGTCAAATTTTTGGCAAGGTATTTGCTTAGTTTGGCAAAAAATTGAAGATGGTTTTTCCTATAAACTTGACAATGGCAAAATTATCATGGATTTTATGGTAAATGAGAATCTATCTTCTAGTGGGGATTGGAAAATAAGCTAGCTTAATCAAGTGTTGCCTCTAGGCATTTTCTAGCAAAGTATTGCCTTAGCCCTTCCCTCGCTATCCAAAAATAAGCATAAACTAGCCTTGAGTTTATATAATAGAGAATTTACCTTCTCTTTTTCATATAATCCTATGGCCAATCACATATCCGCTCCTAGTAATCTTATTTTTAAGTTAATCTAGGATTGGTATGATCCTCAAAGAATAAAGCATTTGTCGTGGAGATCTTTTTCTAGAGCTCTTTTAACTAACAATGACAAGGTTAAAATATAGTAGGGATGTTAAAATGGGTTGAGCCTGACGATTCGGCTTGCCAACCCATCAAAAAAATGGTGGGTGGGTTATGAAAATTTAGCTTGTGGCTGCACCAAATTTGGCCTGCCTCGATTCACGTTTTGGCAGGGCGAGGCTGGCCAACCCAACAGGCCATTGACTTTTTCCCCCACTCAACTAACAAACACTCACCCATTTTTCATTTTAGCATCATATTACTTTATTTTTTATTTTAATAAATTTTCTCTTATTTGTTTCTTAAAAATAATAAGTTTATTGATTTTATTTTTTTTTATTTTATATTTTTTAGGTGGATAAACTCATTAACTTGCTACTAAAAACATGGTAAAATAAGATTTTTCTTTTAAGTTTGACGGGCTAACCCGCTAGCCTTTTAGCAGAGCGAGGCGAGCCAAAATTTTTGACCTGCCTTTGGTAGGGGCCAAACCTGCCTCACCTTGAATTTGGTGGGTTTTTGATGGGGTGGAGCGGGTTAGCCTGCATTGACAACCCAACATATGAGTTATGATCCAAAGTGTGTCATATATGTAATACTTTAAATGAAAGTGCTGATCATGATTTTAGGGAATGTGGTTTTACTATAAAAGTTTTGGATTTTATGGTTCCAACTAATGGCAAAAAACTAGTTTTTCTCTGTTTCTTTGAGGGTTGGCTCTTTATAAATCTTATAAGTAGTAATAAATATCACATACCTCAATTCATGTCAGCATAGATAATCTTTGGTGTAGGAGAAATGAATTCATCTTCAATTAGGTTTGGCTTCAAGAGGAGATTATGTTTGTCAAGATTAGGAGTTTTGTTTCAAACCTTATCCAAGCTGAGGAGATAAATAAGGTGATTTCTACATATAGGGTTGATCAAGATCCTACTATGGTGTCTTGGAAAGCTCCTGGGTAGAGATAAATTCAGATTAATTCAGATAGATCAATTTCCAAAGAAGAAAAAATTACTTGTAGTGGATCATGAGGGATGAGAAATGTCAGTTTCTTTATGCTTATGTTGTAAATTTAAGTAGTTATACTATCATGTGTTGAATTTAGGGGTATTCTTATTGGAACCAAGTTGACTAAATCTTGAGGTTTTAATAGAATTCAAGTAAAATCTGATTCTGAAGCTATAATCAACTTTGTGCTTATGTTATAAAATTTGAGTAACTATTATCATGGCTGTTGAACTTTGAGGTATTCTTATTGGAACCATGTTGACTAAATCTTGAGGTTTAATAATAGAATTTAAGTAAAATTCGATTATGAAGCTATAATCAACTTTCTTATGTCTAGTATTCATGAGTTTTTTGGTGGAAAATATTCTTGAGGAATCAAGTGGTTTGAAGATTAATTGGTGTCGATGCTCTTAAGCATGGCTATCTACGTAGGGAGATATAGTTTATTGTTATTAGTCTTTTAGCTAATTTTTTGGTTATTGGTTTTATAATGTACCTTTTCTGTTTTGTTCTATTTAGGGTCATTAAGCATTTTCTTGATAAAGAATAATATATATATATAATAATTTATTAAAAATGAAACAAAACTAAGATGTCTCCATTATAATACATGTAGGGAGACACCCATAATGTTGAAGTCATCTCACAGTTGTAAAATGCATGAAAATGATATAGAATAAAAAAATCATACATAAATCACTATGTTTCTTTTCTTCTATCTATTATATCAATTGTTACATTCTTCGACCTTTTTTTTATTTCTCTCATTAAATACCAAAATACAAAAAAAAATATATATATGTACAAGTAACATTATTCAAAATGTTGTGAGATGAAAAGAAAATATAGATAAAGCTATGTTATTTGATTTTTAAAAAATAATAAGAATTACAATATTTTTCAATGAGTGATTTAGTTTATATGAAAAAAGAAGAAAAAATCATATGTGAAACTCATTCATTGCTTCTTATGATTTCTTAAAAAGACAACATCGTTGCTAAGAAGTTTTTGTATGAGAATGGAGGGAGAAATAAAGAGGTGGCTTCTAACACACAACATAACGATAGGTCTTGTACTAATACACAACAACTATTTATCTATTATAATGGGTAATTAACTAATTTTTTAAAATAAATAAAGTCGTCGCGCGTTAATTTTATATTTTCTCAATTTTAAGGATTGGTTAGTTTGAGATACACAGATTAAATAAGGTATCTTCTTCTTCCTCTGTGGATTCTTAGTGTTTGCGACAGAAAGCATTGGGTTGACGATGATTGAATCGAAAAACCATGACTGAAATATTGGGTTTAATCACAGATATTAAGAAATTCATAAACCCTAATTTGTGAGGGAGAAATAGAAGATAAAAAATCTAGAGATAATAGAGTTTAGAGAGATAAAAAAAACAATGAAGTGTAATCTAAAGGAAAAAGTAGGGGTGTCAATTTCATCCAATTATTTGTTAAGTATCCAATCCATCTACGCATAATTCATCCATTTATAAAATAAAAATATGATGGATTTAATGGATTGGATCCCATTTATTTATTGGATGGATATGAATGGATCCATCATAATTATAATCCATTGTATAATCTTCACACTTATGCCTTTTCATTTTATAGATTTTAAGTCACCACACCAACCGCGCATTACCATTTCATTTTATTTAATTATAAGAATATAAGGAGGCATTGCTTTGTGCCCAATTTAAAAAAGGTTGTTTGCAGTGGTGATTCTCTCAAATCTCTTCGTTAGGTGCCACATGTGTTACCTTGTTACTCTATACTTAGTGTGAAAAAAGAAATAAAAAGGAAAAAGTGATCTAATAAAAATATAAAATAAAAGAAAATGATATAAATGAACAATTACTATAATATATGTTTCTGTTATAAATTTGTTATTATATGATAGAAAATACAATGTACACAGAACTAATAAAGATTAGGCTTAAACATATTTTTAGGATGCGGTTGGAAAATGTAACAAAAAAATGTGATTAGAAAAGCTTATGCTAAATTTATGAAAAAATTGGAGAGTAAAAGAAGATAAATTAAAATGTAAGAATATAAAGTGAAAAAATAAAAAAATAATTAAAAGAAAAAATTTAGAGGGTTAAAAAAAGAAATTAAATGAAAAATATGGAGTGAAATTAAAAGAAAAAATTTAGAGAGAAAAAAAGAAATTAAAGTATAAGAATATAAAGTGAGAAACTAAAAAAAGAATTAAAGGAAAAAATTGGACAGTAAAAAAAGAGAAATTAAAATGTAAGAATATAAAGGGAGAAAATAAAAAAAAATTAAAAGAAAAAATTTTAAGGATAAAAAAATTAAGTATGGAGAGAAATTAAAACAAAAAGTTTAGAGAGAAAAAAATTAAAGTGTAAGAATATAAAATATAAAGTGAGAAAATAAAAAAAGAAATTAAGAAAAAAATAACACTATTTTTTAAATGAATGATTGGATATCCATCCATAAAAAAGATGTTAATGGATAGATTTGGTAGATTTAGTTAATTAAGGTTATGGATTGGATGAATATTTCAAGAGTTTTTGAATGAATCATAAATGGATTAATTGATGGATTTTGTCCATTCAATAAAATTTATCTCAAATCTTATCCAAATCATCCATTTGACACCCCTAAAAAAAGTCAAGAGTGATGTTTCATTTGAAAAGAAGAGACGAACAAGCAAAGGGCGATGCTTCGTTTGGAAATAAAGGTGAATGTTGAAGTCTCGAAGGGTAGGGAAAGTAGTATTGAGGATGATAAAGGTTTCAAAGAGAACTTTATACATCCAGGGTCAACCCTTTAAAAATTCTTTAGTTGATTAACTATTCTATTGGTTTTGAATCATTAATTGTTCGATTTATCATTTGACATATTAGTGAATAAAGGTCTTTACCTATACAAGACTCATACTCTATTGTATGTTAGGCATCATCGTAAATAAAACTATCAAGACATGTTCAAATTAGTATTTTATGCAATAAGACAACATAACCAAATGCAAGAAAAACTTCTTCATTAAATTTTTTCTTTCTTTTTCTTTACTTACTATTTTTTCAAGATAAACAAACAAAGATATGATACATTTGTCTAAAGTTAATATATATTAAATTTAATTATATAAATGATACATTATTAATTATTTTAAATAATAATAGAATATAGGAATTAAGCTAAAATATATGTTTAGTCCCTTATATTTTTTAAGGTTTTAACATGGTCTCATTCACGTTTTTATCAAACTAATTCCTTATGTTTTGAAATTGTTTCAAAGTGATCCTTTTTATTCTCTTAGCTAATAAAAGCTTGACTTTTTTTAAGTCGGTTAATGCATAACCTATATAAAAGGTATATTTATGTTGATTTCTATTTAGAATCAAAGTAAAATATACTTTTTATATCGGGCCTTTTAAATCAGTTCACAACAAAAATGACTTAAGTATATTTTATACCGTTTTCAACAACCAACTTAAAAGTTAGTTTACTTGAAATATTAGGTATTAAGTTGAAACAAAAAAATATGGAACTAAATTAACACAAAAAAAATATATGTGACCAACTTGAATCCTAAAAAAAAATAAAGGACCAAACAAGTATTTTAAGTTTTAGCCTAAATACTTCATATGTATAGATAATGATAAAATTGCACCGCTTCAAGGTTGAAAGTTGGAATGAGATATTAAAGATCTAACTATTGAATGAGAAATAAAAATAGCCTAGAAGACAAATAATATATATTTTGATATAACCTATTCGTTATAATCACTTATTAAAATAAAAATATTAATTAAGATAAAATAATCACTTATTAATTGATAATTAGTTACTTAAATTTATATTTAATTACTATATATTATTTTAAAATAAAAAACTTTGGAACCTAAAATAAGGGATTCCATTACTTTACCCTAGAAAAAAATAATCTTAAGAAAATTTGAATTAGTATGAAAAATAGAGTCAATAAATATAACAAACATAAAAAAGAAACGACAAAATTAATTTAAAATATTAGAAGAAACTATTAACACGAACAAATGTTGATTGTTATAATTATTAGCAAAATATATAAATTGGAAATAGAAAACCAATTAAAGATACCTTAGAATATATTTGGATGAAGTAGTTGAAATTTTGAATTTGATAATTCAATTCCTATCATTTAATTTTCATGGTTGATAAAATTATTTGTTTATATAAGGTAATTTGAATTTTTTTTATTTTTAAATTTCTTATTTGGATTTAGATTTTTTTGGTGGCTGTGTTGCGTTGGTGATGATGATGAGGATAATAATGGTAATGACAGTCGTGCTAAAAGTGACAAAGATGATTGTGGTAGTGTTGGTGATGGTGACAAAAATAATGATAATAGCTATGATGATTATATATTATTTGTTCTTGAAATTTCTTAATGGGAGAAATCTGTATTATTTAATTTGTTTTATATATTGATAAAAATATAAATAAAATATAACAATACATATATTTTTTATAATAGGTTAAATATCTTCTTTGGTCCCCTATCTTTTGAGTTCGCTTCATGTTGGTCCCTTTTGTGTTTTTTAGTTTTAAATTAGTCTCTTATTTTTTAAAAATTTTTTAGTTTGGTCTTTGTTAGTTTTAAGTTAACACCGTAAATGATGTAACAAATTTAGGACGTGTGTCATAATTTGAATGACACATGTGTCACAAACAAACCTAGACATATGTTGAAATTTGGTTGGCTGGTGAGTTAACTTAGAAATTGAAAATTTATATCATATTAATAATATATATCACATTAATATTTTAAATATATTTATGGGAAATATGTTTTAAATTATATAATTATATTATAATATATTAAATATCTTATAACATATTAAACATTTATAATTTCTTGCTTAACTCCTCAACCAATCAAATTATAACATGTGTCTGAGTTTATTTGGTGACAAGTGTGCAAATCAAATTATGACATGTGTTCTAGGTTTACCATCTCATTAATGGTGTTAGCTCAAAATTAATGAAAGAACAAATTGAAGCTTTTTAAAAATACAAAAAAACTTGAAACAATATCAATAGGTAAGAGACTTATAGATGTATTTAGCCTTTATAATATGAAAGAATATAGTAAAGTTTTTTGATTTAATAAGTCTTTGAGATTCAACTCATCTAACTTTTTATTTATAAAAAATGAATATATGACATTTTTCTTTCCTATGAAAGAAGATAACATTTCTCATTTTGCATGTAATTCCTCGTTAAGAAAGTTAAACCTAAAACCAAAACCAAGAATAAGAAAGTCTGATTAATTAAATACTAACAATGATTTTTCCTATCTGAATATTCCACCATTAACGTTTGATTCCGTTGACGTGTTCTGTAAAATATAAACTCGCCCACCACCTCTGTTTCTACACCATCCAAAATGGTCTTCAATTGTGTGTAAGAATTAGGACACTCAAATAAAGATATGTTAAATAGTTAATAACAAAGTATTTTAAATTTATTTATTTGTATAAAAATATTCATTAACAAAATATTTTTTAATTTATTAAGCATAAATGCGTATAACTATTTTTCAAACATATAATAGTAATTGTTATAAAACATGACAAAGCTCAAGAGATATGAAGATAGAATTTGGAAATATGTGAAATCATATTCTATTAGAATGGTAAAATTTAAGGAGGCTAATGTGATTCTTCATGTTCTAAAAACCTGTGAAACCGCTATTAGATAAAAATCAACTTAGACAAGTCTAAGATCTCTTGTAGCTAAAATATAAACACAGAGTTAGTAAGTTAAAACAACTTAATGGAAAATCAGAGCTTTGTATACATGTGATTAACATATGCCAAGTTAGTTTTAGTTGTTTTGAGTATTATTATTATTATGCTTTATGGCCTATGATAGCTTAGCATGTGACATTCATATTTTAGGTAAATTTAGTGTTTTATTTTGTGCCTAACTAATGTGAATCAGTTATATTCAATATCTTCTTGATGAATTTTCCTCTCTCTCAAATGTTCTCTCATCTTTTCTTCATGGTATCAAACTAGTGAGGTTTCAGAGCTTAATATCCTTCTTCTATGATGCGTACTGACAACTCCAACACTAGAAGAAGAGTTCCACTTCCAATCAATAATGATCCATCGTAGAACCCTCCTTCATAGCTTTCATTCACCCTGGTGAGAATCCATCAATTGCCTTGGTCACTCCCACTCTTACAAATAATATTTACTACACATGATCTAATTTGATGAGAAGAACTTTTGTTTTGAAAAACACAAATTTAAGTTTATTGATGGTTTAATTGTAATGCCTACTCAATTCAATTTAATGTTTGATCTATGGAAGTGTTGTAATAATCTTTAGCAGGAATTAGAGAACTATTATCCTACTCCTAACTTCAACTATCTTGTTCTTTGCTCATGTTTGACTATGAGAAACATGAAATTATACAAGGAGCAAGATAAAATTATCAGGTTTTTGATAGGATTGAATGATGAATACTCATCAATTCTATCTCGTATCCTGATCATGGATTCTTCACCTACCATGAATAGAGTTTTCTATATAGTCTTTCAACATAAAAGCCATAACTGTTTTGGTTCCAGCTTTGTAGATGAAGGAAGGATCAATATCAATTCTATAGATGTAAAGAGAGGCTATGGAAGAGGCAAACTGAAGGTTTTCTCTTATTGTGGAAAAGAAAGACAAACATGGGATGTCTATTACAAGAAGCATAGTTATCCTTTAAGCTTGAAGAAGAAGGAATTAACTTTGTGAATTATGCTAATGTAGATGATGTTTCATTGAATATGAGGGAAGTATGGAAGAATGTGATCCTAGAGGGAACATGTTAATTGATGAACAATATAAAGGTTTGTTAATTTTGCTTAAACAAGTGGATACTAGAGGCAGTCACACTCATATTTCTAATAAGCTTTTAGTCATAAAGCAAACAGATCAGTCACGACATGAAATCACTACTACTACTATTGGTAATGTTAATTGGATCCTTAACTAAGGAGCTTCAGACCATATAAGTAGCTATTTATCTTTGTTCAAGCATTATAGTGAAGTTGATGACTTAATTATCCACCTACCTAATGGCAATACCCTAACTACTAAAGTAATTGGCATGGTGAAGTTATCACCAAACCTTGTTCTATATAATGCTCTCTATCTATGAAACTTTTCTCTTGATCTGATCTTAGTGTCAAAGTTATGCATTGATCTAGATTGTAAGCTAATTTTTTATGATGGTTGATGCACTATACAAGAAAGGAAGAAAAACTTTATGATTGGTTTGGCTAGACTACAAAGGACTCTTCCATCTCATAGATAATGAAGTTAGTGAGTTTTCTTCTTATGTAGTGAATTCATGTAATGTAGAGACAAATCTTGGTATTGAACCTAGTATACACCCATATATCCTTATTAATAGCCTTTGGTATTTCATATTAGGGCATTGTTCACATAAGAGATCTACTTTAATGAAAGGTAAGCATGACTACATCACTTATTCAGATTGCATTTTATGTGATGTTTGTCAAATGGAAAATCAAAGAAAACTTATTTTCCCATTTAATAATTTAGTCACTAGTCAAAATTTTGAGTTAATCCACATTAATATTTGGGGACCATTTTCCATTGTTTCCGTCAATGGCAACAACTATTTTTTTGATAATTGTTGACGATCACTTTAGATTTGTATGGATTATTTTAATGAGGAATAAATCTGAGGCAAGGAAAAACGTTTAGGACTTTGTGAAGCTAGTAAAGGTCCAATATAGTGCCAAGATAAAAATAATCAGGAGTGATGATGGCCTAGAGTTTGTTATGCCTTTCATTCTATAATGGAAAAAGGATATACCATGAGACCTTTTGTCTTGAGGCCCCTTAGCAGAATGCTAAGGTTGAGAGGAAATATCAACATATCCTTAATGTTATAAGGGGTCTGATGATATATGCTGATCTACCAAAGAAGTATTGGACTTATGCCATATTGCATGTAGTGCACCTCTTCAACAGGGTGTCGACTTCCATCTTACATAATAAATGCCCTTTGAAGTCTTAACTGAAGATATATAGTTTTTATAATGACAAAGGCATGTGTTAATATGGACCTATCTATCATGAAAGCAAAAAAAATGAAGAAATTAGTTCAACAAAGATGCATAGAATGATAGGCCAAGGATTGAAGAATTAAACCTCAGAAGATCTTAGAATTTATGTAAGGTTTACTCAAATATAAGCATGGCCTTAAAACTCATATAAAACCTTAACAACATGCATTTGAAAAGTATTTTCATAAATTTATAAAACATGTAATCGATTACCACTTTTGTGTAATCAATTACACACTTGAACATTAGCATTTTATTTGAATTTTAAATCATTGTATTTGAATTTTGACTTTGTAATCGATTACCACTTTTATGTAATCGATTACCACTGCATCAGAAATGCAGAAAAGATGCATCTTTTCATGGTTTCTTGCCTGAAAAGTCATGTCATTTCATCCAAACTTTTGAATCAATACATCCTTTTGTAAGGGAATATTTTCAACAATCAAATACATCTTTTCATCTTCTATAAATTTAGTGAAAATCAATCACACCAAATGGATTTTGACAAGCATTTTTATCATTCTTTAAAATCCAAATTAAGAAACACTCTATGATGATTTAAGACCATTTTGTCACTTTAAGTATAACCATTAGTGAACTTCAAGTTGTACTATCTACTCTTCAAGAGAGAATTTCAAGTTGTATACTTTTCTTTATTAAGTTCATCTTTGTGGGTGAGGCATCTCACTTTAAGTTTGTAATTTGGGTAAGGTATCCCAAAAAAGTTAAAAACTAGGGTAAGGCATCCCAAAAGAGTTAAACACTAGGGTAAGGCATCCCTAGGAATAAGTCAAGAGTGAGACATCTCTTGCAAAGTTCAAGACTCAACATAAATGGAGAGGGATCCCAAGCTGTTGAAGTTCTTGGTTGTTTTATTGTTTAATGGTATATTAGAAATATCAAGGATTGCTTGAAAAAACTGGACGTAGGCAAGTGTTTGGCCGAATTAGTATAAAATCAAGTTTGCACTTTCTTATCCTTTATCTCCATATATTTTATTGCTTCTAATTTGAATTAATCATTGCATACTAATTTAACAAAAAGAACATGTCATTTGCTTAAAATTTTTAAAGCTCAATTCACCCCCAATTGAGTTCATAGAGGCTGCTTGAATAATATTAACTGGTTCACAACCTGATTTTTTAAACCTTAAGGTTTTTGGCTCTATTTGTTACACATTTACATTGAGAGTTGGGAGAAAGAAGTTTGATCCAAGAATTAAGGCTTGTGTTCAAACCTAACACTAAGGGATATCTCACTCTTAACCTAAAGTCTCATGCAAAGGTTGTTTCAAGGAATGTTATTTTTCACGAGCAACATTTACCATATAGGAATCAAATCTCTACTCACTCTTGGAAGTACATTGTTGAGCCAATATCTGCCCCTTCAAACCAACAAGCTTTTTGTAATCCTCATACACCTACACCTGCTGAGCCTTAGTCATCAATCGCTCTTAATACACCTCCTCATCTAAAGCTGCCTAATCCTCATTTTTTTTGCTCTATGCATACTAAACCTGGAGAACCTTTACCAAGTTTCAACTTAAAAGGGAGTAATGGAAAATCAGAGCTTATGTGGATGTGACTAGCATATGCCAAGTTAGTTTTGGTTTTTATGAGTTTTGCTATTATGCTTTATGGTCCATGATAGCTTAACATGTGGCCTCCACTTTGTATAAATTCAATTTTCCATTTTGTGCCCAATTAATATGAATCAATTACATTCAAATCTTTCTCATGAATTTCTCTTTCTTTCTTTCTCTCTCTCTCTCTCTCCCTCTCTCTCTTAAATTTTCACTTACCTATGGTTGAGCATCATTCGAAGTATTTGTATCTTTTTACTCTGGTGGGAAAATAAAAAACCCAAATATTTAACTTCGTTTGGTAAAGGGTTTGGAAGAAGTTGAAGGGTTAAAAGAAGAAATTTCTATCTAGAGTAGGTAGGGAAGTTCTTACTAAATCAGTGGCATAATCTATCCCTACTTATATTGGGGTTTAGGGTTTTATTGGAGTGATGATGATTCCAAGCGCAGAATTTATTGGATGAGTTGGAGAAAATTACCTTCACCCAAACCTTTAGGTTGTATTGGTTTTCATAATTTCCACTTCTTCAACTTAGCTCTTATTATGAAGCAATGGTGAAAGGTTCTTTCATATTCAGATTCCCTGTTGAGTAGAGTTTTAAAGACACAATATTACCTTAAAATTAATTGTTTAAAAGCTAAAAAAGGTACAAGGCTAGCTTTATTTGGTCCAATATGTTATCAACCTGTTTTACTATAAGTAAAGGCTTCTTTTGGAAAGTGGGAAATAGAATGGACATAAATGTATGGAGTGATAAGTGGGTGCCTAAGGTTACTAATTTTATGATCCTTGTGGAAGATAATCATTCATCGAAATCTTGTGCCCATTATGTGAATGATCTTGTAATGGCAGGGGAACTAGAATGGGATGTTAACCTGATGAAGATGCCATTTTAGAAGTCAGACGTGAAAAGAATATTATCAACACCTTTGAGCCCAAGTCATACGTGTGATCGGTAGATGTGGTCTCTTGAAAAACATGGTAATTATTTTTGTATGCTTGACTTATAGGTTAGTGGAAGAGATAAATTTGGCTCATGCAAAGCCTAGTGAAGATGATCAAACATGGATTTATAGGAAAATTTGGTCAACAAACTACCTTTACAATGCAAGGTCATGGCTTGGAAGATATGTCATGATATTTTATCCCTTAAGTCTAAGCTGATGGAGAAATATATGGATGTTGATAAGTTATATGCCCTCTATGGCATGGAACCCAAAATGGTGGTTCATTCTTTTTGGGAATGTCCTAATTCTTAAATGATTTGGTCTTCTTTTTAATTGGGATATAATCAATGAATGAAAACTTATTTGGCCTGGTTTAAGAATTTGTTTCTGATCTGGTCTTGATATTGGTACCAGGACAAGGACGTAATTTCATCTGTCCTTACTATGCTATCGACACTGCAGGTAGACCTTCAGACTGTAAACCCTGTATCAGGTGCTATTCCTATACCGATATGTCCAGGTTAACACCTCGCACACCAGAAAGCATCCATGTCACCCGACAGAAAGTATAGGGTACAGCTACCAAGGGACGTTTATAGGAGACACGGATCCTCCCGCGTCGTGTGTCAGAATTATACATTGTACAATGTACTATTTATCCCCTGGCCCTACCTGTACCTGACGATTCATTCTCCATGCTCAACTATAAATAGTCCATTCTCGTATGCAGAAACGTTAGGTTGTTCTCATTCTCTATATACTGTTTCATCGCTCGAGCTTTCTTGAATTGAATCCTCATACTTGTTACTTACTTGAGCGTCGGAGAATCTTCACAGGTGGAACCATCTTTCGCCCCCTATCAACGTGAAAGCTTGGTGTTAAGGATCTCCAGGACTTCAAGACTGGTACCTCCCACTGAGATATCAGATACTGATACCGGATACCCACTGTACCGGTGTAAAGATACTCTTTGTAGTTGATTCTTATGGCTGGTCCCACACTGGACCAGTTCAGTTTCACCTTGATGAAGAGATCATTGCATTGTTCTTTAATATATTATATGCTATGTGGATGAGGAGGAATAAAATGGTGGTTGATAAAGTTTGGTTAGATATGGATCGTGTAAGGTCTTTGGTGTTGTCATAAGATTGCAGGCATGATTCTGATTCATATAGTATGCCTTGTTCAAGTCCTCGTCGGTGTTGGTTATTTGCCAATCATGAGCACATAAAATTAATCGTCGATGTGGCTTTAATGGAAGGGGTTGGTACTGGTTGGGGGGGATTTTCAGGGATGAGTTTGAACATATGTTGGCCTCTGCATGCTTTCTCTTGGAAGATGTTATGCATGATTCTCAACTGGCTAAAGTAAGGACATTGTTGTGGGCACTAAAACTTACATGTAGCTTGTATTTCACAATCTCATGGTGGAAACAAATTGCCAAAATATTTGTTCTTGGTGGGCACGTAAAGGTGGTGATGTTTCTTACTTTAATAATGTCTTCAAGGAGTGTGGTGATTTTTCATTTTTCTCATTAACTTCTGTTAAACGTTCAACTAGTAAGGTTGATTTTCTTTCAAAATTAGCTTTTTCTAGATAGGAGAAAGTTTGGATAGAGTCTTATCCTAGTAATTATGAATCTCTCCTTTCTACTAATGCAATTGTTGCTTCTTCTTAATGTATTGGTATTTCCTTTTAAAAAAAAACTTAATAACAACTCTCATAACCAATTACACTCCTAACAACCCTTCTTAAACTGGAAGTGCTAGAACTGCAAGCTTGAGATGAACAATACAAACTCATAAGAAATCAAGGAAAAAGAAATGTGAAATGCCAGGAATATGTTAGCCAAAACAAAGGCATACAAGTATGTAATATCATCAAAGCTTCACGACTAGACAGAAATGACTTTCGACACTTAACCATCTGGTAGATGTAGAATATGGATATTTAGCCACATAATGAGAAGCTAAAGTCATCATTTCATAACCACTTGACATAAGCAACAATTGCTTAACCACTCAACCACAATGAGCATAAGCAAAAAAAATAAAAATAAATTCTAAGGCCAATTATCAAACACCTTCTATGCATCAAAAACCATATCCATATGAGACTGAATAAAAAGCAAGAATATCACCAAACACTTTGTGTGTATAGTAACAACAAGTAGAGAACTGAAGGTTCCTTCAAAGTTTACAAAGATCAAACATTGTCATGGCAAGGAAGGGATAACTAGATCACTTAGAATTCAATACCCTAATCAACTTTGTGTTTTTAAGGTACTTCGTTATGAAATCTGCTACAACCACATACATTTCACCTCCAGCTCCATATCATGACACACCAAATTCATAACATTTGAACATTGCAATAAATGTAGCCAGCAAAATATAACACGTAACATCAACAAAAACATCAAGAAAGTAGTAACACCTTGATCGAGTGATGGAGCTACAATGTGTTCATCAATTTACCGTTATTCCTCTATATTGTAGATTTAAAAGCTTCATGTATTAGATTTATGAAAGACTTAAATAAAAAAGATCATCAAAGTGTAGATTTCAATCAGATCCATATAGATTTAATCAAAAGAAGTGTGAGAGAGGAATAACAAGATCTGAAATTGTAAGAAAAATAGAATATTCTCAAGGAAATAGAAAGAGAAAAACACAAAGCAAGGATCGTGGCAACAAACAAATTCAAAAAAACATTGAAAGATGAGAGAAGAAAGACGAAAGAATGAAAAAAAAACCTAGAAAGTGAAGGGAAACTAAAAAAAAGAATGAAAGAAAATTCAGTAAGAGTTTTTTAGAGCAATAAAAGACATCTCCCATTTAAGGTGGACACCATGAGAGCTCCATAACCATTTAGAAAACATGGTAAAGCTCAAGAGATGAAGAAAGAATATAAAGACATGTGAAATTAGATTCTATTAGAATAGTAAAACTTGATTTTATATTATACAAATATGGCTTTATATAGTCTATATGTTCATTTAACTATAACAAACTAATAGCAACTTTCCTAACCAATTAGATTCCTAGCGGTAATTAAACATCTATTATGGTCTAGTGGTGGGATTTTAGGTAGTCATTCTGGAGTTCTAGGTTCAAACCTATTTTAAATATGTTGTCAAAGGTTTAAATCGTAACGTGTGTATAGAAAATGATTTCTTAATAGAGACACAACATATTGATGATATTTTAGGTTAGCATATAAATTAATTAAATTTAAGATTGTGGAACTTTTAACTTTGAGTACTACTTTAGACCCCAACAACAATTACAAGTTATTCAACATTGATAATATTTACAGGTTAACATATAATTTTTTATTATAATATTTCATTAGCTACTAAACATTTTATCTAATGCTATAATTGATGATATTTGTAGGTTGGCGAGTAGTTTTTATCCTCTTAATTTCATTGATAAAGAAAGAATCTATTTTTTTTGGCAAAGAAAGAAAGAAAGAATTTATTTGAGATTGCATTTAAGACATTATATGATTGATATATGCCTCATAATCAATGTTTTCAAGGTGTTACAACACTTTCTTAATTGTGTCATAAGCTAGCGAAAATAAAAAAGTCATCACTACTTGATTAATAGATTGACTCGTCTTATTTTAACACTTTATATATCTACGATAACTACTACAATAGTTTTTTCAACAATAAAACTTGTTAATCCAAGACTTTAGAGCAAAATTTCTTAAAGATAGATAGGTAGTATATATTGAAAAAAATATTACTAACTTTTTAAATATTGAATCAATCATTGATAAATTTGATTTCAGGAAACATTAATTGTCCAAAGCTTTCTTGAATGATAAAAGTTTTTTTTATTGCTTAATTAGACTTACTTTTTAATGTATATTGACATGATATATATAGTTAGATATGAATATAAAAGTACATCTCATATCATCAAATAAAATTAGCTACCGCCTTGTGTCTATGCTAATAATTTGATTTTATTAGACAAATTCGGTAAATGAATTTTTTACAGCGTATTTCTAGATCGAAAATCAAAATTTCACCACCACCTGAAACGGACTCCACACATTTAACTTAAATGTAATCTGCTGCTTCTCTTTTGTTCTAAAGGTTACTCTCATATTCTGCAAAACATGTGAATATAATAATAAATTTAAAGCAGTAGGCATAGTTTTTGAAACAGAAATATATAAAAATATCAAAGTTAAAACGTTAGAAAAAATAATTGTAAATCGTACAAGTTCAAGCATTGGACCTGCTTAAAGCAATGGAAAAAACAGTTTTTGAGCGAAGATAGGACATGGAGAATGAAATGAACTTTTGTCGGGATGGATGAGGAAACAAATAAAGCATTGCATTTTTGGTTTGGTATTTATTTGCAGTGGATGAGCTGTTCCTTCTATGCACTAAGCATAACATTTTCTACTAACAACCACGTACCCACTACGAAGCTTTGTCCCTTCAATACGGATCAAACCAATTTATTGCACCCAACCAACTCATGTGATTTTTCCTAAAACCAAAAAATCAATTCAAACTCAACCCCGTGTTTTTAATTACCATAATTTCACAAGACAAAAATTAGATTTTTACACATGATGCCTTAACTTCATGTTACCGTCCTCATCTCAAAATAATTATGAGCGGTTAAAAATTTTGGACCTTTTTGGATTCTGATCTCTATCCCCTCACAGCCCCATTTTAAACCTTGGATTTTGTCATTCCAAACCCGTCATCATCACCACCATCTTCCGAAGTCTTAACCTTTAGATTCTCTCTCTTTTTCTTTGCGTTCCCATTTTCATGAATAAGTCATAAAATAAAACAACCACCTTAAACATGCCAAAACTTTAATCCCTCTCCTTTTTTTCCTGTTATATCATTCTTAGAATAGAGAAACAAACAAACATGGAATTAACCCCCAGCACCGCCACCACTCACACCATAGACATAGATACTCAAACCCCACCACAACAAACCCAACCCACCACCAACAAGGACTCAAAGTCTTCATCTTTCACCAACGGCTCCCTCAAGCGCCACACCACCACCGTGCCACCACCGTCCACGGTGGTTTCCTACAAGGAGTGTCTCAAAAACCATGCAGCCAGCATAGGTGGCCACGCGCTTGACGGGTGCGGTGAATTCATGCCGTCCCTTTCTTCCAACCCAACAGAGCCACGCTCCCTCACGTGCGCCGCGTGTGGCTGTCACCGCAACTTCCACCGCCGTGGCACACAAGAATTCCCAAACCCCAATTTCATAAGCTTCTACCACTCACCCCCACCCCCACCCCCACCACCCCATCACGGGCTAAGCCTTAGCACTAGCCCTAGCCCAAGCTCAGGTCCAAGCCCAAGATCAAGCCCATCCCCTCCTCCAATATCTCATCATTTCCCACCCTCTTACCACCACCACTACCAATCTTCAGCACCCAATAACATGCTTTTAGCACTTGGAAATGAGCATCGTCAAAGGAGCTTCAACTTCAGCTATTCTTCCAAGACAGAGAACCCAAGTGGGAATAAGAAGAGGCACAGGACCAAGTTCAGTGAAGAGCAGAAGGAGAAGATGCATAGATTCTCAGAGAAGCTTGGTTGGAGAATGCAGAAAGGGGAAGAAGGATTGGTTGAAGAGTTCTGCAATGGGATTGGAGTTTCCAAAGGGGTCTTCAAGGTTTGGATGCACAACAATAAGAAGAGATCATCGGAAAGTGGTGGTGATAGTTACAATAACAATAATCATCATCATCATGATAATCCTTACAACACAAACAGCACCAACCATGACATTCACAGAGAATAATTAAGGTAGTTTGTTGATTTTTAATTAATGTTCATTTCTGGAATTGTTTTAATCTTGATTCGTTAGGGGACTTGGAATTGGGAATGAAGAAGAAGAACGTAGAAATTTGGGAACTGTCAGGGATAATTTTGATTATTCCTGTCTCAATAATTTATATTGATTTATTTTTGGAATTAATTGATTCGGCTAAGGGTGTAGAAGGGTTTTTTCAGTTGCCATTAATTAGAATGTGATATGATAGTTTTATTTTAATTTGTTGATAACCTCTGTGATTCCATAAATGTTTCACCTTCTTTTGGTGATGGCTCTTATTGCCGTGTCACGTTTTTCTCTTGATACGTACAGGTGGAATTTAATTAAGTAGTTTAATTTGTTTTGCTGTATTTGAAATTATTCATTTACTTCTGTTAAAAGCATGCACCTTCTTTCCAAATGCCCATACTTGTTTGTCCAACACACCGGCTTCTTCAATCTTTGGAGTGCAATCTGTTATGCCATCTGTTGTTTTGTCTTTTTCATATATCATGGGGCATTTCAAATAATTTCATAACTGAAAATACCCATTTAAATAACATCTGATTAAATCGATATTATTAACAAATTAATCTAAATGAATCACTTAATTAATTCATATTTCAATTATTCTGTTGGAGATTTCGATGAGTTAAACCTCTAAAAATTAATTTTTTTGTGACATGTTATAATTGGTTGAATTTCTGAATGACCCCCTCTTTCTGTCTTAATTATTTTACCCGTGAAAATATTTGTTATTTTAGGAAATTTTAAATGATAATAATAATATCTTATGTAAATATTTAAATAAACTTAAATAAATTCGCAAGTATATTCTAATTCATCCTTTATATCATAATAAATTTATTTTAGGAGTATATAAGTGTTGAAAAGATTAGTCATAATATCTTAACATCTAATCAACTCATTTTAACTTTTTCAAGTATATTAAGTTTGTGAATCATTATAAATTATAATATGGTATTAAAACTCAAATGCTTAGTAATTCAGAGTCTTTCATACTTGTTAAAAAAATGAGTCCAAGCTAAAATAAGAAAGGCCTCTGAGATTCCTTGAAAATATGCTTTAAGAAAAATAAAAAACTAGTTTGACTTAAAAGGGGAGTGTAGGAGATGCCTCTTTAGAATTGGGTTAGCATGCACAGTGAAAGTTCAATGAAAATTAAAATTTTGTCCTATTTTGTGGAAAGAAGTTAAAAGGTTGAGGAATAAACAAATAAGTTAGAAGTCTTAATTATATTGAATAAATTAAAAATTAAAAAGGAGTAAAAATATATAATTGTTGGGAGTGTCAACATAATAATACCTTAAGATTTTATAGTTAATTTTACAGTTAACTGTCTTTAAATTAATAAACTAATTATTTTTATTCTTTTAAGTATATTGAAATTTCTAAAATTCTAATATGATATTAAACCTCAAACATTTAACTATGGTGATCTATAAAAAAAACAAATCCAAGTTAAAAAAAAACTTTTGAAGTTCCTTAAGTACAAATTTTTAAAAAAACGAATAAATAAAAATCTTAACTTAAAAATCTAGATAGACCATCTTTCGTCTAATAAAATTGATATTTACTTTCCTAAAAATATTTGGTCTAAAAATACAAGGAGAATGGATGAAAGTTAGGAGGGCCTTGATAATAAATTTAGTTTGAATGATTAATATTTTCCTTTAGTTTTTTGCATATATGCTTTAAATTATTGAATGTGGTGCAATTTTTGGTATGAAAAGAGAAGGAAGATCTATTGAAGTCACGTTGAGAATGACAATAAACATTGTTTAATTTGTCTGTGTTTAGAAGGCAAGGGTGGGTGATTGGTCTTCATAATCTGTTACCTTTCCATATTGGGCTTCGTTCAATGAAACGGCAACTTTTGTGTTTATTTTACTAAAAATTCTCATCATAACTCACCATCAACTTTCTCATTAATCAATAATTGATTAGTTAAGTAGCCCCTGTCGTGAGTTTCATCAACTTGTGTTCTTTTACAATGCCACGTTGTTTCTCTTTCCTTAACTTGTTTTTATATTATTTAAATGGAACTCGATTCGCTTCTCAATTCGAATAAATATATGTTTTATAAATGCATGGGATTCTTCGAATTTTGTTTTGAAATTGATATAAGTGTAATGATTTAATCTGTTCGTTGTTGTAATTGATTAGTTGTAAAATGTTGCATTTAACCTTTCCCATGTACATTTTCTCCACTTCCATAGCTTTGCTGCTGAATCAGTGAACTTATATATATCTTTTTGTTAGTTTTTTTTTTAATTCCTAGGCTTCTGTCTAATTTTTATATTTTTATCGCTTTGCAGCCAAAAGCAGACCAAGATTAAATTTTAATTAAGTCTCAAGAGAACAAGAAACATATCAAAATCACATTCTCAAATTGACAACTTCCAAGATAAACGGATAAATCTTCTAACATCTATTTTGAAATAATGAAATATAGGTTGCACTGTCTCACATGTGAAATGAGCAAAGCTTGACACAAAAAAAATTTATGTTTTAATATCAAGTCAAAATATGGTGAAATAATATTCAAACTAAGAATATAATAAAATTCAAAATATAATGGTCAAATTCAAACTGTTTTAATTGATACAATATTTTTAATATGAAATCTAAATCTAAATAATCATTACCTGCCAAAAGCTCAAAAACTTATTGCATATCTTAATTGTATTGGATTATCTGTCTTAAAACTACGATGAATATTTATAATGACTTTTGATTTAAATGATGTACGATGAAGATCCATTTTACTAATTTATAAAAATAGTTTATAATCTTTATAAGTTGTTTTAAACTTATTTAAATAAGTTTTTTTGACCTAACTTATTAAAATAAGTTATTTTTATTTAATTTAACAAATTTTATAATTAACTATAAACTTTTATATACAATTAATGGATTGCATAAATTCTTAAATAAATTATATGTATAACGAAAGGTTTTGTTACTCATTCAGTTTAACCTTATCTCATCATACAATTAAGAGTGATGCATGTTTAAGAGTGTTTCAAGATAACACTTGAGATTTAGGGTTCTCTTTAGGTACACATTTGTAACTTTAATTTTGTGTTGACATCATGAATTGTGGACATGGTTTTGCATGTGTTATGATTGATTGTAACAATATGAAATATGATTAAAAAATTTTGTAATACGTATTATAACCTAGAGTAACATATCACAGTTGTTATACGATGTTTTATAATTCTTGAAACCTTATTTTATGTATAAAATTTAAAATTAATTTCGAAATATTAATTGGTGAAACTTTAATTGGTAATTATTTCATTGACTTGAAAGAATATATATATACAAAGGAAAAGGAATAATAATTACAAGTGAAAGTGCTAACTAGAAACAAACTAGCTGAAAATACAGAGAAAATTAACTAACTACCCAAGTCTAATAGAAATGGTGCATACACATATATGTACTTACAATAAGTCAATAATGCACGAGTGTATGTGAGTGTTTAAAATCAAATTTTAAAGTAGGGGAATCATCTATAATTTTTAAAAATATAAAAGTTTTGGTGAATTTCCCTTTGTTTTTGGTCCATTGGTGTATTTTTCCCTTTAAAATGAAAAGATGACTGAACAAAGTGTGTTTAGCTTTTTTTTTCTGGCCCAATCGTTTTGTCAACTTTTCCTGGCCCAGTTATCGTTTAAGCCATTGTTCTTCAAGACAAAATTTCAAGTTGGCCCAATCAAAGCAAAAGCTACAAGGCCAATGTTAAACAAAGTTCACCCAAAAAAAAATGTTAAACTTTTGGACAGGGAGAATGAGGGTGTTTTTAATTAACATATTCTTTTAAGAAAAATAAAAAATATTCTAAGAATACACGAGAAATGCAAAACATGTCAACATACCTATCTTTTAAAGAAAATGTTTGGAAAATAGAAAATATAGTATTCTAAATTTTTCTAATAAACAACTATTATATAGGAAACTATCCAAAATAGTTTTTTAAAATTTTCCATTATAAAAGGAGTGAATATTCCAAAAATTTTCAAAATAAGAATAATGGAAAACACAATATTTCAAAATTTCTAAAATGTGAAAGAAAAACAAGAAGTAAAATAAAAAAATTGGTTGCATTTTAACATGCTTTCTAATTTTTCAAACTGAAAAATTAGTATAATATCTAAACACATTTTCATAATTTTTCACAATTAAGGTTGATCAAAAGTAATTTTTGATTTTTTAATTAAATATAGTTAGAATGTATGGTGTACATGTATCAAATATACATTGACTATTAGATGTCGTTGGTTAAAAACTCTTTACATAATTATGTTACCGAACAAACACAAAGACCTTTATTTTTCGCTTAATAAAATGTTAATTTTAGGTTTGGCAAGTGGTTTGATTTTTTGTAAAAAAAAACACATGACATTTGTTAACTGGTGCAAGTTGTGGCCTAAGAAAAAATATTAAGGATATTTTTTAGTCAATGATCAAAAAATAAACATAGATATCATTAAAGTAAGTTTTGGTTTAACAAAGTATTTTTTATACACTTATTCAAACTTTTATGTCAACGCATTTAAATATGTCTTGATTATTTTTTTTATGGTACATCTCAACTTTATATCTAGTAATTGCATTGAACTTTATTAGTGTCTCGTAATTGTTATAGGGGATTATTACCCTAATTAATCTAAAAAAATATGTTAACAAGTAGTCATTTGCAAAACTAATTGCATTAATCATCCCAAATTAAATAAACTAGTAAGAGGTTATTTTATCTTACATGATATATAGGTTGGAAAATGTGGCCTATTTCACCTTGTTACAAGTTGGCAAGCTAACCCGTCAATATCAAAATCTTAAAATAATGTACTACATCCGGTTCTAAGTATAAACAAATATACCTAATTTCACACATATTAAGAATAATGGTTGGAGGTAATTATTTACATTAATGTTATCACATATTTGATTTAATTTTCTAAAATACCCTTAGTATCATTTATTTCATAAAAAATTAGTGGCTTTGGAAATATATATATATATATATATATATATATATATATATATATATAAGAACATATTTGGTAAACAAACATTTAATGATATTAGGAAAGTCTATTTTTGCTTATATTAAGGAACCAACAAATTCCACTAAAATTTGCTTATATTTAAAATCGGAGGTAGTATATATAGTGTGACATCCTAGGTCGATTTACATTTATTTTTATTCATTCAAGTAAATTTTACAATAAATTTTTTTCGTGATCAATAATAATTAATTAAGTCCTAATTCAAAATCATATTGATTTTCACTAAACATATTTAAAATAATAAACAGCAATAAATAAATCAAATAATTAGAGTGAGGAAAAGGAAATTAATTAAATGAAACAAAAAGAAGGATAATAGGACCAGGGTCTCTCGCTTGAGCGAGCCACCAACGTCTAAGTGAAATGCTAAATTTATTGGAAACAACGCATGTATGTGAATCAAGTTGCCACTCGCTCAAGCGAGATCATATTCGCTTGAGCGAGACAGCGTGGGTACGCTTGGGCGAAACTGAGACATACTGAGCGAGGAAAACAATTGGGCATCAGGGATTCGCTTCGCTTGAGCGAGACCTATCTCGCTTAAGCGAGGTACAAAGAATTTCCCTGAGCGAGCCAGCGAAGCGCTTGAGCGAGGAAACAATTTTGCATCAATAGCCAATCTCGCTTGAGCGGAATATATAACACCCCGGATTTTCTGTACTCGAATCCCGATGTGATCGTCATAATTAATAAAAATGCGGGTAAATTTTTTTGCGTTTGAAAACATTTCTGAGACACTACCATGATCACATCAAGACCCAAATCACAGAAAACCAAAGAGTGAGATTATATAACCTAAAGCTGGATCGATAGATAAATTGCCCATAACGGTATACGAAAATAATGGAGTTTACAGCGGAAGAATGTGTATACCGGGCACACGCCTAGTCCCATACATGACGATATGAGAAAAGGCTCGGCAAAGCACGCAATGGCATATCATAAGCCTAATAGACAACCATCATCATTTTACATAATTATATAAGCATGCAATGCCTAAGATATAATTATATACATATATACCTATATATACATATACATTCGGGAACCTTCTCCTGACAATTGCAATCATCAATGTTCATCATTTAATTTCAATCCTTCTAATACATATCAAATCATCTCTTACATTCTACATATATATTCACCATCCGCAATTCAAAGGATTATCTTTATACATATCCAAAATCTCTAAATTACCTATATCCTCATAAATAATTTCATTCATTATACGAGAATCCATAAATGATGCCGGCCAAGGCACTTCCATTACCACTATTTACCTTCATCCAAAACTTTATCTTTAAATCCGAACTCATCCCATGGTAACCTGTATCACAATACTAAAAAGGAGACCACATGGGAGAGTGAGTTATACATTCAAAATGACGAATAACATATATATTGTGATCATGTGTATATGCATACAAACATCATGTGTGCTTTGCTATCAAAACATGAAATCATCATGCATTCATTATCTCATTATCACAATAGGCATACAAGCCTCATAAATCGCCATCCATATCATAAATAAGCACATCATATACACAATCACATACATAATCTTATTGCCACTTATCAACAGGGCACTCATAATCATTATTATCATTACACCATTAAGGTTTCACACAATACCTCCTCGTAAGGGGTTTCTCAACACTCGTGGTCATCCCATCTCAAATATATACTGAATCCAATTCCATATCAACGGGTGATCACAACACCATACCATTTATTTCTCAATAATTCTAATAATAATATCATCACTCGGGGATTCACCCTTCGTGGCACCCCGCAAGGTGATTCATTTCGATAAATATCACAATATCATCATCACTCAGGGCTACAGCCTTAGTGGCACCCCGCAAGGTGATTCATTTCACAATAAATAACATAATACCATCATCACTCAGGGATACACCCTTCGTGGCACCCCGCAAGGTGATTCAATTCACAATAATTCTATAAGAATAGGACAACATCCTCTTCACTCAGGGATATACCCTTCGTGGCACCCCGCAAGGTGATATATTCATTTCAATAATAATTTATGCAATAGTATCTTCACATAGGGATACACCCTTTGTGGCACCCCGCAAGGTGATTCACTTCATAATAATTATCAAAATACCGTCATCACTCAGGGATACATCCTTTGTGGCACCCCGCAAGATGATATACTCAACAATGATTATCACAATACTATCATCACTCTGGAATACACCCCTCGTGGCACCCCACAAGGTGATATATTTAACATTATGATCAACATCATCTTCACTCCGGGATTTACCCGTCGTGGCACCCCGCAAGGTAATATTTTCAACAATATGATCAATATCATCTTCACTCTGGGATTTACCCATCGTGGCACCCCGCAAGATGATATTTTCCATATTATTCAACAACAACAGGACAACGTCCTCTTCACTCCAGGATTTTCCCTTCGTGGCACCCCGCAAGGTGATATATTCAACAATAGGACGACATCCTCTTCACTCCGGGATATACCCTTCGTGGCACCTCGCAAGGTGATTATATTGTGATCGCAACCATATTTCAAGATTATACCATGCCATGTATGAAAAATACAATACTGCATATGCCAATCAACCTCGCAAGGATATCTCATCCTCTCTTATAGGGATAAATTTTAATTTGGCATTTTCAATGAATAACATACAATCATTTACAAAGCCCCTTAAGGCATATCATTCATATACTTGGCATCTCAATAGCCACAATATCATTCTCACATTAATCCACGCATGGAAAACAACATGGTATTTCAAAAGTATATGTTTAGCAATCATCATTGCCACCATTTCAAATCCATTAATTTATACACTCATTTCTATTCAATTGTCCCCTCATTAATTTCATCATCACTCAAGGTGTGTCATGTAACCATATCACTTACTTTCCATCATGATTCACAATATATATCCATAGTGGTGTAGCATGTATATATTCATAACATAACGTAGGTATACACGTACCTTGCCAAGGCCTTAATCCATTCCTCAATCACCACTAAGACACACCACACATGTACCCCTAGTGAATTTTCTCGTTTTTACATACTAAAAGGGGTTTTTGGGCAATAGTGAGCCCATGATAAATTTCAATATTAAGACATGAAGAAAGCTTACTTTTAGTCTTAAAAATAGTGGGACATGTCACGAATATCACCTATTAGTCCCAATTTGGCCACCATAAAAAGTTGGGTTCAAAACCCCCTTAAACTTGAATTTTTTAATGCAATTGGTTCGGTATTTTTCACCTAATGGGAGTTAGAAAACTCCAATTAATGTGAGACCAATTCTCACACCTCCGTAACACAATTATCTACAACTTTCATGAAGAAGTCGGAGGCTAAAAATGTCATTAAGGTGCCCAAACAGGCCAAAAACAGCAAAGAAAACAGACCAGTTGGAAAAAACAGCACAACAGTGGCCATAACAGGGCTCTGAATCGATTCAGACTCGTGTGAATCGATTCGAGCGTCCTAAAATCTCAAAATTTGACAGACAGAGGGCCTTGAATCGATTCAAACTCGTATGAATCGATTCAAACACCCCTGGAGCCCAAAATAGTGAAAACAGCACCTCTTGAATCGATTCAAAGGGTCTTGAATCGATTCAAGACAACCCTGCTGCTGTTTTTATGTAGAAACACAAGATTTTTCAACTTCTAACCCTCCTAACTTTCTCGTATGAACTCCAAATGCTACGAAATTTTAACCACAACAAATACACATTATTTGTGACGCGTGGCCACCGGTCTCACTCAAAAATTCCCAAAAATGAGGGACTTATGCACATAAATGCATTTTACCCATTTAGAGGCACTTTTATGCAACTCAAGGGCCTATTCTCAATGGAATTGGCCCATTCCAATTCCTATAAGTCATAAACTACATATATAGGCTATTGGGACTAACCCAAGCCATCAAAATCACCTAAAACTCAATTTGACTCTATGAGTTCCTCAATTATGCATAAACCTCAAACTTATCACCAATATCATCACAATGGCTATCACATTCAATGCCAATCATCCACATAAATTCTCAATTCATAAAACACATACTTCATCTCATCAAGGATGGTTCATTAACATGCACATATTTCAACCCCTCATGGGTTATTCATCATCATATATACACATACATTATCATCAATAGCCAATAATTTGCCATTCATATCATTTCACTATAAATATGGCAAGGCAAGCATGAGTGTCAAGACATACAATAATCATCAATTATATAACTCATGCAATTTGAATGTAAACTCCTCTCCTACCTCAAAGGAAGAGCCGAACGGTTCCAATGCTCCGAATGCTCCTTCACATCATCCGGAATACGATCTACATACCATATGCAAGTATATTCACATGATTAATGACCATCATAATTCCAAGCACTTGTTAGCTTATTATAAAGCTCAACCTCAAGTCCTAGACTTGGTAAACATTAACTTATGCAATTGTGTTAGGCTTCGGGAATTCCTTTCCCAAAGCCAAGATCCTCTAGATCTTAAAGGCTAACAAAACCCAACAACATCATCATCTCATCTTTTACTTAATGTAATCCCAAATCACATCAATTCCTTCAAATGTCCTCATTATCACTTAAAGCTCAACACAAGTTAGCCTTGTATTATTTAACCATTCATCATTAAATATCACCTATTAACATTCCACTCACCCCAAAATTCACTATATACACACCTTCCCAATTTCTTAAGGCAAGGGTTTTTCATTAAAACCCAACAACATTCTCCAATGTTCCTTAATCACCATCAATGGCCATCATTCATCATTCATATCATTTTCTATCATCATTAAACATACATTCTAATCATATCTCACACTTTTCTCAATTGATTAGAGTTAGGGTTTCTCTAAAACCCAACAACACTCATTAATACCCATCTATTTCTCATCACCATCCAATATTAATCTCAAGTACCCTCTTAAATGCTCATAAAGGCTCACACTTAAGCCACCCCACCTTGGGATTTTCTATATTAATGGCTTCATTCAACCCCCAATAATTTTTCTAACCTAGGATTAATTTCACTCACCTCCATTCATCAAAACAACATCTAATCTCCCATCTTGACACTTCAATAGCCCAAAACCATCAATAAAAACCATGGGTGTTTAAGAACCATACCTCATTCTCCTAGCTCCACACCAAGCACGAAAATAAGGAAAAAAGGGAGGGATCTTCCATCCAACATCATCTTCTTCAAACTCCATGGAAAATAAAAATGGAGGGAGGAGGAGGCACCATCATTTTTGCTAGTTTTAGAGAGGAGAAGAAGATGAATGAGAGATAGGGTATGAAGAGAAGAGGAGTGAATGAAGAGGAAGAAAAGCAACGTTAATAAGGAGAAGGAAAAGAGAATTTTGTGTTTTATTTTCTAACCCCCCTCATTAAAATTTTTCCGCTTTTCAACATACAGGTTCTCAGTTCGGGCTCCAAACATAATCAAAAAATTATTCCAAGTATAGATTCGGATTCCATTTAATATTCTTAACAGCCCTGACCAACAGCATCTCAATCGGAGATACTTGGTCTGACTCTCATATTCTAACCGGGTATAATTTTAACTCCTTAAATCTCAATAATTTATAAATATCCTCAATAAATCTCAATTTCATCATTCCAATATTTTTGGGACACAAATCAACTCACATTCAATCATTTATTATTTATTCTCGTCAATTATTCCTTTTATAAAATTCGGGATGTTACAGAATATATCTCGCTTAAGCGAGATGGCTCCAGTAATCACAGAAGCTCATTGTCCCATTTTCGCTTAGGCGAGGTACCTCTCGCCTGGGCGAAAATTGTCCAGTGTTGAATTCCTTACCTCCTCGCTTGAGCGCCCTCCTTTTCGCTTGGGCGAAAATAGTCCAGAGACCACCCCTGATTCTTTTATTAATCTCGCTTGGGCGAAATTGTCACCCGCTCGGGTGAGTCAGGCCAGTGACAATTTCCCCTGTTTCAAAAGAATCTCGCTCGAGCGAGATTCTCACTCGCTTGAGCGAGTTATGAAGGAGTGATGCAGAAAACGAAAGTCTTTTTAACTTTACACCTAAATCATTACTTTCTACCAATTTAACCCTTACTAATACATCATCTTTTTCATCACTCATCTACAAATTCTCCCAACTACATGAAATGCTAGGACTTAAGATTTACTTCATTCTTTCATTAAATTCAGCATCAACAACATTATATTCAAACCATCATTCATGCCATACCTATAATCTAAAATCATCATTATTTTACATGCTCCATAAAATGGTACCAACACACATATACACACAATCATTCATTAAGCCTAACCTCATCAAGCATTGCAAACTTATCCTTTACCTCATTGGGTCATGGATGAAAATTGACCATAAACATAAAATTAACATTGCACACATAGGCATCAACACCATACTACTCCATCAATATGAATTCATATCTTCATCATGTAGTATATCAATTCTAGCTCACTACTTAACACCCATTTATACTCACTTGGTTAATATCATACTTAATCTATCGCATATAAGAAACATGTAAGTATAACACAAAAATACAATACGCCTTGTATACATAAGACACATTACACATACTACTCATCATTATATTCAAAATTCACTTCACTCCTTGGCATCAATTCTCCGCTTGGCGCACCTCCGGGGCTTCAATCTCTTCCCTGTCACTGGTTACTAAATTAAAGAAACAACAGCAAGGGTGAGTGTTTGGTATCATAATTAATATAGAACAGTAATTCAATAACATGACATGTACATTTGCTAGTTTTACATTATATAATCGGTCTCATCTCTTGTCATTAATCTACACATACCAATCGTGAACTCCATCCAATTTCATCATCCTCAAGATACAATTCACAACCATCAGATATGGTAAAGCACATACATATCATCTCATAATTCTAGCAATTCATTGAATAACACAACTGACTCTCATAACACTTCGACGCCTAGTATCCGGATACTAAAAGGATCGGCCTTCAGCTAGGGGTCCTACTTGACACCCCGTGAACCCTGCTTGGTCCACCGAGTCCTACTTGACTCTCCATCTCAACCACTGGGTCCTACTTGACCACTGGGTAGCTCAACTGGGCACAAACACCACGGGAGCCAGAAATGAGGGGCTGCACATACCGTCGGCCGTCCTACACCACATAATCACACATGTATATTCATATTTCTCATATCATACTGCAAGTGGCCAGCAACAAAACGCATACTCATCAATTGGGCGACCTACTTGTCAAGCCCGTCATCACAATGCCACTATACTCAACAACTCATCACCATTCAATTGACATTATGCTCATAATCATCACAATTCATACACAACTTCCATTCATACACATACAATTATCATTACTTATATATTCTCATTAGTTCCATATTTAATTCAATGATTCAATTCAATTATATTTACTTATTCTAATTAATTATAACCCGAACACCCCCTTACCTCGATTCCGAGCTCCGACGACTCGTTCTTGATGAGATTGGCGTTCCCTCGACGCTATGTCCAACGTTCTACGTCCGAAATCAACACCCACTTCACCGTTCGATCCTCCGACGACTGTTTCGTCACCTACGGAGGTCGAAACGCAAAACCCATCAATGTTAAACCGTTCTCATTACTCTAAAAGCCATTTTTCAAGCTTCTACACACTAGAGGAGTAGGAAACCAAAGCTTACCCCTCTATGCACGACCCTTCGGTTTAACGGAGAAAACAAAAGAGATGCGAAAACTTAATTTAAAGGGCTCATTGGACTCACCTCGAAGCCACGGTCTCAAAAACATAACTATTTCGAAGTTCCGACGCAAAATGAACCTCCTTATGAGGCATGCAAACGCACGACAATGAGGGAGAAGAAGGAGGAGGAAAAGCTGGCGTGAAGAAGATGAGGAAGAAGAAGAAAGATGTGATTATTTAAACTTCAAGGGCAAAATAGTCATTTCTCTTCTTTCTTTTATAATTTCTTTAAAAGTTTTAATTAAACTCTTACCTTTTACCCCACTGGTAACTTCTAATTTTTACCTTCTTCTAATTACCTTCACTTAACCTTTTATAATTAATCGTTAAATAAATTTATTTATTTTCACAACATTTAATTATTTATAATTACATTTTTAATAATAATAATTCCCAAAGTCTTAATAAATCCGGTTGGGCAATTACTAATATTTTTCACCAATTAAAACTTTTCTAAAATATTAGGGATGTTACATCCACCTCCCCTAAAAAGGGATTTCGTCCCCGAAATCAACGTACCTTATTGAAAAAGTTTGGGGTACAACCGCCTCATGTCACGCTCCAGTTCCCATGTATAATTCACTCCATTTATATTCTGTCACTTCACTTTTACTAATTGTACTTCTTTGCGTCTCAATCGTTTAGCTTGATACCCTTCAATGCAAGTAAGTGCTACCTCCCCAGTTAAATCTCCCTTTAGCTCAATGGAACCTTCAGGTACAACCATCGAATCACAGGGAATATATGCTTTTAATTACGAAACATGGAATACATCGCGAATATTTGTCAATGCACGGGGAAAAATCAATCTGTATGTTACTTCACCAATTCGTTCTAATATCTGATAGGGTCTAATATACTTCGGGTTAAACTTATGACTCTTCAGTATCCGACCTACACCTTGGGTAGGTGAAACCTTCAGGAATACCCAATCTCCCGCCTGAAACTCAAGTGACCTACGAGGATTGTCATAGTAGCTTTTCTGACGGTCTTGTGCAATTTTTCATCTTTTCACGAATCCTTACCACCTGATCATTCATTCCTTGAATTAACTCAGGCCCCAAATGGATTGCATCTCTATCTTCATTCCAACATTAAGGTGTACGACACCGTCTACCATATAAATCTTCATATGGAGCCATACCAATATTACTATGATGACTGTTGTTATAAGTGAATTTCACTAATGACATGTATCTTTCCCATGAGCCACCTTGCTCTAGTACGCATGCTCTAAGCATATCTTCTAAGGTCTGAATTGTACGCTCAAATTGACCATCGGTTTGAGGATGTTAAGCAGAATTCAGTCTTAGCTCAGTACCTAATTCCTGCTGTAAACTTTCCAGAATCTGGAAGTGAATCGAGGGTCGCGGTTTGAAACAATACTTGGAGGCACGCCATGCAACCGTACAATTTCAGTGATATACAATCTAGCCTATCAATCCAATGACCATTTCATGCTCATAGCCAAGAAGTGAGCACTCTTGATCAACCTGTCCATAATCACTCGTATTGCATTACAACCAGAACGGGTAGGAGATAACCCAGATACAAAATCCGTCATGATACTTTCCCATTTCCATATTGGAATCTCCGGAGGTTGAAGTAAACCTGGGGTTTTCTGATGTTCAGCCTTATATTTCTGACATATCACACTAGATCTTACATACACTATGATTGCTCGTGTCATGCCTGGCCACCAGAACTTTCTCTTCAAATCATGGTACATTTTTGTAACACCAGGATGAATGCTAAAAGAACTTCTATGTGCTTCAGCTAACACGACTTGTCTAAAATCACCTTTTACAGGCACCACAACTCGGTTTCTGAACCGCCAAATTCCATCGTTGCCTCTGGTTAATTTCATATCCTTGCCTTTTGCTTGAGTGTCAAGCAATTCCAGCAACTCTTCATCGTCCTCTTGTGCTATAGCTAAACATTCCAAAGGCTCATTAGAGATCTTCAGCATTCCAACTATCATTTGATCTGGGGCATTTATAACAACCCCCAATATTCATATCACAAAATTTTCCCAACAATTCTTGTTCTTTACCCATCAAGAAGGCTGCATGTAATACATTTCTACTTAAGGCATCAGTCACAATATTTTCTTTCCCAAGATGGTACTTCAAATCAAAATCATACTCTTTCAGATATTCCACTCATCTCCTATGTCTCATGTTTAACTCTTTCTGATCGAATAAGTATTTCAACTCTTAGGGTTAGTAAATACCATAAAACAAGAACCCTGTAAATAATGACGCCAGATTTTTAATGTAAATACCACTGCTGCAAGCTCCAATTCATGAGTGGGGTGATTCTGTTCATGTGGTCTCAATTATCTTAAAGCATAGGCAATCTATCTGTCATCCAGCATCAGCACACATCCTAAACCAAACTTAGATGCTTCACAATATACTACAAACTCCTTCATCATATTAAGTAGTGTAAGTACCAGTGCAGAAGTCAAGCATTGCTTCACAGTATGGAAACCTAATTCGCATTTTCTCGGCCACACAACCGGACTCTCCTTTGGTTTATCTTATTTCCTTAATTCCTATCGATACTTCATCAATTCCTCACTAAGTGTACCTTAGGAGGGACTCGAGCTATCCAATTTCCTTTTAAGGTCCTCCTTTCTTTAAAAGAAATCTAGCAATAATTCATAATAACTACCATGCCACAATATTTACTTTTCTATACTCATTATTCGTCAGTTACCAAACCTCATCTCTATTTGTTCCTCATTTCTAATCATTTACCAATTTTAGAAATACGAACCATACATTTCTCTTTTCTAAATCTGATCACCCAAGATTGGCTACAATATGTCTGTCTCCTCGACTCCACACGATCTCGACTACCAGTGCAACTACCTGAGGTGATCAGTCTCAGGAGTTTAACACTCTGTAGTTAAGTCATGTGAAAGTCGGGTATACAGTCCAACTATTCACATCATCGATTGATATGCAAACTGTTCACATCATAATGAATTTCCCTATATCTATTGGCAACTCTATATTGAATTAGTGTTAAAAGGAACCCACGGTGGCCAGCCGCTATGATTCCCATGTAACACTAATATCAATATAAAGCCCAAACGACTAGGTAAAACTTCTCTTCATTCTCATTATCTATCTGGTTAATTACCTTTTAATCACATCCTTTTAGTGTCATCCAATCACTACTTCTCTTATCATGTACGTAACAGTCCGGTGTACATATACTTCACTTGATCATCATTCATATAATACATCCTTCTAGTCCTTTCCTGAGTAAAATGTCACCTCGCCAATTATATCACTGAAAATTATTACTGGCCACTCTTCTTCTATTACCTTCAACTTGTACAGGTATTCTTACACCGTCATTCATCAATTACTCATAATTTCTCTTAATATCCATTAATCAATTGCCTAACAATAGGAATATGACATACCTATAGCACTTAATTAAATCTGCTTCATAAAAGCAGTATAGGAGGTTCACCCCCCCTAAAAAGTTAACCTTACCACAACGTTGCTAATTCACATTACATTATCATTCATCCATTCAATCCTCTATCCTCCAGCTTCATAGAATCAACATTCTTTAATCACAAGTACCGATGCACCTAATCTCTTAAACTACGTCCAACCATCATCTCTCGATTTATTCATAAACCCCTTCTATTTACTCATACCACCAATACATTTACGTCTTTTGTTGCTTACTCAACACCATCAATATACCACCAATTGTTCTCTAACCTTAAACTCAATACAAGATAGTTTATTACTACAACTCATTCCTTTATCTTGAGGGTTTTCGTATTGTCCATCAAGTAGATTCAACACCAAAAATAAGCAACTAACATCTATCATCGTTCATACAAAGTGGAAGGATATAGGGAATTCACCCTTCCTAAGAATAATCATATTAGGGCATTCATCAACTTATTTCATTCTATGCATTATCAAACTTCAGTATTCAAACAAACTTATAGCTACCAACACACTTACCATTCTCATTTCACTACAAGAGTTAACCTTTATGAGTTATACCCATTTGTAGATGTCCACTTCAATACGCACCCATATATATATATATATGCTTACTTTATATATCATTTCCAATTCAATCTGTCATTCGTGTTTCATCTCTGTCCTACCTCACCTAATATTTATAGGGTGGACTAGGTTCAGTCCTATTCATCATTTGCAAAAATTTCAAGGAGAGGTCATCTCTTCCCACCAAAACTAGTTTTCTCAGTCATAAAACAATTCTACGATAACCAAACACATCACCAGTACTAACCAATGATCTACCAGGGAAGAGGATATTTACCTCATGCACATATAAAACACAACGCCACCAGAGTGCCAAGGGAATGATGCCAAGTTAACCTGTTACAACTCAATTAACACACAAACAATTGCAATACAATGTAAAAATAGTCCGACATGGGACTCAAACAATCCTCTAACACTGCCCATTCACCCAGCTCTAGAAAGAACCGCTCTGATACCAACTGTGACATCCTAGGTCAATTTACATTTATTTTTATTCATTCAAGCAGTGTTATTAAAACCGGACCGGTGATCGAACCGGTCTAGGTACTGGGTCAATGGGTTAATGGTCGAACCGGTTGACTCATTGGTTGAACCGGTTGACTTAGTTTATTTAAAAAATAAAAAATAAAAAATACTATATATATATATATATATATTTTAAGTTTTAAGTATTTCATACTCCAAATGAAAATACCTAATGAAAGCAAAGTACCAAATTTCATAAAATAATTTTATTCTCCCAAATTAATCACATTTTTAAAATATAGATACATAGATATATTCATTCAATTGAATAATAAAGAGGCGATTTGTAGTTTGACGTTATTTGCTAGAGAAATGAGAAAAGAAAAGTTTACTTTGCTCTGCTGAATCCTAATTGTCTTTCGTGAAATAAGTTGATAATATAAAAAGAAATAGAAAAGAAAGATTAAAAATTGATAAAAAGAAAGAAAGTTAAAGTGCACCTGCTGTAGCACGTGAAATAGGCATTGATTTTTCAATTTTTTAATTAAGCATTGCGAATTACACAAACCGTTATTTATATGCTATATAAATAAAAAAATAAAAAATAAAAATTTATTAGACCGGTTCAACCACCGGGTCACCGGTTTTTTAGAAAACCGGCCGGTTCAACCCGGGTCACACCGGGTCAACTACATTTCCGATCTGATTGAGGGTTCGGACCGGTTGGGTCACCGGTTACCGGTCCGACCGGTCCGACCGGCCGGTCCGAACCGGTTTTTTTAACACTGCATTCAAGTAAATTTTACAATAAATTTTTTTCACGATCAATAATAATTAATTAAGTCCTAATTCAAAATCATATTGATTTTCACTAAACATATTTAAAATAATAAATAGCAATAAATAAATCAAATAATTAGAGTGAGGAAAAGGAAATTAATTAAATGAAACAAAAAGAAGGATAATAGGACCAGGGTTTCTCGCTTGAGCGAGCCACCAACGTCTAAGTGAAATGCTAAATTTATTGGAAACAACGCAAGTATATGAATCAAGTTGCCACTCGCTCAAGCGAGATCATATTCGCTTGAGCGAGACAGCGTGGGTACACTTAGGCGAAACTGAGACATACTGAGCGAGGAAAACAATTAGGCATCAGGGATTCGCTTCGCTTGAGAGAGACCTATCTCGCTTAAGCGAGGTACAAAGAATTTCCCTGAGCGAGCCAGCGAAGCGCTTGAGCGAGGAAACAATTTTGCATCAGTAGCCAATCTCGCTTGAGCGGAATATATCTCGCTTAAGCGAGATGGCTCCAGTAATCACAGAAGCTCACTGTCCCATTTTCGCTTGGGCGAGGTACCTCTCGTCTGGGTGAAAATATTCCAGTGTTGAATTCCTTACCTCCTCGCTTGAGCGCCCTCCTTTTCGCTTAGGCGAAAATAGTCCAGAGACCACCCCTGATTCTTTTATTAATCTCGCTTGGGCGAAATTGTCACCCGCTCGGGCGAGTGCAGGCCAGTGACAATTTCCCCTGTTTCAAAAGAATCTCGCTCGAGCGAGATTCTCACTCGCTTGAGCGAGTTATGCAGGAGTGATGCAGAAAACGAAAGTCTTCTTAACTTTACACCTAAATCATTACTTTCTACCAATTTAACCCTTACTAATACATCATCTTTTTCATCACTCATCTACAAATTCTCCCAACTACATGAAATGCTAGGACTTAAGATTTACTTCATTCTTTCATTAAATTCAGCATCAACAACATTATATTCAAACCATCATTCATGCCATACCTATAATCTAAAATCATCATCATTTCACATGCTCCATAAAATGGTACCAACACACATATACACACAATCATTCATTAAGCCTAACCTCATCAAGCATTGCAAACTTATCCTTTACCTCATTGGGTCATGGATGAAAATTAACCATAAACATAAAATTAACATTGTACACATAGGCATCAACACCATACTACTCCATCAATATGAATTCATATCTTCAACATGCAGTATATCAATTCTAGCTCACTACTTAACACAACCATTTATACTCACTTGGTTAATATCATACTTAATCTATCGTATATAAAAAACATGTAAGTATAACACAAAAATACAATACGCATTGTATACATAAGACACATTACACATACTACTCATCATTATATTCAAAATTCACTTCACTCCGTGGCATCAATTCTCCGCTTGGCGCACCTCCGGGGCTTCAATCTCTTCCCTGTCACTGGTTACTAAATTAAAGAAACAACAGCAAGGGTGAGTGTTTGGTATCATAATTAATATAGAACAGTAATTCAATAACATGACATATACATTTACTAGTTTTACATTATATAATCGGTCTCATCTCTTGTCATTAATCTACACATACCAATCGTGAACTCCATCCAATTTCATCATCCTCAAGATACAATTCACAACCATCAGATATGGTAAAGCACATACATATCATCTCATAATTCTAGCAATTCATTGAATAACACAACTGACTCTCATAACACTTCGACGCCTAGTATCCGGATACTAAAAGGATAGGCCTTCAGCTGGGGGTCCTACTTGACACCCCGTGAACCCTACTTGGTCCACCGAGTCCTACTTGACTCTCCATCTCAACCACTGGGTCCTACTTGACCACTGGGTAGCTCAACTGGGCACAAACACCACGGGAGCCAGAAACGAGGGGCTGCACATACCGTCGGCCGTCCTACACCACATAATCACACATGTATATTCATATTTCTCATATCATACTGTAAGTGGCCAGCAACAAAACACATACTCATCAATTGGGCGACCTACTTGTCAAGCCCGTCATCACAATGCCACTATACTCAACAACTCATCACCATTCAATTGACATTATGCTCATAATCATCATAATTCATACACAACTTCCATTCATACACATACAATTATCATTACTTATATATTCTCATTAGTTCCATATTTAATTCAATGATTCAATTCAATTATATTTACTTATTCTAATTAATTATAACCCGAACACCCCCTTACCTCGATTCTGAGCTCCGACGACTCGTTCTTGATGAGATTGGCGTTCCCTCGACGCTATGTCCAACGTTCTACGTCCGAAATCAACACCCACTTCACCGTTCGATCCTCCGACGACTGTTTTGTCACCTACGGAGGTCGAAACGCAAAACCCATCAATGTTAAACCATTCTCATTACTCTAAAAGCCATTTTTCAAGCTTCTACACACTAGAGGAGTAGGAAACCAAAGCTTACCCCTCCATGCACGACCCTTCGGTTTAACGGAGAAAACGAAAGAGATGCGAAAACTTAATTTAAAGGGCTCATTGGACTCACCTCGAAGCCATGGTCTCAAAAACGTAACTATTTCGAAGTTCCGACGCAAAATAAACCTCCTTATGAGGCATGCAAACGTACGACAATGAGGGAGAAGAAGGAGGAGGAAAAGCTGGCGTGAAGAAGATGAGGAAGAAGAAGAAAGATGTGATTATTTAAACTTCAAGGGCAAAATAGTCATTTTCCTTCTTTCTTATATAATTTCTTTAAAAGTTTTAATTAAACTCTTACCTTTTACCCAACTGGTAACTTCTAATTTTTACCTTCTTCTAATTACCTTCACTTAACCTTTTATAATTAATCGTTAAATAAATTTATTTATTTTCACAACATTTAATTATTTATAATTACATTTTTAATAATAATAATTCCCAAAGTCTTAATAAATGCGGTTGGGCAATTACTAATATTTTTCACCAATTAAAACTTTTCTAAAATATTAGGGATGTTACATATAGTTGGATGGTCCGCCTAACCCGCCAAAAATTAAATAAAAAGTCAACTCACCTTGACTCACCTTTGGCCTAAACAAGTTAGTGGGCTAGGCTTTGGTGGACATCTCTCATCCTGCTTGTCATTTTTTAGGGACTGGTAAGCTATCCTAATAAGCCTAGCCCGTTTTCCATCCTTATTTAAAATCGGTTAAAAGAATTTTATTGCTTAGAATGATCTTATGTGATTCAAGCATGAATAATATATATTAAAAAACTAATTGTGTTATAGTTAAGAAAATTATATTGATTAATTTGTTCAATTTACTATCACAACAATTGTTTTATTTTTTTAAGACAATCAACACTATATTGTTTCCTTTATGGTACTCTTTTTTGGTTATGCCATGAGTAATTACTCCAAACTCAATATCCATAAGTTTATTCCAACTTAAAAACCTCCTATTTGGTTAAATAAACACATAAATAAGAAGACCTCACCTTACTAATTTATAGTACCTAGTTTCTTTTATCAATGAGTATCATAATCCAATGAGTATCATAATCCTATTCTCACCTCATACACAAGCCATAATGCTTAATATTGAAATGTCATGGACACTAGATAAATGTTAAGACCTGAAAAAACAAATGAGGTTCAAAGGACCCCTTAAAAGTTTTGATTATGATAAAAATACTAAATTATTTATTAGACTTGTTTCAAGGTTGTCTATGTTCAAAATGTAAATAATACAAAACACAAGCCAAGAAACAAAAAGCATTGAAAAGTTATCTGAAGGTTTAAAGAACTTAGACACTCTAGAGACTCAACTCAAACACCTCTTAAGGAAACTAATAAATACAAGCCACAAGCCAAAACTCTTACTTCTATGATGATTTATAATTATTCTGACTTGAAGCATGACTATCCATCTACTCTAAGCATCAACAGGGCTGCATGAATAAAAAGGAGTGTCTTATTAAAGTATCAGAAAGAAAAGTGAGACAACCAAAAGACTACATAGATTGATAAAAGACAAATATACTTTTCAAGTCATCTTCGTAAACTTTATCTAGATGCTACAACACCTTCTAGATAAAGGCTTTTTGTCTCTCAATCTCTCGCTCTAAGAAGCCTATATATAAAAGTTCATTTAAAGAGTGCAACACAACCAATTCACTTTCTCTTGTAACTCTTCTACACTCTATACAAGTTGTGCCATATTCTTTAATTTTCTTTTGTAAAGGAAATACTTAGAGCTTTTCATTATTTCGTATCTTGAACAATCAGTTCAGTTTGTAAGTGTTAACCCTTTTGACAAACATAGCAAATTCGTTGTAGTTCCAAAATAAAGGTTGTCGATCCATAGAGACTTGTCAAATATTGTAACAATTTATGGTTGATACTAATTTATCAAAGAAAATATACATAGAATTGTCACTTTCATAGGTGGTTTGTAGTTTTGGATTTTCTTAAGTTACATAGATTGGAATTCGATTTAAAGGATGAAATATATTAAGAAAGGTGTTAGGATTAAACTATACATATTCAACTCATTCTACAAATATTTAATTCAATTACATAATTAATAATCTTATGGAAACTCAAATTCATTAGACTCGATTCCTCAGAGTTTGAATTTTGAATCCTATTCTTAATTAAAGATTTCTCTAACGATTAACAATAGAATTTATTCAAACATATTGAAACATATATGTGATTCATTCTCCCATTTGAAACATGAATTAGACAAAGAAATTGAATTACTAATAATGATTTGATTACATAAAATAACTTGAATATCTACAAAAAGATTAACTTACTACGGTCATTTAATCCTAACTAGGAAAAGAAATCAACCACACATATGGTGGAGCTTACAAGAGATTCAAACAACAAAATTACAAAAAAAATCTAAGGAGAGATGATGATCCAAGGTAGGATGGCACCAAAAGTCATTTGAACTTTATTTTTCTATGTTTTTTCTTTCTCCACCTTTTCAAAATCCCTTTTAGGCTCTATTTTTAGGCCCAATAATAGAGTGAGTCCAAAGCTGCACCACATAGCTCACCTACACAAGTGATTCTTTTTTTCTTCCTCTTAACTAGGTGAGAATGGCACGCTTAGGGGAGCTGCACAAAGCTTGCTTCATCCTTTCCATGCTTTGCTTGATTTTTATCCCTGTTTTCCTACAAAATATAGAGAAAGAATAAAATTAGGTTGATTTACACACATGATTCAATATTTACACAATGGATGAGCTATTTACTAATTACAGGGTATTTTCCTACTCAAAATAAGGTTAAATAGATATGAAAATTAACTTAAATATACAACTAACAATGAGCTCAAATACCCCTATGATCTTTGTAAAGACTTAGAAAATCTCTCTTCTACTATGAATTTGCTTTAACCTAAAAAGACTTGCTTAAGAAAGAATACTTGGGTAATTAGCTTAGAGATGTTAAGTTAAGAAATAATACTTGGATAATTAGCTTAGAAAAGCTAAGTTATGAAAGGATACTTGGGATCATTGTAAGTAAGTGTGATTTACACTTAGCTTCTTGATCGGTGAATAAAAAATCCTGTTTGGTCGAATAGCCACTACACGTAGCCTTGTTGATAGGTGAACCAATATAAAATTTCTTAATGTGTTGTTCTCTTTAATCTCTTTAAGTTGTTTTGCTAAAATTTATTTTTTAACTAAGTCCTTGAAAAAACTCAGACATCTATCTGAATATCTACTTTTCAAAAGCAATCTACCAAAGTTTTTGAACACGCTATTCAATCCCTCTTCTAGTAAGTACCTGTGTAACCTTCAATAGAAGTAGGCCTTTCTCGTGTTACTAACTCGAATTAGATATTTTAGGGGTGGAATTATATATCAAAGGGAATTGGGTGGAATTTCATAATTTTCATGGTTTGGATGACCAAGATTTTTATGTGGAAGATGGATTATAAAAGAATGAGTTCTATGAATTTCTTTCATCAAATCAAGTCATTTGAATGGATTTTATTTCAATAACTGGTTGAAACTGAAATGCCCTTCCTAAGAGTCATTGCATAGGCATTTTATTCAGATATTTTTCACAATCTTGGAATCCTCTAATAAAAAATTAAAACCCAATGAATAATCATCACACCACTAGTCCAATCAAAATAAAAAAAACATAACATAACACCAAATAAATAAATAAATAAATAAATAAGAATAAAAATAAGGTATATTGAACAAAGGTGCTTGGACAAAGACCACTCCGTCAAAGATCAAAGAGGATGTAGATTGGAGGTCAAAGAGATAGAGACTGCATTTGGAATATTAAATGGGCATTAATCGTTTTCTGAAGATTGAAGGGGCGTAGATTTTAACATTCTCGGTTAACTAGGACAATCCCTTCCACTAGATTATCCTGGTTAACTGAAAGGTTACGAGTTTTAGAAAAATATGAAAGTTTTTTTTGTACAAGAAAACTTGGTGGAACAGATATACCTCATATATAACATAATCATATATAGTACATGGTCGTGACAGCAACTGTACAAACTAAAAGTAAAGGGGCACACAAGCTCCCATAAAAGAAAATAAAATTAACCTATTCTATTCATCCTTGGTCCAAGAAGAGTATTGTAACATCCCAAAAATTTCAATCTCATGTGTAATCATTTTTAATCTAGGTCATTATTAATATTATCTAATTTCCGAGTGAAGCATGCCTTAGAAAAGACTGTCCGAGTAAGGAAGAGACTCTATTCCGAGTGACAAATTGAAATTTTGAGTGAAGGTTGTGAAGTCCGAGTGAGATGGCCTAGTGAATTCCTCCTAGTGATGAAAGGGCCGAGTAATTCTGAGTGAAATAGGTCAGAAATAAGACTTCTGGGTGAATAAAAGACCTATTTCCGAGTGGAGGTTGAAAAATCCGAGTGAAGGATAACAATTCCGAGTGAAGGTATCTTTTCCGAGTGGAATATGGCCGAGAGGGTTTATTCCGAGTGGAATTCTTGCCCTAGAGACACTTATGTGTGAAGTGGGACTAATAGAACCACTTCTGGGTAAGAGAATCTGAGTGACTCACTGCCGAGTCAAATGCCTTCAAATGACTCATTTCCGAGTCAATTATCTCTGAATGACTCGTTTTCGAGTCAAATACCCCAAAAGACTCATTTCCAAGTCAATCATTGTCAAACGTTTCATTTCTGAATTGAAGTTCACTGAGTGCCTCATTTCCGAGAGAAGTACAAAGGAAAATTCATCTCCGAGTGTAATTCCGAGTGGGAATGGCACCGACTGGGGAATATGGTGTGTCTGTCCAGAAGCACTCTGGAATAACTTTGCCGAGCAAAAGACTTAGTGCTAGGAAGCCTCACTCGAGTGAAAGAAAAAGGAGTGAACCTTGTGACAAGTTTACCGAGTGGAAAACCAATAGAGCGATGGGTCGGTTTTACTGTAATTGCCGAGTGGAAGGCTGAGCGAGAGATGACTTGGATTTGGAATGAAATTACCGAGTGATAGACTGACCGAGAGCTGACTCGGTTTCAGGGAGAATATGCCGAGTGAGATACTTTGAGTGAGTCCAAGTGAGGCAACTCCGACTGAGTCACCTCCAAGGAAGAGAAATCAGACCGAGTGTTTCAAAAAGAATCAGTTCCGAATGAGTAACCAAAAGGTGGGAAGTCAGTTTCTGAAAGGCATAACTATTTGGAACTCCGAGTGAGAGAAAGAACTCAGTCTGGATAAGTTCTGCTGAGTAACTTGAGTCGGTTTCAGAGGAATTCCGAGCGAGGACAGTATGACTCGCTCAAGTGAGTCGGTTTTCGCTTGAGCGAAACTCCTTTGCCAGTGTAATGTGTGGCACTCGCTCAAGCGAGAGAGGATTCCGCTTGAGTGAAAGGACTCGGATTTCCCTCTCTTCACGTTACTGACAATTTCCAGTCGGCATATATGCTGACTGGGTAGAATTCCAGTTGGTTCAGAGGCTGACCGAGTGGAATTCCAGTCGGTTTTAGTGTCAGATTAACGTTTGACTCCAATCTTGTCCTTTTATGCATATTTTAATATACTTCTCTTCAATCATACCAACTCCATTAGGCAGGCGGCAGAAGTGGACAACTATAGAGCCTACTTTCTTATCTAAATCTCCATTATCTCCACTAACAGCCCACTAGCAAACCACTCATGGAAAGTTGTCTCCCACTACCTTGCATTATTAAACAAAGCACTATCCCTTCTGAAACTCTTAGAAACAGAAGAGATAGTGAACCTTTTACCTCTCATTTACTCTCCTTCCTCAAGACCCTTCAAACAGAAGCCAGGACAACTAAGAGACCATTTCCAGTCGGCAAACCAAGTAAGAGGGGACAGGGTTGTGAATAACTATGAAATGGGTAGAATTGTATAGTGTTCTAGGATTCCAGTTTTAATTTTGTATATTGTTGCTCAGTTTTGAGATTGAAAACGTGTGATTTTGATACTGACTTCTTCATGAAAGTTGTAGATCTTTTTGTTATCTGAAGTTTGAGACCTGAATCAATTAATTTGAATATGTATAGAAAAAGTTATAGCCAAAATACTACAGCATGTCCGAGTGAAATATTTGTTCTATGTTCTGTGTATATATTGATATTCTGGGAATTTTACAAGCATAATCAGCCTTTGATGTCTTCACTAAAGATGTAGATAATTGTGTTATGGATCTGTATAAAGTGGTTTCAAGTCAAAATGATTTTTGTAGCTTGAGTTATGCCTAAAATACTGAAGTATGTTCAAGCTGTAAATCTGTTAACTTGAGATACATATTTTATTTTTAAAACTGGGAATTTTGTGGTGAGAATTAGTGATTGTGTCTTCATCAAAGTTGTAGATCTTCTTATTATGTGAATTTTAAGACCTGAACCGAATGAATTGGATACGTATAGCATGAGTTATGATCAAAATACTACAGCATGTCCGATTGAAATACTTATCTTGTGTTTTGTGTATATATGAATATTCTGGGAATTATACATATGTTTTTAGACTTTGATGTCTTCATGAAAGTTGTAGATATTTATGTTAGGGATCTATAGAAAGTGGTTTTGAGTTAAAGAGATGCTTGTAACTCTAGATATTCTCAAAATACAGAAGTATGTTCATGATGAAAATCTGTTAACTATGAAATCCAAATTTTATTTTTAAAACTGGGAATTTTGTGGTGAGAATTAGTGGTTGGTGCCTTCATGAAAGTTGTAGATATTTGTGTTAATAATAATTTAGAACTTGTTTCATGCCAAAATTATTTTTGTAGCTCCAGAAACGTTTAAAATACTAACCTGTGTACGTTTTAAAAATCCTCTTTGAGGCAGTTTTGTATTCTGTGGATAAGTGATGTTTCTGTTTAGAATTTGAATTTATGGTATTCATGAAAGTTGTAGATATTTATGGTATTGAGCTACAGAAAGTGGAATCACATGAAAAGGATTTGATTTGCTCATGTTATGACTGTTTTACTAACATATGTTGCTGTTGGAAATGCTGAAATTTGCTTATAATGGTTATTATGGATAAAAATGATATTTTCCCTATGGGTAACAATTTATTATTGAATTCTTGAGTGATTATGAAGTATTATGAATGTTGATGAGTGTCTAATGAGCATCATTCAGTTTGTGTATTTTGGTGGTAAATAATTATGAATGACTAAATTAATATATATATATATATACATGAATGCCTTGCGGTTATTGATATATGTGGTTGAAACAGTAAATCCATGATTCTGAAAATTATTATATGTGATATGTCCTTTGAGGACTTGTGGTTTTCCAAGTGGTTTTGAAAATTGATATATCATGGTATGTTAAATGATAAAGAGAATTAAAGGCATTCATGCATCATGGAATTTAGGGGTTCAATGATTGCCTATCCTGGTGGGGGGTTACTCTATGATGAGTTTAAGCCCTATTTTCACAAGAACCATGGAAGTGTAGGGATCCATGGTTGTGCAAATTCCTACTGGTATACTTATTTTTGTAGGAGCCATGAAAGTGTAGGGATTCATGGTTATGCTAATTCCTACTTGTGCACTTATTTCCGCAGGAGCCATGAAAGTGTAGGGATTCATGGTTATGCTAATTCCTACTTGTGCACTTAATTTCGCAGGAGCCATGAAAGTGTAGGGATTCATGGTTATGCTAATTCCTACTTGTGCACTCAATTTCGCAGGAGCCATGAAAGTGTAGGGATTCATGGTTATGCTAATTCCTACTGGAGTCTCTGTGAGACTTTTTACTGTAGTATTCCCACCAAACCAAATGGATCCAGCATGACATCATTGGACTAAATTAAAGACTTATAAATGAACTTGTTTGGCATATTCATCATATCATTATGGTTTGTTGATTGTGTTTGTGCAATTTTATTTATTTTATATTTATTCTATATTCTGTCTCACTCTTACATTAATTTTTACAGTGAATGCCACGCAGAATGAAGAGTGATGCCATGATTGATGCCTATATGAATTATTACTTGGACTTTGATTTTATGGGTTGTAATAAGTATAACGTATCATGTACCGTTATTTTCTAAATCGTTTCCGCTACTTAAATATTTTCTTGAATTTAATTATTCACGACTAGTATGTATGATAATATTTCGCAATTATCAACTGTTACGTGAACTCTGAATTTAATTTATGAATTTTAAAATGATCTTTTAAAAACGTGAAAAATTTATTCGGAAAATTATACGGGACGTCACAAGTATGGCTGGTCCTCGATGTGAAGTTGCGTCTATCTCCATGATGTCTGGTAAAATTTAGCGTAACGGCGAGTTTCTGCCTCCACAACAATCAGGAAGGTGTCTTATCGACACCTGCCCCACACACAACACAAACAATCCAGGATTGAATCCCTCAGACTCTCTTTAGGGTCCCTAAGATACATTCTAAGTTATCTCACCACTCTTGATCCTAGTTTACCATTTCTATTTTCCCATTCATCTCTTTGGATTACTAAGATCCATACAATCATGCTCAAATAACGAGCAATTACAATCTCAATACAATGATGCAATGCATGAATTCATTTCGTTATTTTCATTCTTTTATTAGTCATCATGATACATGTAGGCCCATCTTCTCCTGAAAAATCCCAACAAAACACATATCACAATCTCACCTTATACCCCTTGTCCACTAGAAAAACTGGAGCTCTCCATGTCTGTTTCCTAAATCAAAAGAGGTAAGGATCCTCGGCCCTGTCTTAAATCATGGATCCACACAGGTTAGACAGGCACTACACGGTCATGGTAACCCCCGCTCCGAGTCAAACTATACCAGAGTTGCCACGGGTTCTCCAGTTTAGGGCGTGACTCCTCACCATTTAGATTCCCACTCCGGTATACCCCCAAGACCACCCATAGGGGTCGGTACCCTTAGGGTTCCCCAGTGTACCCCATCGCTGTTATGCTCTAGGGATTCATTCCATCTCCACCCTTATTCTCCATGTATGATGCGTAATGCATAAATTTCAGTCAATCATCTTATTGGTCCTCAGTAGGGTTCCTCCAATGACTCCGTTTCATTTCTAATGTCGGCTTATTTTATTTTATTAAATCATAAATACTTCTTTTCTTTTCTTTCTCAAAGTTTTTTAAATACATAATAATCTTGTCCGACACTTAGAAATGAAACGAAATCTCATGCTTTCTAGAAAATCATGAGGTATATTAGCGCTACAACGCCCACTCATCATTCCGGATCCAATTTCCACATTTTTGTAATCTAGTCATTCTTAAAACACTCACTGATACCGCCTTTACATTATATTTTTCATTTCCAATCAATATCTTTTACTTTGTTTTAATTATCAATGCATCATACGACATAGTTCGTCATGTCATGTTCATATGGTAATTCATCCAATCCATACACATCATTCACCATACCAGATTTTATCATATCATACAACATTCATTACTACATAATTAATCATAATACACAGACAATCCATAATCACATATTTGATCACAATACATAATTAGTCATATAGTAAGTTTCACCTTACAATTAATGTCTACCGCACTAAAGTATCGTTACATATTTAATTTCATTCAAACAACAATCCATGGAGAAATTAAGTGTAAGCATTCGTGTTTAACTCTTAATACATCATTACTCCACTATTAATCTAGCAATTGAATTATATATATATGTCTTAACTTAGCCTACTGATTTAGGGGTATCTTATGGAATGATTTAAATTTTTATGTACCTTTCGACCATGTATCTATTTATCATTTATTTATATCCTATTCAGATCCCCATGTGTCCAAGTTCTTCCTCAATATGAAACTTAGATTCATACTAGTGGCTTGCCACTAATTTCCTTTTTCTACTTAAAGTAACTTTATCTATTTTAATAGTATACCCTTTTTATTCCCTATATTAGTTAGTTCATTTCTAGTATACTCCTTTATTATGGTTTATATCATTACTAACCAATATTGTTCCTTTACTTACTACAATCTCCATCATTATTTACCAACATTATTATTCCTTTACTCAATTATACTCCTGTGTATAATTTTAAGTGTCCAATTTCTCCTATTTCTAAGTGGGACTTAATTCTTTACTAAGTAAGTCATTATTTTCCCTCTTTAACTAAATCAGGTCTACTATTTAAGTAACTTGTCTCGAGCTATTCAAATTGGATCAGTGATCGATTTCTAGGTTTCGTCGTAAACCTTGTTGGTTATTTCCAATTACGTAAATCAATAGTTCAAACCGCACTCAAAGGTAGGGCATTTCCCATTTTTATAGGAACTTCTGTACCAGAAACAATGGTATATCCAATTATAGCCCCTCTGGGGTGTAAAATATATTTTTTCCCACCATCCCCATAGTGTGTGAGACAAATGTACGCATGTTTCCTTTATAGCAAATGATTGTCATCGGTTTCTAATTTATTCACTTTATATTTTATTCTTAGTGATATCCTTTTAGTTCTATAATTACTATTAGTTCATATCCATGTCAACAAAATTTGTTTTAATTTATTGTTTATCATGACCTACATTACTTTTAGCCAATATCATCTCTTTTACTTATTATGATCTATATTGATACTAACTAACATTATTTCTTTTCTTCTTTTCACTAGATGCTATTACTACTACTTACGTGTCTTTAATTCTCATAACTCATGGGTTAATCGGTTTCAATTCTCCTTATTAATATAGCTTACTAGTACCACTTTTCTTATGACATACCAAAATAGAATACCTTATATATTCTTAAGTCTCTAATTTCTCCCGGTGTCTAATCTGTTTTGTTACCAGGAGTTATAAGTTACCCATTCTTTTAAGAAAAGATTCTTTTTAATAGAGTTGTAGAGTTATCTAGTTTACTTCTCAGGAAAAGATTTCTTTTATTAGAACTTATAAAAATCTCTCTTTTCACTCTAAGAAAACATTATTTCCTTAATATACTAGAAACATCATTTTAAATTAAGTTACTCCTTTTACAATTTCTTTTCTTTTCTAGAAAATTTCTTTTAGTTCAAATTTTTTTTTCCAATTTAATAAAATTCATCTATTATTATTCTATCAACTATAAGAAACAATTTTTACTAACTTTCTTAAAAATAACGTTCAATTCCTTAAACATCAAATTTAGCGGTATCGAGTCAGAATTATTTTCTTAAGCGTGAATGGCCAATTTATTCGCGATATACTAGTCGATTAACTCAATTAAATTTAGTGGGACTTACCGGGTTAAATCATACAAATTACATCAAGTCTCAAATATGTAAATTATATACAATCACATCACATAATCCAGCCGCGCCCACGCCGTTTCCTATCATTTAACCAAATCAAGTAAAAATTTTATTTTATAATAATTTTTTAGCGAGTCGTGTATATTATTTTTTGTTTTCTTTTCTTCGAGGATTATTAGAATACTTAACATACTAAAAGGCCCAAAAATGCAGCGACAAAGAAAATCATATATCTCTCGATCTAACCATTGGATCGCAACGAAACTCAAGATAACGGTTCCTAACTACGCGAGGAATAATATAGCGGAGTCAAAATCGAACTTAAACGAGGCGAAACCCCCTTACCTTGTCTGACAGCTGCTCCCCGAAGGAAAAAATGGTATGTTTATCGAAAATTTGTCGGGCACTTTGAAACGACCAGTGATTGCTTCCGGGTTGCTAAAAACTAACATGCATGGATTTTTGAGTTATCAAGAACAACCAAGAAAATCACTAACAACCATGAAATTATTCAAAACTCAAAAGATCGTTTACCGAAAATTCTTCGTTTACTCCGTATTTTCCACCATTCGTCACCGACCGCCGCTGATCGTTCTCGATTGTTCTACGATACCTAAAAACTCAACATGCATCGCCAAAAAGAAAAGGATAGGCCAGCCAAGGATTAAAGGAAAACTAACATGCAATTGCTGATTTAACTAGAGAAATTGAATGGAAGGAAAAAATGGAAATCGATCAAGAAAATATTGCCGATTGCTCACTGAATCGCAAAAGGGTAACCATGGCTTTGAAGAGGGGGTGGCGGCAACCTTGGATGGTGGTTTGTGGTGGTGAATAGAAAGCTTACGGTGGCTATGGTGGAAGGAGACAGCCACTGGTTTTGGTGGAATTTGGAAGAAAATGGTGGATTTGAGAGGTGGTAATGTCCATGGATGATGAGGCCTTGAAGAGAGGAGGATAATGGTGGGTCTCATGGTGGTTTATGGTGGTTAAGAGGGGTTGATGGAGGAGGTTATGGTTGATGGATTTTTAAAAGAGAAAAGAAGAAGCAAGTGTGCAAGAGAAGGAATGGGTGGTTTAATCATGATAGCATGGTGTAGCATGACATGGTTATGTTATGGCATGATGGTGTGGTAGCATGATATGGCTATGTTAAGGTATGATGGCATGAAAACATCATAGAAGTAGAATTGGACATCATGAGGACAATTGGATAAAAGGGTGCACAGTGATTTCAAGAGGAATTTGGCATATGAATTATGTTTTTGTTCTAAGCTAACAAATTGTTAGACAAGTTGTTTTCCTTACTAAGCAAGGAGTAAATTCTGGTGGTGCCACATGAGGGACCAAGTGACATGGTGTGGAGGGTGGTGAAGACATGTGGTATGTAACATCCCAAACTTTGTAATTTTTTGAAAATTTATTCATTAAGGAATAATGAAGAAATTCTGAATGAAATTCCAAGTGAATATCGTTTGAAATATGATATTCCGAGTGAAAATAGTGCGATACCGAGTGAAGTAAGACTGAGGAAGCCATTTCCAAAAGAAGTTAAGATGTTTCCGAGTGAAACATCATTAAGCGAATTATTTCTATGTTAAGTAAACGGTGTCCGAATGAGACACTTTTGAATAAGGAAAATCCGAGTGAAATGTTTCCGAATAAAACGTTTCCGAGAGAAGTGCTCCTGAGTGGGGAAAAATGTTGAAATTTAATAAGTACTTCTCAGGACAGATTTTGAGAGAATGACCGAACGGGATATACCGAGTGGGTATGTCTCTAAATAAATACTTCTGAGTAAACAATTCCCGAGGAAAGAAAATATCCGAGTAATGAGTTACCGAGTGGTGAACTTCGTTAAATGGCGCTCGGATCGATATTCAGAGGTACGAGAACCCGTGCTTGGGTTTGTCTTCGGAAATGTCCTTGACCTCGAGTGATTCCTTCCAGCGGAAAGACTTTCCAAAGAGAGGATTATCTTCAAATTTCGAGTGATTTCTAAAGGAAGACTTCTGGGTGACGTAAGTAAAGAACTGACTCAGATATAAATATACTTTGGTATGTTTGAATGACATGTTACCGTGTGGGATATTTCTGAGGAAAGAAAGCCGAGTGTTCCATTGTAAACGGTTTGGTACCAGTAAAACAGTCGGTTCAGCTGAGAGCTAAGATATGGCTCGAGGAGCCAGTGTTGCAACACAAAATTAAAAGACTTAATAATGGATCCATTTGATTAAGCATGTGCATACACTGATTTATGTGTTGATAACATGCTGTTTTATGATGAGTATAAAATTATTGTGAATGATTTATAATGATATTATGAGTTCGGTTATGTATTATATAGTTATGAATTGGACTTTTAATCCAATTCAATAACTATTATTTGATATGTTTATGCTCACCCCCTATTTATTATTTTACAGTGGATAAGAGATATAGTGATGACACTTGAAGTCACTCAACCGACTGGAGCATTATGTATTAGCATGTACTACATAGTGTGCATAGTTATTGGGTAGAAGCCTTGATTGGGTAGACCGAGGTATATGAACGGTCGAACGTAGGAGACGTTAAAGGTTTTGATTGGGCCGGTTAGGCCAAGTCAGATACCCTTGATCCTTTATCAAATGATCCTAACAAGACTAGTTTTCTTACTGGATCACTAGTCTCGGGTCGAACAGTCAGAGTTTGACCTTAGGCTGGGTCCCACGATTTAAATCCGAGGAACCGAGTGATATTTTATTATTAAATATAATTATCAAATAAATAAACAATTTAAAATATATAATTCCAAAATAAATTATTATAATTATTTATCTATTAAGTATTGTTGACAGGAAATAATTATCAACTAATATAATTATAAATTAATTAGTACCCAAAATAATCATCGTTAACGTATTATTTTTAATTAAACAGTATTGTTGAACGTTATTTATTATTTTCTTATTTTTGCTTCTATCACCCATTACATTCTCTTGGTATTCTTATATTTCATGTTTATCTCTGCTTATCCCTATTGTTCTTATTCTAAACTGTTCGGGGAACAGGCCGAAGCCTCGAGCTTCTTACCAAAAGCTCAACAGAGTATCCTCAGAGTCCTAAGGGTCTGGTTTCTTATTTTCAAAAATTAGGGCTGTTACATAGATCGCTTTCTATAGATCAAAGAGGACGAAGATCAATGGTATACCGAGATTGAGAGGGTGGTGACCATAATATCGTTAGTGATTAAATAGTGCGAAAATCACTTTGTTAGAAATGTATTTATCGACCGTTGAATGACTTTCGATGAAAGGTTGAGGGGTTGGGGGAGGAAGGAGGAGAAGAAGGGAAGAGAGAGGGGAAAGGGAAAAGCAAGAAGCCAAATACGAAAAGGAGGAGGAATGTTCAGGGGGTAAGGGTGTAGCAGCTCAAGGATTGAGGGAATGGAGAATGCCAAAGATAAAGAAGAAAAGGTTTGTGTGGTTCAGGATTTAAGAAATAAGGATACTAGAATGTTTAACAAAAAAATACACCATAATTTACTTTTAAAAAGGGTAAAGTTATCATTTTAACATTTTACTATGTAATTTTTTTTTAGTCAAACAATCCAACAACATATATTTCCCTATAATCCCCTTTAATTTCATCTTTATTTATTTCCATCTTTTTTTACTATATTTCTTTTCCTTCAATCTCATCAACTTATCCAAACAAACAATAAGGGTAGGATTGAATAGATATAGTTTGTGATTCCTTATATTTATGTATGTATGGTAATATTGGCACGAGTATTCAAGGTGACCTTGATTTAAGGTAGAGTTTAGATTAAATTCCCTTGACTCAAAAGGATGTCATTAGTATCAGAGGTGTTACAACCTTGGTTTGACATATGTAGATGAAGTGACCTAAAACTATGTTGTTTTAAGATAATTTGATCATAACAATTTTCTACTATGTTGTTGCAACCATTTTTTTGTTTTAGGGAATTTTATAAATGGTGGGTCCCTATAGCTCTCTACTATAGTGAGGTGTAGTGTGTAAAAGGTATGTAAAACTAAGAGAGAATGTTATAGAATTTATGTAAAATTAAGAGAGTTTTTACATAAAATGTTTAAAGTTTGAACTCTCAATATGTGGAGACGTTTGAGTTGTTTAAATGAGATTTATGATTTGTTATTCAAAGATACAAATTGTAATTTCTTTTATATACTTTCACTATTTTAATAGAGCCAATTGCTTCTATGGATGTAATCCTTGAAACGTTGGGGTGAACCGTGAAAAACTTGTATTTTTTTCTCTCTTTTGTGTTTTCTTGCATATTGTTTTTTAATTTTTGTTCTCTTTTTTCTACTTCTTGTTTCATTATATTTTCTGTAGGAGTTGTTTGTTTCATTGTTTTACCCAACAATATGCTATCCATACATATGTATTTTGTTTTCATGCATAAATATGTTTTTTTTCTTATTAGAATCGTCTCAAAATATTCCTCATAAAATAAATTTTACAGCTTTGACCTTTTTAAATTAGTGAAAAAGGAATTTCCCAATTTTCTAAAATAAAAATGAAGGAAATAACTTAAAAAATAGGAAGCAAATTAGTATTAATACATGAAAAATAGATAGAGACCTAATTTTATGACGTTAAAAAAAAGTTTAAAACACATCATTAATAAATATTAATAGCCAATTAATATTTATAGGAAGAGAAAGAATAAAATGAGACGTAATTTTTTTAAATTAATAGTTACAAAAAATATTATTATCAAATCATTATTACATGTATAGTTTTTATAAAACTATGAATAATAAAACAATTTATATAAAGCCTAAAATAAGGGCTTGAATTTGGCGAACCCTACATCCTATTATTAGAATCATATGCAGGTTTTACCTAAAACAGTAATCCTTTGGTTAATTACCTAAGCAATTAGTCCATTCGAAACATTGTCCGCAACATAGCATTCCTCATAAATTGGTACATCTGAAGCTGTAGAAGACATGGCAAAAAGAAAAAGAAAAAAGAACTCATATATGTAATTGCCACCAATTTTTCCTTTTTATTGTATGTATATGTTAGAATATACTACTTCCGAATTTAAATATAAGTAAATTTTAGTGGAATTTTTTGATCCCTTAATATAAGCAAAATTAAACTTTCCCAATGTCATTAAATGTTTGTTTACCAAATATGTACTCATTATATATATTTATATGGCCACTAATTCTTTATGTAATAAATGATACTAAGGATATTTTAGAAAATTAAATGTGGTAACATTAATGCAAATAATTATCTCTAAGTATTATTCTTAATATGTGTGAAATTAGATACATATGCTTATATTTAGAACTAGAGGTAGTATTAATCTATAAGTCCAATATATTTTAGGAGAATAAATATGATTTTATTAAATAAAAAATACTACCTTCCTCCCTAAATATAAAACTCTTTCCAGAATTTTTTTTTGTCTTTTAGTATAATTCAAATTTTAATATTATTAATTATTTTTTAACCTAAATACCCCTTATTAATAAATAAATTTTATTAGAATCAATATGCTAATAAATGATATACCTAAATTAGATTATTTATCTCCATAATGATAATTGAGTAGTAAGTGGAGAGACTAAATGAAGAAAGAATAAGTGGAGAAAATTTAATGATGAGTGATAATTATTTTAAGGATAATTTTAAAAAATTACTACAAATTTCAAAGAAATTTAATGATTTTAACTAAATTTATGTGTAAATTAAGTAAAAGAGTCTTATATTTAGGGATGGAGGAGGTACTACCTTCGTCCCTAAATATAAGACCCTTTTACCTAATTCACACATATTAAGAAAAATAATTAATCTAGTTAAAATCATTAAATTTGTTTGAAATTTGTAATAGTTTTCCAAAATTGCCTTTAAAGTGATTATCACACATCATTAAATTTTTTATACTTTGTCTCTTTCCGCTTACTACCTAATTATCATTTGAGAGATAAATAATTTAATTAAAGTATGTCATTTATTATTATATTAATTCTAATAAAAACTATATATTAATAGAGGGTATTTAAGTTAAATAATTAATGACATTAAAATTTGAAAAAAAGATCTTATATTAAGAGATAATTTTTTTTTGAAAAGAGTGTGATAATTATAATTAGAGAGGGAGTAGTATTATGCACTATGTTTCTTTGAATGACATAAAGTTTTTCCATTGACTTCATGTTATGTGATCCAAGAACTTCCCCCAAAACACGGTTAGATGTTAGTTAATTAGGCCATGATAATTAGTGGAGTCGGCAGCATTAGTATGCCCAATATCTTATGCCATCTCTTTAATCCGACAAAGTCTTATTCAACAATAATTAATAAAACTGAGTTAATTGCAAATTTAATATTTTATTATATTAACAAATATGTTTTTTAAAAATTTGATATATTTGAGATTATTAAACAAAGTAATTTTACATTAATTATAGAAAATTATTGTCGGTGTGGGGTGATTGAATAGGTATATTTAATAAAATAAATCATTTAATTAGTCTTAATATGAACTGAATAATTCATTTTTATCAAATTTAATACTCCTATCTTTTACAAAATTTATTATTTTCTTATCCATTGAAATAATAGGGAAAAAAGGAGAAACACAAAAACAAGGATTTAAATTCTGTACATATCAAATATAAACTGCATGTGTGCTGAATAAATTAATTATTTTATGTAAATGTTTAATTTAATTTTTCACTCTTTATGTTATTATTATTATTTTACTGTTGTTTTATATTAAAAAAGGATAACTGGATGTCCTTTTGAAAAACCGATAACCTATCAAAGAGTTTTAAAACTTTTAAAAACCAAATTGTTCACTTATAAAATCTGAAAGATCAATGTGAGAATTTGCTTAAAATTGATTTTTCTAATGTCGCTGCAAGGTAAATTTAAATAATGTAAAAGTAAAAAAGTTTTTTTAAACAATGTTTTAAGGGTACTATTTAAAAAAAACAATGATAGAAATTTTTATTGATAATTATGTAAGGATTGTTTAGCAATAAGAGGAAATGAGTTTTAACAATGTTTTTGATTAATTTTTTTTTATTTTGACTTCCTTAATCAATACCATGCATTGTTAACATTTTTCAAAGTAAAAATATAATATAATTTTCTGTTAATTTCAATATAGTCTAGTATAAATTTCAATAAAATCTTTTTTTACATTGTTTAAAATGCGTAAATTTTAATAGACATGTGAAACTTAAAACTTAAGTTAGAAAGAAGAAAACATAATTTTTTTAAAATCTAAATCAATTCCAGTTATAAAATTATTTTATGGAGTATTTTACCCTACCATAATAAGATTGGTTATCACTTAGCTATGTTTTGAAAACCGGACCGATGATCGAATTGGTGAAGGTATATGGTTGAACCGTAGTTGAACTGGTGATAATGAAATATATATTTTAATATAATATGATATAATTATTGATATATTAATAATAAATTATATTCAAGTAGTTTTTTATTTTATTTTAAAATATTTTTAATGGATCTTTTTAAAGAATAGCCAAAAAAACTAAAAAAAATAATTTTAAAACTCTGACCGGTTCAACCGGTTTTTAATATCAATTTTTAACCGGTTTTAACTGGTTCTGAATCCATCAGTTTTTTCCCTTAACCAGACCGATACCTTGATTAGTTCCCGGTCTAACTAGCCGAACCGGCCAGTCCGGGCCGTTTTTGTAACCTTGCCACTAAGTGATGTTTTTCACAAATTAAATGATTGTTAAGCCATTGAAAATGACACGCACCACCTGCCAAAAATCACCGCCCAGAAAAGAACTAGAGAAGATTACGGAAGCCGTCATGCACTAAATATGAATTATTCTATAAATTGACTATGAACCCTAAAAAATTTCCAAGTGGCTCCGTTTCTATCACCATATTCACATCAACAAGAATCTACAATTAAGAACCCCTCATTTAAAGTTTTCTTTCACGTTAGAAAAAGAAATACCACCGTAGTTCAAATGTATGAAGGTGGTATTGGCTTTTCAGAAGGTTATTATATGCCATCTTCCTTCGTGAACAAGTGCAGAGTCACATCCAAAACTAAATTGCCTTCAGTTAATTGTGGCAAATTCGCAGTGTAATGTAACTGCCCATTTTAATGACAAGGAACTCATTTCCCACTTCTTGTAAATAAGAAATTCTTGCATTTATAGTACTTCTATAAATACTAACCACCCTTTAGTTATGTCATATTTCCCCAACTCTTGGTTTATATAAAAACAAAACAACTTGCCCATCTTTGCTAATGAAGTTTAAAGCTAGCCTTTCCTATTGTAGACATAAGAAGACGATACACCACAAATCTACATTATATTTTTTATATTTAAACCAGAGAAAATCATTGTATATATACACAATAACTTTTTTTCTACCAAAATTTAATGCTACTAATATTTTTAAAATTTAAACTCAAAATCACACAGACACGGAAGCCATGAACATAGAGGAGAAGAGAGTTTGATCCAAAAAGAATAGATGGAAATGAAAAATGAATATCTCATTCCTTGAGTGATAAATGTGGTAGCTATTTATTCAAAACAGAATCTAACTATCTCTAATCGTAACTAATTTCCTCATTTAGTAACTAGTTAGGATCTAATGCTTATTTAACATTAATGCAAGTATTAATACAACTGTCACCCCTCTTCAAGCTGACCGTGGTGGAAAACAAATTCACCATGCCAAGCTTGGAAACAAAATTAAGAAAGAATCTAGGGTGAGAAGCCTTAGTGAATAAATCTGCAAGCTGCGGCTTGGTGGAGATAGGTAGAAACTCGAGGATCCCTTCTTGCAACTTTTGGCTAACTAGATGATAGTCAATATCTAGATGTTTTGTTCGCCCGTTGAACTGGTCTAATCCGGGGTCAAGGATCCGGAGTGGGGACCAACCACAATAGTTAATGATTTAAGTGTTTGTAATCTGGTATTGGAATCCGAACTCTCAGTGGGAGAATCCGGTCTTGTTGTCCTGGAGATCCTTCACACCAAGCTTTCGCGTTGATGGGGGGCGAAAGGTGGTGTCACCTGCAAAGATTCTCCGACGCTCAAGTCAATGAAGAGAATGAGAAATCCCAGGAAACTTGAGCAATGTAATAGTATATCAAGAGTGAGAACAACGTAACCTTTTATGAGTGTGAAAATCGACTATTTATAGATGAGTGTGGAGAATGAACCGTTAGGCATAGGTGGGGCCAAGAGACAAATTATACAATGCTCAGTGTACGATTCTGACACACGACGTAGGAGGAACCGCATTTCTCGCATATCATTCCTGTGGCTTCTGTCGGGTGACGTGGATACTTTCCGGTATGCAAGATATCAATATATGCACACCGGCTTGAGCACCTGGCCCACCTCAAGTAACGAGGATTTGGGTAGTGGAGCAGCCACTTATCCTCTCAAAGTATGAGTGAATGGTTATGTATAATAAAATAGGGAGAGTGTAAGTGTTGGATCAGGAGATATAAAGTGCGTTGCGTAGAGCATGCTTCTGACACATCGTATGGGAAGAACGGTGTCTTTGCCAATGTCCCTGTGACCACACCTTATACCTTTTACCAGGAAGAACGGATCGTATCCAGTGTGTGAGGTGTTGTTCTGGACATACCGGTATGGGAAGAACGCCTATACGGTCTAGTAGTCTGGTGGCCTACCTGCAGCTTCGGTAACATGTGGAAAACGAATAAAATGACACCCTTGCCCTGGTACCGGTATCTAGACCAGATCACCCGTGGACTATAGGATTCTGGGTGATATGTAGTGCACTTTGATTATCATAGAACAACACTGGAATTTGGTGCAAGAGATGTGTAAATCTGGAAGAAGGTAATTCAACCACTGCAACTTACAAGTGGTAGCTGCCAAGGCCCGATATTCAGCTTCAGTAGAGGACCTAGACACTGTGGTTTGCTTTTTGGATTTCCAACTAATGAGGGAAGGGAAAAGTAGTAACCCGAAATGGATCTTCAGCTTAGGTTGTAATGGCCCCAATCAGCATCTGTATAGCCAAGAATATGCAAGGCAGAAGAAAAGGAAAAAAAACAATCCTAGGCCAGGAGCCTACTCAAGGTACTTGACCACTCTGAAGGCTACATCATGGTGTTGGGTCCGAGGATTGCTAAGGAATTGACTAAGCTGATGGACAACAAAACAAATATCTGACCTGGTAGTTATGAGGTAAAGGAGTCTACCAACTAACCTTTTGTACCCTACAACATCACCATAGGGTTCGCTAGACTCAATATTCGTGAGATTAACAGCAGGATCCAAGGGAGTAGAAGTTGACTTGGCTCCAAGTAGTCTTGTGTCTTGCAAGAGATCTATGCAATACTTTCTTTGGCACATATACTAGATCTGGACCTTGCAATTTCAAAACCTATAAAATATTTAAGTGGCCCTAAGTCTTTTATTCCAAAAGACTGGTGTAGATTGGACTTGATAGATGCAAATTTAACCCAATCATTACCAATAAGCATAATGTCATCCACATATAAAGTTAAGACTGTAAATGAAGAATCAGTGAATTTGAGGATCAAAGAAGGGTCACTGTATGTAGGGTGATATCCATAAGTAGCTAGGGTCTGTGTGAGCTTTTCATACCATTTCATGCTAGCCTGTTTTAAGCTATACAAAGACTTGACCAATGTCCAGACTTGGTTGAGATTGATTGCTTGCATTCCTACATGGAGAACCATGTATTAAAATTTGAACTCAAAATTATAAACTAAAATAACACAACTTCTACAAATTGATCCATGTATTAATGTGTTATGTTTTATTTGCACCTGGATTTCAGATTATTTATAAGGTTACGTTTTATTTAGATAAATATATATAAGAAGAGTGGCAATATTGATATAAGATTTTCCTTCTTATATTCCTTCATCAATCATATTTTTTTTCTCCTGGCAGGTGGGGTTAGTTTCTCGTCCACAAATCAATGATGGTGGGAACAAATTTTGAGCATAGATTTTAAATAAAAAATACAAAAACCTTGATTCTTCTTATCCCTAACCACCCAGAGTGGAGAAACTTTCAGTGTTGCTAAGCACGCATGGGGACATTGACCCACTAAATCTAAACACCACCCACTAATTCCAAGTTAAGTGAACAAATAAGGTACTAAAAAAATGGCTTAAAGCAATCACAGAGTCCATTTCAACTCTCTCAAACGTGGCATGAAGATTGCTACCTACAACCTCAAATAAAGACACACACACACAAACAAGGAAACTACTTAACTGTTAATGGTAGAAAAAGTCCAAAGCCAAGCGGTATGAACAAAAAGTAAATGCCAAATTTTACTCTTTAGGGTTAATTAAAGAAATAGAAATCTTTAAATATAATCGGTTATTTTCACATGGAAAAAAAGTTAAGTGCAGTTTCTCAGGTATTACTCCGTTAGCTTTATATTTAAATATATTTTCGATAATAATATACTTATTAAATATTAAATATATTTATTAAATAACAATATATTTAAATACCCAAAAACATACATGAAACAAAATCCGTTTCAATGTACCTCTAACTTTATTTCATAATAAGATCTTTTAGCACAGAACTTCTAGAAAAGAAACCATTTCATTTGTTGTCTAGGTTCAAAAACTCTCACGTTGTTTTCTTCCTTGTACATATGTGCACAATCTTCTCCTGTAATCTCGCTCTTTTGGTCCAAAATTAAATCATCATACTCAGATCTCACTCTGCCACTGATTTCGCTGTCTTCAAGTGGCAAGAGTCCACTGTCCAACAAAGAATGTTTGAAATTGAACTTGAGAAATTTCGATGACCCGTGTCTCCTTCTTCACCCTCTGACATAAAAACAATACCTTTCCATTTCCCAAGGTTGATTTCCATATGATGGGTACCAAGAGCCTTTTTATGCTTAAAACCCACGTTGATTCTATCAACCTGCATGTTGTGAATGATTTTGTTTGTGCCAACATGTTGTCGGCCTTTGATTCTCTCCAGGGTTTCATTTGCAACTATATAATCTATGCTTTTGGATTGGTGCTTAGATACATATTCAGGTTTGGTGGTTAAATTTTGTTGTTGCTATTTTAAGGTGTTTATTTGTTCAGTGAATGGAGAATAAATAACTAATTATATATTCGTATTTCTTTGATTTCAGGTTTCTTCATTTAGGAGATGCTAAAGATGAGATTATTGTTCAGCCGATTCCACAAGATGAGAAAGCTGAAAGGAACCAGTTTTCTGGTTCTGAAATTGATGGGTTCCGAGAGGAATTGGCGAATTTCCTGTTTTGGAGTGAAGAGAGAGAAGAGGAAACAGAGAGCTCTGTTTTTTTCATGGAGACTATTCCTGAAGGAAGTGAGGAAAGGGAAGAAGAAACAAAGTGCTCTGTTTTCATGGAAACCCAATTTGATTGTCATGGAGATGGTGTGAAAACAGTGGTGCTCAGAGAGAGCTTTGTTTCAAAGGAGATTGAGTGCAACATTCATGATAGAGAAGCAGAAGATGGATCTGTTTTTATAGATAGTGAGTTTACCAACTTTGTTATTCATGAAGATACTAAGGAAAATGGAGGAGAAATTAAGGAGCATGTTTCCAAGGAGATTGACTATGATGTTCATGAAGATGATAAGAAAATAGAGGAAGGTGAAACTAAGATCCTTGCTTTCATGGAGAGTAGCTCCGATCTCCACCATCATATTATAAAAGCAAAAGAAGAAGAACAAGAAATTGGAGGATATACTTCTATGGAGATTAACTCTACTGTTCATGAAGATGTCAAGAAACATGATGAAAAGGAAACAGAGAGCTCTGTTTTCATGGAGAATGTCTCTGGTGTAAATGAAGATGGTAATAAAATTGATGAAAATGAAACAGAGAACCCTGTTTTCACCGAAGAAGAAGAGTACAAGGTTCATGGTGACGGTGAGAAGATAGAAGAAAAAGAAGAAGAAGAAGAAGAAGAAGAAGAAGAAACAGAGGACCCTCTTTTTGTAGAGTCTGACTCTGTAACAACCACAAGTAAGTGTCAGTACTTGGCAGGAAAAGATATCAGTGGGTTCATGGAAGAGCCAACAACATTAAGGTTCAGTTTCCGAGAGTTTTACATGGGTCCAGATGTTTCAACCGTTTCTGACAATGCATATGCCAAAACTGAAATTATTGCCGACAAGGAATTTTCAGTGTTTGGTACAGATAAAGACTTTGTGGCTCAAGAACAAAGAGAGGAATCTGTTCAAGAACAGGTTTCAACCCCTTCTTCCCATATTCCACTTAGCTTTGAGAGTGAGGCTTTTGGTGGAACTGATTCATCTGATGAAGATTATTTTCTTTACAATGAAAACTCATTCACATCTGATTCTGAGTCAGAGTCATCTTGCTCAAGTGGTCTAATATGGGGAAACAGTGGCAAAATGGATGATGCAATTGAATATCAGTTTCTTGGGTGTGGAAAAAGTGGTGAAGGATTTGAACCTGAGATTCTAAAGCTGATGATGAGAGAGGAAAAAACAGAAGGTGTGGAGAAGAAGCAATCTCCATGTGATGAAAAGGTTTCACATATTAGTGTTAATGACATTTATTCTGAAGGTGGGTATGTAAAAATGGAACCCTGCATGAAGGGTTTGAAGTTTTTAAATGCACATGGTTTTGGTAAAGTTGTGATCAAAGATGAAAAAGAAGGTTCAAAAAATGCAGAGGTAGGTAGGAATGGCTTGAAGAAAAGAGAAGAAACTAGGTGGGAAGATGAATTGAGTGGATCGGAATCTGATGAGGATGATTTTGAATGGGAGCATGATGATTTGGTGGAACAGCTGAGAGTGGAATTGAAAAATTCAAGGCAAGGAGGACTTGCCACAATTTTAGAAGGAGAAGGAGAGGAAGAGGAAGAGGAAGAGGAGGAAGAAGAGGAAGAAGAGGAAAGGGAGTCTCCAAAAGTGGTTGAAGATCTAAAGCCACTGAAAATTGAAGAGAAGCTTGAATACAAGGATCAACTTGATGAAATTGAGAAAGTTTACAAGTGCTATGCAGAGAAAATGAGGAAACTTGATATCTTGAATTACCAGACCATGCATGCTTTAGGTGAGAACTAAATTAACTTCCTCTTTGTTAAATTCTTGCAGTGCAACATTTCACATTTGCACAATTTCTATGTTTTCGTAAATGTTACAGCATGTTGCTTAAAGGTCAAAACATGAAGTTTCAGTCATAAATCTTCACCCTACTGATCTCATATGCTTAATTAGAACTTCCAGTTTTCACACTTAAAAAACAGCAGATTGAAGTTTGTTCTGGTCTAATTTCATAATCTTTTTATGATTCATAATATTTTTTTGTTGATGAATTTCTGTCACATTCAATCCTCTCAGACATTTTTATGAAAACTCATGGAGACAAATCATGATTCATGACATAGTGGGCCATTACACATCATACACCTATCATATTTTGCTAATTATGTGCGTGTAAAGCTATTCATATCTTATTTAATTTTCCAAAGATAAAGCCAAAGATAGTGACAAGTCTGCATCATAAATTTCAATTCCATTCTCTAGAAATCTTTCCCCTACTTTCTATAGGTCCACTTTGTACATTAAATTAAAAGCATTAAAATATCATTAAAGAAATTGATTCTCCTTGTCCACTGTACAAAGCATTCAAATAAAGTTAAAGAAACCTTAAAACATTACTTTAAGAGTTTTGACTGTTTGGTTTAATGGTTTCCAATATTATACTCTAAGCAAAAACTAACTTGTTTATTTAGCAATAATCATGCTTTCCCTTTGTTTATCACTACTCACCTACTTTTTCCTTCAATTGCAGGTCTTGTTCAACTAAAAGACCCTCTCAAGTTAATCTCAATACCAAAATCCACTATCCCAGGTGCCAAGCATGTGATCTCTCAGAATTTGTGGCCACACAAAGCATCAAAGCACACATCTGATCCATTGATGAAGCTTGTTCAGGAACTGCAAAGAGATTTAGAATTAGTATATGTGGGCCAAATTTGCCTCTCTTGGGAAATCCTTTGTTGGCAACACAAGAAAACACTTGAGTTAAAACAATATGATTCACAAGGGTCTCACAGGTATAACAATGTTGCTGGCGAGTTTCAACTCTTTCAAGTCCTTGTTCAGAGGTTCATAGAGAATGAGCCATTTCAAGGCCCAAGGGTGCAAAACTATGTCAAGAACCGGTGTGTGATTCGCAACTTGCTGCAAGTTCCAGCCATTAAAGGTGAAATGAACCATGGTTCAGTTTTTTTACACAGTACAACTTTGAGATACTAATTTTTTATTTTTATTTTTTTGTGATTGTTTTGTAGATGATAGTAAAGGGGATGAGGAAGAGGATGCTATTGCAAGTGGAAGGTTGGAAGATATCATCAAGGCATCAATGAGGGTGTTCTGGGAATTTGTTCGAGCAGATAAAGATTATGGAAATGTGATCCTTAGAGTTTCTCAGCAAAACAGAACTGATCTTAAAGATCCTATAATTTCTGGTCTTCTTGTGGATATTCGAACACAGTTACAGAAGGTGTGTTTTTTAGTGGCTAATCCACTTTAGAGGTTACATTATATGGTTTAGTGACTTAAGTCCTTGACTTCATTAAATATTTGTTTTAGTGGCTAAGAACACTTCATTAATTAGATCCCTTGATAGAAAAAAAGACATAGGTTAATTATACTGTTAATCCCTAACTTATATAGATAATTTTATGTGGGTCTTTATGATTTTAAAATCCATACTTGAATCTTTGAACTATTTCATCATTTGGAATTGAGTCCCTGTCAATGTTTATATTAAGATTCATCTATGAACAAAAACCTAGTTATAAATTTTGAATTAGTATAACACTGGAACAAAAAGTACTTTTAAATTAAACATTACACTTATCCTAAACTATTTTGAAATTTATGAACATGTGATAGTAAAAGTATACCATGACTATACTAATGGAAAAACCATTGTTTAAACGTAGAGATAGTACTAGTTAAAATAATAAGTCTAACATCACTCAAATCTGAATAAAGTACTTGAAACCAAAACCTATTTAAAAATTTGTAATAACTTTCATGGACTTAATGGAATCCTAACATAAATCTTAATAGATTTCTAATTACTAATGATTAGATATTTCAAGGAGTTAGTTTATAAGTAATAAAGCATATAGACGTTTTTTATGCTTTCAGTTTCTCACAATCTTGGGTTGCATGTTGCAGAAGGAGCGAAGACTGAAGGATATAGTGAGAAGTGGAAATTGCATAGTGAAGAAGTTCCAAAGACACCATGAGGATCAACTTGATCATGAGCAGTTGGTGGCTCAGGTGGGGTTGAGATTGATTTCAAGGGTGCTAAACATGTCCAAATTGAGTAAAGAACAAGTAATATGGTGTAATGAAAAGTTACACCGAATTAAATTCTTGAGCAGGAAAATCGTTGAGGTGGAACCTTCTTTCTTGCTATTTCCATGTTGACTCTCTTCTCAATTGTAGAGGAATAGAGATTAGAGATACCTTATCACAGAAAATGATATCCTATAGCTTAAACAGAAATTGGACACAGCACAAAATTCTCAATGTATATATATAAGCTTCATGCTTATACTACATCATCATGTTTATCTAATAAATGGCCAGCTCATGAAAAGCTTTGGTGTCAAATTTGTTACAACTTTAGATAGTTTTTCCAGTGTAAGTTTGGTTTAGGACATTGATGGGCTATCTAAATTTCCAGCTTGCAATATCCTCAAGCAACATTAATCTCTATCTTTATCTATATTTGAGTTATTTTAACTTAATTTCATTCTCACAATGAAATTTTTTTAGATATCATATGATACTTTTACGAGTAAACTCTAAGTTTATCTTTAACATCATATATATCTACATTTTAATTTCTGAGATTTTAAAATCTTGACATTAGTTACTATATCATTTATTTTAGTTTTTCAATCTTTTATTTTTCATTGTCATTTTATGCTAAGAAAAAATATATTAAAAACCGTTATGCAAAGTTTAAATTGAGATTTTTAAAATCTTATAGACTAAATAATGTATGACTTATTCAGTTTTAATAATTAACTTGAAAGTTTAGTAAGACTTGGACTATTAATTTAGACCTCGCAAATAACTTATTAAAAGGTATATATGGTTAAATATGTTAATTTGTTTACAAGTATATGGTCTACATCTATTGGCAATAGTGTCAGGCAATTAAGATTTGAAATTCGTAAAAGTGACTTTGCGGGGTCATACTTTAATTAACAACTAAAAAATAAAAAAAAAATAATACAATACTCTATTACAAAAACCCTGATAAATATGGTTAGAAAGATGGGGATTCCATTTTCTTGGAGACAAGAGCTGAAATTTTTATAAAAATAGACTATACTTGAACTTCTTGATTTAGGGATTTCATTGACAAATTCTTTTGTTATGTTTTCTTATAAATTGAGAATAAATTTTCTTTAAGATTATTTTGTATTGGAGTATCATGCAAATCCTAGCTTAGAAACAAAAATATTTTGTTTTACTCGAGATTACCAGAGAGTATAATTTTGTTCGCTTAAGAAGAGAATATTTTCATAACTAATGTGATTTGAAAGGAGAAAAAAACTAAAACACAATGATTTGATTTAGTCCTGAATATCAAATGCTCTTATTTTTTGTTGTGTATAATTTATTTTTTTTGTAACAAAGAAGATATTAAATTGTATAAAATATATTAAATTGGATAATAAATATCAAATTATTTATAAGATATCAATTTTTTTAAATAAGATATAAGATATCAACTTTGATAAGATAGAGAATAGTCCGTATTCGTATTTTAAACTTAAATTAATGTAGTTTGGGCCCTTTTCTTCCAAGTTCACCAACCTCTGTTTTTGACATAGAGACAAGACATTGTACATCCATTGATGTATTTGCATCCAGAGTTAACTTTGATACTAACGGTGAAAGAGCTTTTTTTTAGTATCACTATAATCAAGATTCAAATGTAAAATCATGAGATAAATGGTTGAATGAGTTTAGTTACTTATAGAGAGAAAGACATTTTTTATAATATTATATGTCGTCCCCACAATATAGAATGTTCATATTCATCATTGTATTCTTATCGTTCTACTCTGTTATCATTAATCCATAGGTCATATTTTAAAATTTAGAAAAATGTAAGTGTACTTAGTCAACTAAATAAATTTATAAGGAGAAGACTACTTCTTTCACATTGCTATATACTTCAATATCTTTATCAAAATAATAAGTATCCACCCCTCTTTATCTTCCACCACTGTATCTATATCCATTCCTCTAGCTTTAGTCACAGTCATCATTGGTGTCTTTCCTATTTCCTTGGTTGCTGCATTAGTCTTATAGTTTTTGTGACTATACATGTTATTATTAATCTAACTTTATCAATTCATAATTAAGCGATTTATAGATTTATGAATGAAATCAAAGTAATTATGTATCTAATCAAATTAAAAAAATCTGATAAATTCAAAGAAAAAACAAACTTACTACAGAGACTCACTACAATAATTGACGGGGACATAACATTCCTCCGACTCCATCTCTTTAGGAAGTGGGGGCCAACCTTGTTTTAGGCGTTTTTATTATTTGGAGCACAAGAGAAACTTAAAAGTGTTAGGGAAGAGAATGTGTTGAAAGCTAGGTGTTAGAGGAGAGAATGCCTTAAAAGCTACCAAGCTAAATAATAATTAAAAAAATAAGAATATATCAACTAATAATCATGGTAATTTATTGGCTTGTCCAAATTTATATAAACTTTTAGAGGTTATGAGTAAGTCCTATAAAAACAATTGCCCGTAAAATCATATTTTTTTAGAGATACAAATGACTTTAAATTTTAATAAGTTTTTATATATATATTTTTATTATAAATATCACATATTTATTAATATCTTTATTATAGCACGAAACACTAAATATGAGATATATTTACAAGTAAATGTAATTCTAGTTATGAGAATTTATTAAATTTATCTCCATTTGATTTTAGAAAAAAAATAAATTTTACTTTAGATTTAGTTATAAAAATTTCAACATCAACAAAAAAAAACTTAAAATTATATACAAAAGCATATAATTATAAAATAAATTATTTAACTATACATTCCTAAACTTTAGAATTCCTTCTAATGTATGAGCAATTTATGTTTTCATACATATAAATAATATGTTATATAGGGATATATGTGTGTGGAGATATGTATGTAGAAAGTCATAATTGATGAGATTCAAACAAATGTGATGGCAAAATGGTATCATGAAAGTAAAGAAAATCATTTTTTATACTCACAAATGTTTCCAAGTGTGATGTATTGATTATATGTATCTCTTGTATAGTGTACCTGAATATGGTAGATGAAACCCTCTGTTGAGGTTTTCTGCATACACAAAAATTTAAACCCAATACCTTAAATGACCAAGCCGCTTTCCACTTAGATTAACCTCATTGGTATTACATTTTATAAATTTAGATATGTTGTTAATTTTGCATTACTCAAAATTAAATGTGCATTAAGCCCACAAAGGGCTAGCTCAATTTTTTGGTCACAACATTTAAATTTATATTTAATTACTGTAGAATATATTTCAATAAATAACGAATGAAAAGATTTAAGATTCGAAAACATTTATAGTAATTTGGTTAGTTCATGATTATATTAAATGATAATAGAAAATATATATTTAATATAAGGTTATGTAATATTAATATTTTTATTGGTTATGAAGTTTTGTTTTAAAAGAAAGGGAATATGAATAATATATAAAATTAAATTAATTATTTTAAATTTTATATCAAATAAATTTATCCAACAGTTTCAAAACAATAATTTTTTACTTTAAACAAAATATTTTGTGTCTTCAAAATAAATAAATAAAACTCTTCTTGCGTTGTTACTTATGCTTTACCAAATTATCTTGTTGTCAAAAATAGACATTTGGTCCCTCACGTTTTTGGGTTAGATTCAAGTAGGCACCTGATGATCCCCTAAATGTACGGGTTGTTATCGTGTAATAAAATAATTCATATTCACATGTTTCAAGTATAAATTATATTGAGATTTCGTGTTATCCAGACAACATCAAATTAATTAAAATTACTTGAAATTTAAAAAGAACTCTAAACTATCAAATAGACTTTTTAAACTAAAGATTTTTGCAAGAAACAAGGATTTCTCAAGATTTCGAAGGGATCAAACATATGTATGGTTTCACTAATATGTTTTCCTTATTAACAAAGATCAGATTAAGTTTTTTAAGGTGGATTTTTCTAAGCTGATTATCATTTCCCTCTTGGTTAGTATTAACGTATTAACGTATTTAACTATCCCTAGTTAAACCCATTAGCGATTCATGGAAATCCCTTTTCAATCTTAGTTTCTCAGAAGGTTTGAATTACTCTCGTTATCTAACCTTAGGCTTAATTCAATAGGGTTCAAACATTAGAAGATTTCTCAATCAATCCTAATTGTTTTTAATTACGCCTAGGATTATTTCTAATTCACAAGGCGCATAAAGCATAAATTAAATTGAATAAAAAACAGAAATTCATTAATAATGGAAATCAAAGCAAAACCATACAAAAAATTGTCACACCTACTTCATCCCAAGAAAAAGGGTTTAGTTAAGATCATTGTTGAGAACGAAAGAGGTTCCTAAGATGTTCTTATAATTCTATACTCACAATTATTAACTAAGCAAAATAAGTCATCATATAAGGGATAAGTGTTCATCCTAACACACAAAACAAAACAAACTAAAAACTAGATTAAAAAAAATCAAACAAATAAAAAGAAAGGAAGTCATCTATTCCTAACACCCCAAACTTAGAAAAGACATTGTCCTCAATGTATGCTCATGATGAAAAGGAATAGATGACTTACCTGTAGATATGCTTTAAGTGTTGAATTTATTTTTGTAGGTCTTTCAGCCAGACCTATGTCTACATCCTCTTTGTAATGCCTTCAATTAACTAGGGCAAATTCTCACACGGAATGTCCTAATTAACTAAGGTGTTACTATTTTTTTTGAAATCAGTGAAGAATTTTTTTGAATGGTGATAATCATAAGCACAGGTTAAATAAACAAAGTAGTATTGTGGTTCAATTCTTCAGGGGATTACATACTCAAAAGAATGGGGCGCGCACACTCTCAAGAAATATACATATAGATAGTCATTCAAAAGAAACATGGTCTAAACATCATCACCTACACTGCTGTTGTGGTCAGAGATGTAAATGCAAGTCCTTCACGTTCACACCGAGATGTCCACTATTGAAGATACTCGAGATCTCATCCATGTTCTCCTTGACCTTTCACTAATAACTACTAAATCAACGACCAATGCAGAAGCCTCTGTTAAGTTGTGTAAAAATTCATCGTCAAATTCGTCGCTAAACACATGTCGTCCCAGAAGCTGTCGCTACTGTCACGTCCCTCCATTTTTTTTTGTTTTTCCTCCAATTTTTTGGTTGATACCAAACTCAGCGATGGAGGCTAATGTCATCGCTAACGTCACACGAACCAAACAACGATGCCCTTATGTCGTTGCTAAAACCTTTTTTTGTTTCCCTCTAAGTTCAGGGGTTCCCTTTTTTTTGAAATGAGCGATGGCTAGCTGCGATCGCTAATACTACTACTAATTAGTGACCACATTAGCAACCATGCTGTTATGTTTGCTTTCCCTCCCTTTTTTCCTTTCCCTCCAATGGTTTTGGCAATCTGCACAAGTTAGCGACGGAAGTTGCTGAGCCCATCGCTAACTTAGCTATAGGTAACTTAGGGTAATGACGGACATAGCAACGTAGATTCTATAGTTTGACATAGCGACAACTGTCTGTCATCGCTAAGTCAAAATAAAGAACTGGGGGTGGTTGAGCTCGTTTCTAAATTAAGTATTGTTGGTCACGTTTACATTTCAGCGATGGGTATACGTCGTCACTAGGATAGCCAAGATAGTGACGGGCTTTGATAGTCGCTATTAAGAACACATGTTCATTTTTTAAACTACCAACGGGTTAGTGTCGTCGCTAATTTTAATAACGTATTCGAGGGTAACCTTTTCCCTCCATTAGTTTCTCTACCTCCCCTAAGCCCTCACTCTATTTCTTTCCTTCACAAACCACCGTCTCCCTTACTCTCACTCTCTCATCTCTCTTCGTTCGAAGTTCCCTACGTTCGAAGGGCGTCTCCGACAGCTCCTCCATCCGATAGCACATTTTCGATGGCTCCTCTATCTCTCCTTCAAGGTGCGTTCCACATCAGCTTTGCCTACTCTGTTCATATCAGTATATGAAATTCTATATTACCTAATCTTTATTCCATATTGCTCGATTTGTGAATATGCCATTTGTCATAGCTAATGCATTTGATGTGGTAGTGTTAGAATTTGGAATCTGTCTAAGTTATTTTTCTTGGTGTTGTGGGGCCAGTTGAGAATCTGAGGGTGCTCCTAGTTTGAGTCTTGTAGACACTGTAGTTGAATCTACTCATTAAATTCCCATATGTTGTTGGTAGTTGAGTACATAAATTCATTCTTCTTATTGGTAACTTGAACTTGGTTTAAGAACTTTTACTGCGAAATTTGCCAACTCTTAACTAACGTAGTAGATTATAAACATGAGCAAGTTTTGTAATTCTGCTAAAACAGATGAACAAAATATTAGTAGGCTTAACATTTTTCACGATTTCGTGTTATTCCCTGGGAAAAGATCATCTTGTTTGAGCACTTGGTTTTATATAATATATAGTTTGGTTTTAGATGTGTGTAACAATGAGTTTAGCCTATATTTATGAAAACATTTAAATTTTATAAGAATTATAATTAGGAGAGATTATATTTATAGGGATCAGAACGATATTTAACCTAATTTTATACTTAGATGCGCCCATGGTTTAATTTCTTAATTGTTATGAAGACATGCAATGCATAATGGTTTAAAGGAAATAAACAGGCATGCCAAAGAATAAAATTCTGGTGACATACATGCTGTATAATGCACCGGTTACAAGAATGAAATGTGAATCTTGCATTTTCATGGAACCAATGATTAGTTATTAGTTGCGAGTTAGCTCATAATACAGACTAAGATTGCACTAAGAATTCCGAATTGGATATTTAATAAATACATTTGTTTGAGAGGGGAGAAGAGCTGCATAATTAACTCCCAGGATATAAATGGTCAATATATATATAAAATACTCTATTTAAAACCCCATTCTTCCTCGTGTTGCCAAAGCTTGCCTTAGGACTACAATTTATTATTCAACCTCGTTGTTGGCATATATTTCTCTAATCCCAGTGGAAGTCCTTGTAATTTTTCAAACTTAGCAGGTATCTAAATACATATTGTAACATCCCAAAAATTTATGAAAATAATTAATTGAGAGGAATAAATATTAAATAATTATGAATGAGTTAATAAATATCCCAAAAAATGTTAAAATAATAAAATTGGGATTTATGAAAATTGTTCATAATTATTGAGACTTACTGAGCTAAAATTATACTCGATTAAAATATGAGTGTCGGACCAAGTATCTCCGCGGTTAAGAATATTATTGGGAATCTGAATATGCCTTTGGAATAATTTTTGGATTTAGTATTGAGCCCAAACAGGGATCCTGTATGTTATAAAATGGTAAAATTTAATGAAGGGTTTAAGTTAAAACAAAACCTCCTTCTCTTTTCTTCACTTTCCTGTTGCTTCTCATTCTCTCTCCCTTCTTCATTTCTTTCATCTTCTTCCCCTTCTCTTCTTGCCCAAACTATGCACCCCTTTCCATGACCATTACCCACCAAAATTTCTTGGTTTTTATGGATTCATGAAGCTTTTATTGGACATTGGGGTAATCCTTGGTCCACTCCTCCTCTTTCTCTCACTTTCATGTTCACCTTGGTGCTCTTGAAAGAGGTATGATTTTTGAACACTCATGTCTTTTGTTGGTAGTTTTTGAGTTATTGAAGTATTGTAATAGGAGGTTAGATGTTATTTTGATGAATAAAGGTACGTAGAGCCAAACCCTAGGTTGGATAATCCTTAGGGATTTATTGTTGTTGTTGATAATGAATAGGATATATTGTTGCTAGCCTAAGGATGTTGGAAATAATGCATATGAATGGTTGGAATTGATGATTGTGGATGGTTGGTGAAAACCTTAGGCTTGAATACTTGGAAATGAAACCCTTGATTTATGGTTTTGTGTTATATGAGATTGAGAGGTTAATGAGGTTATTATGATTAAATGAAATGGTTAGGAATGATGGTTGTTGGGTGATTTTAAAGGAAAACCCTAAGTATGGAAATTAGGGCTTTTGGCATAATTGATAGCTAAAAATGATTTATGCTTTTGGAACGAATTTTTGGGAAGGATGAGATTAATTATTGATTGATGATGATGAATTTTAAACTAAGATAATGATATTGTGCTTGTGATGATCATTGATAGTGGAATTAATGAAATAGACATGGTGGGTTGATGAGTTATTGGGCCATGATAAATGACATGAAATTATTGATTAATGATGATTGATAGGAGCTAAGATGGCTCATGATGAATTTGAATGAATGATGGCAATTGGATAGTTCAAGTAATGATGAATGCATTATGAATGATGAAAAAGATGTTGTAGTTGGGTATGGTTAGCCATTTGAGACTTAGAAGATCTTGAGTTTGGGAAAGGAATTCCTGAAACCTAACATAAGTATGTGAATAGGCGTTTTAACAAGTCTAGGACTTGATATTGAACTCTAAGAGATGTGTCAATTATTTAAACTTGTGATGATACCTTGTGTTGGCTCATAAATTGGATGCATGTGTATGTATGTATGTTGATAGAAGATTGTATCCTGGGCGATGTGGCAGAACGTTTGGAACGTGCGAGTCATTATGATTCTTCCCTCGAGGTAGGAGAGGAGTTTTACATTCTGAATGCATGAGTTAAATAATTAGTGAATTATGTATATCATGATACTCATGCTTGCCTTGCCATGTTATATTGAAATGATGAGATGAATAGAATGGGATGCATGAAATAGTTAGTGAGTTGTTAGCTTTAGAAATTATATATATATATATATATATATATATGAGATGATTAATGTTTAGTTGTCCCTTGATGAGAATGAGGTATTATTGATGAATAACCCATGAGGGGTTGAAATATATACATGTTAATGAACAATCCTTGAGGGGGTGAAGTATATGTTTTGTGAATTGAGAATTTTATATGGATACTTGGCATTGGATGTGATAACCATGGTGATAGTATTGATGGTAAGATTGAAAGATAATGCATAATTGAGGAACTCTTGATTTTCGTCATCTTCATCCTCCCTCTTGATTCCCATTTTCATTTTCTTGGTGCAAGGTAAGTTCCTTGCCATTTCCTTACGTTTTGAACCTAGAAATGGTTAGTTATGATTTGGGAGAATATTAAATGCTTATGGGTAGTGAAAGGAACCGTTAAATATATAAACCCTAAGGTGGGGTGAAATAAATATGGACATTTATGAGCAATAAATGAGGTATATAAATATAGGGTTGAAAGATGATGTATATAGAAGTGCATTTATGATATGGTTGGGTTTTTACAAAAACCCTAACTTATGAAATTAGGGAAAATATATAAGATGAAGGTGAAAGGCATTAATTGATGATGAAAATGTTATAAATGATAAGGTAGAGGTATTTAATGATGATTTATAATGTTGGTTAGAAGTCATAAATGGAAAACTCACCAAGGTGTTGGTGGGAAATTAATGTATGTGGTGACCTAATAAATGGGGTTGTTGTGTTGGCAATAATGAATGGTGATTTAAGGGAAGGAATTTCCAAAGCCTAATTAGGTAAATGAATAAAACCTATAAATAGTCTCTACATGAAAAGAATCATGTGTACATATATGTATATGTTTGTTGAAATAGTGTTTGAATGAATGATGGATGTGGTCCTATAATTGATCGGTGTAGGACTTGATAATACTTGTGAGGCGGGAACATCGAACCCGGAAGTCTACTTCTTTTGAGGTAAGAGGGGGGTGTATTTTCTAAATGTATGATGATAATGTATGTATTGATGTAATGTGGCATGCTTCCTTGAATGGATGTAGTATCATATGTATGTAATATGAAATTGAGTAAGATTCCTATAATGATTGATTGTGGGATAAGACCTTATTGAGGTTATGATTGGTATAATGTGTGATGACATGTTATGGATTCCATGTGTTGCTTGATGAATATTTGAAATCCTTGACTTAATGATTCTTGAATATTATGATCGAAATATATATATATATATATATATATATATATATATATATGTTTGAATATGTGAAATTAACATGGTAATTGAGTGGGAGTATATCCTGGATGAGAGGGTGAGATAATGTATATGAGGTTGAGGCATGCATGAGCATTGTTGCATACATAGCATGGCATGCATATCATGATGATGTTGAAAAGTGGTTGCGATCACTTGATGTTGGAATATAAAGGGTTTGCGAGTTCCTGTGATTATTGGACCAGTGCTTGCGATCACCTGATATTTGAAATGAAAGGCCCTGAGGGACCATTGAGATTGTATGCCCGTGGTTACGATCATGAGGCGGGAGTACCCCTTGCGAGGCGGGAAACCATTATGAATTATTGAACGTGGTTGTGATCATGAGAAAGCACCTTGAGAGGCTGCTAGAGGGAGTACCCCTTGCGAGGCGGGAAACCATTATGAATGAAGGAATGATTATGGTGGCTGCGATCACCTGAGGAAATGAAATCGGATACGTGCATACGCATCTTAAACACTAGCATGTGCATTAGCCATAGAAGCATGGCATAGAGTGGTATCCTGTTGAGGAGATTGTGTGTGGAGTAGGTGGAACTCCCTTTTAATTACTAACTGTAATTGAGTTAATGGTTGGTGTGACCTTGTGAATTTAAATGAATGTATGTGTTTAATGAGTTGATGAATGATTAAACTTCTCTTAAGGAGGAGATGCTTATATTGCATTTAAATATATATTATCACAATTGTTAGATTTTCATCATTGAGAAAGTATACTCACTCTCCATGTGGTATATCTTTTAGCTCCTATGTTGTAAGGCTTGCCTGTGGAGCTCTTGTATGGAGGAGCGGTGTGAAGGAAACCTATTTTGGGTAAAGAATGCCTTGGCCGGTGATTGTTTTGAGTTGTGGTTTTAAGTGGATTTTTGTAATGTATATTGTTATAATGAATATCTTGAATAGCCGTGAATTGACATGGATGATGTATGTATAATGAAGATTTTGGAAGGTCATGTAGGAAAATGAGATCCTAGAGTTTATGGCTCATTTTCGTTAGTGACCTTAGCCTTAATTAGATTTTGAAAAAGAAGCATGATGTAAGTAAAACTTATGAATGAATGATGATTTATATAGAAAATTGCACTTCATAGACTATGCCAAGTAATAAATTAGATTAGAATGTGATTGTGAATTGGAATGAGAATCTATGGGTATGAAGGTTTAGAACAAGTTTTAAATGTGTAATATGATGGATGTGATGTGATGAATTTAAGTAAATTGGCTTGAGTTGAGTTTTGGTATGTTGTGTTGTTCAATTTTCATGTTTTGCAGTGTTTTACTGATAATCTCACTCAAGCGAGATGGGTTCTCGCTCGAGCGAGAATCCCCTGTGTTGGTGTTCGGCCACTGGCCAATTTTCGCTCAGGCGAGAGTGGATCTCGCTCAGGCGAGATGGGTCTCACTTAGATAATTGGGCGTCTCACCCCAAGCGGGCTTGTCTTCGCCCAAGCGAGTCTGTCCATGCATCAGGTATTGGTCACTGGATGAAAATCGCTTAGGCGAGTAGGGCCTCGCCCGAGCGGAGTGGGGTATTTAGTTACTGGCCCATTTTCGCTTGAACGAAAGGCTTTTGAAGGTGGCGTTCGCTCGAGCGAGTGAGTGTTGGATAGATTCTGGACGATTTTCGCCCGTGCTCGCTTGCTTCGCCCAAGCGATTTCTAAGGATCTCGCTCAAACGAGATGGGGTCTGCTCAAGCGAGTCGGCCCCTTCCTCTTATTCTTTTCGCTCGGCGCGTATTGTGACCCTCGTTTGAGCGAGTGGTACCCATTACCCCTATTTGCATTACTTTGAATTCTCTTTCTTTCCCTTGCACTAAAGCTTTTACTTGAATCATCTTGCGGATGTTTTGCACTTATTATGAAGTCATTAGACCTCAGAGTGATTAACTACGATAAATCCAACCATGTAGTATTGATTTAATTAATTATTTCCGTTGTCTTTGTTTGAGAATCTCTTCTTGATTATTTGTTCACCTACCTTCTCGTATCTTCATATATGAGTTAGGTCTTCTTAGATCCAGGACATTGAATGAAAACTTTACCGCTTATGATTTTCATAAATTAATGATGCTAAAATCGTGAAAAATTTACCCCTATTTTTGGGGCGTCACACTCTTTAATATTTGGAGCACAAGAGAAACTTAAAAGTGTTAAGGAAAAGAATGCGTTTAAAGCTAGGTGTTAGAGGAGAGAGTGTCTTAAAAGCTACCGAGCTAAATAATAATTAAAAAATAACAATATATCAATTAATATGGTAATTTATTGACTTCTACAAATTTATATAAACTTTTAGAGGTTATGAGTAAGTCCTATAAAGACAATTGCCAGTAAAATCAGATTTTTTAGAGATATAAATGACTTTAAATTTTAATAAATTTATATATTTTTTTATTATAAATATCACATATTTATTAATATCTTTATTAAAGCGCGAAACACTAAATATGAAAGATATTACAAGTAAATGTAATTCTGGTTATGAGAATTTATTAAAATAACAAGTATTCACTTTTCTTTACCTTCCTCCACTCCATCTATATCAATTCCGCTAGCTTTAGTCATAGTCATCATTGGTGACTTTCCTATTTCCTATTTCCTTGGTTGCTACGTTAGTTCTATAGCTTTTGGGACCAATCATGTTATTACTAATCCTAACTTTATCAATTCAGAATTAAGCAATTAATAAATTTATGAATGAAATCAAATTAATTGTGTATCTAATCAAATTAAAACATCTCACAAACTCAAAAAAAAACAAACTTCCTAAAGAGACTCATTACTATAATTGACGGGGACATAACCTTCCTCCGACTCTATCTCTTTAGGAAGGGGGGACTAACCTTGTTTTGGGCATTTTTATTATTTGGAGCACAAGAGAAACTTAAAAGTGTTAAAGGAAGAGAATGTGTTGAATGCTAGGTGTTAGAGGAGAGAGTGTCTTAAAAGCTACCGAGCCAAATAATAATTACAAATTAAGAATATATCAATTAATAGTTATGGTAATTTATTGGCTCCTCCAAATTTATATAAACTTTTAGAGGTTATGAGTAAGTCCTATAAAAACAATTGCCTGTAAAATCACATTTTTTAGAGATATAAATGACTTTAAATTTTAATAAGTTCTAATATATATATTTTTATTATGAATATCACATATTTATTAATATCTTTATTAAAGCATGAAACACTAAATATGAAATATATTTATAAGTAAATGTAATTCTGGTTATGAGAATTTATTAAAATAACAAGTATTCACTTCTCTTTACCTACCTCCACTCCATCTATATCCATTCCTCTAGCTTTAGTCACAGTCATCATTGGCGACTTTCCTATTTCCTTGGTTGCTCTATTAGTCCTAACTTTATCATTTCAGAATTAAGCGATTAATAAGTGTATGAATGAAATAAAATTAATTATGTATCTAATCAAATTAAAACATCTGACAAATTAAAAAAAAAACAAGCTTCCTAAAGAGACTCACTACTATATTATAGGTGGACATAGCTTTCCTCCGAGTCCATCTGTTTAGGAAGCGGGGAAAATCTTGTTTTGGGTACTTTTATTATTTGGAGCATAAGAGAAACTTAAAAGTGTTAGGAAAGAAAATGCGTTGAAAATTAGGTGTTAGATGAGAGAATGTCTTAAATGCTACCAAGCTATATAATAATTATCAAAATAAGAATATATCAACTAATAGTCATGGTAATTTATTGGCTTGTGTAACAGCCCTAGTTTTTAGAATAAGGGCCTAGACTCTTGGGATCTCTAAGAGTGCTCTAGTGAGTGTCTTAGTGAAAGTTGAGGCTCCGGCCTGATCCCGAGTAACTATGATAAATTAGAAATGATGAGAAAATGAGTGTTCGAGGTAAGAACAATTGGTTAAGTTTGAGTAGAATGGAAAAAGTTGTAGGATGATGAAGACTTCTGAGAAAGGTAAAAGAGTACCAGAAAAGAGTAGAGTAAGAAATGACTGAGTATGAGTGTTAGTAAAATATTATAGGTGTTGATAATTATTTATAATTTAATTTATCTTGATTGATTTTTTAGATTATTCTATTAGTAAACTATGTGTAGATTAATTGATTAATTAGGGGTAATTAGTAAAGATATAATTAAAATATATAATTATAATAAAAAAATTAATAATTATTCAAAAATACATAAATATATGTATATATTATTAAAATAATATTTTATTAAGTTTTTAATTAATTTATAATGTATAATAATATTTTAATAATAAAATATTAAGGGTTTTCCCGGTATTATACTATGGGGCCCAATTGTCAAAATTTTTTGGCAACTCGATTTGAGACTAGTAACTCCATAAAGGAAACTAGTCACACTATAGTTTCCTTGAAGCGAATCGGGGATAATTGATTAGGCTGAATTCGGCTAATCAGAACTTTCGGTGTCACCTACGTTTGATTGTGCATATACCTCAGAGTACCCGATGGTGACATAGTCAATCTCTGGTGACTTGTTTCAACATTTTAGGAATGTTTTCTAAAGAGCTCGAGACTTGATTCAGACTCTATCAACCTCATTCAGGAGCTATCTCACTTCTTCAGAAATCCAATTTGCGCTTCCTTGGCATTTCAGGCCTAACTTTCCCAAACAATGCTTGATTGGAATGATTCTAATTTCGTTCACTTTATTTCAAAGATATCTTCAATCTCTATTTCTGGTCTCGATCTCAAATTCCTATTCTATCATGCTCAAATTTAAGGATTTAGTAAATCAATCCTAGAACCATGTTACTCACGTTTTTGCCTCGCGCATGGTTCATTCAAAAATTCATAACTTTCTCATACGACCTTCGACATGCAAAATTGGTGTCACAATCTCTGTATCAAAATTATCTACATTTTCTATGAAGACTTTGAAACCTAAATCCTTAAATATTAGTACATTTTTTAGGATCTTTATCAATCCCTACTCATCACGTCACTACACTGTCTAGTTTTAGAAAAATAAGCGTATCACCCTCTTTTGTTGCTTGAATCACTCTGTTCTTTTTGTTGTGGATCCGTATCAAGGATATCTACAAGTCTTATGAAGGGTACAAAGCCTAATTCTCAAAGGAAAAATTTATACAAATTATCTTTACAGCCCTACCTGATTCGGGGGCGAATAGGACATCCTGTCTTGTTTCGATCATAACTCGGGCTACCGATATTGGATCGTCACAAATAATATATCAAATCGAAGGTAAAAGGAAGATCTACAAGTTTCATTTTGGGAACTTTTCGAGATTATTCTTCCACGAATTGTTCTATATTTAAGTTTTAACGTTCCTAATTTTCGATCCCTAAAAATCATGCACACCTAAAATCATCAGGTACCAATTAAATTTTTTGACCACCGGTTTCCAGCCAAACACCACCACCAGCCACCTCCTGGCATAGGTGTCACCTCCAGAGGAACTAGCCTCTTCATTCCCCACCTCAGTAACTCCAGCTGCCCATCACCTAGCATTTAATGCTAACAATCTCATCATGATATTCCATGCATAAAATGACTTTAGCATTCCTTCTTGCTTCATTTTCTTCATTCATGGCCAAGGATCAATTAAACTCTTTAATCCTTTTCTACTTTATCAAATCAACAACAATTCCTTCATGCAAAATTCCAATTTCAGCTGCCCTCCACCAATTGCAATAATTGCTAACCTTCTTCAATTTTAACATTCTCCTAGCACTAAGACAAAATCCATATTCCTTTCACTTCTTGCATTATTCATTCACGGCAAACCCAAAGCTGAATTCCCTTCATTTAATTCTTAATTTAACAGCCACTCCCTCCTTTTCATATAACCATTCCTCTTCCATTAATTCATGATCACACTACCACAAGACACTTCCAAACCACCCAAATTTTGTTAGCTCTTCTCCTTACCTCTTAAAACCGTGACAACCTAGCATCAAAACAGCTTTAATTTTCAACATTTCTTGCATACAATGGCTTACAAAAATCAATCTCACCCTCTTGTTCTAAGGACTCAAGACCGTGAGCTCTTAGGTTCATCTCAAGGTGAGTTGGCGATTTCATCTTGATCATTACTCTTAAATTTTTGTGATCCAAATTCTATTTTATTCTAGAAATTAGATGGCACTCCCCTTGCTGTTTTGAAACTAGAACCCGTAGCTATCCCCACTTATTTTTAACCACGCATGTGTGTTTCACTACGATCGGGAGTTATCGACATCTACCAGTGGACGATTGGGGATATTCGATGAATTTTTGGCAGAACTCTTTTGTCCTCTCTCCAAACCCAAGGCCCACCATGAGGTAAGGGGGTTTCTCTTCGGTAAACTATGTCTTAGAAATATCCCATTGCGTTATTTTAGTACTCAGCGATGTTAGTTTTAAGTTTTGGTGCGATCCAATAGTTGGATTTTAAAATATCTAATTTTCGGTAACCGATGGTTAAATTTTATATTAAAAATGAAAATGAATTAAAATGGGTGTTTTATAAAAATCTTCTAAAGCATGCCATAATAACCGTGTGCCAACAAAAAATTTTATCGACTATGACTTGTCTTTATTAATTTCTCGAAGAATAGATAAAACTATAAGGTTTATAAAATTGGGCACTTACAACTAATGATAAACAGAGTAACATTAAATTTATGATTGTTATCATTATTATTATTATTATCATTTTATATTATTATTATATATTATTATTATCGAGCATAATGGCTGGCTCTGCCACCACTCTTAGATATTTTTTTTATCACTATATTATTGAGCATAATGGGCGGCAATATTTTCTTGTTTAATTCTGTCATTTATATTACAGATATAATGGTCGGCTCTGCCGCCTTGTAATTAATACTATCATTATTATTAAAACTATTATTATCATTACTAACAACATTATTATTCTTAATATAATTGACAGACAAGTATTTTCTTAAATTAAAGTCATACCATTTAATATTTCTATTATTTCATTTACCACTTTTAAGAAAATCCAATACATTAATGTTTTTCAAGCTGACCATTACTTAAGCTGTAATATAACCGTTGTACTTTCTAAATAAATATGAAAATAACCCATATTATCTTAAAACCAAGTAGGACCTAACAACTCGATACTAGATAATTAAGATAAGGAAAACATACAGATACTTAAGAGTCAAAAGAATAATAATAATAATAATAATAATAATAATAATAATAATAATAATAATAATAATAATGTTAAGATAAGGATTAAGAATTAAAATAAAGATTTTGAGTATTAGTAGATCCCAACAAATGACAATAATGATAAACTATTAATTAGATCGAGGAGTGAACTTAGTATAAACGAAATTGATGAGGATTGATATCCAGAATAAGCTTCTAAGTACATTTTAAGTCAAAATACACTATTTGGTCAGTCAGTAGGCCTTTCAGTAGTAACTAGACAATAAAGTAGGAAAGTAAGATTATGATTCATATAAAGAATAATAAGTGACTAGAATAATTAGTAAACAAAGAAAGGAAATAGTTTAAGCGGGGTAGCTAAAGGTGTAGATTTTAATAATTATCCTTAAGGGCAATGAACTGAACTTAGAACAATTGATTATTAGAAATAATAACAAATTTAGAATAAAGTAATTGAGAACCAGCAAACTAGATGAGACAAAGTGTTAGTGTATAGTTAAAATTAGATATCCATATTAGTCCCTTAAAATGGGATTGGAACACCTAAAGTTAGAAGTTAAAGAGAGTAGTGATATACCTAATAATAACTAGGTACTTAGTGAATAGGTTGGACTAGATAAGCTTAAATTAGTAAGAATAAATACGTCTATAAAATCTATATAAAATCAATATATCAAAAGAGGCAAACATATAGCCAGTAGGGATGGTAACTAAATTAAATGTGATTTTAACTAGATATAAAGTAACTAGTAAGTACACTTATAAATATAATTTGTAAATATAGTTATACTCTGCAACAGATTATACTAGGATCTCTAGATACTAATGGTTGAAATATGAAATAAATTCATAAGAAAATCTTAAGTGTGGAAATGGCAGTTATAGGGAACAATAATATCTTATGATTAAGAGAAATAACCGTAATATAGGATCCATTAAATAAAATGGTTATGTTTGTTCGATAGATGAATTGCTTGATTGACTCATGTGAACTACTTATTGGTTGTGATATGAATGCTTGAATAAAATATGATGAATTGAACAAGTACGATGAGATGTATGTTTGGTGAATATGTTCATTGAATGAGTGGTATGTGTTTGATCAATTAATATGAAGGATTATGTGGGATACATGTTCTTGTTGGTATAATAAATATTATGAGTTTGATGAAATATATGATGAAAGGAATGAATCTTGTATGATATATTAATAAAATGATAAGTAAAGAATGAAAGCAAGAATATGTCTGGGTAGGGATCCTTACATAATGTGAAAATGGAATGATGATGAAATGTGGATGGATCCAATGAGATGATGATGCACTAAGACGTAAGTTAGTACCCGAGAATTGATGAATATGTATACTCAACTTCCTTTTCATTCTTAATTATCGGAGGGAATATACTATGATATGCATTCAAGAGAAATAATGACAATAACTAAAGATAGTGTTGGGAAATGAATTAAACGGCCAGTCAACCATTAGTAGGAACTAAGTATATACTTACACAGCCAAACAACCCATACCCTTAGAATAGTCCTAACCAGCAGTGATAAGATTATATCACAAGATGATTAGAAGAGATTTAAAGAACAGTATGAAATAAACCCGATGTTAAGAATGAAAGTGGTTGTTGAGGGGACCCTACCGATGACGAGTATGATGGAAAAAGAAAGAATGTGTATGAAACATGCATCATTTACATATGACATATGGAAACTAGAGCATACACAATGGGTACGCTGGAGGACATTCACATTTGGTCTCCGAGGAGAACCTTGGGAGTACAACCGGGACGAAAACCCAATGGCCTCAGAGTCGCGCCTGGGCCGGGTGAGATGATGTAAGCCTCATGTACTTTGAATAAATGATGGAATGTATCTATGACCATGGAGAGCCAAGTCCCTTTATGATATAAAATGGATCCCTGATAATGAGCAGGACCTAAGAGTTCTTTGTACCCTATGATGTGAGGGACTTGGTGGGCTCCGGTCACTCTAGTACAGAAACATTGTGTTCAGGGGCAGCCTGAATATGACAAATTCTGATGATGATGATAAGTATGAGATTGATGAGATGGAAATGGGCCCATATGCATTCATGATAAACAATGAAAAAGATTAACTGAAAGTAATGGAACCCATGCATTGCATTACATTATATTGATGAATGGTATGTGATTGTGATTGGTATTTAATACGTGAATTATTCTGTAATTGTTAGTGAAGAAGGGAAGGATGAGAGATGAGGAAAGCGGAAATGTTAGGTAGGAATGAGTGGGAACGGATGACTTAGAGAAACTAGGAATCCCACAGAGGATTATATGATTACTTGTTGAACCTTGTGGGAGGGTGTCAGAAATAACAAACCTCTAATTGTATGGAAGAGAAGCTCACCTTTACAGTATATTTTTACAGAGTTCTGTTGGGATCACACTCGGCACCGCAGAGGTCAGCGTAGATTTCACATTGAGGAACAGATAGACATTTCTTGGACCGAGGACAATTACAAGAGATGATTTTTCTTTTCATGTTTGTTTAGGAGCCCGCATGCTCCTGATTTTTAGTTTGTACAATGAGTTGTATATGACTAAGTCGTATATAAGATATCTGTTCCACCAAATTGTATTGTACAAAAAAAAACTGCCACACTTTTCTAAACTCATAACCTCTCAGTTAAGTAGACTAATCTAGTGAAAGAGATTGTTCTAGTTAACCAAGGGTGTTACAACTTGTCCCAATTTATATAAAATTTTAGAGGTTATCAGTAAGTCCTATGAAAACATTTTCCCGTAAAATCATATTTTTTTAGAGATATAAATAAATTTAAATTTTAATAAGTATATATATATTATTATGAATATCACATATTTATTAATATCAGCATTATAGTACAAAACATTAAATATAAGATATATAGATAAGTAAATGTAATTCTAGTTGTGGAAATTTATTAAAATAACAAGTATACACTCCTCTTTACCTTCCACCACTCCATCTATATCAATTCCGCTAGCTTTAGTCATAGTCATCATTAGCGACTTTCCTATTTCCTATTTCCTTGGTTGCTCCTTTAGTCCTATAATTTTTGGGACCAATCATGTCATTACTAATCCTAACTTTATCAATTCAGAATTAAGTGACTAATAAATTTATGAATAAAATCAAATTAATTGTGAATCTAATGAAATTAAAACATCTGACAAATTCAAAAAAAAAAACTTCCTAAAGAGACTCATTACTATAGTTGACGGGGACATAACCTTCCTCCGACTCTATCTCTTTAGGAAGCGGGGACTGTCTCGACCTGGATCGCAGCGAGAGACCAACCGTAAAAAGAAAATAAGTTACCGGATTCCCTCTGAAAACCGAGGAGTCGCCACCAATGTTTTTGTGGTAAAACATCAGAAAAACCATAATGTGAAGGTACCGGCCCTAAATTGAGATTTTAAAGTTCGGGAGTCTAATTACAGGTGGGGAAGGTATTAACACCCCACACTGTCCATTTTAAATGAATACCCTAAATTGTTTAAGTTTTTCGAATAATCCTAATGATTTGTAATTTAAACCTTTTAACGATGTCCGTGAATTTATTGTCGATTTTAATAATTAAAAATTATAATTTGAAGATTAACAGGAGGTCTCGTCTAAATTAATCGAGTTGTCATAAAAAATGTGATGATTGTATTTTACTAGTTAAAGAGATATATATTTTTAAAAAATTTAGGCCCAACAGGAATGGTTGTTCCTGCTCCTACGTATTCCCCATGCGTTAAGGGAAATTAGGGTTACGTAGTTCTTTGATATTATTTTTAAAAAATATGTGAAGTTAAAAGCGTCGAGATTTAAAAAAATAAATCAACAGGACGTCTCGTCCAAATTGATCTCGAATATTGGATTATTAAAAAAGGGACCTTGTGGTTTACTAATTTTTATTAACCTTTTATAGAGAAGCTTGAGGGTATTAATTTAAAAGGATAAAGAGATCTATATTATCAAAAAACCAAGATCAACAGGACATCTCGTCCAAACTAATCCTGACGGTTTTAATTTTAGTTATATATCAATATTACTAAAAATATTTTAAGGTCTAAACTGATTTTTAGAAAACTTAACATAGATTAATAGGACGTCCCGTTCAAAAAATCTACAAAGATCCTAAATTTGCTATCGAAATATTTTTATGGTCTAAATTAATTTTGAGACAATCAAAAAAATTATTTTTATTTGGAAAGTTAGACCAATAGGACGTCTCGTCCAAATTGATCCTTAATATCAATTTTGTTACATATTAAAATATTTTATGGTAAAAAGAATCAACTTAAAACGTAGATTTAATTTCTATCATGAAAAAGGACTTCATACACTCAACCACGCCTATTATAAACGTAGATTTTTCGTGCTATATACATACAATTCATTGCTTCAAAACCTGATTCCTTCTTAATTCATGATCTCTAAATTTTTTTTCCACCTGATTGTGTGTATTCAATTTCGTGCCTGTTTCCACCTGATTTTATATTAATTATAAAATCTGATCCTTTTTACTTTGTGCCTTCCTTTATAATATTAGCCTTTCCTTCATATGTTTCCCCTTTTAGTAATATATATATATATATATATATATATATATCATATATGAATAAAAACTCATCTTTAATATATATATATATATATATATATATATATATATATATATATGTATATTATTAAAGAAACTTGATTGATTTTTTTTTAAACGTTATCCCCTGCGTGAACACCTTATATATATTATATAAATATTGATCCCTTTTTCTCCTTTCTTTGCGCGTGTATATATATATATTTGAAAAAAATTATTTCAATTTTATCTCATTCTAAAAGAACTTTATTTCATTCTATAAAAAACTCTATCTCTTTCTAAAAATCCTCTTTAATCTCTTATCGTAAAATCTAATCCCTTAAAATCCTCTCTTTATTTTTTGAAAAAATTCCTTTATCATAAAATCTGATCCCTTTTATTTGAATTTTAAAATTTCCCTAAGATTAGGATCCAATTTTGTTTCACAATTCGAAATTTATGGTTCTTATGATAATTTAAAAATTTAAAGGTCAAAGCCCATATTGACAATTTGAAAGCTCACAAGTTCACTTTTTTTTAGAAATCTAAAAAAATTGTTATTTTTGTTTTCATTATTTTTTATTATTTTTTTGAAAAATTGAAATGGACCCAGACAAAATTGGGTAGCAACATGGACCAACCTTATTTCAGCATTTTTATTATTTGGAGCACAAGAGAAACTTAAAATTGAAAAGTGTTAGGGAAGAGAATGTGTTGAAAGCTAGGTGTTAGAAGAGAGGGTGTGTTAAAAACTACCGAGCTAAATAATAATTAAAAATAAGAATATATCAATTAATAGTCAGGGTAATTTATTGGCTTCTCCAAATTTATATAAACTTTAAGAAGTTATGAGTAAGTCCTATAAAAACAATTGCCTGTAAAATCAGATTTTTTTAGAGACATAAATGACTTTAAATTTTAATAAGTTTATATATATATATATATATATATATATATATATATTTATTATGAATTCACATATTGATATCTTTATTAAAACACGAAACACTAAATATGAAATATATTTATAAGAAAATGTAATTCTAGTTATGAGAATTTATTAAAATAACAAGTATTCACTTCTCTTTACCTTTCTTCACTTCATCTATATCCCTTCTTCTAACTTTAGTCACAGTCATCATGGATGACTTTCCTATTTCCTTGGTTGTGTAACACCCCTAATTTCGTTATTTCTTATTTAAAATAAAATTTCAAAGGAATTTGATTATAGTTCTTTAAAACTTTTTGATTGTTATATAATTTATAATTTTTTAGAATTTTCTTATTTTTTTATTATTTTATTATTTTATTATTATTATTATTTTTTTTAGAATGACAAAAATACCCTTAACCTTTCATCTAATAACCAAAATACCATTACTGACATCATCGCTTACATCATCGCTTACATCATGAATAGTAAAATAAATAATTAAATAATCTTAAATAGTAAAATTTTCTTCCTATAAATAGATAGCTCATTTACAACATTTCCACACCAAAAATTAGAGAGAGAATCTAGAGAGATAGTGCGTAAGAAATTAGTGGGGAGTAAATTCTTTTGGTAAAAAGAAGTTCTGCTGGAGGTGTAAGGTAATAACTTTCTTCTATATTCTTTTTATAATTTTAGTTTATTTTTTTAGCACTCTTAAACCATTGATATACTAGTACTATTATGAATAAGTTACTATAGTAAAAGTAATTCACCACTGTTATTTTTACTATTTACTGTTACTATTTAAAATTTACTATTTACCGTTACTATTCAAAATTTACTATTCACTGTTATTGTTCATGATTTACCATTTACCACTATTATTCAAAAAGTTACTATTCATAATTTACTATTTACTATTACTATTCAAAAATTACTATTTACCGTTACTATTAATGATTTACCATTTACCGTTACTATTTATTATTACTATACATATTTACTATTTATCATTCTGATAGCAATCTTAATTTTTATCTTAAGCTTATACTGAAATAAGTTAGTATTAATATTTTGTTAGAACTTGGAGGCGCAGAGCGAATTCACTTTTGGTAGCAAATCAAGGTAAGGGGGTGAGATTAAGGATATAATATGAAAATACATAAGAATATTGGGAGGAGTCCCCTACTCCTTTTAAACATAACAATATTATTATTTTAAAATAATAACTTTTAACTTAAAATTTATAATAATTGTTATTAATAAATTAAGCATCTTGTGTAACTTAATATCTAAAATATTTAAGAACTTGAACTATTATGACCTATGCGGACTGGATTGAACCTATGCAAGGACTTGAACTATTACGAACTTGACTGAACCTATGCAAGGACTTGGACTATTTATGACCTATATGGACTGAACTAGACCTATGCAAGGACTGGACTATCTTGGATTTACATAGACCTGTGCGAGGAATTGACCATAGAACTTAAAACAAACTTTATTAATTTAAATAACCATTGAATTTTAAAATTATCATATTTATAACTGATGCTTAATTATTTGATTTGATTATGATTGTTAATATTTATTTATGTTTTATGATGTTTGATTGTGATTGACAATGTTTGATTATGATTGATAATCTTGTACTGTGGAGTTTGAGCATATAGCAAGCATGACGGAAAGCTAAAATTCAGTAAGAATTTACTTATCTCCTACTTCTTTATTTACTTATTCATATTTATTCAAATTACTTTTAAGAAATTTCTTAGATTTCAATAAAACTACATAAGTTTTTAGAAATCTCTTTTATATTTAAATATATATGTATATATCTTTACTAAAATTTAGATTTTTTTTAGTTAGTTTATTAAAAAGAAAAAGAAAGAGAAATTATATTATAAAAATAATTTTTTTTACTAATATTTTAATATATACATATATATATACATATTATTTAAATGTATAAAAATATTATACAAAATTTTCAAGTACTAAGGTTTTAAAGATTGATAATTCCAAATTCAAGTTTTTAGAAATTGATTTTGAATTGACCTATAAACTTTCTAAAGAAGGTTGTGAAATATATTTAAGGCTTTGAAACTCAAATTTATAAGGAGATTTGATTTGTGATTTGAAAAGGAACTGTACTAAAATTCTATGTGCGTATTTGAGAAGTTGAAAAAGTACAGTTTACTGGGGTGACTATGTCGCGATTCGTAGGCCCTGATAATATAATTGAGTTTCTAAAAGCCTTAACCAACTAAATACGCGAGTAGTTCATGCATCATGAATCATTGAAGAGAAACAAAATGATATTGTCTGGGGACGGATTATAGAAACCGAGGATACATTAGAGGAGGCTTAATTGTGAGCCTTGGGATGAGAGGGTGTGAAAGGGTGCTTCAGGGGACCTGGGGTAGCTCCCTAGTGTCGGATACTTTCACAATAAAAACCTTTTCAATCTGACTAGTCTCTAAGTGTTTCCATGCCAGTTGAGCTGTTCATGTTATTATTATCCGGAATTATAGAACAGTGTAAACTCCTGGTTGGCCCAGTGCAAATTAAAATTTAAGGGGCCCACATATATAGATAAGATATGATGAAGATATGGCATATCATTCATACATTCATAAATTGATTGTGCTTGTGATTGTGATTGATATTATTATACTAGTTTGTAAAAACCCTTTATTGCTTATATCCCATTCGGGAATATTATATTCTGTTTCTCACTCCTTTCTCTATGTTTTTGTTTCATATGTTATAAATTAATGGTTCGTACAGAGGGAAGGATCGAAGAACATTGACAGTATATATAGCACGTTCTAGAAAGGGAGCTCGGTATGAATACCGTGGTCCAATGAATAAATAATGTCACTAGGCAACTGCTCTTGGGCCATGGAGTTTCCTCTCTTTCTTATAATGTTTAATGTTTATTTTCTTTGGATGAATGTACAAATACTTTATAAAGTTTTAATAATATTGAGGTATTTCAGAAATAATATATATAATTTATTCCGATAGTTTCTTTTTAACAAACATATCCTTAGTAAAAAAAATTATTATTACGAATTTTTATAGAATTTATTAAGGTGTAACAGAGGGTGTTACAAAGTGGTATCAAAGCAGTTAATCCAATAGGCCTGGGGAAAAGGTCTATCTTGCTTTGTCTGTAAACTCTGTATAGGTGATAGAGAATAAAATATCCGGCTTGGTAGTAACTGTGATTGATGTGACAAATCTCAGTTACTGTGAAACAGGAAACTAATGGCTGGAAACGATCTTGCTGGAGTTGTAGAACGCTTAATCAATGCAATGGGAGCACGTGAAGGTCAAGGTAACGATGCCTTGAGAAGACTGGACCTATTCGAAAAGCGCAATCCACCTCGTTTCAAGGGAGGATATAACCCTGATGGAGCACAAATCTGGATTCGAGAGATAGAGAAGATCTTTCGAGCATTGCAATGTAATGAAGCTGATAAGGTAGTCTTCGCTACTTATGCCTTATCTGAGGATGTCGAACATTGGTGGGATAGCACACGTAGACAATTCGAAGTCAACGATGTGGAAATCACTTGGGATTATTTCAAGGATATGTTTTTGGAGAAATATTTTCCAGCTGATGTTAAAGAGAAAAGACAATTCGAATTCCTGTCGCTGACCCAAGGAAATATGACTGTTGGAGAGTACGCATCCAGGTTTGAAGAGCTATCTCGTTTTCATTCTCATTATAATGATGCTACTAATGAAAGAGATCGGTGTGCAAAGTTTGTAAATGGATTGCGGCCAGAAATTAAGGAAGCTATACGAATGCAGGAAATCCGTGAATTTTCTGTATTGGTAAATCGCTGCAGGATCTTTGAAGAAGATCATAAGGATAGAATGACCAAAAGTCGTGAGCCCATTCACAAGGCAGGAGAAATGAGAAGTGGAGGACCTCACAATCACCAAAGAAGAGACTTCAGGAGAAATAAGCCTTACCAAGCACCATTTCACCAGTTTGGAGCAGCATCTGTTCCTAACAGACCCCAAGCTTCAACTGGAAGCTATTACCCAACATCTGCACCAAATTTTAAATGTTTTGTCTGTGGAGGACCCCATTTGAAAAGGGATTGTCCTAAAAATACTTATGTTTGCTTTAAGTGTAACAAACCAGGTCATCACATCAAGGATTGTCCAGAGATGAAGAGGGAAAACCCTGAAGGTGCAAGTACAAGCATAAATACTCAAGGAGGCGCGCACAGTGCAGTCGGAAGGCCGAAGGCAAAAGGAAAGGTTTTTGCAATCACTGGAGAAGAAGCATCTCATTCTGATTCCATGGTGGAAGGTAAGTGTATCATTAATAAGATTCCTTTAACTGTTATGTATGACTCAGGTGCATCACATTCCTTTATTGCCAATGACTGTGTAGAAAAACTAAAGTTACCTGTGATAGAACTACCATTTGACTTATCTGTACATACTCCTGGAAACAATCCCATTGTCACTTCTAAAGCCTGTTGGAAATGCCCTATTGTCGTAAATGGTAGGGACTTTAAGGCCAATCTTTTCTGTTTACCCCTTTCTGGCTTAGAAGTTATTATTGGGCTAGATTGGTTGTCTGACAATCATGTTCTAATAGATTGTCATAATAAAACCATAATGTTTAAAGAACCAATGAATTTGAATCCTGAGGATTCGAGATTTCTAACCGCCAACCAAGTGAGTGCCTCTTTAAAAGGAGGGGCTCAAGGATTCATGCTATTGCTTTCAATGAAAGGAGAGCAAGAATCAAAAATAAAAAATCTGCCGGTTGTGTGTGAATTTCCTGACGTTTTTCCTGAAGATATCCCTGGTTTACCCCCATAAAGAGATGTGGAATTTGCCATTGATCTAGTACCTGGAGTTGGGCCCATTTCAATTGCACCATACCGAATGTCACCTCTAGAATTAGCAGAGTTAAAGAAACAACTTGAAGAGATGATAGAGAAGCAGTTTATACGACCCAGTGTATCCCCCTGGGGTGCACCAGTGTTGTTGGTTAAGAAAAAGGATGGTAGCATGAGGTTGTGTGTAGATTATCGGCAACTGAACAAGGTGACGATCAAGAACAAATATCCTCTGCCAAGAATTGATGACTTGATGGATCAGCTGCGTGGTGCCACGGTGTTCTCCAAAATTGATTTGAGGTCTGGATACCATCAGATAAGGGTAAAGAAAGAAGATGTACCAAAAACTGCTTTTAGAACACGCTATGGCCATTACGAATATCTAGTAATGCCTTTTGGTGTAACTAATGCACCAGCCGTATTCATGGATTACATGAATAGGATTTTTCATCCATATCTAGATAAATTTGTAGTGGTGTTCATTGATGATATATTAGTGTACTCTAAAAGCAAAGAAGAACATGTTGAACACTTGAAGGTTGTGTTGGAAATCCTGAAAAAGAAACAACTGTATGCAAAGCTGTCGAAGTGTGAATTCTGGTTGGAAGAAGTGAACTTTTTAGGACATGTAATTAGTCAAGGAGGAATAGCTGTAGACCCTTCCAAGGTGGAGGCAGTTTTAAAATGGGAGAGACCAACCACGATCACTGAGATTAGAAGTTTCTTGGGCTTGGCTGGATACTATAGGAGATTCATTGAAGGATTTTCAAAGCTAGGATACTCATTGACCAAGTTAACACGGAAAGGACAACCTTTTGTGTGGACGACACAATGCGAAAATAGTTTTCAAGAGCTGAAAGATCGACTTACTTCTGCACCGGTGTTAGTACTCCCTGATCCACATCGAAGTTTTGAAGTTTACTGTGATGTGTCTAAACAAGGACTAGGAAGTGTACTCATGCAAGACAAGAAGGTTGTAGCCTATGCGTCGCGCCAATTAAGGCAACATGAGATTAACTACCCTACCCATGACTTAGAATTAGCCGCTGTAGTCTTTGCCTTAAAGATTTGGAGGCATTATCTATACGGTGCAACATTAGATGTGTTTAGCGATCATAAGAGTCTCAAGTATTTATTCGACCAAAAGGAGTTAAACATGAGGCAACGAAGATGGATGGAGTTCTTAAAGGATTACGACTTTGAGTTACAGTACCATCCTGGAAAAGCGAACGTAGTAGCTGATGCTTTAAGTCGAAAGTCTCTGCATGCGTCCACAATGATGATTAAAGAGCTGGAATTGATAGAAAACTTCAGAGATCTTAACCTAGCAGTAAAGGCTAATGCTAACAGCTACAGATTAGGAGCGTTGCAAGTGACAAGTGAATTCCTGAGGCAAGTTTTAGAGGCTCAAAGAGATGATGAATTCCTGTAAGAAAAGAAATAACTCTTGAAATAAGGAAAAGAAGTCGAGTTCAATGTAAGAAATGACCAATTACTGAGGTATAAGGATCGAGTGTGTATCCCTAATCAAGAGGAGTTGAGGAAAGCAATTCTGGAAGAAGGCCATAAAAGTTATATGAGCATTCATCCCGGAGCTACTAAAATGTATCAAGATTTGAAGAAGTTATTTTGGTGACCTGGAATGAAAAAAGCAGTGGCAGAGTACGTAGCTGCATGTCTAATTTGCCAGAAGGTTAAAGTGGAACATCAAAAACCCCCTGGAATGCTACAATCAATGGAAATACCAGAATGGAAATGGGATAGCATTACCATGGATTTTGTGACTTCTCTACCTAAAACTCCATTAGGACATGATTCGATATGGGTAATAGTTGATAGACTAACAAAGTCTTCCCACTTTATTCCCATCAATATTCGTTACTCTATGGAGAAGCTGGCAAAATTATACATCGAGGAGATTATGAGATTGCATGGAATTCCTTCAAGTATCATTTCTGATCGGGACCCTCGTTTTACATCACAATTCTGGAAGAGCTTGCACAAGGCTTTGGGAACAAGACTGCGTCTAAGTTCAGTATATCATCCTCAGACGGATGGACAATCAGAAAGAACAATCCAATCTCTAGAGGGCTTGTTACGAGCTTGTGTGTTAGAGCATAAAGGAAGTTAGAATCAATTCTTACCATATGTGGAGTTTACTTACAACAACAGTTTCCATGCTAGCATTGGCATGGCACCTTTTGAAGCATTATATGGAAGAAAATGTAGGACCCCGCTATGTTGGTTTGAGACTGGTGAAAACTTGATGCTAGGACCAGAGTTGGTACAACAAACCACGGATAAAATCAAAATAGTTCAGGAAAAGATGAAGGCAACACAGAGCAGGCAGAAAAGTTACTATGACAAAAGAAGAAAGCCGCTCGAATTTCAAGAAGGCGATCATGTATTCTTGAAAGTCACACCTATGACTGGGGTCGGTCGGGCAATGAAATCTCGAAAACTAACTCCTAGATTTATTGGTCCATATCAAATAATTCATAAAGTTAGTCCTCTTGCCTACCAAACAACATTACCACCTTTTCTTTCTAATATCCATAATGTTTTTCATGTGTCAAACTTACGAAAGTATATATTTGATCCTACACATGTTATTGAACCTGATGTCATACAAGTTAAACATAATCTTACATATGATGCACCACCTATCAGAATAGCTGACAGAAGAATAAAGAAGCTAAGAGACAAGGAAATTCCACTCGTGAAGGTCATTTGGAGTGAAACGAGAGGGGAAGATGCTATATGGGAACTAGAAAATGAGATGAAAGAGTCTCATCCCCAATTGTTTTACTATAAAAAAAAGTGTAAATTTCGAGGACGAAATTTTTTTTTAGGGGAGTAGAGTTGTAACACCCCTAATTTCGTTATTTCTTATTTAAAATAAAATTTCAAAGGAATTTGATTATAGTTCTTTAGAACTTTTTGATTGTTATATAATTTATAATTTTTTAGAATTTTCTTATTTTTTTATTATTTTATTATTTTATTATTATTATTATTTTTTTAGAATGACAAAAATACCCTTAACCTTTCATCTAATAACCAAAATACCATTACTGACATCATCGCTTACATCATCATCGCTTACATCATCGCTTACATCATGAATAGTAAAGTAAATAATTAAATAATCTTAAATAGTAAAATTTTCTTCCTATAAATAGATAGCTCATTTACAACATTTCCACACCAAAAATTAGAGAGAGAATCTAGAGAGGTAGTGCGTAAGAAATTAGTGGGGAGTAAATTCTTTTGGTAAAAAGAAGTTCTGCTGGAGGTGTAAGGTAATAACTTTCTTCTATATTCTTTTTATAATTTTAGTTTATTTTTTTAGCACTCTTAAACCATTGATATACTAGTACTATTATGAATAAGTTACTATAGTAAAAGTAATTTACCACTGTTATTTTTACTATTTACTGTTACTATTTAAAATTTACTATTTACCGTTACTATTCAAAATTTACTATTCACTGTTATTGTTCATGATTTACCATTTACCACTACTATTCAAAAAGTTACTATTCATAATTTACTATTTACTATTACTATTCAAAAATTACTATTTACCGTTACTATTAATGATTTACCATTTACCGTTACTATTTATTATTACTATACATATTTACTATTTATCATTCTGATAGCAATCTTAATTTTCATCTTAAGCTTATACTGAAATAAGTTAGTATTAATATTTTGTTAGAACTTGGAGGCGCAGAGCGAATTCACTTTTGGTAGCAAATCAAGGTAAGGGGTGAGATTAAGGATATAATATGAAAATACATAAGAATATTGGGAGGAGTCCCCTACTCCTTTTAAACATAACAATATTATTATTTTAAAATAATAACTTTTAACTTAAAATTTATAATAATTGTTATTAATAAATTAAGCATCTTGTGTAACTTAATATCTAAAATATTTAAGAACTTGAACTATTATGACCTATGCGGACTGGATTGAACCTATGCAAGGACTTGAACTATTACGAACTTGACTGAACCTATGCAAGGACTTGGACTATTTATGACCTATATGGACTGAACTAGACCTATGCAAGGACTGGACTATCTTGGATTTACATAGACCTGTGCGAGGAATTGACCATAGAACTTAAAACAAACTTTATTAATTTAAATAACCATTGAATTTTAAAATTATCATATTTATAACTGATGCTTAATTATTTGATTTGATTATGATTGTTAATATTTATTTATGTTTTATGATGTTTGATTGTGATTGACAATGTTTGATTATGATTGATAATCTTGTACTGTGGAGTTTGAGCATATAGCAAGCATGACGGAAAGCTAAAATTCAGTAAGAATTTACTTATCTCCTACTTCTTTATTTACTTATTCATATTTATTCAAATTACTTTTAAGAAATTTCTTAGATTTCAATAAAACTACATAAGTTTTTAGAAATCTCTTTTATATTTAAATATATATGTATATATCTTTACTAAAATTTAGATTTTTTTTAGTTAGTTTATTAAAAAGAAAAAGAAAGAGAAATTATATTATAAAATTAATTTTTTTACTAATATTTTAATATATACATATATATATACATATTATTTAAATGTATAAAAATATTATACAAAATTTTCAAGTACTAAGGTTTTAAAGATTGATAATTCCAAATTCAAGTTTTTAGAAATTGATTTTGAATTGACCTATAAACTTTCTAAAGAAGGTTGTGAAATATATTTAAGGCTTTGAAACTCAAATTTATAAGGAGATTTGATTTGTGATTTGAAAAGGAACTGTACTAAAATTCTATGTGCGTATTTGAGAAGTTGAAAAAGTACAGTTTACTGGGGTGACTATGTCGCGATTCGTAGGCCCTAATAATATAATTGAGTTTCTAAAAGCCTTAACCAACTAAATACGCGAGTAGTTCATGCATCATGAATCATTGAAGAGAAACAAAATGATATTGTCTGGGGACGGATTATAGAAACCGAGGATACATTAGAGGAGGCTTAATTGTGAGCCTTGGGATGAGAGGGTGTGAAAGGGTGCTTCAGGGGACCTGGGGTAGCTCCCTAGTGTCGGGTACTTTCACAATAAAAACCTTTTCAATCTGACTAGTCTCTAAGTGTTTCCATGCCAGTTGAGCTGTTCATGTTATTATTATCCGGAATTATAGAACAGTGTAAACTCCTGGTTGGCCCAGTGCAAATTAAAATTTAAGGGGCCCACATATATAGATAAGATATGATGAAGATATGGCATATCATTTATACATTCATAAATTGATTGTGCTTGTGATTGTGATTGATATTATTATACTAGTTTGTAAAAACTCTTTGTTGCTTATGTCCCATTCAGGAATATTATATTCTGTTTCTCACTCCTTTCTCTATGTTTTTGTTTCATATGTTATAAATTAATGGTTCGTACAGAGGGAAGGATCGAAGAACATTGACAGTATATATAGCACGTTCTAGAAAGGGAGCTCGGTATGAATACCGTGGTCCAATGAATAAATAATGTCACTAGGCAACTGCTCTTGGGCCATGGAGTTTCCTCTCTTTCTTATAATGTTTAATGTTTATTTTCTTCGGATGAATGTACAAATACTTTATAAAGTTTTAATAATATTGAGGTATTTCAGAAATAATGTATATAATTTATTCCAATAGTTTCTTTTTAACAAACATATCCTTAGTAAAAAAAAATTATTATTATGAATTTTTATAGAATTTATTAAGGTGTAACAGAGGGTGTTACAGGTTGCTCCATTAGTCCTAATTTTATCAATTCAGAATTAAACGATTAATAAATTTATGAATAAAATAAAATTAATTGTGTATCTAATCAAATTAAAACATCTGACACATTAAAAGAAATAAACTTCCTAAAGAGACTCACTACTATATTATACGGGGACATAACTTTCCTCCGACTCCATCTCTTTAGGAAGTGGGGAGAAAGCTTGTTTTAGGCTTTTTTATTATTTGGAGCATAAGAGAAACTTAAAAGTGTTAGGGAAGAGAATGCGTTGAAAGCTAGGTGTTAAAGGAGAGTGTGTCTTAAATGCTAATGAGCTAAATAATAATTATAAAAATAAGAATATATCAAGTGGTGGTAAGTTATTGGCTTATCCTAATTTATATAAATTTTTAGAGGTTATGAGGAAGTCCTATGAAAATATTTGCCCGTAAAATCACATTTTTTTAGAGATATAAATGACTTTAAATTTTAATAAGTTTATATATATATATAATTTTATTATGAATATCACATATTTATTAATATATTTATTATAGCATGAAACAGTAAATATGAGATATATTTATAAGTAAATGTAATTCTAGTTGTGGGAATTTATTAAAATAACAAGTTTACACTCCTCTTTACCTTCCACCACTCCATCTATATCAATTCCGCTAGCTTTAGTTACAGTCATCATTGGCGACTTTCCTATTTTCTATTTCCTTGGTTGCTCCGTTAGTCCTATAGTTTTCTAGACCAATCATGTTATTACTAAACTTTATCAATTCAGAATTAAGCAATTAATAAATTTATGAATGAAATCAAATTAATTGTGTATTTAATCAAATTAAAACATTTGACAAATTCAAAAGAAAACAAACGAACTTCCTAAAGAGACTCATTATTATAATTGACGGGGACATAACCTTCCTCCGACTCTATCTCTTTAGGAAGCGGGGACCAACCTTGTTTTGGGCATTTTTATTATTTGGAGCACAAGAAAAACTTAAAAGTGTTAGGGAAGAGAATACGTTGAAAGCTAGGTGTTAGAAGAGACTGTGTCTTAAAAGCTACCAAGCTAAATAATAATTAAAAATATAAGAATATATCAACTAATAGTCATGGTAATTTATTGGATTGTCCAAATTTATATAAACTTTTAGAGGTTATCAGTAACTCCTATGCAGATATTTGCCCGTAATATCATATTTTTTAGAGATACAAATGACTTTAAATTTTAATAAGTTTATATATTTTTTTATGAATATCACATATTTATTAATATGTTTATTAAAGCATGAAACACTACATATGAAATATATTTATAAGTAAATGTAATTCTAGTTATGACAATTTATTAAAATAACAAGTATTCACTTCTCTTTACCTTCCTCCACTCCCTCTATATCCATTCCTCTAGCTTTAGTCACAGTCATCATTGGTGACTTTTCTATTCATCCTTTGGGGAATAGATGTCACTTCTAATAGGTACCTTTGCATCAATGCCATGTACCAAAGGGAATAGGGTGAGCCTTTTTCTGGCACCAATGAGATGGGACCATTTTGAGTCTTCTTTTCGACTTTTGTTTTGTTCTTTTTAGTCATTCTTTTCTCATTTTTTTATTTTTTCCTTTGTTGTTTTTTCCTTTTTTTACTTTTCCTTCTCCTTTTTTTTGACCTTTGAATGATCCCCCTAATACCTTTGTTTTACTCTAGCCGCTTTATTAGCCCTTAGCCAATGCGATGAAGAACTATGACGCTAATGGTATTGTTAGCAATGACTCAGCATGGTAGACTATTTCCTTGGTTACATTGGCATGGGAAGTAGTTATACCCCTTTAAGGTTGGGGTTTTGATTGCAACAAGGGTGAAACATTGTTTTTGCTGCGTCCTTGGCTTGATGACATCTGTGCCCCCATATAGAAAGGCGATGGCTTGGCTCGATGATCTGGACGTGCCCCGATATGACAATAGGAGGGTATCAGCTTACCCAAATTGGTATATGTATAGGACGCCAACTATGATTCTTTTGCTTTTTGTTTTTTTGTTTTGTTTTTTGTCTTTTTTTTTATTTTTTTCAAAGTATTTATTGATTACGTCTGCATTTATGGGCATCGACAAGTCATCCCTATCTATGCTGGTCAATAACGAAGCTTCCTTAAAAGATAGATATGCCCTCATTCACTTCAGGACCTGGCAGCGTTGTCGTCCGCATAGACTTCTATTTCATCATGTCATGAAACAAGGTTACCATCGCCCTCTGATAAATTTTCCCAGTGTATTTCAAACCAAAGGACATCAGTAACTTAATCAACTTTCCCCGTTGTTCTTGACTTAGGGAAATGTCAATCTTAATTTATTTTTGTCTACTTCATTCCCCAAGTTGATGGTCTCAATTACCTCTTGATAGGGTTAAATTTTTCTAGCCTCTTGTTTCAACATCCTGGTTAATTCGGGCGAGGGACCATGGTCTTCCTTACCCTCTTCGTCAATGCAATCAACCAAATACTCAAAGTCATGAAACGGATCGCGACCTTACTATTTTTGAGTGGATTATTTTCGAATCTGTATTTGGGTGAATAGTCAAATAAGGGATAAAGGGAAATGGAATCGGTAAAGGGTGCAAAGAAAGAGATATTCGAATACGTGTTTATTAATGAAATTTTTTAAAAAAAAACGTGAGACAACATGCTTTTCCCATATTGTAAAAAGAAAAGGCTCCCAAGCCTTGGGCATAGCAATGGGAATATGAAGTCATTAAAGAAATTACAAATTACTTTGAATTAGAAATTAAAGTCATGGAGAGCTCAACAGCCTCCCAGTTGCAACGTTCTGCGCCCAGGGAATGCACAAAGCTTGTGGCATTACAGGAACCATCTTTAATAGTAGTCACTTGATCTGGATATATTACAGTCTCATAATCCGTCTCGACCATGATTCTTGCTTGAATTTGAGTTTTGAAAAGGTATCTCCCCGTGATTTCTTCTTTTTTTTTTGTTTTTTGATTTTTTTTAAAAAAACAAGATGTGTTAGTGAAAAGGAAAAGAAAAAGAAAGAGACGACAAAGAAAATAAGGGAAAACAAAAGGAAAAAGGTCAACTTGTAGACTTATCATGTCTCATTAATCACTATTTCTTAAAAATATTTTCTGTATTTATAGGGAATAATGATTAACGAAGAATAAATTACACCACTAAAAAAACAACTGATAGCGACGGAAGGAATTGGTCGCTAATCCATAGAATGGCCGTCGCTAAAACCATTAGCGACGGCATCTCAGACGGAAAAGAGGACGTCGCTAAAACCCTCGTCGAAAACACAGCAGCGACGCCACACCTGCCGTCGCTACCATATTGACGGCGTCAGGCCGTCGCTAAAATCGTCTCTGTCCCAATAACTCCAGCCGTCGCTAAGTGTTGCCATACAGCGACCTCGAAACCCCGTCACTAATAACAGCCATCAGCGACCACCGTATGTCGTCGCTACATGTACTCATGTAGCGATCACCCTGGGCCGTCGCTATTTCTAACAAGTACAACGACGACAGCATCCGTCGCTATTGGTTATGATACAGCGACCACAAGGTTCCGTCGCTAGTGGTTGTGATATAGCGACCACACCACAGCGACCACAACATCCGTCGCTAGTGGTTGTGATGTAGCGACCACAGCGTCCGTCGCTAGTTTTAATAATTCAGCGACGGTAGTGGGCCGTCGCTAACGGTCATTTTTAAATTTTTTTAAAAATGATTCAATGATAGGTAGGTTTTGTTAGTTTAACTTTAAAAATATCTTAATATTTTATATTTTGTATTGCCTGATAAAATTTTATAATTAAATTAAAATAATTTTTTTGAAGTAATAAATTATTATTAAAAACAAAATAATAGATTAAATTAATTTATCAAATAGGTTGAATTATTAATGATAGGTAGAATAAGGCTTTGTGATTTGAATGTAATTACCAATAAATATTGACATAATAAATAAAGAATGACAAAATAAATACTGAATGAAAATATAACATAACTAAAAATCAAATATACAATGTGTATAAATAAAAGAACTACAATCAAGGTGGTGGGGGATCCTGGGGTGGTGGTGGGGGCGCCTGGGAAGTGGGGGGAGGTAGCCTCGCCATCAACTGCATCAGTAGCTCCTGCTGCTGAGCAAGTTACCGACGAGTCTCGGCGTGCTGCTCTTCGGCCCGTTGTCGGTCCGCCTCAGCCTTCTGTCGGTCCGCCTCGTGCCGCTCCAACAGCAACTGCCTCTGACGTCGCTCCTCCTGTAGCTCATCGTTCAAGTTTTGAATTACCTGAACGACCTCAGTCGGAAGACCAGAGGAAGACGAAGAGGAAGGGGTCTTCCCTTTTTTCGCCAGCTGCGTGCCGACGCCACCCAATCCAAACACCCTCCCTTTCTTGTTCACACCGCCAACAGCCTCCATATAGATGGCGTTGTCGTCAGAACAAGATAGGGTGGGAGGAACCTCCCCTTCAGGAGTGGAAGCCACCAGGTCCGCCTCCTTCTCGGCCCTCCTGGCCTGATATGCCTCCTGTAAATTCAAAAACAACGATAGGATTAGTAAGCTGATTTGTAAATTATAAGCATGTGTCAGTTAAAAGTAAATACCGCTAGCTCCGTAGTCTTCTGGTTTACCCATGCACCGGCTTTGTTCTTCTTGGTCATTTGCATGACCTCAAACAAAGAAGGCTCCCGGTGCTCCCTCTGCTCCTGTGGTGGACAAAAAACATTGAGATTATTATTTGTAAACATGTAAGACGAATCATAATAGAAATGTTTAACATAAATATACTTACAAATCTTTTCTTGTGCTCAAGGGTTGAAATGCTACCCCCAGTGTAAACCGAGGCTGCAGCATCGGCGGCTCTGTTGGCCCTATTCCGAGCACTCGCCTGTTGGAATGGGACCCCGCCCCACTTCTGGACCATCCCGTCCCAATGGTCCTCCGGGATCCAACGAGGGCGCTCACCCTTGTCCCTCACCTTCCAAAGGGTACTCTTGATGATTTTGGAGGTCTTTGTGGCAAAGACCTTCCTAATCTCATCAATCATACCCTCCACCCACTGGTAATCACGCTGTAAAATGAATTGAGAAATCAAAATTAATAACAGGTCTATTTTACAAATCAAGTCACAAAAAATGAGCTAGGAACTTACCGAGAAGGTGTCAAACCACCTATCTTGCACAACCTTCCCAGCATCTGTCCAAGATATATATGGACCATCCCACTGGGCCTTCAAAACCTTAGTAATCGCTTTGGTAGTGCGACTACTATCAACAAAGCTGTAATGACAACGAATCTTAGTAATGAGTAAAACAACACACAATCTAGGGAGACACCCAAAATTTCGGCAGAGTCTCCCCTGTAAATGTAACATTTCCAAGTTTAAATAGTTACCCTGTTACAAACAGAAGAGTGCCCAGTACAATTCAATCTATACAAGTACTAATTAAAGTAACATCCAATAAACCAACAAGTCTTTCCACTAAACCCTAATATAAAGTATCATATAAATAACATAAAAGTATATGAAATTTAGTCACTTACTCGTCTCCGGCCGGCACGGGTACCAACATGGGTAGAGGGGATGCCGGAGGTGGGGTCGCCTGATGGCCATGGTCCTCCATGCCACCAACTCCAGGAGTCTGCTCTGGGGTGGTCAGCTGTGGGGGTGATGGGGTGGTCTGGTGTGGTGGTGGTGATGGAGTGGTCTGTTGTGGTGGTGATGGAGTGGTCTGCTGTAGTGGTGATGGAGTGGTCCGCTGTGGTAGTGATGGAGTGGTCTCCTGCCCTGGGGTAGGAGTCCCCAGACGGGAAGCCGGGGTTCTGGACCCACCACCCCTACTGAAGGGCAGTCGACGTCCCGTCATCTGTGGATAAAATCATGAAAAAAAAGGTTAGTCTCAGGATATATATAAACCTATGTATATAGGCCATTAACAACTACATACTCTGTGTCAGTTTCAGTTTCAAATTCCCCCTCAGTTTCAGTGTCACTGTGGTTATCTGTTTGAACAAGTTCATCAGTATCCAAATCAGCCCTAGACCGTTTTGATCGAGAGACAAGGTCTTTGTCAATGTGTTCACCCCCAGTAGTGGCGAGTGTCTCATCCATTATGACTGGATCAATGTTGAACAACAAATTGGCATCGTTGAGCTCGTGTGGTGCAAGCTGATAAGCGTCATCGACCTCCTCGGAGACATTGTCAGTGATCTGACTTCGGGCCTTGGCCTTGATTACTGCATACCAGTCCCGATGTCCTCCCGGGAAGTCGGTGTAATAAACCTGCTCAGCTTGTTGGGCAAAAATGAAGGGATCAAACCCTTTATATCTACCATTCTTCTTGACCTCAACTAAGCCGTAGTTGTTGTCAACCTTTGTTCCAACACCGATTGTGTTGTCGAACCAATCACATTTGAATAGAACAATATCTCTTCTTAGTCGTCCAGAGAATGAAACTTCAACAATCTCCGTCAGCACTCCATAAAAGTCTTCTTCCAACTGACCGGCGGTGCCTTTAACACAAACCCCGTAGTTATGGGTGCGCATCCCTTCACTCCATTGAAGAATATTAAACTTGTAGCCATTTACGTAGTAAATAGGCCATTTTTTAACAGTCTTCACCGGCCCCCAAGAAAGGGCTTGGAGTAAAGAATCTTCAATATGGTTGTTAGGGTCTTGTATCTATGTACAACATAAAAAGTAGGTCATTGTTACCATATTGACGGGAGTTAGAAGCAAATAGGCTTAAAAACACTTGGTATACGGGTCTTACATGTTGCGCGAACCAACCAACGAACTTGGATGACACCTCACTATGAATTTGGTCATCAGTTAAATCATTTTGCTCAAGTTTTAGCATATCTGTGTATAAGCTATTGAAAGAAACAAATAAGTTTAATATAAAAGCTACGTTAAGAATGTATAATATAACTTCTATGACTTACTCAATAAAGGGTTCCACTTCTGGGCAATTGAGAAGAATGTACAAGTGAGCCGCCTTTCGATCTTTCTCATCAATGTAACATTTTGTGAGCCTGCCCCCCGGGTGACCAGGATAGTTGAAAATCGATGTTTGTTCATCAAACCCTGTGCGGCTGGCTACCCCAAGATTGCGGGGAATTCTACTCATTCTAGTTTCTATCTCCGTTGGAAAATAGAAAGAAGCAAAGGTTGTCATTTCTTCGACTAAGTATGCCTCACAAATTGAAGCTTCAACGCAGGCTTTGTTCGACACTTTATCTTTTAAAGAGCGTAAGAATCTTCAACATCATTAACAAGATGGTGTTAAGTTAGAAAATACTATTATAAGCACGATTTGCAAGTAAATTAAAGAGTTCAACAAGCATTCACCTTTCGAATGGATACATCCAACGATACTGCACTGGGCCACCAACCAAGGCCTCGTACGGTAGATGGATAGGCAAATGCTCCATGGAGTCAAAAAAACTTGGTGGGAAAATCTGCTCCAACTTACAAATCAATACCGGGATAGTTTCTTCCATCTTCACAAGTTTCTCCACACTCAACGAAGTAGCCGTCAACTCCTTAAAGAAGTGACTCAACTCCACTAACGGTTTCCAAATAGGCTTCGGTAAGGCATGAAACGCGTACGGGAGTAGTTGTTGCATAAACACATGGCAATCATGACTTTTCATGCCAAACACCCTGCCCTCCTTCACGTCGACACATCTACTCAAGTTAGAAGCGAATCCGTCAGGCAGGGTCAACCCATTCATCCAAATACACACAGCAATCTGTTGTGGTCTAGTTAAAGCATACTTTGCATGGGGTTTAAACATTCTTCCACGTCCCGCATCCCTTAACTCCAACTCCTTCCTAGAACACCAAATCGGAAGGTCTAGACGACTCTTCTCGTTGTCCTTTGTTCTCCCTTTGATGTCCATAACAGTGTCAAAAATATTCATGAAAACATTACGTTCAGTGTGCATGACATCAATGTTGTGTCTTAACAACAAGTCTTTCCAATATGGCAAATCTCACAACACACTCTGCTTCACCCAGTGGTGTTCCTTACCGTAACCCGCAAACTCCTTAACACTCTTGTCCCAGATGTAAGGATACTCTTTGACCCTCTGCTAAACCCGTGCACCAGATAACCTACGGGGTGGAGGTTTATTAACAACCTTGTTCTTCTTAAAAGCGGTTTTGTTCCTCCTAAACGGGTGATCCAACGGTAGAAACTTTCTATGACAGTCAAAGAAACTTGTCTTGCCACTAACAGGGAGTGATTCCCCCCCGGTATGTTCCATGCATACAGGGCAAGCAAGCTTCCCAGACGTGGACCATCCAGAAAGCATACCATAGGCCGGGAAGTCATTAATAGTCCACATCAAAACAGCACGCATCATAAAGTTGTTCTTCAAAGACACATCGTATGTCATTACCCCGACATCCCATAACTGTGATAACTCTTCAACCAACGGTTGCAAAAACACGTCTATGTTCGCCTTTGGATTTTTGGGTCCTGGAACCAGTATAGATAGAAACATGACCTCCCTCTTCATACACATATCAGGCGGCAAATTGTATGGGGTCAGGATGACTGGCCAACAAGAGTAAGCCCTTCCGTATTGACCGAAAGGGTTAAACCCATCAGTACATAAGCCAAGTCTTACATTTTGTGGCTCGCCAGAAAAGTCCGGATATAGCTCATCCAAACACTTCCATGCTTTCCCGTCGGAAGGATGGCAAAGAAACCCCTCTTGTGTTCGGTTCAGAGCATGCCAACGCATGTGTTTTGCCGTGGACAATGAGGCATACAGGCGTTGAAGACGCGGTGTTATAGGGAAGTACCACATTTTCTTCCTGGCCGTCCGGGTTACCTTCCCTCTCCTTTTAACGGTCTTGTAGCGTTCCTCATTACAATGCAGACATTTTGTGACACTCTCGTCTGCAAACTCATTTCTGAACAGCATACATCCACCAACACAACACTCTATCTTCACACAACCCAACCCCAAGTTTGCCACTTGTTTCTTAGCACGGTACAGGTTTGCTGGCATTCTGTGATTACTAGGCATGGTGGAACCCATCAGATTGACCATCCTATCAAAACAACCTCCAGAAAGATTATAATCTGCCTTTAGGCTTAAAGCAGCTAGGGAGGCGGACAACTCAGTGTGACTGTTGCACCCGTCCCACAATGGAGTCTGAGCCGCCGCCAACAAATCATAAAATCTCTTCACCTCCGGATTAGGATCCTCCTCTACATTGTCAGAGTCTCCATGACCTGCTTGGTCATTATGTTCCAGCATACGCCCGGTGGAGGGTCCAACATGATCCATCACCATTTGTTCTATGTTGTTGTACGTATCCCTGTTTCCTCCAACCTCGTAGTAAGACTGTTGCACGGGTACGTCTGATGGTCTACGCGGTAACTGCTCACCATGGTTGTACCAGCAGTGGTATGTTTCCATGAACCCTTTCTCAGTTAGGTGGCACATGACATCATCCGCGTATTCAAAACTCATGCATTTGCACCTTGAGCACGGGCAACGAATCTTCTGAGTCACTTCAAATCCAGGCGTGTTTGCCGTAGCGAACGGAATGAACTCCAATAGCCCCATCATAAAGTCCTCAGTCAATCGCCGATTGCCATCTAGTCGGTTGTACATCCATCGCCGATTTGTCGGTACCTCCATTTACAATATCTAACAAGCACGATTTCTGTTACTTTAAATTATTGTAATTTTATTTCACTAACGGTTGTGAATCACTCTCTATCTCTTTGATGTTGCAAATAGGTGTGGCCCTATCCCATTCGGGATGAATATGCAACCATCTGTAACCCATCGATGTTGTATATGGTCTATCTTGTGTCGTTGATGTTCATATGAAATTTCGGCAGCATTTCGCATTAGTCCCCGAGTACACAGAGATACGTACGGTATGAAACACCACACGCAGACATGCACCCTGGGGACAATACGAAACACCATAACCGAAATTTCATATGAACATTCAACGTCTTAAGATAGACTATATACAACATTGATAGGTTACGCCCTACTGGTTACAAATTCATACCAAACTGTCCAACTGGGACAATTCAAGATCCAACACAACACGGTACATTTGCCGGTTGTTTTGAAACTTGAACGGGAATCTAATGGGTACACACACGACTAAACTCTACATTATTAAACCAAACGTTTCATTTTTTAAGTTTCCTAAGAAAGGGAGCCTGTCAAAATTTTGGCAGAGTCTCCCCTGTAAACTGGACATTTCCCAAATTTATGAACGACCTGTTACATACAGAAAACTTTCCAGAAATGATAAATATACATACCATACGTATTGTATATGATATTCAGAGTTATGAACACGATCGAGAGACAAGGTTATCAGTACATAAAACCAAAGCCTAATGAGCTCTGCTCTCCACTAACAAACAACATTACACATGCATAAAGAATCATGTTATCAGCACATAAAACCAATGCCTAATGAGCTCTGCTCTCCACTAACACACAACATTACACATGCATAAACAATCATGTTATCAGCACACAAAACCAATGCCTAATGAGCTCTGCTCTCCACTAACAAACAACATTACACATGCATAAAACTCATTATAAACACATCAAAACCAGTTCCTAATCTCTCTACTAACAAACAACAATTGACATGCATACATATATCGAGAAAGTCAGCGTTAGGGGATTACCTAGCGAAAAAAGTCGGTGATGAATACGGAGCTGAAGAGAGACGATCAGAGACCACGCGTGATCTGTGTTACTCTGTATGACAAACCAAGAAGTCGTTAGAAAGTTACAAGTAGCAAGGATCAAATAATGACATCTGTAACCCATCTGTGTTACTCTGTATGACAAACCACGCGTGATCAAATAATGACACATATCTACGGGGTTTGTATATTTTTAGGTGATGAGAAAGAGAAATAAGGGTATTACTCTTACTATTTTGTCCACATTTCGTGATTATGAGTGAAATTTGTTATGGACGAAGCGAAGTTAAATGCGATTTTAATGGGTTCTTGGGTTGACAATATTGCATTATTATATTGATCAACTTGAATTTTCTTTGTTTATATAATATATATTTTGGTTAAGTTCTTAATATGCATTTTGATGTAAAATGATAATAATCAATATTTTGGCTGGATTGGAACTGAATTAGATATATGTTGCTTTGAAACAATTTTAGATAAAAATCAGTATATGGGCATTGAGTAGGAGGTTTACTCAACATTAATTATGTATTTCTCATCTTGTTTTAGAAACGTGAGTGTAGAGAATATATATATATATATATATAAATGCTTGTTCATAATATGGTTATATATTTTTTAGTGATGAACCTTATATTAATTTAATCTTAGAATTGATACTTGATGAAATTGAATGCATGTTAATACTATTAGTAATTAGTAGTAGTAGCCAGTTCTACGCTTACTCTTTCTTTTCTTGAGTCTATTAGTAGTTTCCATGTGCAAACTCATTTTTTAAAATTATTTCATGTTTCAGCATGCTAATTCTTTACGATTTAATATAATTGAAGATAACAAGATTAAAATGAAGGAAATAACTGCAGAAAAGATGCATGAAAGTCCAGACAGGGAACATGAAAGAGAATCAAAAGAAGCCGCACCGATGCCTTTGGAAATCCAAAGAAAAGAACCTCATGAGTTATCATGGCCAAGCAAGGACTACAATATTCCACGGATAGAGGAAGTACAACAAGAAAAGGAGAGGGAAAGGTCAATTCATGCACTAGAAGTAACCACTTCAAAAGAAGAGAAACCTGCACAAGTAAATCAAGTGCCATCTCCATCTTCTGAAATATTGTGCAAAGAGCCTTCTGAATTGGAGAAATTTAGCATAAAAGGTGATGGTTCAAAGGCAGAGAGTTTAGTGCAAACGCAAGAGGGAAAAGAATCCATTCATTCCATAGAAAAAACTACTACAACATCACAAGAAGCAGCGGATGAATTGAATGAACCATTGAAGTTATCAGGCTCATCATCCACTCAACAATTTGAAAAAAAAATGGAGTTGGAAGTAAACAATCTGAAGATTCAAAGGACTCTAAAATAGATGGTCGAGAATCAACCAAAGGTGAAACAGACCAAGAAGTTGAATAGCAAGAGCCTCAACAACCACAGTACCCTGCCGTTCAACAATGCAGAAACAATGATCTAGCAGAAAGTCATGCAATACACGAAATTGAAGAAGAAAAAGCCAATGGTAAAGGAGATGAAGCGAGCAAAGAAGAGTCTCAAGTATTAGAGGAGCAAAAGGAATATACAGAGGAAGCCATTGGAGGGGGAAAGGACAACAAAAAACGGCCCAAGAAACTGTTTGTTTCCTTGATCATAGCAGCATCAGCCCTTCTTTTTTCTGGAATATTCTTCTTTATTCGGCAAAGAAAATCCAGAAAAAGGTAAATTTGGAATATTCATCTTTTTTCTGGTTTTACTTTTAATTACAAAACTGTCATCTTAGTTTTAATTATAAAATTATCATATTGTTTTTTTATTTTCACAAAAGTTGCTGCAAGAAACAATGAAAACAAGGAAATATGATTTTCCTATGTTTTATCAAAACTATCATCTTAGTTTTAATGTTTACTGAATCCTGTGTTTCATTTTTACTAAAAAGAAAAATCTTATGCAGTGTGTTTGTTTTGCTAGTTGTCTTAAATGATTCTCAAAGTGAATTGAAGTTCACATTACATATCAATATTCAGCGTAGAAGAGCTATTCAAAGGTAAATTCATGTTCACTAGAATCCTATTTTTCATTTTAACTAGGATGAAATCTTATGTAGTGTGTTTGTTTTGCTAGCTGTGCAAGGTAATATTCAAAGTGAACTGATGTTCATGTTACATATCAATTTTAAGCACAAGCAAATTTAATGGAGATGTGCATGTGGTAGTTTCTTGATTGGTTCTGTACATCTTTGTTCTTTGGCAAGCAAATTCGTATGCAGGACTTGGGTCTTCTCATGCTTGCGTTTATGAAAAAATAAAATTATCATCATACTTTCTACACAATCATTCTGAATCTAAAATTCAAACATAAGCAACTATGGTAAACACAGATGTAAGGATACAAAAAATGCCCTAAAACTAAAATTCAAACACAAGCAAAGAAGAAAAAATCCACCCAAAGTAAAGACTAACTTTCCAAAAAGCTAAAGAAGCAAATTTTAAATTATATCCACTGAACTACAAGGATGAGGGGCTCACTAACCAGTTTGTGAGAGGGGCTGACGGAGGCGGAGGCGGTGGAGGTGGAGCTTCCGCGAAGGCTTTGTGAGAGGGGCTCACGGAGGCGGTGGAGGAGTAGCTTCAGTGGAGGTGGAGCTTCGGTGCAGGTGGAAGTTTGGTGGAGGTGGAGGAGAGGAAGGGAGAGGTGAACGGAGACAGGGAGGGGGAAGACGGAGGTGAGGAGAGGGAGGGAGAGGTAAATGGAGGGAGGGAGGGGGTGAACGGAGGTGAGGAGAGGAGGGAGCGAGAAGACGGAGGTGAGCAGAGGGAGGGAGAGCTGAACGGAGGGAGGGAGGAGGTGAACGGAGGTGAGGAGAGGGAGGGAGAGCTGAAAGGAGAGGTTAGGGTGAGAGGGGGGAAAGTTAGGGCAACTGAGAGGGAAAGGGGCTGCTGTCGAGTAACATTAAACGTTAGCGACGGCACTAACGTCGTCGCTGCAGACGTCACTATCTTTAAACACTTAGCGACGGTAAACCAACTCCGTCCCTAATCCCCTGAACCGTAGCGACGGCCTCAACCCACCGTCACTACCTTCAATCATTAAAAGGAAAAATTGGAGGGAAGTGAAATACATAGCGACGGGAGGAAGGGTCCGTCACTAATATACTGAATCGTAGCGACGGTTACACACCCCCGTCACTACCTTCCATTATTTTTCAATTAAGTGGAGGGAAGACGAAAACATAGCGACGGTAGACCGTACCGTCACTAACCTCTTCATAGTTAGCGACGGTATCGCCCAACCGTCACTAATCTCCTAAAATTTAGCGACGGTTGGATAACTCCGTCACTAATCTCCTAAACATTGCGACGGTATCGCCCAACCGTCACTACCCGTCACTAACTTCAACAGAAAAAATAGCTGGAGCCTAGGTGAAAATATTAGCGACGGTATTGTACCTCCGTCACTATTACAAACCATAGCGACGGGGACTGACCGTCGCTTTAGTTGGAGGGAACATTAGCGACGGTAGTTCACCGTCGCAACTTTTTGCCGCCAACTGAAAACCGGGGCGGGAAAGAAAAAATGGTGGAGTTAAAATATAGCGACCCTTCTAGCGACGGTGGTGACAAGGATTAGCGACCACGTATTATACGCGGTCGCTAATTTAGTCGTCAATACCTTTTCGGTCCCTTTTGGCATCAGGCGGTCGCTAACACGGTCGCTATTTAGCGACGGCAGGTGGTGGTCGCTAATTTGAGGTAGCTGTTTGGGGTTTTTTTAGTTGTGTTATAGACCTCTCGGATCGTCTGATTTTTTTGGGAAAACTTTGCATAGAAAGAATTTACGATCCAAGGAGTCTATAACTAAAAGAATGAAATTGAACGGGCTTCAGAACCATTTCCTCATGATGGATCATTGGGACATCTTTTCTTTTAAAAAAACATTTGTTGGGGAAAGAAAAAAATCTTTTAATTTAAAAAAAAAGAAAGGTAAAAGGAATGTTGCCCCTTGTGTGTCCTAAACAAGTTTTGTTTGAAGGTCTCCTATCGGTTCTAATGCTCCTCTAATAGTGTCCTCTCATATTGGGTAACTATTTTAAATTACTAAAGGCCACTAGAGCTTGGACTTCACCCATGATGTTGACCATAATGGTAGGAAGCCTACCAGGTGCGGGCACCATGGATAAGTCACGCTTTAGCTGAGACTCTCACGGTGTCAAACAGATGAACATCCCAAATGACACCGCTACATAACCTCCCCTAAACTTAATGGTTTATTCAGACCCTTGGGTGTAGGGTCCTACTTGAAATGTATTTGAAAAGTGTAAGTGTAGTGTGTGGAAGGGCATATGTACCTGTACTTTAATCATCCTTCACAAGGAACAAACATAGAACAATACAAATAAAATCATCTACCCTAGGGTTCAATAACCTAACAATATGATGTCTTTTGTCTTAAGGTTCCATAATAACATATATTGACAAAAACACATGGTATAAAACATAGGCAAGAAGTTACATAGGATTACTCTAATATACTTAAACAAGTTAAATGGGTTTAACTATCTAAAGTCTCCAGTGGAGTCGCCATCTGTCGTGATCGGGATCACAGCGGGAGGCTGACCATAAATTAGGTTCCTGATTTCCTTTCAAAAACTGTGGAGTCGCCACCAATGTTTTTAAGCTAAAACATTGGAAAATCCCTAATGTAAAGGTACTGGTCCTAAATTAAGATTTTAAGTTCGGGAGTCTGATTACAGGTGGGGAAGGTATTAGCACCCTACACTATCCGTTTTAAATGGTTACCCTAAATTGTTTAAGATTTTGAATAATCCTAATAACTTGTAATTTAAACCTCTTAAAAATGTCTTTTAGATTTATTGTTGACTTAATAATAAAGATTATAATTTTTGTGATTAATAGGACGTCACGTTTAAATTAACCGGGTTGTCGTTAAAAGCGTTATCATTTGATTTTACAAGTTAAAGGGATATATTTATTTTTTAAATTTAGGTCTGACATGATTAATTGTTCCTGCTCCTACGTATTCCCCAAGCGTAAGGGGAAATCGGGCTAACAAAGTTCTTTATTATTATTTTTAAAAAACGTGAAGTAAGTTAATACGTTGAGATTTAGGAAAATGTAAATCAACAGGACATCTCATCCAAATTGATCACAAATATTATATATATATATATATGTAAAGGGAACCTTAGGTATATTGATTTTATTATATTTTCTAGAGTGAAATGAAAAAGGTGAAAACAAAAATAAAATAAACTAAAATGAAATAAGAGTGTCAAGTGAGAGGACAGAAACAAGGAAAAAGATAAGACTATGAAATAAATGATGGAAAAAGTAAATCAAAAGAAAAAATCGAATAAATCAAAGCATAAAAATAAAAACAATAAACAACAAAAAGCCTAAAAAATTAAAGCATAAGAAGAAAGAAAACAATAAACAAAAAAACTTACCTTCTTTTTTGAACCAAAGAGAAAATTTTAAAATCGCCTCTGGATTCGGTGGTGTCGCTTACTTCTTCTAAACTGAGACTCACGTGGAAGAAACCAAATTTTTTTCTAATATGGAATACCGGTCACAACCACAACCATATTTTATACTAAGAAATGGGCTATCTCCACCGCCCCACTCCAGTCCCCTCCAAGTGTTACAAGGTGTTGCCTAAAAACAATTTATGAATGAAATCAAATTAATTGTGTATCTAATCAAATGAAAACATCTGACAAATTAAAAAAAACTTCCTAAAGAGACTCTCTACTATAATTGACAGGGACATAACCTTCCTCCGACTCCACCTCGTTAGGAAGCAGGGACTAACCTTGTTATGCGCATTTTTATTATTTGGAGCACAAGATAAACTTAAAATTGTTAGGGAAGAGAATGCGTTGAAAGTTAGGTGTAAATGAAGAATATGCCTTAAAAGCTACCGAGTTAAATAATAAATAAAAAAATAAGAATATATCAACTAATAGTCATGGTAGTTTATTGGTTTGTCTAAATTTATATAAATTTCTAGAGGTTATGAATAAGTCCTATACAAACAATTACCTGCAAAATCACATTTTTTAGACATATAAATGACTTTAAATTTTAATAAGATGTTACATATATTTTTATTATGAATATCACATATTTATTAATATCTTTATTATAGCACGAAACACTAAATATGAGATATATTTATAAGTAAATGTAGCTGTGAGAATTTATTACAATAACAACCATTCACTCCTCTTTACCTTATACCACTCCATCTATATTCACTCCTCTAGCTTTAGTCACACTCATCATTGGTGTCTTTCCTATGTCCTTGGTTGCTCCATTAGTCTTATAGTTTTTGTGACCATACATGTTACTACTAATCCTAACTTTATCAATTCATAATTAAGCGATTAATAAATTTATGAATGAAATCAAATTAATTGTATGTCTAATCAAATTAAAACATATGACGAAATCAAAAAACAAAACAAACTTTCTAAAGTGACTCATTACTATAATTGATGGGACATAACCTTCCTCTAACTCCATCTCTTTAGGAAGCGGAGATAAAACTTGTTTTGGGAATTTTTATTATTTGGAGCACAAGAGAAACTTAATAGCGTTAGGGAAGAGAATGCGTTGAAAGTTAGGTGTTAAAGAAGAGAGTGTCTTAAAAGCTACCGAGCTAAATAATAATTAAAAAAATAAGAATATATCAACTAATAGTCATGGTAATTTATTGGCTTGTCCAAATTTATATAAACTTTTAGATCTTATAAGTAAGTACTATAAAAACAATTGCCTGTAAAATCATATATTTTAGAGATACAAATGACTTTAAATTTTAATAAGTTTATATATATATATATATATATATATATATATATATATATATATTATGAATATCACATATTTATTAATATGTTTACTATAGCATGAAGCACTAAATATGAGATATATTTATATGTAAATGTAATCCTAGTTATAGAAATTTAATCAAATAACAAGTATTCACTCCTCTTTACCTTCCACCACTCCATCTATATCCATTCCTCTAACTTTAGTCATAGTGATCGTTGGTATTTTTCCTATTTCCTTGGTTGCTCCATTAGTCTTATAGTTTTTGTGACCATACATGTTATTATTAATCCTAACTTTGTCAACTCAGAATTAAGCGATTAATAAATTTATCAATGAAATGAATTTAATTATGTATCTAATCATACTAAAACATTTGACAAATTAAAAAAAACAAACTTCCTAAAGATACTCATTACTATAATTAACGAAGACATAACCTTCCTCCTCCTCCATCTCTTTAGGAAGTGGGACCATCCTCCTTTTGGGCATTTTTATTATGTGGAGCACAAGAGAAAGTTGAAAGTGTTAGGGAAGAGAATGCGTTGAAAGCTAGGTGTTAGTGGAGGGTGTGCCTCTAAAGCTACCGAGCTAAATAATAATTAAAAAAATAAGAATATATCAACTAATAGTCATGGTAGTTTATTGGCTTGTCCAAATTTATATAAATTTTTAGAGGTTATGAGTAAGTCCTATAAAAATAATTATCCGTAAAATCATATTTATTTAGAGATATAAATGACTTTAAATTTTAATAAGTTGTGATATATTTTTTTTATTATGAATATCACGTATTTATTAATATCTTTATCATAGCACTAAACACTAAATATAGGATATATTTATAAGTAAATGTAATTCTAGCTGTGTGAATTTATTAAAATAACAAGTATTCACTCCTCTTTACCTTACATCACTACATCTATATCCATTCCTCTAACTTTATTCAGAGTCATCATTAGTGCCTTTCGTATGTCCTTGGTGTCTCCATTAGTCTTATAATTTTTGTGACCATACATGTTATTACTAATCCAAACTTTATCAATTCATAATTAAGTGATTAATAAATTTATGAATGAAATCAAATTAATTGTTTATCTAATCAAATTAAAACATATGACAAATTCAAAAAAAATAAACTTCCTAAAGAGACTCACTACCATAATTGACAGGGACATAGCCTTCCTCTAACTCAATCTCTTTAGAAGCGGGGACAAACCTTATTTTGGGCATTTTTATTATTTGAGCACAAGAGAAACTTAAAAGTGTTAAGAAAGATAATGCGTTGAAAGCTAGGTTCTAGAGGAGAGGGTGTCTTTAAAGCTATCGAGCTAAATAATAATTAAAAAATAAGAATATATCAACAAATAGTCATGGTAATTTATTGGCTTGTCCAAATTTATATAAACTTTTAGAAGCTTTGAGTAAGTCCTATAAAAACAATTGCCTGTAAAATCACAATTTTTAGAGATAAAAATAATTTTAAATGTTAATAAGTTTTTATATTTTTTTATTATGAATATCACATATTCATTAACATCTTTATTATAGCAAGAAGTACTAAATATGAGATATATTTATAAGTAAAAGTAATGGAAATTTAATAAAATAACAACTATTCGCTCTTCTTTGTCTTCCACCACTCCATCTATATATTCCTCTAGCTTTAGTCATAGTGATCGTTGGTGCTTTTCCTATTTCCTTGGTTGCTCCATTAGTCCTATAATTTGTTTGACCATACATATTATTACTAATCCTAACTTTATCAATTCATAATTAAGCAGTTAATAAATTTATGAGTGAAATCAAATTAATTGTGTATCTAATCAAATTAAAACATTTGACAAAATTAAAAAAAACAAACTTCCTAAAGAGACTCACTACTATAATTGGCAAGGAAATAGCCTTCCTTCGACTGCATCTCTTTAGGAAGTGGGGACCAACCTTGTTTTCGGCATTTTTATTATTTAGAGCAAGAGAAACTTAAAAGTGTTAGGGAAGAGAATGCGTTGAAAGCTAGGTGTTAGTGGAAAAAGTGCCTTAAAAGCTACAAAGCTAAATAATAATTTTAAAAATAAGAATATATCAACTAATAGTCATGGTAGTTTATTGGCTTGTCCAAATTTATATAAATTTCTAGAGGTTATGAGTAGGTCCTATTAAAACAATTTCCCACAAAATCATATTTTTTAGAGATATAAATGACTTAAAATTTTAATAAGTTGTTATATATTTTTTATTATGAATATCACATATTTATTAATATCTTTCTTATAGCACGAAACACGAAATATGAGATCTATTTATAAGTAAATGTAATTCTAGCTATGAGAATTTATTAAAATAACAAGTATTCACTCATCTTTACCTTACACCACTCTATCTATACCCATTCCTTTCGCTTTAGTCACAGTCATCATTGGTGTCTTTCCTATGTCGTTGGTTGCTCCATTAGTCTTATAGTTTTTGTGACCATACATGTTATTACTAATCCTAACTTCATCAATTCATAATTATGTGATTAATAAATTTATGAATGAAATAAAATTAATTGTGTATCTAAACAAATTAAAAAAAACAAACTTCCTAAAGAGACTCATTAGTATAATTGACGGGGACATAACCTTTCTTCAACTCCATCTCCTTAGGAAGCTGGGACCAACCTTGTTTTGAGCATTTTTATCATTTGAAGCATAAGAGAAACTTAAAAGTGTTAAGGAAGAGAATGCGTTGAAAGTTAGGTGTTAGTTGAAAGGGTGCCTTAAAAGCTATCGAGCTAAATAATAAATACAAAATAAGAATATATCAACTAATAGTCATAAGAGTTTATTGGCATGTCCAAATTTATATAAATTTCTAGAGTTTATGAGTAAGTCCTATAAAAACAATTGCCTACAAAATCATATTTTTTTGAGATATAAATGACTTTAAATTTTAATGTTATTATATAGATATTTTTATTATGAATATCACATATTTATTAATATCTTTATTATAGCATGAAACACTAAATATGAGATATATTTATAAGTAAATGTAATTCTAGTTGTGGGAGTTTATTAAAATAACAATTATTCACTCCTCTTTACCTTATACCACTCCATCTATATCCATTCATCTAGCTTTAGTCACAGTCAACATTGGTGCTTTTCCTATGTCCTTGGTTGCTCCATTAGTCTTCTAGTTTTTGTCACCATACATGTTATTACTAATCCTATTTTTATCAATTCAGAATTAAGCGATTAATAAATTTATGAATGAAATCAAATTAATTATGTATCTCATCAAATTAAAACATATGAAAAATAAATAAATAACTTCCTAAAGAGACTCACTACTATAATTGACGGAGACATAACCTGCCTCTGTCTCCATCTATTTCGGAAGCCGGGACAAACCTTTTTTGGGCCCTTTTATTATTTGGAGCATAAGAGAAACTTAATAATGTTATGGAATAGAATGCGTTGAAAGCTAGATGTTAGAGGAGAGAGTGTCTTAAAAGCTACCGAGCTAAATAATAATTGAAAAATAAGAATATATCAACTAATAGTCAGGGTAATTTATTGGCTTGTCCAAATTTATATAAACTTTTAGAGGTTATAAGTAAGTCCTATAAAAACAATTACCCGCAAAATCACATTTTCTAGAGATATAAATGACTTTAAATTTTAATAAGTTTATATGTGTATATCTATATATATTTATTATGAATATCACATATTGGTTAATATCTTTATTATAGCAGGAAGCACTAAATGAGATATATTTAAGAGTAAATGTAATCCTAATTATGAAAATTTATTAAAATAACAAGTATTCACTCTTCTTTACCTTCCACCACTCCATCTATATCCATTTCTTTGGCTTTAGTCATAGTCATCGTTGGTGCTTTTTCTATTTCCTTGGTTGCTCCATTATTCCTATAGTTTTTGTGACGATACATGTTATTACTAATCCAATCTTTATCAATTCCTAATTAACCGATTAATAAATTTTTGAATGAAATCAAATTAATTATGTATCTAATCAAATTAAAACATGACAAATTCAAAAAAAAAACAAACTTCCTAAAGAGACTCACTACTATAATTGACGGGGACATAACCTTCCTCCACCTCCATCTCTTTAGGAAGTGAGGACCATCCTTGTTTTGGGCATTTTTATTATTTGGAGTACAAGAAAAACTTAAAAGTGTTAGGAAGATAATGCGTTGAAAGCTAGGTGTTAGAAAAGAGGGTGTCTTAAAAGCTACCGAGCTAAATAATAATTAAAAAAATAAGAATATATCAACTAATAGTCATGTTAATTTATTGGCTTGTCCAAATTTATATAAACTTTTAAAGACTTTGAGTAAGTCGTATTAAAACAATTGCCCGTAAAATCATAATTTTTAGAGATATAAATGATTTTATATTTTAATAACTTTTTATATATTTTTTATTATTATGAATGTCACATTTTTATTAATATCTTTATTATAGCACGAAGTACTAAATATGAGATATATTTATAAGTAAATGTAATCCTAGTTATGGGATTTTATTAAAATAACAACTATTCACTCCTCTGTTCTTTCCACCACTGCATCATTATCCATTCCTCTAGCTTTAGTGATTGTGATCGTTGATGCTTTTCCTATTTCCTTGGTTGCTCCATTAGTCCATTTTTGTGACCATACATATTATTACTAATCCTAAATTTATCAATTCATAATTAAGCGATTAATAAATTTATGAGTAAAATCAAATTAATTATGTATCTAATCAAATAAAACATTTAACAAATTAAAAAAACAAACTTCCTAAACAGACTCACTACTATAATTGACCGGGACAAAACCCTCCTTCGACTCCATCTCTTTAGGAAGCAGGGACCAACCTTGTTTTGGGTATTTTTATTATTTAGAGCAAAGAGAAACTTAAAAGTGTTAGGCAATGGAATACGTTGAAAGCTATGTGTTAGTGGAAAGAGTGTCTTAAAAGCTACCAAGCTAAATAATAATTATAAAAATAAGAATATATCAACTACTAGTCATGGTAGTTTATTGGCTTGTCCAAATTTATATAAATTTCTAGAGGTTACGAGTAGGTTCTATAAAAACAATTGCACGCAAAATCATATTTTTTTAGAGTAATAAATGACTTTAAATTTTAATAAGTTGTTATATATATTTTTATTATTAATATCACATATTTATTAATATCTTTATTATAACATGAAACACGAAATATGAGATATATTTATAAGTAAATATAATTCTAGCTATGGAAATTTATTAAAATAACAAGTATTCACTCCTCTTTACCTTACACCATTCCATCTATATCCATTCCTCTCGCTTTAGTCACAGTATCATTGATGTATTTCCTATGTCGTTGGTTGCTCCATTAGTCTTATAGTTTTTGTGTCCATACATGTTATTACTAATCCTAACTTTATCAATTCATAGTTAAGTGATTAATAAATTTATGAATGAAATCAAATTAATTGTGTTTCTTATCAAATTAAAAGATATGACAAATTCAAAAAAAAATAAACTTCCTAAAAGACTCACTATTATAATTGACGGGGACATAATCTTTCTTCAACTCCATCTCTTTAAAGCGGGGACCAACCTTGTTTTGAGCCATTTTATTATTTGGAGCATAAGAGAAACTTAAAAGTGTTAGGAAAGAAAGTTAGGTGTTAATGGATAGAGTGCCTTAAATGCTACCTAGCTAAATACTAAATAAAAAATAAGAATGTATCAACTAACAGTAATGGTAGTTTATTGGCTTGTCCAAATTTATATAAACTTTTAGAGGTTATAAGTAAGTCCTATAAAAACAATTGCCCGCAAAATCATATTTTTTAGAGATATAAATGATTTTAAATTTTAATAAGTTTGTATGTGTGTGTGTGTGTGTATATATATATATATATATATATATATATATATATATATTATGAATATCATATATTTATTAATATCTTTATTATAGCATGAAACACTAAATATGAGATATATTTATAAGTAAATGTAATCCTAGTTATGGAAATTTATTAAAATAACAAGTATTCACTCTTCTTTACCTTCCACCACTCCATCTATATCCATTTCTCTAACTTTAGTCATAGTCATCGTTGGTGTTTTTCCTATTTCCTTGGTTGCTCTATTAGTCTTATATTTTTTGTGACCATACATGTTATTACTAATTCTATCTTTATCAATTCATAATTAAACGATTAATAAATTTGTGAATGAAATGAATATAATTATGTATCTAGTCATATTAAAACATTTGACAAATTAAAAAAAAAACTTCCTAAAGATACTCGCTACTTTTATTAAGGAAAACATAAGCTTCCTCCGACTCCATCCCTTTAGGAAGGAGAGACCATCCTTGTTTTGCGCATTTTTATTATTTGGAACAAAAAAGAAACTTAAAAGTGTTAGGGAAGAGAATGCGTTGAAAGCTAGGTGTTAAAGGAGAGAATGCCTTAAAAGCTACCGAGCTAAATAATAATTAAAAAAATAAGAATATATCAACTAATAGTCATGGTAATTTATTAACTTTTCAAATTTATATAAACTTTTAGAGGTTATGAGTATGTCCTAGAAAAACAATTGCCTGTAAAATCATATTTTTTTAGAGATGTAAATAACTTTAAATTTTAACGTTTGTATATATATATATATATACATATATATATATATATATATATATATATATTATGAATATCACATATTTATTAATATCTTTATTATAGCACGAAACACTAAATATGAGATATATTTATAAATAAATGTAATTCTACTTTAGGGAATTTATTAAAATAACAAGTATTCATTTCTCTTTAGCTTACACCACTCCATCTATATCCATTCCTCTAGCTTTAGTCACAGTTATCATTGGTGTCTTTCCTATTTTCTTGGTTGCTCCATTAGTCCTATAGTTTTTGTGACCATACATGTTATTACTAATCCTATTTTTATCAATTCAGAATTAAGCGATTAATAAATTTATGAATGAAATCAAATTAATTATGTATCTTATCAAATTAAAACATATGAAAAAAAAACTTCCTAAAGATATTAAATTGTATAAAATATATTAAATTGAATAATTAATGTTAAATTATATATAAGATATCAGTTTTTTAAAAAAACAAGATATAAAATATCAACTTTGATAAGATAAAAAATAGTTCATGTTTGTATTTTAAACTTAAATTAATATAATTTGAGCCCTTTTCTTCCAAGCTTACCAACCTCTTTTGACAAGACATAAAGACAAGACATCATGTTGTATCTTTAGTAATCACTTCTTCCTCAACAAGTGTTAATGGTCCATTATAACTTTCTTCACTCCTCAAAGTGGTAGTTTTTCTTTCCTCATCAGAAAGATTCTTATTTTATGGGTAACAAATTCAGGAAAAATTGTATCAATAGAATTTAAAATAGAATTTAAAATATTAGACATACATTTTACTTTTTCTGAATATCTGATAAAAATAGGATGAGTTGAGCAAGAGTACTCGTTAAGCATCTCTTGTATCCTCTAAAGAAAGTATCTTTTACAACATATAATAATACCACTTCATTAGCTTATAATCGGCCATGGTACTCAACTTGTTTTTGCAAAACAATCTACCAAAGGGAAAATATCAAAACACACTACAAAGATGAACAATTATTTTTTAATATTCATTTTTTGGATAAAAACAAACTGTCTCCTAATAAAAAGAAAACTAATCCTAAAAATTTAAATTCAAAAATAGCTACTAATCTTAACCTAAAAATAAACTTTATTTAATAAAAAGAAAATTAATCCTAAAAAAATCAAATTCAAATAAAATAAAGTTCTAAATAAAAATTTATAAGACAAGACACGGTATGCGACCTAATCAATTTGATATTTATATTGGAATCATGATGTATTATTAGATGCCACTTGTTATGTTATATTAAATATAAAATTTTTATATTTAACATAAACTAAATATAATTTCCTACAAAGTCCAAGCTAAAGTAAACTCTCTGAAGGATAGTTTTTATTTTAGTTTGGCTAAAGTTAAAATTATCAGACCGAGCTCATTTAAAATAAATAGAAAGCCCAATGACTAAAAAATGATCATTAGATCAAACCCGATCTAATAAATATAGCATCAGATATAGGTCACACCCTTGTGATGTACAAAATTTCATAAGCTGCTGTTAAGGCTATGCTTTGACAAACTTGTATTTTTATATGTAAAATCTAATGGGAATGCTTGTTTGAACTTCTATATAAATAAATCTATTTTGACCTATTATCAAAGATTCTACACTACTACAAGAAATATATTCTTAAATTACATTATGATGTTTAACTTTGAATGACGTATTTTTACAAGAAGCTTTAAGAATCCTTGTATTTTCATTACGTAGCAATTAGAGATTTCCTAACAGGTGCTAATTGACAAGATCTTAGGTAGATTTCCAAAAAACTCTTGCAACCAGAGAAAGAATACTTCTCACTAGAAAATACTTCTTGCATTAAAATGGTCAAAGATGAGTAAAAGAGAAACCATAAGCCTATATATAAACAACTAAGACTTGCTAAGCGAGCCAAATGATTCTAAACCCTAAACTCTAACACGATTATAAGTCCTAAACTACTAAGAATCAACATGAGAAATGAAAAAATATGCACAAATATGGACCATGCTCACATCAAAATTGCTCCTTATATTATAAACAAGTATTTTCTTAAGATATGTTTGTAAATATTATAAGGCAGATGATGTAGAACTTCCAACACACCCTTCCAACAAAGTTAGCCAAACCAGGCAAAGGGTAACCTTTGACCCATGAGAGGGCAACTCATTGTCCATAAAAACTAGAAAGAAAGCTTTGATACCATGTTAAAGGTTCCATCCTAAAATCAATTGACAATGGTTAGAATGACCCAACAAATATTTAAACCATGCAAAATATTATGAGACGGGCAACGTGAGACTTTCATACATACAAAACAATCTCCTTCCACCCCGTAAAAAACCACCTATCCCTAAAAAGGATATTCTGAGCAAACTATATAAAGAATATTCTCCACTCCATGAGCTATTACCAATAAATCCGCAAAAAATACAAAGTACATATACAGATAAATGAAACCAGCTCCTCAATAACTACTAGAGCTATTTTTTTCAGAATTAAAATACGGAAATAGCCCGTCAAGACGTTTTCTCCCCTTCTGTGCAACATGAACTGACAATGCGTCTGTTTCAATAGAGATGAATCTCAATGACTATGCTTAAACAGTGGCACCTATACAAGTAATAAGTCCACCCAAAGAAAACTTGTGAAGTGTAATAATCAGAACAAACAGGGAATAAATAATAAATAAAATCACAGTTTGCAAATAAATGAGACCTTTTAGAGAGTCATAATTTCATTTTCTCTATATATATGATACATCCAGACATATCCAACCATATGCGGCATCGATTTTTGTATGCTTCAAACTTGAAATTTTCTGGTATGCGTTAAACTCATTATCAGAGCAGATTTCAATTCAATGCAAATAGTAATTAATTAATTATCAAAGCAAATGGGAAAAAACAAATTTATCATCACAAAAACCTTTTAAGATCATTATTTCCCAAATCCGGCGACCTTTCTCCTCCTGCTACTTTCTATCTTTTCAGGGCTTGGGAGTCCAGTCAGTCCCTCGTACTTTGTCTCTAGGGCCTGTAATTATTTGCCCAAAATTTTTATTAAGATTCCCTGTCTAGATTTTAATTCCTGTGTACCCAATGTGGACAAGATAGATCTACATTTTATGAACTGAAATAAACCATTAGAAATGTCATACAGATGGATAATTAGATTGTGTAACTTTTTACATCATAGAGAGTAGAGAATGAAAAGAGTGAGAAAGAGATTGAACGAAAGAGAAAATACATCTTTGTAATGATTATTTTCTAAAATGATTTTCTTACAGCAATCTTTTATATATATATATATATATATATATATATATATATATATATATACACACACACACACATATATATATATATATATATACATATATATATATATATATAGGAGATTAGTTGCCTAGAGATTCTAGAATTATTCACACAACAGAATAACAACTAATGCTGTCATGGTAGCTGGATGACACATGAGCTCCCCCTCAGCAATCTAACCAATCTCCTAACATGAGAGTTGGGGCACGCATGAGACACATGCAATGCAAAGCTATGTGCTGCCTATAACCATAACTCTAATACCACTAAAACCAATAATCTAAAACGACTAAATTGAAACAAAAAAGACGAGATAAAAGGCCGACTTGCAAAAAAAAAATAAAGTTAACAACTATAATGAAATTTTAAATAATACAAGTAGTATTCAAAATTTGCTTATGCAGCTAAAAGATAATAGCTAAAGAAGGAAATTCCAAAGCTCGCATCTCTGGTTTTATATATTATAAATAGATTGTCTAACTATTTCTTCTTTCATTAAGGCAAAAAAGTAAACTATGACCTTTCCTCCTTTTTGTATTAGTTTAAATTAAAAGTCTAGATAGATTGTGCCCTACGCTCCTTTGCATTTGTATCTGCCCTAACGAAATCGTAAAAATAGAAATTGAGACGATATTATTTTTCCAGGTTCCAAGTACAATATTAATTCGTATGATATATTTCTATTTTACGACAGAAAAATTTTGTATAAAATGAAGATCTGCCATGAAGCGTTTTCTAAAAAGAGCAGCTTAGTGCATGAGGCACCGACCTAATGAAGTTTTAGGCAGACGCTATTTTCATAAATTTAAATCTGTGACCTAGGTCACAAATAAATAGCTTTATTGTTGCACCAAAAGCTCACCCTCTCCCTTTACCAAAAAAAAACTCTCTCAAATCAAGCTTTTTCTAAAGCGGTGCCCTAATTTTAGAAATTACATTGTTTAGTTTATCACCCACACTTGGTCACCTCCACCTCATAATAAGTGCATGACAAAATGATAGGGTTACTAGATTTTAGGGTTCTTACACTACTAAAATAAGAAAGACTAAAAGAGAAATACCATTTGATTCATAATCCCTACAGAGAGGAAAGACAACTTTAAATAATAAACATAAAGGATCATGGCCACACACTTGGCAAAGATAAAAAAAAAAAAGTAAAAGAGCTCATATAATCTTTGAGCCAAAAAGGACTCTTCCTAATTCTATTGGGCTTGGATGGCCCAACAATACCCCCTGGGTCTGAGAGAGCCTTGTCTGCAAGGTTAGGGGCTTCATCAATGCTAACATGGCGCGGGGGGTTGGATCAGCTGGAGGAACGTGGATCGAAGGAAGGGTGGATGACTGGGATTGTTTTGTGCCTGAGATGGACGGTCCATGTGAAAGCTCGTGCTTCAGCTTATGGGATCGAGCTGTCTCGCACAACACCTTTTGAACGGATGGCGCGGATTGCAAGTGGGAAAGTCGTTGATCGTACATATGAAACCACGTGAGGCTCCTTGGGACACGCGGTAGCAGGCGTGACAGGCGGGGGACAACGCATGAAGGACTGGGATTTTGGGATTTCGCCTTGGAGTCCGCAAATGTTATGAATGGTTCCGATTTTTGTAAAGTACACGGAGAGAGATTGAAAGTCTTTGAAGTAGATGACTTTGGTGTATCAGAGGCAGATTGAGATGAAACAATTTTTTCTCTCAAAGTAAAAACTGAAGAGTATTGTTTATTCTCCTCAGGACCCTTAGAAATTGAACGGCTTCTCTTATTCTCCTCTGAATCGAGAGTGTCTCGAAAATATTCTTCATTCTCAGTGGTATCGAGAAAAGGCCGATAATGTGAAGAAGGAGAACTGCCATGGTAGCGTCGAAGAAGGGATACGTGAAATACAGGATGAACACGTGCGAAGGAAGAGCCAGTATGGCGGAGAATCTTAAAGGGGCCATAGAAATGCTTGGAAAGCTTTTGTCAGGATCGTCGTTGGATCGAAGACTGGCGATAGAGTTGCAAACGGAGCAGAACCCAATCTTCGATTTCAAAGGTAACGTCCTCTCTTATCTGGTTTGCCTGAGTTATCATTTGCTGTCGGGTGCGGGTGAGATTCTGTTTCAACCTTTCTAACAGAATATTTCTTTGTTGTAAGGAGAAATCAACTGAGAAGATGGTCGAGGATCCAGGCAGATAGTTACGCACCGAGGGTGAGGGATGACCGTATAAGGCCTGAAATGGAGTCATTCTGATGGCCGAATGCAGGGTGGTGTTAAACCAATATTCTGCCAGGTACAGATACTTATACCAGTATTTTGGGTGATCGCTTGTAAAGCAACGTAAGTAGACTTCCAGACATCTGTTTGTGACCTCTGATTGGCCATCTGTTTCAGGATGGTACGAAGAACTGTATTTTTAAAGTAGTTCCCTGCAGGTGAAAGAGTTCCTTCTAGAAATGGCTGATAAATAAAGGATCCTTATCCGAAACAATAGACTTTAGCATGCCATGCAACCTGCAGATTTCTGTTGAAAAGCGAGCGGCCAGAGTAAGTGCTGTAAACTTTGTGGGAAAGGCCAGAAAATGCACAAACTTGGGGAGACAATCACAGATAACCCAAATGACAGTATGGCCAAAAGATTAAGGTAAGTGAGTTATAGAGTCCATTGTTAGTTCTTCCCAGACTTGTTGAGGCAAAGGGAGTGGTTGGAGTAACCCTTGTTTTTTTTTTGGTAGGTACTTATTCATCTGACATGAGGAACAATGCCGAATATACCGCTTGATGTCTTTTGAGAGTCCTGGCCAATGGAAAGAAGTTGCGATGCGAGCCAAGGTGGGTCTAAATCCAGAATGACTTGCAGAAGGTGTATCATGAAATTCTTGAAGCAAAGTCTGCTTTAACTGTGGTAAATCTGGGATAAAAATTTTGTCTTTGAAGTATAAGATGCCACCAAAAGAGTGGAAATTATGTTGCATGACTGGGTCGTTGTTGATTTTACGTAGGAGGGTCTGCCCAGTTGAGTTGTTTTTAAAGTAAGTGCAGAGATCTTCAAGTAGCACAGGAATAAGAGAGGAGATGGCAAGGAGGAGGGGTGGTTCACCTGAATATTTGCAGGACAAGGCATCCGTAACCCGATTGGTATTCCCAGGTCTGTAAAAAATCTTAAAGCTATATCCCTGTAATTTTGTTGCCCATTTCAATTGTTCTGGGATCTGGAAAGATTGATTAACAAGACGCTTTAAACCCTATTGGTCTATGTGAATATGAAAACGTCTCCCCATGAGGTACTAACGCCATTTTTTAACTGCTTCAGTGACTGCATAAATTTCGGACGTACACAGAAGAGGCTTGCATTCTAGGACTCAACCGCTTGCATAGTAGTTAATCACGGCCGTCGCGACCGCGACCGCGGCGCGTCATCGCGGAGCGGAGCAAAGGTGGGACGGGGGTTTCGCGGGCCGCGTTGTAGAGAAGGGTAAGATCGCGGCTGTCGCGACGCGATCGCGCCGTTGCGGGTCGCGGATTGTCGCTGGCTGTCGCGGCTGCTCCAGGTGATGCGTCAAAACTGCGTTGTTTTGAAATATTTAAGGGCAAAAATCTAAGTTTCCTTTCCCTCCTTTTTGTCTAGGTTTCATTCTGATTCCCCACTTCTTCTTTCTCCTTCTTTCTTCTTCTTCTTCATCTCCTTTCACCTTTCTGCTCACCCACTCCCCCAAAACAACACCCATTGCTGTCTGACCTCCGACGACCCTTCCCTGACCTCCGCCGACCTGTACATCTCTTCCGACGACCTTGTATCAGCTCCAGTGAACCCATATTGCCACCTGAGAGTCTATAGCCACCTGCAACCAGCTGCTGCCACCTGCAACAGCTTGCTGCCACCTACAACAGCCTCCCAAGCACCTGCAACAACCTCCCAACCACCTGCAACAGCCTCCCAGCCAATGGCAACTGCCGGTGAAGATTCAAGTGGCACCCCAACCCCTCAATCATCTACACCACTCTTCAAACCCACCGGAAACAACCTTGATCCAGGTTGGGAATGGAATTCTTTGAAGGACCCTAACAATAGGAAGCATGTCACATGTAACTATTGTGGCAAGACCACCACAGGTGGTATTACTAGAGCAAAGGAGCATCAAATGGGTGCAAGGGGGAATGTAGGCAAATGTTTGAAGACCCCTGAAGATGTGAGACTTAAGTTGATAGAACTTGCCGCCAAAAAGGTTGCTGATAAAATGATATACATGAATGAAAATTTTGAGGAGGATGAGGAGCTTCAAGAAATCCAACCTTTGAAGACACAAGGCAAGCGGATTCCATCAGCTGCAACCTCAAGTCATGCTTCAACAACTATGCTGAAGAAATCAAAAAACATTAAGGGGCCGATCGATTTGCTCTTGATGAGAGATCCGGAGGTGAGTAGGAAATTGGAGAAGAATAACAAACAAGCAAATATTAAGGATCACTGCACCAAAGAAGCGATAGAAAAAACGGTGCAATATATAGAGCAATTCCTAATTAGAAATGGGATCGCTTTTAATGTTGTGCGTACGAAAAGCTTTAAGGATATGATCCGAGCAGTTGGAGAATATGGTCGTAATTTGAAGCCCCCAAGCTACCATGAGTGCAGGGTTTCTCTTTTGAAAATGGAGTTGGAGCACACAAATGACCTCATGAAGAAACATACAATTTGGAGAGAAAACACTGGATGCTCTATCATGTCAGATGGTTGAACTGATAGAAAGGGTAGGACATTGATCAATTTTTTGGTTAATACTCCTATCGGGTCTATGTTCATTAAAAGTATTGATGCTTCATCATTCATGAAGATGGGGGACAAGGTGTTTAAGCTGTTGGATCGCTTTGTAGAGGAGATCGGAGAGGAAAAAGTGGTCCAAGTGGTCACAGACAATGGAAGCAACTATGTTGCAGCTGGTAATAATTGGAATTGTTCTGAAATCTAAACTGAATTATTCATGTACATTATTGCTTTGGGTTAAATTTTAATTAGTTAAATTTTGTCAATTTAATTAAGCAAGAAGTTGGAAGAGAAGAGGAAGCATTTGTTTTAGACTCCATGCGCTGCCCATTGTTTGGATTTGATGTTGGAGGACATTGGAAAGCTTCCTAAGGTTAAGAGGGCTTGTTTAAAGGGAACAAAGTTGGTTGGTTACATCTACAACCATTCATTGGCACTAAAATTGTTGAGAAATTACACCAATGGAACCGAGTTGGTTAGACATGGAGTGACAAGGTTTGCTACAACCTTTTTGACCTTGCAAAGGTTGCAAAACCAAAAGAACAACCTCCACAAGATGTTTGTATCGGAAGATTGGATGAAGAGCAAGGGTGCCAAAGATCCCAAGGGCAGGAGAGCTATGGAAACTATTCTACTGGCTTCATTTTGGGTGGATGTGGTTTTTAGCCTTAAGGCTATGGGGCCCCTTGTTCAAGTTTTACGATTGGTGGATAATGAAAAAAAACCCGCAATGGGTTACATCTACGAGGCTATGGACAGGGCTAAAGAAAATATTCAAGTTGCTTTTAAAGGAGATGAAAGCAAATATAGGGATATCTTCACCATCATTGATAAGCAATGGGATTGTCAAATGCACCATCCATTGCATGCTGCGGGGTATTATCTTAACCCCGCATTTTTCTTTAAGAATCCTTGAAGGTATTGAGAATGATCTAGAGGTGAAAACCGGCCTCTTAGAAACCATTAATCGACTTTCCCCCACCACTGAATATGAAGATAGGGCTTCCTTAAAATTGATCTCTTATAAGAATGCTGAAGGGATTTTTGGTGCTGCTGCTACTATAAGACAAAAAGGACCACTATGGCTCCTGGTTAGAATTTCCTTCATTTTAATTGTCCATTTGTTTAATATTTTGGTAAGCTAAAACAGCAACAACTAATGTAATTAATTGTAGCTGAATGGTGGAAGCAATATGGGACATCTACTCCACATTTGATGAAGATTGTCGTTAAAGTTTTATCTTTGACTTGTAGCTCTTCTGGATGTGAGCGAAACTGGAGCACTTTTGAGCATGTAAACCCCCTTCATCTTTTTTTTTTAATATTATTAGATTTCACCTAATTGGATTGATAATGTGTGGTGGCTAACATTTTCTTAAAAATCAAACAGATTCATTCTAAGAGAAGTCGTCTTGAACATCAAAGGTTGTGTGATTTGGTTTACATCAAGTACAACCAAACCTTAAATGAGAGGTTTAATTCTATGACCATCAAAGATCCGATTCTCTTGAAGGAAGTTGATGATTCCGCCACCAATAAGAGGTTGTTAGGAGAGTTAGATGGTGATGAAGATGAAGAGGAGGATGGATTCGTGTTTGGTGAGGATGATGGGTTGACATGGGGACTAGTGTCACATACTGCTGGTGTTGGCCAACCATTGCATTACACTAGGAGGAAGAATAAGGAAAATGCCACCAATGATGCATCTAGGCCTTCCTCAAGCAATAGGAAAAAAGGGAAAGGGAAATATGTTATGCAAGTGGAAGAAGATGAGGAAGAGCTTGGTGATGAGCAAGAGACTTCCGAAGAGGAAGAAAGTTATAGAAGTAATCAAGACGCAAGTTCAAGTGGAGGGGAAGAAGAATTGGAACTAGGAGAAGAAGATGATGAATATGATTTATGATTTATGATTTGTAGATTTTCATTTTCTAGTTCACTCTTCACTACTTCACCTCCTAACTTATTATGTTTCTTATCTTGTTATTTTCTGTTTTAGTAGTTTTAGATCATGTTGGGAGTCTTGAGACAATGTTTTCATTCCTATAATCTTGGTTTTCAATTATCTAGTATGCATTTGAAGTGTTTTTAGTTATATTTCTCTATTTTTTTAAGTGATTCTACATATATATATGTTTATGTGTTCCCCCCCCGCGATAGAATCAAATAGCGTCCGCGATTTGCTCCGCGACGCCGCAATCCCAGTTTAGGGGTCGGCCGCGACGCGACACGATCCGAGATTGACTACTATGGCCGCTTGCTGAAAAAAGCTATGGGATGCTTTTGCTGAGAAAGAACAGCACCAACGGTGATACCTGAAGCATTTGTTTCAACTACAAAGAGCTTATCAAAATCAAACAAAATTAGAGTAGGCATTTTTGTCATTTTGAATTTGAGTTCTATAAAAGCCTTCAAGGCAGATGTAGACCATGTGAAACTAGTGGAACGTAGTAGATTGGTGAGAGGAGCGGCGAGTGAGGCGTAATTTTTAACGAATTTCCTGTAGAAGCCGGTGAGACCTAAAAAACCAAGGAGTGTCGTAAGGGAACGTGGTTCAGGCCAATCCAAAATGACTTAGACTTTCTCTGGATCGGGGTTGACGCCTTTCCCTGAAATAATATGTCCCAAGTAGCTAACAATAAAAACTCCAAAAACACATTTAGAAAGATTTGCATGAAACTGATTAGTAGAGAGTAACTCTAAAACCAATTGTAAATGCTCCAAATGTTCTGCTAAAGTAGAACTGTAAATAAGGATATCATCAAAGAAAACCAATACAAAACAGTGTAGATAGGGACGTAAAAGATCATTCATAGCCAATTGAAATGTAGATGGGGCGTTAGTTAAGCCAAAAGGCATAACTAGGAACTCGTAATGACCATCGAAGGTTCTAAAAGCGGTTTTATGTGAATCTGGGGTAAAATGCGAATCTGATGGTATCCTACTTTTAAGTCAACCTTGGTAAAGATAGTGGCAGAACCCAATTCATCTAGCAACTCATCAATAGTTGGTATAGGAAACGATCTGGGATGGTTACTGCATTAAGAGCTCGATAATCCACACAAAAACGTCAAGTTCCATCTTTTTTCTTTACAAGTAGGACTGGGGAGAAGGGGCTAGTGCTGGGTACAATCAAACCCTGTTGAAGCATATCAGTAATAATTTGGGTCACTGCTTCTTTTTGGAAGTGAGAGTAGCGGTAAGGTTTTACATTAATAGGAGAAGTATTGGGGTAAAATGGGATATGGTGGTCATGGGGTCTGGGTGGGGGTAGGCCCTGCGGGTCTCAAAAAGCTTTTTGATAAGTGTGGATAAGGTTTTTGATAGGAGCAGAGAGAGTATCTAAAAAGGATTGGGTAGGGGGCTGGTTAGGGGAGGTAAAGGGTTGTAAAGAGAGTAAGTGAAAAGAAGCAATTGGGTCGGTATGTATCATGTGGGATAGTTGGTGGAAAGTAGTGGAGAAGGGTATGGAGGTATCACCTGTCAGTGTAAGAGGTTAATTATTGTGGGCAAAAGTCAAGCTAGGGATGGAAAAATCAGAGTGTATGGAGGCTAAGGTACATAACCATTCCATACCAAGTACCACATCAGCACCCTCTATAGGTAGCAAATAAAAAAGGAGATGGAAAGCATGGGATTGGATGGAGATAGGTACTTGAGGACAAAAACCAGTGCAATGAATATGAGCCCCGTTGCCAACTAAAACAAAAAACTTTGGGGTAGGTTCAACTGGGAGTTTAAGATGGGAAGCAAGTCTCGTTTGGAGGATATTATGGGAGCTTCCTATGTCAACAAGTATCATGACAGGCAGGCCAGAAATGTAACCTTGGAATTTAAGAGTACGGGGGGAAGGGTGACCAGTAAGAGCTTGGGGGAAAGGTGGAAATGAAAAGCATCTTGAGTCTCTAGGGGATGTGAAGTGTCATTGGAATTTAGAGGAGTTAGGTCAAGATCAGTTTTGTGTAGGGGGAAGGGAAGATGGGTTCAGGGTCATCATCTGCTAGTAATAGGAGAAATCTACTAGTTGTGCATTTATGGCCAAAAACATATTTCTCATCACAGTTATAGCAAAGGCCTTGAGCACGACGTTCCTGCATTTGGGCTTGGGTTAATTTTTTGATAGTGAAGGTGGGAGAAGGGGAACGGTTAGTAGCAAGTAAGGTAGGTGGTGTAGAGGGGGAGAAAGTTAGAGGGTAACATCCTAGGTTGATTTATCTTTTATTTACACTTGGTTAATCATTTCCACAATAAATTTTTCACGTTTAATAAAATTTTAGATCTTAATATAAAATAATATTTGCTTTTCTCAATAAACAATCCATTCGGTCTTGATGTAAAATAAGTATTACTTCTTTTAATTACATTCTAAATAATAAAATCATATTCAGTATAAACGAAACCGATCAGAGGTAAATCCTTTAATGAAAGTGTGATAAGAGTAATAACCGGTCGGTAATGATTCAACTCAATTTTGATATAAAATAGTATTCACTCAAATATATTTAAAATAATGATAAGAGCGTACACAGAATAATATCCGATCGAGAACACAACTTTTAATAAAGTGAAGTTGAAACAGCGGGAGGAGAAGAAGAGGGGGAAGAAGAAGAAGAAGAAGACAGGGTCATTCGCCTGAGCGAGGTCCCAAGGTATCAAGATGTAATTCGTGAGTCGCTTAAGCGAGTGCCGACTCGCTTGAACGAATGCCACACATTAAACTGAGTGAACAAGACACACACGGGAAACTCAAGTCGGGATTTCACTCGGCAAAAGGGTTTCACTCGGTAAAACACCCAACTTCTATTCACTCAGGCATACCATGCTTGACTCATTTTTACTCTCCACTCGGCATGATTCGCTCGGTCGCAGCTCCCTCGGGGATAATTTAACTTCCCTCACTCGGTAAGAGTTCCTCCGAGTATCCTTACTCGGAAAATACCCTGACCTTACCTCACTCGGGAGAACTCAATTTTCACTCGGAAACGCTCTACCTTTCTTTACTCGGAACCATGATACACCTTCTTTACTCGGGACAGTCTCTCAGCCAATCTCACTCGGGACATACAACCTTCTACTCAGAGGAGGATTTCTCGATTATCCTTCACTCGGGAATGAATCCGCTCGGTAAAAGACTGTCACAGCAACCACGTGAAAATATATATATACCAGTCATAATATAATATAAGTTCACATCAGATTCAACTTAAGTCAGCACACAGGTGATATTACATACTCGGAAAACTCCTTATACACACATATACATTACATAATTACTCAAAATCACTCGGGCCTTGGCATCGATCTCCCCCTTGACGCGCCTCCAGGGCTCCGACTTCCTCCCTGTCACTGGTTACTAAATTGAAAACAACAATAAGAGTGAGTGTTTGGCATCATAATTAATATAGAACGGAATTTAACAAGTTATATTTATACATAAGTTCCGCCCGATTACATTTTCATCTCTTTTTCAAATCGTCCTCGGCAATTATGATGACGAATTTCACTCGACCAATATAACGAATTTCACTCGGCAAGTATATCCAATGGCATTCAACAAAGGTATCAATTCATACTCAGTGAATATATTGGATTTCACCCAGCAATCTAGCAAGTTACACACAGAAAATGTAGCACATTGCACACGGTAAACATATCAACTCAACTTAGCAATTATATTAAATTCATCAATGATCACAACTGACTCTCATACAGAATTGACGCCTAGTATCCGGATACTAAAAGGATCGACCTTCAGCTGGGAGTCCGACTTGACATCCCGTGAACCCGACTTGGTTCACTGAGCCCGACTTGGCTCCCCCTCAACCACTGGGTCAAAGACCTCTGGGTAGCTTAACTGGGTCCGACTTGACCACCAAAGCCAAAAACAGGGTAATACATACCGTTGGTCGTCCTCCACCACACAATCACATTCCATTATACATAAATAGGTACATCACTTGCAACTGTCAGAAAATGTCTCGTTCTTACCACATAGGGTGACCGACTCGTCAAACCCATCATTAGAACATTCTCACTAAACACTGATTGCCACAGTATTCAAACACTTCAAAGTCATCATTATTACAAACCACACAAACACACACGATCTTCAATCGATCAGTGCCCACAGTCACACATGCATAAACCTACGCACACAACAGCATTCAATAACATTTTCTTACTCTTATTCACACAGTTCAATGACTCGGATACGAAGTAAGTCCTATTCTAATTAATCATAACCCGAACACTCCCCTTACCTCGGTTCCAGGCTTCGATGATCTGCTCCTGGTGTCGATCTCGTCCCCTGAGTACTGGGTTCACAGTTTCAGCTCCGTCAGTCAGCCTCTCGTTGTTTGATCTACTACCTACGGGTCGGAATGCAAAAAACCCGTTAACTCAACACCCTCGGCTCTAAGGGTCACGTTCGAGCTTACCCTCACCAGAGGAGTGGAGAGCAGGCCCATACACAGCCATGCATGGCCACTCAGTCATCAGAGGAACGAAGGGAACAGGGAAACAAAATGCAACGGACCGGTGGACTCACCTTGAGGCCACAGTCACGAAACTGAGCTTAGCACTCAGTTTTGATGCAAACGAGATCCTCTCCTAGAGCATGCAACCAGCGATGAAGGAGGAAGAAGATGCACAGCAACAGAAACAAATGAAGAAGAAGAGAGAAAAGCAATGGTTCGCGCGTGTGGGTGAGAAAATGAGAGAGAGAGAGAGGAAAAGAAGCCTTTTATTTAAGGCCAGGGGCAACCGGTAACCTCCCCAGCCGGTTACCCCCCATTTCTAATCATCATTTTCTTAATTGGTTAACAGCTCCTCCTCCATCGCTCCACGTTTAACCAATCAGATAATTTCATTTACATCAGCCATATTTAATTATTTATAATTATTCAATAATTCATAAAATACCAAATAATATTCCAAAAACAATTACTAATATTTTCTATTACACAAAATTTTCCTAAATTGTCAGGGATGTTACAGTTAATGGTAGAGGTTGAAGGGGGAAAGAAACGTTTAGGCTTAGGTTTTGAATCTTTGATTTTGTCCTCAAGGAGTTTGGCCAAGTGGATGGCTTGATGGACAGAAGTTGGGTTTAGAATGGCAAGTTCTCTACGGATCTCAGGTATTAAACCAGAGATAAAACAATTGAGAAGAACATCTTGATTGGGACCAATAACCATGTTGGACAACTTCTCAAATTTGGCCTAATAGTCAAATTGAGTCACATTGGCGAAGCTTAAACAACTCTGCTTGGTGGTTAACATAGGTAGATGGGCCAAAACGGAGGGTAAGAGCTCTGGTAAAAGAGTGTCAATCAGTAAGCTGATTATTCTGATACATCCATTTAAACCAGCTTAGGCATCCCCTTGCATATAAAAAGAAGCCCAAGATATGCGTTGATCAATGAGAACTTGATAAACTAAGAAAGAAAAAATGTTCAACCTAAAAAAGCCAATCAAGGGGCTTTGAACCATTAAATGGGTTAAGGGTGACTTTTGGGGGTCTGGTGTCATGCTGAGAAGAGGTGAAAATAGAAGGGTAATAGGAGAAATCTACTAGTCGTGCATTTATGGCCAAAAACATATTTCTCATCACAGTTATAGCAAAGGCCTTGAGCACAGCGTTCCTGCATTTGGGCTTGGGTTAATTTTTTGATAGTGAAGGTGGGAGAGGAGGAACGGTTAGTAGCAAGTAAGGTAGGTGGTGTAAAGGGGAAGAAAGTTGGAGGGTTAATGGTAGAGGATGAAGAGGGAAAGAAACGTTTAGGCTTAGGTTTTGAATCTTTGATTTTGTCCTCAAGGAGTTTGGCCAGGTGGATGGCTTGATGGACAGAAGTTGGGTTTAGAATGGCAAGTTCTCTACGGATCTCAGGTATTAAACCAGAGATAAAACAATTGAGAAGAACATCTTGATTGAGACCAATAACCATGTTGGACAACTTCTCAAATTTGGCCTAATAGTCAAATTGAGTCATCTTGGCGAAGCTTAAACAACTCTGCTTGGTGGTTAACATAGGTAGATGGGCCAAAACGGAGGGTAAGAGCTCTGGTAAAAGAGTGTCAATCAGTAAGCTGATTATTCTGATACATCCATTTAAACCAGCTTAGGGCATCCCCTTGCATATAAAAAAAAGCCCAAGATATGCGTTGATCAATGGGAACTTGATAAACTAAGAAAAAATGTTCAACCTGAAAAAGCCAATCTAGGGGCTTTGAACCATTAAATGGGTTAAGGGTGACTTTTGGGGGTCTGGTGTCATGCTGAGAAGGGGTGAAAATAGAAGGGTAAGAAGGTCTTGAGGTAAAAAGGGTAACGGGGAGAAAGGGTGGGGGGATGGGGTTAGGGTTTGGTAAAGTAGGAATAGGTTGGGTTTGAGCAGGTATATGGCCAAATTGAAGGAGATGTGTAAGGGGAGGCATAGGAAAAGCCATGGGTTGAGATATGGAGGTAGGATTTATAGGGGATCCTGGTATTATAGTAACAATGGGGGAAGGGGGTTGGAGGGAGTGAGGATACCTGAAGAAGAGGGAATTTGATATTGCAGGTTGAAAGGAAATGCTGCCTGCAAGTTGGCCATCAGGCAGCGAGAGATTCTAGACATGTGTCAAGCTTTTGTTCAAGACTGTGGTGACGTGAGTTGTTGAGCTGTTGTTGGCTCTCTATTTGAGCATGGAGGTTCCCCAGGCGATCCTAAAGTTGTGTATCCGGTTGGTTATGCAGAGACCCCATCCTCTCAGTCAGGATTTGAAGGGATTCTTCTACATCCTTAGATGTGGTAGGTTTGGGAGACATGAAAAGGGAAATGAAAGCACCAAATTGATAAGGTTACTAGATTTTAGGGTTCTTACACTACTAAAATAAGAAAGACTAAAAGAGAAATACCATTTGATTCATAATCCCTACAGAGAGAAAAGACAACTTTAAATAATAAACATAAAGGATCAGGGCCACACACTTGGCAAAGGACTCTTCCTAATTCTATTGGGCCTAGATGGCCCAACAAAAAACATACTAAAATTTTTCATATCCCGGAATAACTCATCCTAACTCTTTCATATCAAAACATTTCCTAGTCAAGATGTATTTCTCTAGTTAAGCGAAGAAACGTAAGGGTTGGAATGACAATAAAGATTGTTTTTCCTAACCTGCAACTGTCCTCGAATACTATCAAGGACTTCTTCAGTCATTCTCTCAAAGAAAAGAACTCCCTGCAGACACAACAATTATATGTAAGCATATAACTGACCAGCAGGTAGAGTCATGAAAAAACAGTTTAGAAATTTTATGCATGAAAAAAATTCTGAAATAGCATCAAATGAAAGAATCATTAGAAGAGAGGGAGAGAAGGTAGCTGAATAATGGGATGAACTTACCAAGCCCCTATAATAATAATGTAGGTTTATTACAAGTGTATACCACTAATACAAAGTCACATTTGCAGGGGAAACCTTTTCTTCGTGAATCTTGAAATCAAATTTGTAGACTACCATTTGTTCAAGCTTTATTGCATGTTTGAAATCTCGTTTACATGCGTAAAATCATGGGAAACCAGAAGCTTCTATGTGTAACCTTTACTTCCACACTGAAAATATGAACTGATCCAGTGTGTTTCCAAACACGTTATAACAAACAAAAAGTGTTACAACAAACAATAAGTGCTTTAAGATCTGTAAAAGGACTCTGAAATTGTCTTCAGTTACTTGTTACTAAAGTGTATTTTTAAAACAGTTTTTACAGTAAGAAACAAAAAATCTATTTGATGATAAAATTTTGTGAAATGGTCTTTAAATTTAAAAAAAAAAAAACTATTTGATACATTTATTCTAAAAACACATTTTAAAAAATAAAAAGTTTATGATTGATTAAATCTATGAATAATAAATTTCATATTTTAAAATAAAGCAATTAAATTTTGTAAATAATTTTTCTTCCGTCTAATATTTGAAAGTTAGTTAGAGTGAATCTAATAAATAATACAAAAACTATTAAAATATTCAATAAATCTTATCTATTTAAAAGTTATTCATGAGAAAAAGCAATTCTCTAAAACAACAAATTAGAAAACAAAAGTGGTTTCATTTTTTAAAAAAAAAATCTATTTTTTGTTAAAACAGTTGGTGAAAACCAAGTTATGAAACAATTATTTTTATTTGGAAAATCCGTAAATTGTTTCCAAAAACAGTTATCAAATAAGACCTTGAGAACTATTCATTATAGCTTCCCAAAATAACCTATAATCTTGTTTTGTTATATTTTGACTCTTTTAGAAAAAATAACATATTTCAAAAGCAAAGATTAAGTAAAAAAGGGCACACACTGAATATTTTGTATCTGTTAGAAAATGAGAGAACATATAAATTCCGTGTGTTATGATTACAACAAAGCTTTTGCATTTATAGGGAATTGTGCATAATTACAGGATATGCAGTTTCTTATTTTACATAAAGATAGAATTAATCTAGTCAATCCTAACATATATAATTACTATACTTAACACTCCCCCTCAAGCCAGAGCATATAAGTTGTATGCACTAAGTTTGTTACATATATAGTCAATCCAAGAACCCCTTAGAGATTTAGTGATTATGTCTACTAACTGATTATTAAAACTAACAAAAATAATGGATATTTCACTAGACATGACTTTCTTTCTAACAAAATGATAGTCAATTTTAATATCCTTTGTTCCCTTATAGATTGGATTCGAGACAATATGCATAGTAATCTGATTATCACATATAAGTGTCATCTATGCAACCTTCCAAACTGAAGTTCCTGAAGCAACTATTAAAGCCATGTGAGCTCTTGATTGGTTATAGTCATAGCACGATCCTCTGCCTCCACAATGGACCTGGCTCCAAGAAAGATACAATATGTAGAAATGGACCTTCTATCAATAGGGAAACCTACTCAATCAACATCAGAGTATCCTACAACTCGAGTGTGTCCTCGCAACGGATCTTTCTTAACATATCAAACAATGCAGGTCACTACATCCCAATGTTCCATACAAGGAGAGTTTAGAAACTGACTTGCCACACTAACTACAAATGAGATACCTGGACGAGTAACAGTGAGATAGTTCAACTTGCCAACTAAGCGACTATATCTTTCAAGATCTAGAAGAGGCTCTACCTGATTTGGTAGAACTTGACATTAGGATTCATGAGAGTGTCAACTGACTTGAAATTTAACATAGTTATTTCTTTCAAAATATCCATGGCTACTTCCTTTGGGATATAACAATCCCTTTTTTTTTTACTACGCTATCTCTAGCCCCAAGAAATATTTGAGTCTGCTAAGGTCCTTTGTCTGAAAGTGTTTAAAAAGATGTTGTTTTACTTGTGTAATGCCAAAATGATAATTGCCTGTAATAACGTCATTCACATAAACCACCAAGTAAATGCAACTAGTAACCAAACGATGAGAGAAGATAAAGTCATCAGCCTTACTCCAAATCATGTCAAACTCATGAATCACTATACTAAATCTTCCAAAATATGCCTCGGGGGCCTGCTTAAGGCCATATAGATATTTCCACAGTAGAAACTCCCCCAGAGCAACAAAGTAAGGAGGTTACTCCATGTCAACATCTTCAAGTAGGTCACCATGAAGGAAAACATTTTTAATGTGCAACTAGTAAAGAGGTCAGTGGTGAATGGCGGCAATAGAGAAGAAGAGGCACACCGAAGACATTTTGGCAATAGGAGAGAAAAGGTCCCCAAAATCCAACCCGAACATCTGAGTATAACCTTCGGCGACAAAACGGGCCTTGAGGCTGTCAACTATTCCGTCAAGGTCAACCTTCACGATATACATCCATTGACAACCAACAACATACTTCTTTGGTGGTAGACAAATGAGGTCCCAAGTTTCACTGCTCTATAATGTACACAATTCATCCATCATAGCTTGTTTACATCCTGGATGGCTAAAAGCATCTCCTTCATTCTCAGGAATAGAAACAGAGGACAAAGAAGAAAGACAAGAGTAATATGACGGAGATATGCGATGATAACTCAAAGCAATATGGTGAGAGGAAGCATTACGAGTAGAACGGATACCTTTGCAAAGTGCTCGGAATGTGCATCTCTAATCGTATCGGTTCTAGGTGCTGATAGTATAGGACGAGGACGACGTTGATAAACCTCTAAAAGAGAAGGAGGAGGAAGGGGGTCTGGAGGGGAAGGAGATTCCTCTGGAGGAGAAAAGATGATTGTAGGTGTAGTTACAAGAGAAGAAGGCTTTGGTAGATGCACTTCACACCCAAAGAAGGAAACATCTTCAAAGAATGTGACGTCTGTAGAGATAAAATACCTACTAAGAGTAGGAAAGTAGCACTTGTATTTTTTCTGGGAGCGGGAATACTTGACAAAAACACATTTTTGAGATCGAACAGATAATTTATTGATTCTGAAACCAAGGACATGAGAGAAACAAGTAGACCAAAGACTTGAGGGGGTAAAGGATGAACTGCTCAGTGTCAGAATGTCAAAGAAGTTGGTGACCTAATGACAGGGGAGCCGGCAGCCGAAGCGCCAGTGGACGATGAAGATATAGAAGTTGATAAGGAATTTTACCTTACAGAACATAAGAAGGCATACAGTTGATGAGATAACATGTAGTAAAAACTACATCACCCGAGAACTAAAAAAGGACATGAGAATGAAGAAGAATAAGAGTTGTGTCTAAAAGATATCTATTTTTGTGCTCAACAACCCCATTCTATTAGTGGGTATGAGGGCGAGAAGTTTGTTGCAACACACCATAAGATGCCATAAAAGTCTAAATTGGTTAGACAAATATGCATGTGCATTGTCACTTTGTAAAATACGAATAGAAATCCTAAATTGAGTTTTTTATTTCATGGAAAAGGGACTGAAAAATAGAAAATAACTCAGAACGATCTTTTATTAAATATAACCAAGTACAACAGAAAAAATTATCTATAAAGATAACGAAATACCCAGATTCTAAAGAAGATAAAATGAGTTGGACCCTAAACATCTGAATAAACCAAAGCAAAAAGGGACGAGACCCGATTATTAATGTAGTTACGAAAAAAAGTACGAGTATGCTTACCTATCTGACATGACTTTCACGACAAAAAATCTAACTTAGAAAAACTAGGAACTAATTTCCTTAACGCATCTAGACCTAGATATCCTCACTGAGCATGAATGAGAAGGGGGGACGCTGATGTTGAACCAACAAGAGATAGTCTGTTAAGTTGATAGAGGTCGTGAGACTCTCATCCGAAATCAATCATCTTCTTTGTTTTTCGGTCGTCCTGCAAAGAAACAGACTCTTTATTAAAAGAGATGACACAATCAAGATTATAAGTTGGCTAATGGATAACAAATTAAAGGGGCCACCTGGAAAAATAACACATTATCAATAGAAAGAGAAGGAAGAGGATGAACAGTGAAGTTTCCAACACTTATCACTATTGTGGCTTGGTTTGTGACGGTAGTCACAATAAGGACGTGGCATCATGGCATGCCCCTTTTATGAGGGGTACTGTTGTTGTAGCGGGAAACAAAGCGGAAGAATAAAGAGGAGGAACAGATGAAGTACCTGAAGGAGGCGCACAGTGAGGGAGTTGCCCAAAATCAGCGTATCAGACTTAGTGTCACCGAGGGGCAACCATGGGTGTACTGGAGGATAGAAAAAAAATAGGGACAGCAATTGGAAAAAGGGCCAAATGGAAAGGAAGAAATGGGCTAAACGGGAAAAAAAAAACACCAGCTCTGGGTAGAAGAGACTAAGGCAAGCAAAGCCTAATTGGCAGCGGTGTCGTCAGAGGCCAGACATGCCGCCACACGTGGCAGAGATGGGTGGCACGTAGAGCAACTTGCAGCAAATAGTGGTGGCGCGTGTGAGCGTGTGGAGGGGCCGATCAGGGCACCGCCAGTGGGATTGACTGGTCGTGAAGAGAAGGAGCCAGTTGTGAGGTTGTCAGTTGGAAAAGACAGACGAAGGAGGCAGAGCGGGCAAGGACCAAAAGAGCCGGAGGAAGACCGGTCAAAGGTTTTGAAACCCCGAAGATAGGGTTTTGAAAAAAAAATTGAAGGCAAACAAGTAATTTTGACTTTCCCTCTTCTTTTAATTTAGGGTTTTTCATTAACCCATTTCACTTCTCTTCTCCCACCTTTCTTTCTCTTGTCTTCTCCCACCGTTTCAATCGTTGTCAACCCCCTTTTTTCTTCTCTAGCAAGTATGACAGCTTCTCTAGCGAGGTGATACTTTGCTGTCTGCAACTTCGGCAAGCATTATAAGGACGTCGGCGATGTCGTCCAAACCATTGCTTCCTCCGGCGACATTCCAACAGGCACTACCCCCTTCAGCAACCTCTCACAACTACCCCCACCCTTTGTTTCTTCATTTTCTTTTTGTTGTAAATAACCTCTAACAGCATTCCAATAACTCTCCGTCAATGACAATCAGTGGACAGCAACATGCAAACACATTCGGGACTCCTAAGTCAATTGCACAAGCTGAAAGTTTTAAGCCAATGAAGAAGGACCTTGACATTGCATGGACTTGAGAATTTTTTGAGGGACAAAAACAACAGTAACTTGTGTTTTTGTGGAAAAACCACCACACTTGGTATAACTAGAGCTAAACAACATCAATTGGATATAATGGGGAATGTTGGGAAGTATAGGAAGACCCTGCAGATGTGAAAGAACAATGAAGGTTGCAGACAAAATGGTTTACACGAATGATTTTGAGGATGGAGATGAGGAGGAGGAAGAAGTTCAAGAAATAACGGCCATCAAAAAAGGGAAGTTGGCTGAAATTTTTAAGCCAACAAAGAAGGATCTTGACATTGCATGGACTTGAGAAAAACAACAATAACTTGTGTTTTTTGTGGGAAAACCACTATAGTTAGTATAACTAGAGCTAAGCAACATCAATTGGATACAATGGGGAATGTTGGGAAGTGTATGAAGACCCTGCAGATGTGAAAGAACAATGAAGGTTGCAGACAAAATGGTTTACACGAATGATCTTAAGGATGAAGATGAGGAGGAGGAAGAAGTTCAAGAAATAACAGCCATCAAAAAAGGGAAGTTGGCTGCATCTTCAAGTGAAGCTTCAACAACAATTTTAAGGAAGTTAAAAAATACTAAGAAGGGGGCAATGGATTTGCGGATGATGTAGGATCTGGCAACAGCAACCAAATTGATGAAGAATACTAAACAAACAAACATTAAGGACCATTGTGCTAAGGAGGTAAGAGCGATGACTGCACAATAATAAAACAATTCCTAGTCAGAAATGAAACTGCTTTTAATGTGGTACGTACAAAGAGCTTCAAGAAAATGTTGCAAGTTGTGGGATAATGTGATCCTAACCGAGGCCCCCAAGCTACCATGAGTGCAGAGTTCCTCTTCTTAGGAAGGAGTTGAAGTACACCAAAGAGTTGTTGAACAACCATGAGGTTTGGAGAATTCTTGTAACCTTTCAGAACATTCAATACAATAATATATTCACTTCCACTTTTCTCTCTCTAGAATTAGGTTTCTCTAATCCTAAAAAGATTTTACTTTATTGCGTGAAGAAACATGTATATGCTGAAATTTTTTCTTTAAGAAATAAACACATCCAAAAGCATAATTCTTAATTAAAAATTAATATCATTAAATAAAACATTGTCTAATCATAATCAAACAAGCCTCATAAGGCAACAAAATAAAAATAGCTAGAAAGCCTCCTAATGGTTGCTAGAGATGGTCAACAGAGTGAAAAGAGAAGGAGATGGGTTATGGTTATGGGAAGAGAAGAGAGGTAGAGGGTAGACAAGAAAGGCAGAAAGTGTTATGGGTTTCTTCAAAAACGCTTAAAAAAAGAGGGAAGAGAAAAAAGTCCAAAATTCCCTTAAAAAGGGATAAAACTACAGCAGTGCAGAAAGGCCTATATGATTCCATTGCGAGATTGTCCCCAAGTGTTGAGGAGGAAGACAAGACATGTCCGGAGTAGGTACATTATAGAAGCGCACAAGATCTCTTTGGTGGGAAGAGTGCTATAAGACAAAGGTCCATTGGCTCCTAGTAAGAGCCTCCTTCTTGATTATTTAATGATCATTGGTTCATGATAAATTGTTGCTAATAAAAAATTTCATTGCAGCTGAATGGTGGAAGAATTTTGGAGTAATCACTCTATCTTTGATGACAGTTGTCATTTTGATGACAGTTGTCATTTTGATGACAGTTGTCATCAAAGTGTTGTCTTTAACGTGTAACCCTGTGGGATGTTAGCAGAATTGGAAAACATTTGAACATGTAAGTGAATATTCTCAAATCTCAAATCAATTCATTTTACTAAAGAAACTAACATTTTTTAAAGTCATAAAATAGATTCATTCTAAAAAGAGGAGCAAGCTTGAGCATTATAGGTTATAGGACTTGGTTTCATCAAGTATAATCAAGCTCTAAAGGATTACTTTGGTTCTGAAGATATAACTAATCTCATTTTCCAAAAGGATGTTGATGATAGTAACAATAGGTTGTTAGAATAAATGGAAAAATGGGTGGTGGTGAAGATGAATTGGCATTTAAGGGTGGTAGCTTGACTTGGGGATAAGTTCGAGATGTTAGCAAAGTCAATAATCCTTTGCATATATATAATTTTTATATAATTATTTATATTAATGGACCCATACCCTAGGTTTTTGAAAAATCTTCTATCCCTGTACCTTTACTCGTATTGGATACCGTACCATACTGGTGCAACTTAGTTAACTACCTAAATTGTTCAAGATACTTATTGGTATTTAAAATACAATTGCCAACTAGATCGATAGTACTACCTCTGTCCCAAAATATAAGCAACAAAAAAAATTCTTGTCCATGAATATAAGTAAATCTAACTAACTCTGGTTTATTAAATGCAAAAGTATTACTAAAATGTTCTTATTTAATACACACTTTAATTTTCAACAGAGAGAGACCGGGCCCGCTTAATAAGTTCCAATGAAGGGCATTATTTTAAAGAACATACTTTTCTTTAAAGAAATCAATGACATTAAATAAGGTTAACTACTTTTCTTAAAGGGTGTGAGGTAGTTATTTGTTGCTTATATTTTGGAATGGAGGTAGTATCATTTTAGAGAAAACCTTCAATTTGGTACTCCAAGGTTATATGTGCAATTACATGAGTCCTCAAAAAATTTTGGTCACCCAATCACTCCATCCAAGTTTCTTTTTGTTCGCACTTTAATCCTCCAAAGTTTTTGTTACCATATCGGTCTGTATGATTCTTTTTATCACCAAAGATAAGGCTACTTTGAGTCATAGTCACCATATATCACCATTAGTCCACTAGCAATGTTCATTCATGACAAAGAAGTTGCAATAGAATGAATGTTGGTGGAAGAAGTCAACACCAGTATAATTCATTAGTGTAACTGTTTCCCAATCAAACTTATTGCTTGATAAGCATATCAACTACAAGTTCATTGGTATGTATATGTCATAGTACTGAAGGCTTTCATGAATAAATTGGCTACCTTTAATTTTTTCCTTTGATAATAAAATGCTCTCATGCAATAGGAGTATAGTTGTTTATCCATAAACTAACTTGGGAAAGAAAGGAGAATTTGACTTCTTGCAACATTTGGATCTATATTATTGGAACTTCTACCTAAGCAACCTTGGCCTTGGTGAATCACACTATTACCAAATATATTCTAGTGTAAATCTATCTACAGTAGGTTCTAGAGTCTTCATGTTAAGTGCTTTTGGATTCCATATTAGCATAAGGATTTGAGGCCCAATCAACATTTATTATATTGCATAGTTGTCAATAGCACACAATAGCGGTGCTACTGCGCTAATGCGGTGCAGCGGCCGGCCGCCACTGTAGCGGAGCGTTTTTTTAGTCACAGAAGTCGCGGCATCTTTGCGGCTAGGTCAGTGCTGATTTCGTGTGTTCCAGTGCGTGACTGAGAAGATTAGCTTCTACCTAAACTTTGCTGACCAAAAACACAACGTTTTGACCCCTTCATTAAGGGTAAATTTGGAAAAAAGACATTGTCCTTAATGGAAAGAAAACAATAAAAAATGAAAGTATTTGTCTTCATGAAAGGGGCGTAGGTTCTCTCCACCCCCACGTCCCCTCTCATTTGCCCAATGCCTTGGGAACCATTTCCATCAGAGGTATCGTCTTCTTTAATCTATTCCTGGCGACTGCAACTCTTCTAGTGCATCCTCTATTAGTTCAGCCTTGTGTTTCTGTTGTTTCAGCCTCTTTTGCTATTTTGTTTGTTCCACCATCCTCTGTTCTTTTTGCCTTTTCTCTCCAGCCTACACCCTATTTCTGTTGTTCCAGTCCCCTTTCCATCATTGCTCAACCTCCCATGGCATCTTCTTGAGAAGGACAATATTTTTTGTTTATATAAGAGTCTTGCATGTGTCTTTTTGCTCCATGACAACGTGGTAGTTTCTTATTTTGCTTATGCAAGACTCTCTTTAAGTCCTTGAAACTATGATTTACCATAGATTTTTCTACCAATGATAGTATATTTTGTTTAATATATGACCTATGTCGTGGTGTTTTCATTTGATTATGCAATTCATCCTACTCTACGCTATCCCAGTATAGCGTTTTTGGGGTTGGCTGCTATTTACCGCTATCCGAGATTAACAACTATGTTATATTGTAGATGAATATCAACAGTTAAAGAAGCAATTATCTAAAAATTTGCTATAATTATCCAAGCTGAAAAACAGACCTGTAGATGGTCAAACTCATGCTGGAATATTCGTGCAGGAAGGCCAGACAAGCTGATTGAAAACCTAGCTCCATTGACATCACGTGCATCAATCTTTACAGATTCTGGTCGCTAAACCACAATAATGTGAAAAATTAAAATACATAGGAGTAAATAAATACTAGAAAGACCATCAATAGGTCACAAGAAAAATGATAAGAGGAGCATGTTCCTGCAGTTGAGCACAAGTTGAAAGCAACAAAAAAGATAACTTCAACTACATACACAGAGTTACAACTTCTATATATATAGAAAACTGATGAAAACAGAATAAAGAAGTTGAGCACACACCATTGGTATTTACCTTAGAAATAAGGAAAATAAAGCACAGCACCACTGTCCGACATATTACCATTGAAGCTCATTATGATAAGCACTTGAGTATAAACAACATAACAATTCCTTCAAGATAGAACTCAAATAAAATACAGGAAAGATCTAGTAACCTTAAAAGTAAGGTTCTGCAAAATATTTGGTTCTTGCTGAATGCTGAGTTTCTTTTTCTTCCTTCTCCCTTGGTAGTATGTAACAACAAACAAGTTAACAAAAACTGAGATTCTACTTAGGGAGATAATTGATACTCATTCGTTGGATTGGAACTGTAAGTGGAATAATTATTTAGCTATAAAGTTGGTTAATTAGGCTTGAATAGTAAGCAATAAGCAATGTTGGTCCAGAAGGAGATTTTATCTTGTGTTAGAGGATTGGAGCCTTTGGGAATTGGGAGAGTGCAAATCAACCCAATACCTAGAGAATTGCATCTTTCATGTTCGTTCTAATCAATATTCAATAATAATGTATTTTCTGCCTAAACCAGATCCAATTCTTTCAACTGACATCAGAGCTCCAATCTTGAAGCTGAGTATGGGATCTTGCGGTATGATTCCAGAATTTGAAGGAGAAAAACTCAAAAACCTACAGATGGCTGATTAATGTGGAGAAGCATTTTGAGGCCATAGGAGTACTAGAGGAAATGATAGAGTTGGAAAGCCTGAATGGACATGCTTATGGCGGTTTGCGTGGAAAGAGGACCATTGAAGACTTTGTGAAGGCTGTTCTCAAGGACTTCCAGAGGGAGTTTGACCCACATACAGAGGGGGGAATAAAGAGCCAAGGATCAAGTATTGAAATTTCAATGAAGGAATAGAATCTTGGCAGGAAAGGAATAGAGGGGGAGAAGATATCCAAAAGGAGCAAGAAGAAATTGATCTAGAGGGAGTAGAAACAGAGACAATATCAAAATCTTTTGTGTTTCAAGCTTTGAGCACTCTCATATTAGAAGAGCAAATAGAAATTCCAAAACCTGAAGTTTTTTCAGCTCTGCCTTATTCTCTCATACATTGTTTTCCTCTCTCTTTTTTTCCAGATTAATTACCTACTTAATCTGGCTTGCCTGGCCTATCCTATCTCCATCTTTTACCCTGTTCCTTCTCTTGTGCATTAATTGATGCCTTGAGGAGATCTGCAAGGGATCATAGCTATTGTAGGTCAAGCCAAGGGTGTCATGCAGGAACTGCACAACACTTGTTGTTTCAGTCACATGTTGAACAGGGTTTTTTTGTGTCTTTCCCTATCTCCATTGGTACTCTGTTCTGGACAAGGTGGTAGAGAGCAAATTTTTTGTTGATTGATAGGCAGTTGTGCGGCTCAACTTGGAGAGAAATGTTCTGTATAGTAATGGCAGATGACAAGAAAGTTGTGACTGAGTTGTTTCCACCAGTAGTCCAGCACAAAAATAAAAGATAGGAAATTGAATGACACCACAAACTATGCTTTATGAAAAGGATTTGTTAAAAACTGAGAATTTATGAACTGAGAGAATTGAACTGGATTGTTGTATTTTCATATATAAGGAAATGCGTACAATACATAACCAATATTTATATTGGTGTTAGTGACAACTGTACTAACAGCTGCACTCATAACAGAAAACAAAATCTTAACAGTATTCATAACAGAAACAGCTGAAAATTATAACAGAAGAATAATCTAACAGGTTTTGTTAAGTGACATCTCTCTTGCAATTACTACTGAAACCATCTCACTGTTCACCCACCATGATGCACTGAAGACAAAGAGAAGTTGATGAAGGATGATGACAAAATTCGAATCAAATCATGAATTTCAAGGAATACCATATATACAAGATTTGGTTGGGCACTGCAGTACAGTAAAAGAACTATGAGCATATCTCAAATATTTACCACAATTTGATCCCATACATCACCTCTAATTCCCTTCCTAACATACACCTCAATTAATTTGGCTTTGGGCTGAAATATTTTGGGTTCCTAACATTCTCCATCTTGAGGGGAAATGTTACGGATTGCTAAATTTTAGGATACTTTAAATATAACAACTGACTTAGGACAGTACATTTTTTATTTAATCATAGATATTCTCCACCGAATGCAATTCTGTTCGAGTCAGGAATATCAACCTCATGGTGGGGCGAATTCTCCTAGTGGAGATTTTTAACATCCACAAGGTTCAAACCTGACACCTAGCTTAAGGGGAATCAACTGTCTTAGGATAGAAGATGTTGGTCATTAAGTTAAAAAAATTGCACAAATATTTGTTTCCCATTTTATTTTTTCTTTACGAATTGTCAATTGCCCTATAACCATGGCTGCTATCTCATCTATGTAAAATATACATAAATCAATGTCTGGCCAGATGTGGGTTATGTTATGTCTTCCGCAAACGCTTTTCTTTGACCTTATAAAAGAGACCAATCCGCATAGGAATTCACTTGGGAAAAGAGCGCAACAACGGGCATTTGGGTCTCATCCAATTAGAACTCAGTTAGAATTGAAAACATGTTTGATCCAACTCGTTGCTATTGGGTTGCACAATCCCACATTTTTCATTAGTATAGTGATCCTTCACAACCTCCCCAGACTGCATTCTAGAGAAGAATAGGGATTGTCTAGGAAAATCATAGAATTGTGCAATCTTATGAGTAAGATTGCAATTGAGTATTATTATGGCATGAGACAAGGAACTCAGCATCCAGCAAGAGCAAAATAAATGGAAGAAGAGAGATTAATATTTAGTAAATAGAAGTGTCCAGTTATGCCAGACATTTAGATACACAATCAAGACCAAAAATTAAGCTTGATTTGCAATATTAGGGAATCTGAAAAAAAGATTTATGTGCACCAAAAGAAATCATTCAAGCTTTGTTGGTAAAAGAGAAATTGAAAGGAGTAGAGGAAATCAAGAGAAGGGCCAAGATTCTCCATGTTCATAGGAAGAAAGATTGCAAGTATAGATAAGGAAAATATGAAATATGATATAGGGAAACTTTTCATACCGACTAAAGTTCAAAGCTGGCTAAATCAAGTTACCCACAAAGTAACAAACCACCTTCAAACAAAAGCTAAAGTCACAAAGAATGATAAAACAAAAAGATTTGTGTTTTATACCTTTACATCACCATTAATTCCGGGGAATGATAGGCAACCTTCATCATAGAGTAACAGTTTCTTTGAGTATTTGTTAACTCTTGGGTTTACAAGAACAATTTCCTCTCCTTCACCACGCTCGCCTACTGGATTGAACACCATAAGTTGAACATTAATTCCTACTTGGGGTGCTGAGAGACCAATCCCTTCAGTTCTGTAATAAAGGAAGGCAACCAATATTATTAATGTTAAGAATTGCAGTAAAATGCAAGGATTTTTTATACACTCCAAATTAAAATAGGCCAAAGCTAGGTTTTATTGTCAGCCATGATAAGAACCACACCACAAAAGCTAGCTATTGTTGTTGTAGAGCCCGATGCCTTGTAAACCCCACACTAGAATCTCATATTTAATGTGGGACTCATGTCTAAACTTTCCAATTGGATCCTAACATCTCAACACACTCTCTCGACATTGCGCCCACGCAGATTGGCGATGCACTAGCCCCTTTGATTAGTCTTAAGCATAATTTGCAATGTTGGCAACATCACCCATGCCGCTCGTTTGCAACCGAGAGACATGGTGGGGAAAGGCTCAGATACCAATTAGAAGGAACCTTAGGAGAACCCCACCACAAAAGCTAGCCATTGGAGAGTCCAATGTCTTATAAACCCCACACTAGAATCTTATACTTCCAATATGGAACTCAAGTCTCATACCTTACAACTGGGTCCTAGAAGTTCATTTTGAACATGGTATTTCAATGAAATTCCCAAGCTCAAACCTATTTGCTAAAGAAAAATTTAAGATTGCAAAAAACTTCTATTTTCTTGAAATATCCCTCAATGTTATTTGAATTACAATATAGACAATTTTAACATATTCAGTATTTATAACTTATTTGCATTCATTTACATTCAGTATAATTTTAAAAATGTGATGTCTTGTTCCAAATCAAGCTCCCTTGTTCTATTTACCAACAAAACACTTTTTCTACAATATTACTAAAGTAGGTTTTTTTGTTTAAAGAACATGCCATGTTCCAACACACTTTGGGTGGGGGACTATTCTCTAGTTTAACTTTGTCCGAAACTCCAGCCATGAGGTGCTTCCACACTATTTTAAGTTGTTATGCGAATGGGATATTCCATGCAAATCCAATCTCCACACAAGAGAATTGATAAAACAATTGTACACATTGATTCTCATCTATGAATTCACAATCTATTAATTTGTTGGATTTAATCACAATCTCCCAATGCCTTTAAAAATTGATTGTGTGCTTTTGGAAGAGATTATGTGAAGCTTATAAAACTAGCTTATGGCCCTCAAAAGCTCTTTTGACTTATTTCAATAAGTTTCTAAGTGTACCTTATCAAAACAAGCCCTTATAAGTTTATTCTAACAAGTTTCATGATTGAATTTGGGTAAAAACTCTTATATAAAAGTAACTTATTTTAACATATGAATACAAAGTTTTATCTGCCTTTTCAGCTAAATCTTCTCTCTTCATAGTTATTGGATGTAATATTATTAGAAGTTACTTAATTTTGTTCGTAGATTTTATTGGATGTAATATTAACTATTAAAAGTTACTTAAACATCACATGAGCCAACATAAAAAGGTCATATGACTTTGTCTGAATTTTGATAAATAATATGAAAACTGCAGAGGATGGCAATGTTTGATGCTATGGGTAGTTTGGTCATTCAAAATACAGAATATGCTCAGTTAAACGGTAATTTAATTTGAAAGGAAGAGTACAAGAATAAAGCATGGTTGCATGAAGTATCAAGTTATTTACATGTTCAGCATCTATTCATTTTCTATCGAATTACTTTTTTTTCATTTTAGCCCAAAGCAATCATCGTAGGTATTGCCCATGCACAATACATGAGCAGTTTAGAACTATTATAGAAACCAAGGCATCATATTATACCACTATGAGCTCAGACCTATGTTATTGCATCTAAGACTTTTACCCAAAAGTCCGTAAACAAAAGCAGTGTCTTTAATCAGTGCCCTCAAATTTCAAATAAGGTTGACATTGCTTGAAAAATGATCCCGCTTATGTTTGTACTGTGTAGGAAACAATTTATGAAAAATAGTACTTCTTTCGGGAATTGAAATAGGTTATTATTTGGATTAACTTATTTTGTATTCAAATTTATTAAAAACAAATAAACGAAGAAGCGTGTTAGGCAGTGTTATGGCCCAGCTCCCCTAAGTACTAATAGCCCTAAGAGAGTGTTGAAAAGGCCCATCTGGTTTAAGGATTATGTGTGAATCCTGAGCCCAAACTGATTATCAATATTTGCAATATTTCTTTTATGTGTATTTTCCTTGGATGTAAATATCCTGTATTCCTTCTCAATTAGGGTTATGAATGAAAATACTAAGTAGCCTTTATTTCCTGTGTTCAATTTACAGTTAATGCTGTAGCATGCTCTTGGTTCTTTAGTAGTTCTAAGATTGTTAGAAAGGTTCCTAACAAAACATGTTTTCCTTACAAATTAACTAATTCCTAATAAGCACCAAAATGCACTAACATGATCTCACTTCGAATCAAGCCAATAAAATGAATAGAGGTGAACCAACGATGCATTCTAGTGCAAAATAGCCAGCCACTGCCACATCTCATTAATTATTCTATTTTACTGAAGCAAACATTGATAACACTTCAACATGGAGAAACCCTACCTGTACATTACGTCAAACATTTCGTGGACAAGCTTCTTCAGATTATCATCGAAGTTAACTATGCGCTTATTTTTCGCCCTCAATTTCGGGTCCGGATATTCCACAATTTTCAGAGGTGACACAAATTCAAGATCACCAACTACAAGAAAAATAACAGATTAAGGTTCGAAGTTCGAGGAAAAAACGATATGGTTGAGTGGGTGAAGTGTAGAACTTACGAGAAGCGACCTGGTCTTGAGCCGGTGAGAAACCGACCTTCGCCATTGCGCGCGTACGGCCGGTTCGAGGACGGTTCTGCGAGGAAGAAAAATGGTTGAAGCAGCGGTTCGAAATGGAGGGAAGAGCTGAACCGCAATGATGAAGAAGAACAAGAGGATGAATCGGGCGGAGACAAGGGAGTGAAGCCATGGCCACAAAATGAGGTGGGTCAGGTCAGGTTCGGTAGTCTTATTGTAAAGAAAATGAATTCGATTTGGACTGAGACAATGATTCCAGGCCTAAACAAACCTTCCACCAACTCAACTGGTTTTAGAATTGTGTTAATCAAAATAATAATTTTTAAATTTTGGTTATCTGTAATTTTTTTTTAATCATTCATATAAAATTTAAATTTTTATTATGTAATATTTAATGTGGATGTCCCACACTTAAGTTCTATAAATAGAGCTTAAGTCCTCTCTTCATAATACAACTTCTTCTCTTCAATTTCATAAAAATAAATATTAGTGTTTAAAATAAATATTAAAAAATTGATAAAATTATTGCATTAAGAAACATACATGAAGAGATTAAGGACTCGCCTCAAATATAGCTAGTTAGGTTTGAAAAGTGGAGCAAAGTGGAGAGTGAATCAAATTCTAATTACGCTTTTATAGAAGTATGAAAATCAATTATACACAAATATATCGTTAAAATTTTCACCTCATGTCTTACTAAACATTTATTATATATTAATTATATAAAAGGTATGTCAAAATTAATTAAGTTGTACAAATTTATAAGGAAATGATTCTCGAATTAACTATATATAAGGAAATGATTACTAAATTAATTACCCTCTAATATTATTATTCTATATAAACAATGAATTAATTATCGATTCAATTAAATTAGTGAATGTCTATCTTCTAATTAAGTTGAAAAGATTTTATTTTTATCAAATCCATTTATTATATTTTAACACCTTAACATTCATTTGTTCTATTATACAACAATTCAAGTAAATTAATTGATTACTGATTCAGTTAAAATTTTCATATTATGCCTTAATATATAGTTATTATATATTAATTATATAAAAAGTATCTCAAAGTGTATATTATTATAACATATTCTAAATATATATCATCTAGAAAATATTCATTTGATCTATTATACAACAATATTTTTATCACAAACTGATTGCATAATCTAATAAATTAACTTATTGATGATTCAAATAAATTAATTGATTACCAAAATTCAGTTATAAAAATTTTTGTACAATGCCTTAATGTATGTTTATTATACAAAAAGTATCTCAAAATGTATATTATTATAACATATTTCAAATATATCATCTAAAAAATATTCATTTGTTTTATTATACGATAATATTTTTATTACGAACTGATTATCGATTCAAATAAATTAATTGATTATCAATTTAGTTTAAAAAAATTCATATTGTGCCTTGATATATATTTATTATATATTAATTATATAAAAGCATCTCAAAGTGTATATTTTTATTCTATTATATATATAAGGTAATTATTTCCTATGATATGGGGATAGGACGGATGTTGGTTCATCTTTTTGTTATGATATTGACTGGTCCTGTCTAAGCCGACGTCTCATGGACGGATCCAAGGGTCCATATCCTGGTGCATTCTTTAGTCATTTCACTAACATAACGCATTGATAGGCGAGATGTGGTGTCACCCTCAAAACACTATGACGTTTAAGTCAATTCGAATACTTAATATGGGAGCATAAAAGCATAGATTTAGTGAATATAACGTCTTATAGGGAGTGATGGTAAGAACGTCCTACGTGTCATGTGTTAGTATGTGTAACATCCTTGATGTTTTAATGGTAAGAAATAAATAAAGATATTATTGAGCTTAAAATAATAGTAAATAAAGAAAAGAAAAGGGAAATGCAATTTAAAATGGGATTTTAAGGAAATGGCATCATGACCCTGACGCGCAGCGTGGCTGGGACGCGTAGCGTCAGGTACAAGTTAGTGAGCTAACGCATAGCGTTAACGTCGCGATCAGCTTAAAACAGGGACATGCAAAACAAAATACATAAACACTCATCTTTCTTTTTTCTTATTCTCTCCCGCAGATTGTACTCAAGAATTGAAGAAACCCTTAGATCCTTACGTTTTGGACCCTTTGAAGGCTATGGTAAGCCTTGGGAACCTTCAATCGCATGATTTTCCTTCTCTTCTCTTGAAACCGAACGTGCATGTGGTAATGGGGGCTTGGATTCTAATTTTTACGGACTTGGGGGTTTGAGTCTTGGAAGGGTCAGGAAGGAAATGTACTAATTGGATTGGTGTTTTAATAACCGTAGGTGCCGGAGTAGGCGTTGGCCAAACGTTTGACAAAGTGGACATCGAATTTAGAAGTGAAGCAGTTAATCGAGTGATCAGAGGATGCAACCGACACCAAGAACAACTTGTGGAAGCGTGGAATCGAGGTAAGGGGGTGTTCGAGTCGTAATTAATTAGGATTCAAATATATGATAGCTTTGGGATGCTTAGAAATTATTTAGAAAATATTGTGGATGATGTAGGGTGGTTAAATATAATTAATATAATTTTTATAAGTATGTGTGGGTATGATTAAATTATTGGTTGATAAAGAACTATATCGATTAAGTAAATGTGAGCTAGGAAGTAAGGAAAATAAATATACAATTGATATATATGAGTAATATCAAATAAATTATGGACTTTGATCAATGTTAGTGATGTGTGATATGATATTCGTTGATGTTACTATGTAAAATTTGATGAAAGTGTTGAGAATAAATGAGATGATGATCGTGTGAATGTGTAACATGGTTTGTGATGACGGGCTTGATAAGTGGGTCGCTCGAGTGATGATTGTATGTCAGTTTCTAACAATATATATAAGATATATTGATAATATGCCATGTATGATATGATTGGTTATGTGATTATGTGGTGTGAGACGACCGACAGTATGTGTAGCCCTCGTTTTTCTGGCTCCTGTGGCCTTTGTGCCTAGTTGAGCTACCTAGTGGTCAAGTAAGACCAAGTGGTTGAGGTGGAGAGTCAAGCAGGACTCGGTGGACCAAGTAGGGTCCATAGGGTGTCAAGTAGGACCCCTAGCTAAAGGCTGATCCTTTTAGTATCTAGATACTAGGAGTCAGATGCATGTGAGTCAGTTGTGGAACATATGTTTAATGATGGAATGTGAGGTAGTAATTTTGATGTTCATGATAAAACTGATGATTGATAAAGTGTGGTGAAGAAATATGGACTATTGTTTACAATATATAATCCCTGATGAGTTTTAGGACTTATGGTAATTATAGTATGTAATAGATGATGTTAAGTGTAACACCCTCTGTTACACCTTAATAAATTCTAGAAAAATTCATAATTAATTTTTTTTAAAGATATGATTGTTAAAAAGAAACTATCAGAATAAATTATATACATTATTGCGGAAATACCTCATAAATATTATTAAAACTTTATAAAGTAATTTTACATTCATCCAACGGAAATAAATATTAAACATTATAAGAAAGAGAGGAAACTCCATGGCCCAGAAGCAGTTACTTATTAACATTATTTATTCATTGGACCACGGTATTCATACCGAGCTCCCTTTCTAGAACGTGCTATAGTTACTACTGATATTCTTCGATCCTTCCCTCTGAACCATCAATTTAGAATATATGAAACAAAAACACGGAGAAAGGAGTGAGAAACAGAATATAATATTTCCGAATAAGACATAAGCAACAAAGGGTTTTCACAACCAATACATAATAATATCAATCACAATCACATACACAATCAATTATGAATGCATGAATGTTATGCAATATCTTCATCATCTCTTACCTATATATGTGGGCCCTTAAATTTTAATTTGCACTGGGCCAACCAGGAGTTTACACTGTTCCATAAGTCCGGATAATAATAATATGAACAGCTCAACTGGTATGGAAACACTTAGAGACTAGTCAGATTGAGAAAGTTTTTATTGTGAAAGTACCCGACACTAGGGAGCTACCCCAGGTCCCCTGAAGCACCCTTTCACACCCTCTCATCCCAAGGCTCGTAATTAAGCCTCCTCTAATGTATCCTCGGTTTCTATAATCCGTCCCCAGACAATATTATTTCATTTCACTTTAATGATTCATGATGCATGAACTACTCGCGTATTGAGTTGGTTAAGGCTTTTAGAAACTCAATTATTAAATCCCTTAAAGGTTTACAACATTATTTCAATAAACTGTATATTTTCTCTAAATTTCGGTCCCACAGAAATAAATTTGGTACAGTTTTCGAATCTCACTGAAATTGAGTTTCTAAGCCTTAAATATCTAAAAACTTTATCATATAAAACTTTACATAATCTTTCTCAAATTAAATCTTAACAAAATCAAATTTAGGAATCTCAATTATTTCCAAATATATTTAGTTATTAAGTTGGAAAAAATAAAATAATTTTCTTTCAAAAAAATTTGTTTTATTAAAAGAGAATAATTATTAACCAAAAATACTTAAAATTACAAAATTTTTCTTTAACTCAAGATTTAATTAAATAAATTCTCATAAAATATTTTCTTTCTAAAATAAATACTAATTTTTTTTATTCTAAATATTGAAAATAAAGTTAATAAAAATAATTTCTAAGAAGAGATAAAAGATAATAAAATTTAAAGAGTAAGGTAAGAAATTCTTACTGAATTTTAGCTTTCCGTCATGCTCGCTATATGCTCAAACTCCACATTACAATATCATCAATCAAAATCAAACAATATCAATCATAACTAAATATCATCAATCAATCAATCATAATCAAGTCATAATCAAATCAATTAAATATCATTAATACATATCATAATACAAAATTTAATGATTATTAATATAGTCAATTTTAGTCCTTTTGGTCAATTCCTCGCATAGGTATATGTAAGTCCATATAATCCAGTCATTGCATAGGTATAGTTCAGTCCATATGGGTCATAATGGTCCAAGTCCTTGCATAGGTATAGTCCAGTCCATATAGGTCATAATGGTCCAAGTCTTTGCATAGGTATGTTAGAGTTAGTTAAACTAGATATTTAATTTAAAATTTATTAAAAATTTTAAGTTAAAAAGTTAATATTTTAAAATAATAATATTATTAAATTTAAAAGGAGTAGGGGACTCCTCCCATTATTCTTATGTCTTTTCATATTATACTTCTTATCTCACTCCCTCTTACCTTGAGTCGTTACCAAAAAGAGATTTACTTTGCACCTCCGATTTCTAGAAATATTAATATCAATCTTATTTCAGTATAAGCATAAGACGAAGATTAAGATTACTACTTAAAACAGAAATGGTAAATTCTGAATAATAAATAGTAAATAGTGAATAGTGAATAGTAAATAGTGAATAGTAGCAGTAAATAGTAAAACGTGAATAGTAACGGTAAATAGTAAATCGTGAATAGTAACGATAAATAGTAAATCGTGAATAGTAATGGTAAATAGTAACAGTAAATAGTAATTTACTATTTGAATAGTAATTTACTATTAAAATAGTAATTTACTGTTGAAATAGTATTTTACTATGCAGAATAGTAACTTAAAATAATATTATTTCTAGTATAATAACAGATTTCTAAAAACGATATAAAAATAACCCTAAAAAATATAAAAGAGAAGTATTCTTACCTTAGGATTTTGGCAGAACCTTCTCTCCAAAAACTTTTCTTCTCTCTTTCACTTCCACCACTATCTCACTAGCACTACTGTATTAAGAAAACTTAATCTGAAATTGTGAATTCTAAAGAAGAAATCCTTCGGTATTTATAGGAAAAAAATTTACTATGCATTCCATTATTTTAATATAAAAGTACTATGCATTTTTGAATTTTTTATTCCAGGTTACTATGCATTCTTTGAAAATTTCGTACATGCACAGTGTTTTGCATAGTAACTGTTGGCAGAATTATTAAGCCAAATAGTAACCTTTCACTCGGTATATTTTAAATATTCAAAATGAGTCCTTTTTGAAATTTAGCGATATTATATCAGTCCTCACTAATTTTATAATAAGTAATATAAAGTTGAAATTTTAAAAATCTAAAATTTTCTGTTAATAAAAATTTATTGATACGTTTCTAATTTTTTAACGATTAGAAAAAATCAAGATTTTTCTCAAACCGATAATTTTTAGATAAGTCTACTTGAAACGGATTTTAGAAAATTTTCTTATAATTTAAATTCACTTTCTTATAAATATTTTTAATTTAAGTCACTTATATGAATTTAAAATTATTTAAAAAATATTATTTTTATTAAAAAATTCCAAAATTCCAAAAAATTCTAAAAAATCATAAATAATACGTAGATTAAAAAGTTCTAAAGAACCATAATTTAATTCCTTCAAAATTTTAATATAAAAATAAAAATAGGGGTGTTACAACTCTACTCCCCTTAGAAAATTTCGTCCTCGAAATTTACATTAATCAGTAAAACAAATGAGGATGAGACTCTTTCATCTCAGTTTCTAGTTCCCATGTAGCATCTTCTCCTCTCGTTTCACTCCAAATAACCTTTACAAGCGGAATTGTCTTGTCTCTTAATTATTTTATTCTTCTGTCACTTATTCTAACAGGTGGTGCATCATATGTAAGATTATCTTTAACTTGTATGACATCAGGTTCAATAACATGTGTAGGATCAGATATATACTTTCGCAAGTTTGACACATGAAAAACATTATGGATATTAGAAAGAAAAGGTGGTAATGCTATTTGGTAGGCAAGGGGACTAACTTTATGAATTATTTGGTATGGACCGATAAATCTAGGAGTTAGTTTTCGAGATTTCATTGCCCGGCCGACCCCAGTCATAGGTGTGACTTTCAAGAATACATGATCGCCTTCTTGAAATTCGAGCGGCTTTCTTCTTTTGTCATAGTAACTTTTCTGCCTGCTCTGTGTTACCTTCATCTTTTCCTGAACTATTTTGATTTTATCCGTGGTTTGTTGTACCAACTCTGGTCCTAGCATCAAGTTTTCACCAGTCTCAAACCAACATAGCGGGGTCCTACATTTTCTTCCATATAATGCTTCAAAAGGTGCCATGCCAATGCTAGCATGGAAACTGTTGTTGTAGGTAAACTCCACATATGGTAAGAATTGATTCCAACTTCCTTTATGCTCTAACACACAAGCTCGTAACAAGTCCTCTAGAGATTGGATTGTTCTTTCTGATTGTCCATCCGTCTGAGGATGATATGCTGAACTCAGACGCAGTCTTGTTCACAAAGCCTTGTGCAAGCTCTTCCAGAATTGTGATGTAAAACGAGGATCCCAATCAGAAATGATACTTGAAGGAATTCCATGCAATCTCACAATCTCCTCGATGTATAATTTTGCCAGCTTCTCCATAGAGTAATGAATGTTGATGGGAATAAAGTGGGCAGACTTTGTTAGTCTATCAACTATTACCCATATCGAATCATGTCCTAATGGAGTTTTGGGTAAAGAAGTCACAAAATCCATGGTAATGTTATCCCATTTCCATTCTGGTATTTCCATTGATTGTAGCATTCCAGGGGGTTTTTGGTGTTCTACTTTAACCTTCTGGCAAATTAGACATGCAGCCACGTACTCTGCCACTTCTTTCTTCATTCCAGGCCACCAAAATAACTTCTTCAAATCTTGATACATTTTAGTAGCTCCGGGATGAATGCTCATATAACTTTTATGGCCTTCTTCCAGAATTGCTTTCCTCAACTCCTCTTGATTAGGGATACACACTCGATCCTTATACCTCAGTAATTGGTCACTTCTTACATTGAACTCGACTTCTTTTCCTTGTTTCAAGAGTTCTTTCTTCTCTTGCAAGAATTCATCCTCTCTTTGAGCCTCTAAAACTTGTCTCAGGAATTCACTTGTCACTTGCAACGCTCCTAATCTGTAGCTGTTAGCATTAACCTTTACTGCTAGGTTAAGATCTCTGAAGTTCTCTATTAATTCTAACTCTTTAATCATCATTGTGGATGCATGTAGAGACTTTCGACTTAAAGCTCGTACATACACAGTGTTTTGCATAGTAACTGTCGGCAGAATTATTAAGCCAAATAGTAATCTTTCACTCGGTATATTTTAAATATTCAAAATGAGTCCTTTTTGAAATTTAGCGATATTATATCAGTCCTCACTAATTTTATAATAAGTAATATAAAGTTGAAATTTTAAAAATCTAAAATTTTCTGTTAATAAAAATTTATTGATACGTTTCTAATTTTTTAACGATTAGAAAAAATCAAGATTTTTCTCAAACCGATAATTTTTAGATAAGTCTACTTGAAACGGATTTTAGAAAATTTTTTTATAATTTAAATTCACTTTCTTATAAATATTTTTAATTTAAGTCACTTATATGAATTTAAAATTATTTAAAAAATATTATTTTTATTAAAAAATTCCAAAATTCCAAAAAATTCCAAAAAATCATAAATAATACGTAGATTAAAAAGTTCTAAAGAACCATAATTTAATTCCTTCAAAATTTTAATATAAAAATAAAAATAGGGGTGTTGCATTAAGGATATCGAGTTGGGTTCAGGAAATCACAAGCATAAGCTAATGATGATAATGGAGCTATAAACGTAAAAGTAAGGTGATAAATTCATAGGTACTATAATGCTTTAATCGATTAGGTATTTTAAATATTTCTTTGTTGTCCTATATTAATTATGATATGTCAAACACCCACTCTTGCTGTGGTTTATTTCATTTTAGTAACTAGTGACAAGGAGGATGCCAATGCTCCGGAGGTGTCCCAAGCAGATGACTGATGCCAAGGAATGTGAAAGAATTGTAAAATAAGTAGACTTATGTAATAAGCTATAAACTATGTGTGATGAACTAATTGTGTTATACTTGCTTGATTGTTGAATTGATGCGGTATATTGATAATGCGATGATAATTATGTAGAATAGTGGATTGTTAATTATGACTATTGATGTGATGCTGATATGGATGAGATTGGTAGTGTATGCAATTGATGTGTATTATGCATTGTGGCATGAAGTCAATGTTGTATGAATGATTGATATGGGCAGGTTTTATTGAATTGCATGAATGATATGATATAGGGTGTAATGCACTTGAAAGATGTGTTGTTGAATTTAGTGGATTTAGATAATTATGCATATAGAGATTTATAGTGGATTTAAGGAACTGAACAGGTGAAATGGAGATCCGATGGGTTTCGAGATCTGGCGGGTTTCGAGACCCTCGGAAGGTACCAATAGGTTCTCTAGGACATTTAGAATCTGTGTGTATTGGTCTTGGGCTAATCGAAACCCATTTAGGGTGTTTGGTGCAAGGGTTTTGCACAAAAAAGGTTTAAACTGTATTTTGCGCATATCTTGCGCATATGATGGAATTTTGGCAAACGGATAATGCCAACAGTTCCAAAATGAGAAAAACATGTAGCCCGTGAAGTTTCATGGCAATTGGACCAAAAACGGGCCAATTGGGTAGGTTAGAAGTTGGCCGATTGGCCTAAATTATGTATCAGCATAAGGTGTTGTTACTGTCAGCCTGGCGCGCAGCGTCAGAGCTGCGCAGGGGAGCTCACGCGTAGCGTCAGGCCCCCTGTTTCTAAAATTCTAGATTTTCAATTTAAATGATGTTTTTCACCTTCAAATGGTTTTATAATTACAGTTTTGGAACCTTTTGGTAAAAATAAATATTTTTCTTAAATTATGACATAATTAAATTATTTAATCGTGAAAAAAATTATCGTGAATTTTAATAAAACAAATAACAATAAATGTAAATTAACTTAGGATGTCACAGTATGGCTTCATAAACTAGGGATAAAATTGTCACGCTTGCAGGCGTTCCTAACACTTTCTATAGGATAAGAGTTGGTATGCTAACTTCGGTCAGAGATATACGACATGGATTGTGTATGAAGGGACAAAATTGGTGTAGACATTTCACTAAGTCTCACTCTGGCAAGATTGATATGTGTCTATTTCGAGGCTGGTCAAGTTTGATGTGGCCAATGGTGAAACTTCAAAACATATTTATAGGGTGGATATCAGACCCAGATCAATTACCGATTCAAATAAATTAATTAATTACTAATTCAAGTAAATTAATGAATGTTTTTATCCTTTGATTATGTTGAAGAGATTTTATTTTTATCAAATTCATTTATTATATTTTAACACCTTTTATTTCTATCAAAATCAAATTATAATCAATAAAACATAGATTTCTAATTATGTTATCAACAAATAATTTATTTATAAAATTTAAAAATAAAAATAAATAGGACCGTATTTTATAAGGTGTTAACATATGAAAAAATTACCCAAAATAACTTTAAAAAATTTCACATAGGTTATCAAATGATTATCATTTACTTATATTTTAAACGTTATAGTAAACATTCATAAAGAAAATTTGTCTAATCAAGTAATTCTCTTATTTTATTCATATGTTAGTTGATATAAGTATTGATTTCATAGTAACAAGTTAATTAGTCAATATTAGATTCCTCAATATAAATTTTTGTTCTCATCTATCAAAATTAAAAAAATATTCTTTCACCTATAGTTCTTGTAATCATTTTCAATACGATTAACATTTTAATCCTATTTTAAGATATTATTTTTTCAAAATTTCATCTTTTTTATTTTATCCATCTCAACTTCTACAATGTTGAAAAAATTTCATTGATCGAAATTGCATATTTATGAATGGATCACAATTAAAATGTGATTTTCTGTAAGTCTATAAATCTTCCTATACCAAGTATTTATTACACCTTTATTGTCATTTAATTCATTTAGTTTATGTGTATTGTGTATATCCTATAATTATCATCTGCAAGTTTTAGGAATTTACGATTTTCTTTTTTTAAAATACAATGTATCAAACTTATAGGTATACATATATATGATTTCAACTTGTAATAAGTTTTTATTTATATATGTTTATGATGAATATCACACATTTATTAATGTTTTATTAATATATATGAGATGTATTTATAAGTAAATATAATCAATAAATGCAATTCAAGCGGTGAGAATGTATTAAATTTATCTATATTTGATTTTAGAAAAAATATTTTTTTTAAATTTGGTTATAAAAATTTCAAATCAAGAAAATTAAAATTATATATAGAAGTATATAATTATAAAATAAATCATTTAATGATACATTGTTTAACTTTAAAATACCCTTAAGAAATGAAAATATATGTTTTCACACCCATAAACAATATGTTATATATAAAAAGTATTGATTGATGAGATTAAAACAAATGGCATGATAAAAAGGTATTAGAAAAGTATAAAAAGTTATTTTTTGTGATATTCACAAATGTTTTTGAATGTCGTAATAGGTAGATTCTATAATATGATTATATATGAGTTACATTAATTTAAATATTTTGTTAAACTTTTAGAACCCAAAATTTGTTAGGACTATGCGTGTTAAGCCTACACAAGGATTGCTTAATTGTTTTCTTTATTAACTTAGATTTTGACTTAATTACTTTAGAATATTAGTTTAATAAATAACGAATAAAAAGGTTTAAGATTTACAAATATTTATAATAACTTTCTCAAATCATAAATATATTAAATGTTAATACTAAAAAATGTTAACACATAATATATAATATAAGATTATGTAATATTAAATAATATTAATGTATATATAGACACACTCTTGTATGTAAACACATGTTTTATAATTTTTATAGCTAAATTACTGGACATAAATGTTTAAGTTTGGTTTCCACTTTGTCTTATATATTTTTTTAAAAATTCTAATAATTCTATATATTTTAAATTACTAATGTGATTTCATGTTGTTGATGTGTCATTAATATAAAATAACAAAATAATTAAAATAAAATTAAAAATTAAATAATTAATTTCGTATCATCATCTTTTTCTTTCTCTTTATTTATTATAACAATAACAATCTATTATAGACATCATGCAATTTTTTTTTAATTTGGTAGATGTACTACTACTACCAGAAAAAATGATAATTACTACCAAGAAAACTCCTACCATTAGAAAAAATAAAGCAGTACCACTAGAAAAAGTAAAAAGGAATCTCTATTTTTGTCCCTTATAACAAACATTCACCGTAACGATGAATGATAAAATATATATACTAATTTATGATTAATTAAGTAGACTACTACTGTTGTCAGAAAAAATAAAACAGAATCACGGTTTTTGTCTTTTATAACAAGCATTACCATAAAGAAAAATAATAAAATATAGGCTAAATACACTTGTTGGTCCCCTATCTCTTAAGTTGCTCTCAGTTTGGTCCCTTATAATTTTTATAATTCAAGTTGGTCTTCTAACTTTTTAAAAAGGTTTCAATTTGGTCCTTCCGTTAAGTAAAAGTTAGCGCCATCCACATTTGCTTACATGGACAAAGATTTTGACGTGTATGCCATGCATCAATTTTTTTGTTTGTTGGGGTAGCAATGGCAAAACGAGCGTTTTGAGGAAAGGGAAGAAAGGTGTTTCAAACTGGTCCCATCGTCTTCTTCCTTTGGCATTTGGTACGTGTTTGAAGGGTGACCTAAGGTACAAGCAAAGCTAAGTTCCAAGAAGATTGCCAGACAATTTGTGGTTGTGTTCTTTTGTTGAACATTGTAGGTAAGTCCTCTAATGCTTTGTCTTCTTCCTTTTGAGTTTGGGTTCAGGGGAAAACTTATTTGGTAAGGGCATGCATAGTATGGGGTTATGGGGTTTAGACTTTACAAATTTGGAACCATTTTTGGCATTTACTAATTTAGTATAGTTTGAGTTTGGGCTGCAAGATGAATCCTCATTTCAAGTTGGAGATTTTTCATGGGGTCTTTTGTTGAAGAAAATGGAAAAAAGATAGGGTATAGTGGTACCGACTCTGAATAGGACATCGATGAGGACAAATGGAGTTATTATGAAGTTTTGGGAATAGTGAAGGACATGGGGTACATAAATGTTGAAGAGTTGTGGTACAAGATAGGAGGCAAAGAATTTGATGTTAATCTGAAGCAATTGGTGGATGATAAAGGTTACTTAGAGATGGAAATGATTACATACTCTCAGTGGAAGGTTCAGATGTTTGTTGTACACGCCCTTGATGTGCCAGAGGTTGTTTTGGACCTAACTGGCCTAGAGAAAACATATGATCTTAATGTTGATGTTGATGAGCCATATAGTAAAGGTGATGAAGATAAGGGTGATGAGCCACATTGTGAAGGTGATGAAGATAAAGGTGATGAGCCACATAATGAATATTATGAAGCTAAGGGTGATGAAACAAATGCTGAGGCAGTTGCAGATGATATTAGAATAGAAGATGATGATGATGATAGTGCAACGGAATTTTATTTCCATGATTTGAGAATGTGATCAATGCTAAGGCACATGTTGAAGCCACTATGAGGTGATGGAATAGGAGGATGTGATGCCTGAAAATGTAGAGGTGATGGATCAAGAGGATGCAGTAGGTGATGGTAGAGGTGGTACTATCATTGATGAGGTAACTACACAAACTGTTGCAAAAAAGCAATGGCTGAGGACAAAAATTCCAAAAATGGTTAACCCAAAGACCTACATGAAGGGTACTAGTTCTGAAAGTGGTGAGGGGTCCAGTTGTCAGAAAAGTAAAGGTAAAGGCAAAAAGGTGGTATCTGACATTGATGAAGATTCTGAGGAGCTACATAGTGGTAGCTCAGAAAATAGTGAAGGTAAAAGGTACCCAAGTTTCAAAATGTCAACAAACATGGAAGGTTATCAGTGGGAGAAGGGTATTCTTGACAAAGGAGTAGTTTAAAGAAGCTATTATTGCATATGCCATTACAAATGGTAAAGATTTGAGATTCGAAAAAAAGATGAAAAAAGAGAGAGTGAAGGTGAGGTACATTGAAGGGTGTGAGTTTTATGCTTACTGTAGGAAGCTGTCAGGTGAAGATACATGGTAATTAAGGACCATTATTAATAGTCATAGTGTGGCAAGCAGTATAAGTTAAAATTTTTGAGTTCAAAATGACTTTCTAAGAAATTGGTCAGTGGTGTGAAGGAGAATCCAAAGTTAAAACTGAAAGATATATGCAATAGGGCTCAAGAGAATTAGCATGCAAAAGTAAGCAAGTCAAAGGCTTACAGGGCTAGAAAGGCTGCATTGGGCATTGTTGATGGTGACTTCACTGAGTAGTACATAGAGCTGTGGTACTATTGCACTGTTTTACTTAACTTCAACCCTGGTTCAACTATGAAGTTGAATGTACAACCATTTGCAACAGCAAGCACAGTGACTGATGAACTAGTTGCAACCACTTTTCATAGGATGTATGTTTGTCTGAAAGGGTGCAAGGACAACTTCAAGCAGTGTAGAAAGATCATCAGATTGGATGGATGCTTTCTTAAAGGGCCTTTTGGTGAGCAACTTTTGAGTGTAGTTGGTAGAGACCCAAACGACCAATGCTGCCAATCACGGTTAGAGTGGTGAAGTGTGAAAACAAAACTCTTAGAGGTGGTTTTTGGAGTTAGTTGTTGATGATTTGGGTGGCTCTTAGGTCTGTAGTGGCATCACATTTATATCTGACCAATAAAAGGTGTGTGCAACTTCTGAGTTACTATTCAATGATTTGTTTACATTTTCTGGTGATTTGTTGATTTAGTGATTTGTTTACTGATTTAGTGAATTTGTTAATTTGTTGATTTTGTGTATATGTGTAATTGGATAACTATTTCTGGTGATTTGTTGATTTGAATTATGGTGCATGTTGATTTCCGCAATAGGATATGATCATTGAATTATGGTGCATGTTGATTTAGTTATTTGAATTGTGTGCAGCTATGCATATATGTAATTTGGTAACTAATTATGTGATATCTAACTAGTGCATACTCTGTGTTTAGTGAATTCTGGTGCATGGCAATGGTGCATCCATGGTGCATATTCTGTATTTAGTGATTTTATAGTGCATACTCCGTGTTTAGTGATTTTGTGGTGCATGACTCTGGTGCATACTCTGTGAATCACAGGTTTAGTGAATTGTAGTGCATGGGCCTGGTGCATGGGTCTGTGATCACAAGATTGTGGTGTAATAACTTGTATTATGTGCAGTAAGCCATACCATTGTATCTGTGCAATAACTTGTATTATGGTGTAATAAGGCGAATTTCAGTGATTTTATGCAATAACTTGTAATAGGCATCTTACTGATTATGCAATAAGGCATATTTCAGTGTGCAATAACTTGTCTTAGGCATACTTCACCACCTGTACATACCATTACTGAAACCTGCAACAAGACACGTTTGAGAAAACCTGCAACATACCATTACTGATTTATTGATTTACTGAAAAACTTGTATGGTGCACAACAATGTTGATTTACTGATTATGCAACATACCATTCCTGTAACATCACCTGCAACATTTCCAGTACAACATAAACATTACTAAAAACCTACAACATAACTGATTTTGGTTTCAAATGGTTTCAAAATAGTCCCTTATGTTTCCATACTTCAATTGATTGGTTTCAAACCGGTCCCCTGTGTTTTAATACTTCACTTACTTGGTTTTATACTGGTCCCCTGTGTTTTAATACTTCACTTACTTGGTTTCAAATTGGTCCCTGATGTTTCAAATTTGGATGTTGTAGGGTTTGATACACGCCTTGGAAGAGGTCATACCTAGTGTTGACCAGATATTTTGTGTTAGGCATCTGTACAATAACTTCAGAAAAAAGCATCCAGGAAAACAACTCAAAGACTTATTGTGGAAGGCAGTAAAGTCAAATTATACTAAGGCATGGGAGAAAACAATGCTAGAGATGAAAGAAATCAATGAAAATGCTACAAGGACTTGATCAAAGTACCTCCCAGACACTGGAGAAAATTAAGGTTTTCATTTGCACCTAAGAGTGACATATTGGTGAACAATATGTTTAAAACATTTAATTCATTCATCATTGAAGCTGAGGGAAGCCCATTATCACTATGCTCAAGACGATTAAGACTTATATGATGGAACGATGGGCCAACAATAGAATAAAATTGCTTAACTTCACTGATGATATCCTTCCAAGGATAAAACAAAGGGTTGACAAAACTAAAACTAACATAAATATGTTCCAAGTCAGGTTAAACTTCAAATTAATCATCTGTGATTTTGTTGTTTACATTTTCTATGATGTTAACCACATTCACCATGATGTTTATGATCTGTACAGGTGGTCAGGGGACAGTGTATATGAGGTTAACCACATTCATCATACTAAGAAGTTCATTCTGGATTTGAAGGATAGGAAATGTAATTGTAGGAGGTGAATGCTTACAAGAATACCATGTAACCATGCAGTTGCATACATGGTATAGTTTAATGAAACTCCAGAGACCTACATCCCAGCAATGTACAAAAAAAGGCCTATACAAACTGTTACAGTCCGGTGATCTTACCCATCATTGGGAAGAACATATGGGAGAAGGTTGAGGCAACCACTATACAACCTCCACCATTCAAGAGGCAAGCTGGGAGGCTTAAGAGATTAAGGAATAAGGACCTAGCTGAAAAAGATGAAATCAGGATGTCCAAGAGGGCTTGAAGACCAAGTGTAGTGTTTGTGCAACTACAGGCCACAATAAGGCTACTTGTCCTTCTAAACCACCACCTGAGGAACCCCAAACCCAACAATCTTCCAACAACCAAACCACAACCCCAACTGAGAATATTGCCATAACCACAACCAAAAGAAAACATGTCACTTCTGCTTCTACAGACCCAATCCAGCAAAGGCAAAAATTAAGACCAAGGAGGAAAAACATTTAAAGCATCATCCCTTTCTATGATTGAATTGCGTTTTGCTCCCTATGTTTTCTTTTTTTTTGTTACAGTCCTTTACTGATGAAACAATATTGTAATTTATGTTTTGTTATCTTTTGATGATGTTTAAACATGGTAAACACATTATTATTTTCAATGGTAGAGAGCATATTATATTATTATTTCTATTTTCATTGGTGATCTATATACCATTTTTGTCTCAAATTAACAACTCAAAAGGCAAGCTGCTCAAATTAACAATTCAAAAGTCAAATCTTAAACAAATAACTCAAATTTACAACTCAAAATAACATCTCTCAAATAAAGTAAACATTTGAAATTAACAATTCAAGTTTACAACTCAAAATAACATCTCATAACTAAAGTGAACATTTGAAATTAACAATTCAAGTTTACAACTAAAAATAAGATCTTACAATAAACACTAAAAGTAAGAACTAAAATTAACAACTACACTTCATAACCTAAACTTAACCAAACTACACTATTTTATTATGACCAACATAGAAATATCACAAACACATTACATAAGGCCAACAACACACAAAAATAATACATTCTTTTGTTCCATTTTGTTGATTCCTTAAGTGATTTCTACAGTGCAGTTATTTTTTTCTTTGTCTGATAATCAACAGATCCTTCTCAGCTTTAGCAACATCTATAACCCATTGGAAGAAATTACAACTCCCATTACCAGCTACACCCTACAAAAACACCATTGGCAACATATTACACACTGAAAATCAGATAAACTTTTCTTCCAAGTAAAAAACAAAAGTAATAATCATGAAATAAATTTACCTGATACTTTCTACACCCTCATAATTGTCTTCTATAGTTGATCATTGTTCTTAAGGTTTGAAGTATTACTTTATGGTGCCCGACGCATTCACAATAAGGAGAAACTGCACCTGTTGAATTGCTTCCATTGCTGAACACAGAACCACCTGAGTTGGCCATGAGGGAGGTCACGTTCTTCAAGCTTTAAGGTCATGTTGTGGAAGTTTTTTAAACAATTTCAACACCAATGTATAAACCCTAGAGCTTCAATAAGGGGCTTTAATGGAGGATAAATAAAATCTTCCCTACATTTATGTCCAACATCTCAAAGTCATGTCAAATCAATCTCAAATGGCGTTAACTCTGACTTAACGAACGGACCAAATTGAAACCTTTTTAAAAATTTAGGGGACCAACTTGAATTATAAAAATTATAGGGGACTAAACTGGGAGCAACTTAAGAGATAGGGGACCAACAGATGTATTTAGCCTAAAATATATGCTAATTTATGATTAAGTAAAATTATAATATAATCTTTAAGTATTTATTTAATAATAACTAATTAATTAATTTAATCCAAACAAATCGTCCAAACCTATATTGTATTTGGATGACATACTATCATTACTAACTTAAATAAAGTTTATCTATGTGGACGACATAGGTCTACTTTATCTCATGTGACATCATTTATGAATTTTGTTAGATCAATTTTTTACATCAATGACAAACCCTATTAAAGCATTTGACATTTTACCATTCTGTTCGTATAATAACCCCACTATAAATACTTTTTTGTAGATGACAAAAGGTACCTATTAATTATGCATTTATTACTAGCTACACTAATCTTGTCCATTTTAACTTGCTTCTAACTTAGGCATCGAGGGTGCCCTATACGACACATCTCACTCTGTCCTGTTTGTCATTTATGCAGGTCCACCTTGGACAATGGGTGTATCATTTAAGTTATTTATTATAGATATTGAACTTTGCTAATTTCCCACTTTGAATAGATTATTTGGCATCCCCAATAGGACTTGGTTAAGTTATTCTCACTCCCACCATGGATCATGCTACTAACCTCAGGATGCCTGATAGTCCCAAAGGTGTAGTATAAGAAGTATCAATCTTTTACCATCGACCTGGAGCTCACAACCATTTGGGTTTCTCCAAAGACGACATCCTCCACCCAACAAATCTTGACCCAAAAGGCGTTGAGATCGATTTTCTTCAACAGAAAATCTGACAACTTGAAGATTCTTATAGAAGTTCTATAATTCCTTCATCCTAATACATAATATTACCCTTTTTATACAGATGAAAGAGATTATGAGGAATCATCCATCTACTTTTATTCCTTAATTCACCCATGACAAGGGTCTTACTTTTTTCGGCCTCGTCCATCACACCAGAACCAAATTGTCACTATCTAGCACCCACCCTTCCACTTCCTTAATCCATTATGCCATTGAGCATGATACTAGCTTTGATAATACAACCCCTATTACATAACCTTAGCCAACCATTAAATACATCATACACCGCACAATATGTAGCTTTTAATGAGGCTTGAAGAACGTCGACAATTTGATAGCTTATAGCCAAGGTCTGATAGCTTTCAATAGGGTAACAACTTACATAAAAGGGTATCTAGAGGCATGAATCATAGTGGAAAGGAATTCCAGGTTCAGAATAATGAGGTCCAAATTTTTCATCTTAGAAATCATATCACCTTTTGATGCAATCATCACGAGACCCACATTGCATGTCTTGGAAGTAGTAGTTTCTATCAACCATTTGATGATGAAACCAAGATAACATAGTTTCTTGTATCAAGGGAGGTTAGATGTGTAACATCCCGGTTATTAAATTTTTAATTTCTCCGTGGAGAATGAATAAATAAATTATTTGAGAGTTAATGAGGGTTAAATTAAACAAATTTAGGAAATGTAATTAGAAATTAGATTAATTTAATTAATTAAAAGTGATTAATTAAGGAAGTAGTTTTAAAGTAAATTATGCATGGTAAATTATTAATTACCAAGAGGTAAAAGGAAAATGTAATTATTTAAAAGAAAAAAAAGTAAAATGACCACTTTTCCCTTTGGGGGTTTAAAACTTAAAGTTTGTAAATGTTTTCTTCTTCCCCCACACGTATGAAACCGAGAGAGAAAGAAACAGTGAGAGCTTCTATGGCCGTGTATTAGAGGTGTCTAATTAGCATTCAATTTCTTGTCGAAACTTGAAATTAAATGTACCATTACAATCGGGTAAGCGAGGTGAGTTGATTGATGGTTCCAATTTTATGTTTCCCTCTCTCTCACTCTAGGCCGAAAATGATGTATCCATTGAGGAGTTTGTTTTCCTATTTTCATGGCATTTTAAAGCTTGGAGATAGTTCTAGACAAAGTGGGTTTCGATGAATGATGAATGGGGTTTCATTAAAGTATTATAGGTAGCGGACCGAATGACGGGAGCCGCTACGTGACTTGGGTCTTAAAGCAGGGATCGAAATCGACAAAGGTAAGCTTCAGAAACTATAATGATGTGTTCGAACTCATTTAGAGGTGATGGGTTTCAATTTTGGAGGTCAAAAGTGTTAATCGCCCTTGTGAATTTCTTGAATTTAGGTAACCGGTGAATTTTGGTGACTTCGCCCTTGTAATGCACGATGTTATATAACTTATGAGTATGACTATTTTGATACTATGATTATGGTGTGGAAGACCTAGTTGATGGTCTGGTTGATATATACTGGTAATGCTAATTGTTTAAATATATATTTCTAAAAAAGAGAACAAAATCAATCGAGGAGGTTTTTCAAGTATAGCATAAACAAGTATGTGTTCTAAGATGATCTGATCAAATAACGGAGCAAATTATACTCTAAAATGTATATAACCAGGCTTAAAATGTATGTAATGCCTATATTAATTGTCATACAAGGGAATGTATCTATTTTCTAGTCAATATATTAGGATTACATCATTATAACTACTTCTAAACAATCTTGAGAAATATAGACAAGTAGGAGGGAAAAAATACAACATACACATGCCTTTGAGAAGGAAAACCAAACTTTCAGTGGGAAATTTGGACATATCTTCATGTTTTTGTTTTATTATGGTTTGTAGCAAACTTAGGCAAGCAATCAATAGACTTGTCATCTTAGTGGGAGCTTAAGAGACTTTTATACTTACTACTGTTCCTACATACTTATATAATTTATGCACATTTGATAAACTAATTAGTTCATAACAAACTTTTTCATTCAAGAATCGAAAAACCCCAGCTACACAAACTAGGGCCCAAATAATTCAAGAACTGGAAAAAGTGCGAAGGAAATAACTTGTAAAAGATCAATTCCCGTGGTGCTATGTGATGTCATCCTTTAGAGCATAGTGGCGGGATGGCACCCGATGATAGGATTCGAGCAGCTGCTTGTGAGGGTGTAGAACCTCAACGATGAAGAGAGTGAGAAGGGAACCTCAACGACGGTTGATTTGGGGTTTCTCTTGGAAAGTGACTGAGGCACGTGGAAGGGAGAGCAAGGTTAGGTTTTAGAGTACAAGGGATAAAGACGAATAGGGAAGGAATAAGAAGAGAGATGACCAAGGCACAAAGGCGGAATAAGGAGAACATGTGAGGGATAGTTAGCTTACGTCTTTTCCGTGCTTTGGGGTAAGAAATTTTCAAGTTTTGTATTTTCTCTTAGAAAATATTCGTAACGGTTTAAGGCGAGTTCTTAAAAACATCAGGAAGGAAAAAATAGAAACTATGAGTTCATGGATTTTTTTTCTTGTTAAAGGGGTAAAAGTGACCTCCCCTAAATAAATTTGAAACCTCCATTATAAAATTAATTTAAGAAGGTTTGAAAAAACTCCCTGATATAATTTTATTAGCGGAGGTTTTTGAAACCTCCTTTAAAAAACCTCTATTATTTACCTATTTTTTTTGTAGCGAAACTACCTACAATGGATCTATATTGAGTTATTTCATCATGAGTTGTTCCTATCTAAGGTTAGAGTTTTAAACTAGCAACCATTGGTGTTTTGATAGGTTTAGTCGTGTGCATATTGACCTTTTTTAAGAGATTAGTAAGATACTTTATTTGAGTTAGCATTAGAGTTTCATCAGGAAGTTGATCAACTTGAATGCTAAGGAAGTAATATGGAAAACCAAGGTCTCTCACAGGAAATTCAGTTTGTAATTATTGAACTACAAAGAGATAGTTGATGTAGAGGAACCATAGATGATTATATCATCCATGTATATAATAATAAAGGTGATATGACCCTTATGAAATCTGATGAAGAAAGATGAGTCCATTTTTGCAGACTTAAAGCCAATTTAGTTAAAGATAGGTGTAACCTTTCAAACCAAGCTCTTAGAGCTTGTTTGAGTCCATAAAGAGACTTTTGTAGTTTACATATAAGGCTTATGTTAGGTTAAATAAGCCTTGGGGTTGAGCCATATATATATATATATATATATATATATATATATCTTCTTAAAGGTCTCCATTTAGAAAAGCATTAGCTATGTCAATCTATCTCATGTCCCAATTTCTTGATATAACAATACTTAAGATAATCTTGATTGTTGTAGGTTTAACAACAAGACTAAAAGTTTCATAACAGTCAAAACCATCTCTTTGATGGAATTCTTTTGCAACTAGATATGATTTGTGTTTGTTTACGGAGCCATCAAAGTTAGTTTTGACTGAAAAATCCATCTGTATCCTATCAAGTTTCTGCTAGTAGGAATAGTAGTCAAAGTCTAGGTATTGTTTTGTATTGAGGCCTTGTATTCTTCCTCCATAGCCTTTTTCCCATGTGGAATAGACTTTTTCCTCTATAGCTTCTTTGATAGACCTAGGTTCGTGAAAAAGGTCAAGATTGAGTTTAGGAGTAGTTTTGACAATGTTGTATGCTTTTGACATATGAATTCCAGCTTTGGCTCTAGTAACCATAGGGTGAGTGTTTGTGATAGTAGTGTTGTCATTGATTGATGATGGTTGAGTTTGTGTTTTAGAATTGGTTGGAGGTAAGGTAGTTGTAACATCCCGTGTTTTTATAATTGAAAAGAATAAATAAATGAGTAAATGAGTTCAACTTATGAAAATTTGAGGAGTAAGTAGCATTTGTGTAATTTTAGAATGGAGTGAAAGGAGAAATTGAGGTTTTTAAGATGGGAAACCTGACACGTAGCGTCAAGGTGGAATTTTGAACTTGACGTGTAGCATCAGGGGCTGCGTAGCGCCAGCGTCACAATCAGAATTCAAAGGTTACAGTGACAGCCACAAAAAACAAAGGTTAAAATATCAAGTTAGGGCTATTTCTCCTTTATCTTTTCCTTTAAGCCCTAAGGCATGGATTCAAACTAATTTTTAGTTAGAATTCGAAATTAATGGCAGATTAAAGGTGGAAAATAAGAGGTAAACATCTGAAATCCTTCAATTTTTAAATTTGGTTGAAAATTCTTTCTGTTCTTAGCTTTCTTTAAGATTTGAATAAGCTTTAAGATTTATGATTCTAAACTGGTTAAAAGGGCTTTTAAGGCTTTTAGATGAAGGATTAAGTGATGGAATTGGATTTTGTTTTATATAGGCTATGAATAAAATAAAGAAAGTTTGATGGAATTAGGGATTTCTTAAAAGAACCAATAGTTTTGATGATGGTAAGCTTATGAAGCTTTAAGGGTTAATTTTCAAGTGTTTTCTTAAGTTAAGATTTTGATGGTTAGTTCCTAAAACCCCTTTTCATAATTTTGTGTATTTAGTGCTTTGGCGCATCGATGCTCGCGGGATAATTAAAAAGCATTGGAATTAAGGTGAGGGGGGTGTGTAATTGTTTTTAGTTAAAGTTTGGTGAAGTTTTATATTGTGAAATGAAATTGATATATTTATGTGAATGATTTACTCAAGAATATGTGGTTTGAGATATCTCTATGTATACGGAATATTTATGAGTAATGGATGATAATTATTGTGATTAATTGTAAATTGAAATTGGATTTGTGAATGTGAGATTTAGTGTATGATAGTGATTATGAGAAAGCATTGATTATTGATGAAAGATAAGGTCCATGAGATTTATATATTATATTTATAAGAAAGCAATGAGTTGTAATTATGTGATATGAGATTATGGCGAAATGAAATTGTTGTTATTCGTATGTGATGAAAATGAGGAATGTGAAGAGAATGGATGAGTATGTTATGTTTATAATGGGCTATGTGTTGTAATGATATGAAATTTATGCTTGGTTATGGCTTTGAGTATGATATTTAAAGGCGATGGCTTTTATGCTGAGAGATGGCTTTTGTGCCAAGAATTATGTAGATATTGATGAGATTAATGGTCATATGCTGTATTTGCATGTTATGTGGTGTGGACAGCCATTCAGTATGAATTACCCCTCGCTTTTAGCTTCAGTGGTCCATGTAGAGATCCTAGTTGAGTTACCCAGTAGTCCAGGTAGAGACCCAGTGGTTGAGGTGGGGAGTTGGTGTGTGGCTGAGTGAACCAGGTAGAGTTCACGGGATGTCGGTATATGACTCTCAACTGATGGCTGCTCCGTTAGTATCCAGATACTAGGTGTCATTATATGTATGATTTGACCATGAGAGTCAGTTATGAATAATTTGATATTGACATTGATTTATGATAAATATAAGATATTTGAAATTGATCGAGGCTTATGACAATCATGAGTATTGAAACTTGATTGTGATTGATTAATGATATCGTGATTGGTCCATGATAATGATATCGTGATTGGTCCATTATGATGATGAGTGATTTATGAAATTGTAATTACTTTGTAGTAAAGATATTAAATCGTATGATGAATATATTGTGAAAATATGAATGATGATGATTTTGATGAGATATGAGCATATACATAAGTGGTTAGAAAAAGATCATGGGATTAACAAGCTTGTGAGGTGTGTGAGCTCCTCCAGGTGATATCATTCTTGTTTTCATTATTTGCATTATATTATAATGCGAGATATTTACCCTTACTTTTATCTTACAGATATGAATAGAGGGATATTGCGGGTGCCACAGGGACTAGCATGAGTAAGTAGTGGAGCAATGCCAGGACATTTATAATAACATAATGTATAGTTTTATGGTATTATATTTGTTGTTAATGGATATGTATATACGTAAGTGTAGAGTGGGTATAGTATGTGTTTTAATGTTATTCATGCTTGTGCGATATTTGCATGATTATGTATGGTGACATGTGTAGGTTTTGACATGATAGTGGATGGCATTGAGCCATTAATGTTTATATATGTGATATCTCTATGTGTGGATGTGTAATGATTGTGTATGATGCCGCATTAAGCTAATAGGTAGTTATTCATACATTATGCCCATGAATTGCTTATTTAGATTCAACTACGGCGTAAAGTTATATGATCCAGTATCATACATTATTGACAGGAAATGTTTGTTTGATTGTTATATGATTGTCTTGGTAAAATGTTTTAAAAAGAGTTAAAATTGCTCGATAGGGAAAATAGAGATCCGATAGTATCCGGTATCCCCAAAATTGCTCGAGAGGTCCATATAAATATTTAGAATTGGTTTGCGTATTCATTTTGTGTTTTATATGAGTTCAAGTTGATTGGTGTAATGAAATGGTCATAAGTTTGCCTAAATGCATCTTTATGCGTAACTCATTACTGGATAGGAATTTTGGCAAACGGACTGCGCTAGCAGCTCCAGAATAAGGGCAATATGGTGCCCTTAAACTTTGGCGAGGTTTAGAGCTGAATTGGATGAGATAAACCCTAGGAAGTTGGTCAAATGACCTAAAGCCATGAAGCAGCATTGCTGCTACTGTCATGCTCACGCATAGCGTGGGGCTGGTGCTTAGCACCAGAAATGCGAAAAGAATCTAATGCATAGCGTGGGGCTGGTGCGTAGCACCAGACCTCTGTTTTCCCCAAACCTAGTTTTCTTGGTTTTTGATTGAGATTTTAGGTTTTATGAACACTGTGCAGAAACTGTTTGAGATTCCTTGGACTAAGTAAGTATATTGATGATGGAGGAATTATTAATTAAATTATTTTTGTGAATATTTTATTGAGATTTTCATTTAGTTACTGAAAATAAAAGAGAAATTGTGAACGATTTTATAGTAGTGGTAATTATAAGGGAATTTAATATGAAGATAATCTGTGTGGTGAGTGGATTTGTTGTAGGTTAAGGTTAAAATATAGGAATAGATGGAACAACTAAAGGAATATCATTATCAAACTTGTTTCTGCATGAACTAGAGAAAGTTGAATTAGTAGCAAAGGGGAATACATGTTCATTGAACAAAACATGCCTACTAATAAAGATTTTTCCTAAAGATGATAGGCACAAATAGCCTTTGTAGGAAGGTTTGTAACCAATGAATATACATTCTTCAGACCTAAAATCAAATTTACATTTGTTGTATGGTTTTAAATAAGGGTAACAAGAACATCCAAACACCTTAAGATTATTGTATTTAGGTTTTGTAGAAAAAAGTTTCTCAAATTGGTGAAATCAATTGTAAAGTAGGTGTTAGAAGTCTATTTATTATATAAACAACACTTTGAAAGGCTTCTCCCCAAAACTTAAGTGGCATAGATACATGAGCTAAAAGAGACAGTCCCATACTATATGTCTATGCTTTCTTTCTGCACTTCTATTCTACTCATGTGTATATAGGCAACTTATTCTATGCAAAATGCCATGATCATGTAAGAATTTTGAAAAGGCCAAGTATTTCTTTGCTCCATTAATTTGTACTCACATGATTTTGGAATTAAGTTAATTTTCAACCATGTTTTTTAAAATGAATAAAGCATTGCAGTAATCAAATAAATCCATGTAAATTCTGAAAAGGATAATCTAAATGTGTTTTGCAGGATCAATAGGTGAACCAATTGATGCCAAGGTATCGATGAACTTCTTGATAACAGGAATATAAGAATTCAAAGAATCTTGTTTCTTGATTTCCTTAAGCTGCGCTTTTAATTTACAAACATGATCTTTTGTTTGTGTTTTAAAGTAAAGATGTAAAGATCTCCAAATCTGAAATGAATGATCACAGTCCACCATTCTTAAATGTAAATTTGGTGACATAGATGCTAAAAGCCAAGTAAAGATCAATTGATCTTGGTACTCCCAAATTGAATATGCTTCTAAAACTTTATCTAACAATTTGTCTTTTGTATTGGAGTACTTTAGAGGTATACCACCATCTTTATGATGATCCATATATTTTTGTAACCTAAAGGACTTAATGACACCAGTTGCTTGCATTTTCCAGATTAGAAAATTATCATCATCAAGCTTGATTGAAACTCGTACAAGAGGTTAAACAATTGAAGGAGAAGAAAAAGAAGATTGTGCGGCCATGATTCAATCGCAGGCTGATACCATACGAGAGAAAAGGAGAAATAGAATTATATTATTGAGTTGAATGAAATTGAATACGCACAAAGAGGTATAAGAGAACTTCTTTTATATACACAAAAAAGACTAAACTATGAGCCTATCGACATAACAAAAAATAACTAAAAGAACAAACTCATACTTAACTAAAACTAACTAAAATTCTTTAGTTATCTTTTATAGTATTTATGGATTCAAAGCATTGATAATCTTTCTCTCTCATCCAACCCCATTGCCTATTAGTAATCTTTTCTGTGAATTCAATTCTGAGCCTTTGGTCCCTTATCTTGATGAACGATGACAGTTATCTTTCTTTTGATGAGTCGTGTATACCTTGCTCAATTTACTATGCCTTTTTCATATTCTCAAATGACATAAATTCACATATTTAAAGTGCAGCATAACGATTTTTTTTAATGGAAATAGTACATTAAACAATTAAGCACAACTCAATCAATCAGATGCTATTTATTGTTAAATTATTAAACCTCAAGTATAATTCTCAGAATACATGTGGTTAACACTAAAAAGATATAATGATTTTGTTTTTTATGTTGAAGTTTTTGTAATCTTATGGTTATAATTCATGGTCTAATACTCTGTCATGTCTTAAGTGTCTATTTACTAATAAAACTGACAATAGGAGAGGCATAGTTGGTGCAATTATGGTGTCTGTAATCTGCATATACATGTGATAAAATTAAACAAAGATTAATAGGTAGGTAAACCTGCAAATAAGTGTATGAAGAATGCATTTTGGTTGAGAATATAGTAGGAAATCTAAGGTGAGATACATAACACATAGTAGTAAGAAAAAAGAAGAGAGGATAAAATAGGTGGAGAAAAGGTTGAGCATTTATCATATGACGCTAAGGATTCCTGCAGGTCTAAAAGGTTCTCAACAATAGGTTTCCAAGGTTGTCATTCCTCTTTTAAAATTTTATTTTAACTCTAGTCAATTAACTATGCTTTTAAAAATTTAAAGAAATGAGAATAAGACCAGGTCTTAATGAGGATAGGGTGATGGTTTGAGAAGACCAGGTCTGGTTACCGGCCCTAAGGTTATCCGGTCTGGACACCGGTCCTAAGGGCAAGAAGGCAGTTTCAGTCGTTCAGGAATCCGTTCAGTATCCTAGGACCATTGTTCTATTTGGTAGATATGTTGATCCGGGCTCACTTAAAATGAAGTCCTTATAGCCACCCCAGAGTTCAACCGGTGTCAAGAATATCGATCCGGTTTGCAGCACACTAGGTAAACTTCACTTACACCGGTCATCCGAGGTGACATCCGAGATACCGGGTGGCCTATCCGCTCTCCTACACCGGGCGACTTATAATTGACTGCTCCAATATAATAATGAAAAAGGCATTCTGCACAAGTGAAATATGTCCCTTTCATCCACCCATAGGAGTAGGTACAATCACCAGCTTGATTTATGGAAAAGGTGATTACTTTTCCATCCATGTGACAGAACAGTACACTGATAATTCACCTACTCTCTTGGCATATTCAGAATGCTGGCCCACTCGGATTACCTCTTTGTACACGCTATTAGAACCAGTGGGCCCACTAACACTCAACGATTCATCTTCCACGCTCAACTTTAAATAACATGTTGCAATACATGTTAAAGGTTATGTTGTCCTTACTCTCATTCTCACTATATACTGCTTAAGTATTACAGAGTTCATCTTACACTCTTCTAACTTGAGCGTCGGAGAATCTTCACAGGTGACACTACCTGTCGCCCACACCAACGCGAGAGGTCGGTGTGAAGGATCTTCAGGACAACAAGATCGACCTCCACACATCGAGAGGCTGGACCACAGAGACCGGATACACTCAGCCGGTCTTCTATCTCATTCAACCTTCACCTCTTGAGGCTGTCCCGACAACGGATCCTAGACCCCGGTTGGGGACAGATCATATATAATCCTAATTATGTTATTTTAGTTTTTTCTCATCAAGATTAAATTCGAATTATGATTTTGCTAAGACAAAAACATATTTAAAATAATAATGGCATGTGTAAAATTACTATTCACTTAACATTGACATACAAAAAAGATAAATGAGAAAGGGTGAAAATATTTGACCTAAAAAAAAGTAAAACGAGATATATTTTTATTAGGGAATAAATCCTAAAATTTTGACTTTTGCTTGGAAATTGGAATTGTATTTAACCTAATTCATTTATACTCTTGCTCAATGACATGTTTATTAATTATTAAGAGGTTGTTTGGTGCAACAATTGAGTTAACTCAACGGAGATTAGGGTGAAGCAAAAGTTTCATCCTATGGTCAAACAGAGTTTTGACTATCTCGAACGACGTGAAGAATTAATATCCACTTTTAAATTTTTTTCCATTTCTCCAACTGCAAACTAAATATCCCTTAAGTTAGGAAAAATAAGCTCATGTCTAATATGTATGTAAAGGTAATAAACAAGCTACAAGAACAAACTAAACAATAAGAATTCAATTATAACTAAAAGACATGAATGGTAACATGTCCTATACGTGTATACATGAATCTCTTCTATTTGATTTTTAAAAAAAAATTTCAAATATAAACTAAATAAAATATTTTTAAAAATTTGTTTTGTACATCGGTAACTGTTACTATAATAATTTTTTTATAAAATTAAAGTACACCCTAATATTTTAATAAAAAACACACAAATATATGATTTATAGAATTATGTCATATAAATGATAAATATAATATTTTAAAATTGTATATTATAAATGTAATATTTAAAATAATCAATATAATTTATCAAATTCAACATGTCAAAGCGGGTTGAGCCTGACAGACCAGCCTGCCAACCTGCCTAAAAAGGGCTGAGGCGAATTGACCAAATTTATTCTGTGGTGAGTTTAAAATTAGCCCGCCTCGCCCTGTGTTTTTACAGGTTTTTGGCGGGGCGAGTTGACCCATCGAGTTATATAATATTTTATTTTAAAAAATAATAATATAATGTTAATAATATCTTATATAAATTTTTCTAATTACCTATTTTGGAGAATGCACTTTATTAGTTTGATTACCTATTTTGATTATTGGTGTTAGTGATGGTTTGATACTTTAATTACCTATTTTGGAGAATACATTTTACTAGTTTGATTCTTGGTATTAGTGGTACTTTGATAATTTTAATCACCTATTTTGAAAAATAAGCTTGATTAGTTTAATTATTGATGTTGGTTTGATTATTTATTTTGGATAGATATTAAACTTTTTATTATTGAATATTAATGAAACTTAAATGTTGTCCTTATTTATCGTTAATTTATTATGAGAATTATTTCATTTTGGCATATTAGTTTGCTTAGTGTTTAAGTTAGAATTATTAATATAGTTATATTTAAATTTTTATTTAGTGGTATACTACCTTATTTTTTAATTTAATTAACTTTTTCTTATTAAAAATAATAAGTTAATTGATTTTATTAATTTCTATTATTTTATATTTTTAAGCGGACCAATCATTAACCAACTTCTTATTAAAAACCTTTTTTTAAATACTAAAAATAATTTTAAATTTTTTAAAGGTTGGCGGCTGCCTCGCCTTGCCCCGCCATCAAAATGGGGCGTGCCGAAAATTTCAACTCACCTCCGGTAGGGGGCCAAACCCACCCCACCCCGTATTTTGACAGGACGGGGCAGGTAGCCCGTATTAAAATCCCTAATATATTATTAGTATAAATTGTTATAATTGAGTACAACTTTTAGTTGAGTAAAAATTTTAATTTAAGAACCTTTTAATTTTAATTTTTTTATAGAAAAAATGACGTTTTATTGTAAATGTAATTAGTATAAATAAATTTTAAACATAATACCAAAGAAATATAAGAAGTAAATAAGCCAAATAATCAAATATTTTTCTTCATTGCAAGTGTTTTTACTTACTTTTATTAATATCAACATATTATTACATATATTTTAAGATATATACATAATATAATAAAAATTTTATCATATTAATATTCTGACATTTCTTATTAATTTTATAAAAATAAAAATAAGTGTAACAAATAATACTGAATATAAATATAACATGTCACATAATTAAAAAAAGAAATATAAAATGTCAATAGTTTGATGAAGTAAGAGAAAATTACAATGGACAATGAAAAAATAACATGTGAGAACTTTAGTGTATATAATCATAATGAAGATAAAATACGCTTAAACACAACACACACTTACATACATCAAGTTCAAAGTGATATGAAAGTTCTTTTTACTAAACTTTAATATAGTTACATTTCCTAAAAATTGAATTACATGAGGCTATATGCTAATATAAAACAACCCTGCCAACTATTTTATGGTTAATTCATTCTAAAGAATATTTCGAGCTTTAAATAGGAAGATACTTATGTAAATGCCCGAGTTAGTAAACAGTAATGTAAGACATATTACACTTTATTTTATGAGTTTAAATGTTATTTTTTTAAGAAATAAGTTGTATAAACGTAAATGAAGTGTAAGATTAAAAACAATACAAAAAACAAGAATTCAAATTTTGAATTAAAATTAATAGAAAAAATGAGAAGGTTGCAATGGTTTCATATTAAAAGATGAAGAAGAAAATAAAAAGAAGGTATAACACGAGTATTCAAATTTTAAATTAAATTTTAAATAAAAATCTGTTACCCGTGGCTTTTAGGAAACTCAAAAGGAGGGTGAATTGAGTTGTCAAAGGACTTTCCTAGAATAAAAAATTTCTTCTAAAAGCTTATAGTAATAAATTAAACCTTATAAAATCAATATGGAATAATCAAGTAAATTAAATATTAAAGCCAGAAATGTAAGAAGTTGAAGGTAAGAAAGATTGCAAACAGGGAATTTATATTATTTCGGCCAACTGTCTACGTCTAGTCCTCAAGTAACCCTTGAGATTTCCACTATTCTTTCAAACAACTCTTTACAAGAGACAACTTGCTTCCACACCTTGGGAATCCTCCCCCTAATGTGAAGCTTTTTACAACTTCAAGAGATCTTTCTCTTGAACACCTTTTTCCCTTGGAAAATAATTCCCAAGTTGCACTCTTAAGAACAAAAAAAGAGATTTATACAAAGTTGACACTCTCTTCTAGAGTATATAAAACAAATTAAAGCACTAAAATGAATAATAAGAGAATATGACCTTAAGAACTTAATTTAAGAAAGGATAGGAAAAATTGAGTGATTTTCACAAATGATTTGTATTTTTATTTATAGTAGGAGAAATGGTGTCATTGAAGGGTCATAAATTGTGAAAAGAGACCTTTTCAATTGATCCTTAAAGGGTTATGTTATTTGGAGTTCGAAACCTTAAGAGATGCAACGGTTCGTACAATCTAGGCACTTTAGTATGGTAATAGATTACTTAATTTAAATTTCAAATTACTATTTAAATGTTAAACTTGGTAATCGATTACTTAAACTAGACAATCGATTACGTGCATTTAACTGATGCTTAAAAGTCATGTTTTTAATTTTCAAAAACATTTCCTTAATGATAATCGATTACATGTATATTGTAATCAATTATTTCCCATTAGAATGCATAATTTCAAAAGCTTAGTACTTTTAGGTCATAATTTCTCTTATTAACTCTTAAATTATTTTTCTAAAGTTCCTTGTTTGATTAGCCCAACACACCTTTGTTATTATCAAAATATATCTTGGTATTCAAAATCAATGAAAAGTAGTATTGATTTTAAATTTAAAATTGAAATTCAAATATTAATTTAAACAGGCGAAAGAGAAAAAAAATATAAATTTAAAAATTAAATTGAATTTATTAGAAAAATAAGAAAGTTGTAGTTATTTTAAATTTAAAAAATGAAATTCAAATTTTAACCGGAAAGATGAAACTGAAGGGTTTCAAAAGATAAAAGATGAAAGAATTTGTTTTTTAAATTAATTTTATTTTAAAAAATGAGAGCACGAGATATGGATTGGAATGGAGTAATTATATTATTATATTTCAGATTTTACCTGAGAGAGAGTTAGTAACAGGTATCCAACGGTCACAGATGAGCGTGTTTCTAGAGCCGTTAGATTTAGGGTATGAAAACCCTGCCAATAACCACCCTTTTATAACTTGTCGCGGCGCCAGTGCTGGGTTCCTCTGAAAACCCTAAGAAGAGAGACGCAGACGAGGCGCGCTTGATCGAAGAAGATGGTGCAGCGTCTCACCTATCGCAAGCGGCATAGCTATGCCACCAAGTCCAATCAGCACAGGGTTGTCAAAACCCCTGGTATTAACCTTTCCTTTTCTTTTTCTTAATCTCTGTTACACGTCTGTGTAGCTGCATTGTTTGAAATGTCTTTCTGATTGCTGCAATTTAATTCGAGATCTGTAACTGGTTCGGTGGTTCTAATGAGTTTGTGTTCGGTTTTGTGGAAATGGCGCAGGTGGGAAGCTAGTTTATCAGACCACAAAGAAGAGGGCCAGTGGACCCAAGTGCCCCGTTACTGGCAAGAGGATTCAGGGGGTTGTGCTTTTGATAACTTTTAATTTTTTATCATAAAAAATGTTTCGTTTTTATTTATCGACTGAGATTTTTCGTGATTTGTTGCTATTGACTGTGTTTTGAGAACGTGTATTTATTTATTTCTTGTGCTTGCCTTGGATTCATATGAACATTGTTATGGACGACATTATTAGGTACAGATTAGTGGTGTGTGTAGTTTGTGCTGCGTGAGATTGAGAAAGAATGTATGGAGTCTTGGTGCTTTTGGGAGAAGGATTGTTGGGGAAATTAGCTTGCGCATTTGTGCGTTTTTGTCTTCATGTTTTGTGATTGGTATCCAATGTGTTGCAGATTGATTTATGTTTGGTCCTGCTTTGGGATATGTTTGTTAAGTTAGCTTTGATTTGTTTTGCAACTTTTCAAGCTTGTGAACTGGGTTATTAAGGTTTGTTTAGTATTAAGTTTGTGCTTGATGCTTTCTTTTTTACACCATGTGAATAACTTTTAAGATGGATTGATGGAAGATTGAATGACTTGTGGATTTGCTCCCATGGAGTGAATTATGGTGCATGGATTTCTGTACGATGTATGACTTTCATTAGTGATTGTACTATTCAAACACGAATAAGCTTCAATAGAAATTGTTTGCACCAGATGTTTTTGCTTTGCTTGGGGCATAATATACAAGTTTATCTTGTAATTAATGCTTGACATTTGATCTGTTTTATGCTTGACAATTGATTCAGTGGATACATTTGTATAATTGTTTTGAATTTAAAGTTATTTATTGTGATTTTTGCAGATTCCACACTTGAGGCCTGCAGAATATAAGAGGTCAAGGTTGGCTAGAAACCGTAGGACTGTGAATCGTGCATATGGTGGAGTTTTGTCTGGAGGTGCTGTCAGAGAAAGGTTTGTTCTACTCCACTGTTAATGGCTATATATGTATTGTTCAGTGTAAATTGGTGGTTTAATTGCTTCTGCTAATTTTTGGTTCTATAGGATTATTCGAGCTTTCTTGGTTGAAGAGCAAAAGATTGTGAAGAAGGTCTTGAAGATCCAGAAGGCAAAGGAAAAGCAAGCCTTGAAGGGTTGAATGTTGATGACAAAATGAGACACATCTTTTTGGAGGACTTTTAGGTTTGAGTGGTTATAGTAAATCACAGATTTTATTAGAGTTGTTCTCATGTTAATTGTGCTTATTTGGTTTGTTTGAACTCTCTCTAGAGCAATTGTTAATTTTGTAGACAATTCCATTGTGATACAGTTTTGTTTGTTCTAATGTTTATCCTTTATGGTTTATTATTATTATCATCTTGGTTTTATATTTATTTATATATATCACAATAGGACTGTGATTTCACTCGCATTGAGATGTCTTAGTTGTTACTGTTTTACCGATGCTCTTATTAAAATGGTTATTATCAGGCAAACTACAATATTTTGCACTTGTTTATTGTAAAACCTTTGACTGTTTTCAAGTAAACAATAGAAACTGTATTTTGTATGACACTATCCTCTGCAGATCTTGTACCCCACTTAATAGTTTAGTCCCTAAACTTCCTACTCTAAAAGCCACATATTTAGCACGTTAGATAACTTTTCACCGTGCATGGTTTGGTGCTATTTCTAGTCACAGTTTGATTTAATAAGAACCCAAATACGAGTTTTCCACGAGAATATATAATTGGAGAAGCTCAAAACGACTCCATGGTTGAGTACTATTGCATTACAAGCGATGCACAAGCAGAGCCTCACCCTTTTGGAAGCATCCCATTTGGACTGACTCTACAATTCTAGCGGACCAGCTTGGATAAATTATTATCAGCTGCTTCTGTCTATTATTTTCTTTTCTATGAACTTAAAAACAAGAAAAAATATGCTGCTCTACTATATGTCTCCTACATTTTCTTACTAGACATGAAGATCATCAAAAATGGTTTTTTTATCAGGATTTAAGATATTTTTTGGCTATGTCTTGTCCTTGACAAGGTTAAGATTGTTAGATATATTACTAGAGGTTTTAGAATGAAGCCCAAGTATGAGGATATTAATGATTTACCAAAAAACTGAATTGGAATTGATTCTAGAACAGAATATAAAGGTGACAAAAGTCGGGAGGAAATCATACATCGGTTAACTTTTCAAACACCATGTAGCCATGCAATGAAAAGCGTTATCAACTTTCACTAGTTTCTAATCAGTCATCCATTTCACGGCAAGTGTTTTTCACGTTGTGTGGCAGACAGTACAAAGCAGAGAACATCATTTAGATTTTGATCATTCATATGTTGAACTGCTTCCTCTCTACTAGCCTTTGTGTTGGAAAGCAAGCAAAAGAAACATTCTATTAGTTCATCAGAACAAGGATTGTCATACAGTTGACAAAAGTACCTAGAACTAAATGCAACCAAAATCTGGACAGGCATTACACTTAAGTAACTATCTTTGAAATGTCAATAACTAGGATTAACTTTTTCTTTTCAAAGCATTCCAGCTAAACAATTCAAGGGCTTCTTTGTGAACCAATCCTTCTACTTGATAGGTTCTTTCAACGCAATAGGCATGTAGCAAATGCTTATCCCTTATTGTTATAATTGTTATAATAATATTCTGCTGCCAGAACCAAACCAATCAAGTCCATCGGCAAGGGCTTTTAGTTGCTCCAGTTTGTTGAAGTCATCCAAAATCAAAAGAATTTTCTATTTACAGAGCCTTCTTTTAGTGATTGGAATTCCTTTCTTTACATTGCTCAACTAAATCAGAAAGAAGTGTCTCAGATAGCTTTTAGCAGCCCCTGCTTTATTCAATTTTCCCCTAATATAGAAAACAGAGAATCATAAATTGATCAACTATATTAGAATTGTATACTACACATAAATCCCTCCAAAAGGGACTACAACATTTGATTCAATATCTTGAAATAGAAGTAAGATTACAATTTGCACTTGAGACTAAACCAACTGGGTAATTAACAACAAATAAAGGGTTATGATTTACCCTTGTAGAGACTTGTTTCAAGTACAAATTTAAGTCTGAAGTCAAACTCTATTAAAACCACAAGCAATTTCACTAACTAATATTCTAATATCACACTGATAAATGCAGTAATTTATCTTTAATAAAGAAAATTAGTTGGAAATGCCAACTGGAGAGATTAGCTTCTTTATGCAAAGAAGACCTCCATTCTTTCACTGTCTCCTTGTCATTGATGTTTGATGCACTCCATGATCTTCACAAGTTCTTCCAAACAAAAACAAGATAATTGCAATTCTAGATTCTTGAATTGCCTTCATTAGAGAGCTGGTTTGACTTCTTTTCCTTTCTTAAGGTCTTAATCCCTTTAACCTCTTCTTGAGACCAAATAGGACAAGGAGATAAAACAGGACTGCATTTCTCATTATGGTGCAGTCATCTGTCACCTCCAAGACCCTTCTACTATAACTAGCTTAGACACATCTAAAAGCAACTCTGGCCTTTGAGCTGCACTAATGTGCAAGACATCATCAATTGCCTTTTTTCCCATGCCACCACCATCTCACCTTTGGATGGATCCTAATTTGTTTTTTCTTCTTGCTTTTCTTCTGTTGTTTTTGAACTACTGGTCGCTGGAAGTTCAGGATTAGTAAATTGGACATTGGCCGAGCTTGTTTTATGTTTCTGTACATGCACTCCCACCCCATACACAATTTTTCTGTCCCCATCTTGCTCAAATGAAATCTCAGCCTCGTTCCATCCATTCTTAATATTAAATCTTCCCATTCCACCACTTTGGTATTTGATTACTTTCTAGTTTGAGCAGCAGATCAAACAGAACTATATGATTTTCAGGATAAACTGGATGTACGGATAGAACAATCCTTGGGAACCGCAGTATGCCATTGATGATCAGGTTGAACCTAAAACAGTAATCAAAACTAAACCAACTTCCAACAACACAGACAATGATCTTCGGGAATCTTTTATGGAACCAGAAATGGAGGGATGATCCCCTGCTTATGTGATTGAACCATCTTGGGATATCTGATTCTGATCCAGGAAAACAGAAATATTTCCCCCCAATCTCGTGCAGGGTCTGTCAATCACATTAATTAAAAAGTCTGAATTTAGCATCATAAACAAGTTGTAACCATGGAAAGGGAATTGTCTACCTTTGTTTTTTATATTTTTGTTTTTCCTTAATTACTATGAGTAAAGATGGACACACAAATATGATACCTTTCCCAGTCATATTTCTTTTGATTAGGAATTCAGTGATGTGCAATTTATAGCTGAGAATCTTTCTATTTTTGGTGGCAGCCCTTCAATTACTCGAAGCTCCTTGCATTCATCCAACCCAAGTTCTTCCAAAGAGATGAATTCATTGATTCATGATGGAAGGATTGTGATGTTATTACGACTGAGCGATAATTTGGTCACATAGCGCAAGCAAGGAAGAACTGAAGCAAGAAATTCTTGTGTCAGCTTGCAACAGAAAAATGAAGCGGATCCCACAGTTGAAGACAATGTTTCTTGCTCTGGACCTATGCCTCTGTGTATTTGTGTAGGGCAGCGTCCAACTCCTGAAGGTTATGCAACATAAAAATACTAGTTGGGAGTTTACGTAGCCCTTGGCATCTATTCAGACTAAGTGAATGGAGCCCAACAAGATTTCCAATAGAAAATGGCAGTTCTCTTCTGGCGCTACCACTCAAATAAAGGAGTTTTAACTTTTCCATCCTCCCTAAAATTTCTGGAAAACTCTCAAGACTTGCACAATTGACAAGGGACATGGATTGAAGAGAAGGTAATTTGATACCACCGGGAAGAACTGTCAGAGTGGTGCATTCATCAAGATCCAAATATTGATATCCATTCTGTTAGTGTTTTACCAAATAGGTCAGAACCTATTATTGTATGAGCCAATGGAAGGCCATTAGAATACTGTATTAATCTCTTTGAAATATCTGCATATCTAGGATCAACTTCTTTATGAAAGCACTCCAGCTAAATAATTCAAGAGCTTCTTTATAACTTAAACCTTCTACTTCATACGTTGTTTCAATATCCCATACACGGAACAAATGTCTGTTCCTTGTGGTTATAATAATTACGTCCACCAGCAAGTGCTTCAATTTGCTTCAAGTTGTCAACATCATCGAGAATCAAAAGAATTTTTTTGCAACGGAGTCTATGTTTAATTATTGGAATTCCTTCATTTACATTGAACTGAACAACTTAGCATCCTTCTCCCCGACTAATTTATTAAGAAGCATCTCTTGAAGTTGTACCAACCCATGCCCCATTCACCTTTCTCTAACATTATCCATAAAGCAAAGACTCTCAAATTGATCAGCAATGAAATTGTATACAGCATGTGCAAGGGTGGTTCTCCCTATGCCCCCAGGTTCATAAATTCCTACCAAGTGAACCACATCATTTGATTCAACTTTTAGTAGAGAGATTATTTTTTGTACTCGAGACTCCAATCCAACTGGGTACTTACCAACATATAGAGGAATACGATCAATTTTTTTAGAGATTTCTCAAGTGATCTTCCCATTGAACTCATATTCGTGCCTGCTTAATTACAAAAACGTTTGAAGTAAAACTAATTGAAGTGTTTCAGATATAGGGATGCAATATTCTTAAAATATACAGGATATAATACAGGTATTTAGATACGTGTAAAATTTATAAAGCATAAAGAAACTAAAATTTCAATTCTACAAATTGAAATGAAGATAGTAATTCTTGGATATAACTAAACATAAAACAAAAATTTTAAATCATTGTCATCATAATTATCTATCTATTTCTTACAAATATGGATAATATTATCTCATTCACTTCTAGACTATCATATATGAAGCACAGAAATGTGAATGAGGGGACCTACTGTATCTCCGAAACGGGAAATTTCAAGACGTCCTGAACTAGTTTTAACCTAAAAAAACAGAAAAAGTAACATATCTTATCTTTATCTGTGTGCCAATCCTTGTTTCTGTATCTATCCCCGTGTAACATATAGGCCATCATTTATAGAGAGGACAACATTATCAAGAGATAATGTCTTTGTGTCTTGTAAATCTTCCATGATTTGTATATAAACATTTGATTTCTATAACTTTTTGAAGGGCTTAAATACTTGATGAAAAAGCATTAGTATATTCGATAGTATCAAATACATACACATATATAAATAGATAGATACACGAGCTTAAATACTTTTTAGAGCATCATTGATAGAGAGGACAACATTCACTTTTATTTCATCTTAAGAGATAAATCTTCCATGTTTGTATCTACCTACATTTGATTTTTATAACTTTTTTGAGTTTAAATGCTTCGTAAATTTTTTTTAGTCAAGTACATGAGAGTCTAGGATATGGATACGTAAAACTGATGTAAAAGTGTTCATAATTCATAGATCATGCCTTGTTACACTCACTAAAATTCAAATATCAAACAAGTTAGGCAACACAGTAATTTATCTTTTCCAAAGAAAGTAACACGTGGTGAGTCACTCACCCTCGTTTGAAATGCCAACCAGAGAGGTTAGCTGCTTTTTGCAAAGCAAGCCTCCATTTTATGAGTTTCATTCTTATCATTGATTCTTCTTTCATGGTCTTCCAGTGCTTCTGAGTAGCTCCCTTTTTGATGGCGCACATGAGATGGGTCCACTTGATAGAAAACTGGCCAAACTAGCCGACCCTTGTGCTGCAGGTACTCCATGATCTTCACAAGTTCATCCAAACAAAAAGAAGAAGATGCACAGTTTCCACAGAAAATCACAATTGCAATCCTGGATTCTTGGATTGCCTTCAAGAGAGCTGGGGGGTATTTCTTCTCCGGTCCTCAGCTGTTCATCAAAGAAGGTGTTGATTCCTTTCTCACACACAGAGCATTATAAAGGTGTCCAGTAAAACCAATACGGGTATCCTCACCTCGAAAACTGAGCAAAACATCAGAAGTCCAGTCACAGGCAAAGGAAGAAGATGTTGGCTTTGTCATGGCAGCTTTAGCAAAGATAAGGATCGATGAGGCTGAGAGGGGATATGTAGCAGTTCGAATGGATGTACCTAGGAGATTTATAGAAATATGGCTTAACAACATTTGGAATAAAAGGAAAGATGAAGACAAACATTTGCAATTGCATTATCATTTCCTTCTGAATAGACTTTCCTTTAAAAAATTATGTCCAAAAGTTTTCTATTTCGTATAAAACGACCTTACGTATATTCTATCCATTTTCATAGTATTAGGGAACGACCTTCTGTGTATGACATGTCATGGCTTCTAGAGAATCAGTTAAAAAATTAGCAAAAAGTAGAAACAGTGAAGTTTGTGCGCGGTTTCCACACAAATGCTGTCAAAAATGACGGAAGGGAAATGTGAAATAATTAAAAAAAATATAGAGAAGGCGGAGGATGAAGAAACATGACATACCAAAAGACATACAAAGTAGCACTTTTATTCCATTATTTGATGAGCTCAAATAAAGTATACCACGAATTTTTTTTTTTAGCAAAACTAATATGGAAACTTTTAAGGCAGTGTCTTATCGAGAGACCAACGAATATGTAATAAAGATATTTATGTATGTAATGTATAATAAAAAATCTTTTCATATTGCTCCACGGCAAAAAGATCTATTATGTTTGGTGGCAAATACAAATAGGACAAAGAACTACTAGTGAATTCATCTGCACACTTCGTTTCTCATTGCAGAGCAATCATCTACAAATCATATCCAACACCACTTTACTATTACCAGCTTAGACATATTTAAAAGTTAAGTATGGCTACATTCATTGGAAAAATTTATCACCTTTGAGCTGCATTTGTGTACTCATACAATCAATTGCCTTTTTCTTTTTCCGATGCCACTATCATCTATCTTTGGATACACGCTTCTTTATTTTAGTACTGGAGTCTCAGGATTTGTAAATTGGACATCTGCAGTGCTTGTTTTTTGTTCCTGTACATGCACTCCCACCCCATACACTTCCCCATTAGGCTCAAATAAAATCTCAGCCTGGTTCGATCCATTCTCAATATTATTTAATCTTTCAATTTCACCTTCTATTTGACTGTTAGCTAATGTGAGATCAAAAAGAATTATATGATTTTCTGGATAAATTGGATATCCAAACAGAACAATCCATGGGAACGGTTGTATGCCATTGATAATCAGATTGAACCTACAATCGTAATGACTTCTCCAAACTCCAACAACACACACAGTGATCTTTGGGAACCTACTTTGGAACCAGAAACAGAGGGATGATCCGCTGTTTCTGTGACTGAACCATGTTGGGATATCTGATCCAGGAAAACAGAAATGTTTGCCCCCGGTCTCATGCAGTGTCTGTCAATCACATTTTATTGAAAAGGTCTCAATTGACATACCCAATAAGAAAAGTATGAATTGAGCATCCTAAACAAGTTGTCACTATGAAAAATGAAAAGGGAGTTTCTCTTTTTAATGTTTTTATTTTTTCTAAATTATTATGAGTAAAGATGTATACACAGAAGATACCTTTCTCAGTAACATTTCTTTTGACTTGGAATTTAATGATGTGCAATTTGTAGCTGACAATCTTTCTATGTTTGGTGGTAGCCCTTCAATTACTTGGAGCTCTTTGCATTCATCCAGCTCAAGTTTCCTTAAAGAGATACAGGTATTGATTAGTGATGGAAGGAATGTTATATTACTATGACGGAGGGATAATACAGTCACATAGTGCAAGCAAGGAAGAAGTGTAGCAAGAAATTCTTCTCTCATCTTCGAATACCAAAATGAAGCGTTTGTCGCATTCAAAGACATTGTTTCTTGCTCTTGACTTTTGCCTTTCTGTATTTGTGTAAGGCTGTCACAATGGTGAGCTTCCAACTCCTCTAGGTTTGGCAACAGAAAAATATTACTTGGTAGTTTATGGAGCCCTTTGCAATTATTCAGAACAAGTGACTTGAGTCCAACAAGATTTCCAATTGAAACTGGCAATTCCAATATGGCACTACCATGCAAAAAAAGGTGGATTATGTTTTCCATCTTCCCTAAAATTTCTGGAAAACTCTCGAGACTTGCACAATTGCTTAGGGACATGGATGTAAGAGAAGGTAAGTTGATACCACTGGGAAGAATCCTCAGGCTGGTACAATAATCAAGATCCAAATATTCAAGTTTGTTGAGGAATCCGACGGAATCATGAACTTTAGCTAAATTTTTGCAGTTGACAAGAAGCAATTTCTTCAAATTTGGTGCTCCAGACAAGTCTAATACTTCTTTCAGTGATTGACAACGACTTAAATTTAGTTCTGCCAAAGACTTAAATTTCTGCAAAATGCAAACCATTACTACATTTAACTATTTCATAAATTTTTAACTGCTAATTCTGAATATTCTAGACCAAATAAATATCAAGAAAGTTAGCAACTATACATACCATGATTGGTTGGTTCTCAAAAGCATAGGAACTCAACGACAAGTCTAATAGGGCAAGTTCTTTTGGATCAAAATCTGCTGGTAGTGATGATGCAGGATATCCATGCCACTTTAGCACTCTCAAACTTTTTGGGAGATGATTAGGTGCAGTAGAAAAGTGAGCATTTTCAATTACTAGTATTTTGAGGTTTTCCATCTTCTTCAATGCATTTCCATCCCATTGCACTTGTCTATCTTTTAGCATGTGTAGCACGATGATCTCAGTTTTATCTGATCCCTTTAAGCCAAAAACAGTAAATCAATATGATGTTTTCAAATTATAAAGTATATTATCTCTTGGAACTATCAAATCTTGTCAACAAATAATTAAAATGTCACTAACAATCAGGTCTTCACCTACAAATTCGTATGAAAAGGAGAATAGGGATAAAAGAGACAAAAGGATCTGCAGAGGTTACGTACCTTATTCTCTTCAAAAACATGAAGGATATCTTCAGAAAACCATAATCTACTGCGCTTACTGGGTTTTGAGGGTGATTCCTGTCGTACAATTTCTCTACCCATTTCCTCTATCAAATCATGCATTTTCACACGATGTCCATCAATTTTTATGAGACATTTATCAATCAATACCGAAATAGTGTAGTATGGGGCCAAGCCACGACCATGTAATAATATATTTACAACATCACTTACGTATGATCCTTTAAAGAAGCAAGCCATGTCTAAAAAAATTTCTTTCTCAAATTCCTTTAAACCATTATAGGATACCTTTAGGATATCTTGAATTTTTTCATGTGGAATTCTTTCATAAGTTTCTAAAGCTGATGTGCATTCCAACATTGTTTTGCCAAACAGGTCAGAACCTATTATTTCAAGAGACAATGGAAGGCCGTTAGAATAGAGTATTACTCTGTTTGAAATGTCTATGTAACTTGGATTAACCTCTTTTCTTTTGAAAGCATTCCAACTAAAAAGTTCAAGAGCTTCTTCATAGCTTAAGCCTTTTACTTCAAAGGTTGTTTCAACTTCATAAACATGTAGCAAATGTTTATTCCTTGTTGTTAAAATAATTCTACTACCAGAACCGAACCAATCAAGTCCACCAGCAAGTGCTTCAATTTGTGAGTATTTGTCAATATCATCGAGAATCAAGAGAATTTTTTTCCGACGAAGCCTACTCTTAATTATTGGAATTCCTTCATTTACATTCAACAACTTAACATCCTTCTCTCCGATTAATTTATACAGAAGCATCTCTTGAAGTTGCACCAACCCATGCTTCATTGAATTTTCTCTAACATCGGGTAGAAAACATAAACTCTCAAATTGATCAGCAATGGAATTGTATATTGCACGAGTAAGGGTAGTTTTCCCGATACCACCGGTACCATAAATTCCCACCATGTGAACCCTATCATTTGATTCAATATCAAGTAGAGAGATCACCTTTTGTGCTCGAGACTCCAACCCAACTGGGTACTTAGCAACATATAAAGGGACACGCTGAGTCCTTTTGGAGACCTCTTGAACAATCTTTCCAATGAACTCATATTCATACCTGGGCAATTACAAATCAAACTAAGCGTGAAGTAAAACTAATTGTGTCAAAATCATGCGCTGCTACACTTCATCATTATAATTATAACATCAAGAAATAACACACGATACCGTAATTTATATTTTTCAAAGAAAGAAATAGCCAATAGGTATGAGTCCCTCACCCTTGTTGCTTGAAATGCCAACCAGAGAGATTAGCTGTATTTTGCAAAGCTGACCTCCATTCTTTCACTTTCTCCCTATCCGTGATTGTTCTTTCATGCTTCGCCAGTGCTTCTGCATAACTCCCTTTCTGATGCCGCACATCAGATGGATCAACTTGATAAAAAACAGGCCAAACCAACCTGCCCTTGTGCTTGATGCACTCCGTGATCTTTGCAAGTTCTTCCAAACAAAAACTAGATGACGCATAGTTTGGTGAAAAAATCACAATTGCAATCCTAGAATCTTGGATTGCATTTTTGAGAGCTGGTGTGATTTCCTCTCCTTTATTGAGATTTTGATCATCAATGAAGGTATTGATTCCTTTCTCACACAGAGCATTGTAAAGGTTTCCAGTAAAACCAGTACGGGTATCCTCACCCCGAAAACTGAGGAAAACATCATAAGTCCATTCATGGGAAAAAGAAGAGGAGGTCAAGGATGTTGGCATTGTCATGTTAGTGACAGGAAAGATAAAGATTCTCGAGGAAGAAGAAAAGGATGTAACAGTTGTAATGAAACTATGAACTATTTTATGAGATTGAGAGAATTTATACTCGGTTTCGTTGAGAGTTGTGTTAACTAAATGAGAGTTAGATTAATTAGAAAAACCAAAAAAAAAAGTTAGATTCAACAAAATAACATGTAAAATTAATATTAATTATTAATTTTTTTATTTTAAAAAAACACTTTTTCTCCACATTTTTGAAATCGGGAAAATAAAAGTCAGACATTTGCACCTGCAATGTGAATGATTATGAGTTGACATTTCTTAAAAAATGTTCACATGTTTTTCTATTTCTTATGAAACAAGTATATCCCCTTTTTCAATGGGACAGATCGACCGCATTGTATATGATATATCAACGTTCCAGAGGAAAACAGAAAAAGAAGTAACGAAGTTATATGCATGGCGTTTTCCATTTGCTGCAGTAAAAACCGAAGGAAGGAAAATGAGAAATAAGAACACAGAGAGCAGGTAGAGGATGAAAAATGATAAATCGAAACTTGATGATATGATTATTTTTCAGTAAATAATTCTACATTGGTTCTTGGTTAATGCTTCCATTTAATGCAGGTTGAGTCCGACCGCCAACTCGTTTAAAATGGGACGGGATGAGTTGACCAAATTTATTCGATGGTAAGTTTCAAATGAGTTATATAATATTTTATTTTAAAAATAATAATACAATATTAATAATATTTTATAAAAAAATTTCTGATTACCTATTTTGGATAGTGTGCTTTACTAGTTTGATTACCTATTTTGATTTTTGGTGTTAGTGATGGTTTGATACTTTAATTATCTAGTTTGGAGAATACATTTTACTAATTTGATTCTTAGTATTAGTATTAGTGATAGTTTGATAATTTTAATCATCTATTTTGAAAGATAAACTTGACTAGTTTAATTATTGATATTGGTTTGATTATTTATTTTGGATAGATATTGTAATTTTTATTATTGAATATTAATAGACACTTAAATGTTTAGTCCTTATTTATTATCGTTAATTTATTATGAGGAATGAAATTATTTCATTTTAGCATATTACTTTGATTAATGTTTGAGTTAGTATTATTAACATAATTATATTTAAATTTTTTATTTTAGTGATACACTACTTTATTTTTGTAATTTAATTAACTTTTTTTATTAAAAATAATAAATTAATCGATTTTATTATTTTATATTTTTAAACAGACCAATCATTAAGTCCATGTCTTCCTACCCTATCATTAAAATAGGACGAGTTAAAAATTTTAACTCACTTTCAATAAAGAGCCAAATCTGTCCCACTTCACATTGACATATACATCAGGATAAAAAAAATAAAATTGTTATTGTGTGTATGCGTGATTATTGCCTTTTGTGAAAAGCACAGGGCTTGTTGTGACCACGATATGGGAGCATGAGTGTGATCCGTGTGTGCAGTGCATGCTAGTAGTGCGTCTGTGCAGTATTAAGTGGGTGAATATTATGTGTGAATTAGTGACTATGTGAATGAGTGTAGTGCACGAGACCGTAGGGTGAAACAGTACATATGCGTGTAGGGTTGGTAAAATAAAACTCATCCCCACTAATAATCCGTGAATTATTTACTGAGTGGATATTAATATTATTTTAAATGTATGATGATGTCTACATGATTATTAATATTTATTATTTGATTAAATATATTTAAATATTTAGATTATTTATTTTTTATTATTAGATAAAAATTTAATATTTTTATAATATTTTTAATATATGAAGTTGTAATATTTTATATAATAGTAATTAATGATATATTATATTAAAATAATATGATATTTAATATATTATATTATATTTTTTTATTATTTTAACAAATACTAAATACTAATAAATACATGTAAATAACTATTTTTTTAATTGTGAATATCTGTACTTATTTCAAACCCACAAATTTAGCCTTAACAAGCTAGTCCGTTGTGCCCCGTAACGGACTGGCCCACTTAGGCCCGTCCCGTACTGGGCCAACCCGTAAAGCCCACTTTTTAAATGAGTTGATTTTTTTAGACTCGTGTCAGGACTGCGAGCCTGCTGGCCAACCGGCAGGCTAACCCACATATGCTAAAGGACCATATTTCACAAAAATTAAAACACAAATGCTGAAGCTAAATGCTTAAACCTGAATGCAACAAGCTAGAATTGTTGAATGACCAAAATAAAAAAAAAAACTAAGGAACTAGTTTCACTTTCAGGAATCAATTGTTAAACTTAAAGATGTGAAAATTACTTGAGGTTGAAGGGTACAGGTTGTATGGTTATTGTTCAGCAGTGGGCGTCGTCATTGTCACTTGTCTTATAAAGCAGAATCGTGTGGTCGTCAAAGCTCTTCTAGCAAAACTACAAAATCGGGTGGTCGTCAGAGCTTATCAAGTAGAACCGAGGGGTCGTCTTGTCATCCGTGCAGAGTGGTGGTCGTTGTCAGTGTAGAAGCGTAGCCGTCGTTTGTGCAATTGCGGCCCATGGGTGGTCGTCTTGTGAAGAAGAAATGATGAGGTGGTCGTCTTCATGGTTGATAGTGACAATTATACTGATGAGTAGTGACTGGTGTCGTGGTTCTTTCTCTCTCAACAGTTGGCTCACAAAGAAGAAAAGAAATGACACACGCGTACTGTGACGTTCTCGTCTAAATTCCTAAAATTTACCTTTTTTCGTGTTGGGTAAGTCCCTGACAATAAACACTAGGAATCTAAGCGTTACGTGAGTTAGAACCACCCAAAACCCCTAATTTTTAATCTAGTAATTGATTACAGAAAACCTGTAATCGATTATAGGTAATCGATTACCTGAGAGCAACCTGTGTAGGATTTCAAGATTTTCTCTCTGATAATCGATTACGTAATTGATTACCAACAAACTAGACCTACAAAATTTTGTTGATTTTGGCCTCCAGGCCAGTTTTTGCACCCCTAACTTGCCCGTTTTAACTCTAACTACTACGAAACTTTATGGGCACTATCTAGGCCTTATTTCAGACTTGCTGCCGTATTCTGTGCTAAAAATTTCCTCCATATCACGGAGTTATGCAGAAAAATACATTTCCAACAAGCAGCCTTGAAGGACATGGACGAACATCTGAGTTCAAGATTTGACGAAAGATAAAATTTGATGATTGATGGGCGATTAATGCACTTGGCGGGAACAATGCAATAGAATCTTTATGCATCCATGAGTCAGAAAATCCAAGATGCAAGCACGCTTCACAGACCTCCCGATCCAAACAACCCTCATCGTAGTGATCGTGGATCCAATTCTATGTATACATGCAGAACACATTTAGCACAGATTGATTTTCCCAAATTCAATGAGGAAAACATTAATCAATGGGTTTATCAATACGTGTAACATCTTTGATGTTTTAATATTTAAAAATAAATGAAAAATAAATAAAAGTATTATTTGGGTTGAAATTCTAATAATATATGAGAAATTAAGTAGAAAATGGAATTTTAAGGAAAATGACATCAGGACCCTGACGCGTAGCGTGGATGGGACGCGTAGCTTCAGGTAGAAATTAATGAGCTAACGCGTAGCGTCAGTGGGATGCGTAGCGTTAGCGTCGCGATCAGTTTTAAAGGAAGGCATGCAAAAATAGAACGATAGAACATCACTTCCTTTCCCTTTCTTCTCTCTGGCGATTTTCACTCTGGGTTTGGTGAAATCATTGGTTTTTGGTGGTTTTGTGCATAAAGGCTAAGGTAATGCCAATAGAACTTCCAATTTCAATTCTTTCCTTCTCTTTCTTTTTCCCTCTCTTCAAACCGCAAATGCATATGGTGGTAGGAGTGTTGATTCCGAATTCTAATGAGTTTAGAAGCTTAAATGGTGAGTTTGGAAGGGTGAAGAAGGAAGTGTACTAACCGGTTTGGTGTTTCGATAACCGTAGGTGCCGGAACGAGCGTTGGTCAAGCGATCGACGAAGTGGGCGTCGGAATCAGAGGTGGAACAGCGAATCAAGTGATCGGAGGACGTAACCGAAACCTCGAGCAAATTGTGGAAGCTTGGAATCGAGGTAAGGGGGGTGTTCGGGTCGTAATTAAATAGGATTCGAACATATAATATGTGACATCCCAGTGCTGTTGAGGGCGGGGAGTGATCACCGGTGCATTGGCACGGACAAGGAGCGGCTCCTGGCAGACATCCAGCGGGGGATGTGATATCCCGGTCACTGTTGAGGGCGGGGAGTGATCGCCGGTGCATAGGCACGGACAAGGAGCGGCTCCTGGCAGGCTTCCAGTGGGAGGGACACATGAACGAATCGAATACATACCAGAATGAGAGGGATCCAAAGACTGTATAGGTATGAGACTATACAGTCGAGGATAGCTTAAAGAAATGAATTCGTACTACCTATACCAACAAATGCATTAGCCTTTTCGGTGGCCTATCACTTAAGAACTCCAAAGTTAAGCGTGCTTAACTTGGAGTAATTCTGGGATGGGTGACCTCCTGGGAAGTTCTCAGGAAATGTGTGAGTGAGGACAAAAGCACATTGAAAAGGTCTCGTGTTGGTTTGTGGGGCGAGTCGTTCATTCCTGAAAAGCGGCCGGGGCGTTACAGTGGTATCAGAGCCTAGCCTCTCCTAGTACGGTATGGTTCGGGGACGAACCAGGCGGAAGCTGGTGGGCATGTGACATCCCAGTGCTGTTGAGGGCGGGGAGTGATCGCCGGTGTATTGGCACGGACAAGGAGCGGCTCCTGGTAGGCATCCAGCGGGGGATGTGATATCCCGGTCACTGTTGAGGGCGGGGAGTGATCGCCGGTGCATAGGCACGGACAAGGAGCGGCTCCTGGCAGGCTTTCAGTGGGAGGGACACATGAACGAATCGAATACATACCGGAATGAGAGGGATCCAAAGACTGTATAGGTATGGGACTATACAGTCGAGGATAACTTAAAGAAATGAATTCGTACTACCTATACCAACAAATGCATTAGCCTTTTCGGTGGCCTATCACTTAAGAACTCCAAAGTTAAGCGTGCTTAACTTGGAGTAATTCTGGGATGGGTGACCTCCTGGGAAGTTCTCAGGAAATATGTGAGTGAGGACAAAAGCACATTGGAAAGGTCTCGTGTTGGTTTGTGGGGCGAGTCGTTCATTCCTGAAAAGCGGCCGGGGCGTTACATAATAACTTCGGGAGGCTTAGAAATATTTAGAAAAATATTGTAGATGATGTAGAGTAGTTAAAAATGATTAATATAATTTTTACAAGCATGTGGATTATGATTTAGTTGTTGTGTGATAAGAAAGTAACTAATTTAAATAAGTACAAGTGAAAAAGTAAGGAAATGAATATGTAAAATTTTATAAATAAGTACCATCTGATAGATTGTGAAGTTTCATGATAATTAGTGATGTTGTTATGCATATGATTTGATAAAGGTGTGGTGAATAAATGATGAGTATATAATTGTATAACATGGCTTATGATGATGATGGGCTTAACAAGTAGGTCGCCTGAGAGATGATACATGTCAGCTTCTAACATTGTTATATATATAGATGATGTGATGTACTATGTGATTATGTGGTGTGGGACGACCGACGGTATGTGTAGCCCCTCGTTTCTGGCTCCCGTGGTCTTTGTGCCCCGTTGAGCTACCCAGTGGTCAAGTAGGACCCAATGGTTGAGGTGGAGAGTCAAGCAGGACTCGGTGGACCAAGTAGGGTTCACGGGGCGTCAAGTAGGACCCCCAGCTAAAGGCCGATCCTTAGGTATCTGGATACTAGAAAGTCTAATACACGTGAGTCAGTTGTGGACTATGTGAATTAATGGTTCATGTATGATGATGAAATGTGACTTGATGATGTATGTTGACGTTTATATAAGTTGGATGACTTGTGATCAACCATTTATGTGATAAATTTAAGTGTAATTGTATATGACTTAATGTTATGTAGAAAAGATGAAAGGTTGAGATAGATGATATGAATATGCCTTCATAAAAATGTAAAAGTGTAGGAAGGTGGAAGTTAATTAGCAATACGAATTGTAGGTATCATTAGATTCATTATTCTATCCTAGATTAATTATGATATTCCAAACACTCACCCTTGCTGCTGTTTCATTTTAGTGACCAGTGACAGGGGTGATGCTAATGCCGCGGAGGTGCGCCAAGTGGAAGATTGATGCCAAGGATGAAGTAATATATGTACTGTGAAATTATACGTGTAATAGATAGCCAATTATATGTGATGAACTTTATTATGATTATATTTGATGTAATGTGATAAATTGTTGTTGATGATGATGAATTATGGCACTGAGCCAATGATGTGTGAATGTTGAATGCTATGAGCAGGTGTTGTATTGATGCATCATTGATGTGTGTGCTATGTGATTGATGTTGGTTGATGGATAGGATTAATTTAACAAATCATGCATATAGTTGATTTATGAATATAAGGAACTGGATAGGTGAGTTAGAAATCTGGCGGGTTTTGGGACCCCCGGAATGCATCAATAGATTCCTTAGGATATTTAGAAGTTATGTGTATTGGCCTTAGGCCATTTGGAACCTATTTAGGGTGTTTGGTGCATGGGTTTTGCACTAAGAGGGTTTAAACTGCATTTTGCGCATAACTTACACATATATTGGAATTTTGGCAAACGGACGGTGCCAATAGTTCTGGAACATGTGGCCAGTGAAGTTTCGTGGCAATTGGATCTAAAATGGGCCAATTGGGTAGGTTAGAAGTTGGCTGTTTGGCCTAAAATATGTATCAACACCTATTGCTGTTACTGTCATGCCCATGCTACGTGTGAGGCTAATGCGTAGTGTGAGGTGCGCAGGGCAGGGCTAACGCTACGCGTGGGGCTGGCGCGCAACGTCAGGCCCCTGTTTCAGGTTTTTGAGTTCTTTCAACTTAATTGGGTTTTCGAAGTTTTGTGATGCCATATAATTATTATTTTGAACATGTTTAGTGAAAATAAATATTATTTTGAATTAAGACCTAATTAAATTTAATTAAATGTAAAAAAAAATTTATTGTGAAATTAATTAAACTGGTAGAAATAAATATAAATTGATATAGGACGTCACAATACACAACATACTTCTCTATCGATGCCACTCCATAAGACTTCAAGGTGGGGCCTGTAATTGTTCATTTAGAAGGCAAAGCCTTTCAATGGCATATAGCTTACACAAAACTATAGGTACCTCCACTCTTCCCTCTTGGTCTGAATATACAAAAATTCTTATTCATAGATTTCACGATGTCTGACCTCCATTCTTCCCTCTTGGTCTGAATATGCAAAAATTCTTGTTCATAGATTTCACGATGTCTGTGATGATCCCATGTCTGAATTAATGAACCAGAGGCAAAAATCAATTGTAGTAGCTTATCATGAGGAATTCGATGCAGTGATTAATAAGCTAGATTTACCTGAAGAATGTACTGAGTTATTTTTTAGGAGGTCTTAAGTAAGAGATACAAATGATGGTGAGAATGTTTCAGCCTATAATTGTGAGAAAGGCTTTTACCTTGGCTAAGTTGTATGAATCTGCTAGCACTCCTACTAATACAGGGAATTCTTTCTCCAAACCCTTTAAATCTACATCAAATCCTAAAACCTTAAACATAAACCACACAAATAAAGCCATTACTTCCACACCTTTATTGCCTAAACCAAAAACACAAGCCAATAGAACCCTTAGCTCTATATACATGAGTGAAAGAAGAACTAAAGGCCACTTATACTTCTGTGACTAACCTTTCACACCTGAATATAGCCTAATACATAAGAAACTGCAAATTCATGTCATGGAGGTAGATGATCAGCTTGAATTAGAGGAAGGACATCAAGAAAGTGAATATGATATAGATTAGTTGGTTGAGCCTTAAATTTGTGAATGCCCTGGCTGGTGTTCATAATTTTAGGACAATGAGGGTCATTGGTTAACACAAAAAACCATTATACATCTTAATAGACAATGGCAGTACAAATAAGTTCTTGGATTACATGTAGCAAAGAGATTGGGATGTAAAATTGAGGAATTCAAGTCTGTACATGTCACTGTGGCTGATGGAAGCAAGTTGAGCATTACTATAGTTATAAAAAGATTTTAGTGGTCAATTCAAAATATTGTGTTCTCCTCTGATATGATGCTTATACCATTGAGAGGTTATGATTTAATTTTAGGGGTTGAGTATCACATTGGGAGATATAACTTGGAATTTTGACAAGCTTATCATGGAATTTAAAACTCAGGGCATAAGACATATGTTAAAAGAGGCTTCATCTACAGGAATATCTATAATAAAAAACAATAATTAGGAAAGACATGGGCTATTTGTTTATGCTACGAGTGTGTGATGACACTACCAACTTATTGCGTTCCTTAACTATACATGCTGAATTTCACTCTCTGCCTAGGCCTCTACAATAATTACTTGATGAGTTTTAGGAACCTACCCATCTGCCACCTGAGACCTGGCCATGATCATAAGATACCATTATTAGAAGGTACTAGCCCTATAAACAAAAGGCCTTATAGGTATGCTAAGCACCAGAAAGATGTGATAGATGGGATTATCAAAGAATATCTTCAATTAGGTCTAATTTATAAAAGTAATAACCCATATGCAAGTACAGTAATACTTATGGTTTAAACCCAAGTATTCTTTTACAATAGCCACTCCTGGCTTAATAACCCATGTATTCTTTTAAAAGCCTCTTCAGGCCAACAATGTTTCCACACTCACTAAAGCTGGTAACACACCATACTTTACACAATACAGATATATGAAAAAAGTGTTTAGTATCTCACAGGACCTAGTGTATAAGGATATACAATGAAGAGTGTATACACTAAGTTATGAAAAATAGTAGACCAAGCTCTACGAGAAGTAAAACAAACAAATAAGGTCTTTGTCTTTAAAGAACTGAAAAGATTGATCACAAAGCAGAGAGTATTCACGTTCCTTTTTTCGAGTGATCTCTATATCTTTTCAAGTCAATCTTCTTTAGTATAAATAGGTGCTGGAATGTGACCATTGCTGGTTCTTGAAAGGAGATATAGACGTTGGAAATCCTATGAAGGAATTTACTTTAAGCTTTGAATAACAGACTTTTGTTTATATGAAGGATGTCAAAGAGTCTGGTAACTGGGCACTCTTGTTCTTGCATGAAACAGGAATTCTATGCATCCCCAACAAATAAAGCTACTTGTTGGTCTTATTTGATCAAGTATAAGAGCAGAAGTGAATGCTGCAATCCTTCTGACTTTAGCTGACACTCCTGTTGACTTGGTTCAACTTTTTCTGGCTTTGCGCAGTGTTTGATATGCTAAAATTTGGTTGCTCTGTATATTTGTCTCTTGTTATTTTTGGTGATAAGCGCATATATTTTGATAAGAGAATGAGTTCCAAGACATCACACAAATAGATTTTAGAAAGTTGCATTGGAGTTTCTGGAAAATTGTTATACTTTTGGTGCCATATAAGTCTGAAGTTTGATTGTATGATAGAAACTTCTCCTCACAAACCTTTGGTTATCACTCAAGTGTTAAGAATCAGACTTTATCTTTATGGACTCCTCTTTTAACTTATAACTTATGCATTGTAAGTCTTAAATCACTTAAATACACATATTAGTTTACACAATTACAGACTTCATTTACTTCTAATTACTTGATGTATGTTATTAACAAATCTAGGGTCTAAAACGTAATCTGGGGTCTGGTCTAATGATAACTTATTGTTTCTTTTTCAGCCAAACTTTTCTTCAACACTTATAGTTTATCTCCTTTCCCAAAAATCTCTATTAGGCCCTCACAATGGTCAGCTTCAAACTTACGAATCTTTTGCAACAAAAACATACTACTTGGTAGTTTACATAGCCTTTTGCATCTATTTAGAGTAAATCTGAAGAGCTAAATAAGATTTCCAATCAAAAAAGGTAATTCCTTATGACGTTACCATCCAAAAATAGGAATTTCATGTTTTCCATCTTCCCTAAAATTTCTAGAAAGCTCTTGAGACTTACACAATTGACAAGTTTCATGGACCAAAGAGAAGGTAAATTGGTACCACTTGGAAGAACCCTCAAACTAATGCATTCACCAAGATTCAAATATTGAAGTTTGTTAAGGAGTATGATGGAATATAATTATAAATAATCAATTGCTTCAAATTTGGTGCTCCAGATAAGTCAGGTGCTTGTTTTAATGATTGGTAATGCCTTAAATTTAGTTCTGCCAAACAGTTAAATTTCTGCAAAATGCAAACCATAACTCAGTTAAGTATTTCATGAATTTTTATGTGCTGGTTACTAATATTCTACACCAAATAAAGATCATGGCAGTTAGCAACTATACATACCATGGACAGTTGCTGTTTATCAAAAGTACAGGAGCTCATACGCACGTCCAATAGGACAAGTTATTTTGGTTCAAAATCTGTTGATGCAGGATATCCATGCCACTTTAACACTCAAACTTTTTGGGAGATGATTAGGTGCTACAGAGAAGTGAGCACTTTCTATAACTAAAATTTTAAGGTTTTCCATCTTTTTCAATGCATTCTTATCCCATCGCACTTCATCTTTAGGCAAGTGAACCACGATTATCTTAGTTTTAGCAGATCCCTTTAAGCCAAAAGAACCAAATTAAGATGAATTTTACTAATTATAAAGCATATTATCTTATCTAACAAAATTTTGTCAACATAAAATTGAAATGTCTTCCCATATACACCCGTTTGAAAAGGAATAACATGGTACAATTTGATTAAAAAAGACCCTACATAGTGCACATACCTTGTTCTATTCAAAAACATGCAGGATATCCTTAGAAAGCCATAATCTACTGCGATCACCGGGCGTCAGAGAAGATTCCTTGCGAACAATTTCTCTACCCATATCCTCAATCAGATCATGCATTTTTGCATGCTATTTGTCAATTTTATGAGACATTTATCAATCAATACTGTAATAGCATAGTCTGGGGTAAAGCCACGACTATTTAGTAGTATATTTACAACATCACTTAGGTAGTATCCTTTAAAGAAGAAAGCCATGTCTAGAAAAATTTCCTTTTCATATTGTTTTAAGCTATCATAGCCTCTGAAGCACGAGTACGCCAAAATGGGAGACGTACTCGCACCGGATATATGTCGGGTATAGGTAAACGTTGGGTACGGTTTGGATACGCACCCAATACGCACTAGAAACAGGGGAAGAAAACTGGGGCTCTGGTACGGCTCCGATGCGGCTCCAGTACGACTCCGATGCGGTTACGGTACAACTCTGGTACGTTTTTACCAAAACACACTGTTTTGGTCAGGAAATTTAGTGTAACATTCCCAATATTTTAATAAAAATTATAATGAGTGGAAAATATTAACAAATGTTTTAAAGATTTATTTAATATTTGATATGCCTGAACCGGGGTCAAGAAATCCGGTGTCGGGCCGGTCTCAGATGTGAGGACCAAACGGTGTTGAAGATCGGTTGTACATGGGAGAACGATCAAAGACGTGCTGTCTTGTGACTGATGCTTATCCGGTGTGCCTGGTGTGGTCTTGGACTAACCAGTGTGAGGAGAATGCCTAACTCGGAATTATAGTTCGGAACAACCTCTTATAATGGTTGAGGCAAACGTACATGTATAACAAGGATATAAGGACAGATGAAGTGTCCGATCTCTCAAGCGTTAGCTCAGATTACCGAGGTGTGGACACTATGCCAGGATACCGGTTGGCCGGTATCCAGATCGGGTCAATACTCTTATGAAGTGTTAGACAATTATGAATAATTAAACGTTGTGAAAGTAAATAAGCGTAGTTGGTTGGTTAATTATAAAAGAGTCCACTGCGGTGAAATTAATTAAAACTTTTAATGAGAATGCAAATGAAATAGGGGAAAAGGCTGTCTTGCCCCTGAGCCTTATATAAAAGGAAATTCTCTCTCTCCCTCTTCATTATTCACGAGAACTACTTCTTCTTCTTGGTCTGTTTCCCCTTCTTCTTCGTTTTCTCCTCTCTCGTGCTGAGTTGCATGCTCCGGAGGAGGACTCCGTTTGTGTCAAAACTTCAATCGAACCCCATTCCTGTGATTGTGGCCTCGAGGTGAGTCCACTGATCTGTTTTAATTGTGGTTCCTTATCCTTTTCGTTTCTCTGGTAGCCAAGGACCATGCATGGCTGTATTCAAGTCTGTTCTCCACTCCTCTGGTGAGTGTGAGCTCGAGTGTGGCCCTTAGAGCCGAGGGTGTTGAGTTAACGGGTTTTTACATTCTGACCCGTAGGTAGTAGATTAAACAACGAAAGGCTGAGTGACGGAGCTGAGACTGTGAATCCAGTGTTCAGAGGACGAGACCGACACCAGAAGCAAATCATCAAAGCGTGGAACCGAGGTAAGGGGGTGTTCGGGTTATGATTAATTAGAATAGGACTTACTTCCTATCCGAGTCATTGAACGGTATGAACAGGGTAAGAAAATGTTATTGAATGTTGTTGTGTGCCTATGTTTGTACATGTGTGACTGTGTACACCGATCAGTTGAAGATCGGGTGTGTGGCTAAGTTAATCATGTCATGAGCTTGAAATATTTAATGTTGAGATGATCGGTGTTATAATGTGAAGCCGGGTTTGACAAGCAGGTCACCCGAGTGATGAGAAATTGATGTTGATGGCCACTTATAACATGTGAAATGTGGACTGTATGTATGACTATGTAGTGTGGGACGGCCGACGGTATGTTATAGCCCCTCATTTCCGGCTCCCGTGGTTTTTGTGCCCAGTTGAGCTACCCAGTGGTCAAGTAGGACCCAATGGTCGAGGTGGAGGGTCAAGCAGGACTTGGTGAACCAAGCAGGGTTCACGGGGTGTCAAGTAGGACCCCCAGCTGAAGGCCGATCCTTTAGTATCCGGATACTAGGAGTCAGATTGCATGAGAGTCAGTGGTGATTATTGATGAATTTAATATAATTGCTAAGTTGAGTTGATATACTTACCGTGTGCAATGTGCTATATTTTTGAGTGTGACTTGATAAATCTCTGAGTGAAAATTTGATATATTTGATGAGTATGAATTGATATCTTTACTGAATGCTGTTGATGTATTTGCTGAGTGAACTGCTATGATTTCCGAATGAGGCTTGTATATATATATATATATATATATATATATATATATATATATATACGCCGAGCGTGATTTGTTATTAAGTTTGTTGAGTATAATTTGAAAAAGGGATGAAGATGCAATCAGACGGAACTTATATATACATATATAACTTGTTAAATTCCATTCTATATTAATTAGGATGCCAAACACTCACCCTTGCTGTTGTTTTCAATTTAGTAACCAGTGACAGGGAGGAGGCTGGAGCCATGGAGTCGCGCCAAGGGGGAGATCGATGCCAAGGCCCGAGTGATTTTGAGTAATTGTGTAGAGTATATGTGTGTATAAGGAGTTTTCGAGTGTCTAATATTACCTGTGTGCCAACTTAAATTGAATCGGATGCGAATTTATATTATATTATGTTTGGTATATATTTTCTCATGTTTGCTGTGACAGCTTATTAACTAGCGGATTCATTCCCGAGTGAAGAATAACCGAGAGATCCCCTTCTGGGTGGAAGGTGAGATTGTTCCGAGTGAGATTAGTTAGGAGAATGTTCCGAGTGAAGAAAAAGAATAATGATTCCGAGTGAAGAAGGTGCATAATGATTCCGAGTGAAGGAAAGTAGAATGTACCGAGTAAAAATTTGAGTGCTTTCAGGGGAAGGTGAGAATGTTCCTGAGTAAAATATGGCCGAGAGAGCTTCTTCCGAGAGAAGTAAGGTTGGGGTATTTTTTCCGAGTGAGGATATCCGGAGAAACTCTTATCGAGTGTAGGGGGTTAGATTATCCCCGAGGGAGCTATGACCGAGCGAACCTTTCTGAGTGAAGGGTAGTAATGAGTCAAGTGTAGTATGCCCGAGTGAATGGAGGTTGAGTGTTTTCCGAGTGAAACCATTTTGCCGAGTAAACCCTTTTACCGAGTGAAACACCGATGTGAGTTCCCGTGTACGTTTTGTTCAGGATTAACGTGTGGCATCCGCTCAAGCGAGTCGGCACTCGCTTAAGCGCCTCGCGGATTTCACCTCAACACCTTGGGGTCTCGCTCCGGCGAGTGACCCTGTCTTCTTCTCCTTCTTCTTCTTCTTCTTCTCTTGCTGTTTAACTCCACTTTATTAAAAGAGGTGTTCCCGATCGAACATTATTTGGTGTACGCTCATATCATTATTTGAATATATTTAAGTAAATACTATTTTATATCAAGACCGAGCTGAATCAATTCCGATCGGTTATTACTTTTAACATACCTTTACTAAAAGATTTAATTTCGATCGGTTTTGCTTACACTGAGTATGATGCTAGTATTTAGAAGGTAACTAAAAGAAGTGAATATTATTTTACATCATGGCCAAGTGGGCTCTTTATTAAGGAAAGTAAATATCATTTTATATTAAGATCTAAATTTTTTATTAAACGTGAAAAATTTATTGTGGAAATAATCTGTCGTGTGAAAAGAAAAAGGTAAATTAACCTAGCATGTTACATTTAGGGCTTTCAGGGGGGGGGGGATCAAATCAATCAGGGATTACCTTTTTTCCCGTATCCTTCTTTCAGTCTCTATCTCTTGCTTCGCCTTAGTCTCGTGCTTCTCTATCTCGTGCTTCTCAGTCTCAGTCTCTGTCTCGTGCTTCTCTCACCTCACCGTGGCAGTCGCGAGTTGTCCCACTCTCACTCACCGTGGCAGCTCTGCTTCTTCCTCTTTTAGGTTACTTCTTACATTCCCTTCCCTTCAAACATTTGGATTTTGATTTTGTGAGGAATAATGCCTAAGTCTGGACAACAAACCTGAGGGGAATAATTGTGATTTTTTTTATCAATTTATTATTGTGAAATTGTGATAGAAATTTATTGTGATAGAAATTATTTATTGTGGATAGGAATAATGTTTGTGCCTGTGGATTTGATTGAATATAATTTATTGTGATAGAAATTAGAATAAATTAAATATTGTGCCTTTGGAGTTAAATTGATTGAATAAATTTTATTGTGATAGAAAATACAAATTAGAATTAGAAATTAAATACAGTGATTTTTTTTACAAATGTCTTCCTCACAATCTTCCTCACATATAGTTGTTGGTTCTACAAGTAATTTTGTGTCTAGTAGATACACAATTGGAAATCGAGGGTAATAATTTCCTTTGGGCATATGTGACTATTTTAAAAATAAGAAAGATGGGGGAGGGAATGCTAATTAGCGTTGTAATTATTGCAATATATCCTATAAGGTTCTTATTCTAGAGTCAAGGCTCATTTGTTGAAGGAAAAAAGGGAAAGGGATTGCAAGTTGTGAACAAGTATCAAATGAATGTTTTGAAGAAATGAAGCTAATTGAAAGTAGGGTTGTTGACAAAGCAAAACCAGTGCAAGTTCCTTTACCTACTAGTTTGAATTCATCTCTTGATGGGGTTAAAAGAAGAAAAGCTGCTGAAACCCCAATAGGAAAGACTTTTAATAATAAGGCTAGGGATCATCTTTCATGTGAAATAGCTAGGCTATTCTATTCTGCAAGCTTGCCATTCAATATTGCTAGGAATCCATACTTTATAAGTGCATTTACATATGCTGCAAATAACCCTATCTCGGGTTTCCTTCCACCTAGCTATAATTCTAAAGAACTTTTTACTTGCAAAGAGAAAAAGCTAACATAATGAAGTTGCTTTAACCTATGAAGGATACATGGCCAGAAAAAGGTGTTAGCATAGTAATTGATGGTTGGGCTTGTAACACCCTGAATTTTTCAAAAAATAGAAGTTATATTAAGAAATGAATATTGAATAATTAGATAGGGGTTGATTAATATCCCAAAATGCTAGAAATAATTTAATTAAGATTTTCAGAGACTGTTAGTGAATTATTATGACCGGACAAGTTGAAAACTGACCCGGATAAAATATGGGTGTCGGACCAAGTATCTCTGTTTGAGATGATATTGGTCAGGGCTGTTGAGAAAATTATTGGGAGTCCGAATATATATATTCAGAATAATTTTTGGATAAGTATTGAGCCCAAACAGAGAACCTGTTTATGGAAAAACGATGAAATTTTAATGAAGGAGTTAAAGTTAAATGCTAAAGGCCCATTTTCCTTCTCTCATTTTTCGTGACTTCTTGAGACCATTTGGCAGAGACATATTTCTTCTTCTTCTTCTATTTTCCCTTTTCTCTTCTTTTTTCTAAACCCTAAGAAAAGGTGGTTCTATTTCACTCTTCTCAAATTTCATTCACTGGAGCTTAGAAGGAAACTATTGGAGTTTGGATTTCTCTTCTTTCTTCCTCTATTTTTACATCTCCTCTTCTCTTTTCCTGGAACCCATTTCGTTTGGGTGTGGTAAGCCATATTCACTTCTTTTGTTTGCTTTAATGTTGTGGGTCTTATGAAGTGTTAATGAGGTAGATACTTTATGGCTGAAAGAAGAAAAAAAAAGTTAATGGGTATTTATGAATGCTGATGGGTTAGTGAAAAACCCTAACTTTTAAAGATTTGGGGAAAATGGTGAATGTTGGTAAATTGAGGTATTTGAAGGCAAATACAAGCTACAGAGAGTTTGGGTTATGATTGACAAAGCATTATCATGGATGTTAGGTTATGGGTTTTGTGGCTTTTAGATATAATGAAGGTGGTATGGTAATAAGGAATTCCCAAAGCCTAATAAAGAAAGGAAAAGAATGCCTGTAACATGTTTTATACATGTTATGAATTGTAGATATAAAAATGGTTAGTTAAAGTTGAATTTGTGTTGAGTGGTTGATTAATTATGATTCTTTGAATATGTTAATATAGGGAATAACCCTATCGACGAGGTGGAACCTTCGGACCGCGTTGATCACTACTTCACTTGAGGTAGGAGAGGGGGTATATTTTCTAAATGTATGAGAACATGTATATTGATAATGTATATGATGATGTAATGTGGCATGTCTACTTGAATGAAAGTAATATCATGTGTTTGTGATGTGGATTTGAAATTGGTGCCTAAAATGATTGATTGTGGATTGAGACCTTTTGAGGCTAAGAATGGTATATCATGTGATGATTATGTTATGATATTAATAAATATATCACCTTGCGGGGTGCCACGAAGGGTATATCCTGAAGTGATGATGATGGTATAATTGATAAATATATCACCTTGCGGGGTGCCACAAAGGGTATATCCCTGAGTGATGATGATGGTATGATTGATAAATATATCACCTTGCGGGGTGCCACAAAGGGTATATATATCCCGGAGTGATGATAATGATATGATTGATGAATATATCACCTTGAGGGGTGCCACAAAGGGTATTTATCCCGAAGTAATGATGATGATATGATTGATGAATATATCACCTTGCGGGGTGCCACGAAGGGTATATCCCGGAGTAATGATGTTAATTTAAGTGAATGAGATCTCTGTTGAAATAATAATCAGATCTGTGTATATGCATTTTAAACACTAGCATGTGTGTTAGCTGTAACATCCCAAATTTTTATGAAGGTGAACAATGTGGTAAATGACTTAGAATGGGAATTATTGTGTATGAACATTGGAGACAAGTATTAAATAATTATTGTAAGGCATATGAAGTATAGAAGTGAGTTAATTGGCTTTGGATGGATTTTGGCATGTATGGTTGTTGGGGACTTACGTTCTGCCAAGGTTTTGATATTCTCGCCCGAGCAAGAGGGATTCTCGCTCAAGCGAGAATCTTTTATGTTGGTTTTAGGGTCTTTGGCCCGATCTCGCCCAGGCGAATGGGCTACTCGCTCAAGCGAGTCAAGTGTGAAGCGAGCAGGAGAGGGATTCTGGATGAATCTCGCTCAAGCGGATGTTGTCGCGCTTGAGCGAGCGAGAGAGGGTATGGATTCTGAGTGTTGGTCGCTCAAGCGAGCCTGGGACGCTTGAGCGAGTGGAGTGGGGTCTGATGCTGGGACCCTATGCGAAGGGCACTAAGAGAATGATAATAATAATAATATATGCCTTGGTGGCTTATGAGAGAAGCTTTGGTCCTCTCTCTTTTTCCTTTTCGCGTGGTCCCCACGTTGTTGGCTGAGTTCTTAGTTGGATAGGAGTGATGATTGCTGAGAGAATTAGCATTAAATGCTGACGGACTTGCATTAAATGAGGATGGGATGTTGTGATGAGTTGGATGCTGATGAGGCTGAGATGATAAGGCCTTGGTTGCATGTCTTTTTTTCTTCTCACTCTCTCCCTATTCCTTGGGAGTGCATGTTCTGAGGAGAGAAGTACTCCTTCTTCTCTCTAGAACTTGTTGGAGCTTCTGCTTCATCTTCTTCCTCCCTTTTATCTTCTACTTTCACTCATGTATGGTATAGAATTCTAGTAGAATTGTATGGTGTTGAGGAACAGATATGGCCATGTGTGGAGGCTGGGTTTAGGCCCCTTTTATCCTTCCCTGTTCCCTGGTGTTTCCTCTTCATTTTTCTCTATGTGATGGGCTGGTTGTGCCTTGGTTGGAAGCTGTAGCAGTCCCTGGGTGGCTCAATTATGGATGCAAGATGGTTCACTGTGTTGTGAAGATGAAAACATGCATGTTGCATGGAGGTATGGTGGTCCTTCACTATGGTTGAAGGTGTATGGTGCTGTTGTGAAGAAGAGCCATGCATGAAAGTTGGTTGTCCTCCATGGTGGTGAGAGCAGTGCTGATCGAGAAAATGGTATAGTTTGTGTTGAGCTTGGGAGCTTCTCCACTGACTTGGTGGCTTTGAGGTTTGTGTGAAAATTATATTGGCTCTTTCCACGTTTAGAAAGTCGAGTAGAGTGCTGCTGTGGCTGGGTAGAGTGTCCATGTGACTTTTAGAAGCTTCATTCCAGGTACGGGGAGCTTTGCATCTCAAATGCATGGCTTATAGACGGATTTCCGGGTGACATAATTGTATTGTGTTATGTTTGATGTGCATTGTATGCTGTTGTTGAGTTGAACCCGGTTGTATGATTATTTGTTGTTGCATGATGCATGCTTATTTGTCCATATGATGTATGATGATTATGTTGTGATGCTTGAGATGCATATTACGTTGATGCTGAGTGCATTGTGTGACGGTTATTGGTCCCTATATTTGTGATGGTATGATTAAATGCGTAGAATGCTTGTTCATGCATATACTTGTGATAAATGCATGTATGGGGGACTGTTATGATGAATGTCGAATAGACTTTATGGAGGAAAGCATGAAATGCTTACTGTAAAGGATGAATCCGAGTGAATAGAGGATAAATCCGAGTGAATCGATGATAATCCGAGTGGATGGCATAGGATTGCCGAGTGAATGTGGTATAAACCGAGTCATCTGACTGTTGTTGAGTAGCCGAGTGAAATGGGAGAAATCCCGATCGGAAGATGCTTGTGATTGTTCATGTTGAATGACAGTATTCATATGCTGATTAATGTTGTGTGTAATGGCATGTTGTGGATTCTGTGATTAATCCGAGCCAATATCTGTCATTTAATATGTAATGCTCACCCCTACACCATTTTTCAGTGTTTGCAGGTCGGTTGGAATGTTATGATGGCCTTAAACCCGAGTGATGGGTATTTATGATGAGGCTGTATGAGTAATGTAATGTACTGAGTGCAATTATTGTATTGAAGCCTTGGTTGGCTAATATAACTTATTGTACAATGAATTACAAATATATGTATAGGACCCGAGTGTGTATATACAAGATTTACATTGTAATCATGTAAATGTACTGGATAATGGATGTTAGTGAATGAATAAAGTTAAGTTAACATTATCCGAGTGTAAACTCCTATTGGTATGTATATACGTTTTATGTGGGCATTATGTATTGGAGTTGGTTTAGGATTAACAATGATAAATCATGTTAAGATGATGGATAATCCGAGTGTCTGTAAGTAGGTATATGTTTTAAGGATAACACGAATATGTATTAGTGTTGAGTATTGCTGAGTGGGTAGTCGGCTTTAGAAAGCAGAGAGTACATTTATGTATGAGGTTTATGTTGATTTAATGCTTCTTACCGACTGAAATATAATGGTGTTTAAGGAGTGAAATATCAGAGGTTTGGTGCTTTTCCGAGTGAATAAATGGATAGATATGTATATAAGTATTTATGTTGAATTGATGCCTTTCACTGACTAGGGAATGATTTAGTATGAAAGATGCTAAGTTAATAAATTCTGAGTGGAATATTATTGTAAGAGTTGGTCTGAATATTGAAGCTTAAGTATATAAATTCCTGGATGTGTAGGCTTGATTTCTTTCTGAGCAAGGCTATGTATGTGGCCCGGTCCTGAGAGGAAAACATGGGTAAACCCCGAGTGGGGAATAAGTTGAATATTCCGAGTAGAATTCCGAGTGATCCTCTACCGAGGAAGGTGTGGTTGTAATGGTTTAGCTTGAAATATTCCAAGTATATGAATAAAGAATGTATCCCGAGTGAATATGGGGACCCATTCCGAGTGAATAGGGTAATATGTATTCCGAGTATTTAAGCATGGGATGAGTCCGAGTGGGACTTGACTTATCGGTTTCCCTGAGTGGTTAAGTATCTCATATGTCCGAGTGAAATACTTGGGTAATTCCTCTAAGTATTGAGGAGTTTGGATCATCCTGAGTGGAATTGATTGTGTGGACTATTCCTGAGTAATGAATAATTAAGGTATTTCCCGAGTGAGAATAGGCATGAATGCCGAGTGTGTGGCCGAATGAGTACTGGTCGGCAATGATATTAGTTACCGAGTGGAATACCACTCTGATAATGAGTTGGTTAAGAATGCTTAAACTGAGTGATTTATGGTCGAGAGGAAACCTATGTACTCTCTGAGTAAGGGAGTTCTGTTATGCCGAGAGCTAAATGGTTGATGTTTACCGAGTGATACGAGGTTGAATTATACCGAGTGGTTTGATTGGATAATATCCGAGCGAATGAGGGCTTATGGAATCCGAGTGGGGATACCCTTCATTTTTCCGTGTGGATCTTTATGTTAATTCTGTGGATAAAAAATTAAGAGACTAAGTTATGGGTTACCGAGTGAGGTAACTGTTGGGGTAGTTCCCGAGTGATGGAATCCCATTATTCTGAGTGGACTAAGATATTAAATTCTGAGAGGACTTAGGCATGAATTTTTGACTTGACCAGATCGTTTACCGAGTGAGTGAATGTCTCGGTTTTCCGAGTGATTGAATGCCGTATGGCCTCTCGCTTCAGCGAGTGATTCCTCGCTCCAGCGAGTATGTTGTTTGGGAAGGCTTTTGATATTGGTTTCGCTCAAGCGAAGGGGAATTCACCCGAGCGAATTATGCTGTCTCACTCAAGCGGAGTCGGATCTCGCTTGAGCGAATGCACGCTGTTTGTGGGAACGCTCAGGCGCTGTTGTTTTCCGCTGTGCAAGATTTCATTTGCCTTTGTCTTCCTTTCCTTTTCTCCTTGGCCATGGGACCAGCTCTCATATCTTCATATATGGGAGTGATTTATTTATAGATCCAGGAATGTTAATGTTTTTGCGAAAAATTGACCCCTAGTTTTAGGGTGTTATAAAGGTGGTATCAGAGCAAACAGAGAGGTCTATGGTCAAGGTATGCTTACCGAGTGTAAGCGTTTGGATGTATGATGATCAGTTGTCATTATTGCTGGTAGTATTTTGTTGGTTGATACATGCCTATGCATAGTTTGTATGGCTGTATGCCTATGTGCTCTGCTGGGACAGTAGTGAAAGATACTACTGCTGTGAAGGTTGAATTGAGAAATGAAGTGACATAATGTTGTGTCCTCATATTTATGGAAGTCGGATTAATTGACCAGGATTTATGTATATGGATTGATGGATAATTATTATGATACTCTTGTGTTGGGATGGAAATCCCTAATGAAAATATATAAGGATATTGATAGATAAAAAGAAATATTATGACATTCTAGTGGTGGATACAAGTAGTTGACTTGTATGTGTGTAAGGCAATGATGATTGCCAAATATATAAATGGTGAATATGCCTTGAATGATTTTATGTGTGGATTGATATTATTATGGTTGCTATGCCTATGATATCCATGTGTGGATTATTATGAATGGTGTTTGTGGCCATTGAAAGCCAATTATTTGGATGATGTGCCTTGAGGGGCCTTGTGAATATTTATACGCCATTGATGATAAACTAAAATATATAATATACCCCTGATTGAGAGGGTGAGATATCCTTGCGAGGTTGTTGTTGAACATATGCATTGTTGCATCTTGCATTCATGGCATGGCATAGCATTGGTTTTATGTGGTTGCGATCACAATGATGAAAGATCCTGCGGGATTCTATGAAGGGAGTACCCCTTGCGAGGCGGGAAACCAATGTGATGATGATATGATATTATAATGGTGGTTGCGATCACCTGATTGTGAAATGTGAAAGGCCCTGCGGGGACCATTGTATGATAATGAGCCAGTGGTTGCGATCACTTGGTAGTTGATATGATAAAGGGCTTGCGAGCACCTATGATGCCCATGGTTGTGATCATGAGGCGGGAGTACCCCTTGCGAGGAGGGAAACCTATGTGAATTATTGAAACGTGGTTACGATCACGAGAAGCACCTTGCGAGGTTGCCAGAGGGAGTACCCATTGCGAGGTGGGAAACCCATGATTATGATTGATTGATTATGGTGGTTGTGATCACCTGTGATATAAAATTAGATCCGTTGCATATGCATTACACAGTTGATATATGCATTTGTTTAAAGACCATGGCATTTGAGATGGGATGACCACGAGTGTTGAGAAACCCCTTGCGAGGAGGTATTGAGTGAGACCTTAGTGAATTACTGATGATAATAATTATGAATGCTCTTGTGGATAAATGGCAAAGTGACAGTGTTAGTAATTACGTATATGTTGTGCTTATTTATGATACGAATTGCGATTCGTGAAACTGGTATGCCATTGTGATACTTTAATAATGAAATATGTGAAAATGTTAATAAAGGAATTTCCTAGTGTGTTGAATTCGGATTATGGATGTTTGATTGTGCCATTTCTTAAATGATGATTTATATCCTTGGCATGAGAACTCTGTTTGATTAATATATATATATGATTAAGTTGATGTATGGCAGATTCCTAATTTAAGAATTTGAATACGATCATGAATGTGTAAATGTGAAATTAGGTATATGTTATGTTGGGATTGTGTCTTGGTTTTAATAAGTTAAAACCGAGTAATGGATTAATTGATGATAGTGAAGCTCTCATAAGTATTAAAACTGTGTTAGTTGATTTAAATTCTGGTGTACGCCATGCTAATGATTCATGGCAGAGTCATGATTGTGAATGGATTCAAATTTACCTGCTAAGTTGGCTGGGTGAGTAATGTTGGGAAAATCTCATGATGTGAGGATTTTAATATGGGATAGGTGATTGAATGTAAAACCTGATGCCTGCTTGGCTGGAATTATATCTTGGTTTGAAGTGTGAAAACAGAGTAGATGATTGGATTAAGTACTGGGCCACAAAGTGTGGTAACCCAATTGGTTGAGCATAATTATGTGTGATTGGATGATTAAAGGATTGATATGGTGATGTACCTGTTAGTTTGGGTGCTGTCTCGGTTTTGTGATTGAAAAATCGAGTGAGTGGTTAGTTGAATTATGACTCATAAGGTGTAGTAACCCGATTGGATTCTGTATAATCTTATACTGTTAGACCTTGTGAAACTAGATTCTGTGTTGATTTTGACTCGGTGATAATTGGATGTTGTGGGGTATTTAGTAACCCTTGGAATTCCGAGTCAGAGAATCTGATTGATCATGTGGATTGTTGAGATTTGAAGTGTTTTAATGTTGAAATCCGAGTACACCTTAGTACTGGATATAGGGATAATGAAAATGGTATTATGGTGATTGTATGTCCGACTAGTGGAATGTGTTTACACTCAGTGAAGAAAGTTGCCAATATAGAAACCTATTGTTATGATTGAGAAGCATATTGAAAACCGAGTGGTATATCTAAGAGAATTTAATAAATTTCTAGGCTTAAATTAATTGATTATTGGCTAGTGATAAGTAATGAAACAAATGACTGTTAGGTTGTAAATCTGGGCGTGTGATAGCCGATTGATTTTAAACCCTGGTACGTGATTGGTTTGAGTAGTGTCTCAGTTTTATGGTTGACAACCGACTGAATTGTTGATTGAATGATGACCCTGTCGCAACCTGGATCGCGACGGCGCGGCGAGAAAGAGAGAGGATGTGTGGAATGAAACAGGGAGTCGCCACCAACGTTTTTATCCATAGAAAAAACATTGGAAAAAAAACTAGGTTCAGTAAAGCACTGGTTAAAAATTGAGATTCAAGTTCGGGAGTCGGTTACGAGTAGGGAAGGTATTAGCACCCTACATCGCCTGTCAAAAACAGTACCAAGATTGAAAATGCGCAACATAAATAGCCTTACAAAAGATGGTTTATTTCTTCCCTTTCATTATTGTATTTTTTATTTTAAAAAAAACGACAAAATGGAGTGAGAGAACTGTACAAACATAGAATGTCGAAGCGAGGTCAATGGGGCATTTCATTCGGATTAAACTTGACTTCGATATGAGACAGAGAGGGGAAAAGAATGCTAATAAGGCGTCACGCCTAAATTATACATCCTTGAATAAAAAAGACAGGGATAGGAAAGAGATAAACGGGACGTCTCGTCCCAAGTATCTCTTCCTTATGAATTATGGCGAGGCTTGAGCAAAAACTAGGGAGAAATCAACAAGACGTCACGTCTAAATTGATTTTCACGGAAGTAACCAAAAAAGAACATTTTTGAAAGAAACATGAAAGTAAGGAAATAAATCAGCAAAAAAAAAATAAGAAAGATGAGCCCGATAGGAGTTAAAGTCCTGCTCCTACGTATTCTTGAATTATCAAGAAATCAGGGTTACGTAGTTCTGAGTGTTGTTCTTTTAGGAAAAGACTTGGGAGATGATGATGGATGTCACTGAGGTGGGGAACTCGTACAAGGCGAAGTTCTTCGCACGTGTACGAATCCTAAAGAGGTTGTGTAGACGGGAGTGCTCCCGTACGACACTGTTTAAAAATGATTTGTTTCTTTTTATTGATTTTTATTTAGATTTGAAAGAAAACATAGGAAGCATTTATTTCTCTTTATTATATTTACTATGGAACAAAAAAAAATAATAGTAGAAGCTACAAAAGAGAAAGGGAAACAATAAATTCTGAAAATAAAGGAAAAATGAGTGAAAACCGAGTGGGAGAAGTGAAAAACCGAGTGAAAATGGCAAAAACCGAGTGAAAATTAGAAAAAACGAGTGGAAATAGCAGAAACCGAGTGAGGACAAGGAAAAAAACCGAGTGCAAATGAGGAAACCGAGCGATGAAAGCAGAAAACCGAGTGAGGACAAGGAAAAAAAAACCGAGTGCAAATGAGGAAACCGAGTGGAAATAGCAGAAACCGAGTGAGACAGTGAGCTTACCGAGTGAGAAGTGATTTATTGAGTGAGACAGTGAGAAGAGGGACGGTGTTGGAGTTGAGAGGAGTGAGGTACTGAGTGGTGAGGAGTGATAAAAGGAGTTGTGGAGGTCGGTTTAGTAAGGGACAGTTTGTAGGAGTAGGAGTGAGGTCGGTTTCGGTATGGACCGAGTGGTAAAAGGAGTTGTAGACGGTGTTGTGACTTGAGGGACAATAGAGTTGCTGGACGGTGTTGTTAAGTGGGTTGCTGGGCGGTGTTGTGTTGAGTGGGTTGCTGGGCGGTGTGGTGGATGGAAGGGGAATTGGGACGGTGTGGAGAAGGGGTGAAGAGGTCGGTTTTAGTGAGCTGGGCGGTGTTGGTTGTTTTGGACAGTGTGTAGGAGAAGGGGTGAGGAGGTCGGTTTTGGGTGAGCTGGGTGGTGTTGGTTGTTTTGGGAGAAAGGGACTGGGCAGTGTGGTGGATAGAAAGGGAATTGGGACGGTGTGGCTGATGAAGAGAGGAAGGAGGAGAAAGGAATGTTGAGGGTGCTGGAAGTGCGCGTATCTGTAAGTATGTGTGATGTGTGTAAGTATGCGTGATGTGTGTGTAAGTCTGTAAGGGTTGAAAGCTTCAGCCCCTTGCCTATTTATAGGCTGGTCTGAGTGGAAGGCCAGCTCAGGCTTCCACTTCCGAGTGGAATGCCAGCTCAGGCCTCCACTCAGAGTGAAGTGGGGGACAACGGCTGGGTGGGAATTTTTAATTCCCCCTACTTCCAACCCTGTTTGCCACTTGTCTGCCACCCCCAGGATTCCTGGATCCACTTGGGTGGTGGAATCCAAGTCAGCACGGGCTAACAGGGGGTCCTGGTGGGAATCCGAGTGAGAATGGCAGAAAACCGAGTGAGAATTATGGAAATCCGAGTGAAAATATTGGGAATCCGAGTAAGAATATTGAATACCGAGTGTAAATGTTGGAAATCCGAGTGTAAATGACTCGGATCACCCTCTCAGTCAATTCTGAGTGGGAAAAGGGGAAAAATCCGACTAGGAAAATCATGTTGGTGTTGTGAAATTGGATTGAGTGGGCAATTAAAGAAATTGAGTCAGAACCGAGTGAAAACTGACTCGGAACCGACTGAAATAGGTGAAAAGTGACTCGGAGATGAGAGAAAGATGACTCGGGAACGGGTAAAAAGTGGCTCGGTGAAGGTTTGAAGTATGGTGGAAATGGGGGCTCGGAATTGATTGGCCAAAAGGACTCGGGAAGGGTGAAAAGTTACTCAGAAATTGAGTGAAAAAGGGGCTCGGAACTGGGAAAAGGATGGCTCACTCGGGAATGGGGGAAAGTCACTCGGAACTCGAGTGAAAAAGGGGCTCGGAACTGGGAAAAGGATGGCTCAGTCGGGAATGGGGGAAAGTCACTCGGAACTCGAGTGAGAAAGGGGCTCGGAACTGGGAAAAGGATGGCTCACTCAGTGCTGACTGAAATGGCTCGGTATTGTGTGAAATGTGACTCGGATGTGCTCACACATCAATTCACTCGGATACGTTCGCTCGGGAATCCTCTTCACAATGGTTTCACTCGGAAACTGGTGGAAACTTTACTCAGAATTGATTGAATAGTATTTTACTCAGGAACCAATTAAAAGGTGATTCAGAAATGATTGAATCAGTGTTTCACTCGGAATCACTTTAATCGGAGGTGTGCTACTCGGATCTTGTCTTTGCTTGGAATGTTCACTCGGAATGTCTTCAATAGTGACCCAAAAGTTAACTGGTTGAAGGTTTCACTCGGAACTGACCTTGTGAGCTCTTAATCCGAATGGAACTTGGTCACTTTCACTCGGATTTTCTTCAATCAGCATTCCTTTCACTCGGAATTGACATTCTTTGCAATCAGGGCTTGTAAACTGGCATACTCCACTCGGATTGGATCTGAAAGGGAATTATCCACTCGGATTTACATCTAATCTGAGTCATTTCACTCAGATTTGAATTCAACAGGTCATACTCCACTCGGATTGGTCCATTGTTGAGTAGTTTCACTCGGATTTTCTCCATTCAGAGTAATGTCACTCGGATTTAACTCATTCTGAGTGATTTCACTTGGATTTGATCCAACAGGAGCATATTCCACTCGGATTTGACTTCAGCAGGGAGCATTTCATTCGGAAATGACTCATTCTGAGTGATTCCACTCGGATTTCATCTTTTTTAGGTCATTCCATTCGGACTTCTCTTGAAAATGGGTATAATCCACTCGAATTGGCTTGGCAGGGAAGTTATCCACTCAGATTCAACTTCAACAGGGGGCATTTCACTCGGAAATGACTCATTCTGAGTGATTCCACTCGGACTTCGTCATTTTTGAGTCATTCCACTCGGAAATGCTTCATTTTGACTCGGATTTGACCATTTTTTGAGTTTTTCACTCAGATTTATCTCTACCAGGGCTGTATTTTACTCGGAAATGCCTTAACCTGAGTCATCTTGTTCAGATGTGATCATTTTTTAGTCATTCCAATCGGATTTGTCTCCAACAGGGCTGTATTTCACTTGGAAAAGCTTCATTCTGAGTTATTTTGCTCGGTTCTGATTATTTTGGAGCCATTCTGATCATTTTGAATTAGAATTCAGCATAAAAAGTTTCATTCCACTTGGACCGGACCAAAAGAGGTGTTCACAGACCTGAATCTGTATGTCACAGTATGAGTAGTGAATTTATGAGTTTAAATCCGAGTTGTGGCCTGTAATGAATGGTGATATTAAGGAATATTAGGTAGTTTGGCCAATAGTTTGTGATGGATAAGACTTAAGGAGGAGTATTGGTTCGGTTTGGACTGGAAACCGAGTGCTTTCATGCCTTGTATGAGTCAGAACTATGCTGTTAGTATGTCATTTTATAGTGATGTTGAGTGATAAATGCTGGCTATTGGTAAGTAACATACCCTTGTTGGTGCTTAGTGATGAATATAATTCAGAAGTGTTGCTTATAGAATTTTAGAAATTGCCATTATTTTCATATAGATTGGTGATAATTGAGTGAATTTTGGTCGGGTTGAGTGAAACAGGATGTGAGGATGCTGTTCAGAGAGACTCTCCATCCCATAGGTATTGTGGCTGTGTGCATTTTGCAATGACTTTATGTAATTGTTGTGACCCTATAGGAATGAGACGTCATCCTATGAGTTGGATGCAGCAATTCATGAGTCGGGCAAGTGAGACTGTAGCTGCTTATGAGGATGGTTTGAGCCTATTGGACTGCTTCGAACAAGGATAAGAGTGGTACTGAGTGGAATTGTTGTAATATTCCGAGTGAACTGAGACACTTCCGAATGGGAAGGTGTTGGGTGTATGATGTCTCGGAATACCGAGTGGACCAGTCTGTGAATGCTTGGGAGGCACTGGTATGTGAACTATTTTGTGTAGCGTGCAGTAAATACCAAGTGGTTTATTGTGTCAGATTCATGATTTAATTTCGAGGACGAAATTCCTTAAAGATGGGGAGAGTGTAACATCCCAAATTTTTATGAAGGTGAACAATGTGGTAAATGACTTAGAATGGGAATTGTTGTGTATGAACATTGGAGACAAGTATTAAATAATTATTGTAAGGCATATGAAGTATAGAAGTGAGTTAATTGGCTTTGGATGGATTTTGGCATCTATGGTTGTTGGGGACTTACGTTCTACCCAGGTTTTGATATTCTCGCCCGAGCGAGAGGGATTCTCGCTCAAGCGAGAATCTTTTATGTTGGTTTTAGGGTCTCTGGCCCGATCTCGCCCAGGCGAATGGGCTACTCGCTCAACCGAGTCAAGTGTGAAGCGAGCAGGAGAGGGATTCTGGATGAATCTCGCTCAAGAGGATGTTGTCGCGCTTGAGCAAGCGAGAGAGGGTATGGATTCCGAGTGTTGGTCGCTCAAGCGAGCCTGGGACGCTTGAGCGAGTGGAGTGGGGTCTGATGCTGGGACCCTATGCGAAGGGCACTAAGAGAATGATAATAATAATAATATATGCCTTGGTGGCTTATGAGAGAAGCTTTGGTCCTCTCTCTTTTTCCTTTTCGCGTGGTCCCCACGTTGTTGGCTGAGTGCTTAGTTGGATGGGAGTGATGATTGCTGAGAGAATTAGCATTAAATGCTGATGGACTTGCATTAAATGAGGATGGGATGTTGTGATGAGTTGGATGCTGATGAGGCTGAGATGATAAGGCCTTGGTTGCATGTCTTTTTTTCTTCTCACTCTCTCCCTATTCCTTGGGAGTGCATGTTCTGAGGAGAGAAGTGCTCCTTCTTCTCTCTAGAACTTCTTGAAGCTTCTGCTTCATCTTCTTCCTCCCTTTTATCTTCTACTTCCACTCATGTATAGTATAGAATTCCAGTAGAATTGTATGGTGTTGAGGAACAGATATGGCCGTGTGTGGAGGCTGGGTTTAGGCCCCTTTTATCCTTCCCTGTTCCCTGGTGTTTCCTCTTCATTTTTCTCTATGTGATGGGCTGGTTGTGCCTTGGTTGGAAGCTGTAGCAGTCCCTGGGTGGCTCAATTATGGATGCAAGATGGTTCACTGTGTTGTGAAGATGAAAACATGCATGTTGCATGGAGGTATGGTGGTCCTTCACTATGGTTGAAGGTGTATGGTGCTGTTGTGAAGAAGAGCCATGCATGAAAGTTGGTTGTCCTCCATGGTGGTGAGAGCAGTGCTGATCGAGAGAATGGTATAGTTTGTGTTGAGCTTGGGAGCTTCTCCACTGACTTGGTGGCTTTGAGGTTTGTGTGAAAATTATATTGGCTCTTTCCACATTTAGAAAGTCGAGTAGAGTGCTGCTGTGGCTGGGTAGAGTGTCCATGTGACTTTTAGAAGCTTCATTCCAGGTACGGGGAGCTTTGCATCTCAAATGCATGGCTTATGGACGGATTTCCGGGTGACATAATTGTATTGTGTTGTGTTTGATGTGCATTGTATGCTGTTGTTGAGTTGAACCCGGTTGTATGATTATTTGTTGTTGCATGATGCATGCTTATTTGTCCATATGATGTATGATGATTATGTTGTGATGCTTGAGATGTGATGATGCATGATTTATCTCTAATTCTCCATTTTAAATATGTATAATTTGCCATCACTTAGTGTGTAATATATTGCATTTTAACACATTTTTATCATTTGATCTTTATGTAATATTTGATTGTTAATTTGTGCCAAAAGAAAATAGATCAAAGAAACTCAAGAATGCCAATCCAAAATGAAGATCAAAGTGCCTAAGGATCAAAGGAATCAAGCTATATGCAAAAAGATCTCAAAAAGGGTGAAAAAGTGTGCAAATTATGGAGAATCAGGGGGATGAATCGATTCACACGGATTTAATGCACCAGGAAGTGAAATTTTGTATTATGAATCGATTCATTCTGGTTTGAATCGATTCATACGTCTGAATCATGAAAAAAATTGGCCTTGAATCGATTCATTTGAGTTTTAAAGTGATTGAATCGATTCTTTCCCTAAATGAATCGATTCATACGAGTGATTTTAGCCCAGAATTGCATTTTGGAAAGCCTGAATCGATTCATATCACCATTAAATCGATTCATGAGTGTATTATTGGCCTAGAAACACGTTTTCAAGCTTCTGGAAAGTGGGCAAGGCACTGAAGATGTTGGGCAAGGCACTAAGCTGATCATGGAGCACTTAAATTGATAATGGAGCACCATGGATTTGATTATTGAAGAGTGCTCCTTCCATTGAAATTTTTTTATGGCATATGCTTGCTTTTTGATTCCTATAAATAGGCACCAAGAGGAAGGCTTCACACACCATTCTTCATTCACACCATTCATTCTTCATTGAAGGAAGTCATACGTTCTTCCTCTCTTCTCTTCTCTGTTGGAATTTTCCAGCAAGTTCTTCATTTCCGGGTTAGTTTCTTTGTTTGTAGTTGTAATTATGGAGGGCTAAAACCCTTAGATTGATTTTCTTGGAGAATGTTGTAATGTAATTTTGAGGTCATTAATTTTAATATAGTATGCTTTTATTATTGTTATTTCTTCATAATCATTCTCTACTTATTTAATTCCATTTTGTTTAATTGAATTTGTATGCTTAATCGGTTTAGTTATTCAAATGGAGTAAAATAAGATTTCAAATTAGAATGGATTAAGGAAATATGCATGCTTAATGAATATTTTCATAATCACTTTTAATAATTATGGTTTGCTTTATTCCATAATTTGAGAATAGATTATGTATATAGGCGATGTTCTTATGTATGCTCAATAATTCCTAGATTTTACGATCTTGACTCCTTTTGCTTAATTAGGATGCTTGATTAAAATATTCATTTTTAAATGAAAGTAAAGGAATTGTGAATTGAAAAAGACGCTTAGTTGATCAATTCAAATTGAGCTAAGAAATTAACATTAATAAGTATACAAATTATTTTTAGTGAACCAAGGATAAATTTATTTACAATACTCCAAGAAAATCAATCGCTTGTTATTTATTGTTTTAAATCCTTTATTTACTTTGTTTTAATTTTAATTGTGACAACAAAAATCAATCAAAACCCCCCCAATTGTATGTTAGTTGAACTTATGTTTGTAAAAATTTTTAGTTGTTGAGTTTTTATTTTTAATTGTTAAAAATTAGTTTAAGACTTGATTTTTCCTAAATTTTTGGTGTTGATCCTTGAGAGAACGACCTAGGTTGACACCCTAGTACTACGTTAATTAATTTTAATGTACTAATTTGACGGAATAACGACTGCAAAAATATCAACGTCAAATTTTGGCGCCGCAGCCGGGGATCAACGATCTTTAGGAAAAACACTTGTTTTAAATTATTTTTTTTAATTAAAAAAAAATAAATTTTTTTTTGTTTGTTTGTTTATTTTATTTCTTTTGCATGATTTAGGATTCTTATGATTTATTGCTCATCATGATCAAATATCTTGTTGTATGCTATGTATGACTAGAAGAACTTTTGAGCATTTATATTCATTTGATCCTGAAATTGAAAGAACTTTTCATAGGTTAATTAGAGAAGCTAGATTTAATAATAATTTTGTTGATATTGATAGTGATAGTATTTTTTCTGAATCTGTTGAAAGTACTGCTAGTTTTTCTGATATGGCTGAACCTCATGAAAGAACTCTTAGAGAACTAGCTGCTCCTGAATTCACTTACGAAAGTTTGTGTATTCAATATCTTGATGAGGATGTCCCTTTTATTCTTAAGACCGGACTTATACACCTGTTGCCTAAGTTTCATGGTCTTGCGGGTGAAGATCCGCACAAACACCTCAAAGAATTCCACATTGTGTGTTCCACAATGAAACCCCAAAACGTTCAAGAAGACCATGTCTATCTTAAAGCGTTTCCTCATTCTTTAGAGGGTGTTGCTAAGGATTGGTTGTACTACCTTGCCCCAAGATCAATCACAAGTTGGAATGACTTAAAGAAAATGTTCTTGGAAAAATTCTTTCCTGCCTCTAGAACAACTGCAATCCGTAAAGACATATCTGGCATTAGGCAACTCTCTGGAGAAAGTCTTTATGAATATTGGGAGAGATTTAAAAAACTTTGTGCAAGTTGCCCTCACCACCAAATTTCTGAACAACTTCTTCTTCAGTACTTCTATGAAGGTCTGCACCACGTTGATCGCAACATGATTGATGCGGCAAGTGGAGGAGCTTTAGGAGACATGACTGCTGCTGAAGCAAGAAATCTGATTGAGAAGATGGCATCTAACTCTCAACAATTTGGTGTGAGACATGATTCTTTCAAACCCATGTTTGATTCCAATTCTAGTTCATCTGGAATTAAATTGGAGAGCAAACTTGATGCTCTCACCACTCTGGTCACACAATTAGCAGTAAATCAAAAATCCATGACTGCTAAAGTGTGTGGAATCTGCTCTTCACAAGAGCACCCCACTGATTGTTGTCCTTCTCTACAAGAAAAGGATAATAATAGTCCCCAAGCTTATGCAAGTAACATCTACCATGATAGACCTCCACCACCACAAAACCATGACCTTTCCACCAATAGATACAACCCAGGTTGGAGGAACCATCCAAACTTGAGATGGGGAAACCAACAACAAAATCCCCAACCTCCATTTCAAAACAATGCACCAACCTTCCAAAGACCGACACCTCAACCACCCACAAGTGGCCCTTCTTTGGAGGATCTGGTGAAACAAATGGCTGCACAGAATTTGGAGTATCAACAGAGAAATGATGCTACCATCCAGAGTTTAAGCAACCAAATTGGGCAATTGGCTTCATCATTAAGCCAGTTACAATCTTAAAACTCTGACAAATTACCATCTCAACCAGCTACAAATCCAAGAAATGTGAGCGCAATTCAGTTAAGATCAGGTAAGAACCTTGAAGTACCCATACCTAAGGAACCTGAGAAACAAAAAGATGTGCCCACAACAGTTGAGAATGATGAACCCTCTTCAAGCTCAAGAAAGTCTGAGATACAACCACCCCAAGTTCCATCTCATATCCCTCTTCCTTTCCCACCAAAAGCAATTCCAAGCAAGAAGATGGAAGAAGTAGACAAAGAAATTTTGGATACTTTCAGGAAAGTAGAAATAAATATACCTCTTCTTGATGCAATCAAACAAGTCCCCAAGTATGCTAAGTTTCTGAAGGAACTATGTACTCACAAAAGGAGACTCAAAGGGAATAAAAGGATAAGCATGGGAAGAAATGTATCTGCACTGCTCAGTAAAGAAGTTTCAAATATTCCTGAGAAATGCAAGGATCCAGGTACGTTTTCTATACCTTGTATTATAGGCAATAAAAAATTTGAAAATTGCATGTTAGATTTAGGAGCTTCAATAAATGTTATGCCTATGTCTGTTTTTAAATCTTTGTCTCTTGGAAATTTACAACCTACTGGTGTAGTAATTCAGCTAGCCAATAGGAGCACTGCTTACCCTGCTGGAGTTAGAGGATGTTTTGGTTCAGGTAGAACAACTTGTTTTCCCTGCTGACTTTTTTGTACTTGATATGGAAGAAGGTATGCCTCAAATTCCTGTTCCTATCATTTTGGGAAGACCATTTTTGAAAACAGCCAAAACTATAATTGATGTCCATGCTGGAACTCTTTCTATGGAATTTGGTGACACTAAGGTAAGATTTAACATTCTAGATGCCATGAAACATCCTTCTGAAAATCATTCTATTTTCCAAATTGACATTATTGATAAACTAGTTTTTGAACATTTTTCTGATGTTGATTTGGAATGCATAGATGATTCATACAGTTGTTTTGCATGCAATGATTCTGGAAGTTGTGATATTTGTGCTGAAATTGATAGATACATAAATTCTGATTCAGAGTCTCTAGATATATCTGTTAACCATAAGGAGCTGTATACAGGATTTCAAGAAAATTCTAACATAATTTTTGAAGTACAAACAGCAGAATCAAAATCTACTTTGTTAGTTCCATCTGTTTTGCAGGCACCTAATCTGGAGCTAAATTTCTTACTTGAAAACCTCAAGTATTCATATTTGGGAAATGATGAAGAGCTCCCGGTGATAATCTTTACTTCTCTTGATGAAAATCAAGAAGAAAAATTGCTGCAAAATTTGGAAAGGCACAAGAAGGCTAGACCACTATCCAATCTGCTTCAAAAGGATGTGGTATTTGAGTTTGATCCACCTTGAGGGAGTTTTTCTTACCCATCTCTTTACTTTTTCATTCTATTGTCTATTTTGTATGCTCTGTCTTACATTGAGGACAATGTATGATTTAAGTGTGGGGGTGGGATCATTTATGTGTTATTATGTGTTGTGTGATTAAATTTTGTGTATTAAAAAAAAAATAAAAAAAAAATAAAGGATTTTGTGTGTGTTTTTGTTTTAAAAAAGGCATGTTTTATTGGAATTTTAAGATATGCATGAGTAACAAGTAAATTCTTTCATGTCTGATATGAGATTAATGATATGTTATAATTTGAACTTAAACATTTTTGGTATGTTGAGAATGACATGATAATTGAGAAATGATCATATATGATAGAATTATACCTTGTGAGATTTTTGAGCCTTAAAATTTGATGGATCACTTTAAACCATCTTAATCCTTTCATGTGTGATTAATTCCTGAAAGCTTACATCTTAATTTTTGTCTTGTTTCTTTATGATACTTGAAACTCATATGAATGTATTTGAAATGATACAGGCATTTTGTTCAGTTGAGCCACTAAGCCAGATAAGCCTACCATGAATAAATTATCTCTTGCTAGCCATTTTGAGCCTTTTTAACTGTTCATTGTTGCAGCTCAAATAAACCATGGATGAAAAACCAAAAATATACCTACCTTAAGAAGTATATTGAAGCTTTGAAATCAAGTCAAAACAGGCATTCAAATAAGTGTGGGGGTGTGCAAAAAGGAATTGTAACTCTTGTTCCAAGTGTTATGCAATCTCATATAAAAAAAATAAATAAATATATTTACCAAATACCATGCAATAAATGTTTTACCCTCACTGTTTGCCAATAAAATTAATTGCTTCATCATTCTTTTTGGTATATATATATAAATATATATTTCATCCATTTTAACCTTGGCCACATTGCAACCCTATGGAAGCCCTGTTGATCTATACATTCATTTGTGTTGATTGTAGAATTAAGAAACTTGCCAAATTTTTAGACTGTTTGTTTTTCAGGAATTGTTTTGAGAGTATACACAAACCTTAAACACTTGAGAGTTGAGAGTATGTCTTGTGAGGTTCTATCACTTATGATCTTCTTTTCAGTTTAATTTAATTTTCACATGCCTAAGTGTTTGAATGATTTTTATATATATCTTGATGCTCTGCATCTTGCATGTTGAATAACTCTTGTTTCTTTGTATATTTCTAAGATTTCATGACAAGCATGCCAGTTCTGTGTGTTGTTGTTTTCAATTTAATATTTTCAAATAAATTGTGATACTTGTTTTTATTTTGATTTTGCCCGGGAGTGCAAAAGAATAAGTGTGGGAGTATTTGATGATGCATGATTTATCTCTAATTCTCCATTTTAAATGTGTATAATTTGCCATCACTTAGTGTGTAATATATTACATTTTAACACATTTTTATCATTTGATCTTTATGTAATATTTGATTGTTAATTTGTGCCAAAAGAAAATAGATCAAAGAAACTCAAGAATGCCAATCCAAAATGAAGATCAAAGTGCCTAAGGATCAAAGGAATCAAGCTATATGCAAAAAGATCTCAAAAAGGGTGAAAAAGTGTGCAAATTATGGAGAATCAGGGGGATGAACACGGATTTAATGCACCAGGAAGTGAAATTTTGCATTATGAATCGATTCATTCTGGTTTGAATCGATTCATACGTCTGAATCATGAAAAAAATTGGCCTTGAATCGATTCATTTGAGTTTTAAAGTGATTGAATCGATTCTTTCCCTAAATGAATCGATTCATACGAGTGATTTTAGCCCAGAATTGCATTTTGGAAAGCCTGAATCGATTCATATCACCATTGAATCGATTCATGAGTGTATTATTGGCCTAGAAACACGTTTTCAAGCTTCTGGAAAGTGGGCAAGGCACTGAAGATGTTGGGCAAGGCACTAAGCTGATCATGGAGCACTTAAATTGATAATGGAGCACCATGGATTTGATTATTGAAGAGTGCTCCTTCCATTGAAATTTTTTTATGGCATATGCTTGCTTTTTGATTCCTATAAATAGGCACCAAGAGGAAGGCTTCACACACCATTCTTCATTCACACCATTCATTCTTCATTGAAGGAAGTCATACGTTCTTTCTCTCTTCTCTTCTCTGTTGGAATTTTCCAGCAAGTTCTTCATTTCCGGGTTAGTTTCTTTGTTTGTAGTTGTAATTATGGAGGGCTAAAACCCTTAGATTGATTTTCTTGGAGAATGTTGTAATGTAATTTTGAGGTCATTAATTTTAATATAGTATGCTTTTATTATTGTTATTTCTTCATAATCATTCTCTACTTATTTAATTCCATTTTGTTTAATTGAATTTGTATGCTTAATCGGTTTAGTTATTCAAATGGAGTAAAATAAGATTTCAAATTAGAATGGATTAAGGAAATATGCATGCTTAATGAATATTTTCATAATCACTTTTAATAATTATGGTTTGCTTAATTCCATAATTTGAGAATAGATTATGTATATAGGCGATGTTCTTATGTATGCTCAATAATTCCTAGATTTTACGATCTTGACTCCTTTTGCTTAATTAGGATGCTTGATTAAAATATTCATTTTTAAATGAAAGTAAAGGAATTGTGAATTGAAAAAGACGCTTAGTTGATCAATTCAAATTGAGCTAAGAAATTAACATTAATAAGTATACAAATTATTTTTAGTGAACCAAGGATAAATTTATTTACAATACTCCAAGAAAATCAATCGCTTGTTATTTATTGTTTTAAATCCTTTATTTACTTTGTTTTAATTTTAATTGTGACAACAAAAATCAATCAAAACCCCCCCAATTGTATGTTAGTTGAACTTATGTTTGTAAAAATTTTTAGTTGTTGAGTTTTTATTTTTAATTGTTAAAAATTAGTTTAAGACTTGATTTTTCCTAAATTTTTGGTGTTGATCCTTGAGAGAACGACCTAGGTTGACACCCTAGTACTACGTTAATTAATTTTAATGTACTAATTTGACGGAATAACGACTACAAAAATATTCACGTCAAGATGCATATTACGTTGATGCTGAGTGCATTGTGTGACGGTTATTGGTCCCTATATTTGTGATGGTATGATTAAATGCGTAGAATGCTTGTTCATGCAATACTTATGATAAATGCATGTATGGGGGACTGTTATGATGAATGTCGAATGGACTTTATGGAGGAAAGCATGAAATGCTTACTGTAAAGGATGAATCCGAGTGAATAGAGGATAAATCCGAGTGAATCGATGATAATCCGAGTGGATGGCATAGGATTGCCGAGTGAATGTGGTATAAACCGAGTCATCTGACTGTTGTTGAGTAGCCGAGTGAAATGGGAGAAATCCCGATCGGAAGATGCTTGTGATTGTTCATGTTGAATGACAGTATTCATATGCTGATTAATGTTGTGTGTAATGGCATGTTGTGGATTCTGTGATTAATCCGAGCCAATATCTGTCATTTAATATGTAATGCTCACCCCTACACCATTTTTCAGTGTTTGCAGGTCGGTTGGAATGTTATGATGGCCTTAAACCCGAGTGATGGGTATTTATGATGAGGCTGTATGAGTAATGTAATGTACTGAGTGCAATTATTGTATTGAAGCCTTGGTTGGCTAATATAACTTATTGTACAATGAATTACAAATATATGTATAGGACCCGAGTGTGTATATACAAGATTTACATTGTAATCATGTAAATGTACTGGATAATGGATGTTAGTGAATGAATAAAGTTAAGTTAACATTATCCGAGTGTAAACTCCTATTGGTATGTATATACGTTTGATGTGGGCATTATGTATTGGAGTTGGTTTAGGATTAACAATGATAAATCATGTTAAGATGATGGATAATCCGAGTGTCTGTAAGTAGGTATATGTTTTAAGGATAACACGAATATGTATTAGTGTTGAGTATTGCTGAGTGGGTAGTCGGCTTTAGAAAGCAGAGAGTACATTTATGTATGAGGTTTATGTTGATTTGATGCTTCTTACCGACTGAAATATAATGGTGTTTAAGGAGTGAAATATCAGAGGTTTGGTGCTTTTCCGAGTGAATAAATGGATAGATATGTATATAAGTATTTATGTTGAATTGATGCCTTTCACTGACTAGGGAATGATTTAGTATGAAAGATGCTAAGTTAATAAATTCTGAGTGGAATATTATTGTAAGAGTTGGTCTGAATATTGAAGCTTAAGTATATAAATTCCTGGATGTGTAGGCTTGATTTCTTTCCGAGCAAGGCTATGTATGTGGCCCGGTCCTGAGAGGAAAACATGGGTAAACCCCGAGTGGGGAATAACTTGAATATTCCGAGTAGAATTCCGAGTGATCCTCTACCGAGGAAGGTGTGGTTGTAATGGTTTAGCTTGAAATATTCTAAGTATATGAATAAAGAATGTATCCCGAGTGAATATGGGGACCCATTCCGAGTGAATAGGGTAATATGTATTCCGAGTGTTTAAGCATGGGATGAGTCCGAGTGGGACTTGACTTATCGGTTTCCCTGAGTGGTTAAGTATCTCATATGTCCGAGTGAAATACTTGGGTAATTCCTCTAAGTATTGAGGAGTTTGGATCATCCTGAGTGGAATTGATTGTGTGGACTATTCCTGAGTAATGAATAATTAAGGTATTTCCCGAGTGAGAATAGGCATGAATGCTGAGTGTGTGGCCGAATGAGTACTGGTCAGCAATGATATTAGTTACCGAGTGGAATACCACTCTGATAATGAGTTGGTTAAGAATGCTTAAACTGAGTGATTTATGGTCGAGAGGAAACCTATGTACTCTCTGAGTAAGGGAGTTCTGTTATGCCGAGAGCTAAATGGTTGATGTTTACCGAGTGATACGAGGTTGAATTATACCGAGTGGTTTGATTGGATAATATCCGAGCGAATGAGGGCTTATGGAATCCGAGTGGGGATACCCTTCATTTTTCCGTGTGGATCTTTATGTTAATTCTGTGGATAAAAAATTAAGAGACTAAGTTATGGGTTACCGAGTGAGGTAACTGTTGGGGTAGTTCCCGAGTGATGGAATCCCATTATGCTGAGTGGACTAAGATATTAAATTTCGAGAGGACTTAGGCATGAATTTCCGACTTGACCTGATCGTTTACCGAGTGAGTGAATGTCTCGGTTTTCCGAGTGATTGAATGCCGTGTGGCCTCTCGCTTCAGCGAGTGATTCCTCGCTCCAGCGAGTATGTTGTTTGGGAAGGCTTTTGATATTGGTTTCGCTCAAGCGAAGGGGAATTCGCCCGAGCGAATTATGCTGTCTCGCTCAAGCGGAGTCAGATCTCGCTTGAGCGAATGCACGCTGTTTGTGGGAACGCTCAGGCGCTGTTGTTTTCCGCTGTGCAAGATTTCATTTGCCTTTGTCTTCCTTTCCTTTTCTCCTTGGCCATGGGACCAGCTCTCATATCTTTATATATGGGAGTGATTTATTTATAGATCCAGGAATGTTAATGTTTTTGCGAAAAATTGACCCCTATTTTTAGGGTGTTATATTAGCCATAAGAACATGGCATAGAATGATATCCTGTTGAGTGAATTGTGTGAAGGATAAATGGAACTTACTTTTGAAACCAACTGTGAATGGGTTAGTGGACGATTTGTTTCTTGTGAATTAAAAAGGATACATATATGATTATGTTTAGTAAATTGATATTTGATGATTTAGTGTGGATTGAAGTTTTTATAGATGATGTTTATATTGCATTCATGTATATATTATCATAAATTTTAGATTTTCATCATTGAGAAAATATACTCACTCTCCCTGTGCTATATTTTTTTTAGCACCTGTGTTGTAGGGCTGCACATGGAGGTGTTGAGTGAAGAAGAGGTGTGAAGATAACCTATTATGGTAAAGAATGCCTTGGCCGGCAGTATTTTGGATTTTGGATTGTATGGAATGTTTGTATGTATAACTTTATATATTTTGTTTAGCTTTGAATTGGAATAATTACTTGTGTGGATAAATTGGAATGAAAATTTGGATGTGTGTTTAATTGATTCAATTATGAATGTATATATATTGCACAGGTATATTATTGGCTTGAATTATTTTGTGAAGGATTGATTTGGGTATGTAAGAGTGCATAAGTTTCTAAGTTTTCTACATAATTTGTCAAACACGCTTAAGCGAGAAGATTCCTCGCTCAAGCGTGAATGCTCTTCATCTAAAATTTGCTCACTGTCCATCCTTCGCTCAAGCGAGAATTGATTTCGCTTAAGCGCTTGTTAGAAGAAACCATTCTGTGTTAATCTCGCTCAAGCGAAGAAAGGATCGCTTAAGCGAGAAGTATCAGGTGAGCTACTGGAGTGTTTTCGCTTAAGCGAGAAACTCTCGCTCAAGCAAATTAAAGAGAAAATTGAGAGTGCAAGGGTGTCACTCTCAAGCGTGATCAAGCGTGAAGGATCCCACGCTCAAGCGAGCGTTTTGCGCTCAAGCACGCATGAGTCCTGATTCCCTTTTCTTCTCACGCTCAAGTGTGAGTCATGTGTAAAAAGGGCGCGCTCAAGCGTGATTATGTGGGGAGAGGCTGATTGTTTCTCACGCTCAAGCATGATAACATGCTCACGCTCAAGCGAAACGGGGCCACGCTTAAGCGTGAAGACCCCTGATGCTAATTTTCCTTCTTTCAATTTTCTTCGTTTTCACTTAAGCGTAACTTTTCAAACCCGATCGCGCTTAAGCGTGGAAATTCACGCTCAAACGTGACGAATCAGTTTTTGCACTGTTCATCAAAGTTGTAGATAATTTTGTCGCCATCGTTTTGATACCCAATTTGCGTCAATCGGAGTTCGGTAGTCCGAGTTATGCCCAAAATACTAAAGGGTGTTCAGGCTGAAAATTTCAGCAGGGCTGATTTCATAAATTAACAAATTAAGCAATCTTTGGGGTATAATTAGCTTTCAACTTCTTCATAAAAATTATAGATATTTGAGTTACCATTATTTACAAACCATATTCATCTTGATTAGAGTTGTGTAACTCTGATTTGACTTAAATTCTCTTTTAATCCACTCTCTTTGAAATGCAAACATACAACATAAATTTATTTAAATTCTTCCGCTAATTTTAAATGAGAATATCTCTTATATTATTTTCAAAACTCACCTTCTCATATCTTCACATATGGGATAGGTTTTATAGATCCGGGGTGGCGATTTAATGCTTCACCACTTAATTTCCCTTATTGATTAATATCTTTAAAATCGAGAAAAATTTACCCCCAATTTCAGGGTGTCACAGGACTGATGTACAATGGAGACCATTAATAAACTTCATGGCAGCCTCTTCCTTGGGACCTATGTTCTTGAAAGCTATTGATGGCTCGGGTGAGTTCAAGGACAAGCATTATATAGCGAATCTAATTTTGGCTACCATTGAAGAGGTGGGACCTCAAAATGTAGTCCAAATTATTACTAATAATGCACCTGTTTGTAAGGCAGCTGGTTCTATTGTAGAATCTATCCATCCTCATATTTTTTGGACTCCATATGTAGTGCATACATTGAATCTTGCTCTAAAAAATATTTGTGATCCAAAAAATACACCAAACAATGAGGTTGTCTTTGGACAGTGCCAATGGATTTGTAACATTACTAAAGATGCTTGTTTCATAAAGAATTTTATCTTGAACCATTCTATGAGACTAGCTATGTTTAATCAATTTGTGCATTTGAAGTTGCTTGCTATTGCTGAGACTAGATTTGTATCGACCATTATCATGCTTAGAAGATTTAGAACCATTAAACATGGTCTCCAATTTATGGTTATTAGTGATCAATGGTCTACTTATAAAGAAGGTGATGTCGGGAAGGCAACTTCTATGAAAGAAGTCATTCTCAATGATTATTGGTGGGATCAAGTTGATTATCTTCTTGCTTTCACGAAGCCTATTTATGATATGCTTCGTGCTTGTGATACTAATGAGCTGACTCTTCATTTAGTATATGAGAAATGGGATTACATGATTGAGCAAGTGAAATTAACAATCTATCAACATGAGGGCAAGGTGTTGGATCAACATTCTTCATTTTATGAAGTGGTTTACAATATCCTTATAGATAGATGGTCAAAGAGTTACACTCCACTCCATTGCTTGGCCCATTCACTTAATCCTAGGTAAATTGCTATTGTTTCAATTTATTTTATTTTCTTTCATGGTGTCATTCACTTGAACTAATTGCTTATACTTTGTCAAATAGGTATTATTGTAGGCAATGGCTTGATGAAGCTCCAAATCGAGTTGCTCCACATAGGGACAATGAAATTTGTATAGGGAGAAATAAGTGCTTGGGAAGCTACTTTTCAGATTTAAAGGAAAGATTAGAAGCAATACAAGAGTATGCCAAATTTTCATGTGGAGGGGAGGAGCTTGGTCAATTTAATGCCTTACAAGATAGATGGAATCTTAATCCTATTGATTAGTGGGCGGTGTATGGTGCTTCAATCCCTAAACTTCAAGCCCTTGCCTTCAAACTCCTTTCACAACCATCATTATCTTCTTGTTGTGAAAGAAATTGGAGTACATATTCTTTCATCAATTTAATGCCTTATAAGATAGATGGAATCTTAATCCTATTGATTAGTAGGCGGTGTATGGTGCTTCAATCCCTAAACTTCAAGCCCTTGCCTTCAAACTCCTTTCACAACCATCATCATCTTCATGTTGTGAAAGAAATTGGAGTACATATTCTTTCATCCATTCCATGAGAAGGAATAGGCTTAATCCAAAGAGAGCAGAGGATTTGGTTTTCATCCATTCAAATCTTCGTCTTCTCTCGAGAAAGAGCAAGAGCTAAAATGAGGATGAGAGCAAGATATGGGATATTGGTGGAGATGAATGAGATCCATTTGAAGGAGCTGGTATTTTAGAAGTTGCATCTCTTTCTCATGATGAACTAGATATAGAGGCTGTTTTATTTACTAGTAATGAAAATGGAACTGATGACATTGACACAGTTAGAGTGTGACATCTTTAGTCATGTTTAGAATTTATGATATTTGTTTTTAATTTCATGATGCTAGTTGTTATTTTGATGAATAATTCATGTATTATGACTTCTTGTTGACATTATGAGTTATGATTATGTTTTATTATTTAATTTGGTGTTATTTGCATATATTTAATTTTTTATTATTAAATTAATATTTTATTATATTAACGTACCCGTACCCTGTATTTTTAAAATTTCCCATAGTACCGTACCCGTAACCGGTACCTGTACTGTACCCGTAACCATGCCTGTACCCGTATCCATGCACCATAGAACATAGCTTACTCTTATGATGTCCTGAATATTTTCATGCGGAATTCTTTCGTAAATATCTAATGCTGATTTCCACTCCAACACTTGTTGACAATGGGAGGCCATTAGATAGAGAATTACTCTCACCGAAACGTTCAAAAAACAGGGATCAACTTCTTTAGTTTTGAAAGCATTCAGCTAAACAATTCAAGAGCTTCCTCATGATTTAATTCTTCCATTTCATAGGTTTTTTCAACACCATGAGCATGTAGCAAATGCTTATACCTTGTCATAATAATTCTGCTACCCGAACCAAACCCATCAAGTCCACCAGCAAGTGTTCTCAATCTCAATTGCTTCAATGTGTCAACATCATCCAAAATCAATAGAATTTTCCTTTTAGAAAGCCTACTCTTAATTACTGGAATTCCACTGTTTACACTCCTCAACTTAATGTCCTCACCAACTGAATCAAAAAGAAGTATCTCTTGAAGTTGTACCAACCCATACTTCCATGATTTTTGTCTAACATCAGCAAGAAAACAAAGACTTTGAAATTGATCAGCGACAAAATTGTATACAGCACAGGCAAGAATCGTTTTGCCTATCCCACCCATTCCATATATCCCAACCATGTGAACCCCAAGTCGGCTGATTCAACATTTAGAAGCAACTTCACTTTTTGCATTCGAGAATTTATCCCAACTGCGTAATGAGCAACATATAAAGGGAAACGATTTACCCTTTTAGAGACCTTTTCAACAATCCTTTGAATGAGCTTATATTCGTACCTGGTCAAGCATAAATTCAATTCCATAGTTAAATTGTAATATCATACTAATCACGGATGTGGTATGAATTCTAAATCTTAGAGTGGCATGAGTTGCTTACTCTTGATAATAATGCCAACCAGAGAGATTTGCCGCTTCCGCCAAAGCAAACCTCCAGCTTTTCTCCTTTTCCTTATCTTATCTGTGATTCTATTTTTGTGCTTGACCAGTGCATCTGCATGACAACCTTTCTGATGGCGCACATCAGATGGGTCCACCCGATAAAAGACAGGCCAAACAAACCTGCCTTTGTGTTGTATGAACTCCATGATTTTAACAAGTCATCCAAACAAAAAGTAGATGATGCATAGTTTTCTGAGAACATTACAATTGCAATCCTGGATTCTTGGATTGCCCTCATCAGAGCTGGTGTGATTTCTTCTCCTTCAGTGAACTCTTGATCATCTATGAAGGTTTTGATTCCCTTTTCACACAGAGCATAATAAAGGTTTCCCGTAAGGCCAAGACGGGTATCCTTGCCTGAAACTGAGAAAAGCGTCGTAGGCCCATTCATATGTAAAGGAGGAAGAGGCAGAAGATGTTGCCATTGTCATGGTAGTCATAGCAATGATAAAGCTTCTTGAGGATGAGCAATCGGGAAAAGTGAATATTAGAGATACATAGAAATTTAGCTGAGCAATCAGGAAAACCGAAGTCAGACATTTGCAATTGCAGGATCATTTCCTTGTTCCCACCGCTGAGTAGACTTCTCTTTAAAAATTGCATGTCCACAAATTTTCTATTTCATATATATGAGAGAAAGACCTTTTTATATGATATCCTTCTTTTTAATATGAGAGAACGGCCTTATGTATTAATCAATGCAAAAGGAAAACAATGAAGTTTATAGGCGGTTTCTACTAGCTGACGAAGTAAGAAATGAGACCCCTCTTAACTGGATCAATAAAACATATCTACCAGAGAATTGAGTAGGAAATAGTAATTACGGCTCTTGAGAGTACTTTTCTCAAATCTGATCACATATCTCCTGGGTTTGAGCTTGAAATTCCTTGATCGTTGAAGTTGTCAGTGTTTGATCAATTTTACTAGTACAATGATGTGATTCTTTATAAACCACCCTGGTATTCTCAAAAAGTAGTTTGTTTACTGGAAACCAGAGAGTAAGGTAGTTTTGTTTTCATAAAAATATGGTTCAGTGATTCAGTGATGAAATTGTTTTAAACCTGCTATAAAATTTACTGCACATTTTATTTGTTAGAGCATTATTGCATCAACTTCATCAGTAGTGAAGAAAATTCAAGTCAAAGTCAAATTGCCAAATACTTATCATTGTATAATACTGGAAATTAAAAGAAGTTAAGATAATCTTCAAGGTAAGCTGTAATTCACTAGACAAATATGGTCAAGGTGAAACTTTTAGAAACATAAAAAATATATTTATCCAAACTAGAAAACAGTGAAAGCAAGTTTGGTCACTAGCATTGAAAAAAAAAAATGAAGCAAATTCATATCAGGCAATGCACTTCGTTGCTCAATAAAGTGAAGATCAAGAAGACTCTTTGACCCTAACTAGATTATATACATTTGGAAGCAAATGTGGCAACTAGCATTAAAAAAGTGATTGCAAGTATTTTTGTTACATTCTATGTACACAGCAGCATCATGGTCTTTCGTCCAAGTCAAAGAATTTCACAGCATCTGCCATATTAGCAATAACCACAGTTATAGCTGCAAAGAGGTGAGAACCAAAATGACCACATTTATATAGCTGCAAAATAACTTGAAATTTTGTAGTAAGACCATTAACACACGCACTTATCAACCCATTAAATAGGTGATATGTGATCAGATGTGGTAGTGGTAGTGAGAACAGTAATGTTAAAATTATGATGCAGAGTGTTTAGTACTTTACATCCTAGAAAACTAACAATTCTTGTCCTGATGATATTTCCTTTGTTGTTTCTTTTCTTAATCGATGGAGGTGGGAATGCAGCAAAAGAAGGGGACCAAGTCCTTTATACTAGCAGTTTCTTCAGGCATAAACTTGGATTTCAGATTCTGTCTAATCTATTTTGTTGTCAGCAGGTTCTCTTAATTTCATTTTTGCCTTTTGCTATTGAGCTTCATTCCATTTTTTTAATTGAATCAATTCTGTAGTAAATTTGTGGCTAATTATCATCATTAATAGTGTATATCATGATGGGCCAACACCTTGAACCAAAACAAGGAAAAGTTGGCACTTGGCAGTAACAGGAAGGAAGAATAGAAACTCCAGGAAATTTAATTTCATATTTGTGAAGTATTTCCTGATAATTCTTTTTCGCTTTGCCCTGATCACGGTTTTGTTGAGTTTCTGAGCGTTTGCACTACATCAGTCACAATACCTCTTGGTTTTGGTGGTGTTATCATGCATAATCTGTTACAACTTAAAACATTCATGTTTGTAAGTTTTACTCCATCTTTTACATCTGACCTGCAATGGATAAGACTTGGTTGGGATGTGCCTTTCTAGACAAAAGTTCAGGGCTTGAATCAGCATGATAAGCGTTAGCATGTTACTTAAATTGAGATCCATGCTTTCAGCATAGTTTATTCATCAGAGAATGCTACTGCAGAAAAATATGCTACACAATACAAATAAGCTATTGCAGAAAAATATGCTGCATAATAAACATGTAATATTGTAATATAATAAATTCAAGATGCTTAGGATTGAGATTTGAGAATATATTGCTCTGTCGCCTAAATCAATTCTAATTAGAAGATAGCTTAATTTTGAAAAGTGTTATCCTTTCATGCAGTAGGTTTATTTTTAAAATTGTCAAATAATGAGATCATTCATACCACATTGATCACATCCATCCAGTTCCTTAATTCTGACTCATATTTAAACTAATACAAAATAGACCTCTATTTCACTTGGAAGCCAAGTTCACTAACATGGTCATCATAATAGTACAAAAGCATCATCTATGCAAGCAAAATTCACATTTCTTTTTTTTTTTTTCAATCCTAGAATATGGGTCCTCCTTTCTGATTTCAAAATACTAATGAAGGTCATGTGAATGTCCCACACTGGATCAGAAATTAATGCATAACAAATGCACATCCATATAAGCCTCTGGGAGAAAGAAAATAAATTATGGTACCTGTTTCAAATTATTAGCAGTGATCATGCAAATGTACTCCCATCCTCTTCACAACTGTTGTTGTGCTATATTCAACAAATGAAATCTCATCCATCCACAATATTTAGTCTTTCTTATCCAGGAAAACAGAAATATGTCCCACCACTCTTGTGCAGTAGGTAGATATTTTAATATTAGCACACCACTTAAAGTCATTTTAGACCAAGAATCAAATTTCTGCGAAGGGAAACAGGATAACAATAAGTATTAGTACTAACTGCTTGAGGGACATTGGAAACGGAGGAAATAAAGTCTGACAGTTGTAGTGCTTTAGACTACACCCTATTTCCTTGATGATACTGATGAGTTAAATTTAAAGTAGCATATTATAATACACTGCAATGAGAAAATGCAAATTACATTGGAACCCACTGCTGTAGCATCTTTTTCTGTAGCACAGGAAGAATTTATTTATATTTATTCATGTTCCGTAACAGATTATACAACAGAAAACATTTATATCAAGAATTTGCTCTGCCGGGCCACATATACATTTATATAGAGATCAAAGTAATTTGTTCAGCTGTAAAAGAGTTAAACCCTCTGATATGGATCCTCTGTCAACAGTTAGGGACTGTGGTGCCAAATCTCATGAATTTGTTCAAGAATGATGAATATATGAATCAATGAAAGTTGAAAGATATTAGGTGTACGCAGAAATGTTCTTGAGGAAGCAACAGCAGAGTCAAAGGAAAAATACAATTCTAAAGAACACATCCTTGATGAAGCAGAGTTGACTTTGCTTCAAAAGAAAATATGCATGTAAAATTTTCTATTTCTAATAAGACAATTGTAAACAGTTTTTAAAGATAAGAGAGAACAGGCCATGTTGCCGATTGATACTTCTGCATCTATATATCTATCTTAATGAAACTCAATAAAATTTTCCCGTCAATTTTTACAGTCTTCACAGGTTGAGACTCATTAGTCTTTATAAATTTCAAGATTAGAAAGATAAGAAATTCATGGAATGAATATATTTCCTTTTGGCAGACTTTCATGAAGTGTCAAATAAATCATGATCACACATTTTGAATTGAGTATGACCTACATTACAAACCTCATGAAATACTGTGTAGGAGAAAAGAACATGCAGCTACCACATTGTCCTAATGCCTCTCTGTAGGTACTATTGGATTTGTAAAATGGACATCTGTGCTTGTTTGTTGCTCCTGTACATGCACTCCCACCCGATACACAAATTTTCTTGCCTCATCATGCACAAATGAAATCTCAGCTTGGTTCCATCCATTCTCAATATTTAATCTTTCAATTTCACCATCAAATTTACAGCTTTCTAGTTTGAGCAGCAGATCAAAAAGAATTATATGATCTTTTACATAAATTTGATAATCAGGTAAAGCAATACTTGGGAACTGTAGTATGCCATTAATGGTCAGGTCGAACATACAACGGTCAAGAAAAGTTCCAAAAACACAAACAGTTATCTTTGGGAACTTGTTACGGAACCAGAACCGGAGATATGATCCCATGCGACTGTGGTCGAAGCATTTTTGGATATTTGATTGTGATCCGGGGAAACAGAAATATTTGCTCCCAGTCTCGTGCAGTGTCTGTCAATCACATTTTATTAGAAGAGGCTGAGGTTGGCATTTCCGAAAAGAAAGTGTTAATTGAGCATCTTAAACAAGTTGTCCTATCAAAAGGGAGTTGGCTATCTTTTTCATGATGTTTTTATTTTCTCTGAATTACTATGAGTAAGGATGAAAACATAGATAAGATACCTTTCTCAGTAACATTTCTCTTGAATCAGAATTCAATGATGTGCACTTTTCACCTGAAAATATTTCTATGTTTGGTGGAAGCCCTTCAATTACTCGAAGCTCCTTGCACTCATCCACGTCAAGTACCCTCAAAGAGATATAATCACTAATCAATGATGGAAGGACTTCAATATTGCTACGGTATAAGGATAATTTTTCTATGTTTGGCGGCAACCCTTCAATTGCTCGAAGCTCCTTGCATTCATCCAGCTTAAGTATCTTCAAAGATATACAATTAATGATTGATGAGGGAAGGACTGCAATATTGCTATGACTGAGGGATAGTGTGGTCACACAGTGCAGGTAGGGAAGAAGTGTAGTAAGAAATTCGTTTGTCAGCTTGCAATGGGAAAATGTAACCGATCTCATAGTTGAGGGCATTGTTTCTGGCTCTTGATCTTTGCCTCCCCGTACTTGTCTAAGTCCCTCACAATGGTTAGCCTCAAAGGCTAACTTTTGCAACATAAAAATACTACTTGGTAGTTTACATAGCATTTTGCATCCATTCAGAGTAATTGAGTAGAGCCGAACAAGATTTCCAATTGAAAAAGGCAATTCTCTTATGGAGCTACCATTCAAAAAAAGGAACCTCATTTTTTCCATCTTCCCTAAAATTTCAGGAAAACTCTCGAGACTTGCACAATTAACAAGGGTCATGGACCAAAGAGAAGGTAAGTTGATACCACTAGGAAGAACCCTTAGACTGGTGCATTCACTGAGATTCAAATATTCAAGTTTGTTAAGGAATCCGACTGAATCATGAACTTTAACTAAATTTTTACAATTATAAAGAATCAATTGCCTTAAAATTGGTGCTCCAGACAAGTCAGGTACTTGTTTTAATGATTGACAATGCCTCAAATTTAGTTCTGCCAAGGAGTTAAATTTCTGCAAAATGTAAACCATCACTACGATTAATTATTTCTTGAATTATTAACTGCTACTTATTAATAATCCATACCAAAATAAATATCAATGAAACTAGCAACTATACATACCATGATCAGTTGCTTCTCAAAAGTACAAAAACTCATAGACAAGTCCAACAGGGCAAGTTGTGCTGGATTAAAATCTGCCGGCATTGATGGTGCAGGATATCCATGCCACTTTAGCACTCTTAAACCTTTTGGGAGATGATTAGGTGCGGTAGAAAAATCAACATTTTCTATTACTAGTATTTTGAGGTTCTTCATCTTCTTAAATGCATTCCCATCCCACTGCACTTCATTATTTTTGAGAAAGCGTAGGACAATGATCTCAATTTTATTAGATCCCTTCAAGCAAAAAGAACTAAATTTAGATAGCAGTAACAAATTTTGGGAACATAAAATTGGAAGGTCTTTTTAGGAATCAGATTTTTCAAGATGCATTCATTTGAAAATGAAAAATCATATGGAAGGACACAAGAAGCCCGGTACAGTTCACATACCTCGTTCTCTTCAAAAACATGCAGGATATCTTCAGAAAACCATAATCTACTACGGTTACCAGGCATTGAGGGTGATTCCATACGCACAATTTCCCTACCCATATCTTCAATCAGATCATGCATTTTCACACAATATCCATCAATTTTTACGAGACATTTATCAATCAACACTCCAATAGCATGGTCTGGAGCAAAGCGGCGACCATTTAGCAATATATTTACAACATAACTTAGTTTGTATCCTTTGAAGAAGCAAGCGATGTCCAAAAAAATTTCTTTCTCAAATTCCTTTAGGCCGTCAAAGCTTACTTTTAGGATTTCTAGAATATTTTCATGTTGAATTCTTTGATATATATCTAATGCTGATGCCCATTCCATCATTGTTTTTCCAAATAGGTCAGAACCTATTATTTCAAGAGACAAAGGAAGACCATTAGAATAAAGTGTTACTCTTTCAGAAATGTCTCTGTAACCGGGATTAATTTCTTTTCTTTTGAAAGCATTCCAGCTAAACAATTCAAGGGCTTCTTCGTAGCTTAAATCCTCTACTTCATAGGTTCTCTTAACACCATGAGCATGTAGCAAATGTTTATCCCGTGTGGTTATAATAATTCGGCTGCCAGAACCGAACCAGTCAAGCTCACCAGCAAGGGCATCTAGTTGCTTCAAATCATCAACATCATCAAGAATCAAAAGAATTTTTTTTCGACTTAGCCTTCTTTTAATTGTTGGAATTCCTGATCTCACACTCCCTAGTGTAATGTCTTTCTCCTCAAGTAAATTTAAAAGAAGTGTCTCCTGAAGTTGAACCAATCCATGCTTCATCGAATTTTCTCTAACATCAGCAAGAAAACAGAGACTCTCAAATTGGTCAGCAATGAAATTGTATAGGGCACATGCAAGTGTTGTTTTTCCTATACCGCCAACTCCATAAATTCCTACCATGTGAACCCTATCATTTGATTCAACATCTAGCAGCAAGTTTACTTTTTGCACTCGAGACTCCAACCCAACTGGGTACTTAGCAACATATAAAGGGACCCGATGAATCCTTTTAGTGACCTCTTGAACTATCTTCCCAATGAATTCGTATTCATACCTGCTCAATTACACAACTTAAGTCTAAAAAAGTAAGAATTAAAAATAAGCCAATCAAAACCATGCCTTTTTGATAGACTAAATAGAATCCAAATATCAAACATATAACACCACACACATTTATTTAACTTTTTGATAGAGAACAGGTTAGAAGGAGCGGCCAATGACTCACCCTTGTTGTTGGAAATGCCAGCCAGAGATATTAGCTGCACTATGCAGAGCAGACCTCCATTCTTTCACCTTCCCCTGATCATTGATTCTTCTTTCATGCTTGGCTAGTGCTTCTGCATAATGCCCTTTCTGATGACGCACATCAGACGGATCAACTTGATAAAAAATTGGCCAAACTAATCTGGACCTGTGTTTTATGAGCTCCATGATCTTCACAAGTTCTTCCAAACAAAAAGTAGATGATGCATAGTTTTCTGAGAATATCACAATGGCAATTCTAGATTCTTGGATTGCCGTCATGAGAGCTGGTGTGATTTCTTCTCCTTTTCTTGAGCTCTTGATCATCAATGAAGGTTTTGATTCCCTTTTCATGCAGAGCATTGTAAAGGTGTCCAGTAAAACCAGTGCGGGTATCCTCACCTCTAAAACTGAGGAAAACATCATAGGTCCATTCATAGGCAAAGGAAGAAGATGCTGGCTTTGTCATGTTGGCTACAGGAAAAATAAAGATTATTGAGGAGGAGAGAGGGATGTAGAAATTTGGCTGAACAACATTTTCTTCCAGACAATGACAAACTATTTTTTAATATTAACTATTAGATCTAAATATTGGTTTTATTTTTATAACTCTTTATATTATAGTTTTTAACTTTTTAATATGAAACGACCATCTTATTTTAATATGCGAGAATGGCCCTGTATACACGATATATTACGATCAAGAGAAACGGTGAGTGAGGAAAACACAGAGAAAAAGAGTAACAATGAAGTTTCTTCGCGGTTTCCGCTGGCAGCATAAAGGAAACTGGGACCAATAAGATGCATCATCCACCCTTAAAATACGGTGGTAACAATAAAACAGTTTTTTGGTCTGCGTTGAAAAAAGTGAAACACAAAGGAACCTCGAAAATTCAGAACATTAACGGTCTGGATTGGTTGCTATCCGATGGACCCTTTTTTATTAATGATTTTATTGGTTTATTTTAAAATTAAAATATATTTTGACATTATTCTTTAAAAAATAATTTAAACTCAATCTCAAATAAAATATTTAATAAAAAGAAAAAAATGATTAAGATAGAAACAAAAACTATTTTTTAATTAAGAGACATATTGCATGGTTACAATATACTTGAATTTTAAAATGAGGGTTGGCATTGTACCTTGTAAACAAGATAAATTACCCAGATCCATTATTGATAGATACTCAAAATAAATAATATTTAGGTTGGTCAAAAAAATAATATTTAGGTTATATAGAAAGAAAATTCAATAATTTTAAATGAAGTAACAATAGCTTAATGGACAAAGTGTTTATGTTTTAACTCAATAGTTAAAGGTTGAACTCCTTTGTACCACAATAAGAGTACTGGATCATAAACATGTATTGTTGGGGATATAAGAGTGATGGGTGCGTTTTGATGTAGAAAGTGACTATGTTTGGGGTCATTGGGTTATCGCAAATCATTACCTAGTGGTACAGAGATGGAGACCTTTCTTCAATTCAAAGGATATAGACTTCAAGAAGATTGCAAGTTAGGTCCACATCTGTTGCATCACTTGTTGGGCCACTCCCAAAAAGGCCTATTCGAGAGTCCAAGAAACCTAAATGGCTAAATGATTTTATTTAATTTTGCATATAGTTTCTAGAAGCTTTGGCAGTTAGGGTAAAGTTAGCAATGAATGGACTTTATATATTATCCTTTCCTAGATATAAGGAGATATGAATATCATAATTGTTTCTTGTGGTTTTGTTCTTTTGTTTCCCAATAGCTAGTTTAATTATTGGAATAGTTAGCCTATCAATTTTGATGCTTTCATTGACCTCCTCATGCCTCCTAAACCCACCTCTTCCAAGAATCTTGAAGATGTTCTTCAAAGTATTTTTGAGAAATTGGGCCTCCTTCAGACTCAATTTGATAACCACAAACTCACCCAAGATAATCGACATCAATCCTTGCAACAAACCATGGATGCACGTCATGATGCTATGACTACTTTTATGGGTGGTTTATTGGAACAAGTGGCTTCTCTCCAACTCCACACACACCATCAAGGTTCTCCATCAACTAGTTCACAGGTCCCTTCCTCACCCATGACAACAACTTTCCTTACCTCTACAAATAGACCAGTGGTTATCTCTTATTCCGTCCCTATTTCCATTCCTCCACCTACGTCAACCATTGGCCTCACTATACCAATCCCTAATTTTCCACTTAATCCCCAAGTTGGACCTACCTACACTACTAACTCCACTACCTTCCCTATCTCGCCACCATCTTTTCCCACCTTCCCTTTTTTGCCCCATCAGTTTCCCCCACCTTCTAACCACCAAACCCTACGCCTACCTAAGTTGGAGTTGGCCCCTTTTGACGGAGCTGGACCACTCGATTGGTTATTTCAAGCAGACCAATTTTTTCTCTTTTATCAGGTACCTCCAGACCTTCGATTACAAATGGTTGCTTTTTATATGAGAGGGGATGCACTTAGTTGGTTTAAGTGGATGTATCATAATCATCAGCTCTCTGATTGGAACACTTTTGTATGAGCTTTGGAGCTTAGGTTTGGCCCTTCTACCTATGAAAACCATCAAGCTGAATTATTCAAACTCCGCCAGCAAGGGTCTGCCACTGATTATCAGGCTCAATTTGAAAAGCTATCTAATAGAGTTATTGGCTTACCCCCTGATATGTTGCTCAACTATTTTATTTATGGTTTATATCCTGACATTAGACATGAGTTGGCCATCCTTCACCCCACTCATATTTCCCAGGCTATTGGCTTAGCTAAATTAGTGGAATCCAAGCTCAAGGATTTTAGAACCCGTACTCCACGTGTGACCACCCCTATTCCAACCCCAACCTCTCTAGCCAATGTTTCTAAGACCCCATCTCCTCAACCTAACCATCCCCATTTTCCAATTAAACGACTTACCCCATCCCAAATGCAAGAGAGGCGTGCCTTAGGCCTTTGTAATAATTATGATGAGAAATTTACTCCAGGACATACATGTACCTCTAGCCGTTTCCTATTACTTCTAGCTGACGATGAGTTTTCAACCCTGGACTCCCCCTCTGATCCTGAACATGCCACTAACCTAGATTCCTCCTCAGAAGCCATAAATTTTCACCTTTCCCCCCAAGATCTAACTGGACAACCATCCCCCCAAACACTGAAATTCCAAGGCTTTATTTCTGGCCTACCTGTCCGGGTACTTATTGATTCTGGGAGCTCCCATAATATCTTGCAACCCCGTATTGCTTCCCACCTCAAACTTGTGACCCAGCCTATTCCTGCATTTCCTGTGATAGTGGGCAATGGAGCTCACATTGTTTGTTCTGGCCTATGCCCTCAAGTCCCCCTTTCTATTCAGGGGCATGACTTCTCTATTTCCTTCTATTTATTGCCAATTGAAGGGGCTGATATTGTCTTGGGTATTGAATGGTTACGAACCCCGGCCCTATCACTGCTGATTTTACAGTCCCTAGCATAACCTTTTCCCATCATACCCAAAACATTACCCTCTCTGGAGAACCCAATACTTCTTTAACCCCCTCCATTTACTCCTAATTCTGCCACTTAGTACACACATATTCTATTGTATCTTTTCATCTCCTTACTTTCCAACCTATCTCCACACAGTCACAACCACCAGACTCACTAGACCCTTCTTATCCTTCCCTTGCCAACTTACCCCTAGCCATTTCCCAGGTTATCTTATCCCACACCCCTATTTTTGCTAAACCTCAAGGTCTTCCCCCTCCTAGATCCCATGACCATCATATCCCTCTTCTCCCAAACACTCCACCTGTTAATGTCAAACCCTACAGATACCCATATTTTTAGAAAAATGCTATGACCTAATTAATCCATGAAATGCTACAGGATGACATCATAACCCCTAACAGGAGTCCTTTCTCTTCCCTTGTCCTGTTAGGGAAAAAAAGGATGTCTCCTGGCATTTTTGTGTCGATTATCGCGATCTCAATGCTATCACCGTTAAGGATAGATTTCTTATTCCTACAAACTACTGGATGACTTGGAACTGCCATAATTTTCTCTAAAATTGATCTTCGCTCAGGTTATCACTAGCTTAGAGTTCACCCCCCAGACACTCACAAAACAACTTTTCGTACTTGGGAAGGTCATTACAAATTTTTAGTTATGCCATTTGGTTTAGCTAACGCCCCAGCTACTTTCCAGGCCGCTATGAATGATCTCCTTAAACCTTTTCTCAGACGGTTTGTTTTAGTTTTCTTTGACGACATTTTAATTTACAGTCCTTCCTAACAGATCATGTTCTTCATTTAAATTCTGTTTTATCTCTGTTAGCTACTCACAGTTACTATGTTAAATTATCCAAATGTACTTTTGCTACTCCTATGGTGAATTATTTAGAACACACTATCTCCTCTAGTGGTGTAGCACCAGACCCAGATAAAGTAAAAGCTATTCTTGAATGGACTTTGCCTCTTTCTCTCTCGACCCTGCGCGGGTTTCTCGGCCTCATCGGTTTTTATCATAGATTTATCAGATAGTATGCCGCACTTACCGCTCCTCTCACTGACATGTTACGTGGTTCACAGTTTACATGGAATATAAGAGCTACAGAGGCATTTCAAAAATTAAAAACACAAATCACTACTGCTCCTATCTTGGCCCTTCCCATTTTTACAAAGCCATTCATGGTTGAGACAGATGCTTCAGCAATTTCCATTGGTGTAGTTCTTCACCAGGAGGGTCATCCTCTTGCCTTCTTCAGCAAGCGCCTCTGCCCATGCATGTCCATTGCTTTGGCCTATGTTCACGAGATGTATGCTGTCACCGAGGCTGTTAAAAAATGGCGTTAGTATCTACTAGGTACCCATTTTAAAATCATCACAGATCAGCAAACTTTGAAATACTTCTTGACTCAGAATATGTAGACCCCAGATCAACAAAAATAGACCAACAAACTTCAAGGGTATAGTTTCGATATTGTGTACCGACCTAGTCCTCACAATCATGTAGCTGATGCACTATCAAGGATTTATTTTGATGACTCCCTGTTACTCCTCACCATTTCTTCAATTGTTCCAGATCTCCTCCGCACTCTGCAATGATATTACTCAGAAGACCCACATGGAAAAAAATTATTTTAGTAGACCTGGGAAGACAACTCACAATTTCAAATTCAGAATGGGTTACTCACTGTCAAGAACAAAATTTTTATACCTCAATGTCTTGATCTGCGACCAACCTTGTTGCAAGAATTTCACTCTACTCCTATTGCGGGGCACTCTGGATTGAAACCCAATTTGGCTTGCCTGGCTACCTCTTTCTCTTGGCCTGGTATGTAGAGGGATGTCAAAACCTTTATCAAGAATTGCCAAGTTTGTCAGTCTGCCAAATACGAATCAACTAAAAATAAGGGCGTTTTATAACCATTACCCTTACCTTCAAAGGTTTGGAAGGATCTATCCATGGATTTCGTGACTTATCTCCCAACTTCCATGGGCCATACCATCATCTAGGTGATTCTTGATCGATTCACCAAATCTGCTCATTTTCTGGCTCTCCCAACCCATTTCATAGCCTCCAATCAAGGCTACCGATTCGCTGTGGAAATTTGTCGTCTACATGGTATTCCGTCCTCCATCGTTTCTGATTGTGATCCTCTTTTTCTCAGCACATTCTGGAGACAACTGTTCAAGTCACAAGGCACCAAATTAAAATTCAGTATGGCCTATCACCCCGAAATTGATGGACAAACGGAGGTTTTAAATTGAACTTTAGAAGGGTACTTACGTTGTTTCTGTGGGAATCAGCCTAGAACTTGGTTCTGTTTCCTTCACCTAGCAGAGTTCTAGTATAATACTACTCTCCATTCGGCGATTGGAATGTCCCCATTTAGAGCCCTATATGGTCGAAGCCCTCCTTCAATCCTAGATTTCGTTCAGGACATGGTCACTGTACCCTCCTTAACAGAAGCCCTCCATGAATGTCACCTGATTCTTAAGTGTGCCCGTGAATCTCTTCTACGAACCCGACAGCAGATGGTTGTATTTGCATGTTGTGAATAGGTTTTAATAATGACAAGTGCACAAGAACAAAAAGAACACTATTCATGGATCAAAAACAAATGCATACACAAAAGGATTTGATAAGTTCAAATCAAACACCAAGAAACCATGAAGATCATGCTTCCAGAGAATCAAGAAAGTAATGCATAAGGATCAAGGAAAGGAACCATGACTCAAAACGTTTCAAGAAAACATAAAAAAATGGAAAAACACCAAACAACATTGCTTGAATCGATTCACACACATATAAATCGATTCAGAGGCCTGGAAGTCCCAAAATTCTCAAAATAGAATGGCCTGAATCGATTCACCAAAGCTTGAATCGATTCACACGAATCTGAAAGCCCAAAAATGCCAAGTCAGAATGCCTTGAATTGATTCAGAAGCGTATGAATCGATTCAAGTAGTGGGAAACACCATTAAAAAGACATTTCTAGTGGGAAACAGAGACCCATACTCTATGGCATGTGTGAGGAAGAACCTAGAGCTCATTTGCAATGGCTAGAAGCTCTCCAAGTCCTATAAATGCACCATTGATTCAAGCTACAAAGATATATCAAGGAGAAATCATTCCTAACTTGTATTTGTACATTGTGAGTTCAATTTCCCTGGTATAGTTTCATTGTTCTGAAACTTTAAGCTAAAATTTGTATATCCTCTCTTCCTGAGAGTCACTAAATTTGTGAGAGCTTTCAATTGCTTATCCACTCTATTGAGAGAGTTAATTGCTTGTAAACACAAACACCAAACACCAAGTTTCACTCTAGGTTGAGTGGTCACAAAGGTTGGGGTTCAACCTTTGGGTATTGAGAGTTTGAGAGATTGGGTGGGTTGCCCTTGTGCTAGTGAGGATTGAGTTCTTGAGTATGGAACACTAGGAAGCTGCAATTTCTCATAGCTTGTATCTCTAAACTTCAATAGTGAAAATCCTTCAAGTGAGTTGCTTGAAGGCGAGACGTACACCGGGTTAGTGGAACTCGTTAAATCGGTTTACAAGCCTCTCTTCCTTACTCTCTTGCATTTACATACTGCATTTTACTGGGACACTGTCTTGATTGTGATTGCATTGCTTAAATTTGGTTAATTTGACTTAGCTAAAACTCTGCACACCAAGTGTTTGATAAATTGCTAAAGTAACTTCTGTACATATTTCTACCTTAGTTCTTGCATCATACTCATTGTCTCTTGTATATTATTATCTAGTGTGAAAAGGAAATCAAGTTCCAAGGCATTCCAAGTGAAATTTTTAAACACTCAATTCAGCCCCCTTGAGTATTGAGGCCACTTGAATAATAATGGTTACTCAAGCGAATGCTCATCGGTGAGATGTTTCCTTCAAGATCGGCGACTATGTGTGGCTTCGACTCCAGCCCTATCGGCAAGGCTCTCTTGTTCGTCGCCCCTCACAAAAGCTTGCTCAAAGATTCTTTGGCCCTTTTTCTATCCTGCGTCGTGTTGGGTCGGTGGCTTATGAACTCGCCTTGCCATCCCACTCTAAGCTTCACCCAGTTTTCCATGTCTCAATGTTGAGAGCCTTCCACGTTAAAACTCACCCTCCACATTTAAGAGATTTTTTAGTTTCCCACTCTCTCCCTCGAGATTCTCTTTCTGAATTAAGTCCTCAAGTTTTAAAATCTTTAAAGTCCTCTGACTCTCCACTTCCCGATTCCACTTTTTCTCTGCCCACCTCTCTATCGTCCGATCCGCACAAGCTCTAATATGTTTCTTCTGCACCATTGGATCCACCGACAGTTCTACCACATCACGTGACCACTTCAGATGCTCTCCAACTAGATCCACTTCCTTCAGTTTCCCTAGTTCCAGATGGTTCAGTCAACCTGAGCCCTGAGGACATGGCCCATCTCTATCCGGGAAGCAATGTTGCATCACCTGTTGGGCCACTCCCAAAAAGGCCCATTCGATAGTCCAAGAAACCTAAATGGCTAAATGATTTTATTTAATTTTGCACCTAGTTTCTAGAAGCTTTCGCTGTTAGGGTAAAGTTAGCAATGAATGGACTTTATATATTATCCTTTCCTAGATAAAAAGAGATATGAATATCATAATTGTTTCTTGTGGTTTTGTTCTTTTGTTTCCCAGTAGCTAGTTTAATTATTGGAAAAGTTAGTCTATCAACATCCTCGACCTGTCTATGGAGCTGTATGACAAAGGCTTCTTATGGAGAAAGGAAAACAATTGGGCATAATGCTCTGAGTGGATCAACCTATTTCTATCCATTCAAGGGAATAAGTTATATTTATTTTCTACATGATAAAATAAGCAAGGGAAAAATGGACAAAAACATCATTTGGGAGAAACTGGAGTGGGCAAAAACATTAGCTAACTTTGGAGTCGTGGATACCTTTATGGAAATTGATTTAAAGATGTCCTTAGCTTGAGGAAGGTTTAGAAAGACCAATATAGCTTGAAGTTCAAGATAACTTTTAAAGAGAGACCAACGTTCTGTTCCACACAAAGAATGTATTTTATTTGTCACTTTAGCTACTTGTATAATTATTTTCTTGCTTTTATTGAATATTTTAAAGTTAAACTGATAAGCAAAATTAAATATAGCAACAATTATTAACATAGATTTGGAAACTAAACGAAAATCTATGAATTACTTGTCTCGATTTATATCAAAAAGAAGTATAATATTGAGATATCTCTTTGAACTGGAATACGTTAAACCATAAATCATGAACTCTTGGTGTTATAAGCAATAAATAGTAAGGTTATTCCCCTCTGTTTTCTTCTATTAAACATATTTTAAAGAAACGAAATGCGTGTATCTGTACTATCTATACTATCTACACACAATTAGGCATAATGTTTCCATATAAAATTCTAAGCAGTTCCGTTATTGTAGCATACACAATTGCAACCTAGGATACCAGGCACAAATATCAGCACTATATAGTAGCATTATTACATCACATTCATATGCATGCAACCATACCAGTATAGTATTCCATATTCATATTACATCACATTCATATGCACATGCGCACACACAAATACTACCATGACAGTATAGTATTCCATATATTTATCTAAATAAAATAAAATAATTAATTACTTGGGTCAAGTTGGAATATGAATTCAGAAAGTATATCCCATCCATTGTCTCATGAACACAACAAAGATTTCAAGGTACCAATATATGCTGAAAACTAGGAGTGTAATCAAAAGAATATACTGAACAAAATGTTACCTTTCTTAGCCTGTAGGAGGGCACGACTAGTGTATTCCCCGGACTCAAACATTTTATCTATGGACACAAATTCAACCACATTAAGCCAACAATAACAAATATTGATTACTCTGTAAAACATTGTTATTGAATTTGACACATTGCATGATTTGAAAAGGTTTAAGGTACTAGAAATGAATAGAGAAGCGGACGCCAACGTGGCTAGGAGGAAACAACAGAGAATGGGTAGGGAAATGCACCTTGAAGGGGAGACGTCCTATCAGAGGGAGGACCTATCAGAGACAAGCTTCAGTGGGTGCTTCGAACGCAGGCCATAGCTGTCAGAGATAGACGATGGGAAATAGAAGGTTAGGGGAATATAAAGGTGGTGTTTAGTGACGGGGGAGGAGATTTTTAGAGACAGGGGAAGAGTTGTTCTGAGTTCGGAGGGCGAGGGAAATAGGAAATAGAGAAGGAGTTGTTCGGAGGGTGAGGGAGAAAGGAGATGGAGGCTAGGGCAAATGATTAGGGAAAAAGGTGCGCTCGAATAACATTTCAACTTTAGTGACGACCACACTCTATCGCTAATCACGTCATAATTCTATTTGTAACTTATCCACATGGACCAACATCACCGACAGTTTGACCACATTCATCGCTAATTTTATTAAGCGACGACCTTAGCGACAACCAGTTTCCCAAACCCGTTAGCGACGGGGTAAGGCCCCGTCGCTAAATACATTGGAGAGAATCCTCAAAAGGAGGGATGTTAACTAAGCAACGGTACTAGCGACGAGCTATTTTCCATACTACTTAGCGACAAACTAATTGGTATCGTTGTAAATCTTGATTTTAGCGATGGAGAGTGTCGTCACTACTGTGGGCGCCAACAAAAACATTTGGAGGGAAGCCAAAAAATTGGATTAGGGAAACTTAGCGATGGTTTCAGTGACAAATAATAGTTGTTCTTTTAGTCAGTTTTTTTTAATAGTGACGGGAATCCATCCGTCACCACAATAAAAAAATTTAGGATAGCGACGTAGAAGACCCGTGACTAATATTTTGCTGCCAACAAAAAACTATGGAGGGAAAACAAAAAAAGGAGGGAGGGAACTTTAGCGACGTGGTGTCATGTAGTGACGATTGTAGCGATAGATTTTTGTAATTTTTAACGATGGGGTCCTGTTGGTCACTGATTTGGTGACTAATTTTCTTTTCAAGGTCCCTTTTTACATTACGGTCGCTAATTCGGCCGTTAATTAACGATGACATGTGTCGGTCACTAACTTGAAGTAGCTATCAGAGGTTTTTTTAGTAGTAAGTAGATGATGAAAATAAATAATGAATTAATAATGTTGAACAGCTATTTATATAAATTATAATTAACTCTAATACAACTTAAAGACATTACTCATTAAACTTTATACGTATACTAATTTCGTTAGATTTTGCTGTTCAATATAAATGGTTAAAAAATATTTTAAAAAGTTAATGAATGGAAGTTAGCTAAACAATAATTCATAAAAATTCCCTAAACAATTAAAAATTTACTAAACTTTAAAGAATATCATAAAATGAATATGGACTCCTTAATGGTTAATAATAAAAGATACAAAAAGGTAATATAATAAAATTAATTACCATAAAAATTACTTGGAATTCCTATTTGAGTGTCATCTTCATTGTTCACAGTTGAAAAATCTATACACATTGAATCTATTTGGAGTTATATATATACTAAATATCAAAAAGTAATGTTGGATGAACAATATGAAGTATACTTTTACCTTCATATTCTCCTTGAAAAGAAGGAAGGCCATCAACATTTAGCTCTAACATGAAATCATGAGCATTAGGAGCTATAAATATTTTGGGTTTAAAATTAGAACGTCATATTATTTTAACTCCATAGGAAAATATTAACAAAAAAATTAATGAAAACGGATAAACAAACCTTCAATATCAGCAATTGGATTTTCAATACTAGAAATAATGTTTTTAGGTGTCAAAGTTGGAGCCAACAATTCATCCAAAAATGAATTGACCTTTAAACTATCAATTACAGCAAAATGTTGTATGACATGTTTCCCTAAATCAATTCTTCAGTTGTTTAAAATTACTAACATAATGATTGAAATTTAAACTATGAATGGAGAAAAAAAAACCAAAACATTCTAGTAAAGAGACAATTTAAAACAAAAAGATAAGTAGTTAACCAATTTATATTTGAAGCAAAGTAACATGAGGAGGCTGTATCAAAGACAACTAAATGCTGACTTGATAGTTGAGACTTCTTTGAACAATGTACTATTTTAGTAAGACAAATATAATAAATGAATACAAAAAATTATTTTGATTAACTTTTTGAGTTAGACACCTGAGAATGAATAATAAATCACACAAATTACCTCCAAAAGTATCAATGAATGAAATTTGTGGAGTTTGGGAATGTTTCTATTTCTTTCTGAAATGGTTACATCTAAAAAACATTAAGAGACATCTTAAAAAGTGTAAATTAGGTTAGGATCTTATAAGAATGAATGACATTGTCAGGCTGCATATCATTAGTTATGTTTGAAAATAGGGTTCTAATGAGGGTCAAATCATCTATACTTGTTGGCATGTAAGAAAGGACAGATGTGTTCCCTATAGAAAGAAATTAGTGAGCCTTATTGATATGAAAAACAAAATAATTACACATTATCTATGAAGGAGACTCTATGATGAATAAAAGAAAATATGGCAAAAAGGGAAATACATACTACTTCCATTTCAAATTTATATTTATAACATATATTTCTTTACCTTTCATAATCACTCCTCCAAAGGACAATATAGGTCCTTCATTATTTTTTCTTCGAGAAACAATTTATCCTCATATGTTTGAATAAATCACATTGACCACATAACACATAATATTAAATTTATTGCATTCAACGTTCTATACAAGGTAAGTTTTCATATCCACTTCTTGTATAAATATTGCTAATAAAATTACCTCCAAAACTATCCCTGCATGAAATCTTTCCTGTTTCCCCATGTTTTTGTTTCTTTCTTGAAATGGTTACTTCTAAAAAACATTAAGAAGATACATATTTGAAAGTATGAATTAGTTTAGGATCTTATGACAATGAATGACATTGTCAGCTTGTATACCGTTGGTTATGTTTGATAACAAAGTTCTATTGGGGGTCAAATCATCCATATACTTGTTGGTCTATAGGAAAAAATAGAAGTGTTCCCCACAAAAAGAAATTAGTCATCCTTATTTATATGAAAATCAAAATAATTCACATGATCTATGAAGGAGACTCTACGATGAATAAAAGATAATATGGTAAAAAAGGTAATACATACTACTTCCATTTCAAATTTAAATTTTTAGCATGTATCTCTTTTCCTTTCATAATCACTCCTCCTAAGTGCAGTACAGGTAAGTTTTTGTTTCCACATTTTGTATAAACATTGCTTCCATTATCATCTTGACCAGACATTTTAAAAAATCATAGACATAGTGTTAATCTAAATATATGAAACTCATAAAAAGGAATATTATGGAGAGTAATATGAAACTTCTGGTTCTTACCTTGGGAATGTCCATGAACAAAAGTAGAAGAACTAAAGGTGTTCTTCTTATTTTGAATATGCATCGCTCAGTTGAACCTTGCCATTTTTTCTCAATGCTATCCATGGTTCAATATGTCCAACAGATTTATGGTTGAGGAAATAAAAGGCAATGAGATAGTTAAGGTTTGAATTGATAACAAAAGATAATACATTTAAAGGCAATTATTGTTTCGGTTGTATGACACCTTTCATAAAGAATATATAATTATATAGTATTATTATATAGTATTATTATTTGCACTTTTTTAATATGTGATTATTATTTTATATGAATCAGTTTTATTAGTAATTTATAAGTTGGATAAATAATGAGGTAGGTTTAGTTCCAACTTGATCCAAGACCCAAATTATAGATCATTACACATCGCGGGGTAGGGATTAAAAGAAACTTTTAGTTTATAGTTAGAGAGCTATATATGAATTACTAATTGTGTTGTAAATCTACCAATCTGTCTTAGCTTTCTAAATAATATCAAGTTTAGCTTTTAAAAAAATTTCTTAATGTTTTGCTGTTAAGGTATGTCATATTAAGCCCTAAGTTATAAGAAGAGTTGTTGCATGCAAAAATTCTGGATGATTAAAGTTTTTTCATGAAATAGTTAGGTTCAACATTTTTTTACTGATATAGCAGGATAAACAACAAGAAAAATTGACTTTACATATGTCATGTTGGTTAAGGTTGATCCCTTAAATTAATTTAGCTCTCTTGCAATTATAAACTAATTATTATTTATTAATGTTGTACATATATTATTTTTTGATTAGCAACATCAGAAATTATATGGTGGGGATTAGAAGAAAACATATTAACACGAAAACTGATGACATTGAACTTTTAGCATAAGTAAGCACATCGGGGGTTTCGTACATCCAAAAAAATTACTACCAAAATAGCGAACACAATACTTAATATTCTCAAGTAAAAGTAAGGAACCAAAATACCAAACATCATAAAACAACATTCTTTAGGGGAAATGAAAATAATGAAACAAAAGACCACAAATGTTAAACAACTAGTCCATGCCAAATAACTCAAAAACCCAACATCCTAATAGGTTATAGGAATTAAGAACTCGAATTTGATGATTCATCCTAATATTCCTTGGACACCTTACAAACTTTGTTAGATGACTGGAAGTCTAGATCCTTGTTATTCCATTTTAAACACCGAGCATTCCACTCTTGACCAGAATCAAGTTTTTTCAGAGTGAGAAAGTTGGAGATTCCCACATCAATAACTATGTCACATGATTTTAAGATGGTATCCTACTCAACCAAAAAACTGATTTAATGGTACTACAAATTTTATTTTAAATGGAAGACATGAAAAAAATATATTATGGGGAATCCTATACCCTTGCAACATCCAAAGAATTTGCAGTAGTGGTGAGCAACTTAGAATTCCCAATGGAAAAGGAAGACTGTTAAAGTTGAAACAGGATTAGAAAGAGTCATCATAAGAACTCTAATATACATTTTGAAGATTTATAAGAAAAAGAAGACAATCATAAGGAAAGATTATACCTCGCCAACTTTGTATTTTTGTTCAAAGTCCAAAAGGAGATCTGTTTCACCATACATTTTTAATATATTGATGACATGCGAAACCAGTGAGGACGGGTCCAGTAATTTAACCTGTACTTTGAAAACAAGTTTCTCCTTAAGATCAAGTTCTTCAGGGAAGACATTCTTATCTCCTCCTTATATTCCGGTTAGTAACGTAGACACCATCATGTTTTATTTTTCATAAAAAGAATGCATATTTAATATAGAATATATAATCTATATTTGGAAGTATAAAGCACATATAAAAAACTAAAAAATAAAGAAGAAATTACTCTGGTAGCAATTTTTTTGCGATCATCGACAGAAGTATTCAAAAAAAAATTAAAAGCTTCCTTGTCAAACAGAATAAATATGATGTAGATCTAGATTCGTCAGCCACCCTTAGATATATATAGTACCTTAAGAAGACATGGTATATATCTAAGAAGCTAGTCAGTGATGTACCCTAAAACAAAATAGCAGAAGTAAAAAAACAAAGATGTCATTTTCATATACCTCAGAATATATGACAAAAAATATGCATTCTATAATTTTTGTAGAATCATCCTCCTGGACTCCATACACACACTTAACACAACCACAATAACACCAATATATTTTGTTTCAATATCCTTAATCTTTCCAACTGTGTCCATGACAACAAAAATAGAAACATTGATAACAAACTACAATATTTTGTAGTTTAGGCAAAACCAATCTAATCCACAACTAAAAAAATATGGCCTAAACGGCCCAAAGACCACACTTTACACCTTGTGGCTATTGATATGTCTATATACCCAACTTTAAAAAACCTAACATAAAACCGCGACCTATTTTATAATAGACCACGTTTATTCACTGTGAAAATTTTGGGCCATATTTTATTATCCATTATCTTGTGTATATATAATAAGCCACAATTTAACCATGGCATATTCTATAAAAAACAATATTTAGTAAACTGTGGGTATTGTCATGTTGAAAACCATGGCCTAAAAACTTAATTTTAATGCGCAAAAGTTAAAACAATTCGTTCCTAGTCCACCCCTTTCTCATAACCTTTTCCTAATTTTAGTGCATAAGAGTTAAAAAAATTGGCTCCACTCACCCGTAAACCCTTTCCCTCCAAATTGGCTTCCTTCCCTTAAGCAAATCATCATCTGCTCCATGCGGTCCACTTATCTTCTTCTTTCATACGGTCTTATTCTATATTCTCTCTCCAAGCATATTGCTTTGTTCATCTCGTCTTCTCATCCTACGCATAAGGAAGTTTCAGAAATTCCACAAGAAACGCACAAGGATAGACAAGTTTCTATATTCTATGATGAGAATAAAGCCTTTGTAGTGATCTCCAATAAACTGAAAAGCTTCCAAATTATAATAATAGAGGAAAGGAATTTTCATTCTCTATATACTCACCCTACTGTGAATTGTAGATGTGTTGGATCAATACTTTTCTTATTTTATCCTTTTGAATGTGCTTATTGGTAATCGTTAATGCAGTTAAGCTTCTCTGGAGGGTCCTCAGTATTAGAAAGAAGGCTTAAAGCTTTTAAGAGTCACTGACAAAGTTAATGTCACTGAAGATATCAAACCTTTTATTGCTCACAAGAGGTTTTTTACTTCGTTTTTCTTTTAGAAATTGAAAATTGTCACTACTCACCACCTCTCTTTCTATAATTGATCCGAGGTGATAACTAATTTCCTGAGATATCCGGGGTGACATTGTGATAAAGCCACATCATGAAATAACCTACCTACAAGTAGCTCAGATGACATATCTGGGGTCTAAGACTTATGACAACCACAGTTCTAGGATCATTACCCCGGTCTCAATCTGACAACCATACAATTAGTTAGAATCGGTATGGGTTGCCTGTCCTCATAAACATTGTAGCCATAGTAAGTTAGGAAGAATGTCAAATTCATTCCTAAGCTAAGGTAAACACTATAAATATAACTCATTTATTACTGAAGGGGGATCTGATCTAATGGCAAAGGGTTAACTCCGTAATACTTTATTTTTCGTAATCACTATACTGACTTAAGCATCAAAGAATCTTTTACAGGTTCACCTCCGGTGTGGTTCGTTGACTTCAGTATAGATTATAAACATCAATTTCACCTCTTTACTTGAAGAACCTAGGAGTCCCACTGAACCTAGGTGTAAAATACTGTACTCCACTGAGGCGGTATAAAACTGAGAGCTTGAGAGGGAACTACGGTAAAGGTCATAAATCTTGGACACCGGTCAACTCTTGACCCCAGTTCCTGAGTAGAACATTGGCACGCCCAGTGGGACTAGGTAAAATTATAAGTCCCACATCGAAGAAGTCATGGAGCGTGGGAGAAGAGATAAGACTCCAGAGGGGCATGTCCAGAATGTAGCAAAGATATTAGACTACAATGAAGGGATAGTGGAGACCTCTAGGACGGAGTTAAGGACACAGGTAGTGGTGCATCTGGATTCTAGAGATGAGATTATAAGGCAGTTGTGACAGGAGATATAAGAGCTTTGTAGGGAGAACTGGAGTGGAAATTAGAGGCAACAAGATGTTTACGAGCAGCAGGAGCAGTCTTTAACTTATATGTACGATGAGCAAGAATCTACGCACCGAACTGAATAAATGAGTAGCCAGAGAGGGGTGATGCATTACGGAAGAGGAGATGAATATCAGTTCAAAGTACCCTTCACCAGAAGATTAATGAATGTTCCTATCCCCAGGTATCTACAGACACCACGGCCATTGTCCGTTGGGAAATATACAAGGGATTCAAACCCCGAAAGCTATCTAGATGCCTCTATGAATGAGTCTCTATTTCTGGGTGCTGAGGAGGATGTTATGTGTAGGATGTTCTCAAGGATGCTATCTATTGAAGCTCTGGGGTGGTTTAAGACCCTTCCAGCTAGACTTATTGATTCCTGGGATGATATGCCTCATGTGTTTTTACAGCACTTCGTGATGTCTAGGGACGTGCCAAAGACGTCCCATACGCTGGCTTAGATCAAGCAGGGATCTAAAGAAAGTCTTAGAGATTTCTTGAAAAGGTTTTACAAGGAAGCTGCGCTAGTCCTGGGGTTGACGGAAGAAATACAGATACATATCATAGTGGAGGCTTTACAACTGCGGTCACCCTTTGCATTGTCTCTGGCAAAGGGGCCACCTCAGACAATGGAGGAATTTAGAAATAAAGCAGCGAAATACGTGGAAAGAGAAATGCACTTGACAGTTGCCAAACAAAGAAGTACAGATTCAGAAGTAAGAAGACCAAAAAAAAGAGATGTCAAATCAAAAAAAAGGGACCTGGAAGGGATGCGTTCCCAAGGCCAAGAGAAGTAAGAAGCATAAACGTGATGCTATACACCCCGTTGGCTATACGACCTAGTCAAATCCTAAGAAAGGTTGGAATAAGGGGAATGATGGTGTATGGAGTAAGGAAACCAGTTCCAATGAAGAGGTCTGGAAACCCCAATAAGTACTGTGAATTTCACGAGCAGACTGGACATAACACTGATGAATATTGGCAGCTGAAAGAAGCTATTGAAATGCTAATAAAAGAAGGGAAGTTAAAGCAATACCTGTTTAAGCAGAGGGTGAATCCAGAGATTGAGAAAGCACCACCCTGGAGGAGAGAGGTTGATACGACTAAGGAAGAGGAGGCCTGGAGTTCAAAAAAGCCTGCATTAGATAAAGGAAAGGCCGTGGTGGACAATATTGGGGATGATGATGAATCGTGGATGAAGCCACCACCTAGTTCGGGTAAAAGAGATGTCATTGACATGGTAGTTAGAGGATTTACTAGGGGAGGAGTGTCAAATTCAGCATGGAAGAATCATTTGAGGGTGATTATATCGGTCCAAATGAAGGCAGACAATAGACCATTCAGAGATGGAATCCAGACCCTGACTATTACCTTTACTGATGATGATTATGGCCCAACAGTACCTGGGGGTGATGACGCAGTAGTTATCAAGGCCGTGGTAGCAAATAAAATGATCAAAAGAATGTTGGTGGATCAGGGGAGTTCATACGACGTCATTTTCTAGGAATGCTTCAAGAAGATGTGACTGAGTGACTCTGACTGGTAACCATACATGCAAGAGCTGATGGTCTTCAATGGGGCTAAACAGTCTACCAAAGGGTATTTGGATATGAGGTTTACGTTTGAGGGAGAGCCAGGGTCGAAAATAGTATGAATGAGAGTGTTGATAATAAATGTGAAATCTCCGTTCAATGGGATCATTGGGCGTCCCTCGTTGAACGCCTTGGAAGCAGTAGTCTCAACACCCCATCTTCTGATAAAGTTTATTGATAAGGATAACCAAGTTTCATCTGTTCGGGGTGATCAACAAATAGTAAGGTATTGTTACAACCTTAGTTTGTAAATGCCAAAAACAGAGGAGTCTGTTAAAAGAAAGAGATTAAATAATGGCGAACATGTGCCGGAGTCGGTAAATTTGATCGATTTGGATCCAAGGGAAAAGATAACAGTGAATTCAGAAAATCCTCAAAGGCCTATACCTGAGGGCGGAGTAAAAAAGGGTGGGCTAGAAGAAGACCCCGTCAGGGGTACAGAGATTAACAATTTGTTATATACCAGAACGGAGGAACGGTTAATTAAATTATTGAAGGAATATAAGCACTTATTTGCTTAAACGGTGACAGATATGCCAGGAATAGATCCAAACTTCTGCTATCATATCCAGAGTCAAGAGTAGTTACACAAAAGAAGAGGATACTGGGTTCAGAAAAGTAAAAGACAGCATATGAACAGACGAAAGAATTATTAAAGGCCAGATTCATAAGGGAAGTGTAGTATTCATCATGGGTATCAAATGTAGTGATGGTGAAAAAGGCGAATGGTAAGTGGCGGATGTGTATGGATTTCATGAATTTGAACAAGTGTTGCCCTAAAGATCCATACCCCCTGCCAAGCATTGACCAGATAGTAGACGATTCATTGGGATACCAATTTTTGTCTTTTATGGACACCTACTCCGGTTATAACTAAATTCCGATGTGGAAGGAGGACGAGGAAAAGACAACATTTGTAAATGACAAGGGTGTTTTCTACTACACAGTCATGCCATTTAGGTTGAAAAATGCTGGAGCTACCTATCAGAGGATGATGAACAAGGTGCTTGAAGGGATGAGGTCGAAGAAAGTTGAAGTATATATTGATGACATAATAACCAAGACTCCAGTTGGGGGAGACCATGTTGAAGATCTAAGGAAAGTGTTTCAGCGACTATAACTCTACAACATGAGGTTGAACCCACTAAAGTGTACCTTCACAGTGCCAGCAAGACAGTTCTTAGGATTTATGCTCACTCAAAGGGGGATAGAGGCAAACCCAGATAAATGCAAGGTGGTGAGAAAGCTCCGGAGTCCAACGAACGTAAGATAAGTACAATCCCTCAATGGAAAGGTAGCAGCGGTATCCCGGTTCATGCCAAAAATGTCACACCGGTCATTACCCTTGTATAAAGTACTGAAGAAAAACAAGGATTTTCAATGGGGAGAGGAGCAGGAGAAGGCGTTCCAAGAGCTGAAGGAAGTGCTAGCCAATCCACCGATACTGACAAGACCTGACCCTGAAGAGAAACTATTCTGATATTTCTCAATATCAAATAAAGGTATTAGGGCCGCACTGGTAAAAGAGACCATCAAGGGGAAAAGACCGGTGTACTTTATGGGGAAAGTGTTACAAGGCTCAGAAAGTAAGTACCAAAAGTTAGAAAAGGTAGCTCTAGCATTAGTTTGGACCTCCCAACATTTGAGGCAATATTTTCATGCACATCCAATAATGGTCTGGACGGATCTTCCGTTAAGAACAATTGTTTACAAGCCTAACCTAGCAGGACAAATGACAAAATAGGCTGTTGGGTTATCAGAGTTTGACATTTCATATGAGCCTAGGACAGCGTTCAAGGCCCAGGTATTGGCAGATTTTGTAACAGAGTTAACAGGAGAGGCCCCAACACCCCTGTGAGAGCATTGGATGATTTATGTAGATGGATCCTCAAATAGTAAAGGATGTTGGGTCGGTGTGGTAATAGAAAGTGAAGACGGGGTGAGCGTAGAAATTTTTCTTTGATTTAATTTCAAAACATCAAATAATCAGGCAGAGTATGAGGCGTACTTGGCAGGACTCAGGGCGGCATTAGATTTAGGGGCACGCACGATGGTGCTTTGTAGCGATTCACAGCTGGTGATTTCGTAAACCAATGGAAGTTACCAAGCAAAGGAGCCGTTGTTGCAACAATACTTGGCGAAGGTCAAGGAGCTGGGAGAAAAGTTTACCAAAGTGGAGTTCAAACATGTTCCCAGAGAAGAAAATGTTAGAGCTGATGTTTTGTCTCGATTGGCAAGCATAAAGAAGGCAAGAAGCACAACCACGGTCATACAGAGCACTTTAGCTGCTCTAAGTATTTCAAACCACCTCAAGGTATACACTATCCAATTCAAGGCGCACCCTGAAGATTCATGGGTCATCCCAATAATCTGGCATATGGTGAACAGACAGCTGCCAAAATTCCCAATAAAGAGGAAGAAGTTGAAAAAGGAGCTACCAAACTTTGTTTTGGTCGATGGAAATCTGTTTAGAAGAGGAATATTCACCCCTTATTTGAAATGTTTGAATAAAGTAGAGGTGGAAGAAGCCTTAACCGAAGTGCATGAAGATTCATGTGGCCACCACTGTGGAGGAAGAAGCTTGGCTAGAAAAATCCTAAGAGCAGGATATTGGTGGTCCACTATAGTTAGGGACTCAATGGAGTATGTTAGAAAGTATGAGGCCTGCCAAAAGCACAACAACGAATACCATATTCCAGTAGAAGAATTATTCACATCAGCTGTCCCATGGCCATTCCACCAATGAGGCATAGACATTTTAGGGTTGTTTCCAAAAGCTCCAGGTAGGGTTAAATATTTAATAGTCGCAGTGGATTATTTAACTAAATGGATAGAGCCAGAAGAAGTTGTGCATATTACTTTGGCACGCAGCAGGAGATTTTTCTATGAGAATGTGATCACAAGATTTGGAATACCAGGAAGAGTTATCACAGATAATGGGACGCAATTCACAGACTCGAGGTTTAAAAGCCTTTTGGAAGAATTACAAATAAAACAAGTTTTCTCTTCAGTAGAGCATCCTCAGACTAATGGACAAGCCGAGGTGGTAAATAGAGAAATCCTTAAGGGGTTGAAGAAATGTCTTGGTGAAGCAAAGAGAGAGTGGGCTAACCAGTTATGTCATGTCCTATGGGCATACCAGACAACCCCCCATTCGTCTACAGGAGAAGGCCTATTCCGGCTGGTATACAGAGTCGATGCAGTGATACCAGTAGAAATAGACCTAATCTCACCAAGGGTTCAGCAATTTAACGGTGTGGATAATGGCCAAAGATTGAAGGATGAGTTAGACCTACTACTTGAAGTGAGAGAAATAGCTTTTGTCTAGGATCAAGCTGTTAAAGCTAAAGCTGCGTTACGTTATAATGTGAAAGTTCAGCAAAGGAGATTCAACGTGGGTGACCTCATCTTAAGGAAAGCGTCAGTCGGAAATCGTTTTGCTCACTAAGGGAAATTGGCACCGGCGTGGGAAGGACCGTACCGGGTAAATAAAGTCACGTCGGGGGGAGCATATTTGTTGGAAACCTTAGAAGGAGAGGTCCTTAAAAATAAATGGAATATAAAGAACCTCCATGTGTATTACAGCTAACCGGCGCCATAAGTCATGCACTCTTTTTCCTTACCCAAGGTTTTTTTCACATGGTTTACTTGGGAGGTTTTTAATGAGGCATGCAGTCGGGGTGCTTTTTTTATCAATAAAATGGTGTTTTGAATATTTATGATTTCATAACTTATTGCCAGTAAATATAATAAACCCCAGAGCGGTCTAAGGACCCTAGAGTGGTTATTTCAATTAAACCCTGGAGTGGTCTAAGAACCCCAGAGTGGTCAGTCCAATTAAACCTCGCAGTGGTCTAAGGACCCTAGAGTGGTTATTTTAATTAAACCCCGGAGCGGTCTAAGGACCCCAGAGTGGTTATTTCAAATAAACCCCAGACCGGTCTAAGGACCCCAAAGTGGTTATTTCAATTAAACCCCGGAGCGGTCTAAGAACCCCAGAGTGGTCAGTCCAATTAAACCCTGGAGTGGTCTAAGGACCCCAGAGTGGTTATTTCAATTAAACCCCAGAGTGGTCTAAGGACCCCAGAGTGGTTATCTTAAATAATCCTCAGAGCGGTCTTAGGACCCTGGAGTAGATCACATTTATTTAACTTTGAAATAATCTAAAAGATCCTAACAGTTAAAAATCTAATGAGTAAGTAGACTCCATTTCGCTATAGTTAGATTTAGGAGTAACTTAGCTCCCATTCAAAATTGAGGATTTTAACATATGTACAAGTAGTTATTTTACTATAACGGAAAACATGAGAAATAAGTAAAGGACGATGTAAGCAAAACATTGATATCATTAAAAAAACAACAGTTACAAAAAAGTGAGGCACGACGGCCGATATACTCAAAAGTAAAAAAAGAGTAAATCAGGGGTCCACAGGGCCGACGTCCTCCTCCTTCCTATCCGAGCCGGCGTGCTCATCTCCACCATCACCTTTGGGAGGGGTGTCATCCTCTCCTACCGCCAAAAGGGAAAATTTAAATGGCTCATCAGCGGGGACGTAGGACTTCCCACCAACCTCGGTTACCAACTCCCCATTCCAGAATCTATTAAAGAAGCCGATCCTGTTTAAGTTCAGTTAGGCACCTCGGTTGTGGTAGACAACTTGACGAATTACATGGCTAAATGAATCCATAGCAGCTCGGGTTAACCTAGTCATATCATTTTTATATTTATTTTGCTTATCCTGGACTACAGTTGTTAAATCATCATTCTTCCTCTGAAGATCGGCCACCAGCTTCTCTAAGTTGTCCACCTTAAGTTGGAGTCTGTTGTTCTTCTTCTTTAAATCGTCCCTGGAGTTTATAAGACTTTGGTTTTCTTCATTGAGGCTCTTAATCCTTTGGTGAGCCTTTTTACAGTCTTCAGAAAACTGGGAGTTCCTTTCCTTCAGCCGCTCAATCTCCCTCTTTGGCCCATCAGTAGCGGCGGAGTAGATGGTGGAGAGAGTCTTGATATTATACCACATGGCAGTCTCAAGAGCATACTCGAGGTCTTAGGGATTCAATCCCTCTTTGAGATGCCATGGAAGGGTGAAGCCGACATCGGTGGCTATCCCCTTTCCCTTGTCAAGCACCTTTTGACCGGGGTCCTCCTTGTGCTTCTTGGAGACGGCAGCTCCTTGCTTTTTCTTTTTCCTCTTGGCAGGGCTGGTTTCAAGAGCTACTACCCCTCCAGGGGTTTGGAGGCTTAAAACTTTGTTCAATTTGAGGGTGACATAGTTCTCCCCGGAAACATCAACCTTGGAGCCATCTAAATGCTTCCGGAGTTCCTCTAAAGCGTTCACACTCATGTTCCCTAAAATAATCATGGTTAGAATAAAACTAGGGTATCAAAAATCTTAAAAGGAAGAAGAGAGTAAATACCCAAATGAGTGAGGTACTCATTTCGTGTCTCTAAAGTTCCTAGAAGAGAATAACATCTGAGGGGAACACCCTAGGAGAGGGTATGGAGGGTGCCAACGATGGTGCGTGATGTCTCAGAAAGAGAGCCCATGTTGAAAGAATACGCCATACTCTCTAGGAGGAAATGTTTGTGGGTCTAGCCGGTGTGGATCAGATGGTTGCCGTTCTCATCCTTCCAGCAAGGAGACATGGTCTTCTCAACAAAAAGTTTAAAAAAAGCACTCTTGAAAGAGGTGCCATACATCTTGTAGGAGTCGGCGTAGGCCTCAAAATTTATGATGTCACTTTGACAACGAAGGTTGATGAAGCCCATCTTGGTGCTAGCTCAACGCATCACCCGAGCGTACCTAAAAAACATGGCAATGGTTAAGGTGAAGCGGAGGTGCTTCCCAAGGACTTGAAGGGCCATCACCAAGGCCCAGCCATTTAGGTGAAGTTGAATAGGGGCGATGTTCAGAAAATGTAATACCCCCATCTCATACTGGTTCAGGGGGAACCGGACTCCCACCTTCAGCAGTCTGAAGTCGTGAAAGTAGAGGAAACGGTTTTGTGGAATATGGCAAATCCGGTCCGTGAAGGTAGGACGGATGAGATGGAAGTCCTTCTTATACTTCTTGTTACACCAAAAGGACTCCGCCTTAAGCTGAACACCGTCTTCTTCAATGACGTGGGAACTGTAGGTAGCCACCGCGTCTTTAGCCACCCAAAGATATGGATCTTCGATTTTCCGTGCTAGCCAGTTGACTTTGTCAGCAATCATGAAGGTCTTGTTGGGGTCGTTCCTCAACATGGATGATCCAGCAATATCCATAGTAACCACATGCGCTAAAAATGGGAGAGCAGAGTAAAAGTCAGTATCATCAATGTAGTAGTGCATTACGCTGGAGTCTTCACCCCGGTCCGGAGACACAAGGGGCAAATATGATCTTGGTTCAAGAACCCCAGACGAAAAGGACTCCAGTTCTAGGGGATTCGGATTACCCCGGTTGACTGGAGTCACCCATCTACAGATGTCTGTCTGTGTAAGCCGAGGTCCACTATAAGGAACCTCGGCAGGCCAAGAAATGGAAGGGTTTGAAATTATTTCACAAGAGCTATCTTGGCCCTGACTGTTGTTAGTGGAAAAAGTTGACATTGTAATTAAAAGGGGTTAGAAGGCTACCTGTGTTTACAATACAGACTATTCTTCTAGTACGGGGCAGGACGAAGTCAAGGAAGATCTAAGACTACAGACGGACAGAGTGTCTGGAAGAAGGATGCAAAGTAAGTAACCAACGACACTTTATCACCTTATATATGAGTCGAAACATCATGGGCTGAATTTTAACCGTTGCAGCCCATGGACAAAGTGGGAGACAAAGTGCCATGGTCCAAAAGGAGCTTTGTTTCACCTTTAGGTGATGTCACTTGATGGCACGTAGGATAAACAACCAATTGCGACTGGACACATCATCAATCAGCATGAAATGGCAGCTTTTAAGGTGAGGCACATTAAATGTCTCACCTAATCTATAACACGCCTAACCTCGGACGCATCAGTACAAATGGTATGCATCATGACAATTTTTCGGCCGGAGTTAAGAGTAGTTCATTATCACAGCAACACTACAATAATAAACTAAGGGGCAAATGATCTGGGGTGATAACCAATTTCCTGATATATTTGGGGTGACATTGCGATAAAGCCACGTCATCAAATAACCTACCTATAAGTAGCTTAGATGCTATATCCGGGGTCTAAGACTCATGACAACCATGGTTCTAAGATTATTACTCCGGTCTCAATCTGACAGCTAGGTAATTAGTTAGAATCGGTATGGGCTTCCTGTCCTCATATATGTTGTAGCCTTAGTAAGTTAGGAAGAAGGTCAAATCAATTCCCAAGCTAAGGTAAACACTATAAATACAACTCATTTATTACTAAAGGGGGATCTGATCTAATGGCAAAGGGTTAACTCTGTAATACTCTATTTTTCGTAATCACTATTGTAACATCCTAGGTTAATTTACCTTTTTCTTTTCGCATGGCAGATTGTTTCCACAGTAAATTTTTCACGTTTAATAAAAATTTAGATCTTAATATAAAATGATATTTACTTTCCTTAATAAACAACCCACTCGGCCATGATGTAAAATAATATTCACTTCTTTTAGTTACCTTCTAAATAATAAAATCATACTCAGTGTAAGCAAAACCAATCAAAAATAAATCTTTTAATAAAGGTATGTTAAGAGTAATATCCAATCGGAATTGATTCAGCTTGGTCTTGATATAAAATAGTATTTACTTAAATATATTTGAAATAATGATACGAGCGTACACAAAATAATGTTCGATCGGGAACACCTCTTTTAATAAAGTGGAGTTAAAACGGTAGGAGAAGAAGAAGAAGAAGAAGAAGAAGGAGAAGAAAGCAGGGGTCAGTCGCCTGAGTGGGACCCCAAGGTGTTGAAGCGAAATCCGTGAGTCGCTTAAGCGAGTGCCGACTCGCGTGAGCGAATGCCACACATTAAGCCTGAACAAAACGTACATGGGAACTCACATCGGGGTTTCACTCGGTAAAAGGGTTTACCCGGCAAAAGGGTTTCACTCGGAAACACTCAACTTCCATTCACTCGGGTATACTACACTTGACTCATTACTACCCTTCCCTCAGAAAGGTTCGCTCGGTCACAGCTCCCTCAGGGATAATCTAACCCCCTACACTCGGTAAGAGTTTCTCCGGATATCTTCACTCGAAAAAATATCCCAACCTTACTTCTCTCGGAAGAAGCTCTCTCGGCCATATTTTACTCAGGAACATTCTCACCTTCCCTTGGAAGCACTCTAATTTTCACTCGGTACATTCTACTTTTCTTCACTCAGAATCATTATGCACCTTCTTTACTCAGAATCATTATCCTCTTTCTTCACTCGGAACATTCTCTCAGCCAATTTCACTCGGGACAAGCTAACCTTCCACCCAGAAGGGGATCTCTCGGTTATTCTTCACTCGGGAATGAATCCGCTAGTTAATAGGCTGTCACAGCAAACATGAGAAAATATTTATACCAAGCATAATATAATATAAATTCACATCCGATTCAATTTAGATCAGCACACAGATAATATCACATACTCGGAAAACTCCTTATACACCTATATATTACACAATCATTCAAAATCACTCGGGCCTTGGCATCGGTCTCCCCCTTGGCGTGACTCCATGGCTCCGGCTTCCTCCCTGTCACTGGTTACTAAATTGAAAACAACAGCAAGGTTGAGTGTTTGGCATCATAATTAATATAGAACGGAATTTAACAAGTTAAATATATATATATATATATATATATATATATAAGTTCCGTCTGATTGCATCTTCATTCCTTTTTCAAATTATACTCGGTAATATAACGAATCACGCTCAGCATATATACATATATAATAAGTCTCATTCAGAAATCATCACAGTTTACTCAGCAAATACATCAACTGCATTCAGCAAGGGTATCAATTGATACTCATCAACTATATCAAATTTTCACTCGGAGATCTATTAAATCACACTTGGAAAATATAGTACATTGCACACAATAAACGTATCAACTCAACTTAGCAATTATATTAAATTCATCAATAATCACCACTGACTCTTATGCAATCTGACTCCTAGTATCCGGATACTAAAGGATTGACCTTCAGCTGAGGGTCCTACTTGACACCCCGTGAACCCTGCTTGGTTCACCGAGTCCTGCTTGACTCTCCACCTCGACCACTAGGTCCTACTTGACCACTGGGTAGCTCAACTGGGCACAAAAACCACGGGAGCCAGAAATGAGGGGCTATAACATATCGTCGGGCGTCCCACACCACATAGTCATACATACAGTTCACATTTCACATGTTATAAGTGGCTATCAATCTCAATTTCTCATTAATCGGGTGACCTGCTTGTCAAACCCGACTTCACATTATAATACCGATCATCTCAAAATTAAATATTTCAAGATCATGACATGATTAACTCAGCCACACACCTGATCTTCAACTGATCAGTGTCCACAGTCACACATGTACAAACATAGGCACACAACAACATTCAATAACATTTTCTTACCCTGTTCATACCGTTCAATGACTCAGATAGAAAGTAAGTCCTATTCTAATTAATTATAACCCGAACACCCCCTTACCTCGGTTCCACGCTTCGATGATCTGCTCCTGGTGTCAATCTCATCCTCTGAGCACTGGATTCACATTCTCAGCTCCGTCACTCAGCCTTTCGTTGTTTAATCTACTACCTACAGGTCAGAATGTAAAAACCTGTTAACTTAACACCCTCGGCTCTAAGGGCCACACTCGAGCTCACACTCACTAGAGGAGTGGAGAACAGACTCTGATACAGTCATGCATGGTCCTTGGCTACCAGAGAAATGAAAGGGATAAGGAACCATAATTAAAATGGATCAGTGGATTCACCTCGAGGCCACGATCACAGGAATGGGGTTAAATTAAAGTTTTAACACAAACGGAGCCCTCCTCCTCCTCCGGAGCATACAACTCAGCAACGAGAGAGGAGAAAACAAAGAAGAAGTAGTTCTCATGAATAATGAAGAGGGAGAGAGAGAGAATTTCCTTTTATATAAGGCTTAGGGGCAAGACAGCCTTTTCCCCCTATTTCATTTGCATTCTCATTAAAAGTTTTAACTAATTTCACCACATTGAACTCTTTTTATAATTAACCAACCAACTATGCTTATTTACTTTCACAACATTTAATTATTCATAATTGTCTAATACTTCATAAGAGTATTGACCCGATCTGGATACCGACCAAGTGGTATCCTGGCGTAGTGTCCACACCTCGGTAATCCGAGCTAACACTTGAGAGATCAGACACTTCATCCATCCTTACATCCTTGTTACGTATATCCATTTGCCTCTACCATTATAAGAGGTTGATCCGGACTAAAATTCTGAGTTAGGCATTCTCCTTACACCGGTTAGTCCAAGACCACACCAGGCACACCGGATAAGCATCAGTTACAAGACAGTACGTCTTTGACCGTCCTCCATGTACAACCGATCATCAACACCGTCCTGTCCTCACATCTGAGACCGGCCTGATACCGGATTTCTTGACCCCGGTTCAGGCAGCTTAAATATTAAATAATTCTCTAAAACATTTGTTAATATTTTCCACTCATCATAATTTTTATTAAAATATCAGGAATGTTACATCCACCCCCTTAAAAAGGGATTTCGTTCCCGAAATCAATGTTCTGATTGAAAAAGATGGGGTTACATCCGCTTCATATTCGATTCTAATTCCCAAGTGTAGGTTATCCAATCCAAATTCTGCCATTTCACCTTCACCAACAGCACCTCCTTGTTCCTTAACCGTTTGGTCTGATACTCCTTAATACTGATCGGCACAGCTTCCACCGTCAGATCTTCCTTTAATTCGATAGAGCCATTCGATACAATCATTGTGTCGCACGGAATATAGGCTCAGAGTTGTGACACGTGAAACACGTTGTGGATGTTAGTCAACGACTGGGAAAGATCCAGTCGATAAGTAACTTCGCCAATCCGTTCCAATATTTGGTATGGTCCGATGTATCTCAGATTAAGCTTTTGGCTCTTCAAAATCCAACCTACACCTTTGTTCGGTGAAATCCTCAGGAACACCCAGTTGCCCACTTGAAATTCGAGTGGTCTATACCGATTATCATAATAGCTCTTTTGTCGGTCTTGGGAAATTTTTATCTTCTCTCGGATTAAAGCAACTTGTTCGTTCATCTCTTGAATCAGCTCAGGCCCCAGATGAATGGCATCGCCATTCTCATTCCAACATAATGAAGTATGACATTTCCGACCATAAAGGGCTTCATACAGAGCCATTCCAATGCTACTATGATAACTGTTATTATATGCAAACTCCACCAAGGGCAAGTATCTCTCCCATGATCTGCCCTGCTCCAACACACATGCCCTCATCATATCCTCAAGAGTCTGTATTGTCCATTCCGACTGGCCATCGGTCTGGGGATGATAAGCCGAGCTCAGTCTGAGCTCAGTACCCAGTTCTTGTTGCAGGCTCCCCCAAAATCTTGAAGTGAATCGGGGATCCCGATCAAAAATAATGCTTGAAGGTAGACTGTGCAGTCGTACAATCTCAGTAATATACAGCCTAGCCAATCGGTCCAACGACCATTTCATATTCATTGCTAGGAAGTGGGCACTCTTGGTCAGTTGGTCAACAATTACCCAAATTGCGTTGCACCCGGATCGGGTGCGAGGTAGCCCCGGATACGAAATCCATGGTGATAATTTCCCACTTCCAGATCGGAATTTCTGGAGGTTGAAGTAAACCTGGGGGTCGTTGATGTTCGACTTTGCACTTCTGGCATATCACACAGGATTTCACGTACTCGGTTATTGCCTTCTTCATGCCCGGCCACCAGAATTCCTTCTTCAAGTCGTGATACATCTTTGTCACACCGGGATGAATACTCAGAGAGCTTCTGTGTCCCTCAGCCAGCACGGCCTGCCTGAAATCACCATGTGCAGGCACCACCACTCGGTCCTGGAATCTCCATATTCCATCGTTACCCCGAGTTAACTCTATATCCTTGCCTCGTGCCTGAGTGTCAATCAGTTTCAGCAACTCCTCATCGTCTTTCTGAGCAACAGCAATAGATTCAAGAAATTCGTTAGAGATCTTCAACATTCCGACTGTCATTCGGTTTAGAGCGTTCATAACCACTCCGATGTTCATGTCCTGAAAGCTCTCCAACAGCTCTTGTTCTCTGCCCATCAAGTAAGTCGCGTGCAACACTTTCTTGCTCAGTGCATCGGCAACAACATTCGCTTTGCCCGGGTGGTACTTCAAGTCGAAGTCATAGTCCTTCAAGTACTCCACCTATCTTCTCTGCCTCATATTTAGCTCCTTTTGATCGAATAAATACTTCAAGCTTTTGTGGTCATTGAACACCACAAAGCGGGACCTATATAGATAATGGCGCCAAATCTTCAAGGCATACACCACAGCTGCTAGTTCCAGATCATGAGTCGGATAGTTCAATTCGTGTGGCCTCAATTTCCTGGAAGCATAGGCAATTACCCGGTCTGATTGCATCAGCACACATCCCAAACCGAACTTGGATGCATCATAATACACTACAAATTCCTTTGTCACATCAGGCAACGCAAGCACAGGGGCAGACGTCAAACACCGTTTAAGGGTCTGGAAACTCAACTCGCACTTTTCCGAACACACAAAGGGACTCCTTTCTTGTTAACCGAGTCAGAGGAAGCATTATCCGAGAGAATCCTTCAATAAAACGCCGGTAGTATCCAACCAATCCGAGGAAACTCCTGATTTCAGTTACCGACTTCGGCCTCTCCCAAGCCATAACCGCCTCAATTTTAGTCGGATTAACCGAGATGCCCTCTCGGGAAATCATATGTCCTAAGAATTATACACTACTTTCCCAGAAATCACACTTGGATAGCTTAGTATACAACTTCTTCTCTCGGAGTATCTGCAAAACAATCTGAAGGTGTTGAGCATGCTCCTCAACCGACTTCGAGTATACCAATATATCATCGATGAATACCACCACAAACTGGTCCAAGTACGATTGAAAAATCTGATTCATATAGTCCATGAAGATGGCAGGGGCATTCGTTACTCCAAAGGGCATTACAATGTACTCGAAGTGCCCATACCGAGTCCGAAATGCTGTCTTCAGAATATCTTCCGACTTCACTCAAATCTGGTGATATCCCGACCTTAAGTTGATCTTAGAAAACACAACAGCGCCTCTCAACTGGTCCAGCAAATCGTCAATCCAAGGCAATGGATATTTATTTTTAATTGTCAATTTATTCAGCTGTCGGTAATCGATGCACATTCGCATGCTACCGTCCTTCTTCTTCCAGTAACACCGGAGTGCCCCATGGTGAGGCACTCGGTCGGATGAAGCCTTTTTCGAGCATCTCATTCACTTGCTTCTTTACTTCGGCCAATTCTACCGAAGACATTCTATATGGCGCACGGGACACAGGTTCGGTCCGGGAATCAAGTCAATAGAGAAATCAATCTCCCGACTGGGAGGCAACTCTGGAATTTCTTCTGGAAAAACATCAGGAAATTCACACACAATTGGAATATCACTCGGCAGAAGGTTATACCGACCCTCTGAAGCAAATAAAATAACATATGTGGCTGAGACATCACTCACCACATCCTTCATGTCGAGTTCCTGGGAGAAAACAATACTCTTCCGATAGCAGTCGACCATCACATGATTAGCAGCTAGCCAATCGAGACCTAGAATAACATCTAAGTTCCTCAATGGCATACAGATAAAATTTACTCGGAAAGTACGGTCTTCGATTTGCATCGGTAATTCTCTACACACGGTGGTTGCGTGGAAAGTAGAACCGGTTGGAGTAGAAACAATAAGAGCGTTCTCCATTAAACCGATTGGCAAACCAAGCCGTCGCACACAACTCTCAGAAATAAATGAATGGGTCATACCCGAATCATAAATTACATCAACAAGATAGCCACAGATGAGGCACTTATCCTGTACCAAGTTGTCATTCCTCGTGGCTTCCGAGGCATCAAAACTGAATACCCATCCGGTCATGGCATTTTGGGCGCCACTGGACTGGGCATCAGATCTTCCCGATTGTTGGCCTCCCCGACCAGCACCATGCCTGCCTCCTCTCGGGAAATTGGCACCCTGAGTCCCAGAAGGATTAGTTCAGTTTCCCTACCTGCTCTGCTGCTACCTCTGTAGGAAATCAGACCTAAGGTGCCCCGGCTGTCCACATTATAAGCATACAATCTGATTGGCCTGACAGTATTTGGCAATGTGACCCTCCTGGCCACAATTGTAGCACGCACGACTACCAGACAGATTACCCGATCGGCCAGTAAAACCCCGACCGGAAGAGGATGAAGAGGTAGCAGAAGACATATCACCCCGAAAGAATTGGCCCATCCTCTTGAAACTGAACCCCTTTGCTTTCAGTGGCTTTTTGTCTCTCGGCTGAGATGTCCTTTGTAACTGCACCTCTTCTGTCAGCCTAGCTTTATTCACTAGAGTCGGGTAATCCTGAATCTCCATCGGTACAATTACACTACGGAGTTCAATCTGTAGTCCAGCCTCGTACTTAGCACACTTGCTGCCCTCAGTCCCTTCCAATGAGAAAGGATGGTAAAAATCATACAGCTCATCGAACTTGCTGGTGTACTCGGCCACAGACAACCGGCCTTGTTCCAACTTTAGGAATTCCATTTCCTTCTAGATTTTATAGTTATCCGGGAAGTACTTGACGAGGAATCTCCTTCAGAAATTTGCCCATATAAGTGGTTCACCAGCTGCGCTCATCTGCACCTTTGCCCGAGACCACCATACTCTCGCCTCATCCTTTAACTGATAAGTGGCAAATAGAACCTTCTGCTCATCCGAGCATTCAAAGTATTCAAAGACCTGTTCAATGTCCCTGATCCAAATGTATGCCCCATCATAATCGTGTCCTCCCCTGTAGGCCAGGGGATTCCTTCTCAGGAATTTATCCAGAGTGGGACCAGATTCGGTCCTACTCATCAGCTGGGTAAACTTGGAGAAGAAATCATCTCCTCCACTGGAACTGGTTCCTTCGGCCATAACGTAATTCTACAATGAGCAAACACATCACCATTAATAACCAATGCTAACCAGGGAGTCAGAGATTTACCTCATACACCTAAAATACAACGCCACTGGAGTGCCAAGGGAACGATGCCAAGCTGCACTAACAAAACACAATACAATTGAATGCAAACAGCCCTTATAGGACTCACACAATCACTGGATTGACCCATACACCCGGCTCTAGAAAGAACCGCTCTGATACCAACTGTAACATCCTAGGTTAATTTACCTTTTTCTTTTCGCATGGCAGATTGTTTCCACAATAAATTTTTCACGTTTAATAAAAATTTAGATCTTAATATAAAATGATATTTACTTTCCTTAATAAACAACCCACGCGGCCATGATGTAAAATAATATTCACTTCTTTTAGTTACCTTCTAAATAATAAAATCATACTCAGTGTAAGCAAAACCGATCGAAAATAAATCTTTTAATAAAGGTATGTTAAGAGTAATATCCGATCAGAATTGATTCAGCTTGGTCTTGATATAAAATAGTATTTACTTAAATATATTTGAAATAATGATAAGAGCGTACACAAAATAATGTTCGATCGGGAACACCTCTTTTAATAACGTGGAGTTAAAACGGCAGGAGAAGAAGAAGAAGAAGAAGAAGGAGAAGAAAACAGGGGTCACTCGCCTGAGCGGGACCCTAAGGTGTTGAAGCGAAATTCGTGAGTCGCTTAAGCGAGTGCCGACTCTCGTGAGCGAATGCCACACATTAAGCCTGAACAAAACGTACACAAGAACTCACATCGGGGTTTCACTCGGTAAAAGGGTTTACTCGGCAAAAGGGTTTCACTCGGAAACACTCAACTTCCATTCACTCAGGCATACTACACATGACTCATTACTACCCTTCCCTCAGAAAGGTTCGCTCAGTCACAGCTTCCTCGGGGATAATCTAAACCCCTACACTCGGTAAGAGTTTCTCCGGATATCTTCACTCGAAAAAATATCCCAACCTTACTTCTCTCGGAAGAAGCTCTCCCGGCCATATTTTACTTAGGAACATTCTCACCTTCCCTTGGAAGCACTCTAATTTTCACTCGGTACATTCTACTTTTCTTCACTCAGAATCATTATGCACCTTCTTTACTCGGAATCATTATCCTCTTTCTTCACTCGAAATATTCTCCCAGCCAATTTCACTCGGGACAAGCTAACCTTCCACCCAGAAGGGGATCTCTCGGTTATTCTTCACTCAGGAATGAATCCGCTAGTTAATAGGCTGTCACAGCAAACATGAGAAAATATTTATACCAAGCATAATATAATATAAATTCACATCCGATTCAATTTAGATTAGCACACAGATAATATCACACACTCGGAAAACTCCTTATACACCTATATATTACTCAATCACTCAAAATCACTCGGGCCTTGGCATCGGTCTCCCCCTTGGCGTGACTCCATGGCTCTGGCTTCCTCCCTGTCACTGGTTACTAAATTGAAAACAACAGCAAGGGTGAGTGTTTGGCATCATAATTAATATAGAACGGAATTTAATAAGTTAAATATATATATATAAGTTCCGTCTGATTGCATCTTCATTCCTTTTTCAAATTATACTCGGTAATATAACGAATCACGCTCAGCATATATACATATATAATAAGTCTCATTCGGAAATCATCACAGTTTACTCAGCAAATACATCAACTACATTCAGCAAGGGTATCAATTGATACTCATCAACAATATCAAATTTTCACTCGGAGATTTATCAAATCACACTTGGAAAATATAGCACATTGCACACAATAAACGTATCAACTCAACTTAGCAATTATATTAAATTCATCAATAATCACCACTAACTCTCATGCAATCTGACTCCTAGTATCCGGATACTAAAGGATTGGCCTTCAGCTGGGGGTCCTACTTGACACCCCGTGAACCCTGCTTGGTTCACCGAGTTCTGCTTGACTCTCCACCTCGACCACTGGGTCCTACTTGACCACTGGGTAGCTCAACTGGGCACAAAAACCATGGGAGCCAGAAATGAGGGGCTATAACATAGCGTCGAGCGTCCCACACCATATAGTCATACATACAGTTCATATTTCACATGTTATAAGTGGCCATCAATCTCAATTTCTCATCAATCAGGTGACCTGCTTATCAAACCCGGCTTCACATTATAATACCGATCATCTCAAAATTAAATATTTCAAGCTCATGACATGATTAACTCAGCCACACACCCGATCTTCAACTGATCGGTGTCCATAGTCACACATGTACAAACATAGGCACACAACAACGTTCAATAACATTTTCTTACCCTGTTCATACCGTTCAACGACTCGGATAGGAAGTAAGTCCTATTCTAATTAATCATAACCCGAACACCCCCTTACCTTGGTTCCACGCTTCGATGATCTGCTCCTGGTGTCGATCTCGTCCTCTGAGCACTGGATTCACAGTCTCAGCTCCTTCACTCAGCCTTTCGTTGTTTAATCTACTACCTATGGGTCAGAATGTAAAAACCCGTTAACTAAACACCCTCGGCTCTAAGGGCCACACTCAAGCTCACACTCACTAGAGGAGTGGAGAACAGACTTGAATACAACCATGCATGGTCCTTGGCTACTAGAGAAACGAAAGGGATAAGGAATCACAATTAAAATAGATCAGTGGACTCACCTCGAGGCCACGATCACAGGAATAGGGTTCGATTGAAGTTTTAACATAAACGGAGAGAGGAGAAAACGAAGAAGAAGGAGAAACAGACCAAGAAAAAGAAGTAGTTCTCGTGAATAATGAAGAGGGAGAGAGAGAATTTCCTTTTATATAAGGCTCAGGGGCAAGACAACCTTTTCCCCTATTTCATTTGCATTCTCATTAAAAGTTTTAATTAATTTCACCACATTGAAGTCTTTTTATAATTAACCAACCAACTACACTTATTTACTTTCACAACGTTTAATTATTCATAATTGTCTAATACTTCATAAGAGTATTGACCCGATCTGGATACCGGCCAACCGGTATCTTGGCGTAGTGTCCACACCTCGGTAATCCGAGCTAACGCTCTAGAGATCAGACACTTCATCCGTCCTCACATCCTTGTTACGTATATCCATTTGCCTCCGCCATTATAAGAGATTGATCCAGACTATAATTCTGAGTTAGGCATTCTCCTCACATCGGTTAGTCCAAGACCACATCAGGCACACCGGATAAGCATCAGTTACAAGACAGTACGTCTTTGACCATCCTCCATGTACAACCGATCTTCAACACCGTTTTGTCCTCACATCTGAGACCGACCTGACACCAGATTTCTTGACCCTGGTTCAGGCAGCTCAAATATTAAATAATTCTCTAAAACATTTGTTAATATTTTCCACTCATCATAATTTTTATTAAAATATCAGGAATGTTACAACTATACTGACTTAAGCATTAGAGAATCTTTTGCAGGTTCACCTCTGGTGTGGTTCGTTTACTTCAGTACGGATTATAAACATCAATTTCACCTCTTTACTTAAAGAACCTAGGAGTCCCATTGAACCTAGTTGTAAAGTACTGTACTTCACTGAGGTGGTGTAAAACTAAGAGCTTGAGAGATAACTACAGTAAAGGTCATCAATCTTGGACACCGGTCAACTCTTGACCCCAGTTCCTGAGAAGAACAACAATAAAGGTTCTTTTTTAGGGTTTTTTTATTAATAGTGCAGATGGAAATTTTATTTACAAATTGAGGCTGTATCTCAAAAAATTTCATGTTTGGTGCACTTTTATGTGTCGTATGTGAGACGGCGATTGCTATGTTGTATCTAGGGGGACACCCTCCAAGCCAGCCATATGGTCATGTCTTATTCACCATGTATGACTCGCGTATGGTGCATATCACAGGGAAAACACACCATAGTGTGGTGCATCTTGCAAGGACGACATACTTACCTATGGTGCATCACCATCATACGACTCTAAGTCTGTGGTGCACCACCCCAATACACCACATCACCTATTTAAACCTGCCCCCAAACACATTCTTCACTCAAACCGTAACATCCTCTCATATTTCTTCTAATTTATTGAATCCTCTTGCAAATTTTTTTACCCAATACATTATCTATTTTTTTCCGTATTATCCTCCTAAAATTTTTGCCAATAATTTTTGCAAATTTTTTCTTCCCACTTCATTAAATACTTTCAAGTTATTTGTTTCGTATATTCAATATAAATTATTTGTTGGATGAGGATTCAGATTATAATTTACCATCTAAGGTTGATAGTAGTGACTCATGCAAGGATGATGAATTATTAATGGCAGATTCAGATACTGAGGATGATGCAAGTTCGGGAGCTGTAATAGGCGTTGGTGGATCGTCGAATCCAATCGCTTGTCAACCCTTTGGTAAAGTATTCTTGAAGTTGATATATTTATTTTGAAATTATTTTTTGTTTAAATGGATTTACTTTATTTAACCAAGGTATTGTGGAGACACCGATTTGGAACGCGACACCACATTAGCAAGCTCTAAATTTGGATCATCAAGGTGAAGAAATGCTTTTTTGATGAATGTAGTAGTTGGAATATTGGGAATGAGCTGTCAATGGGATTAGAATTTGAAACCAAAAGTGAAGTGAAAAATGCACTAAAACAGTATACAATGAAAATGCATCAATCGTATATAGTTGTGGAGTCAAAGTCGAATAAATTCATTGTGAAGTGTCCTAATCAAATTACTGGTTGTGGTTGGCGAATGCATGCTATTCTTTCAAAGAAGTCACGAAAATGGGTTATTAGTCAGTTTAGTGGCCTACATGCCTGCATTAACGTAACCCTCTCATAAGACCATGAAAAACTAGATGTTGATCTTATCTACTCTGTCATAATAGGTAACGTGACTAATTTTTAATTTCATTTGATATTAATTTATAATATTTTTATTTTACTAATTTAATAATTTATATCTATATATATATATATATAGGGATGGTGAAGAAGGAACCATTAGTGTCAATTGCTTTAATTCAAGAAAGAGTTAAAGTGGAATTTGGGTTTGCTGTTTCCTACCAAAAGGCATAGAGAGCAAAACAAAAAGCCCTTGTTAAATTATTTGGCGATTGGGAGGAGTCATATGTTTTACTACCCCGTTGGCTAAGTCGTATAACCCAGGTTGCTGAAGGCTCGACATATGTTTTGCAAACCCATCCATTTGTTATAGAGGGTGAGGTTAACCAAAGGTTTCATAAATTTTGGTGTGTTTTTTGGACGTACAAGGCTTGTATTGATAGTTTTAACTTTTGCAAGCCTATGATCCAAGTAGATGGCACATACTTATATGGGAAATACAAGGGTACTCTTTTGATTGTCACAGCTCAAGATAGCAATAACTCTGTTCTCCCCTTGGCATTTGTAATTGTCGAGGGAGAAACGTTAGATGATTGGAACTGGTTTTTAAAGTTGTTGAGGAGGCATGTTACCCAGAATACTAAAATATATATAATTTCTAATTGTCATAGAAGCATTTTGGGTGTAATACATGACCCAGATTACGGATGAACACAACCTATGGGTTATCACAGGTACTGCATTTGACATGTTGCCAACAACTTTAACTTAAAATTCAAGAACCAAGAGCACAAGAAGAGTTTGCTGAAGTTAGGTATGACTATAAATTTAAAGGTATTTATGAACTTTAGTTGAGACAACATCATATGGCATTTGCTAATATGTTTGTTGCTATATATGTAGGATACAACCCAAGTAAATATTCTTTTGATCAGAATTTAGAAAAATTCCATTCATTGAGTCTAGAAATTGCAACATGGATTGACAATATCCCAAAATCCAAATGGTCATTGGCGTACAATAAGGATGGTCATTGGTTTGGACATATGATAACCAACCTATCAGAAGCTGTCAACAAGGTCTTGAAGGGGGAAAGGAATCTGCCCATAACAACATTGGTTAAGTGCACCTACGCTCATTTAGTGCAATACTTCGTTGATCGTCTTGGATATGTGATGGCTGAAATGGTAACGGGTCAACTATACTCAAGTAAAGTGCTTGAAAAACTCGCATTGTATCAAGCACAAACATCTTCCATTGATGTGTGGAGGTATGATGCAAAGTCTACCAGGTTTGAGGTTGAGGATAGGATGAATCCAATCATCCAAAGAGGTGGCTTTGTATGGATTATTAATGTAAAGGAACGATGGTATGAGTGTGACCGGTTCCAAGCATACAAGTACCTGTGTATGCACGTCATTGCTGCCTGTAACGCTGTTAATTTAAATTACTTTCAATTCATAGACAATGCATACTCATTGCATAACATTACGAAGGTGTATTCAGGCCAACGGTATCTGATTAGAGATGATCGGTCGCTCCTGAGACTAATGACACCCACATCATTCTCGCAGATGAAGACATGTTACATGGCAAGGGGCAACCCAAGTCAACGAGAATTAGGAATAAGATGGATGGGTTAGTTCTCAAAGCCGGCCAAAATGTGGACTGTGTAGACAACTTGGCCACAATAGGTCTAACTGTCCAACAATAATTCAAGGTGTATCCAGTAACTGTAACCCATGACCATTATTATGTTATTTCAGTTTATTGTCCATGTGGTTTGTGCGTGATTTTTTAAGTTTATTTATACCGTTAATTAGTGTTTTATTTATGTGTAATATATGAATAATGATAGTAAGCATAATCATAAACATGTCATATAAAAACAAAGTCTATTAAAATAAAAAATATATAAGCAAAGTCTATTAAAATAAATTCATACATAACATCAAACATAAAACACTAATGTCGGCGGGGGTGAGCATCGGGGGATAGAAAATAAGGCCTGTGTACTCCTCGATTGAACCTAAGAGGTAAACGGAGAGCATTTTCAACCTCATCTTCAATTTGAGATTTATCTTCCGGGTCTTCAACTTGTTGATGAGCCTGTCCAGTTTCAAACGCAGCTGTGTTTATGTCTAATATTTAAGGTACATAGTTGGATGAATTGCCTATTTTAAGACCCCAGTTGCCATGTTGAGGTGCTACTGGAGTCGTCAATTTAGAACGTAGGGGGTGGTGTCGGATCCGGTGATTCCGGTATGTAATGTGATGATGATGGCTGACCGGATTGGAAGCCTTCCCAAAAATTCGAGAAGAAGGGTGGCACCTTAAACAGTGGGTTCATGTATTCATTTGTGTTCATAGTGTAACACCCCCTTATATACACGAGACATATATCTATTCTTCTTGCTTTTTTTAAAGATATACATATTTATCACTTTTTATCTCGTGTATACAAGGACGTATATACATCTGATTTTCTTTGAATTTTGAAAGTAAAAAGTTTCAAATTATTCATAATGATAAAATGAACTTTCAGAAAATCATAAGTGATCAAAGATTACAGTATCATATCCAAAGAATAAGGTTTATTAAAGTTTAACCTTTACATTGATTTACAATCATCCAACTTAATATTGTATTAAGGTAAACTAAAACTAAAGATTTAATACCTCTACTTCGACTGTAACCAATTATTTCCTTATCTTCAAACCATGTGATTTTGAATCATATTCTTGTCACATCTCTTCTCCTATCCGATTGAGGATGAGACCAATTTACCCTCTTGTAATTTCATCCTTTCATCTTGAACTGCTAGCTATATATCATATAACATATATTTTGGATACAAAATTCAAATAAGAAGGAGTGAGAAACAGAATATAATACTTTACAGATAAGACATAAGCATAAGGGTTTTCACAATCTAATATAATAATTTTAATCACAATCATATACATAATCAATTATGAATGTAGAGTTTTTATAACATAACAATTATATTTTCATTCACAACCACCTATATAGAATGTCACAATCACATGAATGTCATGCAATGTTTTTAATACTATCATCTCATTCATCCTATGCATGTGGGCCCTTAAAGTTTTAGTTCGCACTGAGCCAACCAGGAGTTTACACTGTTCTATAAATTCTGGATAATAATAACATAAATGCCTTCATGGCATATGAACAGCTCAACTGGCGTGGAAACACTTAGAGACTAGTCAGACTGAGAAAGTTTTTATTGTGAAAGTACCCGACACTAGGGAACGACCCCAGGTCACCTGAAGCACCCTTTCACACCCTCTCATCCCAAGGCTTGCAATTAAGCCTCCTCTAATGTATCCTCGGTTTTTATAATCCGTCCCCAGGCAATATCACATCTCATTTCTCTTTAATGATTCATGATGCATGAACTACTCGCAAATTTAGTTGGTTAAGACTTTTAAAAACTCGATTATTAAATACCATAAAGGTTCACAAAATCATCTCAATAAACTGTACATTTCCATAAGTTTTTTTTGAACTTCTGTTATACAGAAACAAATTTAGTATAGTCTTCAAATTCAGATCTCACCAAAATTGAGTTTTCAAGCCTTAAATATCTCAAAACTTTTTCTTAAAAAACTTCACATATTTACATAATCTTTCCAAATTTGAATCTTAACTAGATTGAGTTTAGAAATCTCGACTATAAAATATCCTTTAGTGATTTCATTAAGGAAAACCAATTTAAATTTCTGATTTCTAAAAGAATATATATATATATATATATTTTTAAAATCATTAATTAAGAATACTTAAAACTATAAAAAATTTCTTTAATTCAAGAATTAATTATCTCAGCCTTTGATTTTCATAAAATAGCTTCTTTCTAATACTAGATTCTATTCTAAAGATTAAAAATAAAGTTAATGAAAATTATTTCTAAGAGGAAATAAAAGACTAGAATAGTGATAAAATACTTTCTCTTAGAATAAAAATTTAAAGAGTAAGGTAAGAAAATTCTTACTGAGTTTTAACTTTCTGTCATGCTTACTATATGCTCAAACTCCATATCATAAGGTCATCAATCATAATATTATCAATCACAATATCATCAATCATAATCAAATAATGTCAATCACGATCAAATAATATCGATCATAATTAAATATCATCAATAATAATTATAAACAAATCAATTAAATATAATTCAAATTTTAATGGTTATTTAAATTATTAAAATTGATTTTGAGTCTTTATAGTCCATTCCTTGCATAGGTCTATGTAAGTCCATATAATCCAGTCCTTGCATAGGTATAGTTCAGTCCATATGGGTCATAGTGGTCCAAGTCCTTGCATAGGTATAGTTTAGTTCGTATAGGTTATAAAAATACAAGTCCTTGCATAGGTATGTTAGAGTTAGTTAAACCAGATATTTAATTTAAAATTTATTAAAAATTTTAAGTTAAAAAGTTAATATTTAAAATAATAATATTTTCAAATTTAAAAGGAGTAGGGGACTCCTCCTATTATTCTTATATCTTTTCATATTATACTCTTATCTCACTCCCCTTACCTCTTGTATACTGATTCGTTATTGTAAATCCGTACACGCCTCGTCTCCGAGTTCTAAAACATACCAATTTTATTTTAATATAATTATAAGATGAAAATTAAGATCATTACTTAAAGCAGAAATGGTAAATTTTGAATAGTGAATAAAGAATAGTGAATAATAATAGTAAATAGTAAAACATGAATAGTAATAATAAATAGTAAATTGTGAATAGTAATGGTAAATAGTAAAATGTGAATAGTAAAGGTAAATAGTAACAATAAATAGTAATTTACTATTTGAATAGTAATTTACTATTGAAATAGTAATTTACTACTGAAATAGTATTTTACTATGCAAAATAGTAACTTAAAATAATATTATTTCCAGTATAATAATAAATTTCTAAAAACGATATAAAAATAACCCTAAAAAAAATAAAAGAGATGTATTCGTACCTTAGAATTTTAGCAGACGCTTCTTCCAAAAAAATTTATTTCTCTCTCTTACTTCCACCACTATCTCACTAGCACTACTAGAAAACTTAATATGAAATTGTGAATTTTAAAGAAGAATTCCTTCGGTATTTATAGGAAAAAAATTACTATGCATTCTATTATTTTAATATAAAAGTACTGTGCGTTTTTTGAAATTTAAAACCTGGTTACTGTACACCTTTTGAAAATTTCATACATGTATAGTGTTTTGCATAGTAAATATCGGCAGAATTATTAAGCCAAATAGTAACCTTTTACTCGATATATTTTAAATATTCAAAATTAATCCTTTTTGAAATTTAGCGATATTATACCAGTTCTCACTAATTTTATGATAATTAATATAAAGTTTAAATTTTAAAAATCTAAAATTTTCTGTTAATAAAAATTTATTAGTACGTTTTCAATTTTTTTACGATTGGTAAAAATCAAGATTTTACTCAAACCGATAATTTTTAGATAAGTCTACTTGAAATGGATTTTAGAAAATTTTCTTATAATTTAACTTTACATTCTTGTAAATATTTTTAATTTTAAGTAACTTTATATGAATTTAAAATTATTTAAAATATATTATTTTATTAAAATATTTCAAAAATTTCAAAAAATTCCAGAAAATCATAAATATTATGTAGATCAAAAAGTTCTAAAGAACCATAGTCTAATTCCTTCAAACTTTTATTTTACAATTCTAATAAGAGTTAAATCTTAAATATATAAAAACATAAATATAAGAACATAAAATAAAAATGGTGAATAACAAAGATATTAAAATTCTTAATATAATTTTCTTAATTAGTGAATACTAATTGAGTCATTTTAAAATTCTCATTCAGAAATATTTTCATTTTTTTATTATTATTATTTAAAAAATAAATAATTAAATATAAATACCAAAATTTCAAAAAAAAATGATAATAATAAACTAACTTATAGTAAGTTTTTCTCAAGAAAGATATATTAATATCTATTTTCTATTTGTGTTGAAAATGGGATGTTACACATGGATTGCTGCGTCGACTGTGACGGACAATAGTACGTCGGCCATGGTGAAGGTGGAGGCTACTGTGAAGGAACAAAGTACTCTTTTGGCTGTCAAGGAGGTAATGAAGGTATAACATACTGTTCATCGGGCTCTCGTAGCCTCCAGTGAAGTATTCCTTCATGTTCCACTTAATTCCCAGGCATATCCACGTTTACCTCCACGAATGGTCCCTCCTTCGTAGGCATAGGTGCATGCACTCTAGCCTCCACAATTCTGTCCTCCTCATTCATTAACATGAGTATGTTTTCTGCTTCCCTCCGAATAGAATCGAATCTGAAAGCATGAGGCTCTGATGGGTTGTGCCCCCTCGGGGATGAAAGGTATTGTATGTACTCCAGGCCCTCGTACTGAAATCAAAAACACATATATTAAATACAAAAAACATATGCATTAATAATGGAACACACAAATGCATTTGTTTAGGGTCCTTACAGAAGCTCCCCTTGCAGCTCCTTGTCTAGTCCCATCTTCGAGTATGACTCTTGTACCATCTAAAATACTTATGGTTCACAGACACCTAGCCAAACAAGGGTTGACCAGACCATACATGTGCCTCTCTATTATTCTATAGTATCATTCCAAATTGCCTGAGAACCCTATTGGGTTGATGCCACTCAGCAATTTGGAAACAAAGCAAAGGCACAACTGATCTCTATGCATCTTGCTTACGCTTGCATATGTCAGGAAGAACATTAAACTCCGACACAATATAAGGGAGCCAAATAAACTACAAAAAAAATCACACGTTAACATTATACATAAATTGAACCCAACAATTGCTAAAATATGAAGAATTACATACCTTATTCTTCTTCAGACCGTCAAAGGTCGCTCTATAGTAGTCCAGCTGATAGGAATTGTGTTTGTTAGCATCCGGCTTTACCCATTTACCAGCATAAGGAGAACCCATTTCCCTTGCTACCCATTTACCCATCTATCTTATCTAGTAACATTATTTTCAAATACAACTAAATAATATTCTACACAAAATAATAATCATTATTTTTTCTTATAAGATTATTCCCTAATAACTTAATAAAAAAAGCCCTATATAATAACAACTTAATATCACCATTTTATCTAACAACATTATTTGAATAATAACTTAATAAAAAATTATACTAAATAATTACAACTTAATAAAAATTATAATAAATAATTACAACTTAAAAAAATTATAACAAATAATAACAACTTAATATCACTAAGTTATCTACTAACATTATTTTCCATAATAACTTAACAATATTCTACATTAAATAATAATCACTATTTTGTCTTATAAGATTTTCTACACTAATAACATAATAAAAAACCCTAAATAATAACAACTTATTCTTACTATTTTATTTAATATCATTATTTTCAACAATAAGCTAATAAATATTTTTATTAAATAACAACAATTAAATATAACTATTTTATCTAGTAACAATATTTTTGATAATAACTTAATAAAAATTTATATCACATAATCACAAATTAATATCACTATTTTATCTACTAACACTACTTTCAATAATAAGTTAATAAAATTTATATTAAATAATAAATTATTCAAACTACTATTTATTCTAATAAAATTATTTTTTAATAACAACTTAATAATAATAAACCCTATATACTAACAGCTTTATATAATTTTATCTAACTACAAATAATTTTACATACTAACAACTAAATGCCTAAACTAAACCAAACTAAACTACTAAACTTAAACTGAAATTAAAACTAAACTAACCTTTAGTAATACATTAACAAAAAATATTCAAAGTACTTACCTTTTAAATAAAATAAGCAATTGGGGTACAATGCAAAACACCTGGGACCACTTCTTCTTCAAGGACCACACTTTTTGCAAAGGAAAATGCCAAATGAAGGGGACCCTTACTGCTTCAAAACATAAAAAATAGTGGATGGAAGCTGTGGGGTAAAGATGACCCGGTTTAGGGTCAAATAAATAAAGAAACTTGTGCTGCATATGGCCTGTGTTGTCCCTCTGCCATGCACCATAGGGTAGCCTTTTCACGTGGCGCTAACCTAGGGAGTCATCTCTGCTCTGTACGACATGCATGTCATCTTGGCCAGATGCACCACTGCATATTGTCCTTGCTCCTTGTGACATACGCACGTGTCAACTCCCCGCTCTGTCGTAGCTCCTACATGCAACATGCAAATCGTCCGCTCCAGGTGTGACACATAAAAACTACCCTAGATTCGAAATATTGGGCAAAAGAACCATACTTTTGTAATAAACTTCATCAATAGCCCCATATATAAAAAAAAAGCCTCTTTTTTTGAGTACTTCATGTTACTATGTAACAGCAACAACTGTTAGTTAATAATTCTTAATCTTGGGTGTTATTATTAATCTATCATTTTCTGTACCTTCAATAGTCTTTAGTTACATGGTTGTTTCACATTATTATGTTTGCTACTTTTTATGTATGAGCAAGCATTCACCTCTGTAATGCATTATAAATATTACAGAGGGTAAACTTATTGTAACTGTGGCATTATTTGTTTCTGTAATTTAATTTACTGCTTAGCCTATTTCTGCATTTAGGCCTCTATTTCTCTCTTTATCTCTGCTTTTAAAGTAGGTGGAAAGGGAGAAGCTTGGCAAGACCTTATTTTATGGTATGATAGGAAAATATTCGACCATATTTGAGATGGCTTTAACAATATCTGTTATTGTAGATTTTGTCCTCGTCAAGGGAGGACTTGCCTCTTCATGCTTGGTTGTATATTTCTAGGACCTTATCTATAGAATGGTTGTTGTTTAATTTCTGTTTACTTTGTCTAAAGTACTTTTCCTACTTCTATATTCTATTGCCTGATTACTATAGATGTTACATTTAGCATTTAATATAAAGATCACCCGTACTTCATGGAACTGCACTTTTTTGATAAATTCTCTATCATTTTAGAAAAATTGTCATCATAATCATAAAGCAGTGGGATCAATTTGTTGGAAACATGTGGTCAAGTTTTTAAATAGTTTTTATATTCTTGGTGGCCTTCCTGTTGGGGATCATAAACTCTACACATGTCAGGCAATTTCCATGCATTGCATGATTCACTTTGTAATGAGCATTATGGTGTTTACACATACACGACATCCACCATTCATCAAAATTTACTCCTTTCTTTGTAAGAAAGAAAAAGTGAAAATTAGAATGCCTTTTCTGCTAATACTATCTATAGTTTTGTGCATATTACCAATATCACCTTCCACAATTAAAGGTTGTGCCCATCCAGTTAAAATAGAAGTGTAATTACTTATGAGTATTTAATTCAGTGCTTAATTAAGTTAAAATAGGAGTGCAATTACTATATGCCTGAAGCTTTAAACATCTATTCTCAACACTATCTTCAAGGTTGGATGATTAATGGAAAAGCTTTTCTAACGCAAAAACTATCACACTCATCAGATAACATGTAAGGTGAACCTATTCATTTTGCTTTTGATCAACACTAAACATGGTTACTAACTCACTGTATCTGAGAGTAGTAAATATTCAGATAGTTTCAGATCCTAGTTTTTCTCCCATTTTTCTCTAATTGCCTTTTATTTTCTAACTGTTTTGTATAATTCATTTCAGGGTCATAGAGTACATGTTCAAAGAAGTTGGCAAACACATAGGTGATGATACACTGATAAGTGAGTTCAAAATGAGTGCTCTTCCTAGCCTCTATGATCATTTTGTTTTCTTAACCAAATAATAAACCAAATTGTAGTCCCTAGCTTTATATATATATATATATATATATATTCATTTCTAATATAATGTTAAAGACAAATTAGAAGTCACATTAGCAATCAGGAATATCGAGGACCAGAAAAGAAAAAATAAGCAAATTTGCCATATAAGAACAATGCATTGCTTCTCCGTTTGTACGACATGACTGCCTTATGTAGCTTAATTTCTTTTTTATGATTTGATTCATGATAGGTTAAGGTCCTGCACATTTTTTACCGTGTTTCCCACTTTGGATTATACTTGTTATGTCATATAGTTTGATTTAATTGAAATATTCAAATATTATATGAAGTCCTGGCTGCCCAATCAATCCATATCTTTCTTTTGATTAAGAAAATGTTCAACAAATAAAAGATATGTTCTTTAACATCAATTTTTTTGGGCTAAGTTTAAACGCAAGCTTTTCTTGAAATTAAATATATTTATTACACATTTCTTTTGTAAATTAATTATTGCATATGTTTTTAAAACAAATTTATTATTTCTGGTGGTTTAAAACAAATTACTAATAGACCGATTTTTATATAAATGTATTAGTTCATCAATAAGATGAGATTCAGCTAAAAATAAAAATCAATATTGTAAAAAGAAAACTTTAGATTTGATCTCTATCTAATAAAAGTTTTCTAGAAAATAAAAAAAACCTTTAAACTAAATTTTGAAAGAAATGACTATGTAATTAATGATAAAAATATATACAGTGAAGCAATAGAAAGAAAGTGAAAGTGTTCAACTTCTGTTGTTATATTTTTAAAAGGAAAAAGTCCAAACTAGATTTATTTATTTGATATAGACAGTAATTTGAACATTATAGACACACTTGGGAGAAGACAGGTGTTGAAGCTTTCAAAATGGTAGTATTGGCGAGTTGATGATGTGATTCCGTGTTCACTGATCAAACATCAAAATGTCCTTCAATTCAACCAGGTTTCTTTATTTCTCTCGTACTTTTTCATTAACTTATCATTTCATATTCATAACTTTCTCTTTAACTTTGTGTCACAAACAAACCATTGGTTTGTTAATTAAAAGATCAATTGCATTGGTAAGAGTGAATGAAATTTAGTTTTATTTTTTTATCCCTTAATATATAATAGAAGGAAGACCAATGAGTATCAAAACTAATAATAGAAGGGAAGAGGACACTAGTGTAAAAATTGGATATAACAACGGGATATATTCACGGGTTGAAGTGGATCAGTGATAAAAACATGCGCGGTAGCATTTTTGAAATTATAAGGTGAACGATATAATCAGAGAAAACTATATATCCATGGTTAACATCATAACTGTGATCGTACCCTCAATATATATTCACGGTTGAGGAGTAAACCGTGGATATATAGTACCTGAAATATATATCCACGATTGTGTGCACAACCATGACTTTATATTGATGGGTATGATCAGGGTTGTAATGTTAACCGTGGATATATATTGATGTCTATAATCACGGTTGTATTTCCAACCATGGATATATAGTTCAGGTTTTAGGGGTTTAATCACTGGGTACTGTATGTCCACGGTTGTTTCTATAACTGTGATTATAGATTTAATATTTATCCATGGTTGGGGTCGTAACCATGGTGATATAGTTAACATTTATCCACGGGTTTTTGTTGAACTGTGAATATATGTGTAATATATTCTCGGTTTCAATGGTAACCGTGAATATATATATATTTTTAGAAACTTCAAAAGTCGCGCCTGATAGTTTTTTGCTTCTTCTCCTTCTTTCGCGCTGGTCTTCTTTGTTTCCTCCACCTTTCTTTGCCTTGTTGCTCTCGTATTTACGCAAGTTCTCTACCTCGTTTTGTCCTCTTCTTTTATCGTCCTTGTCAGGTAAGTCGTCCCTGTTTTTTGCTTTTTCATTTTCTCCTTCTTCGTTCGAGCTGTTTCTCATCTTCTCCATTTATCCCAGTGTGCTCGTTGCTGTTGTCGCCTTCTTCTTGCTCGTTTTTTATCCCATTGTGCTCGTTGCTCGTTGCATTGTCCTGTAAGTCGTCCCTGTTTTACTCGTCACTGTTTGTGTTGGTCCCTGTTTGAGTTAAATCTGTTTTAGGTTATGTTGATGCATTATATGGGTTTTGTTTTGTGTTGAAAGGGGTTTCTATCTCTGTTTTACTGGTTCTGTGTATAATGTGCCTGTTCTGTTTTGTTGGCTCTATGTATATTAGCATTTTGTTTTTAGTTATTATAGATGGTAGTTCATAAAATATCATCTGAAACTAATTGATTGTTATGTATCTTGTGTATATGTATCTTGTGCATTTGATTTAACATATACTATATAATAAAACTTGGAATCTGCTAATTAATTTATATCCCATGGCTGTTTCTTTTTGGTGAGTATACCATGACTCTGTTTGAAGGCAAGGCTCACATTCGCAGAACGACCAAAAATTATCTACTTTACTAATAGGATACTTAGTGTGAATTTATTAATAATAATTATAATTATATTGAATGAAGTTTTAACTCTTTTTAGAAAATTTTCCTTAAGCGGATCGGGTTAACAAAGCGGATTGGGATGGGATGATGAAGTTTTTTTTGTTCTCTAGTTTTTTGATTTGGTGATTGGTGAAAGTGATGAAGATGAAGATGTTCAATCCGTGTCCAAAGAAAAAGAAGACCTCTGACGTTGATTTGTATGGTTTTTTAAACAAGGTCTAGCGGATTATTGAATCAATTTTTCCTTACTCTTTCCATGCCCAGAATGGAGCTGCTGCTGGAAAATGGGGTCTGGGCTCTTAATTTTTTATTTTATCTTTTTAAAAAGCATGAATAATAAAAGAAGGGAATGGTGTCTACAATAATCCATAATACATAATCCATAATCCATAATCCATAATCCAACGTCCAACACCATACATAAGCTGTAATCTATAAAATGAAAGTTCAAACTTCAAAATTCTCATAGTCCATAATCCATCATCCAACACCATAGTTCTACTTGAAAATAATAGAATTTAAAAACATCATACTAATTACTAAATAAAAGTGTAAAGTTTAAAAGTCTTATAAACCAACATCATAATCCATAATCCATAATTCATACTTCAACACCATACTTCTACTTCAAAATAACACAAATTAAAAACATCATACTAATGTAGGAAAAAAGTTAACTAAATTTTTATCCATTTTATTTTTGTTGTTGTTGGTTGCTCTTATATGTTATTTCTATTGATGTTGTATGTGTGTGGTTGTTAATCTTGCAAACTCGGAGGCTCATATACTAGTTAATTAGTATGAAAGTTACTGTGCATGAGTGAACCATAGTTCCCCGTTTGAGATTCAACACAAATGGTCATTAAATTAATTAATTTCATTATTTGTGTTGAATCTTGAATTATCCATTTGGACAGTTTGGGATGAACAATTATTTTTTATACGTCATTATTAGTATGTACAAGTTAGGAGTTATTTTAAAATTTGATAAACTTTCGGTAACTTGTATTTTGTGTTGTTCTCTGGGTGTATATTTGGTTGTGGTTGAATTTGATTTGACCACTCTCATTTTGTGTACTTAGAGACCAATGCGAAATGCTGCCGAAATTTCATCAAATTTTAAAATAAGTCCTAACTTGTATATATGAATGACGTATAAAAACAATTGTCATCCTGAATAGGTATAGGACCACCACCTTTGTAGAAAAAGTGAGGTTGATCATAGCACCTTGTAAACAGTTGGTATGGATCGGAGTTGGATAACTGCATCACGCCTAAGTTTGGAGTATGAGGGGGGAGTTTATAGAATTCGTAGTGAGGAATGCAGTGGAGGTGAATGGAAAGTAGTTTTGCCCTTGTGTTAAATGCTTGAACCTGCGTCGGGTAGACTTGGAAGAGGTACGAGAACATCTACTGTGTGACAGTTTTCTACGTAGTTATACACGTTGGATATGGCATGTTGGATCTGCATCCTCGACATTATATCGACTGGCACAGGGCCCAAACTTTGATGTCCTCACCTTTTGTGGGTATGACATAAACAACTATTTATTTTATACAAGGACACAGGATGAAAAGAGTATAAATGAAAACAGTGGAGTGATGGTTGTGGCTCAGTCAATGCATTTCTCAACTTCAAAGGACAACAACCCTGTGATGGTCGAGCCATGCTACTTTGGTGTGATTGAAGATATATGGAAAGTCGATTACGGTCCCTTCACCGTTCCTGTGTTTAAATGTAAATGGGTTGACAATAAGAACGGTGTCAAAACTGATGAATTAGGAGTTACATTGATGAACCTCAACAAGATAGGGCATAAGGACGTTCATAATGGCAACGCAGGTGAAGCAAGTTTTTTATGTTGCTGACCCAGCTGACAAACGGTGGTCAATTATTATCCAAGGTAGACGCATTGGAGACCCAAATCTTGATATTGTGGAAATTCCATCGACCACAATGCGGATTCCAACATCTATCGTGGAACATGACATAGATGATGTAGTTGCCAGTCGTCATGACCACCATGAAGGCTTGTGGGAAAATATTTCATCTTCATAGGGTATTAATCATGTTAATGAATCATTGAATTACATGTTATATTAATTATTCATTGTATTAAATGTTATATTAAATATTTGACAATTGTGTTTCCTTGTTTGGACAAATACTCATGGCTGATCAGGATGGACGATCTAGGTCTGACTCAAAGGCTACTGATTCCTCTACTCAAAAGAGTAGAGGTGTTACCCGGATGCCAGACGTTGCACTTAGGCGACATCGGGGCGAGAGGTTACCTGTTGACATGGATGTCAATACTGGTAGGTTTGGAGGACCAAATACCGCAAAGTTGAGCAGTTATTTGGGAGTCGTGGCTCGGTCGAAGGTGTCCATCATTATCCCTGACTGGGATAATGTCGAGGAGGTGGTGAAGAACCAGCTATGGAGTGATATTCTGGTAACTTAGATATCATTTAATTTTATTTTAGTGTATTATTTCATGTAATTCATAATAAGGACTCCTTTATGGACTAACTCCTTTCATGTAGGATTCTTTTGATATACCATCACATGACATAGCGAGGAGGAAGATCCTTGGTATTATGGCTGAGCGATGGAGGTCGTTCAAATCCATACTCACCAGGAGGTATATTTGAACTTTAAATTCTTAATCAACGCTTTGCCAAATTGTACCAATCCTTAGTTTAAATGTACCTGAATTGTAGGTATGTATTCGGGGAGGACAAAGGACAGTTCCTCTGAGAGAAATATCCATTCATTGATCAGGAGACTTGGGATGCTTTTGTGCTAAACAACCGTGAATATAGATTATCTTTATCCACGGTTTCTACTATAACCGTGAATATAAATTATCTGTTATATTCACGGTTATAATCGACAACAGTGGTTAGATGTGATTTATTACTACGGTTGTTACCCGTGGTTAAAGGCCCTCATCTACTACCATGGCTGCAACAACCACGGTTCTTTAACCGTGATTATATCCATTTTTCCACTAGTGGGAAGAAGTATCAAGATCAAGATTCTCAACTATTCATCGAAAATAAAATTTGTTTTACTATGTGATCAAATTTTTTTATACTACTAATTTTAATAAGTTACACATATCAAATTAATTCTTCAATTTAGAAAAAAAAAGTGACCATAATCTCTAGAATTGTTAACTATGAGTTTTTTTATTGTTGTATTTTCAGAGATTAAAATAATTTAGAGAATCTAGGAGACTTTTTGTTTTGAGATTTAAGAAGCCCTTCTAAACTACAAAGGAACATCATTGAAGCCAAACAAAAAGTAATAAAGTATAATGCATTTATCTCCTATAATTCTTAATGTCACATACTTGTTACTTATCTATTGATGCAATGTCTCAATTCAGGTAGGTTCCTTAGGTCTTCTATCGTGTGATGCAATCAAACACAGTGCGGTTTACTAGTATTTCAGAATCATCAAGCAAGGATGTAAGTCACAAAGAGAGAAATATTTTGCCATTTGAAAATACATCAATGAATAAAATTTATGAGTTGTTAATTAATATCTTGATATTATTTTTGGGGGCAGGGCCTCACTATTATTGACTCAAAAAGAGAAGAAAATGTATTCAAGCAAAGCCACTCAAGTTGGCTCCAAACAGTAGCTTCTAATCCTGAATCAATCCTCTTCAAGTTTGTGCCTATTTCCTCCCTTTTGACAGGAATTCCTGGTAGTGGCTATCTCAGTCATGCAATCAATTTGTATTACATTGTAAGTTCCTTTTCTTAGATCAAACATCAATTCTGTTATAATATAATCTACTACTTGTATCCATGTCTATGTTGTTGTTATATTGTTTCAATGAGTAAAAAACCGATAGGATTTGGACTCAAATCATCCTTGTCACCCTCCACATTTCAAAAGTGTCATTTATATTTCATGCAAGTTATCTTTTATAATGTGTTGTCCTTTAAGGTACCTTACACTTTATTGATTAACTTGTTCTTTATAGATAAGCCCACTTACAATGCTTCTTTGAGTTTCAAATTCCAAGGCAATAGGCATAAAAGAAGTGTTGCAAAAAATTGAAGAATGGGCTGTTACTGCTAGAATACAAAAGGAGTATGCTAAATCAGATGCAATAGGAAAGGATTTGGTTGTTGTTGGCACAAAAATTGTAATGGTTTTATTAATAGTTTCATATACTAATGGCAAGAATCTATTAAGTGCTTGAGGGCTTATTGGTGTGAATTATTTATGTTACTACTCAAAAGTGTTAGGTGATTTAATCATTGTTTTTATATTTATAATGTTATTCATGGTTTTATTTATGTTACTACTCAATTTTTTTTATAAAAGTCTAAAAGGTTCAAAATCAAACTAATTAAGTCCAAGTAATGAGATATATTGTGATTTGGCACCTCGTTTCATAGAAAAATTTATGACTTTTATAGCCACAGTTTTAAAATTGTACCCTAAAGAGTTCATAAAACTGTGGCCTTTGATATGTGAGACCACATTTGTAAAACCGCGGTCTAAAACTAAAGTTGTAAACCGTGGCCTTATATAGTCTCAAAAAAATGTGGCCTTTGATATGTGAGACCATATTTCTAAAATCGCGGTCTAAAACTAAAGTTGTAGACCGTGGCCTTATATAGACTCAAAACTGTGGCCTTTTGTGTTGTCTAAGGCAACGGTTTTGTGAAATGTGCGGCCTTAGGTAGAAAATTGTGGCCTTTTCTTTTATACCACAGCCACCTAGACAACGCCATCAAAACCGTGGGTAAACTATGGCCTAAACTTAAGGCCGTAGTTTTTTCACTTTAGGCTACACTTTTTAGTTGCGGCTTAAGCTATAAAATGTTGTATCAATACAGTAAGGCATATGAAGAAAAAAATATCTAATATGAAAGTTCGTATCTCACTTACTTGTTTCAAATTCTTTATATCATCTATACATTTAAATAAAGTCAGGTTAAGGAGGTCTTCTTAAGAAACAATTTAGAATGATTGACTAAAGGAGTGAGTTATTGAGTGGACAAAATTTGGGAGGATTGAATCCTAGTAAAAAAATGATAACTTTAATGAAATGACCTGAAAAAATGTTGAATGTTAAGCTGGTATAGAATAAAACAGTTCTAACCTTGCAAGAAAAGTCTGAATTTTAGGAACATAATCATTTATGAATCATCTTGATGTGTAATTAGTTATTAGAAACGGACATCACATCTATGGAAATACAAAATTAAAAGGATGGAAAAAATGGATAAGTCAAAAATTAAAGTTTATAAATCCCATTCGGAAGGGCATTATTATAAATAAAGTCAGTAGACATACCTTTCCATCTTTTCATCATGCCAAACTACAAAAGGACAACATAATGTGCATCATCTTTATCTGCCAAGAACTTAAGAAATCTTTTTGTAAAATCCTGCGAGAGAGTACATCTAATTTTTTGACCTCTGAAAATAGATAAGATAGAGATCTTAGTGGTTCAAAAGCATGTAAAAAATATTGCAACGTTTAAACAGGTTTATCATAAAATATTAAAAACGATACTTACTTAAGATCATCCAGCTCCAACACCATATAATTTGAAGAAACATCCCTTTTCTTGAACTTAATTAAGTCACCTTTTCCACTAACCATTCCAAAGACATCTAAAAATAATACAAATAATGCCAATGTAAATGTCTCACTATATTTAATCATATCATCCCTTTGTGTTCAAAGAATAATCAACCAAAAATACACAACAAAACCACTAATTGTTTTTTTCATCAGTCCGACAAAGAATATATTTAAAGGGGAGACACTTGAAGACATTCCTAGGAATCAAAAAGTCTTCAATTAACTAAATTTGTGAATCCCTTTTGAAAAACATCTTAAACTAATGACACATTGGCTTATTCTGATCATTCAATCCAATGCCCAAGTTAAAAAGTATGTACACATTCCTCTCAATGACTGCTTTTTAAAAAGGTAGGTGTGAATGCTCTTGATAGAAATTTGAATACAATCAGACTGATATAAAGATCACCAAATGAAAAGCCAATTGAATGTTATAATTATAATTATAATATAATTATATTTATATTTATTATAATATTATATTTATATTTATTATAATATTATATTTATATTTATTATAATATTATTATATTATATTATATAATCATATATCATATAATAATTATTTTACATGTTTTTTCAATTATGCACTAATGAATAATAATGAATAAATAATTAACATTTAATAATTAATAATAATAATTAACAATTAATAATTAGCATGAATAATTAATAATTATAAGATTAATAATAATAGTGATTAATGATTAGGTAATAATAAATGCAGATGTTAAAAACAAAATTTTTTGTTAGGAACCAAAAGGCAATGGAAACTGATATCTTTTGTTAGGAATGAAAAGGCAATAGGAACCTTATTGACCTTTTGCGTTTTATTGTTTCAATAAACATAGAAACGAAAAGACAATAAAATAGATAAGGTTTTAATTAAGGACAATCATCCAACATTTAACTTCATTGACAAATTTTAATTAAGGAAAGTGATCCAACATTTAATGAGAAAACTCGTATTCAAGTACCTAACAGAGAGTGACAACACATGATTTAAAATCGGAGGGAAAACAATTCATATGATCTAAAGCATCAATGAAAAGGTCATTGCATTAATTGATATTTTAGTAACCAAATTCCCTAAATAATAATGGCATATAAAATAATTGTTAAATTAATTAGAGAACGTTATGTGATGATTCAATCTCCAAATGCATGTTGTAATTGAATTGGATGAAGAAAGGGAAAAGGCATCACCTTGGCAGTTGTTTTCATTACTATAAGAACCAACCTTAAATGGCTTCAATGTTCGGGTTCCATTACAATACATGGACGAACTTGAAAGAATTAATTTACCAAAACTTAATATAATTTGAACCACAATTTGTTAAAAAAAATTCAATGTAAATAAAGTTCATAACCATGTTGGTGATATGCATAGAAGTCTAACATTAATTTTTAGTCACTATACGTGATTAAGAAAGAACATTTATTTATAAGCAGGAAACCTAAGTAGATGATTTTTGTTTAAAATGTAGTGATCTACAACACATGCAAATTGGTTTTGGTTCTTATGTTGATGCGTTTGAAGGTATATGATTCTATTTAACATAGAAGTTAATTAATGACAAGAACCTTTAACTTAGGTTAAACCCTAAGCCCATAAGGAAACATTTCAACTGCTTTCAAGTACAATACATAAACATGCAAGTTACTGTTTCATTCTTGAAACTTTGGTAAATAAAATTGGTAGGTGTTAACCCGGCGATAGCGTCTCAACAGTTCGTTTTCACCACCGGGTTGTTAGTTGGCAAGCGCACCAATCGTTTGTAGTTTTCAAAATTTAGATATCGTTCCACTGGGATTGAAAGTCCAATAACAACAGTAATTTTCTATTTACTATGGTAAATGTGAAGGAAGTTATAGACAAAAGAATGATTTATATACAATTTATACAATATTCACAGGATAGCATGATTGAGTGGTTCATAAGATAAAAAGAAAATAAAATCTATCTAAAAAGTTGAGTTGCAATCTAGAATAGGTAAGATACTTGAGATAAACACAGATAAACAAATTATGTTGGAAATTGGATCCCTAATCTAGAATAACAATGAGGAACTCAAGACATGCATATTTAATCATCAAGTTTCATGTCATTGCAGCTTAAAATCATTATAACCGATCCCTCGTGATATAAATTCTAAGAATTCACCGTAAAGTCCGATCCCTCGTGAGCTTTCTCAGTAAAAACTTGCATTAACACCTGGCCTTATGGCAACAATGGTTAACAAACCCCTATAGAATTGAGATACCAAGGGTATTCCAACTTTTTACTTTCGTCAAAAAAAGTTTCAATACGGCATGAACAATCATTCTCCTATTTGACATTCATACTAATAAAACAAGTTTCAATATCATTCTCCCGTTTGACGTTCATATTAATAAAAGGTTGAAATACTAACATGGACTTGAATCATAAACATGTAGAGGTCGAATTCACAACATTATACTCAATAGATTAGTTCACCAATTCCAACATAAGCAAATTAGTTACACATGGTGAAAGTAAAAACAACACTTACAGAGTTTGACATTACGAAGACGATAGGAACTTCATGATACAACGATCACAATACACCAAAACACACTTAAGTATCTAGAAAACTATTCTAGAACTACAACTCACAAAAGAAGTACTCAAAGTCGAGCACAAGAGAGAAAAGAAGAGAATGAGATGCTATGGGATGTCTTAGAATGGTGTTGGATGGCCCTATTTATAGGGTTGAGAAAGGGTGCTGACGCTACGCGTCACACCCCTGACTCAGCCTCCATTAAACACTTGATAATGGCCACTTCAAATTATTAAATTTGATCATGCCTGGCCACATGGACATGTTTCCACCGAGTTTTGGCCTTTCATACTGAGTGGGGTACCCATTGGTGCTGAGTGGAGTGCCCATTATTGGGTCCAAGTGGAGTGGTTGGCCAAAGTAGAGGTGGAGACCACGCAGCACTGACGCTACGCGTGGCTGTGACACGTAGCGTCAGCATCAAAAATAGTTGTTGATACTACGCGTGGGGTGAGGCTACACGTCGGCTCCTCCAGTGTAATTTTCTCTTGATTTCTTAACTTTTTCACTGCAAAACTTAGAGAAAATTGATCAAGGGCAGATTATTTCCAACAACATCCATTTATTGAATTTAAATCCTAATTTTCTAACAAATTAAACTAATTTTTGTAATTTTTATGAAAATTTTATTAAAGCTTTTATTAAAAATTTGAGGACTAACAAATACCCCCAACTTGAGACATTGCTCGTCCTCGAGCAGGAGAGAAAAATAACAAAAATAAACATTTGGAATCAAATTTTTGAGTTAGTCCGAGAATTTACAACAAAAAGTAATTTTCATAATTTAACTAATTTTGTAATAATCAAAAATTGGTATCAAGTATAACAAAGGTTTAATGATAAAATTTATTTACAATATTCTATTAACAATCAAGCAAAATTTCAGGCTTACCTCATAGGTGTTTATCTCTATGTAATAGGTAACCTGTTTCACTCAATCAATCATAAGATCAAACGAATTTAACTTTGTTTGTCATCTAATCAATGGTTATTTATACAAAATTAGTTGAGAAATCACAAGGTCTTTCCACGTGTTGTAATGAGGCTTGGTTTACAAGAATCAATGGTTTTTCTTGGAATTCAAGAACCTGAAATCATAAAAGAGCATTTCATAATTTTTTTAGGCTTTCTCTTGACCCAAACTCTTATTTCTTTTGTTGATGAAAAATAAATACCCCCAACTTGATTCTTTTTACTATTTTTGACTTTTCTTTTCCATACTTTATTTTTTTTTTGAAAAGAATCAAGTTGCTTATTTTCACTCCCCATTTTTGTGAGAACACTCAAAATATTTTTCATTTATTTCAATTACTCTTTTAATCAATCAAGTATAGGGAATGGTAAAAACAAATTTAGTTTTAAGGGTACCAAGGAATTTTATTTTAGGCTCAAATTGGCTTGCAAAGGATAAAAGAATTTTTACCAAGGTAAGCTGTTTGGCCCAAGGTTTTTTATTTATTTATTTATTTTTACTTATTGTTACACTAACTTTCTTTGTCTAGTTTGTGTATGCAAACTCGATCTACCGCAAGTAAAATTTATTTTGATCCTGAGATAGAAAAGTTTATAAAGAAAATCAAGTCTTTGAAATCTAAAACACAAACTAAATCTTCTTCTACTTCTAATTTTGAAAATTCAAATATGGCTGCTGAAAGGAGAACATTGGGACAGTTTGCTGCTATTAATGGTCCACCCCGAGTTTCGGGTATGTATGTTTCAAGGACCTGTTGTACCAGTGGAGATTAAACCTGCTACTTTAAATATTATTCAAAACAATCAATTTGCTGGTTTAAATCATGAAGAACCATATGAACATTTAACTATTTTTTATGAGTTATGCAGCACAATTGGTTTTGAACCCAATCAAGAAGAGTCTGTTTACATGAGACTTTTTCCTTTTTCATTGATTGGTAAAGCAAAATAATGGTTTAAATCTTGTCCACCGGGTAGTTTTGCAAACTGGTCTGATGTTGAAAGAAAATTTTTGGAAAGATTTTATTCTCCTTCAAAATATTTTGAAGCAATGACAGCCATACACTCTTTTTCTCAAAATAATGATGAATCACTAGGAGAGACATGGGAACGATTCAATGCACTTTTGAGAAAGTGTCCAAACCACAACCTGAATGATGCCGAAAAGGTAAGAATCGTTTACCATGGTTTATTGCCTCAGTTCAAGATGATGTTAGATGCTTGTGTAGGTGGTTCTTTAATGAACAAAACTGTGGAGGAAGCTATAGAAATATTGGAATCAATGGCTATCAGTGACTGCCAAGCAAAGCATGAAAGAGGTAATGTACAGAGGAAGCTAGGAATGCTCAAATTGGGAGTAAATGATGCGGTGTTGGCTTAGCAAAAATTACTAACCCAACAAATTGAAGTTATGAGCAAGCAATTGGAAAAACTCCAAATTGCTCAAGTAGCATCACCACCTCCTGCTAAACTTAAACAATGTATGCACTGCATGGGAGAACAACCATGTGGTTACTATGGAAATGAGCAAGAGCAAGTCAATTTCATGAACCATCAAAGAGCACCCTTAGGTAATTTTCCTTTCAATCATGGAAATTCTTTTCCTAACAATTACCTGTAGGGTTGGCAAAATCAAAATATTGGCTGGAGACAGGACGCTGGACCTTCCAATAGACCTCCTAACAATCAGTTTAAGCAACAATAAACTGACAATGCAAGATTAATAAGGATAGAGGAATATATTCAACAGTTATTGCAGTTTATGGAAACAAATGAAGCTGCCCGAAAAGCATCAGACATACAAATGGGACAACTTACAAAAAAAATAGCCGAATTAAAGAGTTCTGGGTTTACTGCAAACACTCAAAACCCAAGGGAACAATGTAATGCTGTTTCTTCTGATATTGTAAAAATTGATTGTAAAGAAAAGAGTGAGAAAAAGAAAGAAGAAGAAGAAAAAGAAAGTAAAAAAATAAAAAAATGAAAAAAATGAAAAAGAAAAAAATGTGCAAGTAAATACAGAGCAAGAAACACACTGTATAACCCCGAAAAAATGTAAAGATCCGGGGAATTTCACCATTCCTGTAACAATTGGAAATATCAACATCAGGAATGCGTTATTAGATTTAGGGGCTAACATCAACTTGCTGCCCTTAGAATTAATAAAGCGCATTGGTGAATATGAGCTAAAAGAAGCAAAGACAGAATTACAGTTTACGGATCGCAGCGTCAAAAAGCCTTTTGGGATTGTGGAAGATGTACTGGTAAAGGTTGATAACTACCACTTCAGAGTTGACTTTGTGGTACTGGATATGAAGGAGGATACTGAGATCCCCCTGATCCTAGGAAGACCTTTCATGAAAACTACAAGGATCAAAGTAGATGTTGATCTAAGTATGGTTGCAGTCAAGGTTTATGAAGAAGAAGTAAGCTTTAGTGCTCATGAACACCTCAGGACAAGTAATGAGGAAAAAGTTTACCCTTCAATCGAACCAGGTATATCTCTTCCCAATTAATTAAATTGTTTTAAATTAACCGATGCCTTGAAAGATGAAAATCAGGTAATTAAGCATCGAAAAAGAAAAAGGAGGAAGAAAAAGATAGGTGATTCCTCAACGAATATTGGGAGACCACCTGATTAATCAGAGGTAATGTCTGGCTAGAGACATTAAATCTAGCGCTCAATGGGAGGCAACCCATTCTTTTCTTGTTATTTTCAAAATTTAAAAAAAAATTAGATTAATTTAAAAAGAAATGGGGTTTAAAACTCAAAAGAAAAGGTTTTTGAAAATCAAAATTTTGAAAAATTAAAAACAAAAGCCCACGCGTAGCGTCACTGTGACACGTAGCATGGACTCTGAATTTTGGACCTGACGCGTAGCGTCCCATCCACGCGTAGCGTCGGAGCCTACGTTCAGTTTTTAAAACTGAACCAGAGAGGCCCATCTTAGGGTTTAAAACCTAAGATCTCCTCTCTGCCTCACTTAAGTTTTCAAAACCTAATTTTTGAAACCTTCTTTTCTCTCTTCTAAACTTTCTTAATCCTATTTGCTCAAGGAATCACGTGTAAGTGTTCTAATCCTTTCTCTTTAGTTTTGTTTTTAATTTTTGATTCTTAGAAATAAATGTGGTTAGGATTAGGATTAGAAGACCATTGGAATTGATTGCTGTTAGAATTAGGAAATTGAATGGATATAATGTGGTTTGAAAGGGGTTGCTGCTGTGCAACCCGTTTTTTTTTTCTGTTCTGTGTAGCTCACGCGTAGCGTCCCACAGACGCGTAGCGTGAGGATGAACTATGAGCCCACGCGTAGCGTCCCATAGACGCGTAGCGTGGGCAGAACTGGCTTACGCGTAGCGTCAGCCTCTGTTTTTAATTTTTGTTTCTTATTTTATTTTTTTTGTTAATTTGTTTAACATGTTATGTGTTCATTTATTTGTTGTTTTCTTTTTAAAATTAATAAATTATCATATTTAATATTTTTTATACTTGCATAAAAATATAAAAATAAATTTGTATAAATTTTGAATAAATTGTATGAATTTCGTTTTGAAAATTTGATTCAAAATTACTTAAAAATATGTATGTTAACTTTCTTTATAAATCACAAAAATACAAAAATATATTGTTGTGTGAATTTCATTTTTAGAAAAACCAAAAATATTTATGTTTCAAATTTTGTCTAAATATTTGGTTGATTGTTTAGGATTGATAATGTGTGATTTACTTTTTAACATGTGTTAAATTTTAAAATTTTTACTTTTTGTAGATGGCACCAAGGAAATCCATTCCCACTACTGGTCCCTCTAAAAGACAGAGGAAGACCACGGATACTGACACCACCTCTGAGGATCCTGATCTTCAGGGACAGGAGGTGTTAGGACCGAGGGATCCTACCAAATTTTGTACTGATGTGAAGTGGGCACGGTTTCATCAAATCAAAGGCCAGAGACTTATCTGGGAGAGGGTCCTTGATTTGAGTGCAGGAGATTACCCTGAGCTTCAGGATGGAGTTCAGCAGAGGAGATGGGGACCTCTATTCTCTCTACCTACTGAGGGGGATCCCATCTTAGTGATGGAGTTTTATGCGAATGCCTTCAGGACTCGCCAGGACACACCGAATATAGGACAACAGCGGACGAGTTGGGTGAGGGGCCGACATATTTCATATGACCGGGACACTATCAGTACCCTATTGGGTAATCCTTGGGAGCCTACTCCCGAGGATGACACTTTTTTCTGGAAGGAAAACAGAAACAAGATTATTGCCGAGGGAGAGTTAGGATACTCCCTCGAGGAGGTTGCTCACTTCTTGAGCAAAGATGGAATCTTTTTCAACCTGAGTAAGGTTGGAAGGAGTCCATCTAACCTCCGAAAGACCCAGCTTACCCCTATAGCCCAGGCGTGGTCCCACCTCATGCTTCATAACATCATTCCTGTCACCCATCTTTCATCTCTTCCAGTTGAGCGTTGTTGCCTTCTATTTTCTATCCTCCAAGGTCATACCATTGACATAGCTGAGCTTATATCTGAGCAGACTCACTTGTATGCCCTTGGGTATAAAGTGAACCGCCCCATTCCATTTCCTCTCATTATATCTGCCTTACTGAGGAGGCAGGGAGTCGTCGTACCTTCACCTGAGTTCACTAGTTCTTCGGGGAGAGTCCCCAAAGTTTTAGTGAACAGAGATTATTTCGTCCAGCAGTGCGAGCTTCCACTACTAGAGCAGGAGGCTCAGCCCAGACCTAGGAGGAGGAGACCACCAGTGCAGCCTCCATCTACTGATGTTGTCACACAGGGCTTTGCCCGGATATCACTTGAGCATCAGCATATGATGCAGATGATGGCTGCCACTCATAGAGCTTATATTCATCTTCACGATGAATTTTATCAGTACAGGTTACAGGGAGAGGGAGCACCTTATGTTACCCCGGCCGAGTTTGCAGCACATGTAGCTTGGCACGGTGATTTACCTACCTACCCTGAGACTGGTGGATCATCTGGCACACAAGCTGACTCTGACGACGATGATGAGGAGGAGGAGCAGGATGATCAGATGGAGGATTGATGATGCCATCTTCTTATTTCTTGCATTTACTTTGAGTACAGTTATTTTTAGTTTATATTTACATTTACATTTACACTTTATATTATGGTATTTTATTATTGTGTGGTGTGTTTTTACATAATTATTTGTTTTTGCATATTCTATTCGAATAATAATAATCCAAAAATCCAAAAATAAAATTTATCTTTTAATAAATCAATCAAATTTTTGTTAGTAAGTTAATACACTTAGAGTTTTTACACAATGAAACTTAATTTTGTAAAATTAATTATTAGTTCTTTATAACTTAGGAATTTTGATAAATTTAATTACAATAGGTTTATTAACCATCAAGCAAATTTCGATAGCCCGGTGAGCAGAGAGATATCTTTTTATATACTTGAGGGTTTAATCGATATATTTTCAATTCGAATTGATTTTCCTTTAATCTCTGATTTGTGTTGTTGTACAGAAAATTCAGGAAAATAATCAAGGCACATTTTTGGTGAAAAAAAAAACCTTGGGCCAAACAGCTTACCTTGGTAAAAATTCTTTTATCCTTTGCAAGCCAATTTGAGCCTAAAATAAAATTCCTTAGTACTCTTAAAACTAAATCTATTTTTACCATTCCCTATACTTGATTGATTAAAAGAGCAGTTGAAATAAATGAAAAATATTTTGAGTGTTCTCAAAAAAATGGGGAGTGAAAATAAGCAACTTGATTCTTTTCAGAAAAAAAATAAAATAAAGTATGGAAAAGAAAAGTCAAAAATAGTGAAAAGAATCAAGTTGGGGGTATTTATTTTTCATCAACAAAAGAAATGAGAGTTTGGGTCAAGAGAAAGCCTAAAAAAATTATAAAATGCTCTTTTATGATTTCAGGTTATTGAATTCTAAGAAAAACCATTGATTCTTGTAAACCAAGCCTCATTACAACCCGTGAAAAGACCTTGTGATTTCTGAACTAATTCTGTATAAATAACCATTAATTAGATGACAAACAAAGTTAAATTCGTTTGATCTTATGATTGATTGAGTGAAACAGGTTACCTATTACAAAGAGATAAACACCTGTGAGGTAAGCCTGAAATTCTGCTTGATTGTTAATAGAATATTGTAAATAAATTTTATCATTACCTTTGTTATACTTGATACCAATTTTTGATTATTACAAAATTAGTTAAATTATGAAAATTACTTTTTGTTGTAAATTCTCGGACTAACTCAAAAATTTGATTCCAAATTTTTATTTTTGTTATTTTTCTCTCTTGCTCGAGGACGAGCAATGTCTCAAGTTGGGCGTATTTGTTAGTCCTCAAATTTTCAATAAAAGCTTTAATAAAAATTTCATAAAAATTACAAAAATTAGTTTAATTTGTTAGAAAATTAAGATTTAAATTCAATAAATGGATGTTGTTGGAAATAATCTGCCCTTGATCAATTTTCTCTAAGTTTTGCAGTGAAAAAGTTAAGAAATCAAGAGAAAATTACACTGGAGGAGCTGACGCGTAGCCGCACCCCACGCGTAACATCAACAGCTATTTTTGATGCTGACGCTACGCGTGGCTGTGCTGCGTGGTCTCCACCTCCACTTTGGCCAACCACTCCACTTGGACCCAATAATGGGCACTCCACTCAGCACTAATGGGCACCCCACTCACCATGAAAGGCCAAAACTCGGTGGAAACATGTCCATGTGGCCAGGCATGATCAAATTTAATAATTTGAAGTGGCCATTATCAAGTGTTTAATGGAGGCTGAGTCAGGGGTGTGACGCGTAGCGTCACACTGACGCGTAGCGTCAGCACCCTTGCTCAGCTCTATAAATAGGGCCATCCAACACCATTCTAAGACATCCCATAGCATCCCATTCTCTTCTTTTCTCTCTTGTGCTCGACTTTGAGTACTTCTTTTGTGAGTTATAGTTCTAGAATAGTTTTCTAGATACTTGAGTGTGTTTTGGTGTATTGTGATCGTTGTATCGTGAAGTTCCCATCGTCTTCGTAATGTCAAACTCTGTAAGTGTTGTTTTTACTTTCACCATGTGTAACTAATTTGTTTATGTTGGAATTGGTGAACTAATCTATTGAGTATAATGTTGTGAATTCGACCTCTGCATGTTTATGATTCAAGTCCATGTTAGTATTTCAACCTTTTATTAATATGAACGTCAAACGGGAGAATGATTTTCATGTGTATTGAAACTTGTTTTATTAGTATGAATGTCAAACAGGAGTATGATTGTTCATGCCGTATTGAAACTTGTTTTGACAAAAGTAAAAAGTTGGAATACCCTTGGTATCTCAATTCTATAGGGGTTGTTAATCACCGGGTTGTTAAGGCCAAGTCTTAATGCAAGTTTTTACTGAGAAAGCTCACGAGGGATCGGACGTTACGGTGAATTCTTAGAATTTATATCACGAGGGATCGATTATAATGATTTTAAGCTGCAATGACATGAAACTTGATGATTAAATATGCATGTCTTGAGTTCCTCATTGTTATTCTAGATTAGGGATCCAATTTCCAACATAATTTGTTTATCTGTATTTATCTCAAGTATCTTACCTATTCTAGATTGCAACTCAACTTTTTAGATCGATTTTTTTTTCTTTTTATCTTATGAACCACTCAATCATGCTATCCTGTGAATATTGTATAAATTGTATATAAATCATTCTTTTGTCTATAACTTCCTTCACATTTACCATAGTAAATAAAAAATTACTATTGTTATTGGACTTTCAATCCCAGTGGAAGGATATCTAAATTTTGAAAACTACAAACGATTGGTGCGCTTGCCAATTAACAACCCGGTGGTGGAAATAAACTGTTGAGACGCTATCACCGGGTTAACAAGTTTTCTGTGTTAGTCCTCAAATTTTCAATAAAAGCTTTAATTAAAATTTCATAAAAATTACAAAAATTAGTTTAAGTTGTTAGAAAATTAAGATTTAAATTCAATAAATGGATGTTGTTGGAAATAATCTGCCCTTGATCAATTTTCTCTAAGTTTTGTAGTGAAAAAGTTAAGAAATCAAGAGAAAATTACACTGGAGGAGCTGACGCGTAGCCTCACCCCATGCGTAGCATCAACAGCTATTTTTGATGCTAACGCTATGCGTCACAGCCACGCGTAGCGTCAGTGCTGCATGGTCTCCACCTCTACTTTGGCCAACCACTCCACTTGGACCCAATAATGGGCACTCCACTCAGCACTAATGGGCACCCCACTCAGCATGAAAGGCCAAAACTCGGTGGAAACATGTCCATGTGGCCAGGCATGATCAAATTTAATAATTTGAAGTGGCCATTATCAAGTGTTTAATGGAGGCTGAGTCAGGGGTGTGACGCGTAGCGTCAGCACCCTTGCTCAGCCCTATAAATAGGGCTATCCAACACCATTCTAAGACATCCCATAGCATCCCATTCTCTTCTTTTCTCTCTTATGCTCGACTTTGAGTACTTCTTTTGTGAGTTGTAGTTCTAGAATAGTTTTCTAGATACTTGAGTGTGTTTTGGTGTATTGTGATCGAGGAGCTGACGCGTAGCCTCACCCCACGCGTAGCATAACTAAAAATAACTGTACTCAAAGTAAATGCAAGAAATAAGAAGATGGCATCATCAATCCTCCATCTGATCATCCTACTCCTCCTCCCCATCATCACCGTCAGAGTTAGCCTATGCGCCAGATGATCCACCAGTCTCAGGGTAGGTAGGTAAATCACCGTGCCAAGCTACATGTGTGACAGGGCCCGCAAGCGTACGGGTTATGTCGCGTAATATAAAAGATTATCGTTCTCCACAGGGACTGTGTTCAAAGTACCAGTATATTGAAATTTAATTATCCACACAATTGATTTTTAAGATTTTTATAAAATAAAGCACAAATTAAAATTGCACAGAATACGAATAAATATAAAAATAAAATTTACTTGACACTTAAGAATCAGAGTTGAGAATATCTTAGGATTTCGGAGGATTAAGACTCTATTTTATGTTAATGAATTTTAACTTTTCATAAATAAGAATCGAATTAAGTTTTCCAAGATGAATTTTCTAAAAGCTAATTAATATGTTCCTCTCGGAATCCTATTAATGTACCTAACCTATGGAAAGCGCTGCTTAATCCTCAGAAAGGCCCATTATCGTTTTATGAAAATCCCTTTTATTTCCTCAAAAGAATTTTGATTACTTTCACCGTTTTACCGAGGTCACAAAAAGCATCTCAAAAATCTTAGGTTTAGTTCAAAGCTTTCCGGTAAAAATAAATCTCTCGATTCTATTTATTACCTAAACTTACTAATATACCCGTAAGTATATAGTTTTATCATTTAGGTTCTTGTTAGGAATTACTAAAAGCATTAAGCATAATTGAACTAAATGGAAAACAGAAATTTATTTAATTCCAAGTCAAAATAATATTAAAATAAAATATTATCATACCCCCTTTATCCCAAGATAATTAATTTAACTACTCATGAAATAATTCAAATTCATATAAATAATGGAAAAATAAAACATACAAAACATGGCAAAAATAAAGACTTACGGGTTTCTCCAAAAGCTCAGAATAATTTACCACTGTAATTCCTTGTTGCAATAATTTCTTCACCAATTACAAATTTAAATTCTCACTTTTACAGCCCTCACACTCTTACAGAATAAAAGAAAGAAAAGAAAATAAAAAGAAAGAGAAGAAAAACGAACAGAGAAAGAAAATAAGAGAAATAAAAAAAGAAAAGAAAGAAAAGAGATACGAAAAATGAAGAGAAAGGAAGGAGGAATTGGAACGAAGCTAATGGAATTGATGCAAGTGATGATTGATGCTGGATGCTTGCAACTTCTTCTCCTTTTATAGGTGATGGAAAGGGTGGATCCAGCTAAGAAATGCGTTGTAATTGCAAGTGGGAGGAAACTTTTGGTGCATGTGAGTTCCAGCTGTGCCAATTTGCATTATTTTAATATTTTCAATAATTCGGTGCTTGGATTTATTCAGTGGGGCAAATTCCGAGTGGAAAAGTGGGTCGGTTTTCATCTTTTCTGCAAAATCCGAGTGAAAGGGTGCCTTCTGTGCTCAAAACCGAGTAAAAAATGGTACTGTTCGCACATAAAACCGAGTGAAATCTTCACTCGGTGTTGAGTTGAGGGGTCGGTATTTAAGAAAACCGGTCGGTTTCGCTTGAGCGAGAGTTTCTCGCTTAAGCGTTTGTTGAAGGAAACCGTCTCGCTCAAGCGGATAAAGGTTCGCTCAAGCGAGAGGTTCTCTTTTTCACTGTTTCACTCGGAGAATCCTTGCTCGGATTTGCTTGTGTTGCTCGGAATTGACTGAAGAGGGACTCGGATCTGACTGAAACCATTCACTCGGCTCAGGTTCATGGAGTTCATTCGGAACTGATTGAAGACTCACTTGGTTCAGATTCAATCGGTTCCCAATCTTTTTCACTCGACTATCTCTGAATTTGGACCACTCGGTTAAAGCTTTGCTTTGGAATTCACTCGGATTTGCTTTGAAATATTTCAGTCGGCCTTCATGCTTTTTACTCGGAATGGCCTTCAGTCGTCAATCAACTCACTCAGAATGGCCTTCACTTTTACTCAGGAACTTGCACTTGAAGGGTTGGAATTTGACTGATTGAATTTCTTCTTATGTCTGAGCCTTGCTTTGCTCGGAAATGCATCTTTATGACCCAACTCACTCGGAATGGCCTTTCCTTGGAGACTTCTCACTCGGGCTCAGTGTGAAACTTGAGAGTCTGCCCGAGTGTGATTCATTTCTGGTCGGATTTTTCCTTGTTCGATTAAGACACCACTCGGAAATACCTTGTTCTCTAAATGAAACTACTCGGATTCTCCTTATCAACATTTATTCATTCAATGGGATTCCTTCTGCTCGGAATCAATTCACTCAGAATAGCTTTTTGCTCGGATTGGTTGCAAATCAGAAAGCTCCCACTCGGATACACTTCAATCAGCAAGCCTTTCACTCTGAGAATAGCTTTAGACAGCATCTATTCAATGTCAGTCCCCTTTTTCACTCGAAATGGACGCAGTCGGGGAAGCTTCCACTCGGAATCTCCTCCAACCGAGACTCATTCTATTTTAGCATTGAACCTCAGCTATTTATCACTCGGAATGGCTTTGACAGGGAACTTTCCACTCGGATTTGGTCCTTTCTCAATCATCCCACTCGGATTTGGTCATTTTAAGTCGGAATTCAGCATTTCTGAGTCGGATTTTAACATTCTGAGTCGGATTTCAGCATTCTGAGTCGGAATTCAGCATAAAAAGAGAGTTCTTTCTACTTTGGGCTTGTTCTTCTTGTTTCATTATCATTTTATGGTCGTTTTTCTCTTGTTTTTGACCCTTTATTACCTTAATTTCTGCAAAATAACATACCCAAGTAGACTAGAGTGGAAAGGAAGCAAAAATCGTAATAAATAAAGGAAATACAGTGGATAATGACTAAAATCTTAAGCAATTTAGACCTAATTTATTGTATTATAAAGCACTTATCAATGTGCTGCAAACTCGGCCGGGGTAACATAAGGTGCTCCCTCTCCCTGTAACCTGTACTGATAAAATTCATCGTGAAGATGAATATAAGCTCTATGAGTGGCAGCCATCATCTGCATCATATGCTGATGCTCAGGTGATATTCGGGCAAAGCCCTATGTGACAACATCAGTAGATGGAGGCTGCACTGGTGGTCTCCTCCTCCTAGGTTTGGGCTGAGCCTCCTGCTCTAGTGGTGGAAGCTCGCACTACTGGCCAAAATAATCTCTGTTCACTAAAACTTTGGGGACTCTCCCTGAAGAACTAGTGAACTCAGGTGAAGGTACGATGACTCCCTGCCTCCTCAGTAAGGCAGATATAATAAGAGGAAATGGAATAGGGTGGTCCACTTTATACCCAAGGGCATACAAGTAAATCTGCTCAGATATAAGCTCAGCTATGTCAATGGTATAACCCTGGAGGATAGAAAATAACAGGCAACAACGCTCAACTGGAAGAGATGAAAGAAAGGTGACAGGAGTGATGTTATAAAGCATGAGGTGGGACCACGCCTGGGCTATAGGGGTAAGCTAGGTCTTTAGGAGGTTAGATGGACTCCTTCCAACCTTACTCAGGTTGAAAAAGATTCCATCTTTGCTCAAGAAGTGAACAACCTCCTCGAGGGAGTATCCTAACTCTCCCTCGGCAATAATCTTGTTTCTGTTTTCCTTCCAGAAAAAAGTGTCATCCTCGGGAGTAGGCTCCCAAGGATTACCCAATAGGGTACTGATAATGTCCCGGTCATATGAAATATGCCGGCCCCTCACCCAACTCGTCCGCTGCTGTCCTATATTCGGTGTGTCCTGGCGAGTCCTGAAGGCATTCGTATAAAACTCCATCACTAAGATGGGATCCCCCTCAGTAGGTAGAGAGAATAGAGGTCCCCATCTCCTCTGCTAAACTCCATCCTGAAGCTCAGGGTAATCTCCTGCACTCAAATCAAGGACCCTCTCCCAGATAAGTCTCTGGCCTTTGATTTGATGAAACCGTGCCCACTTCGCATCAGTACAAAATCTGGTAGGATCCCTCGGTCCTAACACCTCCTGTCCCTGAAGATCAGGATCCTCAGAGGTGGTGTCAGTATCCGTGGTCTTCCTCTGTCTTTTAGAGGGACCAGTAGTGGGAATGGATTTCCTTGGTGCCATCTACAAAAAGTAAAAATTTTAAAATTTAACACATGTTAAAAAGTAAATCACACATTATCAATCCTAAACAATCAACCAAATATTTAGACAAAATTTGAAACATAAATATTTTTGGTTTTTCTAAAAATGAAATTCACATAACAACATATTTTTGTATTTTTGTGATTTATAAAGAAAGTTAACATACATATTTTTAAGTAATTTTGAATTAAATTTTCAAAACGAAATTCATACAATTAATTCAAAATTTATACAAATTTATTTTTATATTTTTATACAAGAAAGTATAACAAATATTAAATATGACAATTTATTAATTTTAAAAAGAAAACAACAAATAAATAAACACACAGCATGTTAAACAAATTAACAAAAAAAATAAAATAAGAAACAAAAATTAACAAAAATTAAAAACAGAGGCTGACCTACGCGTAAGCCAGTTCTGCCCACGCTACGCGTCTGTGGGACGCTACGCGTGGGCTCACAGTTCATCCTCACGCTACGCGTCAGTGGGACGCTACACGTGAGCTGCACAGAACAGAAAAAAAAATGGGTTGCACAGCAGCAACCCCTTTCAAACCACATTATATCCATTCAATTTCCTAATTCTAACAGCAATCAATTCCAATGGTCTTCTAATCCTAATCCTAATCACATTTATTTCTAAGAATCAAAAATTAAAAACAAAACTAAAGAGAAAGGATTAGAACACTTACATGTGATTCCTTGAGCAAATAGGATTGTGAAGGTTTGGAAGAGAGAAAAGAAGGTTTCGAAAATTAGGTTTTGAAAACTTAAGTGAGGCAGAGAGGAGATCTTAGGTTTTAAACCCTGAGATGGGCCTCTCTAGTTTAGTTTTAAAAACTGAACGTGGGCTCTGACGCTACGCGTGGATGGGACGCTACGCGTTAGGTCCAAAATTCAGAGTCCATGCTACGCGTCACAGTGGCGCTACGCGTGGGCTTATGTTTTTGATTTTTCAAAATTTTGATTTTCAAAAACCTTTTCTTTTGAGTTTTAAACCCCTTTTCTTTTTAAATTAATTCTAAAATTTTTTATTACTATTATTTTTTATTTATTTTTACTTATTGTTACACTAACTTTCTTTGTCTAGTTTGTGTATGCAAACTTGATCTACCGCAGGTAAAATTTATTTTGATCCTGAGATAGAAAAGTTTGTAAAGAAAATCAAGTCTTTGAAATCTAAAACACAAACTAAATCTTCTTCTACTTCTAATTTTGAAAATTCAAATATGGCTGCTGAAAGGAGAACATTGGGACAGTTTGCTGCTATTAATGGTCCACCCCGAGTTTCGGGTATGTTTCAAGGACCTGTTGTACCAGTGGATATTAAACCTGCTACTTTAAATATTATTCAAAACAATCAATTTGCTGGTTTAAATCATGAAGAACCATATGAACATTTAACTATTTTTTTATGAGTTATGCAGCACAATTGGTTTTGAACCCAATCAAGAAGAGTCTGTTTACATGAGACTTTTTCCATTTTCATTGATTGGTAAAGCAAAAGAATGATTTAAATCTTGTCCACCGGGTAGTTTTGTAAATTGGTCCGATGTTGAAAGAAAATTTTTGGAAAGATTTTATTCTCCTTCGAAATATTTTGAAGCAATGACAGCCATACACTCTTTTTCTCAAAATAATGATGAATCACTAGGAGAGACATGGGAACGATTCAAGGTACTTTTGAGAAAGTGTCCAAACCATAACCTGAATGATGCCGAAAAGGTAAGAATCGTTTACCATGGTTTATTGCCTCAGTTCAAGATGATGTTAGATGCTTGTGCAGGTGGTTCTTTAATGAACAAAACTGTGGAGGAAGCTATAGAAATATTGGAATCAATGGCTATCAGTGACTGCCAAGCAAAGCATGAAAGAGGTAATGTACAGAGGAAGCCAGGAATGCTCGAATTGGGAGTAAATGATACGGTGTTGGCTCAGCAAAAATTACTGACCCAACAAACTGAAGTTATGAGCAAGCAATTGGAAAAACTCCAAATTGCTCAAGTAGCATCACCACCCCCTGCTCAACTTAAACAATGTATGCACTGCATGGGAGAACAACCATGTGGTTACTGTAGAAATGAGCAAGAGCAAGCCAATTTCATGAACCATCAAAGAGCACCCTTAGGTAATTTTCCTTTCAATCATGGAAATTCTTTTCCTAACAATTACCTGCAGGGTTGGCAAAATCAGAATATTGGCTGGAGACAGGACACTGGACCTTCCAATAGACCTCCTAACAATTAATGTTGTGAATTCGACCTCTGTCTCAACAGTTCGTTTCCACCACCGGGTTGTTAATTGGCAAGCGCACCAATCGTTTGTAGTTTTCAAAATTTAGATATCGTTCCACTGGGATTGAAAGTCCAATAACAACAGTAATTTTCTATTTACTATGGTAAATGTAAAGGAAGTTATAGACAAAAGAATGATTTATATACAATTTATACAATATTCACAGGATAGCATGATTGAGTGGTTCATAAGAGAATCAAGGTGATTACAATACTAGATTGACAAAGGCTGAAGAAAATATTCAACAATTGATGCAATACATGGAGACAATTAAAGCTGCACGTAAAGCATCAGATCAACAGTTAAGTCAGCTAGTAAAAGAAGTAGCCGACATCAAGGAATTCAAAGCGAAAGAACAATGTAAGGCTATTTTTACAAGAAGTGGTAAAACTGTAGGTATAAACTGTGAAAAAAAAAGAAAAAAAAAAGAAAAAGAAGAAGAAAAAGAAAGTGAAGAAAATAAAGAAAAAGATGAAATAAAAGAAAAAAATCAAAAAAATCAATATCTTGGACAGACACCTCCTGTCCAGGATTTACCTTATCCTCATCCACCATCAAGAAAAGATAAAGAAAAGGAATACAAGAGATTCCTTGAAATCTTTAAGCAGTTATACATAAACATTCCTTTTTCTGAGGCATTAGAACAAATGCCTACATATGCATTAGAACAAATGCCTACATATGCTTACAAAGAAAAGGAAGTATGATGAAGAGATTGTAGAACTTGAAGCAAGTTGCAGCGCTATTTTGCAATACAAGATGCCAGAAAAATCCAAAGATCCTGGTAAATTCACTATTCTTGTCTCTATTGGTGGAGTAAATATCGGTAAGGCTTTATTAGATTTAGGGGCTAGCATCAATCTAATGCCCCTAAGTATGATGAAGCGTATTGGTGACCTTGATCCACAGCAGACAAGGATGACTCTGCAATTAGCTAATAAATCCATCAAAAGACCTTATGGGATTGTAGAAGATGTGCTTGTAAAGGTTGACAAATTCTACTTTCCTGTGGATTTTGTGATCTTAGACATGGAAGAAGATGCTGATGTTCCTCTAATTCTTGGAAGACCATTCATGAAAACTGCTCGAGTACTGCTTAATGTGGACAATGGGAAGCTAGCAGTAAGAGTGCATGATGAGGAAGTGAATTTCGATGTCTTCAAGGCAATGAAACATCCTAGCCCGAAGCAAGACTGTTTCAAAGTGGACATCTTTGATAAAACTTATCTTTCCTTATCAAAAGGTATGACTATTTCTGACCCATTAAATAAGTTATTGACTAACTCTATTGAATTTTTGAATGAAGAAGAGGAGAAACAGATTGAAAGGTATCTTGAAGAATTCGATCAAGGGAAAGAAATTTCCTTTGAATCAAGAAAGATTGAAGAAATTCAAGAATCACCTGTTGAAGAAATTCAGAAACCTGAACTAAAAGTGTTACCTTCCAATCTGAAATACATCTTTTTGAAAGAAGGTAATTTAAAACCAGTAATCATTAGTAATCTGTTAAGTGAAACAGAGGAAGAAAAACTGGTGGAAGTATTGAAGAGGAATCAAGAAGCAATTGGGTGGACACTTGAAGATTTGAAAGGTATAAGTCCATCATATTGCATGCACAAAATCTTGTTGGAAGATAATTTTAAACCTATTGCTCAACCTCAAAGACGCCTCAACCCAACTTTGAAAGAGGTAACCAAAAAGGAGGTTCTGAAATTGCTGAAAGCAGGTATTATATATCCTATTTCTGATAGTGCATGGGTAAGTCCTGTTCAAGTTGTTCCAAAGAAAGGTGGTATGACAGTAATTGTTAATGAAAAAAATGAACTAATTCCTACAAGAACTGTCACCAGTTGGAGAATGTGCATTGATTATAGAAAATTAAATCAAGCAAGAAGAAAAGATCATTTTCCATTGCCTTTTAGGGATCAAATGCTTGAAAGATTGTCTGGACAAGAATATTATTGCTTTCTTGATGGTTATTCTGGATATAATCAAATTGCTGTTGACCCTCTTGATCAGGAGAAAACTGCTTTTACATGTCCTTTTGGCATATTTGCTTACAGAAAAATGCCATTTGGATTATGTAATGCACCTGCTACTTTTCAAAGATGCATGTTTACTATTTTTGCAGATTTAATTGAAAAGAGCATTGAGATTTTCATGGATGACTTCTCAGTTTTTGGGAATTCATTTGAAACATGTCTATCTAACCTGGACACCGTACTGAAGCGGTGTATTGAGACAAATTTGGTGCTTAATTGGGAGAAATGTCACTTCATGGTGAAAGAAGGAATTGTACTTGGTCATAAAATTTCTTCTAGAGGCATTGAAGTTGACCAAGCCAAAATAAAGGTAATTTCTAAACTCCCACCTCCTGTAAATGTAAAAGGTATTAGAAGCTTTTTAGGATATGCTGGATTTTATAGGAGGTTTATTCAAGATTTTTCAAAAATTGCAAAACCTTTATCAAACCTTCTAAATAAAGATGTTGAATTCAAATTTGATGAAGCATGTCTTAAAGCTTTTAATTCCTTGAAAGAAAAATTGGTTTCTGCCCCTATAATTGTTGCTCCTAATTGGAATTTACCCTTTGAACTTATGTGCGATGCAAGTGATTATGCTGTTGGAGCAGTTTTAGGTCAAAGATACGAAAAAGTTTTTAAAGTCATACATTATGCTAGTAAAGTTTTGAATGAAAATCAAATAAATTATGCAACTACTGAAAAAGAATTACTAGCCATAGTATATGCTTTAGAAAAATTTCGATCTTACTTGATTGGCTCAAAAATAATTGTTTTTACTGATCATGCTGCAATCAAGTATCTTTTAACTAAATCTGATTCAAAACCTCGGTTAATCAGATGGATTTTGCTCCTTCAAGAATATGATCTTGAAATTAAAGATAAAAAGGGTAGTGAAAATATGGTAGCTGACCATCTTTCTAGATTAATGAATAATGAGATTACTGCCAAAGGAAAAGAAATTTTGGAAGAATTTCCCGATGAAAAACTTTTCAAAATAACACAACGGCCATGGTTTGCTGACATGGCCAATTTCAAAGCAGTAGGAGTTCTTCCAAATGATTTGACTTGGCAACAAAGAAAAAAATTCTTTAGAGATGCAAGATATTTTGTTTGGGATGACCCTCATTTATTCAAAATTAGAGCAGATAATTTGTTACGACGTTGTGTGCCTGACTGGGAAGTAAAAGATGTGTTGTGGCATTGTCATAAATCACCATATGGAGGACACTTTAATGATGAAAGAATAGCTGCAAAAGTTCTCCATTCAGGTTTATACTGGCCCTCTCTTTTTAAAGATGCTCACTTATTTGTTCAATCTTGTGATAACTGCCAAAGAACAGGTAATGTTGGAAGAAGGCAAGAAATGCCTCTCACAAATATACAAGAAGTTAAGGTATTTGATTGTTGGGGAATCGACTTCATGGGACCTTTTCCTAACTCATACTCAAATCAATACATTCTTTTGGCAGTTGATTATGTTTCAAAATGGGTGGAAGCAATTGCTACCCCTAATGCTGACACTAAAACTGTTATGAATTTTTTGAAGAAAAATATTTTTTGTAGATTTGGGACACCAAGAACTTTAATCAGTGATGGTGGTTCACACTTTTGTAATAAAATTCTTTAGAAAGTATTACAACATTATGGAGTAAAGCATAAGGTAGCCACCGCATATCATCCACAAACCAACGGGCAAGCAGAGATTTCAAATCGTGAAGTAAAAAGAATTCTGGAGAAAACTGTGTCATCTTCTAGAAAGGATTGGTCATAAAAACTTGATGATGCACTCTGGGTATACAGAACTGCATTTAAAACACCAATTGGTCTTTCTCCTTTCCAGATGGTTTATGAAAAATCATATCACCTTCTAGTTGAAATGGAACATAAAGCATATTGGGCTTTAAAATTCCTTAATTTTGATCAAAATGTAGCAGCAGACAAACGGAAGTTACAACTACTCGAGTTAGAGGAAATGAGGAACAATGCCTATGATTCATCTAGATGCTACAAAAGTAAGGTGAAAGCTTACCATGATAAAAAGTTAAAGAAAAGACACTTCACACCAGGTCAGCAAGTTTTATTGTTCAACTCAAGATTAAAATTGTTTCCTGGAAAATTGAAATCAAAATGGTCAGGCCCATTTTTGATTAAAGAAGTCAAACCATATAGAGTAGTGGAAATTGAAGATCCAACTTCCAAAAGAAGTTGGATGGTAAATGGGCAAAGGTTGAAACTATATTTGGGTGGTGAAATTAACAAAATTACCACCAGTTATCTTTTAACTGACCCTTGAAATGCAGGAATGTCAGGCTGGAGACACTAAACCTAGCGCTCAATGGGAGGCAACCCATTTTGTTATTTGTTTATTTTAAATTATGTGGTGAGTATAAAAATAATAATAATAATAATAATAATAATAATAATCCAAAAATCCAAAAATAAAATTTATCTTTTAATTAATCAAATTTTTTGTTAGTAAGTTAATACACTTAGAGTTTTTACACAATGAAACTTAATTTTGTAAAATCAATTATTAGTTCTTTATAACTTAGGAATTTTGATAAATTTAATTACAATAGGTTTATTAACCATCAAGCAAATTTCGATAGCCCGGTGAGCAGAGAGATATCTTTTTATATACTTGAGGGTTTAATCGACATATTTTCAATTCGAATTGATTTTGCTTTAATCTCTGATTTGTGTTGTTGTACAGAAAATTCAGGAAAATGATCAAGGCACATATTTGGTGAAAAAAAAAACCTTGGGCCAAACAGCTTACCTTGGTAAAAATTCTTTTATCCTTTGCAAGCCAATTTGAGCGTAAAATAAAATTCCTTGGTACCCTTAAAACTAAATCTGTTTTTACCATTCCCTATACTTGATTGATTAAAAGAGCAGTTGAAATAAATGAAAAATATTTTGAGTGTTCTCACAAAAATGGGGAGTAAAAATAAGCAACTTGATTCTTTTCAAAAAAAAATAAAGTATGGAAAAGAAAAGTCAAAAATAGTGAAAAGAATCAAGTTGGGGGTATTTATTTTTCATCAACAAAAGAAATGAGAGTTTGGGTCAAGAGAAAGCCTAAAAAAATTATAAAATACTCTTTTATGATTTCAGGTTCTTGAATTCCAAGAAAAACCATTGATTCTTGTAAACCAAGCCTCATTACAACCGTGAAAAGACCTTGTGATTTCTGAACTAATTCTGTATAAATAACCATTGATTAGATGACAAACAAAGTTAAATTCGTTTGATCTTATGATTGATTGAGTGAAACAGGTTACCTATTACATAGAGATAAACACCTGTGAGGTAAGCCTGAAATTCTGCTTGATTGTTAATAGAATATTGTAAATAAATTTTATCATTAAACCTTTGTTATACTTGATACCAATTTTTGATTATTACAAAATTAGTTAAATTGTGAAAATTACTTTTTGTTGTAAATTCTTGGACTACCTCAAAAATTTGATTCCAAATTTTTATTTTTCTTATTTTTCTCTCTTGCTCGAGGACGAGCAATGTCTCAAGTTGGGGGTATTTGTTAGTCCTCAAATTTTCAATAAAAGCTTTAATAAAAATTTCATAAAAATTACAAAAATTAGTTTAATTTGTTAGAAAATTAAGATTTAAATTCAATAAATGGATGTTGTTGGAAATAATCTGCCCTTGATCAATTTTCTCTAAGTTTTGCAGTGAAAAAGTTAAGAAATCAAGTTTCACGTCATTGCAGCTTAAAATCATTATAACTGATCCCTCGTGATATAAATTCTAAGAATTCACCGTAAAGTCCGATCCCTCGTGAGCTTTCTCAGTAAAAACTTGCATTAAGACTTGGCCTTAACAACCCGGTGATTAACAACCCCTATAGAATTGAGATACCAAGGGTATTCCAACTTTTTACTTTTGTCAAAACAAGTTTCAATACGGCATGAACAATCATTCTCCCGTTTGACATTCATACTAATAAAACAAGTTTCAATACACATGAAAATCATTCTCCCGTTTGACGTTCATATTAATAAAAGGTTGAAATACTAACATGGACTTGAATCATAAACATGCAGAGGTCGAATTCACAACATTATACTCAATAGATTAGTTCACCAATTCCAACATAAACAAATTAGTTACACATGGTGAAAGTAAAAACAACACTTACAGAGTTTGACATTACGAAGACGATGGGAACTTCACGATACAACGATCACAATACACCAAAACACACTCAAGTATCTAGAAAACTATTCTAGAACTACAACTTACAAAAGAAGTACTCAAAGTCGAGCACAAGAGAGAAAAGAAGAGAATGGGATGCTATGGGATGTCTTAGAATGGTGTTGGATGGCCCTATTTATAGGGCTGAGCAAGGGTGCTGACGCTACACGTCAGTCTGATGCTACGCGTCACACCCCTGACTCAGCCTCCATTAAACACTTGATAATGGCCACTTCAAATTATTAAATTTGATCATGCCTGGCCATATGGACATGTTTCCACCGAGTTTTGGCCTTTCATGGTGAGTGGGGTGCCCATTGGTGCTGAGTGGAGTGCCTATTATTGGGTCCAAGTGGAGTGGTTGGCCAAAGTAGAGGTGGAGACCACGCAGCACTGACGCTACGCGTGGCTGTGACGTATAGCGTCAGCATCAAAAATAGCTGTTGATGCTACGCGTGGGGTGAGGCTACGCGTCAGCTCCTCCAGTGTAATTTTCTCTTGATTTCTTAACTTTTTCACTGCAAAACTTAGAGAAAATTGATCAAGGGCAGATTATTTCCAACAATATCCATTTATTGAATTTAAATCCTAATTTTCTAACAAATTAAACTAATTTTTGTAATTTTTATGAAATTTTTATTAAAGCTTTTATTGAAAATTTGAGGACTAACAGTAGGTTTATAATATAATTAGAATTTAAGTAATTGAAATCTTACTAAATATATTTAAGATACTACACAGAACATATCATCTAATAAACTCAACAAAATAGTATGCATTGTTTCAACACAAATGACTAACATCAAAAGACAAAATCTAATAAATGTTTTTCATAGCAAGGTGTTCACTTTAAAACCCTAAAGTATAAAATAGGACCACTAACAAAAGACATCCCAATCAAAGATCATATCATCATTCTTCAAGTTGTGCTGATAAAAAACTCACGCCAACTGTTACCCATATGAACTTCCCATGGCCTTCGACCAGTCCAACGTAGTTCAACAGGCCAGGTATCAGTGCATCCTTCCATCCTCGTATGAATCAGTATAGGCTTCCCCTTGAGAATGATAAAAACCAAGTTTGTTAGCAAGTCCTACAAAAGACACAACAAAATCAACAATGTTGTATCATAGTATAACAAGGGGTGGAATAGTTAAGGTTACTAACCAAAAAGTTATCCCTTTGAAACTTGGTCAGGAATTTTGTGGCTGAGAACCGAAAATTATCAACAACTTCCCCATGTTATAGATAACTTGTTAATTTTTATTGATTTTCACAAACTATAAAATGACAGAAAACACTTAATAACAGGAAAACTAGAACTAGATTTTGTACTGTGGCATCCTCAGGTTGAAGACCAGTAACTTTAGCAGCCTGATCATCAGATGCACAGGGAAGCTGTCATTTGTGCGATAAAAGTAACAGTAACCACAATATATATATATATATATATATATATATATATATAATACACTTAAAGAAAAATGGAAAATTAAAAAACTATTACTGACTTCATCATCAGAATCAACCATGACAATCACATCCCTTTTTGTCGGTTCCTATTACAATTAAAACACATGGAAATTATCAAAACCATAAATAACATCAAAGTGAAATTACAACGGGAAAGTGCAAAACCCTGAATTGAACGTTTGAAGGGGAGACTTTTTGGCACACCTTTCATCAGGGGACAACGAGACTGTAATTTCCCTTTACAACTTAAGCACGAACAATTGGCTAAAGTAGATATTTTCAAAATAGAGGAAAGACGAATTAAATTTCACCTAACATTAATTAATTAATCATTTAAAGAAATAATTACCCCTCTATATATTATAGGGGACTCCAAAAGAACCTGTTTGACATAGGGGGAAAATGGTTAAGTTACTGGCAACTTGCAAAGAAAGATTTAAAAAAAATTCACATACAGCCTGCAAAACAATCTATAATATTTTTCATTATTTTTCCTGCAGAGCACAATAGTATGAAACAATCTAACAACATGCAAAGTAACATATAAAAAAATATGCAAAAGTATTAAAGAAAAAATAGATAATCTCAGGGTTTTCTTAGGATTTCCGACACAACAATGCAAAGAAACATATATAAGAAAACATGCAAAGTATTAAAGAGAAGACATATAACCTAATGATTAGGTTCATCATGGACAATTTCTCTACCCTGTCTCATTCGAGAAACAACTAATAAATTTTTAGGGGTTAGGGTTTTAGACTTTGAGATAAGCAAAAGAACAGTAGGGTTTCAAGCTAAGAAATCATTTCTGAAAAGGGAAGGGTTAAACACACCAGTATTAAAATGTCCAACAACATGCAAAGTAAAACATAAAAAAATTTAAATATAAAAGAAAAAACACATAACCTCGGGGTTTCCTCAGGGTTATCGATACAACAATGCAAGGAAACACATATAAAAAACATGCAAAGTATTGAAGAGAAGACACAACCTGACGACCAGGTTCATTACTGATGATTTCTTTACCCATCCTCGTTCAAGAAATGACCGTCAAAGATTAAGGTTTTAGACGTGTTGACAGAGCAAAAGCACGGTAGGGTTTCAGGTAAAGAAATTATTTTTGAAGGAGGAAAGGTTACAAAGAATAGAAAATAGTATGAATGGGGGAGTATGAAGAGGGAAAAACATTAAGAAAAGAAAGAAAGAGGATCGGGATCATCGAAAGGGGGAGAAAGAGAGAATGATGTGGGTTATTAAAACTAAAGACTTATTGGAAGGGTGAATATGAAAAGGAAGAAAGAGGAGATGTAAAGATCTGTGATTCTAAAGTCTGGATTCTGGTCTATTGCTTTCTAAGGTCTGGCCCCTTAAGTCTGTTAGCAGAATTAACTTGATTCAGTTATAATTCTATTTTGGTGTAACTGTCTTAGCTCATAGACATTGTTTCCTATATATATATGGCCCTTGGGTGCTTAAGTATGGACCCAAGAAAAATATGATCTATTGTAACCGTGTAATCTCTTCATTATAAATCATTGTTACTCTTCCCGTAGATGTAGGCTCATTATGGTTGAACCATGTAAATTGTTTGTGTTCATCTTCTTCCCTTTATATCTCTTATGTTTAATTGCTAAGTCTGCATTAGTATTTAGAGTACTCTATTTTATATTCTAGAATTCCTTTCTTTGGTATTTCCTTATTCTTATGCCTCTTTGTGTTTCTTGTGATTAGATTATCCTATTAGAACCAGTAAGTGGCGCTGTCTGTGGGAATGCTTAAAACATCAAGAAATCAAAGAATGGGTTCCACAAGATTCGATATAGAGGAGTTCACTGGTGAAAATGACTTTGGATTATGGAAGATCAAAATGGAAGCCATTTTGATCCAGCAAGGCTGTGTAAAAGTAATCAAAGAAGTAAAGAAGATGGATATATCCTTGACTTCTAAAGAGAAAGAAAATATGATTGAAAAGGCAAGATCTATGATCATCTTGTGTCTTGGTGACAAGGCATTAAGGGAGGTAACGAGAGAGAAGACAACTGCATCAATATGGGTGAAGCTAGAATCTTTGTACATGCGAAATCTTTTGCGAATAGGCTCTGCCTAAAATAATAGTTGTATTCCTTCAAGATGAATGAGGTAAGAAGTGTCTCTGAGCAGATAGTAGATTTTAACAAGATCCTTGACGATCTTGAAAATATTGAAGTAAAAAGGGATGATGAAGACAAAGTCATCTTGCTGTTAAACTTTCTCCCAAAATGTTATGAGAATTTCAAAGACGTAGTCCTTTATAGAAAAGAACAGACCATTAGTCTCAAAGAGGTTATGACCTCAATCAGGTCCAAAGAGCTACAGAAACAGCAGGAGTTCAAATCAAAGGGAAATGGTGAAAATCTTAATGTCTTGAAGGGGAAGAAAGAAAAGAAATGGAAAGGCAAGAAAAGCAAAGCCATTTCAAAAGGCTAAGTCTGGGGATCAAACTTTCTAGTACAGGTGTCATACCTGTAACAAGACTGGACATCTCAAGAAGAACTGTCCTGAGAACACTAAGGGTCCTAAAGGAAATTCTAAAGCAGTTGATTTTGCTGCAGTATCAGATGGATATAAGAGTACTAGAGTTCTTTTTGCATCATCTTCACAGACTCAGAAAGATTTGGTCATGGATTTTGGTTGCTTCTATCATATGTACCCAAAGAAAGATTATTTTGAGACCTCGGATTTTAAAGAAAATGGAACAGTTCTGCTAAGATAATCGTCCGTGCAAGGTGTATGGCATTGGAACTATCAGATTAAGGATGTTTGACAATAGGGAATTTCTTCTCAAAGAAATGAGGTACGTTCCTGATTTAAAACCTAATCTCATTTCAATAAGCATGTTTGATAATCTTAATTTTTCAACAAGAATTCAACATGGTCTGTTAAACATTTCAAATGGGTCTTTAATAGTTACAAAAGACTTTAAAGATAAATGTAATGGTTTATTTATCTTAGATGGTTCTATTATAATTTCTCATGCATTTGTTGCTAGCAAAGTATGTTAGGATAAAACAAAATTATGGCATCTTAGACTTGGGCATGTTAGTGAAAAAGGATTATTTGAATTGGAAAAACAGAATCTGCTTAATGGGGATAAAATAAATATATTAGATTTCTGTGAAAATTATATGCTTGGTAAATCTTAGAGTAAAATTTAGGTCAGGTATGCATATTTCTTCCAAACTTTTTAAGTATGTCCATTCTAATTTGTGGGGGCCTTCTAGAGTTAAGACTCTAGGTGAAGGCTCTTATTTTCTTTCAATTGTGGATGGTTTTTCAAAAAAGTTCTAGTTGCTTATAAGTAAGTTTGAAACACTTTCAAGATTTTAGCAATGGCACACACTAATTCAAAATCCATTAGGCATCAGACTTAAGGTTCTATGAATTGACAATGGCCTAGAATTTCTTTCAGAGCAGTTTGATGAGTTTTATAGGAAACAGGGAATTAAAAGACATAAAACTGTACCCGGAACATCCCAGCAAAATGGTTTGGCTGAAAGAATGAACAGAATAATCTTAGAACGTGTAAGATGCATGCTTCTTGGAGCTAGTCTACCCAAATGCTTCTGGGGAGAAGCTGCTACCACTGTTGTTCACCTAATTAATAGGTGCCCATCCTCAGCTTTAAATTTCAAGACACCAATGGAAGCTTGGACTGGAAAGCCCGTATATTATTATAATTTATGCGTGTTTGGATCTCTCACTTATGCTCATATAAAAAAGGGAAAGTTAAAACTAAGGGTAGTCAAATGTATTTTTTTGGGATAAAGGCTATAGACTCTAGAAATTAGGAGCAAGCAGAGGCAAGTGTATCATCAGTAATATGTGATTTTTGATGAGTCAAGAATGCGTATATTAAAGGATCAGACTCTATAGGAAAATACATCAGATAGAGAATAAACTTAGATTGAGGTGGAGCTCTCATCAAAAGAGAAACAAACTCAAAATATGGAGGAGCATTTTCTACAGTCACCAAATCCAGACCCAGACCTAGGCTACATTGTAGGAGAACCTATTTTTCAGGAAACTAATAACTCAGGTGGAGTTCCTGATTTACATAATGTCCTTGATTATCAACTGACCAGAGATAGAGGGAACAAAATTCCTAAACCACCAAATAGATATGGGTATATAGATCTGATCTGTTATGCTTTGAGTGTGGCTGATGAAGTTTAAAGCATATATCCATGGTCATTTGAGGAGGCCATGAAGTGTTCTGAAGCACAAATTGGAGTAAGGCTATTCATGAAGAAATAGAGTCATTAAATAAAGATCAGACCTGGGAACTTATGGAATTGCCTAAAGGAAAAAAGATTATTGGAAGCAAGTGGATCTTCAAAAGAAAGGAAGGGATACCAGGGGTTAAAGCACCAAGGTTTAAAGATAGACTTATAGCTAAAGGCTTCACGCAGATTTATAGAGTGAATTACAATGATGCAGATTTTGCAAGCTGCATTGATACCAAAAAATATCTTAGTGGTTACGTTCACTCTCTTTGGTGTTGTTGTATCTTGGAAGGCTAATTTACAGTCTGTGGTGGCTCTGTAAACTATAGAGTCTGAATTAATAACTTCGGTAGAAGGAGTGAAGGAAGATTTGTGGCTAAAAAGTCTGGTAGGAGAACTTGGTATTAACTAAGACATCGTTTCTATTTGTTGTGATAGCCAAAGTGCCATTCACCTAGCTAATCATTAGACTTATCATGAAAGAACAAAGCATATTGATATAAAATTCCATTTTATCAGGGAAATGGTTAATTCTAGGAAGGTTTAAATTGAGAAAATTGCTACTGAAGAAAATCCTGTAGACATGCTCACTAAATCTCTTCCTAGAGTAAAGTTCAAACATTGTTTGGACTTAATCAATTTTAAAAAATGGTGATTGATGCATAAGTGGAGAACAGCTATGGAAACAAGATTTTTTTTGAATCAAGGTCTATTAGAGTCAAGGTGGAGAATTGTGAACTTCTGTGACTCTAAAATCTAGATCCTGGTCTATTGCTTTCCAAGGTTTGGACCCTTAAGTCTGTTAGCACACTTAACTTGATTCAGTTACAATTCTGTTTTGGTAACTGCCTTAGCTCATAGGCATTATTTCCTCTCTCTCTCTCTCACTCTCTCTCTCTCTCTCTCTCTCTATATATATATATATATATATATATATATATGGCCCTTGGGTGCTTGAGTATAGACCCAAGAAAAATACGATCTATTGTAACCGTGTAATCTCTTCATCATAAATTATTTTTGCTATTTTTCCCGTGGATGTAGGCTCATTGTGGCTAAACCATTAAACTGTTTATGTTTATCTTCTTCCCTTTTTTATCTCTTATGTTTAATTGCTAATTCTGCATTGATATTTAGAGTACTTTGTTTCACTCTATTTTACATTCCATAATTTCTTTCTCTTGTATTTCCTTGTTCTTGTGTCTTCTTTGTGTTTCTTGTGATAAGATTATCCTATTAGAACTAACAAGAGACATTAATAACAACAATGCAAACCTATATCCATGAAGAAACAGAGAAACAAAAACACAGGGGAAGAGATGGACATAGAGAAACAAGGAGACAAGGAAAAAAGAGAGAGCCATAACAAGAAGTTTGATCATAAAATAGAGAATATATAAGTTTAACTTCAAGCACTATTGTGATGTTTTTTATGAATGTTTTTAACATTCAAATAAGGTTAAAATACCTTTTTAACCCTCCAAAAGTCTAGGGTATAGGAAAAACCCCCTAAAAAATTTACCCTAGAATTTTGGCCCTTATAATATTTTAGGGTATGTGAAATCAAGGAATCGTTGACGTTGACTGTTAACTGATGAGGTGGCTAACGTTTGTGCCACCTCATCAGTGCCACGTATCTGACATGTGGAAATTTTTTAAAATTAAAAATTAAAAATTCCATGTCATAATTTATAATAATTTTCTTTTAAAATTTTTTTCCCCTTTCCTCTTCCTAATCATCTCCCTCACTCTGTTTCAAAAATCCCTCAAATCATGGCTTCCATCTCAATCCCAATCTCTCCCCGACGACGACGCCAAGAAGCTCTGGAAAGGCCTCTTCTACTGCGTCTGGCACTCCGACAAACCCCTCGTATAATCCGAACTCGCCGATCGCCTCTTCTCTCTTCTCTTATCCCTCGATCTCTCCGTATCCCTTCAGTACCTCTCTACCTTCCTCCTCACCATACGTCGCGAATGGACCGGGATCGATGTTCTGAGGTTAGACAAGTTCTACCTTCTCATTCGGAGGTTTATCTCCAAGGGTTTTTCTCTTTTGAAGAAGAATTCATGGGATTCGGAACTTGTAAAGAATTTTATGTGTGTTTTGGATGACGGAACTTTCTCTGCTGAAGGTAAGTTACAGGGGAATGGGGTTAATTACCATGTTGCCACTGTTTTTCTCAAAGAGCTTAGGCATTTTCTTCCTCTTAAGCCGCAGGTTATTGAGGTGCTTTTGAAGCCTTTTATCTCTGCTATGGGGAAGTTCCCTGATAAGGTTTTACTTACGAAGATTAAAAGTGGTGTATTTGATGTGTTGTTGAAAATGGGAAAGAGGTTGTTGGAGGTTAAGAAGAGTGGGGAAGAGGTTGATTCTGGTGATGATGTTGTGGTTTTTGGAACCGTTGCGTTGGTTATGGGCTTTTCTGTGAAGTTTTATGAACTTGGTTCTTCTGCTGAGTGCTGTCAGGGGAATAGAAAGGTGTTGTTTGGTTTGCATTCGGAGTTTTTGAAGTTGGAGAAGGACGCAGCTGGTTCTGGGTTTGAGTTCTCTGTTCCTGATGTTCTTGATCGGGATGATGATGAAGTGCCTGAATTGGTTCCGATATTGAATGGAGGAAGTGAGCTGCTGATGTTGTTGGTAATGGTGATGTGTTGGAGAAGAAATCCTTTGCGGTGGCCATGGGGGAGCTATTTCTGGGCCTGACCACATGTCTATACCACATGTCTTCATCCACAGATAGTAAATCAACAAGAATCATTCTTGAATCAGGGGGTTCCTCCACCCTCACACTGCAAGAATCACAGCAATAGCAGCACCACAAATGAGGAAGAAAGCCCTTGAGAGCTTCAGAGAGACACGAGCAATGGTTATGACAATGATCAGCGCAAACACTGATATAACAGCGATTATGTTAACTTTCCTGTCCTCCATCAAGACTTCATTTTTCTTGCTGGGTTCTTTGTCTTAAGGTGAAGTAGTGAGCATAATGTAAAAGGGTCTCTCTTTATGCTTCCTGCTTGGTAATCTGACAAGTGCAAGGTTGAGTAGGTTTGTCTTTTTGAAACAGAGTGAGGGAGATGATGAGGAAGAGGAAAGGGGAAAAAAATTTTAAAAGAAAATTATTATAAATTATGACATGGAATTTTTAATTTTTAATTTTAAAAAATTTCCACATGTCAGATACGTGGCACTGATGAGGTGGCACAGACGTTAGCCACCTCATCAGTTAACAGTCAATGTCAACGATTCCTTGATTTCACATACCCTAAAATATTATAAGGGCTAAAATTCTAGGGTAAATTTTTTAGGGGGTTTTTCCTATACCCTAGACTTTTGGAGGGTTAAAAAGGTATTTTAACCTTCAAATAACAACTTGCAATGCATTGGATTTCAAAAGTGAAAAGTATTTTATGTAGTAAGAACAATCCTTTTTACCTCACTACTCATAAAAAGTAATTCTTCCTTCCATTATTTCTTTCAAGAAACAATCTACCCTCTACACAGAAGCACCTAAAATCATGTATTTCAAATAGTCGATAACCGCAGAGTGAATTACGGAGTGAAATCAATATTTTAAGGAGGGTTACTAATATATATCTAAATTAAACATCAATGAAACTTATAAATGAGGGCACTACTTCATAGTGATCTCTTGTTAACTAATTTGATTTGTCCAACATTACTATACAATCAAAGAAACATTAAATGGCAGTTACATGATTAATCAACTTAAATAATTATAGACCATATATAACATTAGATGTAAGAAAACAATGCAAAGACAAGATCTAAGGCTATATACAAGTTTGACGTATTAGGAAATATACTATTAATGAAACAATAAATGGAGTTATACTATCTCAGCATGGTTCTCTAACATAAGAGCATAGTTAAGTTTGTAAGAGTGAGACCATTTGTAGATCATTTAAATCTAAAATAAGAGACAAAAAGCACAAGTTATACATTGTTACTACCGTGTCTTAATTCATACCAATATGTCAAGAGGCTCATAGATGGCTACCACTACGTCTTAATCTATACAAGGGGCATTTTCAGATTTATTGATAAGGCCAAGGCATTCTTTACACCGTATACTTTTATGACACCTAGAGAATGACATTGGCCACTACCTGTACCTTCACCTTTACTATCCCTAAGAAAACAATAACGTCAAGAATCAGTCCACTTGGCAAGAAAACTAAACCAAAAAGTGATCTTGTTTTCCATGAAAATCAGTAAGGAGATGGGAGCAAACATTATAATAAGCCATGACCCCTTAATCCTTCATAGGCTAGTATCAAAGTCTAAGGTTGAAGAAGAGAGAGAATAAAAACATGCGGGAAACAAAATTAGAAAGAGAGATATAGAAATTGACTTTCATTAATTGAATCAGAAATAAAGGAAAGATAATATATCTAAGGAAAAAAAGAGTAAGAATACACTAACTACACTAATCAGAACCCATCTAATAAACTTGTAACAACCCAACTAACTAGAAACTAACTTCTTGACTTCATTAATCCCCTATAAACTGAACTTTGGCACAAATCAAACATGTTAAGTTTGTTGTATGTTGTGCTGACACTACTAGAAGGCATTGGTTTAGTGAACATATCTGTAAGTTGATCCAAGGAACTTACTAGAAATAGTTTAAGAAGGCCCTTTATAATCTTCAATCTAATGAAGTAACAATCGATTTCGAAATGCTTAGTTCTAAAGTGGAAAACTAGATTTAGTGCTAAGTGCCTTGCACTCTCATTGTTATAAAATAATGTAGGGATTTTCTTTGTCTTAACACCAAGATCTTTGACCAGGTAAGAGAGCCAAAGCAACTTTGAAGTAGTTTCCCCTAGAGCCCTATACTCAGCTTCTATGGAAGATCTTGCCATAATGGATTACTTCTTTGATCTCTAGTAAATCAAAGAGTGTCCCAGCTTAAAACAAAAGCCTGAGATTGATTTTCTTGTGACAAGGCACCTTGCCCAATCTGAGTCACTAAGAGCCCGTTTGGTTCATAGTTTGGGAAACGAAGTTATGAAAATAGAAAAATCTAAAGGTTAATATTGATCATTCACGTCGTTCAAGATAGTCAAAATTTTATTTGACCGAAGGATCTTTTTTTTGGGTTAGTCAAAATGAGGTTTGACTAACCTAACTAGGAACCAAACATGCTCTAAATCCTATCAACTGAGTACTAGAATTATAGCTCATGAGTATTCCCTTTCCTAGAGATCCTTTTAAGTATCTTATGACTCTTGTATCTTCTGTATAATGAGCCTTAGTAGAGGAATACATATGCTCACTTAATTATTGAGTAGCATAAGCAATGTCGGCTCTGGTGTTAGTATGGTAAATTAGCTTACCAACAAGTCTTCTGTAGCTTAAAGGATTATCCAACAGATCTGAACCTGACTGAAGCTTTGGTAAAGGAAGAAGAAGAATGGTAATGCATTGGCACCTTCATTGGTTTACAGCTAAGTAGACCAGTGTCTTAATAAGATTTAAGTAGTATTTTCTCTGTGTGAGCATGAGACCTTGTTCTGTATGAGACACCTCAAAGCCAAGAAAATATCTAAGTATCCCCAGGTCCTTTATGTTAAAAGTACTATGAAGCCTTGCCTTGATGGAATTGAAGTCTGCAACAGAATTACCCAGAAAGTATAACATCATCAACATTTACTAGTAGAGCCAGAAAGGAATTAGAACCATATTTGATGAATAGAGAATGATCAGATTCTGTTTGGGAGAAGCTAGCTTCAAGAAGAAAGGCAATGAACTTGTCATACCAACTCCTACTGGTTTGCTTCAGACCATATAAAGATTTAAGAAGCCTGCAGACCTAGTTATAATTACTAGAACTCTTTATGCCATTAGGTAGAGCCATGTAAACCTCTTACTTGAGGTCTCCATATGCAGGAATACATTATTAACATCCAGTTGATGTATAAGCCAACCATTTATGGACATCCAGTTGATGTATAAGCCAGCCATAAGTGGACATCGATGCAAGAAGAACTCTAATTATGGTCATTTTAGCCACTGGTGAAAAGGTCTCTAGAAAGTCCAGTCCTTTAATTTGTATATATCCCTTTGCTACAAGTTATGCCTGGTATCTTGCCACGTGCATGTCTCTTAATTTTGTAAACCCATTTGCTTTGAATGAGGTAGATATTAGGTGGATAGGTAACAATTTCCTATGTGTTGTTCTTGTTCAAGGCATCAAATTCCTTCTGCAAAACATCTTTCCACTTAACCATAGTGCATGCCTCTTGATAAGAGGTGGGTTCTGCTTGTTGATCAATAAAAGTAGTATAAATCTGATAGTTAAAGGGAAGATGAATGTAGGACAAGTAAGAAGAGATTGGATATTGGTATTTATATGGCAGTTTGATTGCAATGATAGTTTGAGAGAAAAAAATATAGTTTACTAACTCGGGTTGGCTGGGTAAATGGAATTACGATGGGGGTATCATGTTCTAATAAAGATTCAAATGATGGAATGAGGGTGGCTGTTTCTAGTGTGACAGGCTCAGGTGTTGGTGAAGTTGGATGAGGTGGATGTGGTTCTTGGTTAATAAGAGGATAAAGTCAAGATTAGGCAAAATTGGTGATGGAGAAGACTTTGAGGTGTCAACATATCTCCAGGCTGTATGAGGTAGAGGATTTTTATAAGGTAGAAAATACTCATGAAAGATTATATTCCTTGACACAACAATCTCATGACTCTTAAGGTCAAGTGTCATATAGCCCATTGTTCTAGTCTTGTAGCCTAAGAAAACAAAGGGGTGGCCCTCAGATCCAGTTTTCTCCTGTGTGCCATCAGAGTTGAAGTATAACATAAGGAACTAAAGACCTTAAGGTTTTTCAAATCAGGAAGCTTCCCTATCAATAACTTAAAAAGGCTTTCATTGTGTAGTACTGGTGAAGAAACTCTGTTAATAAGGTATATGGCATGCAATACAACATATGACCAGTATGCACCAGGAAGTTCTGCTTGAATCATTAATGCCCTAGCAATAGTGAGTATGTGTTGATGCTTTCTATCAACTTTGGCATTTTGTTGTGGTGTTTCATTGTAAGAAGTTTCATGAGCAATTCCATGTTCTGCATAATAGTTAGGCATATTAAATTCCTGATCACTCCCAATCACCTTGATGGAACAGTTGTATTGAACTTTAGCCAATTTCAAAGTCTTACAAGTGTTTCCCGGTTTTATGCTTTCCCTTCATTAGAACAACCCAAGTGAACCTTGAGTGATCATCAACAATAGTCAAAAAATACTTGTAACCCTGCACAGAAGCTATGGAATAAGGACCCTATATGTCAACATGGATTAGATCCAAAATATGTGCAGCTGTAGAATAGATAAGAGTAAAACTTCTTTTTCTTTGCTTAGCAAGATGGCAAACATCACATAGATTACAATTTGAGTCAGAAACAAAGTCATATTGATTCTTTGTTAAAAACATCCTCATATTTAAACAATAACCTAGTCTAAAATGCCATAAACTAGTCAAAGGGATAAAAGGAACTACATGCACATTTCAAGACCCAACATCTCTTTCATTGCAGACCTGTATATTGCTAAAACAAAAAAAGGCTTCCCTGTTGTTTAGCCGAACTAAAAGTCCTCATCTTTCTCTTGTCCTGTATTGTATACAGGTTATTATCAAATGTCAATTGGCAGCCTACATCAGCATACAATTTAGACACTGAAATCAGATTCAGTGAGAAGGCTGACAAATAAATAATGTTATGCAAGGCAAGGTATGGTGCTAGATTAACTGTTCTAATTATATATACAGTGATCGTGTTTCTATTTGGCAAATTCACAGTCAAGGGATCAACTTGAGCATATAAGGTGAACTGATTCAAGGAGCAACATATGTGATCTAAAGTACTTGAATCTAAAATCCAGTCAGGATTGCCATTACTAGTAGCAGTTATGATCCTTTTCTTAGCATCCTCATGCTTTATCATTGGGAGCTGATTTGAGACATGGTTTACTCCTGCATTTTCTTGCTTCAATAAATTCATAAGCCCCTTGTACTGCTCATCAGTCAACATATTTCCACCACCAAGATCAGCTTCTTCAAAAGTTTCCTCATATGTCTCCTCACGCTCATCCTTAGTGTTGACAAGATTGATAGTGTTATTTCCCTTTTTCCTTACTATGGAAGGACTATTAGTAGGATAACCATGCTTTTTGTAGTACACGTCCATAGTGTGGCCCTTTCTACAGCAGTAAGTGTATACTTTCAATCCACCTTTCCCTCTACCAAAGCTCCTCCTAGCATCAATAGCATTAACACTAAACCTTGCATCCTCATTAGATGAAAAACCAAGACTATTTTGTCTCTCATGCTGTAAGACCATTAAGAAAACCTTGTTTAGTGTTGACAGGGGTTTAGTAATGAGGATTTAGGACCTAATTAATGAAAAATCATCATTCAACCCTATTAAAAACCTAATTGTCACACCACGGTTCTCCAGACCCAAATCCAAATGTAATCAAGATAATTAATTAATAAAAATGTGAGTAAATTTTTTGCATTTGAAATATTTCTAAAACACCTCAACAATTACATCAAGACTCGAACCACAGAAAACTGAAGAGTGAGATTTGATAATTTATAACTGGGTCGTAAAATAAATCACCCATAAGTGTATACAAAAATAGTAGCGTTTATAGCGGAAGAAGAATATGTATACAGGCACACGCCTAGTCCCATATATGAAGATATGAAAAAAGGCTTAGCAAAGCATGCAAGCATACAACACAAGCCTATTGGACCACAATCCATCTCACACATAAGTAATACACATGCATTGCCTAAAATGTATATATTTATATGGTCATGCAACATACATCTCCAATATCCATATTCCATAATTGACCATATTCAATTCTATCTCAATATCATGTATCATCAACACTTATACATTCCCAAAATGGACTACATAACCAACATCATTTTAATTGTCAAATGGGTATGAACTCAATACCCTAAATATCAATACTTCATCCACTTATATTATCATTTACAATGCATCCATCGATATCAATGATTATTAATGCTATAATGTACGTTTTATTCACAATACAGTAATTACAATAGCTGCCGGCCAAGGCATTTCATTACCACTATTTTACCTTCACAAAAGCTTTACTTTAAAAATATCCTCATCCCATGATATTCCTGCATCAATGCTAAAAAAATGGACAACATGGGAGAGTGAGTTATACATTTCAAATGATGAATATGAATACAATTGAGATTATGTGCATACGTATATCAACATCATGTATGCTTTGCTAAAATAATCAATAATCATCATAATTCATTCATCCCAACAATATACATAAACCATATTTATCAATCAACTCATAGCAAAGCAACACATATACACATAATTTCTCAATGCCACAATGGGCCAATATCATTGTCAACAACCATAGACAAACAAGCCCTTCATCACATTAGGCCATCACATACAACATCATCACATTCGATATCTTTTCGTTGTATTCATATTTTACATGTTGTCTTTTAGGTATTCCTTTACCCCTCTCATGATCATCATATCTCAACCTCAATCATCATCACTTTTTGGCATATCTCCATGCTATATGCAAATGCTCTTAGGCTAATGCATATGCACAATGGGACAACAACAACAAATGCGGATCTGACTGCGGGAATAAACACCAAATTGTGGGTCAAGCATAGGTGTGCTATTATGCCCCTACTGCAGTAGTAAAAGTGTATACTTATATCTCAATTCATGCATACTCAACATCATATTTTACTGGTACCAAACTGCTATCGCCCATCTGTTACACTAGTCACCCTGTGACATGCGGATCAACAACACGACCTCACTTGCCAAAAGTGCAACGGGCCTCTCCTGAACACACATCGAGAGAGTCGTGCCCTATCGGACACCGAGGTAACTTGCTCATCATAGAGCCGCCCGCCCACTAGGCCTGCCACATAGGGTGCCTTGCCACCAATCTAAGGGCAGCTTCATGATTCCCAGAATCACTAGGGAACAACAATAATTTACCCATGCACTGGGTCGCCCTCCCACTGGGCCCGCCTATTGGAACCCCTAACATTCCAAATAGACAGCGTATGATATGCCATGGATGCAAATGCCAATCAATGCATTCTCACACTATGCATCCTACCATGTCACTCATCAAACATCATCATCATCATCACCAACACCACCATATAATCTTTAGTGGATTTTATCATTGTTGGTTATAGTCATTGTTTTAAGTTTTAAGTGTGGCATTTTATTTCAACATATTCCATATCATACATACAAGTCAATACTCGCAACAAATCAAAATGGCATTACAAACATCAATAACATTCATCAATCTTTCATCAACATCACCACCTATTTCTTTGTGGATTTTCATCTCGTTGACCATTACCATTGTTTCATATATTAATGTGGCATTCACAACAATTCACCAATATAAGTCAAACCACACATACAAGATCACACTTGTATCAAACACAATGGCATTCAATAATCATTCATAATAACAATCATCTTTTACTCAAGGAAATGATCAACAACATCATCCATCATTATACATTATCGATATCATCTCTGATTCATCAATTTAAAATGAATAGAATATCATGCAATCATCCCCTCATTAGTATCATCATCATACAAAGCTGTGTCACACAACCACATCATTTAACTTGTCATTACCAAACCTCATAACATATCATTAGTGGTATGCATTCATGTTTTCATAGTATATCATAGGTACATAAATGTTTTCCAATGTCTTAATCAATATCCAATACCACCAAGACACACCATCATCATATACCCCTAACATAATCTCTCATTTTTACATAATAGAGGGGTTTTGGGTACTATTAAGCTCATGACAATTTACAACATTAAGACATGAGAGAAACTCATTCTTAGCCTTAAAAATAGTGGGACATATCACAAATCTAGAAACTCATGATAATCTAGAAGCTCATGACAATCTAGAAACTCGTTTTCTAGATTAAGATATGCTCTAGTGACAATTCATGCCCCTTTTTAGCTAAACCAAGCATGTCAAATTACAAACTAGGCTTATTTGGCCACAACCAACCATGCACACAAGTTTTATACATATATTATGGATTGTGGATGACCTCTACATGAAGTTTAGCCCATTATATGAGAATATCACTTATCCATTTCCTTGATTATGCATAAAATGCACTTTGTGAGCTATAATATGACCCAAACCACTCACACTTCATTTTATTATGGATCATTCATTACAAACGCATCAATTCCCATCAAGGGACTACTACACATTCATCATTATCTCATATATACATATATAACTACCAAAAATCAACAAATTACCAAGTACATCATTCATCACATTGTCAATCATCCCATAATTCCAAAATAATTATGGCAAGGCAAGCATGTGTATAATCATATACATTAACCATCAACCATTCAACTCATGCAATTGAAATGTAAACTCCTCTCCTACCTCGAGAGAAGAACCGCAATTCAATTACTCTAATCATTCCATATCATCATCCATAACATAATCTACACATCAAATATATATGCATTCATTCAATCATGAGCTATCATAAGCTTTCATTATAATTCTAAATAATTACTCCCATATCATCAAGCTTAGTAACAAGTCCTAAACTTGTCAAAACATCCATTTATACTCTTATGTTAGGCTTCGGGAATTCCTTTTCTAAAACCAAGATTTTCTAAGCCTCAAAGGGGTTAACTAAACCCAACAACAACAATATCACATTCTTCCCTCATCTAAGATGCATTCCCTATTACCTTAATCATTCAAATGCCATCGTTGACACTTAGAGTTCATTATGAGCCATCTTAGCCCCTATCAATCTTCATCTATCAACATATTCCAAATGGTATATATTATGGTCTAAGACTTCATCAAACCACACTTCCAAGTCATTAATCTATCATAACCTTTTTGGTTTAGTGTTTCACATTCCTCATTCTTAATCGCACCTATTTTATAGGTTTCACCATCAATGGCTCTCTATCATTTCACTATCACTTATCATTATACAAATCAATACCCATACTCTAAATATCACACATTTCCATTCAAAATCAACCCTCAAATCAACATTACATGTTTTCCCTAATTCCTTAGGACTAGTTTTCTATCAAAACCTAACAATCATTATCAATAATCATCAACCATCATCAATGGCTATTTCTCATATTCAATAATATTCCCTAACATCATTAAACATATTTTCCACTTATATTTTGCATTTCCCCTAAATCATAGGGTTAGGGTTTTATTAAAACCCAATAACCACCATCAATGCTCATCATTACACATCACATTTTCATGCCAGTTTTGTGTACCCCCAAAGGCCCTCATAAAACTCACACTAAAAATACCCCACCTTAGGGTTTCACATTATTAATGGCTTCCCAACATCTACCCATACACAATACACTCCCAAGATTCATAATATCCCATAACCTAAGGCTAGAATTTAAGAAAATGGTGAGGAAACTTACCTTAAGCCAAAAATAGAGAGAGCTCCAAGAGAGGGAGACGAAAATACAAGGGGAGAGGGAGATCTTCTAATCACCATTGTCATCTCTTCCAAGCTTGAAGCAAAATGAAAATGGAGAACGAGAGGGCACACCACTATGCTTAGGGTTTTTAGAATAGGAAGAAGGAGATGAGTGGAAGAGGAAATGAAGAGAAAGAGAATAGGAAGAAGAAGAAGTAACGTGAAATTGAGAGAAGGGGGAGGGCTTTTTTAGTTTTAAGGTTTAACCCTTATTAATAATTTATCCGTTTTATAATACACAGGATCTCTGTTTGGGCTCAATACTTTATCTAAAAATTATTCTGAATATAGATTCGGATTCCTAATAATATTCTTAACAGCCCTGACTAACAGCACCTCAATCGGAGATACTTGGTCCGACACCCTTATTTTAACTGGGTATAAATTTTAACTCTTAAAGCCTCAATAAATTATAAATAATCCTCATAAATCTTAATTTAATTATTTCAATATTTTTAGGACACTTATTCACCTATTTATAATTATTTAATATTTATTCCTCATATTTAATCATTTTTATAAAATTCAGGATGTTACACTAATCACCTTGTCCCATTCCTTATGCATTTTCATGTTTCTCAAGGTTGCACATAAACAAAGAACAATGTAGGTGCAAAGAGGCATAGGTCTATAATTCTCCAACTCCTCCCATATAGTCTTCAATTCAATAACGAAAGCGGTGACATTTGAAGTTCCTTGCCTCATGTTGTGTATCTTCATGTAGCTCTTTCCAAACATCAAAGGCTAAATCAACATACACTACACTTTGCGCTGTAGATTTAGAGATCAAATTAATGAGCCACGAATGCACAAGATTATTGCATCTTTCCCAAAGATCAAACATTAAATTAAATTGATTCAGTATATTGATAGATCCATCCATAAATTTGAATTTGTTCTTCGAAATCAACAAGCAATGCATTAATCAAGACCAGGAATGGAAGTTACCTCCTTTTAGAACAAGTGTGAGCAAGGCTATGTCCAGATTCTCTCTGGGATGGATGTAATAAGGAGATGTTGGATTTTGTAATAGATCTTGCATCGGTGGTGCCATTGGAATTCGAGGTTCGCTACATTAAAGCAGAAGCAGCTCTCTGAACCAAGAGCTTTGATACCATATCAAAGTTTGAGGTTAAAGAAGGGAGAGAACAGAAACACATGGGAAACAAAATTGGAAAGAGAGATGTAGAAACTGACTTTCATTAATTGAATCAGAAATAAAGAAAAGGCAATATATACAAGGAAAAGAGGAGTAAGAATACATTGACTACATTGAATTAGAACCTATCAAACAAACATGTAACAACCCAACTAACTAGAAACTAACTTCCTGACTTTATTAGATAGGAAAAAGAGTTGAAGATTAGAAAAAAAATAGATGTGGGTATTCTTTTATGGGGAAACAAAAGTTCAACCTTTAACCTCTAGTCTGTTCCATATTATAGAAAATATCCGAGTCAATAAAGGATGGAAACCAACGTTCTACCAAGTGAATATATATTAGCTCTTTTTCTTTGTAATAGCCCTTAATTCAACCAAAATACAATGGATACTTTCCTTCAAAGATTTTACATAAGCAAATACCAATCATGATTAATGTTTTTAAAGAATTGACCATTAAACTGATAAATATATTAGTGCAAGCAAACCATGATCTAATCGAGTATCAAACCGTGGTTGAATCAGTAATAACAAAGAATTAACCTGGACTAGTAAGTTCATAATCCAACTAGTCAAACCAACAGGTTTGAGTTTTGATAAAAATAGGCCTGATGTGCAACTACTTTATAAAAATTTCAAGGTAAACATATACCTGTCATAAGTACAAGAATACCTGTGGATAGAAATAAAGAAAAAGCATGAGAATAGTCATGAAGTCGTTTTGTGCTATTTCACTCTAGTTGGATTGGGTTTGTAGGTAAACCATTTTGTTAGAACCAAGAAAATTTTTAAAGAAATCATATATTTATTGATAAAAGTACTCTAATTTAATCAAAGTCATGATTTGTTGTTATTTGATAACTTGTCTAAGTGTTTCATACTATAAAGCATATGTTATAAAACAAAAGGGGAGCTTTCTGCATAATAAAGAAGATATCAAGATCAGGGAAATAATCCTCAACGTAAAAAGTCTCCCTAGAATCATACCAAACTCAGACTCATCAAGCCATACTGTAAGCATCAAAAACATGGAAGAGTCCTCTCCTTAAGGCAACCTGTTCTAACCAGACTCTATCCTCGTGCTCTATCAAGATAGAAGCTGCTTCAGACCTCTTGTAAATTCTTTAATAAGAATCCGATTAATCTTTTTATGTGACATCATTAACACCTTATGGATCACCAGACCCTGAACGTTTTTCAAAGGAAGTCCTCATATGAATGTACTTCAAAGAACATTATCAGTCTGAATCAAGCTATAAAGAAGAGCTTAAAAGACTGACCAAAGCAAGGCAGACTTCTTTCATCCTCAAAGCATTAAGTTTTCATCTATGCATCATGTATGCGAAGGGCCTCTGTACAAAAGCCTTCCTTTTACGTGAAAGCTTCTGCTACTCCTACTCTGTCTATGGTTTCATAAGTCTCAAAGCAATTTATCCTATATTACTTATTCAGAACGTCTCTCTCTAACAAAGAAGTCTTTTGTCCTCTAACAAAGAAATCTTATAAATGGAATCATCCTTTTTATTCAAGAAGAGATAAGAGAAATATAAAAAAGAAGAAAAGTAGGATGGCAAGATACACTAAGAAAATGAGTTAAAAGAAAAAAGAGAGAGCTTGTGAAAGAGAAAGAAAAATTGATATAGGCAAATGACACAAAAAGTTATGTGATCAAAGAAAAGAATAATACAAATGAACCTCAAACATTTGTATACAAAAGCCCAAGAAGAAGAAGAAATGACAAATATGCTCAAGAAGAAGATTCAAGACCTAGGAATATTTCCATGAAGAAAATGAAAGCTCGTTATGTGCAATCCTTCTCATTTCAGAAGCACTAGCAACCCAAGTCAGAAATATGCTTTACACATCTCAGCGTCCTCTGTGGGCATATTATTTCTGGTCAAGCTTTTGGGCTTAGTAAATTTAGGATGTACCTCTTATCTTATACATATACTAAGCCCCTGTGAACACCTATCTCGGTCTGGTCAGGTTTCACCAAGAGTAGGAATGTGCCTTTCCCAGGCGAAAGGATCTCCGAGAGAGGACTGAGCTTCAATTCTGACTAATCCTTTTGGCTGTAAGATTTTCGAGTGAAAAATGGCTATTTCTGAGTGAAAGATGGCTGTTCCCGAGTGAAATATCTAAGTAAGTTATTTCCGAGTGAAATATTCGAGTGAGCTGTTTCTGACTGACACGTGCCTGATATGGCTGCCTTTGAGGGAGTTATTTCTGAATGAGGAAAAGGCTCTGGATGGTCATTTCTGAGTAGTATGACTCGGAATCATCATTTCCGAGTAGAGAGTCTCCGAGTGAGACGTTGCCGAGTGGATTGTCTCCCGGTTGAAGATAAATCTGAGTGGAAGATTCTCGATTGAAGCCACTGAGTGAAAAAGGGACTGAATTTGAATAAATACCGTCCAAAGATATATGTCCGAGTGAAGGATTACCGATTGAAGCAGCAAGTCTGATTTTGGGATAAATGTCTTTTTCTAGACAAAGATGTTTCCGAGTGGAGGGCTCCCGTTTGATGCCACTCTGAATGAAAACAAGTCTGATTCGGGATAAGTACTTTTTCTGGGCAAAATTGTTTCCAAATCGAAGATCCCCGAGTGAGTTGATTTTGAATGAAGAAACAGTCTGAACTCCAAAAGAGCACTTATTGAATAAGGAGGTCTCCGAGTGGTGTGATTCGGAGAAGATGGCATTCTCGAGCAAAGAACAGGTTTTCGAGTGGTACGAGTTTCCGAGTTCCCCATTCCCGAGTGGGATATTCCTTTTCAAAGGATCAGCTTTCACTTTCAAGTTTCCCACTTCCGAATGGGATATTCCTCGGTGGACCGATTCAAGGGATGAGTCTCCAAGCGAAGAAACACTTCGGATTTAAAGGATCAACTTTCACTTTTCAAATTCCCTACTTCTGAATGAGATATTTCTGGGTAGATCGATTTAAGGGAATTATTCCCGAGAGCAAAAAAATCTCTGATCACGAATGTTCCTCTTTCGGGCAACATCTCCTTCAAGGCCGATCCCCAAGTGAATACATCCGAGGGATTGATTGACGATTGAAACCATTCTGATTGGAAAGCAAGGCCGACTTCCCGAGTGAATACATCTGAGGGATTGATTAACGATTGGAACCATTCTGATTGGAAAGCAAGGCCGACTCCCGAGTGAATACATCCGAGGGATTGATTGACGATTGAAGGCTGACTCCCGAGTGAATACATCCGAGTGGGTTGATGCACAATTCTGAGTGAAAGGAAAGCTTGATGAATGTGTCCGATTGAATTCTCCTAAGTAATGTATCCGACCAAAGCTTCTCCGAGTGATTCAATTCCAGTGATGTACTTCCGGGTGAAGTTTACTTCCCGATTGAATCAATTTTAAGTCAAAGAGAGAAATGGTTCTGACTTGTCGGCCAGGGATATAGCCGAGTAAAACATTTTTGAAGTGCCGATTGAATCAATTTTTAAATGAAGACTTCCCGAATGAGGCGAGGGTATGAACGAGTGCTTCAAGCAAAAGTACCTTCGAGCAAATGATCTCCGAGTGTCACTTTTGAAGCAAATTCCGATTGATTACTTCAAGAAGTGGTAATTCCGAGTAAAGTACCTTTGAGTGAAGCAATTCCGATTGATTGCTTCAAGGAGTGATAATTCCGAGTAAAGCACCTTTGATTGAAACAGTTCCAACTGAATGCTTCAAGCAGTGAAGTTTCGAGCAAAACACATCCGATTGAAGAAATTCTGATTGAAGTGCTTCAAGCAGTGAAGTTCTAAAGCAATTTCGAATGAATGCTTCAAACAGTGACATTTCCGAACGAAGCAGCACCGAATGAAGTAATTCCGAATAGACGGAGGTCCTAATGAATGCTTCTCGGAAAACAATTTCTGAGTCAATGATCTGTGCATTCAGGCCTTCATACCGAGTGTTAGAGGTCGAATCAGATCTGTGAATTTAAGCTTTCACTCAGTCTTTTATGTATGAGAGCACCTGTCCCGCTCGGATTAATTCCCACTAAGGATGGATACCGGCTGAGGCACTGATCTGAGTCATAAGAAGTGATCCGGTCTCAATACCGGTATCCGATCTGCAAGACATATTTTAATGTCTTTGTCAAGACATCAACGTGTAACCGGTGTCATCGGTATACATCCGGACTGTAATTCCGTATCAGGCGTTCTCCCTATACCGGTTGTTCAGGATAACACCATGACACCGGACAACATACACGTCACTGCGCTAAAGACAAGGATCATTGCTACAGGGATCGATCAATAATTCCCTGCACTACGAGCCAAATTCTGCTCACGGGGATGGTCAACTTGTTCCCTAATCCTAGTCTATATTCTCCATGCTCAATATAAAATAGCCACTTGACCCAATCATGCTGGTAAGTGCGTAATAAAATAATGCTAATGGGAGTTAGTGGTTCCCCACTAACGAGTCCTCGTAAAACGAGCCAATCAGGTATATGAACTCATTTCATTAATGAAGTGAGGGATCTTGAACTGAATTTAGGAACGATTACTCTCTGAAATACATTCCTGACTTGGAATATCATCACTGACTTGAGCGTCGGAGAATCTTTGCAGGTGACACCACCATTCGCCCACTTTAACGCGTTAGGTCGGTGTGAAGGATCTCCAGGACGTCCAATCCGCTCTCCTCACTCAAGGACAACGGATATTTACACCGGATACTCATACATTCGGTCTTCTACACAGTATTTGCATACTATTTGTGATTGACTTGAGTCCGGATCTATAGACCCCGGTTCAGGACCGATCATTGGCACGCCCAGTGGGACGCGATAAAGTTATTCCCATATCCTTTGAAAGAGCAAGTAATCCACAATGGAAGGCGAAGTACAAGATTTCGTGGAGAATCAGCCTGAAGGTAGAACCAACCCCAACGTCTTCAGGAGGCTTAACTTTGATTCTCATGGGGGCAGCTCAAAGAAGATAGTAACAGTGTCTAATCCTGATCCTCGTGATGAGTTGATCAGCCAACTTCAGAGGGAACTCGCTGAATTGCGAAGAGAAAGAAGGCAAAGCGAGGATAAAGAATCATCTCGCACACGAAATACTCCCCACACAACTGATGGTGAAAAGTCCACCACTCTCCAATACTCAAATATCCCTACGTTTGAGGGGGGAGAACAGACTCGTGATTCCGAAGATGAAGCTTCCCGAAGGAAGAGAGAGTCAACGACAGCACCCCCAGTGTCTTATAAGCTAAAAGTTCCTTTTTCAAGGAGACTTATGAGCATCCACATCCCCAAGCACCTTCAAACTACTCAGCCACTCTCCATCGGAAAATACAATGGTGAAACTGATCCTACTAAGCACCTAGATGCTTATGTATTTGAAGCCATGTATTTGGGGGCTGATGAAGATGTGATGTGTCGAATGTTCCCTTGAACATTATCCGAGGAGGCCCTCGGATGGTTTAAAGGTTTACCTTCTGGATCCATAGATTCTTGGGCTGAAATGGCAGCTATTTTTGAGACTCATTTTGTCATCTCTAGAGATGTGCCCAGGACATCTCATACCTTGGCTTAGATTAAGCAAGGTGAAAACGAAGGCTTAAAAGATTTCTTGAAGAGGTTCTACAAGGAAGCAGCCCTGGTTCCTAACCTCACAGAGTCTATTAAGCTGCATATCGTTATTGAGGCATTGCAACTAGGATCAGCTTTTGCTCTTTCATTAGCAAAGAGCCCTCCAGTAACTTTTGAGGGGTTCAGGAAAAAAGCCTCAAAGTACGTGAGTATAGAGATGCACTTGGAAGCCATAGCTGCAAAGAAAAAGCCATCAACACCACCTTCCCAAACCCAGAAGGGTAAGGAGAAAGCGAGGTCAGACCACATGGAGAGGCCATTCACCAATCCCAAAGTTAACAACCACTCTCCTCGACCTCGAGAAAGGCATGTTAATTCCTTCAGCCATTATGCACAACTATCTGCCAGGCCATCTCAGATTTTGAGAGAGGTCGGATGGCCAGCTTTCAGCATATATGGCATCAGAAGACCAGCCCCTATGAAAAGACCAGGAAATCCCCGTAAGTATTGTGATTTTCATGAACAGAATGGTTATTCCACTGATGAATGCCAAGCTCTAAAGAACGCGGTTGAGACGCTAATTAGAGAAGGCAAATTAAAGCAATACCTATTCAAAGAGAAATCCTTTGACAGAGTAGAGCGGAATGAGAAAAGAGAAAGGGATCCAGATGATGGGGATGACAATAACCGTAATCCGGTCAGAAAATTCTCTGCTTCGGAGAAACAAAAGGGTGTGATGACTGATGAAATAGCACACAAAGATAGCATGCCTCAACAACAGTGTCAAGGCCGGCGTGAAGTCATTGACATGATTACTGGAGGATTCGCTGGAGGAGGAGCTTCAATTACAGCTCGTAAGAATCATCATAGAATGATTCTATCCGTGCAAGGGAAAGTCAAAGACAATCGCCCTTACAGAGGTGGGATTGAGGCTCCAACAATCTCTTTCTCCGATGAGGATTTTGGCCCAACCATTCCTGGTGGTGATGATGCTGTGGTCATCACTGCAGTGATAGCCAACAAGGACGTTTGAAGAATCCTTGTTGACCAGGGAAGTTCCTGCGATGTTATTTTCTATAATTGCTTCGAAAGAATGGGTTTTAAAGACTCAGACTTACAGCCTTATACGCAGGAACTAACAGCTTTCAACAAAGCAAAGCAATCGACTAAAGGGTATCTTGATACCCTTATTTCGTTTGAAGGCGAACCAGGGGCCAGAACGGTCAAATCCCGAGTGCTAGTGATTGATGTCAAATCACCATTTAATGGCATCATAGGCCGCCCCACACTAAATGCAATGGAGGCAGTTGTATCAACCCCACATCTCCTTATCAAGTTCATTGACAAGGATAATGCTGTTTTATCTATCCGGGGTGATCAAGAGATGGCTAGGTACTGCTATAACCTAAGCCTCAACATGACAAAGCTGGACGCCTCCAATAAAAAGAGGAAACTCAATGATGCTGGAGCAGCCGCTGGATCTGTAAGCCTTGTCGACCTGGACCCTAGGGCGGATTTGAACATTGATCCGTCTAACCCATTAAAGCCCACACCGGATGGAAGTTCCAAGGACATCGTCTTGGGAGATTCTCCAGAAAAGATCACCCATATTAATGATAAGCTAGATACAGAAATGGAACAGCGACTACTGACGCTCCTGCAAGAATTTAAAGACCTCTTTGCATGGACTGCAACCGATATGCCTGGCATAGACCCTGCTTTTTGCTGTCATAAATTATCCGTCTATCCAGAGACGAGACCGGTTGCCCAAAAGAAAAGGAGATTGGGCCCAGAGAAATAGAAGGCAGCTTGCCAACAAACTGAGGAATTGCTGAAGGCCGGATTTATCAAAGAAATCTGTTATTCCTCTTGGCTCTCGAATGTGGTGATGGTCCGTAAGTCCAATGGTAAATGGAGAATGTGCATTGACTATGTGGACCTCAACCGTTGCTGCCCAAAGGATCCTTATCCTCTTCCTAATATAGATCGGATGGTAGATGATTCCTCTAGTTATCAATACCTGAGTTTCATGGATGCTTATTCAGGTTACAACCAGATTCTGATGTGCGAAGAGGATCAAGAAAAGACAGCTTTCATAAATGATCGTGGTGTCTTTTGCTATACAGTTATGCCCTTTGGCCTGAAAAATGCTGGGGCCACTTACCAGCGCATGATCAACAAGGTTTTTGAGGGTATGCATACCAAGCTTGTTGAAGTATACATCGACGATATAATAGCCAAGACACCGGTTGGAGGCGATCATATTGAAGACCTACGCCAAGTATTTACCCGCTTGAGAGAATTTAACATGAGACTAAACCTAATGAAATGCACATTCGCTGTCCCTGCTGGGAAGTTCTTGGGTTTCATGTTAACTCAACGTGGTATTAAAGCCAATCCAGGGAAGTGCCAAACGATTCTAGACATGCAGAGTCCAAAGAATCTCAGAGAAGTCCAATCCCTGAATGGCAAAGTAGCAGCTTTGGCACGGTTCATGCCTAAAATGGCTCACAGATCACTCCCTCTATATAAAATACTAAAAAAGTCCAAGAAATTTGAGTGGGGACAGGAGAAGAGAAAGCATTCCAAGAGCTTAAGGAGGTGTTGTCTAAACCTCCCATTCTCACGAAGCCTAACCCCGAGGATATACTTATCCTATACTTGGCTATTTCAGACGAAGCTTTGGGCGTTGCCTTGATAAAAGAAACTCCCGATGGTTAGAGACCGGTCTATTTCACTAGCAAAACCTTACAAGGTGCTGAGATCCGGTATCAAAAAATCGAAAAGGCCACCCTCGCTGTTGTTTGGGCCTCTCGACGAATACGTCCGTACTTTTACGCCCATCCAATCATAGTGAGAATGGATCTACCACTCCGCTCTGTTTTATTCAAGCCTGATCTCGCTGGGAGGATGATCAAATGGTCTATTGAACTCTCTGAGTTTGATATAGCCTATGAACCCCGAAGCGCTATTAAAGCTCAGGTCCTGGCTGATTTTATTGTGGAAATGACAGGGACTGATCCAGATTCCCCTCGTGTCCATTGGACCATTTACGTTGATGGTTCATCGAACCAAAGAGGCTCTGGAGCAGGTGTACTTCTAGAAAGTGATGACGGAGTACACCTGGAAATCTTCCTTCGCTTTAATTTCAAAACATCCAACAACCAAGCTGAGTATGAAGCTTGTTTGGCCGGACTGAGAGCTGCAATTGACATCGGAGCTTCTGAGGCGACGCTCTGCAGCGATTCACAACTGGTGATTTCACAAATCTTAGGAGATTATCAGGCTCGCGAACCTCAACTCTAATTATACTTGAACTGTGTCAAGGAGTTGAGAGAGAAATTCTCAAAAATGGAATTCAAGCATGTTCCACGTGAAGAGAATACTAGAGCGGATATACTCTCCAGATTAGCAAGCACCAAACGACCAGGTAGCACCACTACGCTGGTTCAAAGCACACTAACATCGCCCAGCATTCCTCTTTTCCCTTCTCTAAATGCCATAATGACTAACTCCCTTTATGGAGACACATGGATGGCCCCCTACATCCGTTATTTGGCTGATGGACAGCTGCCTACAGATGAGAAGGAAAAGACGAGGATAAGGAGGGAATTACCATATTTCACCATGATCGATGGTAATCTTTACAGAAGGGCACTCTCCGTGCCTTACTTGATTTGTCTCAAAGAGAATGAGGTGCAAGACGTAATGGAGGAAGTGCATGAAGGACAATGTGGACACCACGCCGGAGGAAGAAGCTTAATGTGAAAAATCCTCAGGGCTGGATACTGGTGTCCCACGATGAAGCAAGACTCCATTGACTTCGTCAAAAAATGCGACGCTTGCCAAAAATTCTCTAACCTTCACCACACACCGGCAGAAGAACTCTTCACATCCGCTGTTCTATGGCCCTTCTACCAATGGGGATTGGATATTCTGGGCCCCTTTCCAACAGCTCCTGGGGGCATCAAATATCTCATTGTAGGGGTCGATTATTTCACTAAGTGGATAGAAGCAGAACCGGTGGTACATATTACTTCAGCCCGAACTCGTCGTTTCATGTATGAAAACATTATAACACGGTTCGGGGTCCCAGCACGGATTGTCACAGATAACGACACCCAATTCACGGATAGAAAATTCACAGATTTACTCGAAGGGTTAGGAATAACCCAAATATTCTCATCTATTAAACATCCCCAAACCAACGGCCAAACTGAAGTGGCCAACAGGGAGGTGCTGAAGGGACTAAAGAAATGCCTTGGTGAAGCCAAAGGCGGATGGACAGACCAGTTGTGTCACGTCCTGTGGGCATATCGGACAACGCCTCATTCTTCTACCAATGAATCCCCATATCGCCTGACATATGGGGTAGAGGCAATGATACCCGTGGAATTGCAAATTGCTTCCACTAGGGTCAAATACTTCTCTGAAGAAAACAATAACGCTAACTTGGCATCAGAAATGGATGTCATACAAGAACTCAGAGAAGATGCATTCATCAGAGATCAAGCTATCAAAGTCAAAGTTGCTCTCCGATACAACAAACAAGTTCAATCAAGGACTTTCAACCTCGGAGATTTGGTTTTGAGGAAAGCAAGTGTAGGGAACAAATTTGCTCATCAAGGCAAACTAGCCCCAAACTAGGAAGGCCCATACAGGGTATCCGGGGTTGCTGGCAAAGGCTCTTACCGCCTTGAGAACCTTGATGGCACTCCAATCTGAAATAAGTGGAACACCCAAAACTTGCGCATCTATTATAGCTAGCTGCTGGAACGATACATACTCTCCTATCCTCATTTTGACCTGAATACTGGAGAAATTATTTTCCCAACTACGCTTTCATTGTAATTCTTATTTTCGATTTAATAAGAACCTCTCACAATAATTTAACTCTTTCGAGTTTTTCTTATGCTGTGATTTTTAGTTTATCCGGCGTACAGAAGCATATTCAGGACGGATGATCTCAACTACCTATTTTGTAGTTGACGATGTAACTCCTCGAATATGTGCAGCGTACAAGAGCATACTCAGGACGGATGATCTCAATTACCTATTCTGTAATTGACGATGTAACTCCTCGAGTATGTATAAGAAACTGAAGGCCCGAATTGTAGGATTAAATCGAACTCTGGGTACGGTTAGTAAGTTTGGCTGAACACCGGTGAAGACCTGAGCTGTAGGATTAAACCGAACCTCAGGAAATGGGTTGTAGGATTGAACCGAACCCCATTCCAAGAACGGTAAAAGGGTAAAACCCAACACCGTATTGAAGGCTTGGGCGCAGTAAGCTGGTTCTTCTTCAAGACCACGCTGAACCCCAAGTAACGGGCGTAGTAGGTTCAGGATTAGCCCTGATCTGAATCCCGTGTTGAAGGCTCGGATTGTAGGATTAAACCGAACTCTGAGTATGACTAGTAGGATTGACCGAACATCGGTGAAGAATCGTCAATGGGTAAAACCAAAGACCGATTGAAGAACGGTTAGTAGGATTAAACCGAACGCCAAATATGACATGGATTGTAGGATCAAACCGAACTCCAAAACACAACGAGTAAGTTATACTGAACTCCAAATTAATACTCTCTTTTGAAGTTCCTTGTTTGGAAGTTTTATAGCTTTAAATTCCGAGTCATCAATTCTTCAATTGAAGCCTGACTCATAAACTCCGACCCAAAAATAATTCATTCGGGTACGCCATAATCTGAGGCATATTCACCCAAAACCTTTCAGTCGGAAATATTTATATTCGCAATCATCAAATAGGGGAATTTCTACTCGAAATCCTCACTCTTAAAAACTCTCACGTGAAAGCATAACTCAGAGTTTGCTCAAAGTACTGATCACCCAATAATACTAGGGGACAGTATCAACAATTTAACGAATATCTTGAGGAATGAACTCTTAGTGAAACATTTTCACAATTTTTTCCCCTCAGGATTAGCATTACAAGCCGTTCCCATGACAATAACATGTTCACTCACAACGGCGGTCCCTATTATGATATTTACAACCAAAAGGCCTGACTTTTAAGAAGCAAGACATCTTTTACCAGGCTTTTATACCAAATTATTCATACTTGACAAAAGGAACTCTATCTTTTTTGTCAAACCAAGTCTTTGGCTATCAAAATGCCTATGCATGAAGACGAAAGTTATACATCTCTATCCGTTCTTCACCTTGCATGTAAAAATCCGGAATGAAGGTTCTACGTTCATACCCGATCTTCACTACTTAAGTCCGGAATGATTCAATACACATGCAATCCCTCTATTAAAGCTGTTTTCTATTAAACAAGCATATAAAGGCAAATGGCTCTTTTATTGATCAAATGAAAATTACATGGAGAAATTCGTTTAATAATCCGGAGCTGATCCCGGAACACAGCGAATTTGAATCAATAAAAAGAAAAAGAAACAAGGAAGGCACTAGTTTTTCTGACTTGTATCCCCTTCCTTCCCTTTGCCTTTATCTCCGGTCTTGCCTTCGTTAACGCTAGAGCTTGTTCTTGTACTTCTGAGCTTCAAGAGAGAAGGTCCCATTGATTGGCCTTCAGGTAAAGGAGCAAACTTGTATGGCACGTCAGGCGGACTCTCATGACGGTTTTCAACAATGGCCACCAGTTTCCCTTGGTGAAACTCATAGAACGGATCAATACCATTCAAATTAAGTGTCACCTCGGGATTCCGGTATTGAACTTGACGTACTGCCAACCCGAAAGATTCCTTAACTGCTTGATCACACATATCTACAGCTTCAGCCAATTCTGTTTTCAGGGTTTTGACTTTGTCAGTCGAATCCGCCAACTTTAAGAGCAGCTCCTTCTCCTTACGCGACCAATCTTCTGCTCTTTGAGAGTAGACAATCTTGGCTTTCTTAAGCTCCTCTCCCAGCTTTGAAGAGCGTTCCTTCTCCGTACAAAGACTGGCATGGAGGTCGGAATTGATTTTCTTTTGGTCAAGTACTTGGACCTCCAGCTCCTTGGCAAGGTACTTCAATCTGACAATTTCCTCGTCCTTCTTATATCCTTCCTCTCTAGAAGCCTCTAATCTACCTTTTAAACGGAGGATGTTTGCCTTATCTCTAGCAGTAGCAATGCTAAGATCGTTAACCTTGCCAACCAATGAACTTAGCCTTTCATTGTCTTCCGAAAGCTTGCGACCGACTTCAGAAGACCGGATAACTCTGCCAAATGCTTCTGTCCGGCATCACAAGCTTTGGTTACTTCTCCACTCTCCAATGAAGGCTTCAGCTTATACGGAGATTCAGGAACGCTCTCACTAACAGAACCCTCATATACAAGGTATTGGGCAAGACCAGAATTACCTTCAGGAGGGCAGGGAGCTTTAGGTGCAAAGTAAGTTGTTATTGGTTTTGCACTAAGAGTAGTCACGCTGTCTGGGGCATCCGGAGTGTGCCCTTCTACCTTTTTTCCTTTAGGAGGCTCCGGATCAGCAGCCCCTTTCGAAGTTTTTGGTTTCTTAGGAGAAGGTTGAGGGTCTGAGGTCTTGGAGGAATCACGCTTTGTCCTTTTCTTTCTCTCTCCGACCTTCACAACCGCAGCCTCAAAGGCCGGCTTCTCAGATCCACCCTCTAGCAAAGGGATATCGTCACCAGCAGACGAAGTCAAGATTATAGTCTCAGCAGTGGCCTTTTTAGAGTTCCGTTTCGCCTGAATGTCGTTCCCAGCTGCAACAGAATTCTCTCCTGCTTTGAGTCCTTTCAGCTTATTCATCTCTGGTGACTTGGTCTGGATTTCAACTACAAAACCAAATAACACAATCAGAGATCGAAGATTTCGAAGCATGATATATAAAAGCGTGAAAAATGGCAGGAAAATTACGTAGATACTCCTCGCGGGTAGACTTCGATCCTAGCAAATGCCTACAGGAGAAAAATTGGTGCGAGGCGGTGTAGGATTGGAGAGCGGAAAGAACAGAAACCGAAGATGCGCTCAATTCATCTTCCTCAGTGTAGTACGCCTGGGAGGTTAATAAGAAATGCTCATGCGTCCAGGCCACTGGGAATTTCGGAATCCCATCTTCGATTAACCAAAAAACTGGTTCATCAGGGTGGACGCTGATCTTCGTAAAGTAAGCTTTGAATGAATGACCATCAACTTTGGCGGAGTCAGTGTACGCCTCAAAGTTGATAATCTTGGAAAGAGTCCGGAGGGATATCAAGCTCACTCCCCCCTTCTCCTTGTTCACACGGCGGACCACTTGGGAAAAGTAGAAGAGCATCGCCACCGTTGGTTTAAAGTTGAAGTGCTCCCCAAGCACTTCAAGAGAGTGGGCCAACCCCCATCCGTTAGGGTGAAGCTGCGAAGGGGCGCAGTCCAAGAATCTCAGAACCCCCATCTGAAACTTTGTGAGGGGGAAACGCACGCCTAGATTCAGAAACAAAAAGTCATACATATATATGGACCTTTCATCCGGTGTATGACATATCCGATCTAATGGAAGCGGAGCTAACACCATAAAGCACCGTTTGTACTTATCCTTCTTGAAAACCGTAAAATGCGGTTCCAGCTCGACCCCGTCCTCCTGAGCGTGGACGGATGGCGTTTCACGGAATTCCTCAGCCACCCAGCTGAATGGGCGCTTCTGTTGGAATTTCACCCAATCGATCCGGTGTGCAACTACATTGCACAGCCCGGAAGCTGTCTTCATTATATACTGCTGAGAAGGTGCTTCCCCACCAGATGTTCTTCCCCCAGCTCTCTTCTTCACCGCCATTGTAAAAGCTTTCATGTTGCGGTAAAAACCCACATCGTCAGAGAGATACAAATCAGCACTCTCAGCACTCTCACTAGAGGAGGATTCTGAAGAGGGTATTATCACCCTTCGCCTTTGATATGGCGACGCCTCCCTCTCTGGGTATTGTGGCTTCGATTGGAAGATCACTGGGATCCTCCCACCACGAACTGTAGGGTTTCGAGTTAAAGCCCTTCCTCCTCTTCCTCTAGGGCTAACACCACTGAAGCTAAAACCTTTCCTAGACATTTACAGATACTGAAACAAGACACAAAAAATGGAAGGAGAATGGTTACCTAAGGATGAAGGAGGATAGTGAATTAAGATTCACAGAGGCAGACACGAAAATCTTCTCGAAACTTTTGCAGAGGTTTGTCAAGGGATCAAGAAGAAGTGATTTCTGGAATTGCCAAATATGTCTTTTTCAGGGTATCAAAATTTTCAAATACCGACTCAAGCAACCTGTCGTTTACTCTCAAACGACTCTCCGTTTAGTGGATCAAAATTGTCGTTTTGAACCCAAAGGTGCAAAAATGCCATCGTTTCGTCACAGAGCCTTCTAAATGGGCCTATTAAACCCAAATCCTAGGCCCACCAAGTTCCTATGTGACGGTTATTAAGACATGCGCATTTAACGCAATAATGGCTCACCCACGTGATTACAGGCATTAAATGTCCAATCATGAGAAACGTGGCCACCATTACCCGAATACCAAGGGTTGAAAAATTCGATAAACTTTTGAGATTCTCATTGTTCTAATCCGCCCTCAAGCGTTTCATCATAACGGAACCTTGTTCCCAGAGCGGATATTTACACACCAGTACAATTCCAAAATCCAGACGTACTACGATCGATATAGCTCATATGAGCAAATCTACTAATTCCTCACATCAGCTAGGGGGCTAGTAGAGTACTACTGATATCTGATTTCGGATACAAAAATTGAACACTTAATCCATACGATTGAGAAGCATCCACCTCAATCCGTACTCTTACGATTGGAAAAATGTTCCCAGGATAGATGATCTCAATCACATATTCTGTGATTCGATGATGTAACTCCTGGTACGAACAATTCCAATCATCACTCCAGAACGGATAATCTCAATCACTCATTATGTGATCTGACGATGTAACTCTTGGCATTATGTACTTTTCCAGAACGGACAATCTCAATCACTCATTATGTGATCTAACGATGTAACTCCTGACGTTGTGTACTTGTCCAGGACGGATGATCTCAATCACCTATTCTGTGATCTGACGATGTAACTCCTGGCGCCGTACACATCCCAAGGACGGATGATCTCAATCACCTATTATGTGATCTGACGATGTAACTCCTGGTGCTGTACACATCCCCAGGACGGACGATCTCAATCACCTATAAAGTGATTCGATGATGTAACTCCTGATACAAACAATCTCCATCATCATTCTTATGATGGAAGATTTTGAAAGTTAATCCGCACTTTTGCTCTCAAGTGGTACTCTCCCAGGACGGATACTCTTTATCACCTATTCTGTGGTACAATGACGTAACTCCTAGCCTAGACAAACTCCCATCATCATCCTTATGATGAAAGGCTCAAACATCACTTTCTTACACCTTTGCAGTTCCCCAAACTTGGAACAATATTCTTACAATGGACGACATTATTTTCTCCAGTGAGAATAACATGAATAAAGAACAGTCATCCGTCCTGTTATACTATTTTACTAAACAACGGATCGACTCCTCTTTTCCCCAAAAGAATTAAGGATCATGCCCCAAAGACAGGCACCTTCTTCTTAACACGCACTTGGGGACATGTATATATTTATCCGTTCTAAATTCATTTGTTGTTTAATCTTCCGAGGTAATGATTTCAATTCGACCTCAAGGTTAATCATACAGAACGGATTAACAACGACTTACATATACATGAAATGTTGAAGACAAATTTTTTAAATGAATTTTATTCATAAAGGACGGAATTACACAATTGTTCAAAACCGGAGTTGATCCCGGTACACAACTTTACATATAAATGAAAACAAGACTACAGGGGAGGAACCTGCTCTTCAGCTTTCTGTGCCTCCTTAGCACCAGGCTCTTGTGTCCCTTCCTCTGGGACTTCCTCAGGAATATCCCCTCCGGGAGCCTCAGTTCCTTCCGCAGATGAAGGAACCTCGGACGTAGGAAAGACAAAATCTGGTCCCATACTTTGACCCTCAGGAAGAGGAGGCAAACCGTATAAGGACGTCGGAGGATCTTCATGACGACCATCGGCCACTGCGACTAACTTTCCTCCATGAAATTCATAGAACGGATCCATTCCATAGAGGCTAAGTTTCGCAGTGGGGTTGCGGTAGAAGACTTGGCGTATAGCTAGGCCAAAGGATTCTTCAACAGCCTGGCTGCATATATCAACGGCTTCTTGCTTCTCAGCCCTCGCTACAGCCAATTCTTCCCGCAACTTCGACAGATCCCCACTCGATCCTTCAGACTCCGCTCTCCCAGCCTTCAGTCCTTCGATCTCAAGAAGGAGCTTCTTCTCCCTTTGGGACCACTCCTCAGCAGCAGCTTTGCTTTTATCCTGGCTGCTGCGGAGTTCTTCCTTTGCTTTGTTGAGGACTTCCTCCTTCTCTGCCAGCTTGCCTTCCAATTCTTTGAAGTCACCTTTAAGCTTAAGATTCTCTCGGTTCATAATGTCTCCAAACTCCTTAGACTTGGCAAGACGGTCTTCCATTAAGTTGATTATGGCTTTGTCTTTCCCTGATGAGAGGTTGAGCTATTCTAATTTATCACTCAGCTCATCAACCTTATCGACATTGTCAGCCAACTCGCTGAATGAATAAAGCATTCCATCCAGTTCTGCTAACTGCCACCTTCCGGCCTCACACGCTTCCTTAGTTTCTTTAGTACTAAGCGTGGGCCGGAGCTCGTACATCGGCTGAGGAAGAGCTGCTGGAGTTGATCCCCGATATGAGAGGAAGGGGGTAAGAAACGAGGTGGTTGGGTAGGAGATCGGATTTGGCCCAGAAACCCCGACAACGATTCCCTTATGCTGTCCGGAGGAAACACCAGCTGTTTCCGAGGTTTCTATAGGTTTATCTTCTGAAGTTCTACGCTTCTTGGATGGACCCCCGAATGAATCATTTTTTATTTTTTTCTTCCTCTCAGCTACTGGGGGCTGACCCGTAGCTACGCCGACATCAGACGAACCGCCCTCAACCAACGGAATGTCCCCTTCAGCATCCGAAGTCAGGATGATCAACTCAGGATGATCCTTGGTGGAGGGCTTAGGCTTGATTTCATTTTCGCGGGCAATGGATTTACCCGCCGCCTTAAATCCCTTCAACTTATTCATTTCCGGAGTTTCTTGTTCTATTTTACCTGCATGAACAAACACAAGAGATTAGCAACTACAAAATATTCGATCTATTTGACAAAGGAGAAAAAGTGAAATAAAATGAGTATTACGTAGATATTCATCCCGGACTCCGCTTGAACTACTTAAAAGTCACCTACACGAAAATACGTTACGACGTGTAGTGTGTGCTTCAAGTGCGAACAACACTTTTGACGACTCGGGAGATAGCTCGGATTGATCAGCGTAATACGCGTGGGAGCTCAAGAGAAAATGGCTATGGGTCCAACTCAGAGGACATTTGTTGACACCCTCTTCATCCTTCCAAAAGATCGGTTTGCTCTTCTTAATGGAGATCCGGGTGAAGTAGGTCTTAAACGACTTCCCATCAACTTTGGCTGAATCGGTGTAAGACTCAAAGTTCACAAAAGAACAGAGAGTCCGGAGTGTCACCAAACCAACACCGCCTTGCTTATTCGCCCTCCGAACTACTTGAGTGTAATAAAACAGCATCGCTACTGTGGGCGTGAAGTTGAAATGTTCACCCAAAACTTCCAAAGCACGGATGAGGCCCCAACCATTGGGATGAAGTTGAGAGGGTGCACAGTTTAAAAACCTCAACACTTCCATCTGAAGCTCGGTTAGAGGGAAACGAACTCCCAAGTAATGAAAGATAAAATCATACATATACACAGAACGGTTGTTTGGTACGACGTGGCATATCCGTTCTGTAGGGAGTGGTGCATAAACCCTAAACCACCTTTTCGTTTCTTCTTCCGCATGGAGTGTGAACCTTGGTTGAATCCGGGGTCCTTCCTCATCTGCGTGACGAGAGGCCAAGTCCTTAAATTCACTAGACACCCAACAGAAAGGCCATTTAGCCTGAAGTTCTTCCCAGTTCAACCTTGAAACAGCAACGCTGTAAAGACCTTCTGCTGTCTTCACAATGGCATTATCTCCGAAAGTTCCTTCTCCAGTAGCCATTTGGATTGTCTAGACCAAATTCTTTAATCTACGATAAGAAATTATGTCGTTAGAAAGTTGATAATCATTACTCACTTCATCTTTTACAAAGCGACTACAATCAGAGGATGACTCTGAGAAGGGAAAAGTCACTTTCCACAGTGAGTAAGATCCCCTTTCTGAGCGACATGACTCAGCCCTAGAAAGAATCACAAGGATTCTTCCCCATGACTATTAGGGTTGCGAGAAATTATTCTCCCCCTAAATGAACCACATTCTCTTCAAGCAAGAATAACAGACCCAAAATAAGATGAGGTTTACAGGGGAAGAAGAAATAATTACCTCAGGTAATGATGATGAAGATGAAGAATGAAAAAGGTCTCGTACAGCAAGCGACGAACTTCCTTGCGAAATTTTTGCAGAATCTTGCTAAGAAATCAGAAACAAGTGGAACCCAGAATCCACTAAGTGTTTCTTTTATAAGAAACGAAGAGGTTCGGTTACCCACTCTGGAAGTTGTGTCGTTCTTGATTAAACGCATTGGTTCACAAGTGAAATGACACAACCGTTCTAAATTCATGGGCGCCAAAACAATACCAATTCGATGAAGGGCCTATCCACTAGGCCCAAAAGTTTTGAAAACTTCAGGCCCATTAAGCCCAAAACGATGGTTAATGAGATTTCCATCTCAGACGCAATAATTGCTTGCCCACGTGATTAAAAGCATTAATGTCTAATCATGCAACGCAATTTGCGCTTTACAGCCGTTACACAAACTTCAAGAGCTTTCAATTCCAATAAACTCTTGAAATTCTTGTACAACGAATATTTGTCTAAATCCGTTGTGACGACACCGACAGACCAGATCTCTTAATTTGAGAACGGTTCTTTATGAATAAATGCTAAGGAACTATTTTACGCGTAAGTTCACCGGTATTCAGACCTCTCGCAGGTTGAGTAGCTTATGTGAACAACCACTCAGTCCCTCACACAAGCTAGGGGACATATGATCCGGTCTCAATACCGGTATCCGATCTGCAAGACATATTTTAACGTCTTTGTCAAGACATCAACGTGTAACCGGTGTCATCGGTATACATCCGGACTGTAATTCCGAATCAGGAGTTCTCCCTATACCGATTGTTCAGGATAACACCATGACACCGGACAACACACACGTCACTGCGCTAAAGACAAGGATCATTGCTACAGGGATCGATCAATAATTCCCTGCACTACGAGCCAAATTCTGCTCACGGGGATGGTCAACTTGTTCCCTAATCCTAGTCTATATTCTCCATGCTCAATATAAAATAGCCACTTGACCCAATCATGCTGGTAAGTGCACAATAAAATAATGCTAATGGGAGTTAGTGGTTCCCCACTAACGAGTCCTCGTAAAACGAGCCAATCGGGTATATGAACTCATTTCATTAATGAAGTGAAGGATCTTGAACTAAATTTAGGAACGATTACTCTCTGAAATACATTCCTGACTTGGAATATCATCACTGACTTGAGCGTCGGAGAATCTTTGCAGGTGACACCACCATTCACCCACTTCAACGCGTTAGGTCGGTGTGAAGGGTCTCCAGGACGTCCAATCCGCTCTCCTCACTCAAGGACAACGGATATTTACACCGGATACTCATACATCCGGTCTTCTGCACAGTATTTGCATACTATTTGTGATTGACTTGAGCCCGGATCTCTAGACCCCGGTTCAGGACCGATCAAGAAGAATGCCGGTTCCATATCTCCACTGTTTGCCCATGCTGACTTGAATTCCCACTATCCAAGTGGATCCTTGAATTATGGGGGGCGGCCCATAACAAGACAAAGGAAGAAAATAATAAAGAAGTCCCACTAGCTGCCATTCTCCCTAATCGTCAATGTCCAGGCTGTTTCCTCAAAGCACCATTCAAGTTGATTTGCTAATTTTATGGGGCGGCTGATAACAAACAAAAATCAAAATAATAAGTTATTCATCAGCTGCTGTTCCCCATAAAATCATTGGTAGCCAGGCTGTTCAAGCAATCAGTGCATACCTGGGATTCCTATAAATACCCCAACGAAAGAGAAGAAAAAGGATCCGGAAGCCTTCATTAGAGAGAACTCTGAAGCTTTTTCTTTAAAGAGAAGAAACAGAGTATTAAAAACCACGCTGTCCGTCCTCCTCCTCTTATTCACATCAGCTCCCCTTCTCTCCTCTCAAACACCGTCCTCCTCCTATCAAACACCATCCCTCTCCTCCCAAAAACTACACTGTTACTCTCCTCACAAATCCACCATACCGTCCTTCTCCTAAACCCATACCGCCACTCTCCTAAACTCCATACCGTCCTCCCTCAAATCCTTACCATACCGTCCTTCTCCTAACTCCATACTGTCCTCCCTCAAATCCTCACCATACCGTCCTTCTCCTCATCCACACCGTCCTTCTCCTCACCAACACCGTCCCTTCCTTCTCAAACCAACACTGTTCTGATCCTAAATCTTCACTACACCGTCCCCTCAAAATAACATCATCCCCCTCTCCTTACCCACACCATTCAGTCCCTCTCTCTCCACCAACACCGTACAGCTCCTCACTCAAATCCTCTTAAAACTACACGATCATCCTCTCCTTAAAATACATCGTCCAACCCCTTAAAATCCTCTCAAACACCGTCCTCCTCCTATCAAACACCATCCCTCTCCTCCCAAAAACCATACTGTTACTCTCCTCACAAATCTATCATACCATCCTTCTCCTAAACCCATACCGCCCCTCTCCTAAACTCCATACCGTCCTCCCTCAAATCCTCACCATACCGTCTTTCTCCTAACTCCGTACCGTCCTCCCTCAAATCCTCACCATATCGTCCTTCTCCTCACCCACACCGTCCTTCTCCTCACCAACACTGTCCTTTCCTCCTCAAACCAACACTGTTCTGCTCCTAAATCTTTACCACACCGTCCCCTTAAAGTAACACTGTCCCCCTCTCCTCACCCACACCATTCAGTCCCTCTCTCTCCACCAACACTGTATAGCTCCTCACTTAAATCCTCTTAAAACTACACCATCATCCTCTCTTTAAAATACACCGTCCAACCCCCTAAAATCCTTCAACACCGTCCCTCTCCTTAAAACACACCGTCCAGCACCTCTTCCCTTCACACCACATCGTCTTGCTCCTAAAATCCCCACCGTACCTTCAGCTCCCCTCAAGCCCACAACACCGTTCAGCTCCTTTCTCACCACACCGGTCCTACTCTGCCCCTCATTTTAATGCTTGTATTTATTTATTTTCTATTAAATCAATTGCTGTTCGGTGACTTTGTTTCCTTTTCAATTATTAATTAATTTTTACTGATTGATAAATATTAATAAAAATGAGTGCTTTGCACATTCTATTTGTACTAGCATAAAAGTTGTAATAATTATTATTATCCTTATCATTATTGTAATTTTTATTACTTTTTTAAAAAAGGGTGGAGCGAGTTTAATTTGGACGAAACGTCCTGTTAATCTCATTTTTTTATATATAATATCTTTTCTTAAAAAAGGTGGAGCGAGTTTAATTTGGACGAGACGTCCTGTTAATATCATGTAAAAATTCCATGTTTATTTTTGTATATTTTGTCATTTCGTATGCTTTCTTTTCATGAAGAAGTTAAAATAATTTCTAGGTTAACTATAATGCGCGCTATCATATTGAGGTAACCGTTTTCATAATAGACAGTTGTGAGGTGCTAATACCTTCCTCACCTGTAATTAGACTCCCGAACATGGAATTTAATTTTTATAACCAGTGCTTTAACAAAGGTTTTTCCGGTATTTTATCCTTAAAAAATATTGGTGGTGACTCCTTGTTTTCTTTTCGAAAGGATTTTGAAACTCGTGTTAATATTATTGAGGGTCAGCCGTGCCGCCATGATCCCGGTCGCGACAGCCCCTTTCCAAAATAAGCTCATATATTTCTTCACAAACCTGTTTATCAGGTTAATGCTTAGCTCTACTAAGTTAGAGGGCTTATTTTGATTATTTTAATTTTTTATATTTATTGTAAACACATGTCTGGTAGACCTACCGAGAAACACCTTGGCCTGGAGATGCTTTTGAAAGAATACTCAAGGTTAAGCCAGGAGTGGCTTGTGAAAAAAATACTTGGGTCTACCCCAAGAGTGGGTGCTGTAAAAAAATACTCAGTGAACCAGGAGTGGCTGATGTTAAGAATACTTGTACCACGATCTATGCTTAAGCTAGGAGTGGCTGGACTTAATAATACTCAAGTGCACGATCTATGCTTAAGCTAGGAGTGGCTAGATTCAATAATACTCAAGGGCATGGTCTGTGCTAATTATGTAAATGGTCTTTTACATAGTGAAAATCCTTCAAGTCTGAAGGTACTGGATGTAGCTTCCACGTTGGGAGTGAACCAGTATAAATCTTTTGTGTGCTTTTCTCTTTCCCTATCTTTTACATAAGTCTGTTGCTTTTTCTCTCTCTCGAATACTTTCCATCTCACAAGAGTCTGCTCCACTGTACAAATTGCATTTATGTTTAAATATCACTTTTTGGTTTGAAAAGTAAATAGACCTATTTAAACCCTCTTCTAAATCCGTTCTCTGAACCATTAATTGGTATCAAAGCATGGCCTCTAGGGTTGAACACTCCAATAAGTGTAGAGGAAAATATCCTTAGTGCATCTCCTAGTCTGATCCTACAACAGTTCAAGCAAAAGAGCAACCAAGCCAGACTTCCCAAGAAAAAAAGAGCCTCATTTACTCTCTCTGATCCAAGCATGAAGGTGGAAAGAGTCTTCAATCAGATGCATCAACAAGCTCCTCAACATTGGCAGACCATGCTGGAATTTTTAAAGACTTAAAGTTTGAGGCATGAAGATCAGACTCCGAAGTTCTCTAACAAACTATCAAAGGGAAGTTAAAACAGAATAGGTTTGATTATCTCTCTCTTGACCTCAAAAATATTATATTCACTGTTCTTTTATATTATCACATAAATTATATAAACTTATTTAGGTTTAAACTAACCTTGAGCAAGATTGACAAAAAAATGTTAGATCAGAGATATGTCCTTGCAGGAAAAATGAAAACAAGTCTGGATCTTTCTAATATGTCATTTGAATGTTTAGTAAAATTAACTATTTCTTTGTACTTATTTTTTATATAAGTCTATGATTATTTTGAGCATTTATTTTAAATTTTTAGAAAACTGTTCCTGCTTATTAGGAACGTGTGTTTTCAAAAATTACATTCATTTAAAACCATGTGTCTCTCTCCATTTATCATAATTTTTAAATGCTTTTGAAATACTCTCAGGCTTCTACCCTTTTCTCTCTCTATTTAAACCATTTCATTATTACCATTTACTTCCTATTCGAAAAACCCTTCTTTGAATCATTAAACTATCTTTTCTCAAAAAACTTCCTCAAACCTTTTCACAACCTCTATAATGGCTGCCTTCACCGAAAATGACATTGTAGAATCAGTATACTTTTCCCTAATTGAATACAAAAATAATGAAGAGATATCATGGCTGAGTTAGAAGGTATTGGCTGGTTACCCTTTTGCACTACAATTTACGCATACTCACCATCCCTAGTGATAAGCTTCTGGTCCACTACTATTGCCAACAAAGAGGACTTCACAGTTTTTGGGACTCTCTAAAATAGAAAAATTGTCATATCCACTGACACCATTGCCTATGCATGTGGATCTCCTAATGAAGGTCGGTTGTTCTTCGATGAGTATATTAGCTCCATTATCTCCAAAGAAGAAGGGAACAGGTGTCTATACGGGTTAGAATCTCCACCAACCCTCATTGTCAAAGATCTACTTCCCAAGGCAAAGTTTCTTCATGCTCTAATAAGGCAGATTTTCTCACCTAGAAAAAGTGCAAGGGACGTGGTAACTAAATTAGACAAGTTCTGTATGGTTTTGATGATAAAAAGAGAGAAGGCAAGTCTGCCTGATGTAATCATGAACTACCTGATCTCCTTCATCTCCAAGAAATAAAAGAAGATTCCATATCCTGGTGTTTTGTGCAGGATCTTTGAACCTCACGGCTTTGAAGTTCAGAATGCAAGAAACTTAAAAATATATGAAAACCTGGTCACCAAGGCCCCCATTTTCTATGATATAATTATCCCTGATGAAGCCCCTCAACAAAACTCTATTGAAGATCCTCTGAATGATGGTACAGTGTCATCAAATGTCAAGTCTGAAAAATCTTCCCCTGATAGGTCCTCTTTAGACTCAAAACCAAAAGAGTCTGGACCTCCCAAGAAAAAAGCTAAAGTATTTTTTTGTGCCTCTCTAGAAGTTGTAAAGTCTAGCCCTTCCTCCAAGTCAAAGTTTGGCTGTTCAACACCTACTTTGAAGTTATCAAATCTCTTTATTCCAGTTAGAACTTCTGGAAGAATCACAAGGGGTATGATGAAAGGAATCTCTACAAGAAAAATCAACAAAGAAAGATCGTCTACAGCAAATCCTCTGATCTCTGACTCTTTAAACTCAGTAACCAAAGAATTAGAGACTATGTCATCTCCTCCACCTTGTGTCATAACATCACAGATAATTCTGAATCAACCTCTACCTGACTAAGAAACTCCATCTGATGCCCCTACCTAAGATCAAGCATTGCAGGCTCACACATCTGTCTTCACATCTGTACCTATTGCTCACCTAGAATCTAGACTTCAATCAACAAGGATCACCTTACCATCCACATCATCCCCTCTCACATTTGCACTTTTTTGCCTACACAAGATATACTTCATAATGACAGTCTGTGCTCTGCATCTGACGTCGCTATGTACTATAAGCTCAGGAAAGAACAAAAAGCCATTTTGATGGACATTCAACAAGGAAGGACCTTAACTGAAACTACAAGTGGAAGAGTAACGTCTATATCTATCCGTCCATTAACCAGGATTTTTATTGCTTCAGACAGGCTTCATTCCATTTCCAAGCCTCACTCTTCCAAGAAAGGAAAAGAACCTATCTCAGACTTGGTTCAATTATACATATCAGCATGGGATGACCCCAGACTTTACAGACTTTCTAATGACGAAGTACCCAAACTCCTACAATTTGATCACAACACTGAGGAAGATGTTTGCCGCATGTGGAATCATATCTTATGGATGATAGGAGAAGAGAGTTCCAATTCTAACAGTTCAAATTAGTCATGATTTTTCTTATCAATTTCTTTTAATTTGTTCCATGTCCTGTATCTCTCAACCTTTATATCATATTTTGTTGATATGAAAAGGGGAGAAGAAGCAAAGAGTCTGAGAAGAAGCAAAAAAACCTGAAATCAAGTCTTTCAAAATTTAGTTGTTTAATTATTTTTCTTTTAAGTCTTCCAGTTGTTTATAATTTTTTTTAATTCATAACATCCTTAGTTATCTACTGTCTCTTTGATTGCCTTATAACTATTTATTCATGCTTAGCTAAGAAATTTTTTCAAAAGACTTTGCTTAAATTAAAAGACTCAATGTTTGCTATCAACAAATAGAGGGAGATTGTTAGAACCAAGAAAATTTCTAAAGAAATCATAGATTTATTGATAACCAACATTAAATACTCTAATTTAATCAAAGTCATGATTTGTTGTTATTTGATAGCTTGTCTAAGTGTTTCAGGATAAGAAGCATATGCTATAAAACAAAGGGGGCTTTCTGAGTAATAAAGAAAATATCAAGATCAGGGAAATAATCCTCAACGTAAAAAGTCTGCCTGGACTCATACCAAACCCAGACTCATCAAGCCATACTACAAGCATCAAAAACATGAAAGAGTTCTCTCCTCAAGGCAACCTACTCTAACCAGACTCTATCCTCATGCTCTGTCAAGATAGAAGCTGCTTCAGACCTCTCATAAATTCTTCAACAAGAATTTGATTGATCTTTTTGTGTCACACCATTAACATATTATGGATCACTAGACCCTGAACGTTTTTCAAAGGACGTCCTCATATGAATCTACTGCAAAGAACATTATCAGTCTGAATCAAGCTATAAAGAAGAGCTTAAAAGACTGAGCAAAGCAAGGCAGACTTCTCTCATCCTCAAAGCATCAAGTTTTCATCTGTGCATCATGTATTCAAAGGACCTTTATACAAAAGCCTTCCTTTTACGTGAAAACTTCTGCTACTCCTACTCTTTTTATGGTTTCACAAGTCTCAAAGCACCTTATCCTATATTACTTGTTCAAAACGCCTCTCTTTGACAAAAGAAGTCTTTTATCCTCTGTACAATAACTCAACAACTGTATTTTATCTCAACGGTCACTGAACAACTATCTTCTTTCTCTCTGAGCTCAACAATAAATCTTATAAATGGAATCATCCTCTTCATTCAAGAAGAAATAAGAGAAATATAGAAAAGAAGAAAAGTAGGAGGGCAAGATACACTAAGAAAATGAGTTAAAAGAAAAAAGAGAGAGGGCTTGTGAAAAAGAAAAAGAAAAATCGATATGGGCAAATCACACAAAAAGTTGTGTGATCAAAGAAAAGAATAATACAAACGAACCTCAAACATTTATATACAAAAGCCCAAGAAGAAAAAGAAGAAATGACAAATATACTCAAGAAGAAGATTCAAGACCAAGGAATATTGCCATGAAGAAAATGAAAGCTTGTTATGTGCAATCCTTCTCATTTCAGAAGCACTAGCAACCAAAGTTAAAAAATATGCTTTACATATCTCAGCACCCTCTGTGGGCATATTATTTCTGGTCAAGCTTTCGGACTTAGTACATTTAGGATGTACTTCTTATCTTGTACATGTATTAAGCCCCTTTCCAAAATAAGCTCACCTATTTCTTCACAAACTTGTTTATCAGGTTAATGTTTAGCTATGCTAAGTTAAAGGGCTTATTTTGATTGTTTTAATTATTTCTATTTGTTGTAAACACATGTCTGATAGACCTCCCGAGAAACACCTTGGCCATGAGAGGCTTCTGAAAGAATACTCGGGGTTAAGCTGGGAGTAGCTTGTGAAAAAATACTTGGGTCTACCCCAGGAGTGGGTGCTAGAAAAGAATACTTAGTGAGCCAGGAGTGGCTGGTGTTAAGAATACTTGTAGCACAGTCTGTGCTTAAGCCAGGAGTGGCTGGACTTAATAATACTCAAGGGCACGATCTATGCTTAAGCCAAGAGTGGCTGGATTCAATAATACTCAAGGGCACGGTCTATGCTGATTATGTAAATGGTCTTTTACATTGGGTGTAGCTTCCACATTGGGAGTGAATCAGTATAAATCTCTTGTGTGCTTTTATCTTTCCCTATCTTTTACACAAGATTGTTGCTTTTTCTCTCTCTCGAATGCTTTCCATCTCACAAAAGTCTGCTCCGCTGTGCAAATAACATTTATGTTTAAATATCACTTTTTGGTTTGAAAAGTGAATAGACTTATTCAACCCCCTTTCTAAGTCTGTTCTCTGAACCATCACATTCTTTGTCCCGTCATGAGCTCCGCTAGCATGATTGCATCATTTCCTTTTTCTCTGTTCAACCTGTCAAGAATCTCTTCCACACGAGCTTCCACAACGAAAGGTTGCTTTCTTCCATCAAAGCTACAACAAAGGCGTTTCACCAACCACCACAGAGACTAATCTTAGCACACACTTTCAAAGCTCTTTGTCGAGGGTCTTGATGAGGGCATATTTATCTTTGACGCTCTTTAGATTTTTCCGTTGAGGTTTTCACCTGATTTTCCTTTGGAGTCAACATCAATTATTGGCTTGGGCTCCATCTTGGGGAGTGATTTGTATCCATTTTGGACATTAGATGAGAGATTTCAGAGACGAAATTGTCATGGTCGTGAGAATCAAAAGCAAAGTTGGCAAGCAGAAGAGAAAATGCAAAGTTAGATTCAGAGAAAGCCTAAGAATTCCTTGTATACCTATTTGCTGTTTAATAGAACAGATGCTTTATTAACGCCGGTTATACTAACAACTAGTGTAAAGCTTGGACTTATAACACCATTTATTGTAGCTAGTAGTGTTGATAAAACTTTTAATACTAGTTTTAAAAGAACTTATAATACTTTCTTTTAACAAGCCTCTAACATGACCTTTTTAATTGATAATATAGCCATCATGTTTATTTTAACACCATATATTTTACAAATGATGTTCAAAAGACGTTTTTCACTTAGTCCTAGGTAAACCAGATACTTGTTTTAAGGGTTGACAATATCTTGAATTTAGTTCTGCCAAAGTGTTAAATATCTATAAAGGGCAAACCATACGGTAAACCGCTTTGCATCAAACTATCCTAGTAGTGATGGTGCAGGAAATCCATGCCACCTTAACACTTCTAAACTTTTTGGGAGATGATTAGGTGTTGTAGTGAAGTGAGCATTTCTTTTACTAGTATTTTAAGGTTTTCGATCTTCTTCAATGCATGTCCATCCAATTGCACTCCATTATCTTTGAGAAAGTGAATCACGGTGATGAATTTTACATATTATAAAGCATATTACTTTAGAACTCACAAATATTGTAGACGTAAAATTGGACTATCTTGATGAGGCCGTCCTATATGCACTAATTTGAAAGGAAAAATCAAGGATCAAAGAGAAAAAACCCTATAAAGTGCACATACCTTGGTCTCTTACAAAACATGAAGAATATCTTTCAAAAACCATAATCACTGGACTTTGAAGGTGATTTATACCGTAGAATTTCGCTACCTATATCCTCAACTATATCATGCATTTCGCACAATATTCATCAATTTTTTTAATCAATCAATGTTGCAATATGATGGTATGGAGCAAAGCCACAACCATTTAGTAATATATTTATGACATAACTTAGTTTCTAACCTTTAAAGAAGCAAGCTAGGTCTAAAAATAATCTTTCTCATGTTCCTTTTAAGCCATCATAGCTTAATTTTTGGATTTCCTGAATTTTTTTCCATGTTGAATTCTTTTGTATGTACCTAATGTTGATGCCATTTCAACATTGCATGGTTTTTCAAATAGGTCAAAAGATTTCAAGAGACAATGGAAGACCATTAGAATAGAGCGCTACTCTCTTTGAAAAGTCTCTTTTTTTAGAAATCAAGTGTGAATGGTGTGAAAGAAAAGTCTCATATTGAATAGAGATGGTAAGTGATATGATTTATAAGTAGATGAACTCGTACACTTAACGTCAATTGGTTTTGGATTGCAAGATGATGTCCTATAATTATTGGCTTCTCCGTCTAAACTCCGCCAACAATAGTGACCGGTTTATGAGATGAATGCGAAGAAGGAGGAGGAGCAATGTGTTCTGCAAACAAAGGCTCTCACATTGATCAGCCATAAAATTGTATACAACACTTGCAAGGGTTGGCTTCCCTTTACGACCAAGTCCATAAATTTCTACCATGTGAACCCCATCATTTGATTCAACATCTAGTAGAAACATTAGTTATTGTACTCAAGACTCTAACCCACCTGATACTTAATGACATCTGAAGGAACATGCTTACACTACTAGAATGCAGCAGTTGTTCGCACCAGCCTCAAGCTGACGCCAATGAAAAAAAAACGGACGCAAATGAGTTTTTTCATCACATCGGATTCACGGGCGACGCAAAAACCTTCGATGCAAATTTTCCTTCGCCGAAGCAAATTTTCGGTGAGCTTCTTTTTTATGGTGACCCTTCTCCTCCATTCGTTCTCTTCTTCGCATTCTTCTTCTTCATCACCTTCTTTGTCTCTTCTTTTTCTCTTGTTCTTTGTCTCTTATTCTTCTTCTCTTCATCTTCTCCTTGTCTTTTCTTCCTCTTCGTTTTCTTCTTCTTCTTTTTCCAAATTCGATTTAAATTTAAAATTTGAATATTTTTGCTTCGGACTTGCCAACACAAACAACACTTATGGTTCACACAAACATGACAAAAGAGTTGCGTCGAAACAACCTTTTGAAGACACAAACGACACTTATGATCAATGCAAACGCAAGTAGAAGTGTTGCATCGGCGATGCAAATGTTGTGAGGAATTCAAAATTTGGTTTTGAGTACTAGTCGATGCAACTTGCGTCGGACTCGGTGGCCGACGCAAGTTCTGGACGCAGAAATGTTTTTGGGTACTATTAATCCGTTTAGATACGTGTTGAATGATCTCTGCAATGAACTCATATTCGTACCTGCTCAATTACAAATTAAATTTAGTGTGGAGTATAATAATTAAGTCAAAACCATGCCTTGTTACACTCGATCATTAAAATTCTATTATCAAACAAAGAAAGTAATGCAAAATATGTAAAGGAGGGGTAAGTCACTCACCCTTCTTTGAAATGAAAACCAGCAAGGTTAGCTACTCTTTGCAAAGCAGTCCTCCATTCTTTGACTTTCTTCTTATGATTGGTGTTACGTTCATGCTTGGCCAGTGCTTCTGCATAACTCCCTCTCTGATGGCGCACATGAGATGGATCCACTTGATAAAAAATAGGGCAAACTAACCTGTCTTTATGTTCGAATATGCATTCCATTATCTTCGTTAATTCTTCCAAACAAGGAATTGATGAAGCAAAGTTTTCTGACAATATCACAATTGCAATTCTGGATTCTTGGATTGCCTTCATGAGTGCTGGTGTAATTTCTTCTCCTTTCTTGAGCTCTTGATCATCAATGAAGGTTTTGATTCCCTTTTCACACAGCGCATTGTAAAGGTGTCCAGTAAAACCAGTACGGGTATCCTCACCTCGAAAACTGAGGAAAACATCATAAGTCCATTCACAGGAAAGGGAAGAAGATGTTGGCTTTGTCATGTTTGTAACACCAACGAGAAAACTTCTTGAGCAGGAGAGAATGATGTAGCAGTTCCAATTAATGTAGAAATTTGGCTGAACAACATATTCATTTTCTTCTGTATAAAACGAAGATGTCCTTTTTTTTAAAACGAGAGAATGACCTTTTGAATTGATATCCTTATTTTAATTTAAGAGGACGGCCTTATGTCTATATATCAACATTCTACAGAATAAACGAGGAAAAATAAAGGTAACAGTGAAGTTTCCAAGTAAATACTTTTTTTTTACCATGGTACCCTTATTCAAAGCAATTATGTCTGACATTATATAACAAAATTAATTCTCTCAATTAAAAAGTTTTCCATCTTTAAAACTGATTCCAAAATTTCTCTTAAGTACTTAAGAGAAATTTACTATGTAAATTACAAACTACATATGAATAAACAATTAAACACATTTACCTTTTAAAATACGGAAGTGCCAAATTAAGATTGTGCCAATAAAAAACAGAGAATTGTTGATTAAGATTTTACCCCTTAATGACCATGACCAACGTCAATTTATTTATTATGTGTTCATTGCTTTTTTGAAGGGGCCTTTGGAAAGAGTCACCAATGAATGGGAGTGTTTTCATATGTTGCTATATATGTTGATATCTCTTGTCTCAATCTATTTATTATTATCTATCTATTTATTTTAAGGTTGAAGGATAAATTTAACCCCTAACTAATTCTGGGTTTTAGTACGACCCTTTAGAATAATTTTTTCCTGATTAAGTCCCTGGTGATAGTTTTTTGTTAGTATTAAACATATACCGTTAACAGATTCTGTTAAGTGCTGAGGTGTAATCTCTATTTCTACCACTAGGTTCACACATGGCATGTGACTCACATTTTTTAATGCTAAGTAGGATTGAATGGGTAATTAATTAAGGTTATTTAGGATTAAATGAGGTTAATTACAATTTTAAGGAATTGGGGGTTTTTTTAAAAAAAAAGTAAAAAGGTTTCTTGCTTTCTCTTCCTCATGTCTGGTCTAGGATGATCTAGGTTCTTTGGAGGTCTTCCCCTCTTTTTCTTAAGAGAGACATCTTTTGCAGATGGAAAAACTAATGGTGGTTCTGTTGTAGTTGAAGTAGTTGGCAAAATTGATGGTGGTTCTATTACAATTAAAACAGTTGAAATAGTCGGCAAAATTGATGGTGCGTCTATTGCAGACTCATGTGGGTCTGTTGCACTTGATGTTGCATTGTCATTACCTTTTGGTTCCTGATCAGGTTCCTACAACCATAAATAAAAAAACAGTATTACGTAAAACAAAGTGTCAATGAAGAACAAATAGCTTACTTACATTAGTTCGTCTTGGTGGGTGTTTGCATGTAGACCTGTTGTGGCTAGTTTCCCCATAGTTTCTACACTGATATCCCACTGGACATCTCCTTAGTGTGTTAGGGTTGTCTTCATCAATTATATCCCTTTTCTTAAGTTTCCTTGGCCTCTCGGGTCCACGCTTATAAATTAGTGGTAGGGTCTATGGATGTTCAGTAGCTAGCCACAACTCTAGGCCATTTATTGCACCAACAACATTTCAAAGTTTCCCCTACTATAACCTAATTCCCTAACCAGAGACTCACACTCAAAATAAAATCACCTATCAATATCAATGTTATGGAAAACTATAATTTCATTATCTATGTACTCCATTGGTGGGCCATTAGTAAATCTACCCTTGTGATGAAAAACAATAGCAAAACTCATCCCTTGTTTGTTGAAAAAAATTCACTGTTACATATGCACATTAATACACTATTACACAATGTTTCAGTTAGGGTTCATAAACAACAATAATATAACCATTTCATGGTCCCCACTAATAAAAAACAATTCTAACTTTACACTTAAAAACGTAAGGAATCTTACCCGTATTGTAGCCTTCTTAATGCACGCACAACAATTTTACCACCAGACACGCATAACCATATGATTGCGCTTTGGTATGACGATTCCTTGTCTTCTTCGTAGGTAAACTCACACGTTGGAGTTAAATGGGTAAGACGTGAGGAAGAGGAAGCAAGAAACCTTTTTAATTTTTTTAAAAAAAACCCTCAGTTCTTTAATATTGTGATTAACCTTACTTAATCCTAAATAACCTTAATTAATTACACATTCAATCCTACTCAGCATTAAAAAATCTGAGTCACATGCCACGTGTGAGCCTAGTGGTAGAAACAGAGGTTACGCAACAGCATTAACAGAAAGGAAGCAAGAAACCTTTGTACTTTTTTTAAAAAAAAACCCTCAGTTCTTTAATATTGTGATTAACCTTACTTAATCCTAAATAACCTTAATTAATTACTCATTCAATCCTACTCAGCATTAAAAAATCTGAGTCACATGCCACGTGTGAACCCAGAGGTAGAAACAGAGGTTACACAACAGAATTGTTAACTGTAGACATTTAATATTAACAAAAAAATTATTACAGAAGTCTTAAACAAGAAAAATATTATTTTAGGGAGTCGTACCAAAATCTAGAATTTGTTAGGGGCTAAATTTACCCTTAAGCCTTATTTTAATATATCAATTTTGAGACACTTTTTCTTACCATCTCATCTAAGTGGGAGTTAAGTTCCTAATATTGGCCATATCAATTTTGACTCATTGAATATTAAAGTATACTTCAAAAGAATTTAAGAATAAACCTTTAAGTAATTGATTTAATCTATTAATATTTTAAAAATGACTATTTAAATGTTAATTATTCTTTACATTATTTATTAATTATGGTTTATTATATAGCAGATCAGATTTAATTATCTTTAATTATTTTCATTAATTTTTGTTATTATATGTATCCATTATTGACTCACCTTAGATTGATTTACTTCCTCTAGATCACGTGTCTTCTCCCTCTTCATTAACATGCTCCAGCTAAAGAATGTAATATATAAAGTAGGAGACATGTTATAAAATATGTTAAATCATGTTTTTATTAAAATTTCAAGACTTTAGTCCAATTAGGTCCCTGATTATCTAGATGACATGTCATGTCATGCCTTCTAGTGAATAAGTTAAAAAATATGCAAAAAAGTAATGATAAAGTTTGTACACACACGCAAGAAAAAAATGATGACATGGAAATGAAAAATGGAAAACAAAATAGAGTTGTGATAAAATGCAAAAATAAATTTTATACTGATTCACCTCTTAACCGAGGGTGCACCCAGTCTCTTTTCGAGCACAATAAGATTTGTATTACTGATCAAGAACTTATATGCAAACTATACTTACAACGATCTTAAATATTCTTTTACAACTTAACCTTTTTAAGCTAATTAGTCTTTTTAGGCTAGTTACCCAAGTATTCTTTCGTAACTTATCCTTTCCATGCTAATTAGCCAAATATTCTTCTTTAAATAAACTTTTTCAGGCTCAACCAACTTCATTGTAGAAGAGTGATTTCCTAAGGGGTGTCTAAGCCTACAAAATTGAATTGATTGTTTAGGATATGGATCAATGAAAAGCTCTAAGTATTTTTATGAGAGAGAATTAGAGAGTTTCACACATCTTGTATAAAGCATAGAAGAGTTGTAAGATAAAGTGAACTGGTGTATTATACTCTTCAAACAAACTTTTTATATAGGCTTCTTGGACAGATATATTAATAAACAAATAAATATCATCCAAGTATGTTGTGACAATTAGAAAGAACTTCTAAAATACCTAGAAAGTAATTTTGTCATCTATTAGTCTTTCTTTTAGCCTTGTTGTCTGATTTTCCTTTATAGTATATAGTAGGACGTTCCTTTTACTTAGACAGTCCTTATGAAGCTTTGAATGGATAGATGCTCTTTATTTAGATTAGAACGATTATAAATCAACATAGAAGAATGAACTTTGACTTATGACTTGTATTTACTATCTTCTTCATAGGGTGTCTACGTTAAGTCTCAAGGTGTTTGAATTCTGTGAACCTTTAAACAACTTTTCAGAACTTCTTATTTCTTGATCCGTGACTTATATTTTTTGCATGCTAAACTTAAATGGCCTTGAAACATTGGTTCAATAAATAATGTAATGGTGTTTATCACAATCAAAATTTTTGACAGGTCCGTAGAACCTCATATGTTTTTTAGGACTTAACATTTTTCCCTTTTTGATTGATGACAAATATTACATTATTTTGATTTATAAGCACAGACAGATAGTAAAAATTTTGTAACAGGAGAGAAAACATATACTCCCCTCAAGTTCATGCATCAAAATAGGTTTCCTGAGATACTACCAAATACTTGTTCCTTTTAAATTGGACAAGTATATGACTAAGAAACATAGGTTAGAAACATTTACATCAAGGTTTAGATAGTATTATATGCAAAAGTTAAAATTACAACGAGGCAAAGCATGTATAAACATATATAAGATATATCTAAAAGATATCCAATCATTAAACTAGCACTTGTGTTCAAGAAACTTCAAAAAGAGAGTACATTAGAAATATTAAACTATGTAAAATTAAATAAAAATATGTAAAATATTCTCCTTCTTTTGTCATCAAATAAAAAGGTGTTCCTAACACTGCTTCAATGACACATCTACTAGTGGGGAAAGAAATTAATCAGGGAGGCAAGTAGATCATCATGAAGAGTAGCCATCCCTTGCTACATTGCATTTTTCATACTGAACTGGTCTAATCTGGGGTCAAAGATCCAAAGTGGGGACCAGGCTCAAGAGTCAATGATAGGAATGTTTATACACCAATACAGTGGGTATCCGATATTATGATCCGAACTCTCAGTGGTTGAATCCAGTCTTCTTATCCTGGAGATCCTTCACACCAAGCTTTCACGCTGAAGAGGGGCGAAAGGTGGTGTCACCTACGAAGATTCTCTGACGCTCAAATCAGTAAACAGAATAAGAATTCTTAGGAATTTGAGCAATGTAATAGTAAGTAGAGAGTAAGAATAATGTAACCTTTCCTGCGTATGAGATTTGCTTATTTATAGGAGAGCATTGAGAATGAATCGCTAGGTTTAGCCAGGGGACAAATAGTACACTGCTCAGTGTACGATTCTAACACACGACAATGGGGAGAGCCACGTCTCCCGTGAATCCCCCTTGCGGCTGTACCTTATACCTTCTGTCGGGTGACGTGGATGCTTTCCGTGTGCGAAAAACGAACCTGGGCATACCGATATGGAGAGCCTCTCACACGGGCTTACAGTCTGGAGATGTACCTGTGAGACCGATAACACAGTGAGGTCGAATAAAATTACCTCACTGCCCTGGGTATCGGTATCGAGACCGAATCACATACCCTGGTTGAGATTGGTTACTTCCTACCAGAACTTAACTTGTTATGCTAAGATCACAATCTAATTTTCTTGTAGTTTATCCAACTTAGGAGCAAGAGTTAAAGCAGGTGTAAGAGCACGAGTAGGGCCTCTACGATGATGATGACGATGAATATGAGGAAGGACATGTTGTCTAACACCTCAATGGTGAAGTGTAGAACTATATGTGGTGAGAGGGAGGGAACAAAAACTAAGGATGATATAAAAAGAGGATTGGAGGAAAAAGTGACAAAAAATAGGAAAACACTGGTGGTTAGGGCTCAAGAATATCAAAGAAAAAGTAACAAAAGATGTCAAAGAATTAGTCCGGTAAAAGAAAAAGAATGCCATCTTATGACAAAAAATAAGAGACATGTGTACCAAGTGATATCTTCTTGGACGGATCATGAGAGGTTTAGATTAGGCATAAATGATGTAAGGGAGAATGTATAACGACTCTAGTAAGAGTTCCTATGAACCCAACTCTTAACTCATGTATCATCATTCTCAGTCTCAAATAGGCCCGAGCTGGATGCTTCATCCATTGTCCATTGCAACACGTTTCCACCACAAGAATTGTTTAGTAATTGTCATGTTATCTCTTCTGATTATAGTAACTTTTTGCTTAGAGGTCCTGTATTTTGGTGGAGGTATCTTTTTTGATATGCTTTCTTTGCCTCCTTTTTATCTTTCTTCTTGAAAAGGCATAGAGGAAAGAGTTTGGTTAAGCATTATCCTCATAACTATTTTAGGTCTGGCAATGCATCTAGGTAACAAGGTGAAGAAGTTTCTATCTAATACTTTAGACACCTTCAATTTTTCTTTTTCAAGTAGTCCAATGGTTTCCAAGTTCAGCATGGACAACCAATCTTCTATGGCTTCTGTCACTTCAATGGGAGTGAAGGTCACCTTAGGCAAGAACTTAGACGGGTCTCTAAAGAAAATCACACCAGGCTGAGGCAAAGATGGAGGCCTCTTATAGAAGTAAAATCACACCTTGCCCTTACTCTAACCTTATCATTTTTCACCCATTTAATTTCTCTCCCTGCCTGTACAGTGTAGTCTTTCATAGTATGTTTAAACACCTCAAGTGATGGAAACTCCATCTTACACTCCAACCTTACATTATCAAAAGTGGTTGTTGCATTAAATTGGGGATATACCTCTCTTCCTTCACCCTCATTCTCTGAACATGAAAAAGTTTTTAACTCTTTGGAAATCCATGTGTCTTGAGTCTCATAATCATCTTCTCCCACATGGTTAACATCAACCTCACTATCACCTCCTGTATTAAAGTCAAAGATAGTAGGAACAACTAACCTTCTCCTCTCTTGTGGTTTCCTCGGTTTGGACTTCTTACACTTTCCTTTGGTCTTCTTACTCCCTCTTTCATGTGTCCCCTTCATCTTTCCTTTCCCCTTTTTACTTCTAGCCTCCATTACCATTTCCTCCCCAATTTCCACACCTGCCATGTTAGTGTTATTGTCTTCACCCTGCCTTGAAGCCTTACTACCTAACTGTTCTTTAAACTGAACCTGACCTTCAATCTCAGCCTTACACATGTCATTTTCCAACAAGCTAACATCCTCCTCAACCATTATCTTCTCAACAACCTGCACTAAGTGAACCCCAACCTGCATACTATTACCAATTTCAACATGATTCCCCTCATGAACATCCATTATATCTGTCTTATCCACTGGATATTCAAAATACACATCCATTAACCCTTGATTCAATTTCACACAGGAAACCATGTCTAAGATATCCTTATCACATCTTAGCACCTTTAACCCATCATTAAGACCATACTGTGGGTCATGCCAAAATATGTTACATTTCATATCATAGCCATTATTCTCAGCAAATCTATTAAAAGCAAAACAATCTATATAATCTGGGTCCACCTCCCCCAATCTTTAACTTTCTCCCATTTATATATTTTTTTCACCATCACTGTTGACTAAACCTACCACCATAGTGTAGTCTAAGCTTGATTTCCTACCCAAATCATTCAAACAAAAAAAATATTTATTTCTCATTTAAATAATAGTAAAATATGACATATACATCAAAAGACACAAACAATGCACGCCCATGGGAGGGACCACAAAAAGTTTACAATTCATGGCACGATAGCAAAAGATAATGAAAGTACAAGAATCCAATGCATGTTCATGGGACCACATAATCCTCTATAAGAAACTTCAACCCCAAAACAAACACAAAAAAAATTACCCCCAATAGTTCAAAACACAAAACCCTACCTAAGTTTATCCAAAAGAAAACCAAAGAATACTCACCTCCACGGAATCTCCCATCTTTGTCGACCGTGATGTGTTCTTCAACCAACACTGGTGTTGCTTCTCACGAGAACGTCCACTACGATAGGGAAATGGATGACCAAGGTTCCAGAAGATGAGAGTGAAAGGAGGGAACTTCTGAAGGCAATCGCAAAGTGGGTATCAAAAAATGGGGTAGGGTTTTCTAAAGAGAATCAGAATAGGAGGGAATTTTTGTTTATTTCGATTTTATCAATCTGGCAAAAACAGCGTCGTCTTTACCCCTATGTGGCATGACACCCTGTATTTAAACGGACACATCAACAAACTTTGACGTCATTTTAACGTGTCTTGACGGGTAGGGACCTCGGTGTCCGACGTTGAAGAAGAAAGGAATCAATGGGGGTAACTAAAAAAATGGGGGACTTAAGTGTCTGAATGAGAAAAAATGGAGGACCAAATAAGGGATTTTGTCATACTACCTCCGGTTCCAAATATAAGCAAATTTTAGTGGAATTTTTTGGTCCCTTAATATAAGCAAAATTAGACTTTCCCAATGTCATTAAATGTTTATTTACCAAATATGTCCTCATTATATATATTTCCAAGACCACTAATTCTTCATGTAATAAATGATACTAAGGGTATTTTAGAAAATTAAATCAAATAATTGGTAATATTAATGTAAATAACTATCTCTAACTACTATTCTTAATATATGTAAAATTAGGTATTTTTGCTTATATTTGGAACCGGAGGTAGTATTATATACCTTAAAATCTTGCTATCAATTGAAAGATATTCTTGGTTCTCACCTTACAAAAATATGAATATGTAGGCTCTCACATATTTGCTAGTAGTGTCTTAAAGAACAAGATAAAGAAACCCCAAATATTTTATTCGTAAGTCAAAATTTTGTAATTGACTGCTATACACTTAATATTTTTCAGGTGGTTTTGTGCTTTCTCATTCACCATTCCTTCTGTTCAAGAAACAACATTTTATATACTATGCTTTCCTTGACTATTTGCACAGACATTACCAGCTACAACAAAAAGTATAAATTCCCCTTAATTTGAATTTCAACAGTTTTATAGTTTTCCCCTTAGTTTGAATTGTTGATCTGTCAATGCATTTCATCTACACAAGATATTCCCACGACAACTAAACTAGCAATGGATAATTCTGAGATTCAAATATATGTTTTTGGCTACTAAATATACAATAAAGAACGTTTGACTTAAAATAGGCTATTTCTTCAACGGTGCAAATTTTAAAAAGCCCTCAAAATACTGTTCTATTTATATATATATATATATATATATATATATATATATATATATATATATATATATATATATAAAGGTTGTGTGTGTCAATCATAATTTTGTAGTACATTTTTAATTTTTTTTATAAATCCAAAAACGGAATCGAGATTCCTATCTACACAAAAAAAAACACCTTATAAATAATATATTTCATGTTAATTTCATAAATTGGTATTTTCAAAAAGAGTCATGCAATGTTTTCTTTAGAAAGAACTTTTAAATTGTTACTCTAAAATAAGGTGGTTTCTGAATAAATTTATCAAATGTGATATATCCTATATAAGTTTTTTAAATCAATCTATTTATACTGGTTAAATTCTTTTATACAAGTTAAAAGATTAATCCGGTCATTATATTGAATTTTAAGCCCTTTACATGATTAAAATAATCATTACTTATCCATTTTAAATTAGTATAAAAGAGTTTAAAAATTAATATGAAAATTAAATCAATTAGACTAGTTTTAGTTACAGAAAATTATTCTAGTTTTTTAGAAAAAGTGTTTTACTTGTTTTTTAAAATTTTTATTTCCTAGAATAAATAAAAAAATTCTAAAAATTCCATTTTTTAATTTTCTATAAGTTTTCTTTAAATATTTTATAAATAAACACTTTTTTTATTTTTTCAATTTTTTTAAAAATAATTTTTCATTTTTTTAAAAAAACTTACGACTTTAGACTTTATTATCTTTGTGAACCTATTTAGAGACGATTTTATTTTTAAAGAGCAATTTAACTATTTTTTTAGTTATATATCTAAAGTGGTGAATTTCAATGTCATGTTATCTCTGAACAAAAGCATACCGATGACATTTTTACTTGTAGTAACTTAATTTTTAATTATATTAGTTTAATTTTAAATTTATTTTGTCACGGGACAAATTATAGAAGGTTGTGCCCATCAACCATGAATTTGAATATTTTATTTATTTTTGAAAATTTCATACGAAGTTGACAAACATCATAAAAATAAAAAAAAGTATTAGCTAGATGAATGTCCCATGTTAGGTATATTTAATCTTCATTTCTCTTTGAATATAGAAAATTTAACAATATAATATTTATTTATTCATCCTTATTTTGTACGGACCTTCATCTAGTTTGATAGTAATATAATATAGGTAATTAGGCATAATGGGTTGTTATTTGCAGATTGAGCAGAGAATATATTTTTCTAGAATTTTAACTATTGTTCTATGAGATACCTATGTTTTTGCCTTTCTATCAATTTCCCAATACTCTCAGATGTAGCCTGTATAATGGACAGTCGGGTGATTTCATTTTCTTATTTGATGGTTCAGTGGTAAATCATAAGTAGACTTTACTGGATTTTTTTGGATGGACAATTTAGTGGATTGTTTACTAGTTTCTAGATTTCATTTTGCAAATAAGCTTTACCAATTGAAAAAAGAAAAGTAAGAAAAAATTCAAAATCAAATCAATAAATGCATATCATACTACAACATGTTGTTCATAAACTACTATTCGATGGGTGAAATTCACATTGTACGAGGAGTTGTTAGTGCCTGTTTGGATAAATGTTAAGAACTCCGTTCTGTATCCCAACCTCTGTTCACCTCCGTCCTCCCCAACGCGTTTCTGTTTGGCTCCGCAAGTGTTCCCATTGGCGTTTTCCGTTTTCCGTTCTCCTCTCCCCGAACGTCGTTGGAGTGTGGGTAGTCCATAGCTCCCCTGGGCAAACTCCGTTTGTGTGAAGGAAAGGAACATACATGATTTTACCATTGCCCCCTTCTATTTTGAAAGTGTTGTCACCAGAGATTTTCTTTTCTTCTCTCCTTCCTCATCATGCCGCCGCTGCTACCTCTGTTTCTCTCCATTCTGTTCCTTTTTTTTTCTTACTGGCATTAGGGATATTTAGTTAGGTTTTGGGCCAGGCCCATCTGTTTCTTTTTTTTTTCTTTTTTTTTCTTCTATTTCTTTTATGTAGGTTAGTTTTATTTAGTTTAATTTGATTTTATTTTTCATTTCAGTTTATTTAGCTTATGTTAGGTCTATTAATTTTTTAAATTTGTTACTTTTCAATCAAACAATTAATATTATAAATATATTCAAATTAAAAATATATAAATAATTATATTCAATATTATTTAAAAAAGTTCTTTTAAAAATATAAATAACATTATTAAATATAAATAAAATATTAAATAAATTAATATATTTACCACTTCTTTTAACACATACCCTTTTTTGTAATTTTCCATCAAAATCCCATTTACTCAACCAAGTTTTCCCAATCAAACTTTTAACCAAACACAATCACTACTTCCCAACCTTCATTCACAAAAAAACTATCCAAACACAAATCTCCGTTTACAAAACCTCAATTTTCAAAACCCCATTTACAAAACCTTAATTTTCTAAACCTCATTTCCCTAACTGCAAAACAAACGGACCCTTAGAAGGTTCATGAATTGCATGCATTTGCATATCACATTCACATATCCAAGACCTTAGTAATAACCTCTGTCCAGCTTACCAAACGACGTTCCCCTCCGTTCTTGAAACGCGGTTGTGTTTGGGTGAGACAGCCACCTCCGTTCCGTCAGCCAAGCTCCGTCCGGCCACTCCCCAACTCCGTCTACGCATGGGTTGCCCTAACCTCCCTTGAGCCAACTGCAGTTGAAGGATAAGACCACCATACCCCCACTGTTTTCTCAAATCCCGGATTTACCCCTTGCAACACATATACAACAAACGCCAAGATCAACAGGGTAAAACGCAGAAAGCTTCCTCCTTGTTGGCTGAAGACCAAGATCAGAAGAAAGGCACAAGCTTTGGTGGCTCATTGAAGGCAAATCTGTGAGTAGAGGTAAGGATCTCTTGAACCAAACTCCTTTGATGCTGGTTTTTTTATTTTGTTGAGGATGATGGGGGTTTTTTTTGGTGGGGGCTTGTGTTGGTGGTGTGGAGGCCGTGTGGTGTGTGGTTGTGTGGTTGTGTGGTGTGTGGTTGTGTGGGGTGGTTTTGTGGTGGGTGGTGGTGCTTGTTGGCGGATGTAGGTTGATGATGTTGTGGTTGGTGTGGTGGTGTGTGATGATGAGGGAGGCTGTGTGGTGTGTGTGGTTGTGGTGGTGGTGGGTGGTTGAATGTTGTGTAATGTTGTGATGCTTTGATATTGCAGTAAAATATTGGTTTTGTTATGTTCCCCCCCCTTCTGACGCTGGGTAAGATGTTAGCTTTCCTGGAAACAATGACTGGTTTAGACTGTAGAGTATAATAATCAGTTCTTTATGATGATTATACTTGATACCAGATTTAAACCAGCCAGGGTGGATACGACACTCAACTAAATTAGCTAGTGTTTAAATACTGCTGTTGTTTGTTTGTGGGTTCTGTATAATTGCCTCATAAGTGCTTGTTTAATAAGCCTGGCGACTGCACTCACTTCAGGATTGGGTTTTCATTCCTGACACTCAATTTTTTTATACCAAAAAGTTAGGAATTATTATAGAGAAAAAGAATTTTGATAAACAAGTCGGGTGTCTTATTAACACTAATTACAATGATACTGGTATGTTCATTGATGAACTCAAGGTTCGAAGTTGTCACTGCTGATTTTTAATTTTATTTTGTGTTGTGCATACGTAATAATATTGTTATTTTTAGGGAATGGCTTGAACCTTGAAGGGAATAAAGATTGGTTGGAGTAGAAATTCAATCCTTTGCATTTTCCAAAAGAAAGAATAACTAGCTTGTCTCACTTGTTTGAGATGGAACACATATCTTTAAGGCTGTTGCTTTGCGCTAAACTTTCCATGTGATAACAATTACGCTATTAGCTTCTCTTTGATCTTAGTCTTTTGCAGCTTCTGTCCATGACTGTTTCAATGGAGTGTGATCTTGAATTTGTGAATTTGTCTAGAGATTGAGCAACCTCATTTCATTCATTATTTTATATTTCTTTCTTTCTTTTCTTTAATGCTTCAGAGAATACCCTGTTCTCCTATCTTTTTTTCTTTTATAAATTTGTTTCTATCAAAACTGTAGTTTACTAAAATAATAGCATTTTAGTTTAAGACATCACTTCTGGTTTTAGTTTAAGTTATTTCTTCCATTACAAATAAAATCATAAAATCTCCACATTCTTCTGGAATTGTTTTTATTTTTTATTTTTTTCCATTTTAAATTTGTTTTAAGATAACAATTTTCTTGAGGAATATCCTTATGAAAGGATCACAAGAGGTGCAACTACAACAAAGGTCAATTGGAGAAGGTTTTCCTTTGATTTATTATTCTGTGATTACTTTTTTCCTATAATTCTAGTGTCTAGTTTAATATTGAAACATATATTGGCATATTTTTTGTGATTTGATTGGAAAATGTTAAATTGCAATTACATTCTTAATTAATTCTTTATTAAACTACCACTATGTGATTTGTTACAAAAAAAATGAGCTCAAATATTCATTCTACAAATCATAATTTTTAAATGAACATATTTTTGGTCAGAAGGGATTAATATTTTCTGCTGTTTTTTGCAGAACCTCTTCCAAGACTTCTCAAAGCTCCAGTGTTTTTAAAGTCATGCTCAAAGACTATTGTCCTTGTTTTACATTCCTTACCTTAAAACTCTTGTATTGAACAGTTCAATTTCAACCTGTATTTCCTTACCTTAAAACTCTACATCCTTATCTCTGTTTAGGGCTTGGACCACACTGCTGCAGTTGATATTTTTGAATCTGTAAGGTCCAGAAATGGATTAACAGTTGGTATAGTTTTGAAGCCTTTTAGATTTGAAGGGATTAGACGACAAGGTATCATCTACACTTTGAATACTATACCTTGTTAATGAAATGGTGTGTAAGAAATTAGAACTGCAAAACAATCTTTATGTGGTTGACTTGTTATTTTCCACAGGAAAACCCAACCTATCTGAAGTACCATCACAAGGGTCTACCACATACGTGGGAGCTGACTTGTATGTTTAAAGATAATATGGCAACTGGTGAATTTGCTTGGACTCCGTCATCGGGGGTTTTACCCAACTTCAACTTTGGTAATGAATACATTCCTGATCCTCTCGAGGGTGTGCAGCATTTGATTGAGGGTTTAGGTGACAGTGAGGACTTAAGCATAGGCACAAAACAAGTTGATGTAGGGGGCACAAGCAGTATGGGGTTAGGTAACATCGACCTGAACATGCCCTCACAACAAACTGCAACAGTCAGGAGTGGTGATAAAAGGCAGAGGGTGGGTCGGACAGGGAGAAGGAAGAAAGGTCGGAGGGATAGTGTCACCATAATTTGTGACTCAATGAATCAGATGGCAAGAGCTATAACTTCCTATACTTCTGCAATTGTGGGAAGGAGGAATGATGAAACTTCATCCATTGTCACAGCACTTCGACTACTAAAACAGCTTCCTAAATGTCAGCAGGATAAGAGTTTTTTTGCAAAATGTGTTCACGTACTCCAGGATAAGGACGCGCGGAAGTGGTTCATCTTGATGGAACAGGCTGATCGACTAGCTTTTCTTGATTATCAAGTGGAAGCTTTAAACAAATAGTTATTGCCTACATTTGTAACAACAATTTGTGTATTCTGGCTTAGCGTATATATTGAAAAATTATTGCCTCTTACTGCATTTGTGTAAACAATAGCATCAATTGCCCCCTTTTCACAGATCATCATCATCTACCTATGGATACATGTTTCTCTTTTCTAGTTCCTGTACACGCACTTCCACCCTGTAGACATTGTAGGTTCATAAATCTCAAAGGAAATCTCAGCCTGGTTCCCTCCATTCTCAATATTTAATCTCAAAGGAAAGAATTAATTATATGATTTGTTGGTTCTAGAGATTGAATAAACCCCTGGGAACTGTAGTGTGCCATTAACGATAAGGACATGTAAGTCATAAAAAAGCGTGTCAAGAAAATCTTGATTACCAATTTTGCATGAAATTCTATCCAAACCTAAACCTATCATCCCATCATATGAAATCAAAATAAAATTAAGCAATCTTTTATTTGTAACTGACAGAAAGCATGCTCCAATACATGACTAACTACATAAATCCTTACAGTGGTTGCACTTTATTTAGTAGTGTACAAAGATTTTATTAATACAGCATACATGTTTAGTGCTTCCAGTTCAAGTTCCGAGATCAAACTTCAGGGGAAGGAGCAATTTTGCTTTTAATCTTCGCCACCAACTTGTCATGAGGAGGCAGTGTCTCCTTCATTAAAGGATGTTCCTTCAGGGCATTCACCCACATGAGAAATTGTGAGTTCTTCCTCATTTCTATAATCTCTATGTTACAAGCCTCATGAAATGCTTTGTAGGTGCAAGAACTTGCACCGACCACAATGTCAAGGAGTCCTAATGTTTCCCCGTTCAAGAAATGGAATTGATCATCAAAATCTCTGTTGACCCCTTCTTCAAACACCCTGAGCATCTCAACCACATCTTCAGTTGCTCTCTTTCTCTCTTCCACTTTGGATTGGAGGATACGGTTGGAACCAGGCATGATCTGAAGGTTAGCAATATCAGTCTTGCTATTTATATATATCAAACAGAATAATCCTAAATCTTTCTACAGGATATAGTACTAATCAAACAAACATAATCACATATGAATATGACACACTCATAGAAAAGCAGAAAATAGATAAGGACAATGACATACTTTCTGATCAAAGTAGTTGGCCCAGAAACGGACTTTGGCCCTCTGATATGGATCCTCCGGCAACAGTTTGGGACCGTAGCTCCAAGTCTCTTCGATGTATTCAAGAATTACAAGTGACTCAGAAATTGGCCTTCCTTTGTGCAGGAGTACTGGAACTTTTTTATGGACAGGATTATTGAGTATGAGTAACTCACTCTTGTTTGTCAAATCTTCCTCCACGTATTTGTATGGTATGCCCTTCAGTTTAAGGGCTAGTGCAACCCTGGTGCAGTAAGAGCTAGCCCAGGACCCCAGCAACACAACTTCGCTAGTTTTATCCTCCATTTCCAGGCTTTGCTTCATGCCTATTTTATCTTATTTTGTGTGCTTTTATAAATTTCATCTGCTTGATATTTGTTAATACTTTTGTTGCAAATGGTGATATATGTGCATATAGTCAAGAAAAGGATAATATATAAAATAATACCTCCTGTAGCTAATGTATGTGCACATAGTCAATGAAAGGATATATGATTTGAGAAATTGACTGTGCTTTCTTGGACAGAAAGAATGGTGAACAAGAAAGCACAAAACCTTATGAAATATATGAGTGTATAGCTGACAATAACTATACAAGGTTTATTCATCTGTGGATGTAAATTTCTCTCTTTTTTTAAAAGAAAAATAAAATAAAGTCCTGGCTCTATTAAGTTTTTTTGGTTGTAAAGGGAAATTCAACCGTAGATGTGTGAGATTTGAGAAAAATGCTGTTGATAATTACAGTCTTTTCTCGATTTCTAGCGGTGTAGTTTTTTTATTTTTATTTTATCAAAAAGAAATTTTTATCATGGTATACTAAGTCCATACAATTTGAGGGATATACGCGTCAGGTAAAATTGAGCTAACAAAAATTGTTGAGAGGAGGAAAACCACTAAAAAAATGATAATTGAAATATATATATTAGACACATAGAAATCTGTTTAAGCAACAATAGGATCCAACGAAAATTAATGGAGTGAAAATGCTGCCAATTGTAGTGCCTTGAAGGACCATTTCCTAACAAACATCAGTCAGTTGACATTTTTCTTGAAAGTATGTCCAAATTTTTCTATTTCTTGTAAGACAAATTATAGTTGTCAAAACTCTTTAGGATCCTGAAGAAATCACACTCCTGCACTCTCTCAAACCTGCCATAGTCATGGACAGAGAAAACATGTCAGAGTAGAAAATAGAAGAGAGAGTTCAAAGAGGAGAAGAAAAATGATATGTAAAATGATTGTATTCAGTGCAGGAAAAAGAAAGAGCGAAAGAGTTTATATACAAGCAAAACTAACTCTAATTAATAAGCTAATTAGTTACAGCAATAAATACATATTATCAGTTCCCATCAAGTTGGAATGTGTATATCAAGCATTCTAAGCTCGGAAATGAGAAAAGAAAATGGCCCAACAGCAAGAGGCTTAGTAAGGATGTCAGTTAACTGTTCTTTTGAAGGGATTGGAAGAAGATGTATCTTGCTGGCCAGAACCTGGTCCCTCACAGTGTAGCAGTCAAATTCAATGTGTTTGGTACGCTTATGGAACATGGGGTTAGATGTTATGTATTTCGTAGATTGATTGTCACAAAACAAGGTGAAGAATGCTGTAACATCCCAAAATTTAAATAAATACTTAATTGAGAGAAATAATTAGTGAATAATTAAATATGAATTGGTTAATGTCCCAAAAGCAAGATACCATCTGTGAGGCCCTAAAAATTGGGGGGTAAATTTTTCACGATTTAAATGTAATTATAAATTGAAGAAAACATGATGTATAAAATGTAGAGTGATTACCCCTAGACCTATGAAAAACCTCTCTCACATATGGAGATATGAAAGGGTGAATTGAAAATAACTCATGAGAAATTTCCAATTAAAAAAAACAACGGAAGAATCATTTAAATCAATGTTGTATAATTGGATTTCTTTTTAAACGGAATAATTCTCATGAGGTTCAATGGTTTGTAACGTATCAAAGTATTTTTAAGATATGGCAAAATAGTACTTCGATGCAAGGAAAACTGAAATAATTGAAACAAATGCATTTGGAGGAATGAGCGAGATGCCCCACTCGCTTAAGCGAGTTCCATATGCCACGCTTGGGCGAGCCAGCGAGGCGCTTGAGCGAAAGAGGAAAAAGACATCAGGGACCCGTCTCGCTTGAGCGAGTCCCACCTCGCTTGAGCGAAACACATAGGAGTCGCTTGGGCGAGGCAAGCGAGCGTGGGCGAGAAACGTCCAAAACCCCTTTCTCCCCTGCTCACTTGAGCGAGCCTCATGCAATGGCCATTTCGCTTGAGCGAAAATAGCCCAGTAACCCCCACCTGATTCACAAGCAATCTCGCTTGGGCGAGACACCAATTCACCTAAGCGAATCTCGCCCAGGAATAATCCCATACAGAACTCGCTTGAGCGAAGACGAGCTCGCTCAAGCGAAAAACGTCCAATGTGCATACACCTGATGCAGGGTCGTCTCGCCTGAGCGAGGACCCCTCTCGCTTAAGCGAAAATTGGCCAGAGGCCATACTACCATCACAGAGGATTCTCGCTTGAGCGAGAATATCAGCACATACGCAGAAACAAATAGAATTTCACATCCTAACATACCAAAATTCATACAAGGCAAATTTGGTCAATTTCAACACCTCCTATACTTCATATTAAACACTTAAAACTTGCTTCAAACATTCATACTCAGAAATTCCATTCCAATTAATTAAACATATCAAAATTTATTTATCATCTCACATGCTTTATAAAACTAAGATTTAAACATCATACTTCATTCATTCATCAAGAGTAAAGGAAATCCACCACGAGTTTATCCTTCATACATTGATAAGGTCATAAATGAAAATGAGCCATACCTACAGCTTATCACCCATGAACCACCATGTTCTAAAACACATGCACGTAACAAGTCTTCAAGACTCTGAATAGTCCTCTCAGATTGTTCGTCTGTCTGAGGGTGATAAGCTGAGCTCAACTTCAATTTAGAGCCTATGGCCTCATGTAGGCTTCCCTAAAATCGAGAAGTAAAGCGTGGGTCTCTATCAGAAACAATACTAAAGGGCACTCCATGCTACCTCACTATCTCCTTAATGTATAATCGGGCCAGATCCTCTAAGGAACTCTTCATACTAATTGACAGAAAATGCGCACTCTTCATCAAACGATCTACAATCACCTAAATTTCGTCACAATTGGACCTCGTCCTAGGTAGACCAGACACAAAGTCCATAGCAATAGCATAACAAGAACTTGAGATATACCTTGCACATCAAAGCGCTCGGTACTAGGAGAAGGAAAAACGATGCTCCGATTCTGACAATCCACCAAGACCTTGTCAGTCGACAACTAATCCATTCCCAAAATAATTTCTAAATCCTTCATGGACAGGAAAATAAGAGACACAACGAATCTCCTATCCTCGAGTATTATCTTAATATCATCACACCGAGTGACTGCCCGTAGAGAAGTACCAGTCGGTGTAGACACCATGATAGAACCTCTCATCATGTTAATTGGAAATCTTAATCGCCTTACACAATCTTTGGAAATAAAGGAGTGCATCACACCCGAATCAAACAATACATTAACATAATTACCATGTATTTGGCACTTACTTTGGACAAGATCCTCGGCCTGTGCAGCTTCTTCATCGGTCACGGCAAAGACTCTTCCAGCAGTTTGTTGATTAGCACCATGATTGTGACCATTCTGGCTACCATTACCATTACCTCGGCTGTTCTCATTACCACGACCGTTGCCATCATTTCTGTTGCCATTACCATTACGACCACCATTACGGCTGCCATTAACATTACCACGAGCACGGCCTCTAAAAGCACCGTAGCCTCCACGGTTTGCATCGTTGTGTACTACCATATCCGTAGCATTTAAAGAATAATCGGGACAGATGTGCCCCGGTTGGTTGCATCTATAGTACACCACCGTCTCTTCATGGTTACATTCTCAAGCCAAATGGTTTCCGCCACACCGAAAACAACGAAGACCTTGGCCACCACCTCGGCCACCATTAGCACCATACCTTTGAAAAGCCATTTTATGTATATTTCATACAAACTTATGTCAAAGCTTGGTATGTAGAGAAGTGAAATGTTCAAATAAGAGAATCAAGTTTGTATAATACAATATCAATGGAATGCTTGTGCCAAATTTAAACACAGTAATTGTAGTATAGTATAGATGTCGTTCCACTGAGGAGGTGTTGATTTGAAGATCTTAGTTCTTGAATTGATTTTGACCAAAGATTTGTTTTGATTTTATTGTGTAAAAAATTGAATACAAAATAAACAGCAAGTATTGAATGAAAATAATGACAGTAAAGTGTTTGGGTAAAAATCAGATTTGGAAAATTGGGATTGGTTTCATCGCATCTCACCTTTCATAAGCTGAATAAATTGCATGTTTGTAATTTGAAATGATAATTTCTACGTCACAATCAAAGTCATTTGTATCGATCCCTCGACTACAAAAATAAGAATGATTTCAAACCGCTGATCCCTCAGTCACTTTGAAACCATTCCAGCATTACCGATCGATTGTTTCGATGTTCATTGCGTTAGATGCCATCCCTGGTCAGCTACTCACAACAAGTATTTCATTCAGATCCACTCTCAAAAGTTACTTCCCAGTATACTTAAGAAAACTTGAAACAAGAAAATAGTGATCAAGTACTTTCAGGCATTAATGGCAGAATGAAATATAGAAATTATCAAATCTTATTAACATACATAAAAACTTACAGCAGCATTACTTCAGGTTTGAATTGATTACAACCAATCCCAATAAAAGAAATTTAGTTACTCATGCTTTGCATTTTCACTTAAGGAATATTGGAAATGAATACAGAATGAATGGTGGGATGCAAGAGATGTGTTTGATGATATGAAGGAGATATTTTGATGCCCTTAATCCTCTGTTCCCTGCTTGATTTATAGGAGTTATGTGTAAGCTTTCTTTTCCCACTTGCATAGTGCCCATGAAGGAATATTCGGAGACATGCAGAAACATAAGAAAATGGTTGAGTTGGCATCGCACCATTAGTGAATATTAAATTAAAAAGAATACCATACTGCATGAGTCACGCTTGAGCTTAATGGTCACGCTCATGCGTGAAGGGTCCTGATGCTCACTGGTTGTCTCACGCTCAAGCCATCTTAACCATGCTCAAGCGTGGCCTTCCTATCCAGCATATCTGATTCACGCTTGATCCACGCTCAGGCGAGCTCGAGCTCACGCTTGAGCACCCTATTTCCACGCTTGAGCATGGAAGGGTCCTGATGTGTGCACAAACCACGCTCAAGCCAAGCTCAAGCGAGCTTATCCTGTCAAGTCATGCTTGGAGTATGCTTAATCCACGCTTAAGCTTCAATGAAGTCTGATGCTTAGCTCGATCACGCTCAAGCGAGCGTAAGACACGCTTAAGCGTGATGTCTTGATGATCGCCCATTTGACCTTTCATTGACTAGGAAGCTTTTCCTGTATTTCCTTAAATAATGTCAAGCTAATTTCTTCATTTCTCAAAATATTTATTCATGTTCATATTTCAAGATAAATTCTTTGTTTTTCCATCCATTTACTTTACTTTCTTGCTAGGATGCGTCAAATAATCATAAGAATATATTGCTTGATTAGCAATTATCAACCTTCCACCATCGCGTCCACCTCTAAATGAAGAGGAACCACGTACAAATTGTCTATTCTTTTTAAAGTTGCCCTTCTTCTTAAAGCTAGAAGATTGGCCTTTCAATTTGTAGTCATGCCCCGAATAACTCTTAGGAGCAACATCATTTTCTTCAAAAATTCTACACTTGTTCACAAGAGTAGGAAAACTCCTAATCTCTTGATGACAAATCGCCTTCTTAATCTCTTGGCGCAATCTGTTCTCAAACTTAACGCATTTTGAAGCTTCAGTGCCTTCCTGTTGAAAAGGAGGGTAAAACACACATAATTCTTTAAATTTTGAAGCATATTCCTCCACCGACATACTCCCTTGTTTGAGCTCCATAAACTCAAGCTCCTTTTTGTTCTTATAGCTCTCAGGAAAGTATTTCCTAAGGAACTCCACCTTAAAATTCTCCCAATTTAAGGGAGTGTGGGCAGCAATCATACGCCCACGAGTGAGAATCCACCAAGATTCAGCTTCATCTCAGACCATAAACACCACATAATCAACCTTTTGAGCTTCAGTGCACTCCATGCTAGCAAATATCTGTTCTAAGTCATGGATCCAAACATAGGAATCTTCTGGTTTATAGCCTCCATGAAATTCGGAAGGCTTCCGCTTGAGGAATCGGTCAAGACCATGAGTTGGTTGACCAACGGGTTGTTGTTGATGTTCAAGAATATCGCAAACCGATTGAAAGCTTAAGTCATAGCAGCTACGTCAACATTATGCCTATTCACCATCAATCAATCTAAACACACAACATAAACGTAGTTAGAAACCTTATGTTTCTTCACTTGACACACACAAATCATCACCAATTATCATTAACACATGTATCATCATAATATACTCACAATTCGAAGGTAAATATTGGAAGGAAATGCCTGGCCGGGCTTAAAGTAATCACATAATCATTACCATTCATAAGATGAATTAGTGGGCAATCTATGTCCTAACAATGCTTGTTTACAATAACAACATCATAAGAGTAAGCAACTAGTGCTTTCATGAGGCATATCAATGATTCAATAACAATCAACAACATTTCAATGTCAACCAATTTCAATCCAATAAGAAATTCACTCTACTTCGGTATTTAACTCACACAAACCCAGTAATGAGCAACCAATGCTCTGATACCAGGTTGTGAGGCCCTAAAAATTGGGGGGTAAATTTTTTATGATTTAAATGTAATTATAAATTGAAGAAAACATGATGTATAAAATGTAGAGTGATTACATTGGACCTATGAAAAACCTCTCTCACATATAGAGATATGAGAGGGTGAATTGAAAATGACTCATGAGAAATTTCCAATAAAAAAAACAGCGAAAGAATCATTTAAATTAATGTTGTATAATTGGATTTTTTTAAACGGAATGATTCTCATGAGGTTCAATGGTTTGTAATGTATCAAAGTATTTTTAAGATATGGCAAAATAGTACTTTGATGTAAGGAAAACTGAAATAATTGAAACAAATGCATTTGGAGGAATCAGGGGTATCTCGCTCAAGCGGATGCTCCACTCGCTTAAGCGAGTTCCATATGCCACGCTTGGGCAAGCCAGCGAGGCGCTTGAGCGAAAGAGGAAAAAGACATCAGGGACCCATCTCGCTTGAGCGAGTCCCACCTCGCTTGAGCGAGTCCCACCTCGCTTGAGCGAAACACATAGGAGTCACTTGGGCGAGGAAAGCGAGAGTGGGCGAGAAACGTCCAAAACCCCTTTCTCCCCTGCTCGCTTGAGCGAGCCTCATGCAATGGCCATTTTGCTTGAGCAAAAATAGCCCAGTAACCCCCACCTGATTCACAAGCAATCTCGTTTGGGCGAGACACCAATTCGGCTAAGCGAATCTTGCCCAGGAATGATCCCACACAGAACTCACTTGAGCAAAGACGAGCTCGCTCAAGCGAAAAACATCTAGTATGCATACACCTAATGCAGGGTTATCTCGCCTGAGCGAGGACCCCTCTCGCTTAAGCAAAAATTGGCCAGAGGCATACGACCATCACATAGGATTCTCGCTTGAGTGAGAATCCATCTCGCTTAAGCGAGAATATCAGTACATACGCAGAAACAAATAGAATTTCATATCCTAACATACCAAAATTCATACAAGGCAACTTGGTCAATTTCAACACTTCCTATACTTCATATTAAACACTTAAAACTTGCTTCAAATATTCATACTCAGAAATTCCATTCCAATTCATTAAACATATCAAAATTTACTTATCATCTCAAATGCTTTATAAAACTAAGATTTAAACATGATACTTCATTCATTCATCAAGAGTAAAGGAAATCCACCACGAGTTTATCCTTCATACATTGATAAGGTCATAAATGAAAATGAGCCATACCTACAGAGGTCTCATTTTCCTACATGACCTCCAAAACCATCATTCATCATATCTAGTTACAAAGTTGAGTATATGTACACCATATACTCTATAAAATGATTATATACCGGCCAAGGCTCAGCCTGAAACTTCCTTAAGATTAATTAAGGTTAAACCCGGGACAGGGGAAATTTTTCCCAAAATAATCATGAAGAACCGGGCCAATTATTTAGAAAAATACCTGGATCAATAATTAAAAGCCACTCCAATATATGAAGATATGAGAGCTAGGTCCAATGACCAACCAAGAAGACAAACAGCGAAAGAATAATTTTTCCAAAGCCAACCCAACAGCCGGGTAGAATTTAAACAAATATAAAGGAAGGCAAAAGCTGATCAGAAGCTCAGAAAACCGATCAGAACAAAGGAAAACATTCACAACGGAAGGATAAAACAGCGCCTGAGCGACATAACAATACAGCGTGCACTCGCTCAAGCGAGATCCGGCTCCGCTTGAGGGAAGCAGCGCAACACGCTCGGGCGAAACGCCATCCGCCTAAGCGAAACCGACCCCAAGCCTTCCAGCAGCACACACTCGCTGGAGCGGATACCTCATTCGCTGAAGCGAGAAGCCACACTCGGCATTCCTTCACTCGGGATCCAAAGGTTCCATTCACTCGGGATTGACCCCAACATATACGTCCCATAACTTAGTTCCACATTTTTATTCACAAGGTCACACAATAATTCACTCGGGAAATGAGGGTTATCCCACTCAGATTCCATAAAACTTCGGGTTATTTCCCAACCAAACACCACTCGGTGTATTTAACCACAATTCAATCGGGAATGTACTTCACATTCATCACTCGGCATAAACTCACGTCTCTCACTCGGAGAATGCATAGACCTTCCTTCACTCAGAAGGGGTCTCTATAATCATACTCCACTCGGAATATTCAGTCTGAATTAGAGTCTCCACTCACACAGGGTTCCACTCGGTAATCTCACTCCAAAACCGAGTCATCTCAATCAGTCTCTCACTCGACAATTGATATCTTATCCAATCAGAGAAACCATTAAGTTAAGTCCCACTCGGACTTACTCAGATCCTAACCACTCAGGATATGGAATCTCTTTCACTCAGATTTTACATGAATCACATACTTAGAGTATATTCTAATCTCACCCATTACAACAAATCTTCCCTCGAAAGGGATTCACTCGAATTATCCACTCAGGAATACTTAAACTCTACCCCACTCGGGTTTACTCATATTTTTCACTCAGTAATACTCAGGCCCGTAATCACTCGGAATTATCTTCTCAAATCCTACACAGTATAAATTCATCAAGGGATTTCTCTCAGAATCTCTTTAAGTCTCATCCTCTCGGGATTCATTAACTTAGAATTATTCATTCAACATCATTTATATTCCAGTCGGTAAGAAACATCAAATCAATATAAATCACTTATCTATATATATACTCTCTGATTCACAAATCCGACTACCCATTATCCGATACAAGTACGTGATATCAATGTAATCCATACACATATATAAACATGCACTCGGATTTCTATACATATGTATTCATATTCATCATACAACATTGTTATGAACCGGCCAAGGCTTTAATACATCAAAATACACTCGGTACATTACTCCATGTACACAGCCTCATCATAAACACCTAACATTCGGGTTTAAGGCCATCACATCATTCCAATCCGACCTGCACATACTGAAAAATGGTGTAGGGGTAAGCTTTACATATTAAATGACAGTTACTGACTCAGATTAATCTCTGAATCCACAACATACAAATATATATCATCAATCAATCAAATATACACACTGCCATTTAAATATGAACAAACACAAACATCTCTAATCGGGTTCTTACCCATTTCACTCGGTTATAAAGCCTAACCTCTTAACAAACAGCTACTCATCCAATCGGATTTCACCTCATATTTATCCCAGCTCTATATCAAACAATATTCACACTCCGAGCCATGCTCACGGAGTCTGCCTGAGCCCAGCTCCAGGACTTAATCATATTCCATATAATGTCATCTGATTACCAATCGGTAATAAACGTCCAACGCATTCCAGTGGCGAATCGGATGCATACGGTCTCATTCACTCGGCGTCCAACGCCAATGCACTCGGCATTTCATCAAGCGCCTCATTTCACGCTTAGTGCCCCAGGCACTGCCCCGAGTCCAACTCGAGGTCTTTCATCATATTCAACAATAGGACCACGTCCTCTTCACTCCGGGTCATACCCTTTATGGCACCCCGCAAGGTGATATACTCAACACGTATGAATTTACATTCAACTCATATTCATTCGATTGCCCACTCGGTAATAACGTTCAACATCATATGCACTCGGCAATTCCACAGCAAATCAGATGACTTGGCTCACATCACATCCACTCGGCAATCACTATGCCATCCACTCGGATTATCATTATCCACGAGCCTCACATGTTATTTCATGGGATCCACCCGGCCTTAGCATTTCTAAGCCTTACACCATTTTATATATAATTCCACTCGGAATCTAACATCAGTAAACATCCCATGCTCTTACACATAATATTCTACTCGGGAATCACAAAACCCCACACAATAGCACTTGGCAACATAATAATAACACCATACATCCAATGCATTTAACATATCAATAAGAATCACATGCATCTCAAGTATTTATTCATCATCAACAAGTATCATACTTATCATGGACGGATAATCATACACCACACACATAATAGATATCATGCCCCGGGCTACACTTCAACAACATGCAATACAACAACACAACACATTACAATGTATATTTTCACCCAGAAACCTGTCCATAAACCATACATTTGAGATGCAAAGCCCCCCTTACCTGGAATGATGTTCCATAAGCCATTGGCCACTCGGCCCAGCCACAGCAGCACTCTGCTCGGCTTTCAACCATAGGAGAGCCAAACACAGCTTCCTTTGAAGCAGCTCTCCCACCAAGTCAGTGGAGAAGCTTCCAAGGCACCACAGACTTCACTCGGCCCAGTAGAGGTTCCAACGCTGCTCCACACTTGAACAGCAACCACCAAGCACGTCTCAAAGCTGTTCCTCACTTGAACAGCACCGAGAGCTAGTCCTCACCATCATGGAGGATAACCAAGCTTCCATGCACCATCCATGCCTTCTTCTGTAATTTTATGTTGATGTAGGTTTTGATAATGACACAACAAATGAAGGATCAAGATCAAACATATATATTTATGGATGAATTAATTATGTTTGATGATGGAAAATTGATGAATTACAAAGAAATGTTTAAGGCATTTAAAGAAGCTCAAATTTGGTGAAATAAATTTATCAAAGTGCCTTAGGATCAAAGGATTGAAGTCATGACTCATCAAATATTATAAAGGGTAAAACAAAGTGCAAGAATTCATGTAACAGGTGCATGAATCGATTCATTATGCAAGGCAAAAAGCAATGAATCGATTCATACGTTTTTCAAGTGCCCAGAATTGGAATTTTGCAGGGCTGAATCGATTCAATCATGGTGTGAATCGATTCACACGGGTACAGGGTCCAGGAAATTGAAAATTCAAAGCATGAATCGATTCCCCTCTCATTTGAATCGATTCTCACGTGGAAATTTGCCCAGTAACATTAGTTTAATTGCTTGAATCGATTCTTGTAGCTGTCAGGGGCCAAAATGCACACTGGAATCATTTAATTCTTGAAGAGAATTATTCAAAATTCTAAAGGAGACATTGTGCAACATGGTTGGAAAGTTCAAGGCAATGCTTCACACTTTGTCCCTCTCCACATGCATGTGTTACATTGGTAATGCAATTTAATTTGAATTAAATCAAACATGCACATGCTATGTTCTTCTTGGAGACATTAAAAGCTCATTGGAATTGCAATGCCATTTTGAATGGAGACACACATGTTCCAAGTTCAAGCTCCCAAGGAATTTAATATTGCAACATGCCATGCCATTGGAGCCTATAAATAGAGAAGAAGTTGAAGGCAAATGACACACCAAGCACTTGAAGCACTTCCATTTGCTTACTTCTTCCTCCTTACTTCTTGCTCTTCTACTTGCTCTCTCTTTATTCATTAATTTGCATAATTCCTCTTTAAGAGATATTTGAGAGTTAGAAAGGAAGTTATCTTGGGTGAGCTAAATTTGTATATCCTCTCTTTGAGAGTTATTTTTGTATGAGCTTTAAATTGTGTATCCACTCTAGTGAGAGAGTTATCATTGTAACCATTAAAACACCAAAATCCCTTAGAGGTTTGGGTTGAGGGTTCAACCTTGTAATTGTGAGATTGAGAGATTGGGTGGGGTGCCCTTGTACTTGTGAGGATTGGGTTCTTGAGTGTGGGACACTAGGAAGCCGCAATTGCTCAAAGTGTGTATCTCTAATCTCCAATAGTGGAAATCCTTCAAGTGGGTTGCTTGAAGGCGAGACGTACACCGGTGTGGTGGAACTCGTTATATCGGTTTGCAAATTCTCTCTTCCCTTAAACTCTTTATTGTTATGAACTTAATTTGCATGCCTAAATACTTATATCAAATTGGTTTGGTAAAATTGAATCCTTGAATCAATTGACTTAAACATTGTTGGATTTAATTATTGAGGAAGAAAAATATTAGTGTTAACAACTTGGTAAATTATCATGCTTAATTAATTTGTTAGAAGTTGTTTAAGTTACACTTATATTGGAATTAATTATTGCATGACAAGTGTTTCAAGAATTGTCTAAACTAATAACTTGCTTTACTTATCAAAATCAATTCTTGAACATAGTCCATTCAACTCAAAATGTTTTAGTATGAAATGTGCTTCATGATTATTACATCTTTTATATTGCATCATTTGTGTACTACTAACCATTTTGAAAGGGATTCCGCGCGAAAATTTGAAATACTCAATTCACCCCCCCTCTTGAGTATCGAGGCCTTGGCTAACATCTTCTTCACACAAACAGCACAGCCTCACACATCTTCTACAACACCGAGGCACACACACCCACGCTGCAGTAGGCTCCCAAACTGAGTCCATCATATGAAGGAAGAAGAAGAGGAAGACGAAATGGAAGCACCAGGGAATAGGAAAGGGACCTGAACCCAGCCTCCACACACAGCCATACACTGATTCCTCCATCACAACCACGCTGTTCCACTCGGTCCTATACGATGCGTGAGTGGAAGAAGAAGATGAAGGAGACGAAGGAGAAGAAGAGTCTCTAGAGAGTTTAGAGAGAAGGAAGAGTGTTTCTCTCTTCAAGACATGCAACCAACAAGGAAATGAATAATGTGAGAAGGGAAAACGTGGAAGTGAAGCTATATCACCTTACAGCCCCATCAGCGTCCCACTCTCATCATCTCAACATCCCATCCTCATTTAATGTAAGTCCATCAGCATTTAATGCCATTCCCCCAGCAATGATTACCCACATCCAACGTGGACAAGGGAGAGGAAGGGAACCAAAACTCCTAAGGCACCACCTACCACCAGCGTGCATAAAGAGAGAGAAAGGGAGAGAGAACCGGGCCCACTAAGCCACCAAGGCACATAGTTTATTCTTGCATTATTATTATTATTATTATTATTATTATTATTATTATTATTATTATTATTTAATCAATTTGCCTAATTGGCAATTAATCCTTAATTAACCATCAATCGGTAATTAATAAAAATCGGGATGTTACACTCTCTCCACCTTTAAGGAATTTCGTCCCCGAAATTCAACATGAACCGGCCGCAATAAGCGCTCGGCATATCACTGCATGCCACACAGCAACTACATATCAATGCTTTCCAAGCATTCCCCGACCAGTCAGTTCCAATCGGCACAATCTCACCTCTCAAGCGGTTTGCCGATCACACCACAAGAAATTCCGAGACATCACACTCTTAACACCTTCCACTCGGGAGTGTCACATCCGACTCGGAAATCACCCACTCGGGTATTCACTGCTCGGAATCATTCCAACATGAGCAGTACACCAAATTCCAGGCTTCACTTCGCCTTAGAAAAGCTCCATCCTCTTAAGGGTATTTCATTCAGAACATCACAACTTCTCCTCACTCAGCATAATCCTCACCTTGCTTGGAGCAGTCTGATAGACTCAAGCTATCCCCATAAGCAGCTACAGTCTCACTTTCCTGACCTATGACTGCTGCGTCCAACTTATAGGATGATGCCTCATTCCTATAGGGTCACAACAATTGCATAGAGTCAATGTAAAATGCACACTGCCACAATACCTATGGCATGTAGAGTCATACCGAAACAACATCCTCATAATCTTTTCACTCATACCGACCAAAGTCACTCGGATAATGCTAATCTATAAGTAACATATTTTCACTATTATGCACCAACACTGGTGCATCATATGCTAACAGTCTGCAAACACCAATCATCATTACAGTAAAATGCATATTATCAATAGATTTCTGACCCATACAGAGCATACATCCAGCCCATACACCTATTCTAATGTAAATCTCATGGTAATAATCATCAAATGCCAACCACACTCACCATAAAATGGCGTAATGGCAATCGGTTTCCAGTCCAAACCGAGTAAAAATTCCTTCTTTAATCTTACTCATCACAAAAATCATGGTCAATCAGCCAATCAATCCCTCAATTCATCATTCATCACTAGCCATCAGTTAATTAAAGCCTAGGGAATTCATCAAATTCTCTTAGATATACCACTTCAGTTTTCAATATGATTTTCAATCATAACAATAGGTTTCTACATTGGTAACTCTCTTCACTGAGCATAAACACAGTCCACCAGTCGGATATACAATCATCATAATATTATTTCCATTATCACCATATCCAGTACCAAGGTGTACTCGGATTTCAACCTTAAGACACTTCAAACCTCAACAATTTGTTATACCATTACTTGACTCAACAATCCATAAGGTCAATTAGATTATCCGACTCGGAATTCCAAGGGTTACCGAGTACCCCCACAACATCCAATTATCACCCAGTCAAAATCAACATAGAGTCTAGTTCCACAAGGTCTAACAGTATAAGATCATACAGAATCCGATTGGGTTACTTCACCTTATGGGTCATAATTCAACCATCCAATCACTCGACTTTCAACCACAAAGCCGAGACAATACCCAAATCAAACAGGTACCCAACTATATCTATTCTCACCCAGTTTTCCAATCTCTCAGGTATCTATCTCACTAATATCCGATCCTACTTGATCATGCCTAGTGGCCTAACACCAACCAATCATCCACTCGACTTTCCCAAACCAGAAACCGAGACTCTACCATAATCTAATCTGCACCAGGGTTCACATTCAATCACTTATATGATATATATATATATATATATATATATATATATATATCACGCAGGATTTACGTGCCAGGGTACAAAACATCCTTCTTAAATGGCACAAACAATCACACAATTTAAAATCCTCGCAACATGGGATTCCCCAACATTACTCATTCAACCAACACAGCATATGAGTTCAAATCCATCCAATCAATATGACTCGGCCATGAACCATTAGCATGGCATACACAAGAGTTCAACTCAATTAACACAGTCTTAATAATTATGAAAGCTTCAATATCATCACCCAATTTTCCTCACAACCGACTCAACATTACTATTACATTCTCTCTCGGCCAACTCAGGCTGAGAAACACCACAAGAAATGATGACCACTCAGTCATACAGCATATAACCGCTTACACTCAGTAAGCAAACCTTGGCCATGGACCTTTCGGTCTGCTCTGATACCAAAATGGAACGTCCTTAATTTTTAATAAATAATTAAACCCGAAACAGGGAAATTTTTTCCCAAAAATCAATCCAGCAGCCGGGTAGAATTAAATAAATACAAAGGAAGGAAAAAGCTGATCAGAAGCTCAGAAAACCGATCAGAACAAAGGAAAACATTCACAACGGAAGGATAAAACAGCGCCTGAGCGACATAACAATACAGCGTGCACTCGCTCAAGCGAGATCCGGCTCCGCTTGAGCGAAGCAGCGCAACACGCTCGGGCGAAATGCCATCCGCCTAAGCGAAACCGACCCCAAGCCTTCCAGCAGCACACACTCGCTGGAGTGGATACCTCATTCGCTGAAGCGAGAAGCCACACTCGGCATTCCTTCACTCGGGATCCAAAGGTTCTATTCACTCGGGATTGACCCCAACATATACGTCCCATAACTTAGTTCCACATTTTTATTCATAAGGTCACACAATAATTCACTCGGGAAATGAGGGTTATCCCACTCGGATTCCATAAAACTTCCTCACTCGGGTTATTTCCCAACCAAACACCACTCGGTATATTTAACCACAATTCAATCGGGAATGTACTTCACATTCATCACTCGGCATAAACTCACGTCTCTCACTCATAGAACGCATAGACCTTCCTTCACTCAGAAGGGGTCTCTACAATCATACTCCACTCGGAATATTCAGTCTGAATCTGAGTCTCTACTCACACAGGGTTCCACTCGGTAATCTCACTCCAAAACTGAGTCATCTCAATCAGTCTCTCACTCGACAATTGATATCTTATCCAATCGGAGAAACCATTAAGTTAAGTCCCACTCGGACTTACTCAGATCCTAACCACTCAGGATATGGAATCTCTTTCACTCAGATTTTACATGAATCACATACTTAGAGTATATTCTAATCTCACCCATTACAACAAATCTTCCCTCGAAAGGGATTCACTCGAATTATCCACTCGGGAATACTTAAACTCTACCCCACTCGGGTTTACTCATATTTTTCACTCAGTAATACTCAGGCCCGTAATCACTCGGAATTATCTTCTCAAATCCTACACAGTATAAATTCATCAAGGGATTTCTCTCAGAATCTCTTTAAGTCTCATCCTCTCGGGATTCATTAACTTAGAATTATTCATTCAACATCATTTCATCAAGCGCCTCATTTCACGCTTAGTGCCCCTGGCACTGCCCCGAGTCCAACTCGAGGTCTTTCATCATATTCAACAATAGGACCACGTCCTCTTCACTCCGGGTCATACCCTTTATGGCACCCCGCAAGGTGATATACTCAACACGTATGCATTTACATTCAACTCATATTCATTCGATTGCCCACTCGGTAATAGCGTTCAACATCATATGCACTCGGAAATTCCACAGCAAATCAGATGACTCGGCTCACATCACATCCACTCGGCAATCACTATGCCATCCACTCGGATTATCATTATCCACGAGCCTCACATGCTATTTTATGGGATCCACCCGACCTTAGCATTTCTAAGCCTCACACCATTTTATATATAATTCCACTCGGAATCTAACATCAGTAAACATCCCATGCTCTTACACATAATATTCTACTCGGGAATCACAAAACCCCACACAATAGCACTTGGCAACATAATAATAACACCATGCATCCAATGCATTTAACATATCAATAAGAATCACATGCATCTCAAGTATTTATTCATCATCAACAAGTATCATACTTATCATGGACGGATAATCATACACCACACACATAATAGATATCATGCATCTGGGCTACACTTCAACAATATGCAATACAACAACACAACATATTACAGTGTATATTTTCACCCGGAAACCCGTCCATAAACCATACATTTGAGATGCAAAGCCCCCTTACCTGGAATGACGTTCCAGAAGCCATTGGCCACTCGGCCCAGCCACAGCAGTACTTTGCTCGGCTTTCAACCATAGGAGAGCCAAACACAGCTTCCTTTGAAGCAGCTCTCCCACCAAGTCAGTGGAGAAGCTTCCAAGGCACCACAGACTTCACTCGGCCCAGTAGAAGTTCTAACGCTGCTCCACACTTGAACAGCAACCATCAAGCACGTCTCAAAGTTGTTCCTCACTCGAACAGCACCGAGAGCTAGTCCTCACCATCATAGAGGACAACCAAGCTTCCATGCACCATCCATGCCTTCTTCTTCACACAAACAGCACAGCCTCACACAGTGGATCATCTTCTACAACACCGAGGTACACACACCCACGCTGCAGCAGGCTCCCAAACTGAGTCCATCATATGAAGGAAGAAGAAGAGGAAGACGAAAAGGAAGCACCAGGGAACAGGAAAGGGACCTGAACCCAGCCTCCACACACAGCCATACACTGATTCCTCCACCACAACCACGTTGTTCCACTCGGTCCTATACGATGCGTGAGTGGAAGAAGAAGATGAAGGAGACGAAGGAGAAAAAGAGTCTCCAGAGAGTTTAGAGAGAAGGAAGAGTGTTTCTCTCTTCAAGACATGCAACCAACAAGGAAATGAATAATGTGAGAAGGGAAAACGTGGAAGTGAAGCTATATCACCTTACAGCCCCATCAGCGTCCCACTCTCATCATCTCAACATCCCATCCTCATTTAATGCAAGTCCATCAGCATTTAATGTCATTCCCCCAGCAATGATTACCCACATCCAACGTGGACAAGGGAGAGGAAGGGAACCAAAACTCCTAAGGCACCACCTACCACCAGCATGCATAAAGAGAGAGAAAGGGAGAAAGAACCGGGCCCACTAAGCCACCAAGGCACATAGTTTATTCTTGCATTATTATTATTATTATTATTATTATTATTATTATTATTATTATTATTATTATTATTATTATTATTATTATTATTATTATTATTATTATTATTATTATTTAATGAATTTGCCTAATTGGCAATTAATCCTTAATTAACCATCAATCGGTAATTAATAAAAATCGGGATGTTACACTCTCTCCACCTTTAAGGAATTTCGTCCCCGAAATTCAACATGAACCGGCCGCAATAAGCGCTCGGCATATCACTGCATGCCACACAGCAACTACATATCAATGCTTTCCAAGCATTCCCCGACCAGTCAGTTCCAATCGGCACAATCTCACCTCTCAAGCGGTTTGTCGATCACACCACAAGAAATTCCGAGACATCACACTCTTAACACCTTCCACTCGGGAGTGTCACATCCGACTCGGAAATCACCCACTCGGGTATTCACTGCTCGGAATCATTCCAACATGAGCAGTACACCAAATTCCAGGCTTCACTTCGCCTTAGAAAAGCTCCATCCTCTTAAGGGTATTTCATTCAGAACATCACAACTTCTCCTCACTCAGCATAATCCTCACCTTGCTTGGAGCAGTCTGATAGACTCAAACTATCCCCATAAGCAGCTACAGTCTCACTTTCCTGACCTATGACTGCTGCGTCCAACTTATAGGATGATGCCTCATTCCTATAGGGTCACAACAATTGCATAGAGTCAATGTAAAATGCACACTGCCACAATACCTATGGCATGTAGAGTCATACCGAAACAGTATCCTCATAATCTTTTCACTCATACCGACCAAAGTCACTCGGATAATGCTAATCTATAAGCAACATATTTTCACTATTATGCACCAACACTGGTGCATCATATACTAACAGTCTGCAAACACCAATCATCATTATAGTAAAATGCATATTATCAATAGATTTCTGACCCATACAGAGCATACATCCAGCCCATACACCTATTCTAATGTAAATCTCATGGTAATAATCATCAAATGCCAACCACACTCACCATAAAATGGCGTAATGGCAATCGATTTCCAGTCCAAACCGAGTAAAAATTCCTTCTTTAATCTTACTCATCACAAAATCATTTTCAATCAGTCAATCAATCCCTCAATTCATCATTCATCACTAGCCATCAGTTAATTAAAGCTTAGGGAATTCATCAAATTCTCTTAGATATACCACTTCGGTTTTCAATATGATTTTCAATCATAACAATAGGTTTCTACATTGGTAACTCTCTTCACTGAGCATAAACACAGTCCACCAGTCGGATATACAATCATCATAATATTATTTCCATTATCACCATATCCAGTACCAAGGTGTACTCGGATTTCAACCTTAAGACACTTCAAACCTCAACAATTTGTTATACCATTACTTGACTCAACAATCCATAAGGTCAATTAGATTATCCGACTCGGAATTCCAAGGGTTACCGAGTACCCCCACAACATCCAATTATCACCGAGTCAAAATCAACATAGAGTCTAGTTCCACAAGGTCTAACAGTATAAGATCATACAGAATCCGATTGGGTTACTTCACCTTATGGGTCATAATTCAACCATCCAATCACTCGACTTTCAACCACAAAGCCGAGACAATACCCAAATCAAACAGGTACCCAACCATATCTATTCTCACCCAGTTTTCCAATCTCTCAGGTATCTATCTCACTAATATCCGATCCTACTTGATCATGCCTAGTGGCCTAACACCAACCAATCATCCACTCAACTTTCCCAAACCAGAAACCGAGACTCTACCATAATCTAATCTGCACCAGGGTTCACATTCAATCACTTATATGATATATATATATATATATCACGCAGGATTTACGTGCCAGGGTACAAAACATCCTTCTTAAATGGCACAAACAATCACACAATTTAAAATCCTCGCAACATGGGATTCCCCAACATTACTCATTCAACCAACACAGCATATGAGTTCAAATCCATCCAATCAATATGACTCGGCCATGAACCATTAGCATGGCATACACAAGAGTTCAACTCAATTAACACAGTCTTAATAATTATGAAAGCTTTAATATCATCACCCAATTTTCCTCACAACCGACTCAACATTACCATTACATTCTCTCTCGGCCAACTCAGGCTGAGAAACACCACAAGAAATGATGACCACTCAGTCATACAGCATATAACCGCTTACACTCAGTAAGCAAACCTTGGCCATGGACCTTTCGGTCTGCTCTGATACCAAAATGGAACGTCCTTAATTTTTAATAAATAATTAAACCCGAAACAGGGAAATTTTTTCCCAAAAATCAATCCAGCAGCCGGGTAGAATTAAATAAATACAAAGGAAGGAAAAAGCTGATCAGAAGCTCGGAAAACCGATCAGAACAAAGGAAAACATTCACAACGGAAGGATAAAACAGCGCCTGAGCGACATAACAATACAGCGTGCACTCGCTCAAGCGAGATCCGGCTCCGCTTGAGCGAAGCAGCGCAACACGCTCGGGCGAAACGCCATCCGCCTAAGCGAAACCGACCCCAAGCCTTCCAGCAGCACACACTCGCTGGAGTGGATACCTCATTCGCTGAAGCGAGAAGCCACACTCGGCATTCCTTCACTCGGGATCCAAGGGTTCCATTCACTCGGGATTGACCCCAACATATACGTCCCATAACTTAGTTCCATATTTTTATTCATAAGGTCACACAATAATTCACTCGGGAAATGAGGGTTATCCCACTCGGATTCCATAAAACTTCCTCACTCGGGTTATTTCCCAACCAAACACCACTCGGTATATTTAACCACAATTCAATCAGGAATGTACTTCACATTCATCACTCGGCATAAACTCACGTCTCTCACTCATAGAACGCATAGACCTTCCTTCACTCAGAAGGGGTCTTTACAATCATACTCCACTCGGAATATTCAGTCTGAATCCGAGTCTCTACTCACACAGGGTTCCACTCGGTAATCTCACTCCAAAACTGAGTCATCTCAATCAGTCTCTCACTCAACAATTGATATCTTATCCAATCGGAGAAACCATTAAGTTAAGTCCCACTCGGACTTACTCAGATCCTAACCACTCAGGATATGGAATCTCTTTCACTCAGATTTTACATGAATCACATACTTAGAGTATATTCTAATCTCACCCATTACAACAAATCTTCCCTCGAAAGGGATTCACTCGAATTATCCACTCGGGAATACTTAAACTCTACCCCACTCGAGTTTACTCATATTTTTCACTCAGTAATACTCAGGCCCGTAATCACTCAGAATTATCTTCTCAAATCCTACACAGTATAAATTCATCAAGGGATTTCTCTCAGAATCTCTTTAAGTCTCATCCTCTCGGGATTCATTAACTTAGAATTATTCATTCAACATCATTTCATCAAGCGCCTCATTTCACGCTTAGTGCCCCAGGCACTGCCCCGAGTCCAACTCAAGGTCTTTCATCATATTCAACAATAGGACCACGTCTTCTTCACTCCGGGTCATACCCTTTATGGCACCCCGCAAGGTGATATACTCAACACGTATGCATTTACATTCAACTCATATTCATTCGATTGCCCACTCGGTAATAGCGTTCAACATCATATGCACTCGGAAATTCCACAACAAATCAGATGACTCGGCTCACATCACATCCACTCGGCAATCACTATGCCATCCACTCGGATTATCATTATCCACGAGCCTCACATGCTATTTTATGGGATCCACCCGACCTTAGCATTTCTAAGCCTCACACTATTTTATATATAATTCCACTCGGAATCTAACATCAGTAAACATCCCATGCTCTTACACATAATATTCTACTCGGGAATCACAAAACCCCACACAATAGCACTTGGCAACATAATAATAACACCATGCATCCAATGCATTTAACATATCAATAAGAATCACATGCATCTCAAGTATTTATTCATCATCAACAAGTATCATACTTATCATGGACGGATAATCATACACCACACACATAATAGATATCATGCATCTGGGCTACACTTCAACAATATGCAATACAACAACACAACATATTACAGTGCATATTTTCACCCGGAAACCCGTCCATAAACCATACATTTGAGATGCAAAGCCCCCTTACCTGGAATGACGTTCCAGAAGCCATTGGCCACTCGGCCCAGCCACAGCAGTACTTTGCTCGGCTTTCAACCATAGGAGAGCCAAACACAGCTTCCTTTGAAGCAGCTCTCCCACCAAGTCAGTGGAGAAGCTTCCAAGGCACCACAGACTTCACTCGGCCCAGTAGAAGTTCTAACGCTGCTCCACACTTGAACAGCAACCATCAAGCACGTCTCAAAGTTGTTCCTCACTCAAACAGCACCGAGAGCTAGTCCTCACCATCATAGAGGACAACCAAGCTTCCATGCACCATCCATGCCTTCTTCTTCACACAAACAGCACAGCCTCACACAGTGGATCATCTTCTACAACACCGAGGCACACACACCCACGCTGCAGCAGGCTCCCAAACTGAGTCCATCATATGAAGGAAGAAGAAGAGGAAGACGAAAAGGAAGTACCAGGGAACAGGAAAGGGACCTGAACCCAGCCTCCACACACAGCCATACACTGATTCCTCCACCACAACCACGTTGTTCCACTCGGTCCTATACGATGCGTGAGTGGAAGAAGAAGATGAAGGAGACGAAGGAGAAGAAGAGTCTCCAGAGAGTTTAGAGAGAAGGAAGAGTGTTTCTCTCTTCAAGACATGCAACCAACAAGGAAATGAATAATGTGAGAAGGGAAAACGTGGAAGTGAAGCTATATCACCTTACAGCCCCATCAGCGTCCCACTCTCATCATCTCAACATCCCATCCTCATTTAATGCAAGTCCATCAACATTTAATGTCATTCCCCCAGCAATGATTACCCACATCCAACGTGGACAAGGGAGAGGAAGGGAACCAAAACTCCTAAGGCACCACCTACCACCAGCATGCATAAAGAGAGAGAAAGGGAGAGAGAACCGGGCCCACTAAGCCACCAAGGCACATAGTTTATTCTTTCATTATTATTATTATTATTATTATTATTATTATTATTATTATTATTATTTAATCAATTTGCCTAATTGGCAATTAATCCTTAATTAACCATTAATCGGTAATTAATAAAAATCGGGATGTTACACACCCACTTTCCTTTCCATATTTACCTTCTTCAAAACTCGGCCTCCAAAATAGTAGGATTTACTTCACACCTACATCAAACTTAAAAATGGCAATGAGGAGGTGAGTAACATAATCCAAATGAATTAAAGTCATACATTATGATGATACCTTTTCACTTGCTTATGTATGATACAATTCATAAGAAACATCATAGTTTTATTCACATTTCATATCATTTCATAACAACATGTTACATACTCAAAGAAATACGTCCACAATACACATATTCAAATCATTGACCTTCTCAATAACATCATCATACATAAAATGTTAGTACCACATTACTTTCCTCTTTATCTCTCAATCATCCATCGCCACCACGGGCTTCCAACTAGGCATATCTCTAGCTATATACAAATGCTCTTAAAGCTAATGCATATACACAAAGGAATTATCATCAAATGCGGATCCGACTGTGGGAAACAATACCAAATCAATTGTGGGACAAGCATAGGTCTGCTACTATGTAACGACCCTCGTCAATTTTCTCATTTTTCACAATAGATTTTTCACTTTTAATAAAAATCCATCCAATCTCAATATAAAATAATAATTACTTTTATTAAATATATTCAAAATAATGAAATCATACTTAAAATAGGAATAACCGACTTAAACTGTTTGGAACAGAAACCATTAATAAAATAGAGTTATTCATAAACAGCGAAAGAAGGAAAACAGAGTTAGGGGTCAATCGCCTGAGCGAGCCCCTAATTCGCTTAAGCAAGTGCCGACTCGCTTGAGCGAGTGCTACACTTAAACTTGAGCGAACAACAGACCTACAAGGAGAGCCAACAAGTCAGATTTCACTTGGAAATAGGTGCACTCGGGTATCTCTTACTCGGACATGGCTTAACCTTCACTCAACAAAGGTTCCCTCGATTTAACATAACTCGGAAATCTCCCAATCCTTACTTTACTTGGAAAAAGGCTCTCTCGGGTATAACTCCCTCAAAAACCTTCTCACCTTCACTCGGAGTCACTCTAGTCTTAGTTCACTCAGAGTCGCTCTAATCTTTCTACTCGGAAGTGAGTTTCTCGGTTATTCTTCACTCAGAAAGAAATGAAGAATACTCACTTGAGAATAATTGGCACTAATTCAATCGGTCCTTGCTCAGATAAGAAGGAATCCACTCGGCTAACTTCACCCAGTAATCGACTCTGCTACAACAATGCAAAATTTATTCATAAACTAAACACCAATCATTTAACGTTAAGAATTTATTTCATCATACAGGCAACACTGTAACTTCAACACTCGGAAAACTCAAAAAATATATATATATTACATAATTCATTCAATTTCAATCGGTGCCTTGGCATCAGTCCTCCGCTTGGCGCACCTCCATGGCTCCGACCTCCTCCCTGCCACTGGTGACTAAAATTGAAAACCACAGCAAGGGTGAGTGTTTAGCATTATAATTAATCTAGAACGGAATAAAATATGAGTATAAACTCTATCCGGTTCTTTAGCTTCAGATTGTACATTACACTCGGCCATTTAACTCACACTCGGCATCACACTCACACTCGGCACTTTACTCCCATTCGGTATTATATCTTTTAACACTTGGCATTCTTGTAATTCACACTCAACAGCATAACAGTTCTCCTTCGACAATTTTAACAAGTAACTTCCACTCAACAAATATAACAATCTTCCATTCAGCAAATATAACAATCTTCCACTCGGAAAGTATATCAATCCCTCGGTAAAGATATGAAATTACACTCAGCAATTACATCAAATCGTTCAACAATGATTTAAATTTCCATTCAGCAATTATTTCAATTTTTATTCGGCAATTAAAACTAATTGCACTCATCAATACATTAAATCATTCTCAGCAAATATATCAAAATCTCATTCGGCAATTATAACAAATTAACACTTGTAATCATAACAATTCATGCTCAGCAATTATGATACTTCATACTCGGCAATTATATTCAACCTCATTCTGCAACTATAACAATTTACACTCGTCAAATACAACAGATTGGCCCTCGGTAATTACATCATACTCATCAATTTTCACTCAGATAATATGACATCTAACTCAGCAAGTACAATAATTCATACTCATCAAATATATCAAATTCTCATCTGGCAAAATCATCAATTGTCACAACTAACTCACATAAAATTGACGCCTAGTATCCGGATACTAAAGGATCGGCCTTCAGCTGGGGGTCCTACTTGACACCCCGTGAACCCTGCTTGGTTCACCGAGTCCTGCTTGCCTCCCCCTCAACCACTGGGTCATAGACCTTTGGGTAGCTCAACTGGGTCCTACTTGACCACTAAAGCCAGAAACGAGGGTAACATATACCGTCGGCCGTCCCATACCACATCATACACATTTTCATATTTTTCATCATAAGTGGCCATTAACATCACTCGGGTGACCTGCTTGTCAAACCCGACTCATTAACAACGTCACTCGGGAGACCTGCTTGTCAAACTCGACTCCATATTACCACAAAACACCGATTGTCACAACATCAAATATCTTAATTTCAATCGGATCAAGCCACACACACGATCAGAAACCGATCGGTGTCCACATACATGCATCCATACACATTCATATACACTCGTTCGGTATCATCTCAAATATCACAGCATCAATTATTTCTCAAGTCACATACACATGATCAGAAACTGATCGGTGTTCATATACATACATGCATACTCATACATTCACAACTATATTACAGCATCAACATCAAATATTTCTTAAGTTACTCACACACACGATCGGTGTGCATCTCCATACTTACATTCATACACATATCCATATAATTTTCACTCAGCATCATCTCTTACCCGGTTTAGTCATTCTAACAACTCGGACAACATCCTATTCTAATCCATTATAACCCGAACACCCCCTTACCTCTGTTCCGAGCTTCAACAGTTGCTGGGTGCATCGTTCCACCTCCGCTCCAGCACCAGCTCCCTTAATCGTTCCATCAGTGTTCGTTCCACCACCTATGGGTCTGGAACGGGAAACACATTAACGTCACACCACCATCCACCCATTAAAAGGGCCATTTCCAGGCTCACAGCCAAGAGGAGTGGAGATCAAAACAGTACTCCCACATGCATGACCATTTGGTCCAGAAAAGAAATGAAAGGGATGAGGTGACAATTTCAAACGGTTCAAAGGACTTACCTTGAAACCACTGTCATAGCTATGTAATTATCTCAAGGGTTGATGCAAAAAGGGACCTCCCTTCAAAGCTTTCAGCTCTCAACAATGGAGGAAGGAGAAGAAGAAGAAAAGAAACAGACGAAGAAGAAGAAGATTCTCGTGAGAAGATGAATAATTGAAGAAAGAGAAAGAAACCTTTCTTTAATACTCATGGCAACCGGTCACCTTCCCAACCAGTCACTTCCAACTGGTTACCTTCTCAGCCGGTCATTTTTCCATTTCCTTTACAATTTCTTTAATAATTTCAATTAAATCTCTCTTCTTCTAATCACACCTTTCATACTAAACCAATAATTCTTAAAAATATCCAATAAATTCCTAAAAACAATTATTAATATTTTCCACTTCACATAATTTTCTATAAATATCTGGGATGTTACATCCATCCCCTTAAAAAGGGATTTCGTCCCCGAAATCAACGCACCTATTGGAAAAGATTGGGGTACACCCATCTCATGTCCGATTCCCATTTCCCAAGTGTAGGCTACCCCATTCAAATTCTGCCACTTCACCTTTACTAATGGCACTCCCTTGTTTCTTAGTCGTTTGGTCTGATACTCCTCAATACCGATCGGTGTAACTTCCACCGTCAGGTCTTCCTTCAATTTAATAGAATCACTCGGCTGAAACCTTCAGGAATACTCAGTTACCCGTCTGAAACTCGAGTGGTCTATGCCGATTGTCATAGAAACTTTTCTATCGGTCTTGGACCTTCTTCATTTCCGACCACCATAGTCCTTTCTTACCCGGTAACACCAGAATGAATGCTCAAGGAAACCTTTTTGCATGCATCACCACTCGGCCTCAGAATCTCCGAATTCCATCGTTACCCTTGGTCAATCCCTTATCTTTACCTCGAGAATATCACTCGGATATTTACTCCTCTTAGGAACTATTCACTCGGAAAGTGTCGCACTCCAGTCGGAGATATCCTACTCGGGAATTTACTACTTAGAAATATATTGGCCCGAGTACTCATCCGAAATCAGCTTTTCTTCACCTAGAAGGTATTGTTTCAGACACGATTTACTCAGAAATTCTCCACTCAGTGTACCATAGGTAATCTCTTCTCCCCAGAATCTAGCAATAATTCATACCGACTACCACATTACAATATTTACTTTTCTATACTCATTATTCGTCAGTTACCAAATCTCAGTTCTACTTATTCTTCATCTCTAATCATTTACCGACTTCAGACATACGAATCATACATCTCTCTTCTCTAAATCCGATCACCCAAGATTGGCTAAAACACATTTGTCCCCTCGACTTCACACGACCTCAACCACTAGTGCAACAACTGAGGTGATCAGTCTTAGTAGTTCAACACTTCGTAGTTAAGCCGAGTGAAAGTCGGGTATACAGTCCAACTATCCATATCACCGATCGACATGCAAGTTTTTTGCATCATTATCCATTTACCTATGCCTATTGGCATCTTCATAATGAATTAATGTTAAAAGGAATCCACGGTGGCCAGCCTCTATGATTCCCATGTAACACTAATATCAATGCAAAGTCCAAACGACTCGGTAAAACTTCTCTTCATTCTTATTCAACTACTTTTAAATCACTTCGTCTCATGTCCTTCATTCACTACTTCTCCTTATCATGTACACCATAGTCCAATATATATACCTCACTCGACCATCATTCACACAATTCATTCTCTTAATTATTCTGAGTAAATTCTCACTTCATCAATTATCTCACTAAAAATTATTACTAACTACCTTCGACTATTACCTTCAACTTATTCGGCATTATTGCATCATCTATTACTCGTCCATTCCCTTTTCGATTTATTTTATAATCCCTTCTATTTATTTATACCACTGATGTTCCCATATCTCTGGTTGCTCGTCTTTACAAGCATATCATCACTTGCTTCTTAAACTCGATACAGAACAGTTTGCTGCAATAGTTTCATTCCTTTTCTTAAAGAATTTTCATACTATCCATCAAGTACGCTCAACACCTGAATGAACAACTAATATCACTCGTCATTCTGACTCGGTAGAAATGTATAGGGAATTCATCCTTCCTAAGAATAATCATGTTAGAGTATTCATCCATTTATTTCATTCTATGAAATGTCAAACTCCATTATTCCAATAAACTCATAGCTATCAACGCATTTACTATTCCCATTTCATCACAGGATTTATCCTCCTCTCAGAAAATTAGTACCCAAGTCCTAAAAGTGTTGGCTCGGTTACCAGGCCACTTGGTTGCTGCCTCTGTGGGCAATCGGGCCTAAGGCGTCCTGGTTGTCCACATTGGAAACAAACGATTTGTCCAGTCGGACAGTGTTTCACAATATGGCCCAGCCACATCCATAGCACGTTCGGCTACTCGACTGACTACCAAATCCGCCTGTAGAAATCCGGCCAGAAGATAAAGAAGACGTAGCGGAGGACTTACCGCCTCGAAAGAACCGATCCATTTTCTTGAAACTGGATCCTTTCGCCTTCACGACCTTTTATCTTTCGACTGGAGGGTCCTCTGTAATAGTACTCCTACAGTCAGCATATCCTTGTCCACCAGAATCGGATAATCTGAATCTTAGTCGGCATAATCACACTGCGAATTCTAATTCACAATCCCGCTTCATACTTGGCACACTCACTACTCTCGGTTCTTTTCAGTGAGAAAGAGTGACAGAAGTCACAACTCATCAAACTTAATAGTGTGTGTGAACACCTCTTTTTGTCCGGCCAATTGGTACAGTTCCATCCTTTGAGCACTCTTTTATGCGCATGGTTCATTTGAAAATTCATAACTCCTTCATACGATCTTTGATTCGCGCAAACCCGGTCTCTAAATTTTCGTAACAAAATTGTCTACGACTTTTGTGAAGACCTTGAAGGCTGAATCCTTACCAATTGGTACAGTTTTAATAATCTTCCTGGACTTGCTCCAGTTTTAATGATCTCTGCACATCTTTAAGAAAAAATTCATATCTCCCTCATATGATACTGAAATGACCCTATTCTTTTTTCTATGGCTCCATATCAAAGGGATCTACAAACTTCATGAAGGCCACAAAAGCTAATTCTCCACCCATTTTGCCCAGTGAATTTATTTTGCTTGCAAATGTATTTCCGTCACACTCTGGAGCAGTTTTCATAGATGGGCCATATCTCCCTCGTTTCTTGATGAAAATTTTTGTGCCATATATCAAATTAAAGATAAGAGAAAGATCTACAAACTTCATGAAGGGCACAAAAGCTAATTCTCTACCCATTTTGCCCAGTGAATTTATTTTACATGCAAAGGTATTTTCGTCAGAGTCTGGAGCAGTTTTCGTAGATGAGTCATATCTCCCTCATTTCTTGATGAAAATTTTTGTGCCATATATCAAATTAAAGCTAAGAGAAAGATCTACAACTTTAATGTTGGACTCTTTTTCAAATTTGGCACGCATCAGCCCTCAAATGCACGAGCAAGTTTGTGATGGTGGGCAAGGCACTAAAGATCATAATGGAGCACTAAGGATCATAATGGAGCACTAAAGCATCATAATGGGGCACTAAAGATCATAATGGAGCACTTAAGTTGATAATGGAGCACCATGGACTTGTTAATTGGAGAGTGCACCTTCCATTACAAATTTTTTATGGCAATGGCTGCTTTTGCATTCCTATAAATAGGCACCATGAGCATTCATTCAAGGGGGATTCTTCATTGAAGGCAATCAAGTCTTGGGAAGCCATTCGTTTCTCCTCTTCTTCTTCTCTGTTGCATTTGTTCTTCCAGCAAGTTTTTTTTCATTTCCGGCAAGTTTCTTTTCATTTCCAAGTTTTTCCATTTCCGGGTTAGTTTCTTTTCCAGATTATTATGTTCTTTTCGTTTCTTTACTTTTCTTTGTAGTTGTTATTATGTAGTTTCATTTCTTCTTCCAGCAAGTTTCTTTTCATTCCCAAGTTTTTTTTATTTCCAGGTTATTTTTAATAAAGTATGCTATTATTAATAAAATAATAAAAAATAAAAAAATAAAAAAATAAAAATAAAAATAATAAGTAATAAGTTTTGCATATGTTTTATTTTCTAGCCTAAAAATTTCCATTTTTTAACCGTGTCGTACGGGAACACTTCCGTCTACACAATCTCCTTAGGATCCGTACACGTGCGAAGAACTTCGTCTTGTATGAGTTCCCCATCTCAATGACTTCCATCATCATGTTCCGAGTCAAAATTTTTCCTCAGAACTACGTAACCCTGATTTCTTGATAATTCAAGAATACGTAGGAGCAGGACTTTAACTCCTGTCGGGCCCATCTTTCTTATTTCCTTTTACTGATTTATTTCCTTGCTTTTTGCGTTTCTTTCGTGATGTTACTTTTTGTCGTTTCCGTGAAAATCAATTTAGACGTGACGTCTTGTTGATTTCCCCCTAGTTTTTGTTCAAACCTTGCTACAATTCATAGGGAAGGGATACTTAGGACAAGACGTCCCGCTTATCTCTTTCCTATCCCTATCCTTTTTACCCAAGGATGTTTAATTTAGACATGACGTCTTATTGGCATTCTCTCACCCTCTCTGTCTCATATCGAAGTCGAGCTTAATTCGGACGAAACGTCCCATTGACCTCGCTTCAACATTCTATGTCTGTACAGTTCTCTACTCCATTCTATCATTTTCAAAATAAAAGTAAAAGGGAAGAAACCATGTTTTATTTAAGGCTATTTATATTGTGCTTTCAATCTTGGTACTGTCTTTGACAGGCGATGTAGGGTGCTAATACCTTCCCTACTCGTAATTGACTCCCGAACTTGAATCTCAACTTTTAACCAGTGCTTTACTGAATTCAGTTTTTTCCCAATGTTTTTCCTATGAATAAAAACGTTGGTGGCGACTCCCTGTTTCATTCCACCCCTTTTCTCTCTCTCTCGCCGCGCCGTCGCGATCCAGGTTGCAACAGATGGCGACTCCGCTGGGGACACTTAAGAGAGTCAGGCTAGTTTGATTGAAAGCACATGTTCTTTTATATAGCCTTTGTTAGCTTGGATTTCTTCCCCCTTGTTTTATTTTCTGTTAAATGTTGTGGAAGTTTGTTCTTGTTTTAATTGTATCTTGTTATTTGTTACATTATCTATGTTTGCATGGTTGTTGAACCCTAGGGTAGAGGACCATGTTACTTTCCTGTAATTATTGAACCCTAGGGTAGACCACTTTGTATATTTGTTCTGTGTTTGTTCTTTGTGCAGAATGAAGTAAGGTAAAAAGTATTGAATGCCCTTTCACACACTACACTCACAAATTACTCGCACACACTTATGAGTGGCGCCCTATACCCGGGCCCCAAATGAAGCTTAAGTTAGGAGAGGTTGGTAACGGAATCGTATGGGATGTACTTCCTATCCGGTGTTCGTGAGAACCTCAACCAGAGTTCGACCTCTCATGATATACGCACCTAGTGGTTCCCCACTGTTGCGTCCCTGTCATGGGTAGGATCTTGGCTCTGGTGACCTTCTAGAAGTCTAGAATGAGCCACCTGGTGTGAAGAGCCACTTTTAGACAAACCATAGGGCCTAGAGAAAACTTTCAACAAAACCCAACCTAGGCCACAAAAGGGCAAACTTTACTTTACCTTATGTCATTTTTGCTTTCCCCTTTTATCCAAGAAAATGAATTATCTACCACCCGCAGATTTACTGAGTTATTGAAATAATGACTCGTTTTGAAACACACAGTATTCTTCGGGTGAATAGATAGTCCTCCTTTGGTCATGTACCCTTTGAGTATCTATGGAAATTGACATGGGATTGAACTTAAAGAAATAAGGGCTGTAATTGCCCGAAGAAGATGTCTGAGCTAGAGGCTCCCGCCGCAGGATAAAAGATTTCTTCTGTCTTCACAAATATCCCATATTAATTTCTATGATTACCATACCTAGTACTTTTGAATGATAAGTTCTAAGGAATGGTCAAAGGATACTCGCCAAAGTCTGTGATTGTTTCCCACAACATTTTCCTTCTTTTTATTTCTGCCTAACATTTATTTCTTCTTTTTTTAAAAAAAAAAAAAGACACCAACGTCACGGGTAGGCATCCTTACCAGACCCGGCTCCAAAAGAAACTCATGGCTGAGGCAGAAACTGTTGAAGGAAACTTTAGAACCAAGTTCGATCAGCTGAAAGAGCGAGTCGCGGAGTTAACTAAACTCTTAGAAAAGAAACTTACCGAAGGAGGCTCCTCTGCAGGTGTTGAGGATGCCCAACAGCAGCCTGCCACCGCGCCACCTCCCCTTGATTCTGACCCAGCAAGAACCCAACTCCCTAACACAACGACACCCCCTCTCACCATTCATGTCGGGAGACCTAACCCTGCCATTGAGACCCAGCTACCTTACGGCCAGTCTTACGCACAACATACATTTGTCGGTCTAGACGGCAACCCAGTACCTTTTCCACTTTATGGCCTACCCCCAGGGTACTATCCCCCGCTCGCTAACCAACAAGACGCCCACAACCAGCAAGCGGTAAATCCTCATGCTTCATACCCCACACAACCAAATATGCCACCACTCCACCAAACCCAAAACACGCAAGCCCATGACCCAAAAACCTACCAAACCCAAAACACGCAAGCCCATGACCCACAAACTTACCAAACCCAAAACACACAAGCCCCGATGGCCCAGCCAACCTACAACGCCCAAGCCCAAAATACACAAGCCCAGATAACCCAGCCGACTTATACTATGGCCCATCCTTAAGGTCCCTCACCAAATACAGGCCTAGTAAACCAGTCCCATGTGTTGCCTCTGTTCAACCAGTCATTCGGCTATCCGTATGGAAACGGAACCCCCTATGGGACCAACCTCCAAGATACAACCCGCGCGGTCGCGGCTCCTCGGAGGGAAAGGATAGAGATCTTAGAAGAGCGTTTAAGAATGATGGAAGGCGCCGGAGGTTTTGGACTAATAGATGCTTCGGAGCTATGTTTAGTCACAGATGTTATCCTCCCGCCTAAATTCAAGATGCCAGACTTTGACAAGTATCGGGGAATGACTTGTCCTAAGAATCATCTCACAATGTATTGTCGAAAGATGGCATCTTACTCTTCTAATGACCAACTGTTGATCCACTGCTTCCAAGATAGTCTAGCAGGAGCTGCTCTTACATGGTATGCTCACCTTGATCGGAACCGTATCCGTTGTTGGAAAGACCTGGCAGATGCCTTCCTTAGACAATACAGGTATAACATGGATATGGCACCCAACAGGGTTCATTTACAAAATATGGTGAAGAGGGACAGTGAAACATTCAAGGAGTATGCCCAACGATGGAGAGAAATAGCGGCGCAAGTGGATCCCCCATTGTTGGAAAAAGAAATAGTCGCAATGTTTATCGACACACTCCCATCACCTTTCTACGGCAAGATGATTGGTAGTGTTTCAGCCAAATTCTCCAACATTATGACTATTGGGGAAAGAGTGGAGAGTGGAATACGAACGGGTAAGATCACTCAAGGCTCATCTGGGGCAAACATGACGAGGAAGCCGGCACCTGGGAGAAGGGACGGAGAAACTAATTCCATCTCTTCTAATCAAAAGACGGCTCCGCCAAGACCATTCACTCCTACCATGATTCAAGCTCCCAATCCTTATATGGCCGCAGCCACTTATGCCCCGACAGCTCATACTCCTCACTTCCGCCCACCCATGGTAAGAGCTCCAATGCCATAACCCATGCTATACCATCACCCGCAGCAAGTAGCTCAACCACCCAACCATAATCAGAACCCAAGGAATCCCAACAATGAGCGCACCCCGGTGCAGTTCGATCCAATTCCCATAACATATTCCGAACTTTTTCCAATCCTCGTTCAGGAAGGTCTGTTGGTTTCATGCCCCATGAAGCCATTGCAACCTCCTTATCCAAGGGGATATGACCCAGACGCTCATTGTGATTACCACGCTGGGGCACCGGGGCATTCCACAGAAAATTGCATGGCTCTGAAATATAAAGTGAGAGATTTGATCAAAGCCGAATGGATCGATTTTAAAGAAGGAAGCCCTAACGTGGTCAAGAATCCCCTGCCTAATCATGGAAGCTCAGAAGTTAATGCCGTGGTGGTTGATAGTTTTGATAACAATGTTGATTTGGTGACCGCTTACCTGCCGGGCCGAGAGCTCAGTAACTGGGAAGCTGTCGAACTCCCTACGATTTTAAATGATTCACCAAAGTAATTTGTCATTGCCTTAAAAGTCTTGTTTATCCCTCTGCTATGCCTAAGGCTTTGGGACTTTCCATGTAATAAAGGCGAAAAAACTTGTTTTACCAGTCAATCAATAAATGCGTATCGAAATTCTAAAAAAATATTTTTCATCCCTTTATCCTTGCATTGATTCATTTTCTTTACTTGCTTATTCCTCTTTTTCTTTCCTTTTTATTTTTTGCCATAACGCACTAAATTGCAGACCCAAAAATGATCCTCTTGAGACTAATGAAATCACAATCCTATTTTACGACCTCAACTACCCGGTCGATTGTGCTGACAAAGAAGCTAGGAAAGCTTGTGAGTCACCACACAAGTTAACCAGATTGTTAGAACAAGAGGTTAAGGAATACCCCTGAGTCAAGAATGACTGAAGGAATCACGGGGCAATATATCAGAAGACATTAGTAATATTGTTTCAGGGCGTGGAAATAATCTATGTGAATGATAACATTGCCAAGTCCTAAATTGGACAAGTGGTAGGCCAGTCAACTAAGAAAACCACAACAGTTACCAGCATAAATAGGGGAAAATTGCTAATGCCTTAAATGCAGATACAGTCAAGGGAGACTTGGCCAAAAATTCAAAAAAAAAATGAAAAATGAAAAAATGAAAAGTAGAAGTCAAGCTTGAAGTCCAATGCACATACCAAGCAGGGAAAGCTGGTTACGTCCAGATCCGTGAGCAAGCTGTCATTTTCTGTATAAGGGGAACAAATGTCGTCAGGCCAAGAACTCGTATTCTTGTCATCATCAACACCTCAACCCTAAGGAATGCGCCATTCCTCATACCTATGTAGCCAAGGAAATAGTCTGTCAGATTGAGTCGTTGCGTCATTAAGGGGATTAAAAAAAACAAAGAAAAAAAACACAAAAGCAAAAAAAAGAGGGCAAACAAAAGAAATGGAAAATGAAAAAAAAAAAGAAAAAACAAAAGGCCAGAATGATGATTCAAGAGTAATTCCCTCTCATTGGTGCCAAAAGACTCACCAATATTTCCTTGGGTACATGGCATAGGAGTGGAGTCTCCTATTTGAAGTGACATCAGTTTCCCAAAGGATCAAACTAAATTTGGAAAAGAATAGGCAGACTCAACTGGAGTGTGATCAGTTTTAACTTTTTACTGTAAAGGATGCAACCTAAAAATGAACAAGAACACATTATAAAGAAAGAAAAGAGCTCGCTAGGCTGAAAACCTGAAAGGGCAGCCTAGGCAAAAGTTAGAGCAACCTGGTGAGTTGAAAACCTGAAAAGGCAGCTCAGGTAAAAATTAGGGTCAAGATTTCGGCAGAGTAACTAAGGTTTCCAATGCAAAACATGCAAACTGAGGCATGTGGACCATGGTTAAACTACCCTCTCAAAGGCAGAGTTGAACGATGTACTTGAGGTCGTGACGTGAGATTAAGGTTCTCACTAGTCTCAGGAACTCACTGGAGGATCCTCGAACCTTCCCTGTTTCTCCTGGCCTTGACCTGTCCTATGTAACTTCATTCCATCCCATCTATTTTCCCCATTGTCCATTCTCTGTATTCTGTTTGTCATACATGAATAAAATTTATCCTTTTTCGATACGTGTTATGAATTGCATTAATCTGATAAAACATTGTGTTTTTATAAAAAATAAAATAAAAGAATGGTGAACATTTAAAGTCGTAAGGGGAAAGACGCTCCCACTACTTGACCTCGACAATCATCACAAAGACTCAGCCAGGCATGCGCTTCAAAGCTATGATCGCCTCTTGCATTCTCCTCTGTCCATGAGTTATCCTAAGGGTCGCGGTTTCACAGGACCTACCCAGTTTTTGAACTTATCTTTGCACTACTTACCATTTTTTATGCAGGTTATCTCACAGACGGTCATGCCAGGCATTAACACCTCAATCAAGTCCTTCAAGTCCCCTCCTCGAATCGCCTCAGAACTCCTTCCCTAAATCGCCAAAGTTGGCACCTTTTAGTGTTTTCTTCTTCCATCGCCTAAGCAGACATCTTTAAAATCTCTCGCTCAACTCCAAAGTCAGCATCTCTCAAATTCTCATCCCCCTAGTGGAACCTTCCTCGCCAAAGTTGGCACTTCTCGGAACTCCATCCTTAGGTCGCCAAAGTTGGCACTTCTCAAAGTCTCCTCTTCAATCTCCAAAGCAAACACCGTTCTAAGCCTCTTCCGCCAAAGTTGGCAATCTTCAAAGTCTCCCACTCAACTCCAAAATCAGCACCTCTCAAATTCTCATCCCCAGTGAAATCAATCGCCAAAGCTGGCACTTATCAAGATCTCTTCCCCAATGAATCCCAAACTTTCCATTCTCAATCAAGAGGCAGTACCCGAATCACTAAATTCTTCCCCAGTAGAACTACACTTCCCAGACAAATTAAATTGGGGCATCACCCTAGATTCCCCCAAAGCCCTTTAGATCATGTCAAACTGGGGCATCTCCCCCAGGATGTTATTTTTTGTCAACCTAAGAGCAATACCCCACGCTCCCGGGAAGTTTAAGCCGGGACATCACTCGGGTCTCTCTCTGTCAAAAGGGAACGTACCCCAAGCTTCTTCAACCGCCCTAACTGGGGCATCACCCCATATCCTTCTCCCAGCCTTGAGGTGGTACCCCTAAATCTTCTAATCTTTCCAAAATTGAGGTATCACCCCAAATCTTTCCTCCGTTCGAGGGGCAGTATCCCTAGCTCTTTCAGCTAGATTTTCCCCCATTTCTCTTCCTACCAATCAAGGAGTAGTTCCCTGAATCATCCAAGACAGCTTGAACTGGATCATCCCCAGATTTCTTTCCTTTAGTAAGCCCACCATACATCCCCAGTGGACCCCAGATTTTTCCTTCCAGTCAAGAAGCAGTTCCCTGAGATCCTTTCAATCTTCCTAACTGGGGCATCTCCCCCAGATTTCTTCTATTTTAGTCAAGGGGCAATTCCCTAAGATTCCTTCAAATCATCTCCAACTGGGGCACCCCAGGTTCACCCTCTTTCAGTCAAAGAGTAATTCCCCAAGAACCTTCAGTCATGTCAAACTGGGGCATCACCCCGAGCCTTTAAGTCCAGTAAGTTAATTTGGAAGAGACGTCCTGTTAACTCCCCCAACCTTCACATTTCCTACCAACAGTGAGTTAATTTGGACGAGACGTCCTGTTAGCTCCCCCAATCTCTGTATTTTCTGTCGACCGAGGGTCAACCCCACCCTTTACCTTCTTGTCGCCGATCAAATGGCACCTTTTACCTTTCCAGCTGCCTATCAAGGCATCCTTTACTTTCCAGCCGCCTATCAAGGCATCCTTTATTTTCCAGCCGCCTATCAAGGCATCCTTTACTTTCCAGCCGCCGATCAAATGGCACCTTTTACCTTTCCAGCTGCCTATCAAGGCATCCTTTACTTTCCAGCCGCCTATCAAGGCATCTTTTATTTTCCAGCCGCCTATCAAGGCATCTTTTACTTTCCAGCCGCCTATCAAGGCATCCTTTACTTTCCAGCCGCCTATCAAGGCATCCTTTATTTTCCAGCCGCCTATCAAGGCATCCTTTACTTTCCAGCCGCCTATCAAGGCATCCTTTATTTTCCAGCTGCCTATCAAGGCATCCTTTACTTTCCAGCCGCCTATCAAGGCATCCTTTACTTTCCAGCCGCCTATCAAGGCATCCTTTATTTTCCAGCCGCCTATCAAGGCATCCTTTACTTTCCAGCCGCCTATCAAGGCATCCTTTACTTTCCAGCTGCCTATCAAGGCATCCTTTACTTTCCAGCCGCCTATCAAGGCATCCTTTATTTTCCAGCCGCCTATCAAGGCGTCCTTTTCCAGCCGCCTATCAAGGCATCCTTTACTTTCCAGCCGCCTATCAAGGCATCCTTTATTTTCCAGCCGCCTATCAAGGCATCCTTTATTTTCCAGCCGCCTATCAAGGCATCCTTTATTTTCCAACCGCCTATCAAGGCATCCTTTATTTTCCAGCCGCCTATCAAGGCATCCTTTTCCAGCCGCCTATCAAGGCATCCTTTATTTTCCAGCCACCTATCAAGGCATCCTTTATTTTCTAGCCGCCTATCAAGGCGTCCTTTTCCAGCCGCCTATCAAGGCATCCTTTACTTTCCAGCCGCCTATCAAGGCATCCTTTACTTTCCAGCCGCCTATCAAGGCATCCTTTATTTTCCAGTCGCCTATCAAGGTGTCCTTTACTTTCCGTTCACCTATGCAGGCACCCTTTACCTTCTAGTCTACCAGGGGTCAATCCCGATCTTCCCACTGAAAGAATTTTTCCCGGTCAATCCAGAGTTCAAAAAAAAAAATAAAAAAAAAAACAAAGAAAAAAGAGAGGAGAAAAGAAGAGAAACAGAAGTAGAGAATGCTCATTTTTTTTAAGAAAAAGGTCACACTAACTCGCGATTGCCCACACCATCAGTTGCCATACCGATCAAGAGGTCCCACTTGGCCCCCTACATCGGTGTTCATATCTTTACTTCCTTTTCACTTCAAAAACACAGAAGCTTCGTGTCTCTTTTGTGAAAAAGAAGTAAAGAGGGGCATCTGTGAACACCTCTTTTTGTCCGGCCAATTGGTACAGTTCCATCCTTTGAGCACTCTTTTATGCGCATGGTTCATTTGAAAATTCATAACTCCTTCATACGATCTTTGATTCGTGCAAACCCGGTCTCTAAATTTTCGTAACAAAATTGTCTACGACTTTTGTGAAGACCTTGAAGGCTGAATCCTTACCAATTGGTACAGTTTTAATAATCTTCCTGGACTTGCTCCAGTTTCATGACTGCTCTGCACATCTTTAAGAAAAAATTCATATCTCCCTCATATGATACTGAAATGACCCCATTCTTTTTTCTATGGCTCCATATCAAAGAGATCTACAAACTTCATGAAGGCCACAAAAGCTAATTCTCCACCCATTTTGCCCAGTGAATTTATTTTTCTTGCAAATGTATTTCCGTCACACTCTGGAGCAGTTTTCATAGATGGGCCATATCTCCCTCGTTTCTTGATGAAAATTTTTGTGCCATATATCAAATTAAAGCTAAGAGAAAGATCTACAAACTTCATGAAGGGCACAAAAGCTAATTCTCTACCCATTTTGCCCAGTGAATTTATTTTACATGCAAAGGTATTTTCGTCAGAGTCTGGAGCAGTTTTCGTAGATGAGTCATATCTCCCTCATTTCTTGATGAAAATTTTTGTGCCATATATCAAATTAAAGCTAAGAGAAAGATCTACAACTTTAATGTTGGACTCTTTTTCAAATTTGGCACGCATCAGCCCTCAAATGCACGAGCAAGTTTGTGATGGTGGGCAAGGCACTAAAGATCATAATGGAGCACTAAGGATCATAATGGAGCACTAAAGCATCATAATAGGGCACTAAAGATCATAATGGAGCACTTAAGTTGATAATGGAGCACCATGGACTTGTTAATTGGAGAGTGCACCTTCCATTACAAATTTTTTATGGCAATGGCTGCTTTTGCATTCCTATAAATAGGCACCATGAGCATTCATTCAAGGGGGATTCTTCATTGAAGGCAATCAAGTCTTGGGAAGCCATTCGTTTCTCCTCTTCTTCTTCTCTGTTGCATTTGTTCTTCCAGCAAGTTTTTTTTTATTTCCGGCAAGTTTCTTTTCATTTCCAAGTTTTTCCATTTCCGGGTTAGTTTCTTTTCCAGATTATTATGTTCTTTTCTTTTCTTTACTTTTCTTTGTAGTTGTTATTATGTAGTTTCATTTCTTCTTCCAGCAAGTTTCTTTTCATTCCCAAGTTTTTTTTATTTCCAGGTTATTTTTAATAAAGTATGCTATTATTAATAAAATAATAAAAAATAAAAAAATAAAATAATAAAAATAAAAATAATAAGTAATAAGTTTTGCATATGTTTTATTTTCTAGCCTAAAAATTTCCATTTTTTAACCGTGTCGTACGGGAACACTTCCGTCTACACAATCTCCTTAGGATCCGTACACGTGCGAAGAACTTCATCTTGTATGAGTTCCCCATCTCAATGACTTCCATCATCATGTTCCGAGTCAAAATTTTTCCTCAGAACTACGTAACCCTGATTTCTTGATAATTCAAGAATACGTAGGAGCAGGACTTTAACTCCTGTCGGGCCCATCTTTCTTATTTCCTTTTACTGATTTATTTCCTTGCTTTTTGTGTTTCTTTCGTGATATTACTTTTTGTCGTTTCCGTGAAAATCAATTTAGACGTGACGTCTTGTTGATTTCCCCCTAGTTTTTGTTCAAACTTTGCTACAATTCATAGGGAAGGGATACTTAGGACAAGACGTCCCGCTTATCTCTTTCCTATCCCTATCCTTTTTACCCAAGGATGTTTAATTTAGACGTGACGTCTTATTGGCATTCTCTCACCCTCTCTGTCTCATATCGAAGTCGAGCTTAATTCGGACGAAACGTCCCATTGACCTCGCTTCAACATTCTATGTCTGTACAGTTCTCTACTCCATTCTATCATTTTCAAAATAAAAGTAAAAGGGAAGAAACCATGTTTTATTTAAGGCTATTTATATTGTGCTTTCAATCTTGGTACTGTCTTTGACAGGCGATGTAGGGTGCTAATACCTTCCCTACTCGTAATTGACTCCCGAACTTGAATCTCAACTTTTAACCAGTGCTTTACTGAATTCAGTTTTTTCCCAATGTTTTTCCTATGAATAAAAACGTTGGTGGCGACTCCCTGTTTCATTCCACCCCTTTTCTCTCTCTCGCCGCGCCGTCGCGATCTAGGTTGCGACAGTGTGCTCGGCCATTGACACTCGGCCTTGTCCCAACCTCAAGTTCCATTTTCTTTCAAATTTTCTAATTATCCGAGAAGTACTTGACAAGAAACCACTCTCGGAAATTCGCCCACACTAGCGACTCACTCGTCGTCTTCATCGGTACCGTAGTCCGAGACCACCATATTCTAGCCTCTCCTTCAAATGATAAGTCGTAAACTGCACTTTATGCTCTTCCGAGCACTCGGAATACCCAAAAGCTTATTCGATTTTCCTTATCCGAATGTACACCCCACCATAGTCATGCCCTTCTTTATAAGCAGGGGGAATTCCTTTTCAGGAATTCATCAAGAGTGGGACCTGATTCAGTCCTACTCATCAATTTGGAAAATTCCGAGAAGAAGCCATCTCCTTTATCAAAACTAGTTTTCCAGCAATAAAATAATTCTATAATGAATAAACACTTCACCATTAGTAACCAATACTCTACCAGGGAGTCGGATAATTACCTCGCATAAAACACAACGCCACTGGAGTGCCAAGGGAGTGATGCCAAGCTGCATAAATGACCAGAAATACAATGCAATAAAATGCAAAACACAATCACTCGGTTCACACATCCACTCGGCTCTAGAAAGAACCGCTCTGATACCAAATGTAACGACCCTCGTCAATTTTCTCATTTTTCACAATAGATTTTTCACTTTTAATAAAAATCCATCCAATCTCAATATAAAATAATAATTACTTTTATTAAATATATTCAAAATAATGAAATCATACTTAAAATAGGAATAACCGACTTAAACTGTTTGGAACAGAAACCATTAATAAAATAGAGTTATTCATAAACAGCGAAAGAAGGAAAACAGAGTCAGGGGTCAATCGCCTGAGCGAGCCCCTGATACGCTTAAGCGAGTGCCGACTCGCTTGACCGAGTGCTACACTTAAACTTGAGCGAACAACAGACCTACAAGGAGAGCCAACAAGTCGGATTTCACTTGGAAATAGGTGCACTCGGGTATCTCTTACTCGGACATGGCTTAACCTTCACTCAACAAAGGTTCCCTCGATTTAACATCACTCGGAAATCACCCAATCCTTACTTTACTCGAAAAAAGGATCTCTCGGGTATAACTCCCTCAGAAACCTTCTCACCTTCACTCAGAGTCACTCTAGTCTTAGTTCACTCGGAGTCGCTCTAATCTTTCTACTCGGAAGTGAGTTTCTCGGTTATTCTTCACTCAGAAAGAAATGAAGAATACTCACTTGAGCATAATGGGCACCAATTCAATCGGTCCTTGCTCGGATAAGAAGGAATCCACTCGGCTAACTTCACCCAGTAATCGACTCTGCTACAACAATGCAAAATTTATTCATAAACTAAACACCAATCATTTAATGTTAAGAATTTATTTCATCATACAGGTAACACTATAACTTCAACACTCAGAAAACTCAATATATATATTACATAATTCATTCAATTTTAATCGGTGCCTTGGCATCAGTCCTCCGCTTGGCGCACTTCCATGGCTCCGACTTCCTCCCTGGCACTGGTGACTAAAATTGAAAACCGCAGCAAGGGTGAGTGTTTAGCATTATAATTAATCTAGAATGGAATAAAATATGAGTATAAACTCTATCCGATTCTTTAGCTTCAGATTGTACATTACACTCGGCCATTTAACTCACACTCGGCATCACACTCACACTCGGCACTTTACTCCCATTTGGTATTATATCTTTTAACACTCGACATTCTTGTAATTCACACTCAACAGTATAACAGTTCTCCTTCGACAATTTTAACAAGTAACTTCCATTCAACAAATATAACAATCTTCCATTCAGCAAATATAACAATCTTCCACTCGGAAAGTATATCAATCCCTCGGCAAAGATATGAAATTACACTCAACAATTACATCAAATCGTTCAACAATGATTTAAACTTCCATTCAGCAATTATTTCAATTTTCATTCGGCAATTAAAACCAATTACACTCATCAATACATCAAATCATTCTCAGCAAATATATCAAAATCTCATTCGGCAATTATAACAAATTAACACTCGATAATCATAACAATTCATGCTCAGCAATTATAATACTTCATACTCGGCAATTATATTCAACCTCATTCAGCAACTATAACAATTTAGACTCGTCAAATACAACAGATTGGCGCTCGGTAATTACATCATACTCATCAATTTTCACTCAGATAATATGACATCTTACTCAGCAAGTACAATAATTCATACTCATCAAATATATCAAATTCTCATTCGGCAAAATCATCAATTGTCACAACTGACTCACATAAAATCGACGCCTAGTATCCGGATACTAAAGGATCGGCCTTCAGCTGGGGGTCCTACTTGACACCCCGTGAACCCTGCTTGGTTCACCGAGTCCTGCTTGCCTCCCCCTCAACCACTGGGTCATAGACCTCTGGGTAGCTCAACTGGGTCCTGCTTGACCACTGAAGCCAGAAACAAGGGTAACATATACCGTCGGCCGTCCCATACCACATCATACACATTTTCATATTTTTCATCATAAGTGGCCATTAACATCACTCGGGTGACCTGCTTGTCAAACCCGACTCATTAACAACGTCACTTGGGAGACCTGCTTGTCAAACTCGACTCCATATTACCACAAAACACTGATTGTCACAACATCAAATATCTTAATTTCAATCGGATCAAGCCACACACACGATCAGAAACCGATCGGTGTCCACATACATGCATCCATACACATTCATATACACTCGTTCGGTATTATCTCAAATATCACAGTATCAATTATTTCTCAAGTCACATACACATGATCAAAAATTGATCGGTGTTCACATACATACATGCATACTCATACATTCACAACTATATTACAACATCAACATCAAATATTTCTTAAGTTACTCACACACACACGATCGATGTGCATCTCTATACTTACATTCATACACATATCCATATAATTTTCACTCAGCATCATCTCTTACCCGGTTTAGTCATTCTAACAACTCGGACAACATCCTATTCTAATCCATTATAACCCGAACACCCCCTTACCTTTGTTCCGAGCTTCAACAGTTGCTGGGTGCACCGTTCCACCTCCGCTCCAGCACCAGCTCCCTTAATCGTTCCATCAGTGTTCGTTCCACCACCTATGGGTCTGGAACGAGAAACACATTAATGTCACACCACCATCCACCGAGTAAAAGGGCCATTTCCAGGCTCACATCCAAGAGGAGTGGAGATCAGAACAGTACCCCCACATGCATGACCATTTGGTCCAGAAAAGAAATGAAAGGGATGAGGTGACAATTTCAAACGGTTCAAAGGACTTACCTTAAAACCACTGTCATAGATATGTAATTATCTCAAGGGTTGATGCAAAAAGGGACCTCCCTTCAAAGCTTTCAGCTCTCAACAATGGAGGAAAGAGAAGAAGAAGAAAAGAAACAGACGAAGAAGAAGATTCTCGTGAGAAGATGAATAAATGAAGAAAGAGAAAGAAACCTTTCTTTAATACTCATGGCAACTGGTCACCTGCCCAACCGGTCACTTCCAACCGGTTACCTTCTCAGCCGGTCATTTTTCCATTTTCTTTACAATTTCTTTAATAATTTTAATTAAACCTCTCTTCTTCTAATCACACCTTTCATACTAAACTAATAATTCTTAAAAATATCCAATAAATTCCTAAAAACAATTATTAATATTTTCCACTTCACATAATTTTCTATAAATATCCGGGATGTTACATATTATGCCCCTACTACATTAGTAAAATATGTACACTTATATCTCAATTCATGCATATTCAACAACATATTTTACTGGTACCAAGCTATTCTCGCCCATCTGTAGCACTAGTCACCCCATGACTTACGGATCAACATCGTGGCCTCACTTGCCACAAGTGCTACGTGCCCCTCCTGAACACACATCGAGAGAGTCGTGCCCCTTCGGACACCGAGGTAACTCGCTCACCATAGAGCCGCCCACCCACTGGGTCCGCCACATAGGGTGCCTCGTTACCAAACTATGGATAGCTTTGTGATTCCCAAAATCACTAGGGAAAATACAATGATATACCCGTGCACCGGGTCGCCCTCCTACTAGGCCCTTCTAGTGAAACCCCTAACATTCCACATGGACAGCAATGATATGCCATGGATACAATTCAATGCAAATCAAGTGCATTCTCACACTATGCATCCTAAATGCCACTCCACAATCAACCAACCACCACTACCACTTAGTGGATTTCAATATTCTCAATCTTTACCAATCCTCATTGGACGCATACACATCGATAGTTAGTGACAATCACATTTATCAACTAAAATATACTCATTTAGGATATTTCACATCATTGATTTCAATTCACACATGGCCTCAAACCATTATAACACATTTCATCAACATACTTCCACATGACAACATATTCATCATCCCAAACACATGCCACATAACATTTAACCATTCTAAATGCACACCAATCATAAAATCACCATATCATCCATTCAAACAATCACCAAACACAAACATATATACATATTTTCACATCATCAATGGATGAAATCATGCATTTAGAATAGTTACCCCCTCCTACCTCAAGTGAAGTAGTGATCAACATGGTCCGATGGTCCCGCCTCATCGATGGGGTTATTCCCTACATTACAACACATCACGCAATCAATTCTTTATTTAACCACCAAGACTCAAATGTTCATATATTCAATAACTTGGTGTTTTATATCATTTTAAACTCTCAACCCTATTTTATTTCCTTCAATCCACCATAACCACCATGGGTTAGGTACTCACATTCATTATTATGGGTCATAATATTTATGGTCTTCCAACAACCATTATCAACTATTAAATTTCATTAATGGTTATTCACCACTAATAACATCATTTTACCTCACCAATAACAATTATCTAACACAATAAATGCTTCTCCACTCTTATTTGACATTTCCCCCAAATCTTCAAGTTAGGGTTTCCACCAAAACCCAACCATATTCATAAATGCATCATTAATCCTCCTCACCTTCCAACCATAAATGCATCTACCCCATTAACATCATTTTAAAGATTGCATTTATGACACCCACCTTAGGGTTTATATATTAAATGCTTCCATTTAAACTCCCCACATGCATACATTGCTCTCCCTAGGCATAAGGACCTATACCCATGGATGTAAACCAAACAAAAGTGGTGAAGATAGCTTACCACACCCAAAACAAAAATGGGTACCAATGGGGAGAGAGAGCTATGAAAATAGAGGGGAAGAAAGAGAAGACTTCAAACTTCAATGGCCTCCTTACAAGCTCCCTTGAATGGAAATGAGAGAAAGAGGAAGGCCACCACCTTAGCTTAGGGTTTGGAAGGAGAAGAATGAGAGATAGTGAAGAATTAGAGAGAAGGAGTAACGTGTGTTTCCACAAGGTCTCAGCAAGCCAACGTGAATTAAGAGTGGAAAATTGGGTTTTCCTTTTCTTTTTAATCTTTCCCATTAAAGTTCATCGTTTTATGACTAACAGGACCTCTATTCGGGCTCAATACTTTATCTAAAAATTATTCCGAATACATATTCGGATTCCCAATATTATTCTTAACATCCCTAACCAATATTGTCTCAATCGGAGATACTTGGTCTGACACCCATATTTTAACTGGGCTTATTTTCAACTTATCCGGCTTCAATAAATTAATGATAGTCCCTAAAATCTTAATTTAATTATTTCTAATATTCTGGGATATCAATTAATCCTCATACAAATATTTAATATTTATTTTCTTTAATTAATTCTTTGTTTTAAAATTTAGGGTGTTATACCATCCCCTCTTTATGTTGCTGGAATTGTAAAGTCTGACCTGGTAATGAATGGCTTTGGACTATTCTAAGAACTTTTCAATTTTAAGTCTACGAATCGTATATTTATGTTCAAGGAGTTACCCTTCATATTTGGCATTCGAAAAATGTATATTGGAGAATGTTGAAGCTCTTTGGAAAAGAAAAGTTCATAAGTGGATGGTGTTAAATGTTCTATCCTAAAACCAATTGACAATGGTTGGAGTTGCCCAATAGGTATTTAAACCATGTGAAATATAATGAGACAGACAATGTGAGATTTTCAACCCGCCCCCTTCAACAAAGCCTGCCGGACAATCGAGACCATGACTGATAATTTGCTCCATTTAAAGGTGACAGAGTCATAGAGGCATCAGGATTCTCATTTGCATCAGAATTGGATCAAAGCAAATATCAATTCCTCTAATTGAAGAAAGGCTCTAATATTATGTTAAAGGTTCCATCCTAAAACCAATTGACAATGGTTGAAGTTACACAACAGGTATTTAAATTATGTGAAATATGAAGCAGACAGTGTGAGACTTTCAATAAATGGAACCATATTGGGATTTCACTGTAGAATGATGGAAGCACAACAGATAAGATATGGGTTGAAGTCAATATACTGGAACATAAAAGTTTTGATTTGATCATCTTGTTTTTGTTCACCTTTTGCCCATTCTGTTCTAAACTTTTCCATTTCTAAATCAGTTTTTTATAACCTCATTCTTACACCTCTAGTAATATTGTTAAGGAAAAAGTATATTAAAGGACAAAATATAGTAATATTATGATAAATCTTGGCCATGCATACAAAAAAGGCTCTGTTGGAAAAATAAAAACTTAATTTGATAATATTATATATGCCTTGAAATCTTGCTATCAATTGAAAGATATCCTTGTTGCTCACCTAACAAAAATATGAATATGTAGGCTCTCACACATATTTGCTAGTAGTGTCTTGAAGAACAAGATATAGAAACCCCAAATATTTTGTTCATAAGTCAAAATTTTGTAATTGACTGCTATACACGTAATATTTTTCAGGTGGTTTTGTGCTTTCTCATTCACCATTCTTTCTGTTCAAGAAACAACATTTTACATACTATGCTTTCCTTGACTATTTGCACAGACATTACTAGCTACAACAAAAGTATATATTCTCCTTAATTTGAATTTCAACAGTTTTATATTTTTCCCCTTAGTTTGAATTGTTGATCTGTCAATGCATTTCATCTACATAAGAGTATTCCCATGACAACTAAACTAACAATGGATAATTTTTTCTGAGATTCAAATATATGTTTTTGGCTACTAAATATACAATAAAGAACATTTGACTTAAAATAGGCTATTTCTTCAATGAATCAAATTTTAAAAAGCCCTCAAAATGCTGTTCACTATATATAAATGAAGCTATTTTTACTTTTTGTAGTAACTTCATTTTTAATTAAATTAGTTTAATGTTAATTTTAAATTTATTCTGTAAAAAGAATTAAATTATATAAGGTTGTGTGTCAATCATAATTTTGTAGTACATTTTTTTAAAATTTTTTACTTAAATAGTTAGGACTAAGCACAACTTATAAATCCAAAGCGGAATCAAGATTCCTAACTACACAAAAAAAACCTTATAAATAATATATTTCATGTTAATTTCATAAATTGGTGTTTTCAAAAAGAGTTATGCAATGTTTTCTTTAGAGAGAACTTTTAAATTGTTACTCTAAAATAAGGTGGTTTCTAAATAAATTTCTCAAAGGTGATATATCCTATATAAGTTTTTTAAATCAATCTATTTACACTGGTTAAATTCTTTTATACAAGTTAAAAGATTAATTCGGTCATTATATTGAATTTTAAATCTTTTACATGATTAAAATAATCATTACTTATCCATTTTAAATTAGTATAAAAGAGTTTAAAGATTAATATGATAATTAAATCAATTAGGTTTCTTTTATTTACAGAAAATTATTTTGGTTTTTTAGAAAAAGTTATTTATTTATTTTTTAAAATTTTTATTTTTTAAAATAGATAGAAAAATTCTAGGAAATCTGGTTTTCAGTTTTCTATAAGTTTTCTTTGAATATCTTGTAAACAAACACATTTTTTATTTTTTAAAATTTTTTAAAAATAATTTTCTATTTTTCTTAGATAATTTACAAACATCATCTTAAAATTTATTGAGAACCTATTTAGAGAAATTTTATCTTTAAAGAGCAATTTAACTATTTTTTAGTTATATATCAATGTCATGTTATCTCTGAACAAAAGCATACGGATGACATTTTTATTTGTAGTAACTTAATTTTTAATTATATTAGTTTAATTTTAAATTTATGTTGTCACGGGACAAATTATAGAAGGTTGTGCCTATCAACCATGAATGTGAACATTTTATTTATTTTTGAAAATTTCATACAAAGTTGACAAACATCATAAAAATAAAAAAGTATTAGCTAAATGAATGTCCTATGTTAGGTATATTAATCTTCATTTCTAATATAGAAAATTTAACAATATAATATTTATTTATTCATCCTCATTTTGTACGGACCTTCATCTAGTTTGATAGTAATATAATATGGGTAATAAGGCATAATGGGTTGTTATTTGCAGATTGTGAACAGAGAATATGTTTTTTTGGATTTTTAACTATTGTTCTATGAGATACCTATGTTTTTGCCTTTCCATCAATTTCCCAATACTCTCAGATGTAGCCTGTATAATGGACAGTCGGGTGATTTCATTTTCTTATTTGATGGTTCAGTGGTAAATCATAATAGTAGACTTTCTACAATTTACTGGATTCTTTTTTTGGATGACCAATTTAGTGGATTGTTTACTAGTTTCTAGATTTCATTTTGCAAATAAGCTTTACCAATTGGAAAAAGAAAAGTAAGAAAAAATTCAAAATCAAATCAATAAATCAATAAATGCATATCATACTACAACATGTTGTTCATAAACTACTATTCGATGGGTGAAACATTGTACGAGAAGTTGTTAGAAGGTTCATGAAGTGCATGCAATTGCATATCACATTCACATATCCAAGACCTTAGTAATAAACTCCGTCCTGCTTACCAAACGGCGTTGTGTTTGGGTGAGACAGCTATCTCTGATCCGTCAGCTAAGCTACTAGCATGTTTGGTTACCTTTAGGAACGGAGATTTTCTCCGTTCCAAGCTCCGTTCAGCAGAGGTGATCCTCGTTGCCAACAGAGAAATTCTCCGTTGGCCTCTGTTGGGAGCAAGGCAACGGAGAAAACTTCTATTGATTCAAATGAGATTTTTAATCGGATTAACAAAATTTTAATTATCTCAAATAACGTGAAAAATTAAGATCAACTTTTAAAATTTTTATTTTAATTCAACTTTCCCAACTACAAACTAAATAGTTAGCCACTTCCCAACTAGGCATGGCAACGGGGCGGGGCGGGCACGGATAGTGTTTACCCGCTACCCGCCCCGTGATGGGCAATCCATACCCGTGCCCGCCCCATTACCCGCCGGGTACCCGCCTAAACGGATTTAAGCGGGTTTGATGGGTACCCGTGGATATTACGGGTATCCATACCCGCGGATAATCATGATATAAAATATTTTATGTATTTTCAAGTGTCCAAATCTTAATATGCAAATTGTCAAATGTCACATTGTCACACAAAAGGCAATATAAGAACAATTAATGAGAGGACATTCTACAAAAATCAAATAGGAATTAAGTAAGAATTAGAACCAGAAAAATAAAACAAAATCATAAGGTAATTATTTTTTAAACCAAAAATCAAACAAAAAGAATGAACAAAGTTCCAACTGAGCTATTCCAGCTTTTATTAAATCATTCACATCATTTTATACAAATCATTTGATACTTTAAAGGTATATATATATGTAAGGGTATAAATATAATTTCACATCTAACAGATACCCGCGGGTACGGGTACCCCTATACCGCTACCCGCCCCATTTATTAACGGGTTTTTAAAATACCCGTTTAATCTACCCGCGGATACCCATTTGGCTACCCATATCCGCCCCATCACGGGTAATATCCATGGATATCCACGGGTACGGGTTTTTTTGCCATTCCTATTCCCAACTCCCTTTCCGTATGGATTGCCCTAACCCTCTTGAACAACTGCAGTTGAAGGATAAGACCACTATACCCCTACTATTTTCTTAAATCCCGGATTTACCCCTTGCAACACATATTCACCAAAAGCGAAGATCGACAGGGAAAAACGCAGAAAGCTTCCTCCTTGTTGGGTGAAGACCAAGATCAGAAGAAAGGCACAAGCTTTGGTGGCTCATTGAAGGCAAATCTGTGAGTAGAGGTAAGGATCTCTTGAACCAAACTCCTTTGATGCTGGTTTTTTTATTTTGTTGACGATGATGGGGGTTTTTGTTGGTGGGGGCTTGTGTTGGTGGTGTGGTTGGGTTGGGGTGGTTGTGGGTTGATTGGTTCATGGTGATAGTGAGGGGGTGGAGGCCGTGTGGTGTGTGGTTGTGTGGTTGTGTGGTGTGTGGTTGTGTGGGGTGGTTATGTGGTGGGTGGTGGTGCTTGTTGGTGGATGTAGGTTGATGATGTTGTGGTGTGGTGTTTGGTTGTGGTTGGTGTGGTGGTGTGTGATGATGAGGGAGGCTGTGTGGTGGTGGTGGGTGGTTGAATGTTGTGTAATGTTGTGATGCTTTGACATTGCAGTGAAATATTGGTTTTGTTATGTTCCCCCCTTCTGACGCTGGGTAAGATGTTAGCTTTCCTGGAAACAATGACTGGTGTAGACTGTAGAGTATAATAATCAGTTCTTTATGATGATTATACATGATACCAGATTTAAACCAGCCAGGGTGGATACCACACTCAACTAAATTAGCTAGTGTTTAAATACTGCTGTTGTTTGTTTGTGGGTTCTGTATAATTGCCTCATAAGTGCTTGTTTAATAAGCCTGGCGACTGCACTCGCTTCAGGATTGGGCTTTCATTCCTGACACTCAATTTTTTTATACCAAAAAGTTAGGAATTATTATAGAGAACAAGAATGTCTTATTCAACACTAATTACAATGATACTGGTATGTTCATTGATGAACTCAAGGTTCAAAGTTGTCACTGCTGATTTTTAATTTTATTTTTTGTGTTGTGCATACATAATAATATTGTTATTTTTAGGGAATGGCTTGAACCTTGAAGGGAATAAAGATTGGTTGGAGTAGAAATTCAATCCTTTGCATTTTCCAAAAGAAAGAATAACTAGCTTGTCTCACTTGTTTGAGATGGAACACATATCTTTAAGGCTGTTACTTTGCGCTAAACTTTCCATGTGATAACAATTACGCTATTAGCTTCTTTTTGATCTTAGTCTTTTGCAGCTTCTGTCCATGACTGTTTCAATGGAGTGTGATCTCGAATTTGTCTAGAGATTGAGCAACCTCATTTCATTCATTATTTTATATTTCTTTCTTTCTTTTCTTTAATGCTTCGGAGAATACCATGTTCTCCTATCTTTCTTTCTTTTATAAATTTGTTTCTATCAAAACTGTAGTTTACTAAAATAATAGCATTTTAGTTTCAGACATCACTTCTGGTTTTAGTTTAAGTTATTTCTTCCATTACAAATAAAATCATAAAATCTCCACATTCTTCTGGAATTGTTTTTATTTTTTATTTTTTATTTTTTCCATTTTAAATTTGTTTTAAGATAACAATTTTCTTGAGGAATATCCTTATGAAAGGATCACAAGAGGTGCAACTACAACAAAGGTCAATTGGAGAAGGTTTTCCTTTGATTTATTATTCTGTGATTACTTTTATCCTATAATTCTAGTGTCTAGTTTAATATTGAAACATATATTGGCATATTTTTTGTGATTTGATTGGAAAATGTTAAATTGCAATTACATTCTTAATTAATTCTTTATTAAACGACCACTATGTGATTTGTTACAAAAAAAAAAGAGCTCAAATATTCATTCTACAAATCATAATTTTTAAATTAAAATATTTTTGGTCAGAAGGAATTAATATTTTCTGCTATTTTTTGCGGAACCTCTTCCAAGACTTCTCAAAGCTCCAGTGTTTTTGAAGTCATGCTCAAAGACTATTGTCCTTGTTGTACATTCCTTACCTTAAAACTCTTGTATTTTCAACCTCTATTTCCTTACCTTAAAACTCTACTTCCTTATCTCTGTTTAGGGCTTGGACCACACTGCTGCAGTTGATGTTTTTGAACCTGTAAGGTCCAGAAATGGATTAATAGTTGGTATAGTTTTGAAGCCTTTTAGATTTGAAGGGATTAGACGACAAGAGGAGGTATCATCTACACTTTGAATACTATACCTTGTTAATGAAATGGTGTGTAAGAAATTAGAACTGCAAAACAATCTTTATGTGGTTGACTTGTTATTTTCCAAAGGAAAACCCAGCCTATCTGAAGTACCGTCACGAGGGTCTACCACATACACGGGGCTGACTTATATCTTTAAAGATAATATGGCAACTGATGAATTTGCTTGGGCTCCGTCATCGGGGGTTTTACCCAACTTTAACTTTGGTAATGGATACGTTCCTGATCCTCCCAAGGGTATGCAGCGTTTGACTGAGGGTTCAGGTGACAATGAGGACTCAAGCATAGGCGCAAAACAAGTTGATATAGGGGGCACAAGCAGTATAGGGTTAGGTAACATGGACCTGAACATGCCCTCACAACAATCTGGAACAGCCAGGAGTGGTGATAAAAGGCAGAGGGTGGGTGGGACAGGGAGAAGGAAGAAAGGTCGGAGGGATAGTGTTACGATAATTTGTGACTCAATGAATCAGATGGCAAGAGCTCTAACTTCCTATACTTCTGCAATTGTGGGAAGGAGGAATGATGAAATACGAAGGAGGAACGATGAAACTTCATCCATTGTCACGGCACTTCGACTACTAAAACAGCTTCCTAAATGTCAACAGGATAAACGTTTTTTCATAAAATGTATTCAGGTACTCCGGGTTAAGGATGCGCTGGAGCGGTTCATCATGATGGAAGACCAGGCTGATCAACTAACTTTTCTTGAGGATGAAGTGGAAGCTTTAAGCAAATAGTTATTGCCTACATCTGTAACAACAATTTTGTGTATTCTGGCTTAGCGTATATATTGAAAAAATTATTGCCTTTTACTGCATTTGTGTAAACAATAGCATCAATTGCCCTCTTTTCACAGATCATCATCATCTATCTATGAATACATGCTTCTTTTTTCTAGTTCCTGTACACGCACTTCCACCCTGTAGACATCTTGTAGTTCATAAATCTCAAATGAAATCTCAGCCTGGTTCCCTCCATTCTCAATATTTAATCTCAAAGGAAAGAATTAATTATATGATTTGTTGGTTATGGAGATTGAATAGTACTGTAGTGTGCCATTAACGATAAGGACATCTATGTCATAAAAAAGCGTGTCAAGAAAATCTTGATTACCAATTTTGCACGAAATTCTATCCAAACCTAAACCTATCATCCCATCATATGAAATCAAAATAAAATTAAGCAATCTTTTATTTGTAACTGACAGAAAGCATGCTCCAATACATGACTAGTTACATAAATCCTTAAAGATTTTATTAATACAGCATACATGTTTAGTGCTTCCAGTTCAAGTTCCGAGATCAAACTTCAGGGGAAGGAGCAATTTTGCTTTTAATCTTCGCCACCAACTTGTCATGAGGAGGCAGTGTCTCCTTCATTAAAGGATGTTCCTTCAGGGCATTCACCCACATGAGAAATTGTGAGTTCTTCCTCATTTCTATAATCTCTATGTTACAAGCCTCATGAAATGCTTTGTAGGTGCAAGAACTTGCACCGACCACAATGTCAAGGAGTCCTAATGTTTCCCCGTTCAAGAAATGGAATTGATCATCAAAATCTCTGTTGACCCCTTCTTCAAACACCCTGAGCATCTCAACCACATCTTCAGTTGCTCTCTTTCTCTCTTCCACTTTGGATTGGAGGATACGGTTGGAACCAGGCATGATCTGAAGGTTAGCAATATCAGTCTTGCTATTTATATATATCAAACAGAATAATCCTAAATCTTTCTACAGGATATAGTACTAATCAAACAAACATAATCACATATGAATATGACACACTCATAGAAAAGCAGAAAATAGATAAGGACAATGACATACTTTCTGATCAAAGTAGTTGGCCCAGAAACGGACTTTGGCCCTCTGATATGGATCCTCCGGCAACAGTTTGGGACCGTAGCTCCAAGTCTCTTCGATGTATTCAAGAATTACAAGTGACTCAGAAATTGGCCTTCCTTTGTGCAGGAGTACTGGAACTTTTTTATGGACAGGATTATTGAGTATGAGTAACTCACTCTTGTTTGTCAAATCTTCCTCCACGTATTTGTATGGTATGCCCTTCAGTTTAAGGGCTAGTGCAACCCTGGTGCAGTAAGAGCTAGCCCAGGACCCCAGCAACACAACTTCGCTAGTTTTATCCTCCATTTCCAGGCTTTGCTTCATGCCTATTTTATCTTATTTTGTGTGCTTTTATAAATTTCATCTGCTTGATATTTGTTAATACTTTTGTTGCAAATGGTGATATATGTGCATATAGTCAAGAAAAGGATAATATATAAAATAATACCTCCTGTAGCTAATGTATGTGCACATAGTCAATGAAAGGATATATGATTTGAGAAATTGACTGTGCTTTCTTGGACAGAAAGAATGGTGAACAAGAAAGCACAAAACCTTATGAAATATATGAGTGTATAGCTGACAATAACTATACAAGGTTTATTCATCTGTGGATGTAAATTTCTCTCTTTTTTTAAAAGAAAAATAAAATAAAGTCCTGGCTCTATTAAGTTTTTTTGGTTGTAAAGGGAAATTCAACCGTAGATGTGTGAGATTTGAGAAAAATGCTGTTGATAATTACAGTCTTTTCTCGATTTCTAGCGGTGTAGTTTTTTTATTTTTATTTTATCAAAAAGAAATTTTTATCATGGTATACTAAGTCCATACAATTTGAGGGATATACGCGTCAGGTAAAATTGAGCTAACAAAAATTGTTGAGAGGAGGAAAACCACTAAAAAAATGATAATTGAAATATATATATTAGACACATAGAAATCTGTTTAAGCAACAATAGGATCCAACGAAAATTAATGGAGTGAAAATGCTGCCAATTGTAGTGCCTTGAAGGACCATTTCCTAACAAACATCAGTCAGTTGACATTTTTCTTGAAAGTATGTCCAAATTTTTCTATTTCTTGTAAGACAAATTATAGTTGTCAAAACTCTTTAGGATCCTGAAGAAATCACACTCCTGCACTCTCTCAAGAATCAACATCAATCCTACCATAGTCATGGATAGAGAAAACATGGCAGAATAGAGAAAAGAAAAGCGAGAGTTTGAAGAGGAGAAGAAAGACGATATGCAAAATGATTTTTTTCAGTGCAGGAAAAAGAAAGATTAAAAGAGTTTATAGACAAGCAAAACTGACTCTAATCAATGAGCTAATTAGTTACAATAATAAATACATATTAAGAGTTCATTTCAAGCTGGAATGTGTATATCATGCATTCCAAGCTTGGAAGTGAGAAAAGAAAATGGCCCAATAGCAAGAGGCTTGATAAGGATGTTAGCTAACTGTTCTTTTGAAGAGATTGGAAGAAGAATGTTGTGTTTAGTATCTTGCTAGCCAGAACCTAGTCCTTCACAGTGTAGGAGTCAAGTTCAATGTGTTTAGTACGCTCATGATGTTATGTATTTCGCAGGTTGATTGTCACAAAATAAGGTGATAGGAGAAGAATGTTGTAACATCATAAAATTTAAATAAATACTTAATTGAGAGAAATAATTAGTGAATTGGTTAATGTCCCAAAAACTTAGAAATAATTAAATTGAGATTTATTATGATTACTCGTAATTTACTGTGGCTTAAGAAGCTGAATTTAATACCCGATTAAAATATGAGTGTTAGAACAAGTATCTCTAATTGAGGTATCATTGGTCAGAGCTTTTAAGAATATTAATGTGAATTCGAATATACGTTCGAAATAATGTTTGGATAAGGATTAAGCCCGTACGATAATCCTGTTTATTACAAAACAGAGAAAATCTTAATAAGGATTAAGTTATACTACCTCCGGTTCCAAATATAAACAAATTTTAGTGAAATTTTTTAGTCCCTTAATATAAACAAAATTAGACTTTCTCAATGTCATTAAATGCTTGTTTACCAAATATGTTTTTATTATATATATTTCTAAGACCACTAATTCTTTACGTAATAATGATACTAAGGGTATTTTAGAAAATTAAATCAAATATGTGGTAACATTAATGTAAATAACTACCTCAAACTATTATTCTTAATATGTGTAAAATTAGGTATATTTGCTTATATTTGAAACCGGAGGTAGTAACTCTTATTCCCTCTTTCTCTCCCTTTATTCATGTCTCCCTTGTAACATCCCCTTATATACATGAGATATATATGTATTCTTCTTACTTTTTTTAAAAAAACTTTTAGAAAGATGTATTTATTTATCATTCTTTATCTCACGTATACAAGAACGTATATACACATGATTTCCTTTGAATATTGAAATTAAAAAGAACCATTGTCTTTCAATATTTGTCCATAATGACAAAATAATTTATAGAAATCATAAGTGATAAATCATTACAATATTATATCCGAATGAAAGAGTTTATCAAAGTTTAACCTTTACCTTGTTACAATTATCTAACTTGATAATGTAATAAGGCAAAGTAAAACTAAACTATACCTCTACTACAAATGTGACCAATCATTTTCTAGTCCTTGATCCATCAAGTTTTGGAATCCTACTCTTATCATATATCTTCATCTATCTGATTGAGAATGAGACCACTTTACCCTCTTGTAATTATGTATCCTTCCATCTTGGACTGCTAGCTATATATCACATAACATATATTTTGGACATAGAAATTCAAACAAGAAGGAGTGAGAAACAAAATATAATATCTTACAGATAAGACATAAGCATAAAGGTTTTCATAAACTAATATAATAATATCAGTCATAGTCTCATACACAATCAATTATAAATATAGGGTTTCCACATACATAACACTTATATTTTCATTCACAACCACCCACATAGAATGTCACAATCATATGAATGTTATGAAATGCTTATGCTACTATCTCACTCATTTTATGCATGTGGGCCCTTAAAGTTTTAATTCTGCACTGGGCCAACCAGGAGTTTACACTGTTCCATAATTCCAGATAATAATAACATAAATGCCTTCATGGCATATGAACAACTCAACTGACATGGAAACACTTAGAGACTAGTCAGACTGAGAAGGTTTTTATTATGAAAGTATCCGACACCAGGGAGCGACCCCAGGTCACCTGAAGCACCCTTTCACACCCTTTCATCCCAAGGCTCGCAATTAAGCCTCCTCTAATGTATCCTCGGTTTCTATAATTCGTCCCCAGGCAATATCATATCTCATTTCTCTTTAATGATTCATGATGCATGAACTACTCGTGTATTGAGTTGGTTAAGACTTTTAGAAACTCAAGTATAAATTATATCTTCGGGGCCTACAAATAACAACATAGCCACCCCGATAAACTGCACATTTCCAAACTCTTAAATAAGTTCTGCCACACGCAGAAGAATCTCAGTACAGTTTTCTTTATCATTCACAAATCAATATTATTTTGAGTTTCAAAGTCTTAATATATATATCCCAAACCTTCTTTAGAGCATTGATAGGAGATTAATTTACTTTAGACACAAGTTTGAATTATCGATTTTTTTTCCGTCTTAAATTATAATACTTGAAAAGTATATAATAAAGTACTTTAAAATTAAAGACTCTTATTTTCAAAAGTTTAAAATGAAATATTATTGAAGTATCTAATTTCCATTTGAGAATCAAATATTTTCAAACATATACATATATGAATATATATTTTTTATAAAACAATTTCTTTTTCTTTATTTTTATAACTAAAAATTATTCTAAAATTTAATTAAATAATTTATTTTGGAAGAAAAAGGTAAGTTATAGAAATTATATACTTTTATTGAAAATTAAGAAAAATTTCTTAACAATAATTCTGAATAAACATTGAGAAATTATCATAAATAATTTCTTTTAATGTAATACTGTAAAGAGTAAGGAATAAGTATATTCTTACTGAGTTTTAGCTTCCCGTCGTGTTTGCTATATGCTCAAACTCCATATCACAAGATTATCAATCACTCATCGATCACAATCAAGTATTGTAATATCATCAATCACAATCAAATATCATCAATCACCAATATTATCAATCATAATCAAATCAAATAAATATCATTCGTAAATATCATAATTTAAAGTTTAATAGTTATTTAATTTAATAAACTTAATTCTAAGCCCTTATAGTCCATTTCCTCGTATAGGTCTATGTAAGTCCATATAATCCAATCCTTGCATAGGTTTAGTTCACTCCATATAGGTCATAATAGTCCAAGTCCTTGCATAGGTAATTCAGAGTAAGTTACACAAGATACTTAATTTAAAATTTATTATTTTAAAATAATAATATTATTAAATTTAAAAGAAGTAGGGGACTCCTCCCATTATTCTTATGTCTTTCCATATTATATTTTTATCCCACTCCCCCTTACCTGGAATTGCTACCAAAAGTGAATTCGCTCTGTGCCTCCGAGTTCTAAAAAAAATATTAATACTAATTTATTTCAGTATAGGCATAAAATGAAAATTAAGATTACTATCAGAATGATAAATAGTAATTATGCATAGTAACAGTAAATAGTAATGGTAAATAGTAAATCATCAATAGTAATGGTAACTAATAATTTTTTTGAATAGTAACAGTAAATAGTAAATCGTGAATAAAATGGTAAATAGTAAATTTTAAATAGTAACAGTAAATAGTAAATCATAAATAATAAATTTTGAATAGTGGCGATAAATGGTAAATTATGAATAGTAACTTTTGAATAGTATCGGTAAATGATAAATTATAAATAGTAAATTTTGAACAGTAATGGTAAATAGTAAATTTTAAATAGTAATGATAAATAGTAAATTTTGAATAGTAATGGTAAATAGTAAATTTTGAATAGTAACAGTAACTAATAAATTTTGAATGATAACGATAAATAAATTTTGAATAATAATAGTAAATGGTAAATTGTGAATAGTAACAGTAAATAGTAAATAGTAACAGTAAATTGTAAAAATAACACAGTGGTAATTTATTTTTACCATAGTAACTTATTCATAATAGTACTAATATATTAATGGTTTAAGAGTGCTTAAAAAAATAAACTAAATAATCATAAAAAGAATTTAGAAGAAAATATTATTACCTTACACCTCCGGCAGAATCTCTTTTAACCAAAAGAATTTACTCTCCACTAATTTCTTACGCACTATCTCTCTAGATTCTCTCTCTAATTTTGGTGTGGAAATATTGTAAATGAGCCATCTATTTATAGGAAGAGAAATTTACTATTTAAGATTACTTAATTATTTATTTTACTATTCATGATGTAAGTATTTACCCACCGGTCACTATCCATGATGTGACTATTTATGAACCGATGATGTAGGCGATGATGTTGACAGTGGCATTTCGGTTATTTTCTTAAATATTTATTAAAAAATTCAAAAATTCTAGAAAATCATAAATAATGCATAGATCAAAAAGTTCTAAAGAACCATATTCTAATTCCTTCAAATTTTTATTTTAAAATTCTAATAAGAGTTAAATCTTAAATATGTAAAAACATAAATATAAGAACATAAAATATAAATTGTGAATAATAAAGATATCAAAAATCCTTAATATAATTTTCTTAATTAGTGAATACTAATTAAGTCATTTTAAAATCTTCGTTAAATATACATATTTTTATTTTATTATTATTTCGTTTTATTTTTTAAAAAAAATAATTTAAATATAAGTACCAAAATTTTATAACAATATTAATTAGTTAAAAAATCAACTAACTAATAGTAAGTATTTTCTCATTAAATAGATATTAATATCTATTTTCTATTTGAGTAAAAAAAATAGGATGTTACAACTCTACTCCCCTAAAAGAAATTTCATCCTCGAAATTTGATATTGTAAATAAATCTTACTAAGGATAAACTAAGTAAACTATCCTAATATGTTTTCTAGTTTTACGAACAATTATGTATCCTTTCCTTGATGTTGCCATTTACTTTCTTTTAATCTTACCAGGTATTTTCTCCTCAACTCAAAAATATCACCCTCTTAATTTTGTTAACCATGCTCATCATAAATTGATGGTTAACTCTAAACACCTCAATAATTACGTTTCTTAATCCATCAAAACATCACTTAATATAATCCGTAACATCTATAAATTAAAATTCCTACTCGCAACATAGTAAAATGGATTGCTAAGAATTAATTATTGGACAACTAGCTTTAGCAACTAGTCGTTGGACTAGCCGTTTATGACCGTTGCAAACTCTCTCTCCCTTGCTTGCTTATAAATTCTCATTTCATTCTCACTTCCTACCACAACTTCAAGGTTTCTTAGTTGCTCTCTTCTATCTAATTTCTTCAATCTTTTTTTCTCAAGTACTGTCATACTATTTGATGGCCAACCTTCCTAGAAGTGAGGAAGAACGAAGGCGGGATAGACTACAGTTTGTGGTAACAAGTGCCTCACTTCTTATACTCGTTATGGTGATTTCTCTAGTTTGGGCATTTTATTTATTACCAAAACTCTTAGGCCTCTACTAAGTAATCACTTATCATTTAACTATGATGTATTAGATGTTCTACTTTATTTTTCTTAATGTAATCGTGTATAATAAATTATCCTAATGAGGAAGGATAAATATGTCTTAGTCCATGTTGTACTTGTTTATCTAGTTAAATTCTTGTGTTCTTTGCTTCATGACAATCCAGGGTATATAATCATTTCTTATTGTCTTCTATAATGAATTAAATATTCCTTAACTAAGTGATTGCATCATAATTGACTACAACCATTATATAGATTTGATAAATTCTCTAATATTAAATGATCACAAATCACTATGTTGACTTAGAAATACCCACTAATTGTTTTTTGTTAGCTAAGGTTTATGTAACTCACTTCATAGAAACTATGCTAAATTAATAAGTAAGGGTTCATATCTATTTACCCACGGTTCACTAACATATATTTTTTTTCAATTTTACAATTAATACTATCTAACAATGATTTATATAGGGTACATATTCATTAGACAAAATTAATTACTAAAAGAAAATAATTTATTAAACATGTATCAAATTGTTATAAATCACAAAAAAAAAATTATGATAAAATTTTCCAATATTAAACCAATATCAATATTTTCCAAAGATCTATAGTACTTATTTTAGATCCTTTATTAACATATTTACCACAATAAAATACTTAGGAAGTTCAATATATGGTTGATTACATTCAATGTCATAACCATAAAAGTTTCATCAATTCATATATTTATATAACCATCACATATATTATTCAATCGAAGACATTATAAAGAAAAACTTCATCAAATCAAACATCATTTAACATATCTTCACTAATGGAAAAAAGGGATTTTACACCGATCCTTTTCGGCCTTTTACACCGGTTTTACGACCAGTGTGGATGGAGCCGGTGAGAAAAATATAGATTTTTCACACCGGTTTTGGGACCAGTGAGAAAAACAGTTTTTACACCGGTCCTGTTTAAAATGACCGGTATAAAAAATGATAATTACACCGGTCCTTTTCTTTACAAACGGTATAAATATTAGTTTTCTCACCAGTCCTTTTGTTAGAGCCCGATACAAAGTTAGACCTTTCTCACCGGTCCTTTTATTGCGCCCGGTACAAAGTTAGACTTTTCTCACCGGTTTTTTTTGCTAGGCCCGGTACAAGTGTAGACTTTTCTCACCGGTTTTGTTCTTTAGGACCGGTACAAAGCTATACTTTTCTCACCGGTCCTATGTTTACGCCCGGTACAACAAATTCAATTTTTTTTTTAAATTCAGTGCATTTCAATCCCTGTCATACTTTCGTTACAATTTTAGAAAGCATCATCAGTAAACATAAGATAGCTAAAAAAATAGAATTTCCATTCCCTTTCAACTTGTTCTTTACAATTACATACTCAGGCATAGAAAACAGTGTTACAAAAAAAATAGTGTCATTCTTTTGAAAGAACTTTATGCCTTTATGCATCTTCATGGCTATTTCAATCAAAAGTGGGGTCTGTTTCCACGCCTCTCACTCTAACATCTCTAATATCGGCTTCACCTATAGTACAACATAAAATCCAACATCAATCACAGTACCATCTTTGCTTAATTAGACTTGGTCAGACAGGTATATCTTCTTTTTGAAACCCTGCAGGGCATCTCTTAAAACAATGTGAATATAAAACAAATGTTGACTATAATTGAACTAAACCTTAAGCATGGTCTTCATTTAATTTAAAATGTAAGTGATAATTATAAAATAATATAACAAGATAACTCCTATAATACTCACAGAGAAAGAGTATTTGATTACCTTCTTTTAGATTTTTTACTTTGTTTTCAATTTTTATATAAATGAGATTGTTGGTCTAAGGTTTTCACTAATGCTTTCATATTTGCCTTTGGGTTTAGGTGCCACAATTTCAGCATATAGACGATTTGGTTCTAGAGAAAATATGTGTGTGAAGTCTATGATATTCACAAAGGGAGAAATAGTAAGTTTCTAAATCTTAGCATACCATATCGTGTTTACCTCTTGACATTTATCTGTTAATTGTTAATTAAATCTAGATGAAATGATTAAAGTGGAACATGGTTAATTAAATGACACAGCAAAAGAAGGAGACCCAGTTCATAGAATGCTATTTGTAGTAAGGGGTCACCTTTAAAGTAGCCAAGTCCTAAGGGATGGTATAAAAAGTTGTTGCATATAGGGCCAGGAAACTTCATAATTTCACCATTCACCTGTACAATAATATATACAGAAGTCATTACATAATCAGTTGCAAGAAATACTCCTTCTAGTATCCAATCTAATTATTCCATTTCGAAACCAGAAAGTGAATAACTCTAGGCAGAACTGTAGTAGTGAATAACTATGACATCTTTTACTCTGTGATGAAATAAAGTGGAACATTTTAAGAGAACAACATGGTAATCCTTTCATATTAAAACACACAACAACTTACATCATGCAAACCTCTGCCTTTTATGAATTCCAGCAATTAGCCCAATATATGTCTTTTATGCAACCTTACCTAAACTTAAAAGATAGATGGAACAAAATCTCTACATTTTAACTGCCCAAACACCCCCACTAATAAACAAAACAAAAAATTTGTGAGAAATAATCCAAACAATGAGAAATTAATGAAACCACCAAATAATCAACAATGATCTTGACATACATCTCTAGAATGAAGGAGGTAACACTTCAAACAAATATCTTGCCCATCGTTTTTGAATGTCTTTGATTTCATCATCAGAAAATGGTTCTCGATCGAATCTCTACAAATTCAAAACCAGAATGCATTAGCCGAAAGAACATAAAGCACATGCAAGTTGAACAAATTTAGAAAACTATATTTTGAAAAAAATTACCTTCTCCCATGAATCAAGAGTGTTTGCTAAGACAATATCCAACATGTGATTCATTACATAATATCCACACTACATGCTACCTACTGGTTGTGTTGGGCACTATAAAAATAACACCAATTAATATTGAAATATGTAGGATAAAAATATCACAACTAAACAAATAAAAATCATGAACATCCAACTTATACTTGGATTGATCCATTTAGGAGGTTTTAAACATTTTGTGTGTCGACCTAGCAACAACTGAGATGCTTGTATTGGTAACAATTTAATACAAAAATACTTAACTTAATAAGCTTAATAATAAGATATATACACAGGATGATATGTTTCATTGAGATAACGATTAACACTTACACTTGTAGAAGTTGTTTGAGTTCTTTGGATGGTTTACCCTTTGTTGAGCATAATAACACACACAAATTCTGATTTGGACATATTAATATCAACTGCCAATGCGACCTACATAAAGTCATATAAAATCCATGAATTTTAAAACGAAGACCATAGGTAACATAAAGTCATATAAAATGTCATTTTGGAGAGATAATGTAATTTATGCTAATAAAATTAGGTATGACAAGTATTTTAGAGATCCCATATAACACTGTAACTAGTTTTACTTACAATTTCACTCCAATATCTTATTGCTAAAAAATAAAGTTTCAATGCCTTAAATGATTGGAATATGACAGGATACTGGAACAGAGGAACATGGGGAAAGTGGTATAATATTATATGAATTGATGCTAATTAGCAATAGCCAAATGAAAAAGAAAATAGAGAATTCAGGAATGGCCTTTCAATAGATTTTTATTATTAAGAGAGACTCATAATACAGGAATGGCCTTTCATTATTAAAAGAACATGGGAAATTTAAACAAGCTCTAGATTTTACAGCTATCAAGATATATGCTACTGCTATAGCGTCATACCATTAAATACAAATTAACAAAAGAGGTTTATTTTTAAATTTTTAAAAATTCATCATTTTTAACCTTTAACACTTAAATTGGTTCTACAAAAGAAGGTAAAAAATATTTAGTAATTGAGAATGGCCTTTATAGGCATATTTACATGTCATTCTTTGAACTAGTAGTCATAGGATTTGTTTACACAACTGAGTTTGAAAGAGAGTTCTTGCAGATTCCTAGTTGAATTTAAATGTGTAAATCAATCAACTTATAATATAGATCATTAAAGGAAAGAGAGGCATCATGAATTCAAACGATGTAGCAGTATTATTAACCGATTATATATTATTAACCACTTAGTTATTCACCTTTGTGATAGACATGAATTCAAACATTAGATTCCTTGTAAAAAAAAAGGAATAAAGAAATTGGGTACCTGTTCAGGAACAAGAGTTTACAATGTTGTAGCATTCATGCATTGATGATAATTTTATAATTTAAACTAATAAAAATAAAAATAAAAACCATTTTCCTGGTATTAATAACGTCCATGAACTACCTTTCTAATCTGCATGCTGATGCACTTATTATACATACTCTTCAAAGATGTATTGAAAGGATATTGATCTTTGACTACACAAATATCTAATTAGTTACAAAAAGGGATAAATGTGCAAGATTTAGGGTTTTAGAAGGACAAAATTGTAAAGGTTAACTGAACAAGAGAACACATCTACAAACTTGAGCCAAGGAAGACGATACCATACGGTTTTCAGAGCAGAAAACTACAAGTGGGAACTTGGGCGAGACGAGATATCAGCAGAAGAGAAAGAGGCTACGAATAGAAAAAACAAAGAACAAGAGAAAATGAAGAGGATAAGACCATAGGGGATTCAGAGGAAAGGAGGAGGGGTAGGAAGTTAAAACAAAGAAGAGGATAACACCATAACAAAAGAAGAGGAAGAAGAAACGTAAGACGTGAAAAGAATAACAGTGAGGTGACCAAGAGTGGAGTGCTAATGCTGTTGAAAAAAGACAATGTGTTGGTAAAAAGGCTAAGCTAGCTGCAGCAGAGTTGGGAAAGTTATCCATACGTGTTTGTGGTAGTCATGCTGGATAATCATTCATTTCTCATGTCACTGCAAAGATCCTTGACAGCATTCAAGTAGACATCTGGAATTTTCATGTATTATATAGCGATGTCTCGAATGATCTGGGGCATGATATGTTCGGTTTGAAGTTTACTAGCTTGATAATGAAGTAAAATCTTATTGGGTCTTCAAATGGAAGTGTGAGAATGGGCCATGAACATAAAATTGTAGAGGTGAAGGGACTGGAATTTTATTCCAGAATGTTTCCAAGTTCAATGGACTTGGTTACTGTGAACAGTATGGGTAACTCTTACTCAGCAAGAAATATTAAATTGGAAGGAGAACATTACCAAGAAAATGTGAACGTTGGCAAATATATTGGTGGCACTATACATAGGAATCAATCCTTTCAGATGTTGGGAGGAAACTAAAGAAAACTTCATGGAGATACCTAGGAGATCGGTTAACTTACCGTCAGAAATATATGAACTTGTACAAGATTAAGTTGGATTTTCTCCAACATGAGCAGCCACTTGATGATGAAGTTCTTCATGATTTGGACCAAATGGAGAAGGAATCAGATCTTGCTGATATTTTGAATTATCGATCTGCTGTAGAATATGAGATGCGGGAATTCCTTTCAAGGTGTTCGACTCCTAACAATGGCAAAATTCCCACTGATCCTAACAGTTGGTTACAAAGTCCTCAGACAATGCTTTCAGAATTTTAATTTGTAATGAAATTTTGAATCTAATTATATTGCAAGTAACATTCAATTCACAGGGACCGGCCATAAGTTTCCACTCTTTGTATTATCATCACATGTCCAATTTAAATTGTAACAACTTTGAGGATAACCTTTGAGGGATTACAATGTTGTAGCATTGATGCATTGTTTTAAGAAGACACAGAACTAGTAAATGGAAGAGTCCAAAGTTTAAACAACAAATTCAAATAAGATTCCTATGAAAGAAAGATAAAATACACAAAAATAGTTTCTAAATTGTTGAAACCAATGCAATTGTATCTGCAAACTGCAATCTCAAAAGTAAACTGCTATTTCAACTCTTAACTCCATTCCACATAAAAGCATAATCTAACTAATACCCAGTTACACAACTAAACACATTGCTGGAAGGATCACAAAAAAGAACAAAATGAGTCAAACTTTAACCAATCGAATAAACACAACCCATACAAATCATCACTCCTTCATGGAATTCAAACGCAAAAGTCACAACACTTAGTAAGAAAAGCCACTACTAAAGCTGCAAAATTTCACCCATTTCTAAAACATTCTCAAAGAAATAACAACAAAAATCAGAAACTATTCAATCCAAATGCAAAGGGAAAAAAGGACCACAGTCAATGAAAGAAACTACAAGAAGTATAAAGTCATAATTCCTCCTCAGCACTAAATCAACACAATGACAAACCCAAAAAATGAAAAAAACACATAAAAACCCTTCACAAAGAAGCTACATGAACATCACAATCGCTGACAACCCCAACAAGCAAAACAAAAAAGAGTTCAAATTTGGAACATAATATTGAGAAGCACAATGCAGAATCCAAGTTAAAACCTTGCATTGACAAAGAAAGAGTAGAAAACAAGTGGATTTTCTTTATGGGTGTGAAGGATCAAGAAGAACGGAATGAGGGAACAACGAGAGCACAATGTTGGCACAGAGGAAGCAATAAAGAGAGAAAATGTACCCAGTTGTTCTTTCACTTCAGGCTTGGGGGTTGTTTGATTTCTGTGGTTTCAGATCCTCAAAATCCACACAGTGAATGAAAGTGAGAAGCAAAAATATCCATAAAGAGGGCTTTGTAACATCTCGGCCTACACTGACGCACAAAGAATGACCTTTGAGGGGGAAGAGGCTTTGAGAGGATGAGCTTCGTGAGGATTGAGGCTTGAGAGAGAGGGCTTCACAGCTTTGGTTCGAGAGGGAAGGGGCTTTGAGAGGATGAGCTTGGTGAGGATGCTTGAGGGAAAGGACTTCGCTGAATCGAGAGGAGTGAGCTTTGTAACAGTCTAGGGCTTTCGAGGAAGAGAGACTGACAGGTTAGCAAGGCTCCAAAATGATAAGGTAATATTTCTCACGGGTCCTATATGCAAGACCGGTATGACCTATTTTATTTCTCACCGGTCCAAATAGAAGCCCGGTACAAAGTTTTTATTTCTCACCGGTCCAAATGTTAGACCGGTACAGACATAACTATTTTTCACCAGTCCAAAATGTAGACCGGTCTAAAGTTTGTTAATAATTACAAAACTGCCACCGCCTTATATTTCTCACCGGTCACACTATAACCGGTGTGAAAACCCATGTGTAAAAGGTCTATTTTCCATTAGTGCTTATATGTTATACAAAAGAAGAACCAATACAAATAGTCGAAGATATAATTCCTAGTACGATTACTTGTCACACCAAACAAGTTAGTGAATAAACTACCATATTTCTTTCATAAATATACATCCACACATTTTTTTTTCAAAATATATCACCAAAGGAAAACTATGTTTCTATCTTAGACAATTTGTTATACTACTTCGGATTACAACATTTATCTACCCATTGGAATTCTAATTCACACAAGTATCTTTACAACTTCAAGGACATTGTAAGGAATATCCTAATAGAATTTATTGAGTTTTCTCCATTTCTCCATATACCACATTAAGCTAGGGTTAAATTCATTGATCTTAACATCCTTCATTTGACATGTATTTCACTACTTAGTGTAAATCATTCGGGGTGATCAGTCTCGATAATTTATAGCTAAGTAGTTAAAGTCATGACAACTCCCGTCTAAAATCCATATCAAAATATTCCTAAGACTTTCCTAAAGCTTAACTTTGAATTCTTATATGAAAATATATGTTACTAAAGATCTTTTATTGTCTTATCTCCCTTATTGTCCCTACATGTAAATAGATAAAATATGCGCACATAATTTATTTAACTTCTTTCATTAATAAATGCTAAGATTGACAAAACATTCAAACAAAATATAAGACACCTTGTCTCTTTATATACAATATGTCTCATACCATATTGTAAAAAGAGGCAAATGTTGAATATTTCATTATCATATATCAACTAAAGAATCAAACGCCATAGATCACATCTAATGTCAAGAAAGACTTTAGAATGGCCAGTGTCTGATAATCCCAGCAATAACATTTTTCAAGTAATAGGCTATAGAGTTCTAACTTATACTTCTTATAAACTTAAAATTAGTTCTTTCTTTATCTCTAACTTTTCTCCACTTGCTTCTTGTCATTTACTCAAATTATAAAATTTCCTCCTCTATCAAACATATAATCTTTTGACTAACTTAACCATCAGAGTACACAACAGACTAGTAAGACCATACCCCAAGCCGATTTAGATTGAACTGCTCTGATACCACTTTGTAACACTCCCTTATATACACGAGATATATATGTATTCTTCTTACTTTTTTTAAAAAAACTTTTTGAAAGATGTACATATTTATCACTCTTTATCTCGCGTATACAAGAACGTATATACATATGATTTCCTTTGAATATTGAAAGTAAAAAAAACATTGTCTTTCAATATTTGTCCATAATGACAAAATAATTTATAGAAATCATAAGTGATAAATCATTACAATATTATATCCAAATGAAAGAGTTTATCAAAGTTTAACCTTTACCTTGATACAATTTTCTAACTTGATAATGTAATAAGGCAAAGTAAAACCAAACTATACCTCTACTACAAATGTGACCAATCATTTCCTAGTCCTTGATCCATCGAGTTTTGGAATCCTACTCTTATCATATATCTTCATCTATCTGATTGAGAATGAGACCACTTTACCCTCTTGTAATTATGTATCCTTCCATCTTAGACTGCTAGCTATATATCACATAACATATATTTTGGACATAGAAATTCAAACAAGAAGGAGTGAGAAACAAAATATAATATCTTACACATAAGACATAAGCATAAGGGTTTTCACAATCTAATATAATAATATCAGTCATAGTCTCATACACAATCAATTATGAATATAGGGTTTCCACATACATAACACTTATATTTTCATTCACAACCACCCACATAGAATGTCACAATCACATGAATGTTATGAAATGCTTATGCTACTATCTCACTCATTAATTCTGCACTGGGCCAACCAGGAGTTTACACTGTTCCATAATTCTGGATAATAATAACATAAATGCCTTCATGGCATATGAACAACTCAACTGGCATGGAAACACTTAGAGACTAGTCAGACTGAGAAGGTTTTTATTGTGAAAGTACCCGACACCAGGGAACGACCCCAGGTCACCTGAAGCACCCTTTCACACCCTCTTATCCCAAGGCTTGCAATTAAGCCTCCTCTAATGTATCCTCGGTTTCTATAATCCGTCCCCAGGCAATATCATATCTCATTTCTCTTTAATGATTCATGATGCATGAACTACTCGTGTATTGAGTTGGTTAAGACTTTTAGAAACTCAAGTATAAATTATATCTTCAGGGCCTACAAATAACAACATAACCACCCCGATAAACTGTACATTTCCAAACTCTTAAATAAGTTCTGCCACACGCAGAAGAATCTCAATACAGTTTTCTTTATCATTCACAAATCAATATTATTTTGAGTTTCAAAGTCTTAATATATATATATCCCAAACCTTCTTTAGAGCATTGATAGGAAATTAATTTACTTTAGACACAAGTTTGAATTATTGACAGGGCCCGCAAGCGCACGGGTTATGTCGCGTAATATAAAAGATTATCATTCTCCACAGGGACTGTGTTCAAAGTACCAGCATATTGAAATTTAATTATCCACACAATTAATTTTTAAGGTTTTTATAAAATAAAGCACAAATTAAAGTTGCATAGAATATAAATAAAATAAAATTTACTTGACACTTAAAAAATCAGAGTTGAGAATATCTTGGGATTTCGGGGGATTAAGACTCTATTTTATGTTTAATGAATTTTAACTTTTCATAAATAAGAATCGAATTAAGTTTTCCAAGGTGAATTTTCCAAAAGCTAATTAATATGTTCCTCTCGGAATCCTATTAATGTACCTAACCTATGGAAAGCGCTGCTTAATCCTCAGAAAGGCCCATTATCGTTTTATAAAAATCCCTTTTATTTCCTCAAAAGAATTTTGATTACTTTCACGGTTTTACCGAGGTCACAAAAAGCATTTCAAAAATCTTAGGTTTAGTTCAAAGTTTCTGGTAAAAATAAATCTCTCGATTCTATTTATTACCTAAACTTACTAATATACCCGTAAGTATACAGTTTTATCATTTAGGTTCTTGTTAGGAATTACTAAAAGCATTAAACATAATTGAACTAAATGGAAAACAGAAATTTATTTAATTCCAAGTCAAAATATCATTAAAATAAAATATTATCATACCCTCTTCATCCCAAGATAATTAATTTAGCTACTCATGAAATAATTCAAATTCATATAAATAATGGAAAAATAAAACATACAAGACATGGTAAAAAATAAAGACTTACGGGTTTCTCCAAAAGCTCAGAATAATTTACCACTGTATTTCCTTGTTGCAATATTCCTCCACCAATTACAAATTTGAACACTCAATTTCACAATCCTCACAACTCTTACACAAAATAAAAGAAAGAAAAAGAAAATAAAAAGAGAAAGAAAATAAAACAGAGAAAGAAAATGAAAGAGAAAGAAAAGAAAAGGAATGAAGCTGATGAAGAATGGGATTGCCTTTCTGCTTGGATTGCTTCTCCTTTTATAGGCGAAGGAAGGAAGGAAGCCAGCTAAGAAAACGCGTTGCAAGTTGGAAACTTTCGGTGCATGTGATTTCTAGCTGTTCCAGTTGTCTCCAATTTGCGTATTTTTGTTGTTTCCAATAATTCGGCGCATGATTTCACTGATGAATCGATTCCTCCAGTTCATTTTTACCTTTAAAACAGCGTGTGAATCGATTCCTAAAGGTGGGAATCGATTCCCAGCATGATGAATCGATTCCTGGCCTTCATGAATCGATTCCTGGCCTTTCAAACATCAATGAATTGATTCCTATAAGGGGGGAATCGATTCCCAGCCCTATGAATCGATTCCCAACAGCCTTGAATCAATTCCTAGCTTATGTTTCACATGGGAATCGATTCCTGTAAGGGTGAATCGATTCCTACCCTTTCCTGGAAGTGTTTTCTTGCATTTTGAGGCATTTTGGACAGTATAGCTCATGGTTCTTGATTGTTTTCATCCTTTGACACTTTGATCATCTTTTTGGGTTCTTGAATCCATTTTCCATTTATATTCATTCATTCTTAAAATGGATCATCAATAATTCCAAATCTATTAATTTCTGCAAAATAAAAGTACCCGAGTAGAATACAGTGGAAAGAAAGCAAAAATCACAATAAATAAAGGAAATACAGTACATAATGATTAAAATCCTAAGTAAACTAAATCTAATTTATTGTGTTATAAAACACTTATCAAAATACCCCAAACCAAAGCATTGCTTGTCCTCAAGCAATCACCATATTCACAAGATAAAATACAGAAAACACTAAGCTTAATAAACTAAGGAATCCAAAACAGAGAAAAAGATTTATTCAAATGCCAATATTAATTTTCTTATGTGAATCAATTTTCATTATCAAGACAGAGGATACTCTTCTCTCAATTTTCACTCAAAGTGTTTCATGGTTTGTGTATCACTCAGATCATCATAGTCAAAAAATATTACCATAAGCTTGTTAATAAACCAGAAACTCCACAGTTTAGATAGAAAATATGTCAAAGTCTAAAGGTTTTTCAAAGGTTGTAACGTGGCCTTGGGTTGTATTGTTAAGGTAGGAATTTCAAGAAAAATGGAATACAAAAGGGCTTTTAACAGTCATGAATGATTCAAATCACCATTATAAATTTAACAGAGTAAATTTTTGAACTTTTATGGACTTTTTGGAATTCATTCAATATCATCCTTTTGATTTTCTTTTTCTTTTTCTTTTTCTTGCTTTTCTTTGCATTCAATACCATATTTTTCTTAAGTCCCTTTTTTATTTCTTTGCTCCACTAAATTTCCAACTTTTTCACCATTAAGAGAATATCATTCAATGAAAGGTTTCAAGGAAAAAATTTCGCTTTTAGGCTCAAAAGGGGCAACTAGGGGTCAAACAATACAAAATTCTGAGGTTTAAGAATAAGACCTAATTGTGCCTTTATCATCCTAAGACATATAATCAAAAACCATTTTGAATCAGTTGAAAAACAAGTTCTAGAATATTAATGACTATGAGATTCACTCAATCAAGAAAATATGGGTTTTGAAATTTTTATTTTTATTTTTATTTTTTTTGATAGATAACCCATTTTGGCTCAAGTCTAACCATGGAAAGTCTTTTCAAAGAAACTTTTAATCGCATAAGGTTCATTTAAGCATTTATTTGGCATTTAAACAATTAAATTTTTGAAAATTTTACTCAAAATTTTGGGATCCTTAGATACTTTAGCCTTGTGTTTAAAGTAAATTTATCATGCAATCATGGTAAATTACAAGATTACAAACAAATCAAAGAAATAACAATCACACAACATAAACAAAACAGTTAAGTTTTCTTACCTACCACCCCAAACCAGAATTTGACATTGTCCTCAATGTTAAAATGGATGATAAAAGGATAAGAAAACTTACCTGGAATAACCCCAAACCAGCATCTGACATAGTTGGTTTTTTTTTTATAAGAATAAAAGCTTAAAATAAAACAACAACTTTTTATAGGGTTACCTCCCTATCAGTGCTAAGTTTTAAGTCTTCAGCCAGACTTCTCACCGTTTGGATTTACTCATCAGGAGCATCAAACAAGTCCAAGTCACTTGCTTGTTGTATTGGTTGACCTGTGAAGTAATGCTTTACTCTCTGTCCATTTACTCTAAATGTACCAGATTTCTCGCTCCATAGTTCGACAGCTCCAAAGGGAAAGACTTTTGTCACCTTGAATGGTCCCGACCATCGGGATCTCAGTTTTCCTGGAAAAAGCTTCAGTCTGGAATTAAACAGTAAAACCATATCACCTGGATTAAATGTTCTCCGTTGGATGTGACGATCATGCCATTGTTTAGTTTTTTCTTTATAAATTCTGGCATTTTCGTATGCATCTAGACGGAGTTCTTTAAGCTCATTTAATTCCAACAATCTTTGTTCACCTGCAGCCTTATGATCAAAGTTAAGAGTTTTAACAGCCCAAAAAGATTTATATTCTAGCTCAACAGGTAAATGACAGGGCTTCCCATATACTAGCTTAAAAGGTGTGGTTCCAATGGGAGTTTTGTATGCGGTCCGATACGCCCATAAGGAATCATCTAACTTAATAGACCAATCCTTACGTGATGTATTCACCACTTTTTGAAGAATATTTTTAATTTCCTGATTGGATACCTCAACTTGTCCACTAGTTTGTGGGTGATAAGGTGTAGCAACCTTATGCTTAACTCCATATTTCTTTAGAAGGGTCTGAAAAGTTTTCTCAATAAAATGAGACCCTCCATCACTTATAACACATTTTGGGACCCCAAACCTTGGAAATATTATTTTCTTGAAAAGTTTAATAACAGTTTTAGCATCGGAATGGGGTGAAGCAATGGCTTCCACCCATTTTGACACATAGTCAACTGCCACTAATATGAACTGATTTCCAAAAGAAGAGGGAAAGGGACCCATAATATCAACACCCCATACATCAAACAATTCAACTTCTAAAATGGTATTCAATGGCATTTCTTGTCTCTTACCAATGTTACCTGTTCTTTGGCAAGCATCACAAGTTAGAACATACTTATATACATCCTTAAAAATATTTGGCCAATAGAACCCAGCTTGCAATATTTTAGCAGCTGTCTTGGAGGTGCTTATGTGCCCTCCACAGGAAAGAGAATGGTAATGATCCAAGATAGCATGGACATCATCTTGTGAAACACATCTCCGAATCATACCATCTGCACATTGCTTGAAAAGGAGTGGTTTATCCCAATAATAATGCTTGACATCTGCATAAAACTTTTTCCTTTGCTGAAAGCTAAGATCTGAAGGTAAGATACCACATGCAAGAAAATTTACAAAATCAGCATACCAAGGAACACGTTGGATACTAAGATTCAAGAGTTGTTCATCCGAAAAAGATTCATTGATGGGAATATTATCTGTTTCTTCTTTTTCAGATGTCAACCTAGATAGATGGTCAGCGACTAAGTTCTCGGTACCCTTCTTGTCCTTAATTTCCAAGTCAAATTCTTGCAATATTAGAATCCACCTAATTAATCTAGGCTTTGCTTCCTTTTTATTCAATAGATACTTAATGGCAGAGTGGTCAGTGTAAATAGTAACATGTGAACCTACCAAATAAGACCTAAATTTATCAAAAGCAAAGACAATAGCTAACAGTTCTTTTTCAGTTATGGCATAATTTACCTGAGCATCATCTAGCGTCCGGCTGGCATAATGAATTACATGGAGCTTTTTATCCTTTCTTTGCCCCAACACAGCTCCCACTGCATAATCACTCGCATCGCACATCAGTTCAAATGGGAGTTTCCAATCAGGTGGTTGTACGATGGGGGCAGAGATTAGAGCTTGCTTAATCCTGCAAAAAGCTTCCATACAAGATGAATCAAAATTGAAAGGTACATCCTTACCCAGAAGAGTTGTAAGAGGCTTTGTGATCTTGGAGAAATCTTTAATGAACCTACGGTAAAACCCTGCATGTCCAAGAAAACTCCGAATACCTTTCACATTTGTGGGTGGAGGCAATTTTTCAATCACTTCCACTTTAGCCTTATCAACTTCTATACCTCTCTCAGACACCAGGTGTCCAAGAACTATGCCTTCTCTTACCATAAAATGGCATTTTCCCCAATTTAGAACCAAATTGGTTTCTTCACAACGTTGCAAGACTTGGCACAAATTTGTTAAACAATTATCAAAATCCAAACCATGCACTGAAAAATCATCCATAAAGACTTCCATCACATTTTCAATAAGATCAGAAAAAATTGCTTGCATACACCTTTGAAAAGTCGCAGGTGCATTACATAAACCAAAAGGCATACGTCTGTAAGCATAAGTCCCATAAGGGCAAGTGAAGGTAGTCTTTTCTTGATCAGATGGATGAATGGGAATTTGATGAAAACCTGAATACCCATCCAAATAACAGAAATAAGAGTGTTTCGCAAGTCTTTCAAGCATCTGATCAATAAAAGGGAGGGGAAAATGATCTTTTTTCGTGGCGCTATTTAACTTCCTATAATCAATGCACATGCGCCAACCAGAGACAATCCTAGTAGGGATCAAGTTATGTTTATCATTTTCAATCACAGTTATTCCCCCTTTTTTAGGCACCACATGGACAGGACTTACCCATTTACTACTATCAACAGGATATATGACTCCAGCATCAAGCAATTTCAAAATTTCCTTTTTAACCACTTCTTGCATTTTAGGATTTAATCTCCTAAGTGGTTCTACTGTGGGCCTACTTTCATCTTCTACAGTAATCCTATGCATACAAAGAGAAGGGCTAATCCCTTTGATATCATCCATCGTATAACCTATTACCTTTCTATACAACCTAAGTTATTTCAAAAGTTTTTTAGTTTCAGATGGATTCAATTCAGCATTGATAATCACAGGATATGTGAAATTAGGGCCAAGAAACTCATACCTTAATGAAGCTAGTAAAGGTTTTAATTCCACATTGGGGCTTACCACTTTGTCACACATGACCTCAGTATCATGTGGGGCCTCAGAGCAATCAGATGTTTCTGTCGGCTCAATCATGAAAATAGTTTCAAGTGGGTCATTAGGAAGGGTTGATTCCTTTACCACTTGTTTGACAAAATCCACAGTACAACAAACATCATTATAAGGTTTTTCTAAAACATTTTTCAAGTTGAAATCAACCTTTTGGTCTCCAACAGTTAGAGACAACTTACCATTCTTGACATCAATCACAGCACCTGCAGTTGCTAAAAATGGTCTGCCTAAAATAATAGGAATCAAAGAATCTTCGTCCATTTCAAGCACAACAAAGTCAGCAGGTATAAAAAATTTTCCTATCTTAATAGGAACATCCTTTAAAATTCCTACAGGATATTTTACAGATCTATCAGCCAATTGTAAAGACATCCTAGTAGGTTTTAATTCACCCAATCCTAACTTTTCAGCAACAGATAATGGCATTAAACTCACACTCGCTCCTAAATCACACAATGCTTTATCTATATTCATGTCACCAATCATGCAAGGAATAGAGAAACTACCTGGATCTTGGAGCTTGGGTGGAAGTTTCTTTTGAATTAGAGCACTGCACTCTTCAGTAAGTGTAACTGTACCATCTTCCTCCAGTCTTCTTTTGTTGGACAGAATGTCCTTCAAGAACTTTGCATATGTAGGCATTTGCTGCAAAGCATCTGTAAAAGGAATATTAATATACAATTTCTTTAAAACATCAAGGAACTTACCAAATTGTTTGTCCAACTTTGCTTTGGCTAAGCGCTGAGGAAATGGAATGGGAGGTTGATATGGCTTAACCTCCTCCTTCTTTTCTTGTGGTTTCTCTTCTTCAATTACTGGATGAGATGAAGATTCATCGACTTTCTTTTCCTCCTTTGCTGTCTTGTTAACTGGCCCATCGTATTGAGTACCACTCCTAAGAGTCACAGCCATGGTTTGGTTAGATGGTCCAGCCTCTGGTTTCCCAGGAAATGTTCCCGGTGCTCTTTGAGAATAGGAGGCTTGTTGGGCAATTTGATTTTCCAGTATTTTGTTGTGAGTGGCAAGAGAGTCCACTTTTGAAGCCAAGTTTTTTATTGCATCAGAGAATTCATCATTTTGTTTAAGTTGAGTAGCTACAAATGTCTCTATCAAGGATTCTAGCTTTGATTTTTGTGGAATATAGGTTCCTTGTTGAGGTTTGTAGTTACTTTGGAATTGAGGTGGCCTATTTTGGAAGCCAGGTGGACCTTGTGGAGGTCTGTAGTTACCTTGATAGTTTCCACCATAGTTTCCAATAGCATCCACCTAATGCATTTCTTGTTCTTGATTAGGGGTCATGGCTAAGTTGCAGTTTGTAGCTCCATGTCCTGAAACACCACAAACTTCACAAACAATATTAGTAGCACCTGTTGACCCTATTTTATCAAGTTTTAATGTTAATGCTTCAACTTTGGCAGAAAGTAGGGAAAGAGCATCAACAGAGTACTTACCTGGTGTTTTAGAAGGTAATCCTCTCTCAGAGTTCCATTGGTGAGTGTTTTGAGCTATTTCCTCGATCAGGTTCTCAGCTTCATCAACATTTTTACTCATGAAGGCTCCTCCAGCTGCAGCATCTAAAGAGATCTTTTGTGTGGAAGTTAGTCCATTATAGAAAATATGGATTGTCAACCACCTTTCTATCCCATGGTGAGGACATTCTCTTAGCAACTCCCTGTATCTTTCCCAGGCTTCATACAAGGATTCATCATCTTTTTGTGAAAAATTGATGATTTGTTTTCTCAGAACATCAGTCTTGTTCCTTGGGTACCATTTATTGATAAAAGCACTGGACAATTGTTCCCAAGTCGTGATGGATCCTTCAGGAAGAGAGTATAACCACGCCCTTGCTTTATCTCTTAAGGAGAAAGGGAAAAGTCTTAAGCGAATGGCATCATTGGTGGCTCCGTTCATCTTCAGGGTGTCACAGTATTCAAAAAAGATTTGAAGGTGAAGATTTGGATCTTCGGAGGGTAATCCTCCGAATTGGTTCTGTTGAACCATTGAGAGTAGTGAAGGCTTCAATTCAAAATTGTTAGCCTCCACTGTGGGTCTAAGGATGCTAGATCCTCTCCCATTGGTGCTTGGAGCGGCAAAATCTCTTAAGGGTCTGTGTTGGTCTGCCATTTGTTTTTCTTTTTGTTCTTTTTGTTGTTTTTGTTGTTTTCTCAAAGCTCTAAGGGTACGTTCTATCTTAGGGTCAAATCCTAAGTTTAGATCGACACTATGGCTTCATCGCATAAATAGAAAATAAATGACAAATAAAACAAATAATTACAAAAATAAAACAGATACACAGAATATAGAACAAAATACAAAATTACAAAGAAAATAAAAATAAAAATAAAAATAAAAATATTAACAAGTATGATCTAATCGAATTTCAATATTACCGATATTTGAGGGACAACAGTCCCCGGCAACGGCGCCAAAAACTTGACAGGGCCCGCAAGCGCACGGGTTATGTCGCGTAATATAAAAGATTATCGTTCTCCACAGGGACTGTGTTCAAAGTACCAACATATTGAAATTTAATTATCCACACAATTAATTTTTAAGGTTTTTATAAAATAAAGCACAAATTAAAGTTGCATAGAATATAAATAAAATAAAATTTACTTGACACTTAAAAAATCAGAGTTGAGAATATCTTGGGATTTCGGGGGATTAAGACTCTATTTTATGTTTAATGAATTTTAACTTTTCATAAATAAGAATCGAATTAAGTTTTCCAAGGCGAATTTTCCAAAAGCTAATTAATATGTTCCTCTCGGAATCCTATTAATGTACCTAACCTATGGAAAGCGTTGCTTAATCCTCAGAAAGGCCCATTATCGTTTTATGAAAATCCCTTTTATTTCCTCAAAAGAATTTTGATTACTTTCACGGTTTTACCGAGGTCACAAAAAGCATTTCAAAAATCTTAGGTTTAGTTCAAAGCTTTCTGGTAAAAATAAATCTCTCGATTCTATTTATTACCTAAACTTACTAATATACCCGTAAGTATACAGTTTTATCATTTAGGTTCTTGTTAGGAATTACTAAAAGCATTAAACATAATTGAACTAAATGGAAAACAGAAATTTATTTAATTCCAAGTCAAAATATCATTAAAATAAAATATTATCATACCCTCTTCATCCCAAGATAATTAATTTAGCTACTCATAAAATAATTCAAATTCATATAAATAATGGAAAAATAAAACATACAAGACATGGTAAAAAATAAAGACTTACGGGTTTCTCCAAAAGCTCAGAATAATTTACCACTGTATTTCCTTGTTGCAATATTCCTCCACCAATTACAAATTGGAACACTCAATTTCACAATCCTCACAACTCTTACACAAAATAAAAGAAAGAAAAAGAAAATAAAAAGAGAAAGAAAATAAAACAGAGAAAGAAAACGAAAGAGAAAGAAAAGAAAAGGAATGAAGCTGATGAAGAATGGGATTGCCTCTCTGCTTGGATTGCTTCTCCTTTTATAGGCGAAGGAAGGAAGGAAGCCAGCTAAGAAAACGCGTTGCAAGTTGGAAACTTTCGGTGCATGTGATTTCCAGCTGTTCCAGTTGTCTCCAATTTGCGTATTTTTGTTGTTTCCAATAATTCGGCGCATGATTTCACTGATGAATCGATTCCTCCAGTTCATTTTTACCTTTAAAACAGCGTGTGAATCGATTCCTAAAGGTGGGAATCGATTCCCAGCATGATGAATCGATTCCTGGCCTTCATGAATCGATTCCTGGCCTTTCAAACATCAATGAATCGATTCCTATAAGGGGGGAATCGATTCCCAGCCCTATGAATCGATTCCCAACAGCCTTGAATCGATTCCTAGCTTATGTTTCACATGGGAATCGATTCCTGTAAGGGTGAATCGATTCCTACCCTTTCCTGGAAGTGTTTTCTTGCATTTTTGAGGCATTTTGGACAGTATAGCTCATGGTTCTTGATTGTTTTCATCCTTTGACACTTTGATCATCTTTTTGGGTTCTTGAATCCATTTTCCATTTATATTCATTCATTCTTAAAATGGATCATCAATAATTCCAAATCTATTAATTTCTACAAAATAAAAGTACCCGAGTAGAATACAGTGGAAAGAAAGCAAGAATCACAATAAATAAAGGAAATACAGTACATAATGATTAAAATCCTAAGTAAACTAAATCTAATTTATTGTGTTATAAAACACTTATCAATTATCGATCTTTTTTCCGTCTTAAATTATAATACTTGAAAAGTATATAATAAAGTACTTTGAAATTAAAGACTCTTATTTTCAAAAGTTTAAAATGAAATATTATTGAAGTATCTTATTTCCATTTGAGAATCAAATATTTTCATATATATACATATATGAATATATATTTTTTATAAAACAATTTCTTTTTCTTTGTTTTTAAACTAAAAATTATTCTAAAATTTAATTAAATAATTTATTTTGGAAGAAAAAGGTAAGTTATAGAAATTATATACTTTTATTGAAATTAAGAAAAATTTCTTAACAATAATTCTGAATAAACATTGAGAAATTATCATAAATAATTTCTTTTAAAGTAATACTGTTAAGAGTAAAGAATAAGTATCTTCTTACTGAGTTTTAGCTTCCCGTCGTGTTTGCTATATGCTCAAACTCCATATCACAAGATTATCAATCACTCATCGATCACAATCAAGTATTGTAATATCATCAATCACCAATATTATCAATCATAATCAAATCAAATAAATATCATTCGTAAATATCATAATTTAAAGTTTAATAGTTATTTAATTTAATAAACTTAATTCTAAGCCCTTATAGTCCATTTCCTCGTATAGGTCTATGTAAGTCCATATAATCCAATCCTTGCATAGGTTTAGTTCACTCCATATAGGTCATAATAGTCCAAGTCCTTGCATAGTAATGGTAACTAATAATTTTTTTTCAATAGTAACAGTAAATAGGAAATCGTGAATAAAATGGTAAATAGTAAATTTTAAATGGTAACGGTAAATGGTAAATTATGAATAGTAGCGATAAATGATAAATTGTGAATAGTAACTTTTGAATAGTATCGGTAAATGATAAATCGTAAATAGAAATAGTAAATAGTAAATTTGGAATAGTAATAGTAAATAGTAAATTTTAAATAGTAAATTTTGAATAGTAATGGTGAATAGTAAATTTTGAATAGTAATAGTAACTAATAAATTTTGAATAATAACGGTAAATAAATTTTGAATAATAACAGTAAATGGTAAATTGTGAATAGTAATAGTAAATAGTAAATGGTAACAGTAAATTGTAAAAATAACATAGTAGTTATTTATTTTTACCGTAGTAACTTATTTATAATAGTACTAGTATATTAATGGTTTAAGAGTGCTAAAAAGAATAAACTAAATAATCATAAAAAGAATTTAGAAGAAAATATTATTACCTTACACCTCCGACAGAATCTCTTTTAACCAAAAGAATTTACTCCCCACTAATTTCTTACGCACTATCTCTTTAGATTCTCTCTCTAATTTTGGTGTGGAAATGTTGTAAATGAGCTATCTATTTATAGGAAGAGAAATTTACTATTTAAGATTACTTAATTAATTATTTTATTATTCATGATGTAAGTATTTATCCATTGGTCACTATTCATGATGTGAGTATTTACCAACCGATGATGTAAGCGATGATGTCGGCAGTGACATTTCGGTTATTTTTTTAAATATTTATTAAAAAATTCAAAAATTCCAGAAAATCATAAATAATGCATAGATCAAAAAGTTCTAAAGAACCATATTCTAATTCCTTCAAATTTTTATTTTAAAATTCGAATAAGAGTTAAATCTTAAATATGTAAAAGCATAAATATAAGAACATAAAATATAAATTATGAATAATAAAGATATCAAAAATTTTTAATATAATTTTCTTAATTAGTGAATACTAATTAAGTCATTTTAAAATCTTCGTTAAATATACATATTTTTATTTTATTATTATTTGGTTTTATTTTTTTTAAAAATAATTTAAATATAAGTACCAAAATTTTATTACAATATTAATTAGTTAAAAAATCAACTAACTAATAGTAAGTATTTTCTCATTAAAGAGATATTAATATCTATTTTCTATTTGAGTAAAAAAAATAGGATGTTACATCCCTCTCAAGACAAAGTTCTTTCTTTTTTTTTCCTCATTTCTCTTCTTTTTCCTCTCCAAGAAGCTATCAAAGTGGGTGTGTGCCTTGCTCCTCTCCATTTTCATTTTCCTCTTGCATGTGAGGAAGAGCTTGTGGTGGTTGAAAGCTCTCATTTCCCTTTCATTTTTGTTTCTCCCTTTCCCTCTCTTGAAGCTGATTTCTCTTTTGTTGGAAAAATAGTCTATTTCAAAAGATATCAAGTCCCACATTGCTTGGACTTGACATTTGTTTAATGTTTATATACCAAAAATTATGTAAGCCTTGTAAAATGGAATAGAAAGTGTTGGGCCCTCACGCGGATAAAGTCCAAACACGATGTTGGGAAATTTAGTTCAAAATGACAAATCCCCTCTCCTGCGCGCACGATTATCAAGCAACCAAACGTTTTGCTAAAATTTTATTTAATTTCTAAACCTTCCCGAAAAAAATCTGTTTTCGGAATTTAAATTTTGAAATGGAAAGGTACGTTGTTTCCTGTTATTCAAGTGGCCTCAATACTCAAGGGGGGGTGAATTGAGTTTTTAAAACTTTGCTTGGAATGCCTTTGAACTTGATTCTTTTATCATAAGTTTAAAGATTATGCAGGTGAAATCAAGTTTAATGCAAGAGAAAATGCAAAACAAGAGGTATATGTAGCTGAGACAATTTGTCAAACACTTGGTGTGCAATATTCGAAGTTAACTAATTCAAGCAAGCTTAAGTATATAAATCACAATCAACCAACACAAATCAATTAAGTGCAGTATATGAATTTAAAAGAGTAGGGGAGAAGAGCTTGTAAACCAATTTAACGAGTTTCACTAACCCCGGTGTACGTCTCGCCTTCAAGCAATCCACTTGAAGGATTTCCACTATTGAAGTTTAGAGATTACAAGCTATGAGTAATTGCAGCTTCCTAGTGTCCCAAACTCAAGAACTCAATCCTCACTAGCACAAGGGTAACCCACCCAATCTCTTAAACTCTCAATACCCAAAGGTTGAACCCCAACCTTTGTGACCACTCAACCTAGAGTGAAAACCTTTGTGTTTTGGTGTAGTGTTTGTAAGCAAGTGACTCTCTTAATAGAGTAGATGTACAAATGAAGGCTCACACAATTTCTAACTCTCAACAAGAAAGAATATACAAGTTTAAGCTCTAAGTTTCAGAAAAATGAAACTATACAAGAATAGAACTCACAAGACTCAAGATTTGATTTCCCTTTGATGGATTTGTGTGTTCTTTTAGTAGCTTAAAGGAGTCTTGCATTTATAGGGCTTGGAGATGAGCATAATGGAGTTCCTAGCCGTTGCAGCTTGTGGGTGCCTGAGAGATGTGGAGAGATGAGTTGGTTTCCACTTAAAAAGTACTTTCCCCAAATTCTGGCACGACCCTAATCGATTACGCCTCAAGCTGTAATCGATTAGCTTTTGAAATCTGCAGTGTTGTTCATGTTGTAATTGATTAGGTGTTACTGCGTAATCGATTAGCTTAGAAACAGGGACTTGCTAATCGATTATTTTATACCCTGTAGTCGATTACAAAAGACACCTGATGCATTAAATAGAGTCTCGTAGCATTGTAATCGATTAGGCCTTACTGCAATTGATTATGGTGACAATCAGAACCTAGGTAATTGATTGTATTGTCTGAGTAATCGATTAGTGTCATTCCAGCAGCCTTATAATCGATTGTTTGATGTCTTGCAATCGATTAGCATAAGTACCTGATACATTTGAATCAATTTTTTTTATCTTGGTAATCGATTGGGGTCTTGAATGTAATCGATTAGTGTACAAATAGACACTACATAATTGATTAGTTATATGTGTGTAATCGATTAGTTTATGAAATAGAATTCATCTAATCAATTATATCTTTCTTCCTAATCGATTAGTGTGTGTGATTTTGCAGGTCTGATGCACTTTCTTGTATCTCCAAGGATTTCTTCAAGAGTCCTTTGTCATTATCAAAATCTGTGAACCTAAAAATATATTCAAACACATTCTCCCCCTTTTTGATGAAGACAAACAATGTTCATCTCTTGAGGGTTGTTAGTTTCAAAATAAACTTATCTCTAATTTCATCTCTTTGAGAATTATCTTTAAAAACATATCTATTTCAGTTTCTGCATTATCTCTTTAACAAGTTATCAAATTCTGCATTATCTTTTAATTCAAAATATCTGCCCTATCTAGAAGAGTTTATGCCTTTAGAGATAATTTGTCCAATATGCTGATTATTTGTTATTTTTAACCAGTTTTGCATTTATTAGGAATCGGATGAACTTACTCATATATTTCTCCCCCTTTGGAATCATCAAAAACAAGAAAGCAATATATATATAATGAAACTCAAACTTTATTCATAGCAGAAAAGGAAAGTTGTATAAGGAAATTGTGTAGAATTTAAAAGAAACAGAATGAAAGTAACTTAAACAAGGCATAATAAAAATGGATCTAATTATCCGGATTGAAAAAGCGTTGTTGCATGAGTTCATAGTGTTGCTGCTCAGTCATTTGGAATTCTTGGAGGGAGTTTTCAAGCCGATCAAAGCGGTTATCAAGATGAGCATACAAGTAAGTGAAAGGGTCAGGTGGAGCGGATGATTCGCCTTGAGGTGCAGGAGTAGGAGTAGAATCAATAATAGAGGTAGGGTGGTCTTCCTCAAATGGACTGCTGCCATGGATTCTATCACTCTTGAAGATCTATCTTCTAGCTACGCAGACCATGCCCATTTTGTTGAGATGGTGAGTGCCAATGCAAGCTTAAGAGGGCACTTTTTCAGCAAGTTCTCCAGCCAAGTCCACTCCACATGCCTTGAAAATTTTTGTGAGGAGAATGGCATAAGGCAGTTTATGTTGCTCCTTGGATTTCAGCATGTGGAGCTTGAGGAGTTGAATCCAGTTTATGTCCTTGTGGTTGATGATGGCCCACATGAGAAGAATATCATCTTCCTCAACCAAGGCATAATTTCCTCCGCGAGGGACAAGCATCTTAACCATAAAGAAGTGGAGGAGATGGTTGTTGAGAGTTAAGTGGCCTACCAATTTATGATTGCTGAGGGGAGGGTTGGCCTTCAAAAGCGATTGGCGTGCTGGAATGGGATTAAAATCCCACTCATCCTCCAGATTACCCCCAGCAAATTCAGTAGTAGAGAGGGGAATTTGGGTGATTTTAGAGAGTTATTGGTTGGTGATTTTGAGAGTCACATTCTTGACTCTATCTTCCAAAGTGCCACCAACCAATTTGACATTGCAGAAGAATACCCTCATGAGTTCAGGGTAATAAAACTCTTCCTTGAGAGTAAGGAAGGGAAGGAGATTGTAGTGGTGAAGGAGTTAGGTGAAGGAAAACCAAGGGTTCTTAAAAGTTGGAGCATCAATAAAATGAGGAGTGATTATGTCTTTTCCTGAAAATTTCTTTATGAAGTTTTGGAGGTCTCTTAGAGAGGTGAAGAACCTAGAGAAGTCTAGAGGATTGGTGGGTTGGTTCATTGAGGACCTAGCCCTTTTGACTTGTCTTGAGGAAGACATGGCTATGGGGAGGTAAAATGCAGAGAAAGGGAGAAGAATGAAGAGGATGGAGAGGAAAACTCTTAAATCTTTGAGAGATTTGAGAGAGGAAGAGGTAGGGTAAGATGAGAGAGTGAGAAGAGATGAATTTATAGGGAAAATAAGTCTAGAATGGAGAGAAGTAGGTTTAATTAGGTGGAGAAGTCGGAGTGCCTCAAAAAATAGCAATTTGACCGCTCCAGTATCGATGTTAATCGATTAGACAACATATCTAATCGATTAGTACATGGTTTCTGAGGAATTTGAATCGTTTTGCACATGGGGTAATCGATTATGGCTGATGGGATAATCGATTATGTTAAAAATAGAAACTTTCTAATCGATTAGGAGGGGATGATAATCGATTATCTAGAAGGCAAAATGTCAATAATCGATTTTGTTGAATGGCTAATCGATTATACAAGAAACAGAGACTTAGTAATCGATTAGATATGAGATGCTAATCAATTATGATGAAACAGAAGATGGGTAATCGATTATTTGAGAGTCTGTAATCGATTATCAAGGAAATAGAAAGTTTAAAATCGATTATATTGATCATGCTAATCGATTATGTATGCTTAGAAGTGGTCTAAACTAACAGATTTCAAGTGGAACGGCAATCAATCAATATATCAAACGTTAACACATTGTAAATCAAGAAATTATCTAAATTATTTAGCATTCAAACACAATTGGAAATGTCTAAGATTCCTAATTCTCTTCTAATGTGTATGAATTATTCCTTTGCCAAGGGTTTTGTGAAAATATCAGCAAGTTGTTTAGTGGTTTCAACATGTTCAAGTACACAATCACCCTTTAATACATGATCTCTAATGAAATAATGTCGTATCTCTATATGTTTGGTCCTTGAATGCATGACAGGATTCTTTGAGATATTAATGGCACTTGTATTATCACATCTAAGAGGCACATGGTCTAGCATAACACCAAAGTCAAGAAGTTGTTGCCTCATCTAAAGGATTTGAGCACAGCAACTTCCAGCTGCAACATATTCTGCCTCAGCTGTAGATAATGCAACACTTACTTGTTTCTTGCTATGCCAAGAAACAAGAAAGCTACCAAGCAAGTGATATGTTCCACTAGCGCTTTTTCTATCAAGCTTACATCCTGCAAAATCCGAATCAGAGTATCCAACTAAAGTGCATTCAACCCCTTTGGGGTACCATAAACCAACATTTTATGTTCCAACTAGATATTTCATTATTCTTTTTACTGCAGTAAGGTATGATTCTTTTGGGCATGCTTGATATCTTGCACACATACAAACAGCAAACATGATATCCGGTCTACTAGCAGTTAAGTAAAGTAAGGATCCGATCATACCTCTGTATTTTGTGAGTTCAACATCCTTACCCTTCTTATTCTTGTCCAAATAACATGAAGTGCCCATCGGTGTGGCAATGTCATTTGCCTTGTTCATGTTGAATTTCTTAAGCAATTCCTTGCAATACTTTGATTGACTAATGAAAGTTCCTTCCTTTGTTTGCTTAATTTGCAGTCCAAGGAAGAATGTAAGTTCTCCCATCATGGACATCTCAAATTCGTCCTGCATTAGCTTAGCAAACTCTTTGCACAATGATTCATTAGTAGCACCAAAGATTATATCATCAACATATACTTGAACTAAAAGTATGTCATTCTTTTTGTGCTTAATGAATAATGTTGTGTCAACCTTACCTCTTTCAAAATTGTTTTCTAAAAGGAATTTACTTAATCCTTCATACCAAGCTTTTGGAGCTTGTTTCAAACCATATAATGCTTTCTTCAGTTTGAAAACATGATTTGGAAATTGGTAGTTTTCAAAACCTGGAGGTTGATCAACATACACTTCTTCTTGAATGTATCCATTCAAGAAAGCACTTTTGACATCCATTTGGTACAATTTAAAATCCTTACAACATGCAAAGGCTAACAATAATCTAATGGCTTCAAGCCTAGCTACGGGAGCAAACGTCTCTTCCTAATCAATGCCTTCTTCTTGATTGTAGCCTTTAGCTACTAGTCTAGCTTTGTTCCTTGTGATTATACCATTCTCATCTAATTTGTTCCTAAACACCCATTTTGTTCCTATTATTTGGTGATCATTGAGTCTTGGCACTAGTTCCCAAACTTCATTCCTTTCAAATTGATTCAATTCTTCTTGTATGGCCAACATCTAATGTTCATTAATAATAGCTTCATCAATGCATTTGGGTTCTATTTGTGATACAAAGGGAAAATGATTACATGCATTCCTAATAGCGTTTCGAGTACTTACACCTTTTGTTATTTCACCTATGACTTTGTCCAAGGGATGGTTCTTCAAGGTGATCCATTGTGGTTCCTCATGTTGTGTTGTTTCTCCTTCATTATTGCCTTCCTCTTTATTATCCAAGCTCATTTCTTGGAATGTACCTACAAGGTCATCAACATCTTCCTTTCTCGGGGAGTTATGGCTATTTTCATTAAATTTCACATGAATAGACTCCTCAATGGTATTGGTTTGTTTATTGAAGATTCGATAAGATTTACTAGATTGTGACTATCCTAGGAAGATTGCCTCATCAGCTTTTGCATCAAACTTTCCTAGATTATCCTTTCCATTATTGAGCACAAAGCATTTACAACCAAAAATATGAAAATATAAAATGTTGGGTTTTCTTCCCTTGTAAAGTTCATAGGGGGTTTTCTTTAGAATAGGCCTTATTAAACATCTATTCATAACATGACACGCGGTATTTACCGTATCGGCCCAAAAATGTTTCACAATTTTGTTTTCATTTAACATGGTTCTAGCAAGCTCTACTAAAGATCTATTTTTCCTTTCAACCACTCCATTTTGTTGTGGAGTTCTTGGAGCTGAAAAATTATGATTGATACCATGTTTTTCACAAAACTTTTTAAAAGATTGATTTTCAAATTCTCCCCCATGATCGGTTCTAATGGATGCTATCTTTGAATTTTGCTCATTTTGGATAATCTTAGCAAGTTTCTTGAATGCATGATATGCTTCATTCTTATGAGCAAGAAACAAAGTCCATGTATATCTTGAATAATCATCTACAATCACTAGACTATAGTAATTACCACCAAAGCTTTGGATTTTGGAAGGTCCAAATAGATCCATGTGTAAAAGTTGTAAAGGCCTTTGAGTGGAAACAATGTTCACCACAAAAAACCCTAAATAGCTACCTAGATTTAGCGACCACCCAAAACCCGTCGCTAAATAGTGACCGAGTTAGTGACTGCTAGGAAAAAAGAGACAAAAAAGTTTAGCGACTCCTTTAGTGACCATAGCAAAAAGTGGTCGCTAACAATTGCAATTTTCCGTCACTAATACCGTCGCTAACTCCACCGTCGTCGCTGGTGCGGTAGCTAGATTTCACGTCCTACTTTTTTTCCCCTCCAAGGTTTTCTGTTGGCGCCAATCAATAGCAACGGTCATTACCGTCGCTGAGTTTCCCTCCAAACATTAGCGACGTTTAGACCGCGTCGCTATGTTTTACACTAGTGACGGGTTGTCGGCCGTCGCTATTATTTTTGGTCTTCCCTCCATAATTTTACTTTTAAGAAGGGAAGGTAGTGACGGGGGGTGACACCGTCGCTACTGTTCAGGAGATGAGTGATGGAATTGGTTGGCTGTCGCTAATATTCAGGGGTTAGTGATAGAATTATAGTGATGTTTTTAATTGTAATACTCGACCAGAGCCTCTCCCCCAATCATTTGCCCTAAATCTCCCTCCCTCCCTCCCTCCCCCGACTTCCTCCGTCCTTCTCCCTTACTCCCCCGACTTCCTCTCTCCCTTACTCCAACTCTCTCTGTCTGTCTCCCTTCCTCTGCCAATCTCCTTCCCTCCCTCTTACGACTCCCTTTGTCCCGTCCTTTGGAGCTCTCTCCCCCTCCGTCTCCTTTGGAGCTCTCTCCTTCTGTCCCGTTCAGAAGCTCCCTCGCTGGCAGCTCAGCAGATACAATAACATCATCGACGAAGTCGGGGGGCCTCACCGGTGAACCTATCATCCTCACGCTCACCTCACCAGCAACACTCTTCATCGACACTCTCGCAGGTGTCAAAATTCAACCCTTTCTCTTAACTTTGTCTATATTGGTCAACTGTGTAATCTTGTTACCACAACTTTGGAGTTATAAACCCTTTCTCTTACGATTTTACTACAGATTTTAACTACCTTAGTTATAAACCCTCAGTTCAGACTTAGGAGTTTGATGTTTTAGACTGAGTTAAAAACAATTTGATCAATCAATCCTTTAGAATCTGATTGGTTTCCACTTTTTATTAGATTTATATTTTTGTCCCTCTTGTTTCAATTTCAACAATATTCTCCAAACTGTTTCAAGTTGATGCAACCCCTTATTGGGTTTGATGGAGATGTTTCAGTACCCTTGTTGTTTTCATGGCATAAATTTAGATGCTTTAATAGGTTCATGATTGTGTTATTGACATTTTACTTTTTATATAGAATGGACTGATAGATGAGAGTGGGAAATTTAGATATCTTGATAACTAGTGAAACATTTGGGGAGTAAAATGGTTAATGAAATAGAAGAGTAGCGCTGTGGGTGGGCAAGTGAGGGAAGCACTTTCCCTGTTGGCATTGTCTGTTAATACGTCATGGAATCATCTTATCTATCTAATGAAAGGAAAATTTTGAGTTTTCAGTTTTGATTGTCACGTAAAGGGAACATCCAACCCACTAGGGTCTGCCTAGTAGTGAGGGTGTGGGTAATTTAGCTTGAGGTCATAGGTTCAAACCTCAATTTGCATTATAAACAAAAAAGCAACATCCATATACTAGCTGAACTCTAGGGTCTAGGCTCAAACTGCATTATTTTTTGATTTATGTATTACATATTAGGTTCTGATAAAAGGACTGTAAATCTTTTACAACTGAATTTGTCTTAATGTTTTCAAAATTTCAACATCCTGTAAGTGTTCCCCTGCCATGAATTCAAGGCTTCCGCCTCTGAAGCTAGAGCCTGTTGACACAAGGAAGAAGCTGCTGCACGAGGTGTGTTTACGTTTCCTGATCTTGTATGTGAAGTGCTTAATGAAACTATAGAAAATTACTTAGTGGTTGCATGCTTTATCACTTTTAAAAACCAATTGTTTCTGTTGCTAGTTTTTTCTTTTTATTTCTATCTGTTATTGGGGTGGGGATCATTTTTGCCTGTGTCAGCATTCAATTGATAGTTGTAACAAAATTCCATATATGTCTGTATTATACCTAAATACAAAAGTCAAACACAGTCCATAAAGTATTTGTAATCAGTAAAATGTTCTTAAAACTACAAACAGAGCACAGGGTCAGCTTAAGCAACTTGTAATATTTAAGTACAATTTTTTATCAGTGTAATAACTACAAATATACTCAAAAAAATGTTTTTCTTATTCTGTTGCCTATTCAATCAATGGTCATGCACAAACTAGTTTAACAGTGGCATGTAATTGAACTTGTTTCAACATCAATCTAATAACTTAAAATATTTCCCTCTTGTGACCCATTCTGATTTTTGAATTGTGACCACTTAAAATTCAAGAGAGAAAATTGTGACCCATTCTAATTTCTGAAAGTTGCTTAACTTACATTCATTTTTCCCTCTTGTTCAAAAACCATGCTAGCCTTTCCAATTTCAAATTTATCAAACAAATATACCACGTTTGATCTCACCAATTATGGATGTTAAATTGAGTTTAGAATTATACGTTACACAGTCTAGTTGTTAAGCTTGCAAGGACAGACTCATAATCTAGCAGCCATATTACAAAATACTATCATTGTGAAACATAAATAGACCAGTCATTAAAATTTCAAATATTCAACAAGGATTGATTAATGATTCAAAGTTTAAGACAGAATAGTAGAAAGATTAGAATTTTAAGAAAATATAGGATAACATACAGCTGTTGACAGGTTGCCTAAACACATATAGTATCACTACAAAGGTTCAGAATCAGAGGCATACCTTCTATTTGATAATTTTTAGACATTAACATCCAAATAAGAAATTCCAGAACTTGAGACTCAGTCTCTGCCAAAGTAAACCCTGTAGCAGCTTTTACATGTGAGTCACCGGACCTCTGGGTTTTAGGAAAATGAGAGAAAGGATAGGCATGCCATCCCCTTGAATACAAGAGGTCTCCGTGACATACATGTCCTCTTGGATATATTTCTTTTACAGCATATAGCAACATAAACACCAAAGAGCATCACAAGAGAAGTCCAATCAGCTCATACGAGATTCAAATCAATCAGCTCATACCTGCTTTATTCTGCCACCTCTAGCTTTTGCTCCATAAATTTAGCGTTAGACTTTGTGCCCTCCATCTTCCTCATTTTCACATGCATGTGTCTTTTTCAACAACAAAAAAAAGATTTTTTTCTACTAAGATTTTTCTTTAAAGTATCTTTTATACCATAAACTCAAAGACTAATTTTTATTCTCAATGGTGAATGCAGCCAACATACAACATTGGATTGATACTTTTTCCCTTCATTTACTTTTACTCTCTTACATTTGTTTTAATATCCCTGAAAATATAAAATAAAGGACTAAGATGAAGGTGTTTTTGCCTTCTAGGCACATCAGTTCAATTAAATGAAGGTGTACTATTTAAATTTTTTAATGATTTTATTAAACACTTCTATTATGTATTTTCTATTTGGTTGGGAGGGAGTTGAGTGACTCAGCCCATTGATCTTGTTTAGTAGGCTAGAACTAATATATACCTTCGGAAACCCATTTGACTTCATTATCCTGTCCTTTATTTTGAATATCTCCAGTAAGATTTAGGGGTGCTGATGCAAATCCTGGATAAGTTTTAAATTCGTTCATTTGAAGAACAGTTACAAAAAGCCTCTAAACAGGGAAGCGTCTTTGAAGAACAATTTCATGATGCGTGTTGTTTTGATGTGGACTATTAACGACTTCCCAGCCTACGGTATGCTTTCTGGATGGTCAAAGTCTAGGAAGCTTGCTTACACTGTATGCACAGAACATACCAGGGGGGAATCACTCCCTGTTAATGGCAAGACAAGTTTCTTTGACTGTCATAGAAAGTTTCTACCGTTGGATCACCCATTTAGGAGAAACAAAACCGCTTTTAAGAAGAACAAGGTTGTTAATGAACCTCCACCCCGTAGGTTATCCGGTGCATGGGTTTGGCAGAGGGTCGAAAAGTATCCCTACATCTGGGACAAGAGTGTTAAGGAGTTTATGGGTTATGGTAAGGAACACCACTGGGTAAAGCAGAGCATCTTGTGGGATTTGCCATATTGGAAAGACTTGTTGTTAAGACACAACATTGATGTCATGCACACCGAACATAATGTTTTCATGAATGTTTTTGACACTGTTATGGACATCAAAGGGAGAACAAAGGACAACGAGAAGAGTCGTCTAGACCTTCCGATTTGGTGTTCTAGGAAGGAGTTGGAATTGAGGGATGCGGGACGTGGAAGAATGTTTAAACCCCATGCAAAATATGTTTTAACTAGACTGCAATAGATTGCTATGTGTATTTGGATGAATGGGTCGACCCTGCCTGACGGATTCGCTTCTAACTTGAGTAGATGTGTCGATGTGAAGGAGGGCAGGGTGTTTGGCATGAAAAGTCATGATTGCCATGTCTTTATGCAACAACTACTCCCGTACGCGTTTCATGCCTTACCGAAGCCTATTTGGAAACCATTGGTTGAGTTGAGTCGCTTCTTTAAGGAGTTGACGGCAACTTCGTTGACTGTGGAGAAACTTGTGAAGATGGAAGAAACCTTCCCGATATTGATTTGTAAGTTGGAGCAGATTTTCCCACCAAGTTTTTTTGACTCGATAGAGCATTTGCCTATCCATCTACCGTATGAGGCCTTGGTTGGTGGCCCCGTGCAGTATCGTTGAATGTATCCATTCGAAAGGTGAATGCCAGAACTCTTTAATTTCCTTCCAAACATTTCTTATAATAGTTTTTTTCTAACTTAATTTGTTTATGATTTGAAGATTCTTACGCTCTTTAAAAGACAAAGTGTCAAACAAAGCCTGCGTTGAAGCATCAATTTGTGAGGCATACTTAGTCGAAGAAATGATAACTTTTGCTTCTTTCTATTTTCTGACGGAGATAGAAACTAGAATGAGTAGAATTCCCCATAATCTTGGGGTAGCCACCCGCACAGGGTTTGATGAACAAATATCGATTTTCAACTATCCTGGTCATCTGGGGGGTAAGCTCACAAAATGTTACATTGATGAGAAAGATCGAAAGGCGGCTCACTTGTACATTCTTCTAAATTGCCCAGAAGTGGAACCCTTTCTTGAGTAAGTCATAAAAGTTATATGTTACATTTTAAACCTAGCTTTTATAGTATCTAAATTTGTTTCCTTTAAATAGATTATATACAGATATGCTAAAACTTGAGCAAAATGATTTAACTGATGACCAAATTCATAGTGAGGTGTCATCCAAGTTCGTTGGTTGGTTCGCACAACACGTAAGACCTGTATACCGAGTGTTTTTTATCTTTGCTTCTAACTCCCGGTATCTAATAATGACCTATTTGTTATGTTGTACATAGATACAAGACCCTAACAACCATATTAAAGATTCTTTACTCCAAGCCCTTTCTTGGGGGCCGGTGAAAACTGTTAAAAATGGCCTATTTACTACGTAAATGGCTACAAGTTTAATATTCTTCAATGGAGTGAAGGGATGCGTACCCATAACTACGGGGTTTGTGTTAGAGGCACTGCCGGACAGTTGGAAGAAGACTTTTATGGAGTGCTGACGGAGATTGTTGAAGTTTTGTTCTCTGGACGACTAAGAAGAGATATTGTTCTATTCAAATGTGATTGGTTCGACAACACAATCGGTGTTGGAACAAAGGTTGACAACAACTACGGCTTAGTTGAGGTCAAGAAGAATGGTAGATATAAAGGGTTTGATCCCTTCATTTTTTCCCAACAAGCTGAGCAGGTTTATTACACTGACTTCCTGGGAGGACATTGGGACTGGTATGCAGTAATCAAGGCCAAGGCCCGAAGTCAGATCACTGACAATGTCTCTGAGGAGGTCGATGACGCTTATCAGCTTGCACCACACGAGCTCAACGATGGCAATTTATTGTTCAACATTGATCCAGTCATAATGGATGAGACACTCACCATTACGGGGGTGAACACATTGACAAAGACCTTGTCTCTCGATCAAAATGGTCTAGGGCTAATATGGATACTGTTGAAGTTGTTCAAACAGATAACCACAGTGACACTGAAACTGAGGGGGAATTTGAAACTGAAACAGACACAAAGTATATAGTTATTAAACATATATACATAGGTTTATATATATCCTGAGACTAACCTTTCTTTTCATGATTTTATCCACAGATGATGGGACGTCGACTGCCCTTCAGTAGGGGTGGTGGGTCTAGGACCCCGGCATCCTGTTTGGGGACTCCCATCCCAGAGCAGGGAACCACTCCATCACCATTGCATAATACTCCATCACCACCATAGCGGACCACTCCATCACCACCACAGCTGACCACCCCAGAGCAGACTCCTAGAGTTGGTGGCTTGGAGGACCCTGGCCATCAGGCCACCCCACCTCCGGCATCTCCTCTGCCTATGTTGGTACCCGTGCCGGCCGGAGACGAGTAAGTCACTAAAACTTAAATACTTTTATGTTATTTGTATGGTACTTTATTTTAAACTTTAGTGGAAAGATTTGTTGGTTTATTGTATGTTACTTTAATTAGTACTTGTATAGATTGAATTGTACTGGGAACTCTTCTGTTTGTAACAGGGTAACTATTTAAACTTGGAAATGTCACATTTACAGGGGAGACTATGTCAGAATTTTGGGAGTCTCCCTAGATTGTGTGTTGTTATACTCCTGATATAATTGTTGTCATTACAGCTTTGTTGATAGTAGTCGCACTACCAAAGCGATTACTAAGGTTTTAAAGGCCCAGTAGGATGGTCCATATATATCTTGGACAGATGCTGGGAAGGTTGTCCAAGATGGGTGGTTTGACACCTTCTCGGTAAGTTACCACATCAATTTGTTGTGATTTGATTTGTAAAATAGACCTCTTATTAATTTTGATTTCTCATTTCATTTTACAGCGTGATTATCAGTGGGCAGAGGGTATGATTGATGAGATTAAGAAGGTCTTTGCCACAAAGACCTCCAAAATCATCAAGAGTACCCTTTGAAAGGTAATGGACAAGGGTGAGCGCCCTCATTGGATCCCCGAGGACCATTGGGACGGGATGGTCCAGAAGTGGGGTGGTATCCTGTGCCAGCAGGCGAGTGCTCGGAACATGGCAAACAGAGCCGCCGATGCTGCAGCCTCAGTTTATACTGGGGGTAGCATTTCAACCCTCGAGCACAAGAAAAGATTTGTAAGTATATTTATGTTAAACATTTCTATTATGATTCGTCTGACATGTTTACAAATAATAATCTCAATATTTTTTGTCCACCACAGGAGCTGAGGGAGCACCGGGAGCCTTCTTTGTTTGAGGTCATGCAAATGACCAAGAAGAACAAAGCTGGTGCATGGGTAAACCAGAAGACTATAGATCTAGCGGTATTTACTTTTAACTCACACATGCTTATAATTTACAAATCAGCTTACTAATCCTATCAGTATTTTTTAATTTACAGGAGGCGTATCAGGCCAGGAGGGCTGAGAAGGAGGCGGACCTGGTGGCTTCGACTCCTGAAGGGGAGGTTCCTCCCACCCTATCTTGTTTCGACGATAACGCCATCTATATGGAGGCTGTTGGCGGTATGAACAAGAAATGGAGGGTCTTTGGATTGGGTGGCGTCGGCACGCAGCTGACGAAAAAGGGGAAGACCCCTTCCTCTTCCTCATCGTCTGGTCTTCCGACTGAGGTTATTCAAGTAATTCAAAACCTGAACGACGAGCTAAGGAGGAAAGGCGTCATAGGCAGCTTTTGGAGAAGCGGGCTGAGGCGGGCTGACAGCGGGCCGAGGCGGACCGACAGCGGGCAAAGGAGTAGCATGCCGAGACTCGTCGGCAACTTGCTCAGCAGTAGGAGCTACTGATGCAGTTGATGGCGAGACTACCTCCCCCCACTTCCCAGGCACCCCCACCACCACCACAGGATCCCCCACCACCATGATTGTATTTTTATTATGTATACACATTGTATATTTTATTTACAATTTTTATATTATATTCCATTCAGTATTTATTTTGTCATTCTTCATTTATTATGTCAATATTTATTGGTAATTAAATTCAAAGAAAAACGCCTTATTGTGATTATCATTAATAATTCAACCTATTTGATAAATAAATTTATTCCATTATTTTGTTATTAATAATAATTTAATATTTTAAAAAAATTATTCAAATTTAATTATAAAATTTTATCAGCCAATACAAAATATTAATCAATATTTTTAAAGTTAAATTAACAAATCCTATAAATATTTAACCAATTTTTTTTAAAAAAATAAAAATTCCAATTAGCGACGGACAAAGATGGTCGCTATATGACTACCAAGAGCGACGGAGTAACGTGGTCGCTATATGGCTACCCATAGCGACGGAAGAAGGTGGTCGCTGTATGGCTACCCATTGTGACGGAGGCAAGTGGTCGCTATAAGGCTACCCATAGCGACGGGCCTTAGGTGTAACATTCTTGATATTTTAATAAAAGATATGATGAGTGGAAAATATTAATAAATGTTTTAGAGATTTATTTAATATTCGATCCGCCTGAACCGGGGTAAAGAAATCCGGTGTCGGGCCGGTCTCAGATGTGGGGACCGAACGATGTTGAAGATCGGTTGTACATTGGAGGACGGTCAAGGACGTACTGTCTTGAAACTGATGCTCATCCGGTGTGCCTGGTGTGGTCTTGGACTAACCGGTGTAGGGAGAATGCCTAACTCGGAAATATAGTCCAGATCAACCTCTTGAAATGGCTGAGGCAAACAGATATACGTAACAAGGATGTGAGAACGGATGAAGTATCCAACCTCTCAAGCGTCAGCTCGGATTACCGAGGTGTGGACACTACGCCAGGGTACCAGTTGGCCGGTATCCAGACCGGGTCAATACTCTTATGAGGTATTAGACAATTATGAATAATTAAACATTGTGAAAGTAAATAAACTTAGTTGGTTGGTTAATTATTAAAAGGGTCCAATGAGGTGAAATTAATTTAATTAAAACTTTTAATGAGAATGCAAATAAAATAAGGGAAAAGGCTGTCTTGCCCCTGAGCCTTATATAAAAGGAGGTTTCTCTCTCTCCCTCTTCATTATTCACGAGAACTACTTCTTCTTTCTCTTCCGTGGTTTGTTTCTCCTTCTTCTTCGTTTTCTCCTCCCTCGTTGCTGAGTTGCATGCTCCGAAGGAGGACTCCGTTAATGTCAAAACTTCAATCGAACCCTATTTCTGTGACTGTGGCCTCAAGGTGAGTCCACTAATCTGTTTTTATTTGTGGTTCCTTATCCTTTTCATTTCTTTGGTGACCAAGTGGCCATGCATGGCTGTGCGTGGGCCTCTTCTCCACTCCTTTGGTGAGTTTGAGCTTGATGGAGGCTCTTAGAGCTGAGAGTGTGAAGCTAACGGGTTTGTATTCCGACCCATAGGTAGCAGTGAAAGTGCTGGTGCTGCATTCGGAAGAGGAACTATGAACCCTGTACTGAGAGGGCGTAACCGACACCAGGAGCAGATTATTGAAGCTTGGAACCGAGGTAAGGGGGGTGTTTGGGTTATGATTAATAAGAATAGGATGTGCCATGGGTCTGAGCCATTTAACTAATTGAGTGGGTGGTAACGAATAAAAATTGTATGTGAATGTGTATATGAATGCATGTGTGTGTGGACACCGATCGATGGAGAATCGTGTGTGTGTATGGCTTACGATGGTATGAAATACATGATAATTGTGGCAATCAGTATGTTATGTTGAGGGGCTTGACGAGTCGGTCACCCTACACTATGAGCACAAGTCAGTTTCTGACAGTTGCAAGTGATGATCAGAATGATATGTTTATGTTTATATAATGGAATGTGTGATTATGTGGTTGAGGACGACCAACGATATGAATTACCCTATTTTTGGCTTCAGTGGTCAAGTCAGACCCAGTTAAGCTACCCAGAGGTCTTTGACCCAGTGGTTGAGGGGGAGCCAAGTCGGGCTCGGTGAACCAAGTCGGGTTCACGGGATGTCAAGTCGGACTCCAAGCTGAAGGTCGATCCTTTAGTATCCGGATACTAGGCGTCAAACTTTATCTGAGAGTCAGTTGTGATAATTGATGAATTATTAATTGTGATGTGTATTTACCGAGTGAAATTTATTGTATTCGCTGAGTGAAATTTGTTATATATGCCGAATGAAATTTGTTACATTGGCCAAGTATGGATTATTATGTTTGCCGAATATGATGTCTTATAATTGCCAAGTATGACTTGCAAAAGGACGAAAATATAACCGGGCAGAACTTATATATATATAACTTGTTAAATTCCGTTCTATATTAATTATGATGCCAAACACTCACCCTTGCTGTTGTTTTCAATTTAGTAACCAGTGACAGGGAGGAGGCTGGAGTTATGGAGTCGCGTCAAGGGGGAGATCGATGCCAAGAACCGAGTGATTTTGAATAAGTTGTGTATTATATATATATATATATATATATATACTGAGTTTTCTGAGTGTGGTACCAAGTGTGAGTCGGTTTGTCAATTGAATGAATGTGAATTTATATTGTTAGATGATTGGTATTAATTTTCATGTGTTTGTTGTAGCAAAGCTGATTACCAGGAGAATCTTGCCCAAGAGGATTTATGCTTATCCGAGCGAGGGTCAGTCGCTTTGATGTCTGTTTTATTTCTATGAGAATCCCTCATTCATTTTCCGAGTGAAGAATAACCGAGAGATCCCCTTCTAGGTGGAAGGTTAGAATGTCCCGAGTGAGATTGGCCGGGAGGATGTTCCGAGTGAGGAAAAGTGGAATACTCTCGAGTCAAAATAGAGTGGAATATCTCCAAGTGAAAATAGGGTATAATATTCCCGAGTGAAGGAAGGGTATAATATTTCCGAGTGAAGAAAGTGTGTAACTATTCCGAGTAAAGAAAAGTATAATGATTCCGGGTGAAGAAGGTGACAACATTCCCGAGTGAGTTAAGGCCGAGAGAGTGTCTTCTGAGTGAGGTAAGGTTAGAGTGTTTTCCGAGTAGCAGAAGATCGAGTGGAACCCGTTTGCCAAGTGAAACCCCGACTTGAGTCTCCTGTATGCGTCTTGCTCACTCAGACTTAATGTGTGGCTTTCGTTCAAGGGAGTCGGCACTCGCTTAAGCGACTCTCGGATTTCGCCTCGATACATTGGGGTCTCGCTCAGGCGCATGACCCTCGGTCTTCTTCCCCTTCTTCTTCCTCTTCTTCTTCTCTCCCACTGTTTCTAACTCCACTTTATTAAAAGATGTGTTTTCGATTGAACATTATTTTGTGTACGCTCTTACCATCCTTTTGAATAAATTTAAGTAAACACTATTTTGTATCAAGACCGAGTTGAGTCCTTCCGATTGGTTATCACTTTAACGTACCTTTATTAAAGGATTTATTTCCGGTCGGTTTTGTTTATACTGAGTATGATTTTATTATTTAGAATGTAACTAAAAGAAGTGAATATTACTTTACATCACGGCCGAGTGGATTGTTTATTAAGGAAAGTAAATATCATTTTATATTAAGATTTAAATTTTTATTGAACGTGAAAAATTTATTATGGAAATAATTAACCGAGTATAAGGAAAAGGGGTAAATCGGCCAGGATGTTACATTAGGTAGTCATAGTGTGGCTGTTAATAGTGACGGCCAAAAGTGGTCGCAGTGTGGCTGTAAATAGCGACGGATACGTGAGGTCGCTGTATGGCAACTAATAGCGACGTCGTCGCTCCGTCGCTATATGACTACTAATAGCGACAGGGTCCTGGTGGTCGCTGAACGTGGTCAGTTAGCGACGGCTGTAGTAAGTGAAGCAGAGACCATGTTAGCGACGACGTTATGCCGTCAGCATTGTAGCGACGACGTTTCTGTGGTCGCTAATCTATCTTTGACGAAGGTTTTAGCGACGTGCGTTTGGCCGTCTGAAATACCGTCGCTAGTCCTCTTAGCGATGGCCTTGGCATGGATTAGCGACCAATTTTGTCCGTTGCTAACAGGTATTTTTTTAGTTGTGGTTTTTAGATTGAAAGGATGCCTTTACTTGTTTTCCTTTTTGACATGCATCACAAAATTTGTTTTCAAATTTAAGCTTTGGTAAACCGATTACTAGTTCTTTAGAAACAAGTTTGTTTAAATGGTCTATGTGTATATGAGCTATCCTTCTATGCCATAGCCATGATTCATCCCCTCTAGTCATGAAGCATTGCACATCATTTGAGGATAAACTATCAATATCAATCATGTAAATGTTATCAATTCTTTGTCCTACAAACTTGACTTCTTTGTTTAGCTTATTTTCAATTATGCAACAATTGGATTCAAATAGAACTCTATATCCTTTATCACACAATTGGCTTATGCTAAGCAAGTTATGTTTGAGTCCTTCAACATACAACACATCACTAATGGAGGTAGAAGAGTTTTTACCTATATTTCAGATACCAAGTATTTTTCCTTTGGTATTATCTCCATAGGTGACACTTCATTTCCTTTTGGGAGTGAATGATGTAAACTTGCTTATATCTCCTGTCATATGTTTTGAACACCCACTATCCAAATACCAATGGGTGTTGCTTGCCTTAAAGCATACCTATAAAACAAGATTAGTTTAGAGAACTAGGTACCCATTGTATGTTGGGTCCTTTTAGGTTAGCTTGTGGTAATGTCCCTTTGGGAACCCACACCTTTCTAATAACCTTTGGTCCTAATTTTCTAACATTATAATTTGAAGATTTATGACCTTTAAAGCCACAACGATTGTATCTCATAAAAGGTAATGATGATCTCCTAGGTGGTACAAAGAAGTTTTTGTAGTGTTTTTCCTTTTTGGTAGAGTTTTATCCTAAACCGGTTTTATCGAACATACATCTTTGGTTTCCAAGTAATATGTTTAGGTTATCTCTACCATTTGTAAATTTTTCTAATGTTCTATTTAAATCTAAGACTTTCTTTTCTAGATCAACACATTTATTAAAGTATTCACATGATTTTGAGCAAGTTTGTTTCTCAACAATTTTCTTTTTCAAGGACTCATTTTTTTACTTGCTCAATTAAATGTGTCTCTAGAGTTTCTATAGTTTTTCTAGACACTTTGTACTTACTAGAGAGCTTAACAAATTTATCATACAATTCTTCAAGTGCATCTAGTAATTCATTCTTGTCTAAGTCAAGAAGACTTACCTTATTATCGTCTTCTTGATGATTTGCCAGTAAGCAAAAATTTGCTTCTTCACTTTTGGACTCATCGGAGCTACTCATATCGTTTTCATCCCAAGCGATGTAAGCTCTTCTTCTTCCTTTTTTCTCCTTGTTCTTCTTCTTAAGGTTTGGGCAATCTGCTTTGAAGTGTCCTTCCTTGCCACATTCGAAACAACTTGGTGAAGAAGAGATTAGGAATTGGTTTCTTACCTTGGGGTTTGAAGTTCTTTTGGAATGTTTTGTTTTTCATGAACTTTCCAAATCTCTTCACAAACAAACCAAATTCTTCTTCTTCGTCAAGGTCACTACATAATTCTTCTTCATGTGTAGAAGTGGCCTTGAGAGCTAAGCCTTTCTTCTTGGAGGATTTTTCTTCTTCCTCCGCTTGCTTCAAATCCCTTAGTTCTTGCTCTTGCTCTTGAAGCTTTCCAAAGAGTGTGGCAAGAGACATCTCGTTGATACTTGGGGATTGTTTGATGTCAGTAACAAGAGGTTGCCATTCCCTGCTAAGACTTTTCAAAACTTTATGCACAAGCTCTTTGTTAGTATATACTTTTCCAAGAGTAATAAGGTGATTTATTATAAGTGTAAATCTCTTTTGCATTTCTACAATGGTTTCTCCGGAGTTTATCCTAAAGCTCTCATATTGACTAGTTAAGATACTAATCTTGGAGTCTTTTACATCACTAGTACCTTCATGGGTTACTTGTAAAGTATCCTACATTTCCTTAGTTGTTTGACAAGTCATTACTCTAAAGAATTCATCGGGTCCTAAAGCTAGAGTAATAAGATTTTTAGCCTTATAATTGTATTGTACTTTCTTTTCTTCATCATTAGTTCAATCATCCATGGGTTTCTCAACATTTTTACCATTAATAGTATGCATAGGTATAAAATGACCATTCTCAATGGCATTCCAAACTCTTAGATCAATAGATTGAATAAAAATTTTCATTCTTTCCTTCCAAAACGCATAACCTTCCCCTTTGAAAGTGGGAGGTCTATTTGTGGCACCACCCTCAGGAAAAAGATTTAAAGAACTTAAGGCCATTTTATCTCTTGAAGCTGTTAAGCTTGATCTAACAAGAGTCAAGCTCTGATACCACTTGTTATTCAAGTGGCCTCAATACTCAAGAGGGGGGTGAATTGAGTTTTTAAAAGTTTGCTTGGAATGCCTTTGAACTTGATTCTTTTATCACAAGTTTAAAGATTATGCAGGTGAAATCAAGTTTAATGCAAGAGACAATGCAAAATAAGAGGTGTATGTAGCTGAGACAATTTGTCAAACAGTTGGTGTGCAATATTCGAAGTTAACTAATTCAAGCAAGCTTAAGTATATAAATCAGAATCAACCAACAAAAATCAATTAAGTGCAGTATATGAATTTAAAAGAGTAGGGGAGAAGAGCTTGCAAACCAATTTAACGAGTTCCACCAACCCCGGTGTATGTCTCACCTTCAAGCAACCCACTTGAAGGATTTCCACTATTAAAGTTTAGAGATTACAAGCTATGAGCAATTGCAGCTTCCTAGTGTCCCACACTCAAAAACTCAATCCTCACTAGCATAAGGGTAACCCACCCAATCTCTCAAACTCTTAATACCCAAAGGTTGAACCCCAACCTTTGTGACCACTCAACCTAAAGTGAAAACCTTTGTGTTTTTGTGTAGTGTTTGTAAGCAAGTGACTCTCTTAATAGAGTAGATGTACAAATGAAGGCTCACACAATTTCTAACTCTCAACAAGAGAGAATATACAAGTTTAAGCTCTAAGTTTTAGAAAAATGAAACTATACAAGAATAGAACTCATAAGACTCAAGATTTAATTTCCCTTTGATGGATTTGTGTGTTCTTTTAGTAGCTTGAAGGAGTCTTGCATTTATACTGCTTGGAGATAAGCATAATGGAGTTCCTAGCCGTTGCAGCTCGTGGGTGCCTGAGAGATATGGAGAGATGAGTTGGTTTCCACTTAAAAAGTACTTTCCCCAAATTCTGGCATGACCCTAATCGATTACGCCTTGAGCTATAATCGATTAGCTTTTGAAATCTGTAGTGTTGTTTGTGCTGTAATCGATTAGGTGTTACTGCGTAATCGATTAGCTTAGAAAAGAGGACTTGCTAATCGATTATTTTATACCCTGTAGTCGATTACAAAAGACACCTGATGCATTAAATAGAGTCCCGTAGCATTGTAATCGATTAGGCCTTACCGCAATCGATTATGGTGACAATCAGAACCTAGGTAATCGATTGTATTGTCTGAGTAATCGATTAGTGTCATTCCAGCAGCCTTATAATCGATTATTTGATGTCTTGCAATCGATTAGCATAAGTACTTGATACATTTGAATCAATTTTTTTATCTTGGTAATCAATTGGGGTCTCGAATGTAATCGATTAGTGTACAAACAGACACTACATAATCGATTAGTTATATGTGTGTAATCGATTAGTTTGTGAAACAGAATTCATCTAATCAATTATATCTTTCTTCCTAATTGATTAGTGTGTGTGATTTTGCAGGTCTGATGCACTTTCTTGTATCTCCAAGGATTTCTTCAAAGAGTCCTTTGTCATTATCAAAATCTGTGAACCTAAAATATATTCAAACACATTTCCCGCCCTGTGCGGATGTGTTCCTGCCAACTGCAAACAACCATTTGAACAGGCATCTGAAAAGGCACATTTCCATGGCAGTCTCGCTCTTTGGTGGATGTGTACATATCTTTTCATTTCCTATTTAAAGCCCCCATATTCTCAGTTTCAAACACAACGAAAATTAATCTTTCCTCTCTGAGTCTATCTTTGCTTATTACTATGATTATTTCTTGTTAGTTCTGATCCTACCCAAGGGGTAGAAGGGTCCGTTGTATCCTGGGGGATTCCGCCATTAGAGGTGAATATATCCTTTAGGACAGTGCTACTACACGCCTCGGACTTCGTTCTTGTACAATAATTATAACAATCTAAAGGATATATTATTCTTCATCGATGGCTGCTGTTAACGTCAAAAACACTGTCAACGACGCCGTCAACAATGTCAACGAGAACATTACCCCTATGCAACAAGTTGCCGCTCCTGTTGTGTATGCAAAACCCTTCCTGATATCTCTAAAATAGAAGTCTTTAATGGTCAGGCTTACCGTAGATGACAGGAACGCTTGCATTCTCTTCTTGATATGCACTGCGTTGCCTTTGCACTTACAAGTTAAAAACCTACCGATTCTAATCTTGTGGAAGCTTGGTCCAATGCAAACAAAATATGTCGTCATACAATACTTAGTATTCTTTCTGATGAATTGTTTGATGTTTATGCCTTCTACAAAGAAGCCAGGGCAATATGGGAATCAATGAATCTAAAGTACACCACTAAGGATGTTGGTAAACAACGCTTTATCATTTGGAATTTCTATCATTGGATGATGACCGATGATAAAGACATTAAGATACAAATCAATGAATACCATAAACTTTTAGAAGATCTCAAGATTGAAGATATAGTCATGCAAGATCCACTTGTAGCAGGTTTTCTTATAGAGAAATTACCAGAATCATGGAAGGACTATAAACAACAATTAAAGCATAAGCACAAACAACTCTCCCTTACAGATTTAATTACTTATATTATCATTGAGGACACAAATTGTAGAGAGATTAAAGCGGCAAAAGCAAAGGCGTTCTCTGCAAGGGCAAATTTGGTGCAAACAAATAAACATCCAAAGAAAAGGTATGACAAAAACAATTCATCTTCTGATCACAAATCCAAAGTCTACAAACCCTCTACTTTTAAAAGAAAAGAATCATGTTATATATGTGGAAAACCAGGCCATTTTGCTAGTACATGTAGATTTAAAAATTGAAATGAAATTCCTCCCAAAATAAGTGCAAACGTGGTTGAAGGAGATGACATTGTTGCTGCAGTTATTTCTCAAGCAATGCTTGTGACCAATATAAGCAAATGGGTGGTAGATTCTGGGGCTACTAGGCACATCTATGCAAATAAAGATGCCTTTTCCTCCTACAATAATGTGGGAGAAGGATAGGAACAAGTCTATCTTGGAGACTCCCGAACCACTGTCGTGGTAGGAAAAGGAAAAGTTCTTCTCAAACTTACATCTGGAAAAACTCTAGAACTGAACAATGTATTGCATGTACCTAGCATTAGGGCTAATTTAATTTCTATGGCTTTATTGGGAAAAGTGAGGGTCAAAGTGTCATTTGAGTTAGACAAAATTGTTATGACCAAAAATGACGTGTTTGTAGGAAAAGGATACTGTGATCAGGGATTGTTTGTTCTCAACGTTTCTAATGTTATTAATGGAAATATTTCTTTTGCTTATATGATTGATTCCTTTGATTTATGGCATGCTAGATTAGGACATGTTAGTGCACCTTATATTAAAAAAATACAAAATCTTGGCATGATTTCTGGTATTAATACAACATGCTTAAATAAATGTGATGCATGTATAGAATCTAAAATAACTAAAAAATCTTGTGTTCCCATACAAAAAGGTGAAACTGAACTTCTCAATCTAATACATACAAATTTAGGAGATTTGAAACAAACCATGACTAGGGGTGGAAAAAGATACTATGTAACCTTCATAGATGATTTCTCTAGATATACCAAATTATATCTAATTATAAATAAGGATGAGGCTTTTGATATGTTTCTAATTTACAAGGCTGAAGTAGAAAATCAATTAAATAGAAAAATCAAAAGGGTTAGGTCTGATAGAGGAGGTGAATACTTTCCTTTTAATGACTTTTGTGAGAAAGAAGGAATTATTCATGAAGTAACTCCCCCTTATTCTCTAGAATCTAATGGAATAGTAGAAAGGAAAAATAGAACACTAAAAGAAATTATGAACGCTTTACTGATTAGTTCTTCTGCACCTGATAACTTATGGGGTGAGGCATTACTATCTGCTTGTCATTTACAAAATAGGATTCCATATAAGAAAACTGGAATAACACCTTATGAATTATGGAAATGTTATAAACCAAACTTAAAATATTTAAAAGTGTGGGGGTGTTTAGCCAAAGTCATGTTGCCCGATCCTAACAAAAGAAAATTAGGATCTAGAACATCTGATTATTTTTTTATTGGCTATGCTGAACATAGTGTTGCATATAGGTTTCTTGTCTTAAAAAGTGATGTGCTTGATATAAATACAATTATTGAAACCAAAAATGCTAAGTTCTTTAAACTTGTCTTTCCTTTAAAAGAAAAAATTGTTTCAAAAACACCGTTAGAAACTATAGTTGAAAACTCCCTTGAAAAAACTAGTCATAGTCCTCTAGAAGAATTAAGGAGAAGTAAAAGACAAAGGAAATAGACCTTTTTTGGAAATGATTTTTACACTTATCTTATAGATAATGACCCTTCAACCTTTTCTGAAGCAATCTCTTCATCTGATGCTTGTCATTGGAAAGAAGCTGTTAAACTTGAACTAGAATCAATAATGAAATGTAACACATGGACTTTAGTAAACTTACCTCCGGGATCTAAAACAATTTGTTGTAAATGGATTTTTAAAAGAAAACTAAACCCGGATGGTTCTATTGATAAATATAAGGCTCGTTTGGTAGCAAAAGGTTTTAGTCAAAAACATAATATAGATTATTTTGATACTTTTGCTCCTGTTACTAGGATCTCATCAATAAGAATTTTGATAGCATTAGCATCAGTTTACAAACTTGTTATTCATCAAATGGATGTTAAAACTGCTTTTCTAAATGGTGACCTAGAAGAAGAAATTTATACGACTTAATCGGAAGGTTGTGTAGTTCTAGGACAAGAAAATAAAGTTTGTAAACTCCTTAAATCACTATATGGCTTAAAACAAGCACCAAAACAATGGCATGAAAAATTTAATAAAGTCTTGATTGATAATGGATTCATTTCTATTGATGTTGATAAATGTGTATATACTAAAGTAGAAAAATGTGAAAGTCTAATTATCTATCTATGATATTGTAATTAACATCAAGAAATTTCTTGCTTCAAACTGTGATATGAAAGATTTGGGTGAAGCAAATGTTATACTTAGTATTAAAATCATAAGGAATGGAGATAGCATTATGTTATCTCAAGAACATTATGTTGAGAAACTTCTTAGGAAGTTTGGACATTATGACTCTAAGCCTATGAGTACTCCTTATGATGCTAATACAAAACTAAGGGAAAATAAAAGAGATCCTGTATCCCAGTCAGAGTATGCCTAAATTATTAGGATTTTATTACATCTAATGAACTTCACTCAACCTGACATAGCCTATGCTGTAGGCAAGTTGAGTAGGTACACTCAAAATCTAAATAATGATCATTGGGCAGTAATAGCTAGACTGATGAGATATTTAAAAGGTACCATCAACTATGGTATTCTGTATAGTGGATACCCTGCTGTATTAGAAGGATACAGTGATGCAAATTGGATCTCAGATTCAGATGAGATCAAATCCACTAGTGGTTATGTATTTACACTTGGAGGTGGTGCAATAACTTGGAGATCAGCCAAACAATTATTTCAAAATCCACTATGGAATCAGAGTTCATAGCTCTAGAGTTAGCTGGGAATGAAGGTGAATGGTTAAGAAACCTTTTAGCGTGTATTCCTTTGGGAATGAAACCAACACCTTCTATATCTTTACATTGTGATTCTCAATCGGCAATAGCCGTTGTGAAAAACAAAACTTACAATGGTAAGAATAGACATATTCGTCTAGGACATGATGTGGTAAAACAACTGTTGAAAGATGGAATTATTTCCATTGACTTTGTAAGGTCAAAAGTGAACTTGGTTGATCCTCTGACCAAACCATTGGGTAGAAAATATATCTACGAAACATCGAGGGGAATGGGACTTATGCCAACTTCAAAATTAACTATGATGGACACCCAACCTTTGTGATTGGAGATCCCATGAAGAGGGTTCATATGTGGTAATAACAAAGTCATGGTTAATAGCTATAGCACTATAAATTTTCCCCATTCCTATGGTGTGTGCTATAATAAGCATTGAATGAGAGGTTAGACTCATTGCTTTTAATGACTTTCATAGCCTTTATAAGGTGGTGTATGAAAAATGCATCATACACTTGATGAAGTCACCTATATGAGTATCAAGTGAGGCCGCTTGCATGAGATTAAGGCATAATCTCTAGAGTACTCATGAAAACTAGGCACGCGCATGGCCTATTAGTGAAAAACAGTAATAACGACAAGAATTATGGGGGTATGTGTGACATCTAAAGCCTCTAAAATACGCTAAATGTCTTTAGTTCATAGAAGCTTGCTTCACTAAAGCATTGTATTTTAAGCTTATTTGTCTAAGGTTTAGTTCATAATCCAAAAGATACCAAACTTGATGCATTAAACTCTATATAGTAATTCAAGCATAGACTCTTCTATTTTATAAAATTATTTCATTAACTATCTTTTGAAATATATAAGGGATTATTGGAAAAATAGTCTATTTCAAAAGATATCAAGTCCCACATTGCTTGGACTTGAGATTTGTTTAAGGTTTATATACCAAAAAGTATGTAAGCCTTGTAAAATGGAATAGAAAGTGTTGGGCCCTCAAGCGCATAAAGTCCAAACACGATGTTGGGAAATTTAGTTCAAAATGACAAATTCCCCCTGCGCGCACGATTATCAAGTAACCAAACGTTTTGCTAAAATTTTATTTAATTTTTAAACCTTCCTAGAAAAAACCTATTTTCGGAATTTAAATTTTGAAATGGAAAGGTACGTTGTTTCCCACCCTGTGCAGATGTGTTCCCGCCAACTGCAAACAGCCATTGGAACAGGCATCTGAAAAGGCACATTTCCATGGCAGTCTCGCTCTTTGGTGGATGTTACATATCTTTTCATTTCCTATTTAAAGCCCCCATATTCTTAGTTTTAAACACAACAAAAATTAATCTTTCCTCTCCGAGTTTATCTTTGCTTGATTACTATAATTATTTGTAATTATTTCTGATCCTACCCAAGGGGTAGAAGGGTCCATTGTATCCTGGGGGATTCCGCCATTAGAGGCGAATATATTCTTTAGGACAATGTTACTACACGTCTTGGACTTCATTCTCATACAATAATTATAACATCTTTTAGCTTGAGTAAGTTCCTTCACCATTTTCTTGATCTCTAGTCCTAGGTTATAAGTTATTATGGTAGGTGAGAGTGCTTCATGTATGGGTTAATGAATAGGAGTCATTAATATGCAAAACCCTAAGGTAAGGTGTAATAAATAAAGGTTTTATGAGGGTATAATGGGGTACACGAAAATGACAATTAATGTGGCGAAAGAGGAAATGTATAAATGGTGATTATTGAGTTTTAATGAAACCCGGTGATATTAATGATGAGAGATAGTGATATTGATGGTAGATGGCCATTAATGTGGAAACTTCTATGGGTGTGACTTTAAATACATAATAATTGATATGAAAATCAAACCCATGGTGGTTATGGTGAAATAAATAAAATGGAAAGTAGTTTGACAATGATAATGATATAAACACCAAGTGGTTAATTAAGAACACTTAAAATCTTGGTGGTTTAGATGGAAATAATTGTATGGTACATTATGTAATGTAGGAAACGATCCCATTAACGAAGTGAGACCTTCAAACCATAACGATTACTACTTCTCTTAAGGTAGAAGGAGGTAACATTTTCTAAATGCATGATTTTATCCATTATTAATGTACATGTATGGACGTGTTTCCATAATTTGGATTGGATAAATATCTTGATGATTATGTGATTTGTATTTGGAATAGTTTGTATTGCCAGGTGAATGATATTTGGGATGATGAGTATGATGTGGATGTTAATTTGTGGCATTATGGATTTCTTGTGATTGATGTTATGTCCATGATTGAATTGAATATATATGTGTGAACATCCAATGATATGTGTGTTGATGAAATTGATGGATATTGTTTGCCACTAACCATTAATGTAATTGAAATTCCATGATAATTGGTAGTGATTGAGAATAATGGTAATATGGAAATCCACTAAGTGATGGTGGTGATTTGATGATTGTGGAGTGGAATTTTAGGATGTAGTGTGAAAATGCATTGATTTACATTTGCATCTATGGCATATCATACGTTGTCTGATTTGGAAAGTTAGGGATTCCAACAAGTGGGCCCAGTGGGAGGGAGACTCAGTGCACGGGTAAAAATGTTATTGTTCCCTAGTGAATCGGAAGAATCACTAAGCTGTCCATAGTTTAGTGATGAGACACCCTATGTGGTAGGCCCAGTAGGTGGGCGGCTCTGCGAAAAACAAGTGACCCCAGTGTCCCTATGGGGCACGACTCTCTCGATGTGTGTTCGGGAGGGGCCTGTAGCACATTTGACAAGTGAGGCTATGTTGTTGATCCATAAGTCACGGGGTGACTGGTGCTACTTATGGGCGATAACAGTTTGGTACCTGTAAAAGAATGATGTTTTGCATACAAAGTTTAAGAGATAAGTATACATATTTACTACTACAGTAGGGGCATAGTAGCATACGTATGCTTGAGCCATATATTATATGATGTTGTTTCCCATTGTCGGATCCGTGATTTGATAATGATTCTTTTATGCATATGCATTAGCTATAAGAGCATTTGCATATAGCCAAAGATACGCCGAGTTTGGTAGCCCGTGGTGGCGATGGAGGATTGATAAGTGAAAAGAAAGAAATTGTGGTACTAACCTTATATAGATGGTTATGCTTGATAAGAATACTATTGATTTGATATGTAATGTATACGTGTTGACTTGTACATGTGCTATGAATTAAATGATTGATGGTGAAACTATGTGAAATGATATTAAATATGGTTGGATCATATGGTTCCATTGAGGAACATATGTTATTCACATGTATATAATGTATTATCATAATGTATGACATTGATTCATTTGGTATATGTTACTCACCTTCTAGTTATAACTTTTAAAGGTTGATGTAGGTATGTGGAAATCCTACCTTGTTAAAGATTGAGCTTAGTGAAGGTAAATATGGAAAGAAGCCTGTGTGCCTTGGCCAAAAATTGTTTTGTAAAACCTATGGTAGATATATGTTATATATATGACAATTGAATAGTGATGGATGTGTATTTTGAGGGTCATGTGTGACAATTAGGCCTTAAGTGTTTTAAAGGTTAATTTTTGTTTATGACTTTGACAATGGTTAATGACAATTATGATACATTGATTTTATGCTACATTGATAAATGAATGTTAATGTTATGAGATTTATGACCATTGGAAATGAATATGTGATTTATGTATGATTAATGTTATGGGTTGTATGTATGATGAGGAAGTGGGTAGGCCATATTCCTACCTAATGTACAAGGACTCATGAAGAGGCAACCTACATTGCATAATACATATATACAACTTGTGTGATGATTGGTTGTGGCCAAATAGGCTTGCATTGTAAATTGGCAGGTTTGGTTTAGTCTAGATACACTTAAATTGCCTTTGATGCATAATGTGATCTAGGATTGGAGTTATTGGATGAGACTTATTGGAGTAAGTCATATTTATATGTATAAATGTATGCTCATTGGGAGCATAGACCAAATCCTTGTCATTTGCATTTATGTATGCTATGTAATTTGATTTACATTTGTTAAAATCCATTTTCTATCAATCTCGCTGAAACGAGAGGATTCTCACTCAAGCGAGAGTGTCAATGTTGTGCTTTCTGGCTCATTCTTGCTCAAGCGAGTGGTGTCTTACTTGAGCAAGAGTCAAAGTGATGACTCTGTGTTTTTTGCTCAAGCGAGTAGAGATTTATTCAAGCAAAAATGGTGAAAATTGATTTTGTGAGATTCTTGCTCAAGCGAGTGAGTGCTCGCTTCAGTGAGTACGCATGAATTTGATTGTCTTTTTTTCTCTTAAGCGAGAGACGTATCGCTCAAGCGAGGATGGTGTGATTTGGTTTTGGAGGATTTTCGCTCAAGCGAGTGGTGACGTTTTTGAGCGAGGATGTTATAATTTGGTTCTGGAGGATTTTTGCTCGAGCAAATGCGGTGTCGCTTAAGCGAGTATGGAGGGTTGATACTTCAGCCCTGCTCGCTCAAGTGAGGCTTGGGGGCTCACTAAAGCGACGCCTAAAATGTGACTTTCCTCTTCCTTTCCTCATTTTTTAGCCTTTTCTCATATCTTCATATATGGGACTAGGTGTATGCCTTGTATACATATTTTTCTTTCACCGTAAACAGAATTATTTCTTTATACATGTTGGGGTGATTATTCCTCGATCCATTTTTTAAATTCTTGAACTTTGGTCTCCAGTTTTCCGTGATTCGAGTTTCGATGTATGGTTGCATGTTCGTGCTTTTTAAAACGTGAAAAATTTATTTGTATTTTTATCAATTTAATTAATGTAATTAAATTGGGATTTGGGTCCAGGCGATCAGGGTCTGACAAATGTTGTATGTCAAAATCATTGAGTAGAGAAACAAGCCATTGGGCCTCACATGATATTCAGCCTCTGATGAAAAACATAAGATGGTGTCTTGTTTTTTGGTTTTCTAAGAAATCAAGGAATGGCCCAAGAAGAAACAAAATCTAGTGACAGACCTATGGCTATTAGAGGGAGAAGCTCAATCAGAATCTGAGTAACCTTACAGCTTAAAATTAGAGGAAGAAGGAATGAATAGGTGTGGCACCCTTGATCCAATAAATAATATTATAAATAGATAAAGAAAATTGGAATAAATTTTTCATGTTTTAATAATTTTATTTGATAAAGAACACCACAATAAAAATTTTAACTATTAACCGTGGATCTATTTAAAAACCTATCTCATATATGACGATATAAGAAGGAATGTAACTCCAAACAACCTTATTTCCTTGCTTTAAGTATGCCTAGTCAAAACTTAACACCTATTTAAAATAATTTAATGAAATAATTACTAAACATATATCTGCAGAATATTTAAGTTGACCCAAAAGCAAGAAGGGATTTAGGTTTGGCTAAATAACCTTTGGTCCTTTATGTTTGATGAAAATGTTAAATTGGCTCCTTAATATCACTTTGGTCCCCAACGTGGTTTAAAAAGTTTCACTTAAGTCCTTTCGTCAAATATCAGTAACGCCGCGTTACTGCTGCCACCATTTTCTTCAATATAAACTTTCTATGATAGCTTCTTCCATGTGAAGGGAAATCTAAAAATCCTGTGTGAACTCGGTGCTCCTCTCTCATGAAAGCTGAAACCCTCTGCTTCTGTTCGTTCTCTTCACCTTCTACCTTCACCTTCACCTTCACGTTCTCTTCACCTTCACAATGTTAATCAGTGAGTCAACATTAAAATCAATGATGAATGATTCATCTTTCATCAATATTTTGTCTAATTCAAATTTTCTATTCGTGTTTTTGGGTTCTCCTGCTTCAGGGGTTTTTTTAGGGTTTTCGTCCCCTTTCCTTTCCAATTTTACTGCTAACTGTTCAAATTTACATGCTTGAGTGTTGATGAAAATAACAAAATGAACAATTTAAGGTTGTTTTGCAAAAATAATAAATAATTATGCATATTAATTTTCTTAATGAGCTTGTTTATCTTTGTATACTATTGGTTATGTACATCTAATTATAATTCTTAGGGAAGCCCCTTTGTAGTGTGGTATTGAAATCCTACCTACTGTTTAATTATTTGTCTAGTATAAGGTTGAACTAGTACTTGCATTTGGTTTTTGTGGATTACATGAAACAATTTTTTCATTGTTGATAAAAAGTCTGGTTAAAAATATAATTTTAAAGTCCCTTCGGACTAGACCCCAGATTCTATATATTCCTGAACTTGTTTATACCATTCATCAAGTATTTCTACTAAAAGAATAAAGTTTGAACTATTTTAAACATTTTTATGTGTAACTAAGCAATTTCAAGATGCAGGTATTAGGCTATGAAAATAAAGGGGGAGCATAAGTGTCGTAAAAGTCTGGTAGAACAACAAAAGTCTGATGGAAGCTTTCTGATTAAAGAACTTTCTTTCAACGTTCATAAATTCTATTTTGATGATGCTTTAGGAGAATTTCTCTTATCATATCTACATGCTTATCACCAAAGAACATAAAGAACATGATCAAAATAAGTAGTAGTTGTCAGCGTACCTACCTCTGCATATTCTGATCACAATCAGAGATTTCGTTAGAACATCTTAGAAAATAACTTATCACTCAATCAAGAATTAGTTTACGAATGATTTGTGCATAAAAATGCATGAGAAACTATTTTCATGAAAATATTGAAGAAATGAATCATAGCTCTCTCAAGCCTATTTCATCTTCAAGGTCTGATAACAAGAAGCTTGAGGAAAAATACCTTTAAAGGATTTCCAACGTTTATATCTCCTTTCAAGAAATAGTAACGGTCATATCCTTGAGTCCCTATAAATACCAAGGAAGATTGAATGTCAAACTGACACAGACAAGAAAATATAGAGAGAATTTCTTCAAGCTATTATTCAATCTCATCTAAGTTCTAAAATTCTCTTGTTCATTCCTTGTAAAGAAAAAGACTTGTATTCTTTATTCTTTATTTCTGCCTCTAGCAGACTTTGGTCTTGTGTCAAAAACTTAGTTCCAAACTTAAATTGTTTATCACCTGTACACTAAGTTCTAAAAATTTCTTTTCATTCATTCAAGTTGTAAAAGTCTGGTGTGTTACTAAAATTAGTTTGTGTGGGAAACACTTTGGCCTAAAAAGGCTTTCAGAAGAATAATTGGGTTTAGCCCGGGGGTGGCTTGTTGAAAGAATACTTGGGATAAACCAAAAGTGGCTAGTGTTAAGAATACTTGTGGCACGAGTCTGGTGCTGTTATTGTAAAGGAGATTTTACAATAGTAAAAATCCTTCAAGTTAGAAGGGACTGGACATAGCTTTTGTGTTGGAAGTAAACCAGTATAAACTCTGTGTGCTTATTTCTCTCTTTCATTATTTGCGTGATTACTCATTTTTTTAATTTGGTTCAACTTTTCATGAAAAAAGAGTCTAAGACTTATTCAACTCCCCTTCTAAGTCTGATTCTGAACCATCAGATATTATCCTCGTCTTAAACACATTTCTCGTCATCTTGTGTTCATTGTCCAATATACTGGTTTTATGAATATATTTTGCACACTTTCTATAGGTCTGTGATGAACTCGAGGATGTTATGGAAGCAGGGGAAAACATTATGGACTACCATGGTTGCGATTTTATTCTAAAGTGATGACTTGATTATGTGGTTGTACTAACTGATGACACCATTTTGTATGACCATTTGAGTTAGAGGTAGGAAATCCCCTGTTTCTAATATTGAATGTTGATATTGGCACTTTAATATTAATTTCCTTATAAACTTACTTTCCCCATCTATGTGACAGAGGGTACAAAGATTCAAAGCTTTCCAACAATATTGAATGAGAAATCTTTCAAGTTCTGCTTAAGGAAGCTAAGGCATCAAGGTAAGGCATATCCTGCAGATTATTCTATTTCTTAGTATTTGCTTTTATTTGATCTATTAGATTGTCCTACAGATTGCTTGGAACTCAGACTCTAAAACTTAGTAGAAAAGATCTTTATCTGGGTAAGGACCAAGTAAATCAAAATGAAAAGCTTGAGGAAGAAGAGGAATATGAGAATATTGTAAATGGTGAACATAAGCATGAACATGAAGGAATCGTGCATGAATCTTATGAAAAAGATGACAAACTTGAAATGGGAGAAGGAGAAGAGAAAAAGGAAAGTGAAAACAAAAGCAATAAAGTCGAAGATGAAAGAGGCGGAGGAGATGATGAGATAGATGAAAATAACCACGAGCACTCGGCAGTGGATATTGATCGAGACGATTTCTTAGATCAAGAGGAAGACAAAGAAGAGGAGAGTGACGAGAAGGAAAATAAGAAAAATAAGGATGGGAAGCTTATATTAAAGAAGATGATGGAAACAGTAATGACATTACATACACTTGATGAAAGGACTTAAGTGAAACTTTTTAAACCACATCGGGGACCAAAGTGAACAAAAAAACATTGAGGAACCAATTTAATATTTTCATGAAACATGAGGGACCAAAGGATATATTTATCCTTTAAGATTAGTTTTAAGAAGTCTTGCGATCAAGGTATTATGGTTTCATACCATAAATATTTTATTACGCATATACCTGACAATGTAATTTTAATACACCACTTTAACCACTTTCTCACATACTCACATCATCAATATTTATTACCAATTCTCAATTACCATGGTAACATCACAAGTATCTAGTTAAAATCAACAATTCTCCTTATAACTCATTTAGTCACAATATTTTCCAACCATGAGAAAATTCAACATTTATCATTCATGATCCAAATGCCAAAACTCATTGGCTAAGTACTAATTTCATGCGATCATCATCATATACTAGTTTTTGATACAAAAAATTACAAGAATATTAAGTTATCATCATAATTATAAGACATTAATTAATAGTATATCTATACAAAGCAAATGCTATATACAAATAATCAAAAGTATGCCAGCCAAGGCGTCTAAGTGTCTCCTTCACACTGTACATCTTCCTTCCAAAAAGCATTACTCCAAGACCATATCCTACAACACAAGAGCTAAAAATAGACAACACGGGAGAGTGAGCATACTTTCTCAATGATGAAAAAATAGATAAAAATGTGATAATATACATATGTATGTACAACCAACATATTCTACTCTCAAGGAGTCTTAATCCAACAAAAAAATGATCCACATTAAATATCACCAAACACATACATAAATGATTTCAATAGCCATATCACAATATAAAACCACTTCACTACTTCACATCTTTTTCACATTTCATATCACATGTGCAAAGTATATGCAATAAGTATGTACAATAGTGCAGACCTTAAGAAAGTGAAAATTTAGAGGCATGGACATCATTCAGGAGTTTTAACAAACATCTGTTACATAGTATTTTATTTCTAAAATTAACAACATGAAAACACTTACAATGTACTCCAAATTGTGTCAATGAAAAGCACTCTCATAAAAATTTCAAATAGAGAGAAGGGAAAAAGAGCATTTCAGCAACATAAGACAATAAAAGGTATATGGCAATGATCCTATTTTAACAAACAGATTTTAGATAAGAAGGTAAAGATTTCAGTTCTAGTTTCTGCACTACAATGTCATCCTTTTCTGGTAATTCTTTAATAGGCTCAGTATTTGGTGGAATAAATTTATTAGCATCAAAATCTTTCACCAATTCTTCAACCTCTTCAATTTCATTATCGCTTAATTCTGCAAAGGCACAAATTAGAGTTTTCTCTAATGTATTGGGAGTACTCATCTTGCTTGTCTCCCTCAGCTGCATCTATTTTAGAAAGTGCTACTTATTTGTAGGATGCTTCATGGCTTCGAACACATTGAAGTTCACTTCATCATCCTACACCCTGACTTTCATCTTACCATCATCAACATCAATGATTACTTTAACCATCTTCATGAAAGGTCGATATAAGATCAATGGTACCTCTGAGTCTTCCTCAATATCCATCACCATAAAATCCACGGGAAAATTAAACTTGTCAACACAGACCAAAACATCTTCAGCAATGCCATAAGGAAATTTCATTGACCTATCAGCCAACTGCAAGGTCATTCTTGTTGGCCTAACCTCTAGGTCTCCAATCCTCTTTAACATAGATAAAGGCATCAAGTTAATACTTGCTCCAAGATCTAATAAGGCTTTTCCCACTAGCAAGGCAGCAATGGTAACTAGAATAGTAAAACTTCCTGGATCTTTAGTCTTTTATGGCAATTCCTTTTAAATGAAGGCATTGCATCTAACTTCTAACTCAATTATTTTGAACACAAAAAATTTACCCTGATTTTTATCAGACCCCTGGATAAACCTTAAGAATCGCTAAGGGAACGTGATAATGTGAGACTTATCTCATTATCTTACCACTCCCCATGCCTAAGATTGGACATTTGTTGCTTGAAGTTTGTAGGATTAAACAATTGCATGTGACCCAACATTCAAGGTGGGTTAGACTTTGATACCATATTAGAAATTAGATGGACTTAACTCATCCAAAAAATACGCTCATGAATTAAGGGTTGCCTCAAACCTCATAACTAAATACAAGCCGTATTCCTAACCGATGTGACACTTATTTCAACATATTTTAGCAATGTATGAGCACAAAGTCAAGGAAAGGATAGTGTATAAACTAATTGCTATTGTAGCATCACTTGTTGAAAAAGCATAAAAGCATTTGAAGCTGGCTGTGCTTTCTTGGATAGAAAGAATGGTGAAGGAGAAAGCTCTAAAACACATGAAAAATATGAGTACATTGATATACATTTGAGGAGATTTGAGAAAATTACTCTCAGTAATTTATAGTCTTTTCTTGATTCTAATGGTATAGTATTTTTATTTATTTAATTACAAGAAAATTTCTCATTCCCCTGACAAGTATTGTAGGTAAATACAATTAGGACATCTATGTCACGCAAAATTTATCTAACAAAAATTACTGAATCAAATAGGAGAGGAGGAGAACCACTAAAGAAAATGATAATTGGAGCCTTGAAGGACAATTTGCTATCTGGCATCATTGAGTTGACTTTTCTTAAGAGAATACATATGTCCACAAATTTTCTATTTCTTGTAAAACTGATGCTAAATTCCCGAGCCATTAACATGGTGGTGAAAATCTTAGTAAAAACAAAATATGACTCTCAGATTTATACTTTGGCAAGCGCACCAGTCATTAAAATTGTAGAATATTTGATCGTCCCACAGGGATTGTGGTAAGTACCTCAATCTTGGACTAGTATAAGCTGAACCAACAGAAAATACATGAATTTCATTCGGTTTTTGGTTGTTTTAGTGTTTTCTAGTTGTTTTTGGATTTCCAGAAACAGAGTTAAAATGAAATGTGAAAGGTGATTAATAGAAAATAGGTCAGGATTGCTTCAGTCCATAAATTCATTAAGAAACATGCAATTAAAGTATAACCAAACTCCATAATCCAGAGGACAATCCGCTTGTGGTTATTCCCTAATTCCTTAGGTGAAAAACTCTAATCCTTAAGCATCAAACCTTAATTCCTTAAGTGCTCAATTAACCTAAGAATCTAATGCGAAATTGGAGGTGGAACTCTAACTATTCACCTAAATTGATTAGGCCTGAACTAGTTAGAAAGCTGGAAGTTACCTAAGCTTCAACCATGATTCCTCACTGGCGAAGTTCTTCATCAATTCTGGATTTGTCAATCCAGCAATGCTACTCTATTCCTCAGCTTGTTTGCCTCAGGATCTAGAAGTCGATTTCCTCGCTCACAGCTTCACGACTCCATTATTAACCTTCGCAATCCCAACCTTAGGGAATTAGAACTCCATTGACTTTGGTTCCATCGAAGGATTGTGGAACGTCATGGAGGAGAGGATAGAGAGAGAGAAAATTGTGTAGTGAGATGTTCGAAGTGTTTAATGAAATTGTATTCTATGTATGAAACTCTGTTCTCCTCTTTTCCAGAATATGTACAACCTATATATAAACTTTTACCTAACTAACTAACTTAACTGATAACTTAGGAAACTTAAGTTAACGACTAAACTAACTAGTTACACAGTTTACAGAATGATTAACTAATTATAGCTCAGCTCTTAACAGGATCCAGCTCAGCCTTAGCTAATTTACAGCACAGCACCAGCTAATTAACAGCTCACTACTTAAGTTACTAAGGGTGCATCAGTAGAGGAGAAGGCAATGGAAGCAGAAACAGCACTGCTCCAAGTATGTTGTTGGAGGAAAGGAATAGTGTTTCCTCTACACTTCAGCAACTGGGTTCTCGCTTGAACGAGTTAAACTCTCCCTTGAGCGAGCTCGGGATTGCACTGCAGTGTTGCTTTCTCGCTTGAGCGTTATGGCGAAGCTTGGGCGAATGAATGATGTTTTAAGGTCACGCTTGAGCGTAGGCTTGCTTTGCTTGAGCGAACTTTGACCCTCGCCCGAGCGAATTTAACTATCGCTTAAGCGAATTATCTTTTCAATCAGCATTTCTGAAATGGACGCTCGGGTTCTTCTTTTTATTTTCAATCGGTTCCTTGTTCTCTTTTGGAATCGGTATCTTGGAAATCTTTACAGTCAGCTTTTTCGTTAATTCTTTTCAGTCAACCTTTTGGGAAGTCTCGCTCAGTCGGTCTTTTGGACTCCTTTCAGTCGGTTATACGAAGACTCACTCAGCTTTGTAAGTTCTCGCTCGGCTTTATGATTTCTCACTTGGATTTTTATAATTTTCCTCGTATTTGTCTTCTTCTCTCGAATATGCCCTGTTCCTGCACTAATAAACAACTAATTGCCTAGCATTTGTATGCTGGCTGCTGAGTAAATTTATAAATAGTAATAAACTCTTGATTTATTAATGTTTTCAATCGTTTTTTTTACAAAAGTAAAGCACTTTTGAAATAAATAACTAAAACAAAAATTATTAACAAATCATTAAATAATATAGTCAGAACTAAACAATACTTAATAAATTATGTTAAATAAAAGGTGGAATAATTAAGTCTTTTCGAGACTTATCACATCCCCAAACTTAAAACTTGCTTGTCCTCAAGCAAATAGTCAGATTATTTAACTAATCAAGTTGTTATTTAACACACTCAACCTTTCCTTAACTTAATTCATGCTATAATTATTAAATACCAATCATACTTTCTTTTTGCAACTTCTAAAAGTATAATAACTTACACCTCCTTTGGGAAACAAGCTGCTGATGCTTTCCTCACTGGTCGGTGTTTAACTCTTCTCTCGGTGTATAGGGTGAATAGAATACACTCATCACCTGCATACTTTGTTAGATAAACATAGGCTTGCAACAGTTCTACACGTCATGCCATATGCCAACACAATCAGATCAGTAAGGGCTTTTTTAAGCTTATAACAGGGCTGGGCTACAGGCTCAATTATTGTTTTTCTAAGTGAATGTCAGGTTACAAGATGTATCCACTGATGCCTTAACTCAATTTTTACTTTAACTGCCTCTACTTAGCAAGCTCCATTATTTTCCGAGTGAATGCTAATCTTAACACTTTCGGTGCTTTACACCTTCTTTTTCTTTCAGTCCTTTGGACTTTTCCCTTTTCTTTCTTCTTTTCCATCTTTTTTCTGATCACATTTCGATCGGTGTATTTTTTCAATTGGTGCTTTGCACCCTTTTTCTTTTCTGACTTTGTTCATTTCTCTCGGCTTTGCCTTTCTTCCTTTCATTATTTTTTTTTCAAGATACTCACCCATAATTAAGGTCGGAGTGTGTCCTTAATTACTGTTAGGCACACTCTTCATCCCTAAACTTAGAACTTGCTAGTCCCTAGAAATAAGTAAGAACCGAGCAACACATCGGCATACATCCAGGGTACATCAGTCGGTTTTTTCTTAGATAAATAGGCTTGTAAGGTTAGGTGAATAAACAGAATAAAAGGGTCTCAGGCTCAAACATAATTTTTGGGTCAAAAGATAATTAAATATATTAGGGAGGTTACTTTTTGGCCCTGGCTGAATTAACAAAGAAGGCCTTCATCATTTTTGATTGGCTGGCATACAAACAATTAGCAAGTACTGAAGCAAATTCTGTCTCACTAACTAGCATGCAAGTTCACTCGAAAAAGAATAAAACAGGATCAAAAGCTATGAATATAATAGTTAATCAGCCAGTCATGTCCCCAAACTTAATGTAAGATTATACATTCAGAGTGCTAACTAGCATGCCGTGTAAATAATTAATTAATGATGAAAAAGTTATGGGCAGAGATCCTGAGTTAAATAAAACCGATCAGTTAATTTATCCGACTAAGCTTAAGAAGAAACAACTTTTAATTTATTAAGATGGAATTGAAAGTACACAATAAACATATTTTAGCAATTAATAAGTCAGAATATCAATTAAAGAGTAAGTCGGAAAAATGCTTCCCTTTTTACCTGAGTGGCGGTGGATGGGAAACACGTGGTCGGGTTGGGATGCATTAATTTACCGATACAATCGAAAAATAGAATAAAACAAGTAATTTTAACAAAGAAAGAAAATTTCATTACAACTAAAATAAAAGCACATTCATTGTTCAGGAAACAGTTTAGAATAATATCAAGTTAATTACATAAAAACATCATAATAACACGTAGCAACTCAAGCATCCTGATCTTCATTCTCTTTGTCCTGCTCTGAAGGTGGTGAGAGGTCAGCTGCTTGGGATCCATCCTGTGAGGGAATATTGAATCCAATGGAAGCTAACCACGCATCTCTGTCAGGTGGGGCTCCCATTTTTGCCGTGTGTTCTATCTTCATTTTCGTGGCAATCTTTCTGAGCATGAGATCGTGGTTCAAGACCCGATCGTAAATTCTAAGTTGCATATTCTTTATGACCTGTAATTCCTGCAACACTACAAAAATGTCAGAAGAAGAAGAACCGGCTCCTGTAGATTGCTTGGGACGCTCGGACTCTTTGGTTTTAAACTTTATAACATGGTTGTCAGCAGCTTTAACACTTTCAACTTCTGGCAATTCATTCCTCTCAACTGCAGGGGATTCATTCTTCTCAGCTTTACTTTGACTGGGTGTATGTTCAGAGGAATCAGATATACTGATGGTTGCTACTTCCTTTTCGTTATCCAATTGCTTTTTTCTCACACTTCCTTCTGCAAAATTTGGTCTAGGTTTTTGCAGGAGTCTTTGTGATCTTCTTTTCATAGTTAATGTTAAAAGAATGTTGATAAACAACCTAGATGAATGATAAGTCTTGAAAAGACTTAATTATTCTGCCTTTTATTGGAATTAATTCGCTGTGTAAGTGGTTAGTTTAGCCTGATTATTCAATTAATTGATAATAATTTATAAATTATGTAAATATTGCAAAAGTGTTTTATTTATAGAAGAGAATGGTTAAAAACATTAATAAATTAAGAGTTTATTACTATTTATAAATTTAATAAGTAGTCAGCATACAAATGCTAGGCAATTAGTTGATTTTTGGTGCAGGTACAGGACGTACTCAAGAGAAAAGGACAAATCCGAGTGAAGAATTACCAAAAGCCGAGCAAGAATTTATAAATCCGAGTGAGAATTCGTAAATCCGACTGAAAGAAGTCCACAAGACCGACTGGGCGAGACTTCAAAGGGTTGACCGAAAAGAATTAACAAAGAGATGACTGCAAAGACTTCCAAGATACCGACTCTAAAAGAGAACAAGGAACCAATTGAAAATAAAAAGGAAGAACCCGAGCGTCCATTTCAGAAATGCTGATTGAAAAGATAATTCGCTCAAGCGAGAGTTAAATTCACTCAAGCGAAGGCCAAGGATTCGCCCAAACTTCTCTATCACGCTTGAGCGAGAAAGCCATTCTGCAATACATATTTTTAATTCGCCTAAGCGAAAGCAGAACTAGCTCAAGCGTAATTTCAAAGTACCATCCTTGCCCAAGCTTCGCCATAACGCTTAAGCGACAAAGCAACACTGCAGTGTAATTCCCGAGCTCGCCCAAGCGAGAGTTAATCCGCTCAAGCGAAAACCCAGCAAGCTGACGTGTAAAAGCAGTAACTTAAACCCTGTTTCTTCCCTCCAACAACGCACACCTAGTGCAGTACTGTTTCGGCTTCCATTGCCTTCTTCTCTACTACTGTAACCGTAGTAACTTAAGTAGTGAGCTGTTAATTAGCTGGTGCTGTGCTGTAAATTAGCTAAGGCTGAGCTAGATCCTGATAAGAGCTGAGCTGTAATTAGTTAGTTACTCTGTAAGCTATGTAACTAGTTAGTTTAGACGATAACTTAAGTTTTCTAAGTTATCAGTTAAATTAGTTAGTTAGGTAGAAACATATATATAGGTTGTACATATTCTGTAAGACACACACGCATACACAGATACGAAATAACAGAACGGAGAACATTCATTAAACACTTCAAACATCTCACTACACATTTTTCTCTCTCTAATCCTCTCCTCCATGATGTTCCACAATCCTTCGATGGAACCGAAGTCAATGGAGTTCTAAATCCCTAAGGTTGGGATTACGAAGGTTAGCAATAGAGTCTTGAAGCTGTGAGCAAGGAGATCGGCTTCTAGATCCTGAGGCGAACAAGCTGAGGAGTGGAGCAGAACTGCTGGATTGACAAATCCAAAACTGATGAAGAACTTCGCTAGTGAGGAATCATGGTTGAAGCTTAGGTAACTTCCAGCTTTCTAACTAGTTCAGGCCTAATCAATTTAGGTGAATAGTTAGAGTTCAACCTCCAATTTCGCATTAGATTCTTAGGTTAATCGAGCACTTAAGGAATTAAGGTTCATTGCTTAAGGATTAGTGTTTTTCACTTAAGGAATTAGGGAATAACCACAAGCGGATTGTCCTCTAGATTGTGAAGTTCGAGTATACTTTAATTGCATGTTTCTTGAGGAAGTTGTGAGCCGAAGCAATCCTGAACTGTTTTCTTTTAATCACTTTTCACATTCATCTTAACTCTATTTCTAAAAATACCAAAAACAACTAGAAAACACCAAAACCATAAAAACCGAATGAACTTCATGTATTTTCTGTTAGTTCAGCTTGTACTAGTCCTAGATTGAGGTACTTACCACAATCCCTGTGGGACGATCAAATACACTACAATTTTAACGACTGGTGTGCTTGCCAAAGTGTAAATATGAGAGTCACATTTTGTTTTACTAAGATTTTCATATCAATTTAATGACTCGGAAGTTTAGCATCAAGTTAATGGCGCCGTTTCCGGGGATTGTTGAGTAATATCAACAATCCTTGGACCGGTACTAGCCTGAACCGTTCTATTTTTGTTTGCATTTAATACGAAGTTTCACTTTTGTTTTTAGTAGTATTAGTTTGTTCTTTTCACACAGATTTAGTCGTAGCTGTGAATTGTTCTTTGGTGTGACATTTGTTGTATGCATAGACTTGTTAGAACGTAGACTAAGAAAAGAGAAAAAGCAAAAAGAAGAAAAAGAAATAGAACAGAGAAGAGTTACATTAGGTGACTACTCCAGGCCGACTGAAGAAGGATCGCAATCTAGCATCCTTAGGCCACCAATTTCAGCAAATAATTTCGAACTAAAACCAGCTTTACTGTAGTTGGTAAGAAATGAACAATTCAGAGGAAGTGAGGTTGAGGATCCAAATTTACATCTAGCAACTTTCCTCTAAATCTGTGACACAGTAAAAATGAATGGAGTCCCTGACGAGGCAATCTGACTGAGATTGTTTCCGTTTTCTGTAAGGGACCGAGCAAAAGCCTGGTTGCAGAGTCAACCGAGAGGCAGTATTTCAACTTGGGAGGACTTGCAACGAAAATTCTTGATTAAATATTTTCCTCCCTTTAAATATGCAAAGTTGCGCAATGAAATCACATGTTTCCAACAAAGAGAAGGTGAGTCTTTGATGGAAGCATGGGATTGGTATAAAGAGAGTTTGAGGAGATGTCCTCATCATCAGATTTCTGATATGCAACAGGTAACTATTTTCTATAATGGTGTCAGGCCAGCTACCAGGGTCCTGATTGATGCCTCAGCTGGAGGTTCATTAACAACAAAAACTGTAGAAGAAGCCATAGAGCTGATTGACATTATAACTTCTAATGAATGCTTGATTAGTGAGAGGAGCTAAGTCCCTAAGAGAGGGATATTAGAATTAAAAGCACAAGATGCTTATCTGGCTCAGAGTAAACTGATGAATCAGGCTTTGGAGAAACTAAGCATATAGATTTCAGAACTCCAAAACCCGAGTCAAGTTTCTATGATCAGTTGTGACTTTTGTGGTGGAGACCATGAGAATGGATTGTGTGATCCAAATGTGCCTTCCGAGCAAGTGAATTATATGGGGCAGCAACAATATCAAAGGAATTATCCTTCTAATTCCTTTAATCCTAATTACAGGAATCACCCCAATTTTTCCTGGCAGAAAGGTCCACATCTGAATCAGAACATCCCACCAAATCAACCCACAAATAGACCACAACAACCTTCTCAACCCCCTGTTAAAGAAAAATTTGAACTTGAGAATGTACTTTCTCAGTTTATTCAGGCCATTCAGGCCAGTTTTAAGAATCAGGAAGCGTCCATAAGAAATCTAGAAAATCAAGTCAGATAGCTTTCTAAACAATTAGTTGAGAGGCAAGTAGGTAATTTCCCTGGAGATACCGAGGTAAATCCAAGGGAACATTGCAAGGCTATAATTACTAGGAGTGGAAAAATTATTTCTCCATCTCCGAGTCAGGAAATAAGTTCAGAAAAAGAAAAAGAAAAAGAAATAATACAAGAAACCGAGCAGGTTAATAATTAAGTAGAAAATAAAAATGAAACAGAAAAAGAAAAAGAAAATAAAGTCCATCAAAAGAAAAAGAAAAAGGTTGATCTGATTCTGGAGGAAGCTTCTAAGCTGACTCCTGAAAAACTGAGGAATGCTCCATTTCCACACAGGTTTAAAAAGCAAATAGAGGAGCAGAAGTTTGCTAGGTTCTTAGAGGTTTTCAAGAAACTTCACATCAATATCCCTTTTGCCGAGGCATTGCAGGAGATGCCTTCTTATGCAAAATTTTTGAAAGAATTACTATCTAAGAAGAGGAAGCTTAAGGGGGATGAAATGATTACTCTCACTCAAGAGTGCAGTGCAATCATTCAAAAGAAAGTTCCCCAAAAGCTAGAGGATCCTGGATCTTTTACAATACCGTGTGCAATTGGGGATATTCATGTAGGAAGTGCTCTCTGTGATCTAGGAGCCAGTATAAACCTGATGCCTCTATCTTTGATGAAAAAACTTGGAATTAATGACTTGCAACCGACTCGCATGTCCTTGCAGTTGGCTGACAGGTCCATTAAATATCCCCAAGGGATGCTGGAAGACTTGTTAGTGAAAGTAGATAAATTTATATTTCCAGCAGACTTCATAGTGTTGGATATGGAAGCTGACCGAGAGATCCCTTTAATTTTAGGTAGACCCTTCCTAGCTACTGGCTGAGCATTAATTGATGTAAAAAAGGGTGAACTCATGCTGAGAGTTTAGAAGGAGCAGGTAACCTTCAATGTCTTCAATTCCATGAAACATCCGACTGAAAGGATGGATTGTTTAATGGTTGAAGAGATTAAAAGCTACCACACTCCAATGCTTTTAAAAATTGAGGAAGAGGCCTTGTGAACTTTTCTTGAGGATGACTTTGACTCTGAGACTGAGGAGTTAAACGACTCTCACTCGGAAATATTGAGCCTACTTGAAGTATTAGAAGTAGGTGATTTTGAAAAAGAAAAGAAAAATAATTTGAAAATTGCTGAAGCTGAGAAAGGAAAGGAATTTTCTGAAGAAAAATGTGATTTAAAACCTTTACCTTCTCATCTGAAATATGTTTTCCTGAGAGAAGACGACACACATCCTGTCATTATTAATGCCGACTTAAACGACGAGGATGTGGATAAACTAATTGGGGTATTAAAGGCACATGAATCTGCGATTGGCTGGAATATTTCTAACTTTAAGGGAATCAGTCCCTCATTTTGTATGCACAAAATTCTGATAGAGGATCATTATTCCCCTGTAGTACAGCCACAACGCAGATTGAACCCCATTATGAAGGAAGCGGTAAGGAAGGAAGTGGTCAAGCTCCTTGATGCAGGAATCATTTATCCTATCTCGGACAGCACTTGGATCAGCCCGGTCCAAGTGGTGCCCAAGAAAGGAGGAATGAAGACTGTAAGAAATGACCAAGGTGAAGTTATTGCCACCCGGCCCACAACAGGCTGGAGGATGTGTATTGATTACAGAAGGCTGAATGACTTCACTCAAAAAGACCACTTCCCCCTGCCATTTGTTGACCAAATGCTCGAGAGGTTGTCAGGGCATGAGTACTATTGTTTTCTTGATGGGTACTCGGGTTATAACCAAATTGTGGTTGACCCAAAAGACCAAGAAAAGATTGCATTCACCTGTCCTTATGGAATTTTTGCATATAGGCGCATGCCGTTCGGGTTGTGCAACGCTCCAGCAACCTTTCAAAGGTGCATGCTGGCAATCTTTGGGGATATGGTGGAGAAATTCATTGAAGTGTTCTTGGATGATTTCTCGGTATTTGGGAGTAATTTTGATACATGTCTCAGCAACCTATCTAAGGTGCTGGTGAGATGCCAAGAAACTAACCTCGTCCTTAACTGGGAAAAATGCCATTTTATGGTTAAGGAAGGGATAGTCCTTGGCCACAAAATCTCTGCTGAGGGCATTCAAGTGGATCGAGCCAAGATAGAAATTATTGAAAAACTTCCCCCTCCAATCAACGTGAAAGGAGTGAGAAGTTTTCTAGGATGTGCTGGCTTTTATAGAAGGTTCATTAAAGATTTTTCAAAAATAGCTAAGCCTTTGACCGACTTGCTTGTAAAAGATCATGTGTTTGCGTTTAATGAAAACTGTGTCAAGGCTTTTGAAAAATTAAAACAAAGTTTGATTTCAGCTCCGATCCTTGCAGCACCTGATTAGTCTTTACCGTTTGAATTAATGTGTGATGCAAGTGACTTTGCAGTCAGAGCTGTATTGGGTCAGAAAATAGGAAAATTGACTCATGTAATTTATTATGCTAGTAAAGTGCTGAACGAAAATCAAATACATTACACCACTACTGAAAAAGAAATGCTTGCTGTGGTGTATGCATTTGATAAATTTCGTGCTTACTTGATTGGGGCCAAGGTTATTGTATATACAGACCACTCGACAATCAAGTATTTACTAGCTAAGAAAGAATCCAAGCCGAGACTGATCAGGTGGGTTCTGTTACTCCAAGAGTTTGACTTAGAAATACGAGACAAAAAGGGAGTAGAGAACTTAGTTGTCGACCAACTTTCTCGTCTGGAAGGTGATTCGGATTCTGTTCTAATAAAAGAAGAATTTCCAGACGAGAAGTTGATGGCAATTATCACCGGGCCATGGTATGCTGATATGGACAACTTTAAAAGTGCCTAGGTGGTACCTGATGGTTGGACATCCCAAATGAGAAAAAAATTCTTTCATGATAGTAAAAACTTCCTTTGGGATGATCCATTTCTATTTAAAATAGGAGTAGATGGATTGATCAGGCGGTGTGTGCCTGAATTCGAGCAAGAAAGGCTCTTGTGGCATTGCCACGACTCCTATTATGGAGGTCATCATGGTGCCTCCCGTACAGCAGCAAAAATCTTACAGAGTGGCTTTTATTGGCCAACTATCTTTCAAGATGCTAAAGAGTATGTCAAAAGGTGTGATAAATGTCAAAGGAGCGGAGGTCTCTCTGCTAAAGCTGGCATGCCTTTGACAAACATTCTGATTGTGGAATTATTTGACGTTTGGGGCATCGACTTTATGGGACCCTTTCCTAAGTCGTTCTCCAACGAATATATACTTGTTGCTGTAGACTATGTCTCCAAATGGGTGGAGGCAGTCCCGACCAGAACCAATGATGCATATGTGGTGCTTAGGTTCATTAAGAAGAATATTTTCTCTAGGTTTGGAGTTCCGAGAGTACTTATTAGTGATGGGGGTTCACATTTTTGCAATAAGATAATTGGAAAAAGCCCTGCATCACTATGAGGTGTTACATAAGATATCGACTCCTTACCATCCACAAACTTGTGGACAAGTCAAGTTGTCAAATAGAGAAATCAAAAGAATCTTAGAGAAAGTGGTCGGAAAATCTAGAAAAGATTGGTCGGTAAAATTAGATGATGCATTGTGGGCTTACCGAACAGCTTTCAAATCTCCGATTGGCATGTCCCCGTATAAATTAGTATACGGTAAGGCTTGCCATCTCCCTGTGGAGTTGGAACACAAGGCGTGGTGGGCCACAAAGCTATTAAACATGGACTGTGACCAATCTCAGGAGGAAAGAGTTTTGAAACTCCATGAATTAAAGGAGTTCCGACTCAACACTTATCAAAGTACCTCCATCTATAAGGAGAAAACAAAGAAATGGCACGATAAGTGGATTAATAGGAAAGAGTTTAAAAATGGTGATCAGGTTTTATTATTCAATTCCCGATTGAGACTCTTCCCTGGAAAACTCAGATCCAAGTGGTCGAGGCCTTTTACTGTAAATGAGGTTTTTCCTCATGGTGCAGTCGAACTGAAAGACCTGACTACTGATCGGATTTTTAAGGTAAATGGCCAGCGACTCAAACTCTAATTTGGAGGAGAGTTTGATAGGCAGAAAACATCCCTGTTACTGCAAGCATCTTCTTTGATGCCATAAGGTCAAGCTAGTGACCTTAAAGAAGCTCTCTAGGGAGGCAGCCCTACGTTCTGATTGTTTTGTTTTGAACTGTGAGTCAGAATGAATAAAAAAAGAAAAACAAAAAAAAAATAAAAAAATTAGTGAATAAAGTTTGTGAAGTTTGAAGAAGGAAGTCCGAGCTTGATTCTTCTATTTCGCTCAGGCGAAGCACTTGTAGCTTAAGCGAGACATTGCTGATTGTTGTTTCGCACTTAAGCGAAAATTTACTGAGTTTGAGTGGGAATAGTACACTCGGATAATTGTTACTTATTCTTAACCCTTCTTCCCGACTGAACTTCACTCGTCATTTTCAATAAAATTTCAATTCGTGATGCAAATAAAAAGAAAGACTTTGAAGGATTTCTGATTAGTGTTGATTTAATAAACAGGTCAGATGGTGAAAGGCGACTTATTTCAGTCGGCCTTTTATCACTCGGATTCCTCACTCATCACAATCAGTTCTGTATCCGTTTCACTCGGTCTTTCGGTTTTTCATTCACCCACTCAGCTTTCATTCATTCGGTCACTCTATTTCACTCATTCTCCATTCACTCGGTCATTTATTTTTCCATTCACCCGATTTTAATTCACTTATTGTTTCATAAATGCTGTGTCTTCCGTTTTTCTTTTACGATTCCTTCAGTATTTCCAACACTCAGTTCTCTCTATCGTCGTTCTTTTATCCACTCAGTTTATCTTCTTCTTCTTTTCATTTTTTTTCTCACCCGGTCAATGAAACATACTTTTGGGTTCTTTCACTCGTTTTTCCATTTTTTTACCACTACTCGGTATTCACTTACTTGTTGTTTCATTTCACTTCTTTCTTTATTGATTCTCTCATACTATATTTTCCTTCTTCATCCACTCGTTTTTCATTCTTGATTGTCACATTCATATTTCCTGTACCCAGTTTCCTGTTATTTTGTTTTTCATTCACCCGGTGTTTGCATCACTCGGTTTTTTATCCTTTCAGTCTCATTCAAATTCTTTCATTTCTTCGACCGACTCCTTTCTCGATGTTATTCATTCGGTAGTTTGTTCTTCATTTTTCCATTTATCCTTCCACTGGCTTGTGTATTTACTCGTCTTCTTCATCCAGTCAGTTTAGCTTTCACTCATTCCATTGACTCAGAATCTTTTCATCTATTCTTTCCAACCACTCGTTTCCTTCATTCACTTCGATTTGTTTGTAATTCATTATTTCTACCTCCCTCAGCCACTCGTTTTTCATTTCCCCAGTCTCTCCATTCACTCGACCCCTTGTGCATTCATTTTGTTCATTTATTTTGTTCACTCTTCATTTCTCGGATCTCTATCACTCGGTATCTTTCTCCATACTCATTCGGTCATTATCATTTCACTCTTTTCACTCATTTACGCAATCTCTTCCTTTACAGTCTTCTATTGCTTGCTTCATTTAATTCACTCGATATTACCTTCATTCGTTCTTTCTACCATTCGCTTTTCTATTCACTCGTATTCCACTACAGTTGTTCACTCATCTCTCATACACTTTATTTCATTCATCCATTCTTTCACTCGTTCTTATACCCATTCGTCCTTTATTCATTCAGGATCTTTTCCATTTAGTGTTTCATTCTCTCGGGATTCTGTCTTCATTCACGAATTTTTCACGCATTCATTCTTTTACTCACTTATTCATTTACTTATAGTTTTCATTCGCCTATTCTTTCTTATCGTTTGTTCATTTATTCATCTTCCATTCTCTTGTGTCCACTTGGCATCACTTCCCACTCTTACTCGATCTTCTACCTATCCAGTATATGAGTGTATTAAAAGAAAATAATAAATAATAAATAACAATAATATATATATTATAACAATAATTAAGTAATAAATAAAGCTGGAACACATTTACGTATTTCTTGGAAAATGAATTCAACAGTATAAAAAACCTTTCAACTCTAAACCCTAAGTACCTACGCTGAACTTGGGTTGAAGACGAAAAGACATTTTCTGGTTTCTAAGAAAGGTACTATCTTTCCACTTCTTTCACTTATTTCGTGCACTTCTAAGTTCGTGTTTATTACTTCTTGTTTCATTGTTATTGTTTCTCCACTGTTCATAAGCTATGCATCTCACAGTTTTGGTTGCTGTCTTTCTTTTGGATTTCTATTCTCATTTTTTTTATTTTAGGTTGTTTATCATTATTCTTTTAACATTAATCATGAAAAGAAGATCATAGAGACTCCTGCAAAAACCTAGACCAAATTTTGCAGAAGGAAGTGTGAGGAGAAAACAAATAGATAACGAAAGGGAAGTAGCAACCATAAGTATATCTGATTCTTCTGAACATATGCCCAGTCAAAATCTAGCTGAAAGGAATGTATCTCCTCTGGTTCAAAGGAATGCATCCCCTGCAGTTGAGAGGAATGAATTGCCAGAAGTTGAAAGTGTTAAAGCTGCTGAAGATCATGTTGTAAAGTTTACAACCAAGAAGTCTGAGCGTCCCAAGCAATCTACAGGAGCTGGTTCTTCTTCTTCTGACATTTCTGTAGTGTTGCAGGAATTGCAGGTCATAAAGAAGATGTAACTTGGAATTTATGATCGGGTTTTGAACCACGATCTCATGCTCAGAAAGATTGCCACGAAACTGAGGGTTGAGCACACGGCAGAAATGGGAGCCCCACCTGATAGAGATGCGTGGTTAGCTTCCATTGGATTCAATATTCCCTCACAGGACATATCCCAAGCAGCTGACCTCTCACCATCTTCAGAGCAGGACAAAAAGAATGAAGATCAGGATGCTTGAGTTGCTACTACGTATTATTATGATGTTTTTATGTAATTAACTTGATATTATTCTAAACTATTTCCTGAACAATGAATGTGCTTTTATTTGATTTGTAATGAAACTTTCTTTCCTTGTTAAATTTGTTTGTTTTATTCGGTTTTTTGTATGTATTGATAAAATCCATGCATCCCAATCCAACTATGTATTTCCCATCCACAGCCACGCAGGTAAAAAGGGAAGTATCTTTCTGACTCGTTCCTTAATTAATATTCTCACTTATTAATTGCTAAATTATGTTTATTATTTCTTTCAATCCATCTTAATAATTTAAAAGTTGCTGATTCTTAAGCCTAGTCGGATAAATTAATTGATCGGTTTTGTTTAACTCATCATATCTGCCCATAACTATTTTTCATCATTAATTAATTATTTACTCGGTATGCTAGTTAGCAATCTGAATGTATGATCTTACATTAAGTTTGGGGACATGACTGACTGATTAACTATTATATTCATAGCTTTTGAGCCTGTTTTATTCTTTTCTGAGTGAACTTGCATGCTAGTTAGTGAGACAGAATTTGCTTCAGTACTTGCTAACTGTTTGTATGCCAACCAATCGGAAATGATGAAGGCCTTCTTTGTTAATTTAGCCAGGGCCAAAAAGTAACCTTCCCAATATATTTAATTATCCTTTGACCCCAAAATTTGAGCCTGAGACCCTTTTATTCTGTTTATTCACCCAACGTTACAAACTCATCTATCTAGAAAAACCTGACTAAGTTACCCCTGGATGTTCCACTGGTGAGTTGCTCAGTTCTTTCTTATTGCTAGGGACTAGCAAGTTTTAAGTTTGGGGATGAAGAGTGTGCCTAACAGTAATTCAGGACACACTCTGACCTAAATTATGGGTGAGTATCTAGAAAAATAAAAGGAAGAAAGGAAAGGCCGAGAGAAAAAGTAACAAAGCCAGAAAGAGGAAAAAGGTGCAAAGCACCAATTGAAAAAAAAATATAATATATATTTATACACCAATTGAAATATGATCAGAAAAAGATGAAAAAGAAGAAAGAAAAGGGAAAAGTCCGAAGGACTGAAAGAAAAAGAAGGTGCAAAGCACCAAAAGTGTCAAGTTAACATTCACTCGGAAAATAATGGAGCTTGCTAAGGAAGAGGCAGTTAAGCTAAAAATTGAGTCAAGGCATCAGTGGATACATCCTGTAACCTGAGACTCACTCAGAAAACAATAATTGAGCCTGTAGCCCAGCCTCATTATAAGCTTAAAAAGCCCTTACTGATTTGATTGTGTTGGCATGTGGCATGACGTGTAGAACTGTTGCAAGCCTATGTTTATCTAACAAGTATGTAGGTAATGAGTGCAATTCATTTACCCTATACACCGAGATAAGAGTTAAACACCGACCAGAGAGGAAAGCATCAACAGCTTGTTTCCCAAAAGAGGTGTAAGTTATTATACCTTTAGAAGTTGCGAAAAGAAAGCATGATCGGTATTCAATAATTATAGTATGAACTAGTTAAGGAAAGGATGATTGTGTTGATCAAATGCTGTTAGTTAATAAGTCTGAATTATTGCTTGAGGACAAGCAAAGTTTTAAGTTTGGGGATGTGATAAGTCTTGAAAAGACTTAATTATTCTGCCTTTTATTGGAATTAATTCATTGTGTAAGTGGTTAGTTTAGCCTGATTGTTCAATTAATTGATAATAATTTATAAATTATGTAAATATTGTAAAAGTGTTTTATTTATAGAAGAGAATGGTTAAAAACATTAATAAATTAAGAGTTTATTACTATTTATAAATTTAATAAGTAGTCAGCATACAAATGCTAGGTAATTAGTTGATTTTTGGTGCAGGTACAGGACGTACTCGAGAGAAAAGGACAAATCCGAGTGAAGAATTACCAAAAGCCGAGCAAGAATTTATAAATCCGAGTGAGAATTCGTAAATCCTACTGAAAGAAGTCCACAAGACCGACTGGGCGAGACTTCAAAGGGTTGACCGAAAAGAATTAACGAAGAGATGACTGCAAAGACTTCCAAGATACCGACTCCAAAAGAGAACAAGGAACCAATTGAAAATAAAAAGGAAGAACCTGAGCGTCCATTTCAGAAATGCTGATTGAAAAAGATAATTCGCTCAAGCGAGAGTTAAATTCGCTCAAGCGAAGGCCAAGGATTCGCCCCAACTTCTCTATCACGCTTGAGCGAGAAAGCCATTCTGTAGTACATATTTTTAATTCGCCCAAGCGAAAGCAGAACTAGCTCAAGCGTAATTTCAAAGTACCATCCTCGCCCAAGCTTCGCCATAACGCTTCAGCGAAAAAGCAACACTACAGTGCAATTCCTGAGCTCGCCCAAGCGAGAGTTAATCCGCTCAAGCGAAAACCCAGCAAGCTGACACGTAAAAGCAGTAACTTAAACCCTGTTTCTTCCCTCCAACAACGTACACCTGGTGCAGTACTATTTGCGCTTCCATTGCCTTCTTCTCTACTGCTGCAACCGTAGTAACTTAAGTAGTGAGCTGTTAATTAGCTAAGGCTGAGCTGGATCCTGATAAGAGTTGAGTTGTAATTAGTTAGTTACTCTGTAAGCTATGTAACTAGTTAGTTTAGACGATAACTTAAGTTTTCTAAGTTATCAGTTAAATTAGTTAGTTAGGTAGAAACATATATATAGGTTGTACATATTCTGTAAGACACACACGCATACACAGATACGAAATAACAGAACGGAGAACATTCATTAAACACTTCGAACATCTCACTACACATTTTTCTCTCTCTAATCCTCTCCTCCATGACGTTCCACAATCCTTCAATGGAACTGAAGTCAATGGAGTTCTAAATCCCTAAGGTTGGGATTGTGAAGGTTAGCAATGGAGTCTTAAAGCTGTGAGCAAGGAGATCGGCTTCTAGATCCTGAGGCGAACAAGCTGAGGAGTGGAGCAGAACTGCTGGATTGACAAATCCAGAACTGATGAAGAACTTCGCTAGTGAGGAATCATGGTTGAAGCTTAGGTAACTTCCAGCTTTCTAACTAGTTCAGGCCTAATCAATTTAGGTGAATAGTTAGAGTTCAACCTCCAATTTCATATTAGATTCTTAGGTTAATCGAGCACTTAAGGAATTAAGGTTCATTGCTTAAGGATTAGTGTTTTTCACCTAAGGAATTAGGGAATAACCACAAGCGGATTGTCCTCTAGATTGTGAAGTTCGAGTATACTTTAATTGCATGTTTCTTGAGGAAGTTGTGAGCCGAAGCAATCCTGACCTGTTTTCTTTTAATCACTTTTCACATTCATCTTAACTCTGTTTCTGAAAATACCAAAAACAACTAGAAAACACCAAAACCATAAAAACCGAATGAACTTCATGTATTTTCTGTTGGTTCAGCTTGTACTAGTCCTAGATTGAGGTACTTACCACAATCCCTGTGGGACGATCAAATACACTACAATTTTAACGACTGGTGCGCTTGCCAAAGTGTAAATCCGAGAGTCACATTTTGTTTTACTAAGATTTTCATATCAATTTAATGACTCGGAAGTTTAGCATCAATGAAAAATAAGAACAGAAATCCAAAAGAAACACAACAAACCAAAAATGTGAGATGCATGGCTATGAACAGTGGAAGAACATTAACAAAGAAGCAAGAAGATACTCCACACGCATTTAGAAGTGCACGAAATAAGTGAAATAAGAGAAAAGGTAGTACCTTTCTTAGAAATCAGAAAGTGCCTGTTCATCTTCAACCCTAGTTCAGCGTAGGTACTTAGGGTTTGGAAGCTGAAAGGTTTTTATACTATTGAAGTTACTTATCCAGAAACGCATAAATATGTTCCAGCTTTATTTATTACTTATTATATTATATTTATTTATTTATGTATTTGTTTATTTATTAAATATATAAATTTTAATTTTGACACTCTTTCTCAGCTCACATACTGAATAGGTGAAAGATCGAGTGAAAAAGGGAAGAAATGCTGAGTGAATTATAAAAGATGAGTGACAAAGATGAAGAAGACGAATGAATAAACAAACGATGGGAACGAACGAGTGAATGAAAGTAATAAGTAAATGAAAGAGTTAGTGGAAGAACAAATGGAAGAACAATACGTGAATGAATACAGGATTCCGAGTGAAAGAAAGAGTATGGAGAGATATAAGACGATTGGAAGAGTGTGTAGAAGAATAAGTGGAAGAATGAATGAGTAAATAAAGGACGAGTGAATTAAAGTGAACGAATGAATGAAAACTGAGTGATTGAACGTGAGGCAATAAATGGAAAACTGCAAAGGAAAAACACCGAGTGAAAATGCAGAAAGATACCGAGTAATAACGAAGATACTGAGTGGTAAAAGATAAGTGGAAGAGTGAACAAACAAAAAGTGAAAAGAAGGAGTGAGTAAATAAAAAGCCCGATGAATAAAAGACGAGCGGAAAAAAAATGAGCAACGCCGAGTGAATGAAACAACGAATGAAAGAACGAATGGATAAAAGATAGAGTGTGGAACGAAAAAGAATGAGTGACCGAGTGGAAGAAAGACGAGTAGATTGAATGTAGATGAAAAAGACAAGTGGATAAAAGAATGAATGGAATAACAAATGAGAATATTCCGAGTGAAGGAGATGAGTTAAATGCAGGAGCGAGTGGAAGAAACTGAGTGATCTAGTATCTGGTCAATGAATGGCAAGGGAAAGTGGTCTTTCCGAGTGAAGTCATTCAACCTTCTATAGTCTATACACATTCTCCATCCTGTGGTCGGTCTAGTAGCTATGACTTCACCTTTTTCATTTTTAACAGTTATCATTCCTCCTTTCTTAGGCACCACTTGGACCGGACTGATCCAAGCGCTGTCTGAGATAGGATAAATGATTCCTGCATCAAGAAGCTTGACCACCTCTTTCCTGACTGCCTCTTTCATTATGGGGTTCAATCTGTATTGTGGCTGTATTACAGGAGAATAATCATCCTCCATCAGAATTTTGTGTATACAAAATGATAGACTGATTCCCTTCAAGTCAGAAATATTCCAGCCAATCACAGATTCATGTGCCTTTAATACCCCAATTAGTTTATCCACATCCTCGTCGTTTAAGTCGGCATTAATAATGACAGGATGTGTGTCGTCCTCTCTCAGGAAAACATATTTCAGATGAGAAGGTAAAGGTTTTAAATCATATTTTTCTTCAGAAAATTCCTTTCCTTTCTCAGCTTCAGCAATTTTCAAATTATTTTTCTTTTCTTTTTCAAAATCACCTACTTCTAATACTTCCAGTAGGCTCAATATTTCTGAGTGAGAGTCATTTAACTCCTCAGTCTCGGAGTCAAAATCATCCTCTAAAAAAGTTCGTAAGGCCTCTTCCTTAGTTTTTAAAAGCATTGGAGTGTGGTAGCTTTTAATCTCTTCAATCATTAAGCAATCCATCCTTTCAGTCGGATGTTTCATGGAATTGAAGACATTAAAGGTTACCTGCTCCTCCTGAACTCTCGGCATGAGTTCACCCTTTTCTACATCAATTAATGCTCTGCCAGTAGCTAGGAAGGGTCTACATAAGATTAAAGGAATCTCTCGGTCAGCCTCCATATCCAACACTATGAAATCTGCTGGGAAGATAAACTTATCTACTTTAACTAACAAATCTTCCAGCATCCCTTAGGGATATTTAATGGATCTGTCAGCCAACTGCAAAGACATGCGAGTTGGTTAAAGGTCATTAATTCCCAGTTTTTTCATCAAAGATAGAGGCATTAGATTTATACTGGCTCCTAGATCACAGAGAGCACTTCCTACATGAATATCCCCAATTGCACACGGTATTGTAAAAGATCCAGGATCTTCTAGCTTTTGAGGAAGTTTCTTTTGAATGATTACACTGTACTCCTGAGTGAGAGCAATCATTTCATCCCCCTTAAGCTTTCTTTTCTTAGACAATAGTTCTTTCAAAAATTTTGCATAAGAAGGCATCTCCTGCAATGCCTCGGCAAAAGGGATATTTATGTGGAGTTTCTTGAATACATCTAAGAACCTAGCAAACTTCTGCTCTTCTATTTGCTTTTTAAACCTGTGTGGAAATGGAGCATTTCTCAGTTTTTCAGGAGTCAGCTTAGAAGCTTTCTCCAGAATCAGATCAACCTTTTTCTTTTTCTTTTAGTGGACTTTATTTTCTTTTTCTTTTTCTGTTTCATTTTCAGCTTCATTGTTAACCTGCTCGATTTCCTACACTATTTCTTTTTCTTTATCTTTTTCTGAGCTTATTTCCTGACTCGGAGATGGAGAAATAATTTTTCCACTCCTAGTGATTATAGCCTTGCAATGTTCCCTTGGATTTACCTCGGTATCTCCAGGGAAATTACCTGCTTACCTCTCAGCTAATTGCTTAGAAAGCTGTCTGACTTGATTTTCTAAATTTCTTATGGACGCTTCCTGATTTTTGAAACTGGCCTAAGTGGCCTGGATGAACTGAGAAAGTACATTCTCAAGTTCTGATTTTTCCTTAACAGGAGGGTGAGAGGGTTGTTGTGGTCTATTTGTGGGTTGATTTGGTGGGATGTTCTGATTCAAATGTGGACCTTTCTGCCAGGAAAAATTGGGGTGATTCCTGTAATTAGGATTAAAGGAATTAGAAGGATAATTCCTTTGATATTGTTGCTGCCCCATATAATTCACTTACTCGGAAGGCACATTTGGATCACACATTCCATTCTCACGGTCTCCTCCACAAAAATCACAATTTATCATAGAAACTTGACTCGGCTTTTGGAGCTCTGAAATTTGTATACTTAGTTTCTCCAAAGCCTGAGTCATCAGTTTACTCTGAGCCAGATAAGCATCTTGTGCTTCTAGTTCTAATATCCCTCTCCTAGGGACTTGTCTCCTTTCACTAATCAGACATTCATTAGAAGCCATTACGTCAATCAGCTCTATGGCTTCTTCTACAGTTTTTGTTGTTAATGAACCTCCAGCTGAGGCATCAATCAGGACCCTGGTAGCTGGCCTGACACCATTATAGAAAATAGTTACCTTTTGCACATCAAAAATCTGATGATGAGGATATCTCCTCAAGCTCTCTTTATACCGATCCCATGCTTCCATCAAAGACTCACCTTCTCTTTGTTGGAAACACGTGATTTCATTGTGCAACTTTGTATATTTAGAAGAAGGAAAATATTTAATCAAAAATTTTCTTTGCAAGTCCTCCCAGGTGGAAATACTGCCTCTCGGTTGACTCTGCAACTAGGCTTTTGCTCGGTCCCTTAGAGAAAATGGGAACAATCTCAGTCGGATTGCCTCATCAGGGACTCCGTTCATTTTTAATGTGTCACAAATTTGGAGGAAGGTTGCTAGATGCAAATTTGGATCCTCAACCTCACTTCCTCTGAACTGTTCATTTCTTACTAACTGCAGTAGGGCTGGTTTAAGTTCAAAGTTATTTGCTGAAATTGGTGGCCTAAGGATGCTAGATTGCGTTCCTTCTTCAGTCGGCCTGGAGTAGTCACCTAATGTAACTCTCCTCTGTTCCATTTTTTTTATTCTTTTTGCTTTTTCTCTTTTCTCAGTTTACGTTCTAACAAATCGATGTCAGGATCAAAGAAGAAAGGCTCTCCTCTGCTTCTTGACTGCATACAACAAATATCAAACAAAAAGACAATTCACAGCTACGACTACAGCTACACGAAAATATCAACTACTACAAACAAAATTGAAACTACGTACTAAATGCAAACAAAGTAAACGGTTCAGTCTAGTACTGGTCCAAGGATTGTTGATATTACTCAACAATCCCCGGCAACGGCGCCATTAACTTGATGCTAAATTCCCGAGCCATTAACTTGGTGGTGAAAATCTTAGTAAAAACAAAATATGACTCTCGGATTTATACTTTGGCAAGCGCACCAGTTGTTAAAATTGTAGAATATTTGATCGTCCCACAGGGATTGTGGTAAGTACCTCAATCTTGGACTAGTACAAGCTGTAATAATAGAAAACACATGAATTTCATTCGGTTTTTGGTTGTTTTAGTGTTTTCTAGTTGTTTTTGGATTTCCAGAAACAGAGTTAAAATGAAATGTGAAAGGTGATTAATAGAAAACAAGTCAGGATTGCTTCGGTCCACAAATTCATCAAGAAACATGCAATTAAAGTATAACCAAACTCCATAATCCAGAGGACAATCCGCTTGTGGTTATTCCCTAATTCCTTAGGTGAAAAACTGTAATCCTTAAGCATCGAACCTTAATTCCTTAAGTGCTCAATTAACCTAAGAATCTAATGCAAAATTGGAGGTTGAACTCTAACTATTCACCTAAATTGATTAGGCCTGAACTAGTTAGAAAGCTGGAAGTTACCTAAGCTTCAACCATGATTCCTCACTGGCGAAGTTCTTCATCAATTCTGGATTTGTCAATCCAGCAATGCTACTCCACTCCTCAGCTTGTTCGCCTCAGGATCTAGAAGTCGATTTCCTCGCTCACAGCTTCACGACTCCATTGTTAACCTTCGCAATCCCAACCTTAGGGAATTAGAACTCCATTGACTTCGGTTCTATCGAAGGATTGTGGAACGTCATGGAGGAGAGGATAGAGAGAGAGAAAATTTGTAGTGAGATGTTCGAAGTGTTTAATGAAATTGTATTCTATGTATGAAACTCTGTTCTCCTCTTTTCCAGAATATGTACAACCTATATATAAACTTCTACCTAACTAACTAACTTAACTGATAACTTAGGAAACTTAAGTTAACGACTAAACTAACTAGTTACACAGTTTACAGAATGATTAACTAATTACAGCTCAGCTCTTAACAGGATCCAGCTCAGCCTTAGCTAATTTACAGCACAGCACCAGCTAATTAACAGCTCACTACTTAAGTTACTAAGGGTGCATCAGTAGAGGAGAAGGCAATAGAAGCAAAAACAACACTGCCCTGAGTATGTTGTTGGAGGAAAGGAATAGTGTTTCCTCTACGCTTCAGCAACTGGGTTCTCGCTTGAACGGGTTAAACTCTCGCTTGAGCGAGCTCGGGATTGCACTGCAGTGTTGCTTTCTCGCTTGAGCGTTATGGCGAAGCTTGGGCGAATGAATGATGTTTTGAGGTCACGCTTGAGCGTAGGCTTGCTTTGCTTGAGCGAACTTTGACCCTCGCCCGAGCGAATTTAACTATCGCTTAAGCGAATTATCTTTTCAATCAGCATTTTTGAAATGGACGCTCGGGTTCTTCTTTTTATTTTCAATCGGTTCCTTGTTCTCTTTTGGAATCGGTATCTTGGAAATCTTTACAGTCAGCTTTTTCGTTAATTCTTTTCGGTCAACCTTTTGGGAAGTCTCGCTCAGTCGGTCTTTTGGACTCCTTTCAGTCGGTTATACGAAGACTCACTCGGCTTTGTAAGTTCTCGCTCGGCTTTATGATTTCTCACTCGGATTTTTATAATTTTCCTCGGATTTGTCTTCTTCTCTCGAATATGCCCTGTTCCTGCACCAATAAACAACTAATTGCCTAGCATTTGTATGCTGGCTGCTGAGTAAATTTATAAATAGTAATAAACTCTTGATTTATTAATGTTTTCAATCGTTTTTTTTACAAAAGTAAAGCACTTTTGAAATAAATAACTAAAACACAAATTATTAACAAATCATTAAATAATATAGTCAGAACTAAACAATACTTAATAAATTATGTTAAATAAAAGGTGGAATAATTAAGTCTTTTCAAGACTTATCAAAAACAAGATGGTATTTTTTTTTGGGTTAAGAACAAGATGCTATTTTAAGATAAGATAAGGATTTTTTTTATAAGCAAGAGAAGGATGTTGTTTTTTTTAGTCGATAGGCGGAGAGGGATGTTCTGTTTTCTGTATTTCCGCTATTATCTTCATGATCTTTAAAAACTTTTTTCCTTTCAATTTTACACTTTTTTTTTATCAAATCCATGATAAATATGACAGATAGAATGAAAGAGAAGGCAAACATGTACATTGTAGAGTGACTTTTTGGTTGGCCTTAGCTAGATTTGTGAGCCTAGAGTAAACATCTGACATTGATATATGATAGAAGATGGATAGACGAGTATATTCTCTTTTCGAATTTTTTATTATTTTCTTTTAGGAATTTATTTTCCATAAATCAACAATGAGTTGCATGGTTGGAAATTTAAACCAATTAGGAAATCATATTGAACCATTATAAAGCAACCTTACTCTAAAAGGGCCATAATCTAATACACTGTCTTGAGCAAGTTAAATATAAAAAATGTTATGTCTTTTTATAAATCTTTCTATTACTTTAATATATTATCTTAAAAACATAAAAAACATTTAATTGTTTTCTTAAATTAGTAAGTAGGAGGATGATGTAGGAGAATATATCATTTCTAGTTAAATATACAAGTAAAAACCATTATAAGAGCTCCTCACATTCATCCCAAGAAAGTCTTCAAAAAGAACTTGGGAGTTATTGTCTCTTCTTTCTGTACTCTTCCCATAGAAATTCACTTGTGTACACAATAACATCAAAAGCCTTTGGATACATCAAATTCCTTTGGATCATCAAATGCTCAGGATTAATTGGACATCTCCCATGCTTGTTTTTTGTTCCTGTACTTGCATTCCCACCCAATATACAAATGTCCCTTTTCCTCCAAGCTTAAAGCGAATCTCCGCTTGGTTCCATCCGTTCTCAATGGTTTCAAATTGAATTTCTAATCCAAGCATCAGATTGAAATGAATTAAATGTTTTTCTAGATACATTTTATAATCAAGTGAACAATTACTTGGAAACCGTAGTGTGCCACCATTAATGATCACGGTGAACATAAAATCATCATAGGAAGTTCCAGCAACACACAGATTGATGTTGTGGAAGTTGTCACGGAACCAAAAACGGAGCGATGATCCCCTGCTACTGTGATTGCACCATCTTCGGATATCTGACTCTGATCCAGGAAAGCATAAATATTTGGCCCCAGTTCCATGCAATGTCTGTCAATCAAATTTAACTAACATTACTAAGAAGGAAAGAGTGATTTCAGCATCTTAAACAAGCTATTGTCACTATGAAAATGGAGTTGAATTTGTCTATCCCTTTTCAAATTTTTTATTTTTCTGAATTGCTGTGACCAAAGATGAATTCAAAACATACACAGATAAGATACTGTTAAGAGAAATCTCTAATTCTGATTTAGTGAACTCATCTAAGGAGATTTGCTCTTTATTTAGGAGATTATGTAATTTTTACATTTCTTTTTTGGATCAAATTATGGTGTATATATTGTATTTTGTATGAATCATTATATACGATACAAAATATATTCAGTTTATACACTTTTAAGTGCACTTCGTAGTTGACAATCTTTGTATGTTCGGTGGCAGCCCTTCAATTACTCGAAGTTCCTAATAGGAGTTTTATTGTCTTCGGGGCCAATACTAGGCCCATGTACGTGAAGTCTATATAAATTGTTCCTTTTGTAACTGAACATAATAGTTTTTACAAAATAATGAAAAGCTTTTATAACAGACTCAATTAAGCATTTCTCTCGAACTCTCTCTCTCTGTTTCATTTCCTGTTATTGTATCTTAGAGCCTTGGTTCTTGAATCACAACGGTGCGTAATCAACCTAGGAGTAGCAATTCGAATTCCTCCAATAGAGATCCATCACATGGTCCTTTCTTTGTTCATGCAAATGAAAGTCCAAGCACCGTTATGGTTTCTCCTCTCACCGGTGTGAATTATCATGCCTGGGCTAGGTTAATGAAGAGAGCTTTCATTTTGAAAAATAAATTCAAGTTCGTTGATGGTTCTATTCCTGTTCCTATTGATCATTTTGATACTACATTTTTGGTCTGGGAAAGATGTAATAATTTGGTTCACTCTTGGATCGTCAATTCTGTGTCAAATACTATTCCATAAAGTATCTTATATATTGAGAATGCCATTGATGTTTGGAACGAACTAAAAGAAAGATTTTCCCAAGGTGATTTGATTAGAATAGCTGAGTTGCAACAAGAAATTAGTGCTCTAAAGCAAGGATCTCTAACTGTTACTGAGTACTTTATTGAATTGAAAGTATTATGGGAAAATTAGAGAATTACAGGCCAATTCCCCAACGTATATGTCCTAACAAATGTTCTTGCATGGCTATGAGGAATGCACGTTTGTTTAGACAACAAGATTACATCATCAAGTTTATTATGGGTTTGAATGATGAATTTGGGAATGTCAAATCTCAAGTGTTATTAATGGAACCACTACCAAATTTGAATAAGGCCTTCTCTATGATTATTCAACAAGAGAGACAGTATGGTTTTGGAACCTCAGATGACTCTAAAATTGAGATCAATGTCGTGGATGCAAGAAGAGGGTATGGAAAAGGTAGAGGCCACTTTCCTGGAGGTAGAGGTATTAAGGTTTGTAGCTTCAGTGGCAGAGTTGGACACACTATGGAATACTGTTACAAGAAGCATGGATTTCCACCAAATGCTAGAAATACTACTGGTTCTTTTTCCAATAATGTTGTTACTGAAGTTGATGGAAATATGGAAGACACACATAGCATTGAGCATACTGAGAATTTTCCTTTAACAACGGAGCAAATCTGAGGTATTATTTCTATTATTAGACAATCAGAAGTTGAATCTTTAGTCAAGAAGTCATCCACTCCTGCTGAAGCGTATACTGCTGCAATGAGAGTTGATTCAAAGGCTGTTACAAAAGCTAAGACAGGTTTGATGAATTCTGCTTTAGTTTATCACACACACAAAAAATTTGTCATGGATTCTGGACTCAGGGGCTACAGATCACATTTGCTCATGTCTTAATTGGTATGACACTTACACATACATCCATCCTTTACTTGTACACATACCAAATAGAGCATCTGTTACTGTACACTATGCTGGCACAGTGCAAGTTACTAATTCACTTATACTTAAGGATGTGATTTGTGTCCTTGGTTTTGCGGTTAATCTTATTTCTGTGTCAAAGCTACTTACACGACTACAATGTTGCTTTGTATTCTATGGATCTGATTATTCAATACAGGACCTACAGACACACTTGAAGATTGGTTCGATTGAATTGAAAAAGGGATTGTATCATATTGCATCATTTAAGACCATTGGAGCTCGCATCAGGGATACAGTAATTGATTCACAATGTAACACACAAGACAACACAATACACACCACAGTTCCAGTTTCTGCACTATTGCATTTTCGATTGGGACATATGTCTAATAAGCGCATGATGATATTACAAAGACAACACAATTATGTTTCTATTGAGAGCTTACATGCTTGCGATATATGCCACTTTGCAAGACAAAAACGTCTTTCATTTCCCTTGAGTACTCGTAAAGCTTTAAAAGTGTTTGATTTAATCCATGTGGATTTATGGGACCTTTTTCCATACTTTCATTACATGGCCATCGGTTCTTCCTTAAGATTGTGGATGATCATAGCAGATACACATGGGTGTTTCTGCTCAAACATAAGGGTGAAACAGGAGCACATTTAGAGAGTTTTATTCAGCTGGTTGAGACTTAATTTGATGCCAAAATTAAAGCCATTCATTCAGATAATGGATCTGAGTTTTCTCTTCCTGTATTGTACAACAGAAAAGGAATTATTCATTAAAGGAGTTGTGTTGAAACTCCTCAACAAAATGCCCATGTTGAACGAAAGCATCAAGATTTCTTAATATAGCACGTGCACTCATGTTTCAGTCTAAACTTCCTAAAACGTTGTGGTCTTATCCAGTGCTACACAACACTCATCTTCTCAATCGTGCACCCACCATAGCTCTTAACAACAAGAGGCCTTATGAGATCCTCCATGGTCATGTACCAGATTTACTTTACTTACGAGTATTTGGATGCCTTTGTTATACATCCATTTTATCTTCTCATCATCTCAAATTTGATCCAAGGGCGCGAAAATGTATTTTCATTGGATTTACCAAAGATATGAAAGGATTTTACCTTTATGACATACACTCTCACTCTACATTCACTTCACGTCATGTCCAATTTCATGAGACCATTCTACCCCTTAACCACCTCACCACATCAATCTACCACTCAAATATATTTTGATGATCTAATAGTTTCTCCATCCTAACTTGTTTCACCTACCATGGAGTCAAACTCTGCTCCACCCACACCTAACTTAGAGCTTAATTCCACATCACCTATATTACCTCTTCGTCGCTCTTCTCGACCATCTCAAATCCCTAAGAAATTTTTAGATTATGTTTGCAACCATACCTTTACCCATACCACACCTTATCCACTGAGTAATTTTATTAGTTATTCTCATTTCTCTCCCCATTATAACTCTTTCATTGCTTATTTTACCCAGTCTTCAGAACCTCATTTCTATAAGGAAGCATCACAATTTGAGCATTGGCAAAGTGCTATACAAGCTAAATTATCAGCTCTTACTGCTAATCACACCTAGGATGTTGTTGATTTACCTTCAGGAGTGATTCCTATTGGCTGTAAATGGGTTTACAAAGTGAAGCATCACGCTGATGAATCTATAGAGCATTACAAGGCACGTCTTGTAGCAAAGAGGTACAATCAGATTAAAGGATTGGATTTTCTGGACACCATTTCACCGGTTGCTAAGCTATGAACTATTCAAACATTCTTGGCTCTTGCTTCTATTCATCAGTGGCCCATTTTTTAAATGAATGTCAATAATGCCTTTTTACACGGTATACTTGATGAGGATGTTTATATGTTGCTTCCTTCTGGGTACCCTTCTCCAAGTTCGAAAGTTTGTAAGCCTCAAAAATCATTATATGGGCTTAAATAAGCTAGTCGATGTTGGTATGATCGTCTCACAACCTTGCTCACTGCTTATGGCTACACTACAGCTTTTTCAGATCATTCTCTTTTCACCAAGGTCATCTCATCCTCTTTCACTATGTTTCTCATTTACGTTGATGATAATATTATTTCTGGTGATTCCATTCCTGAAATTAATCATGTTAAGTCCCTTTTACATGACTCATTTGGCATCAAAGATCTTGGAGTCCTTAAATTTTTTCTTGGACTTGAGATGGCACACTCCTCTAAAGGCATCGCTTTATGCCAACGTAAATATTGCGTCAATCTCTTGGAAGAAACAGGTCTCTTTGGTTGCAAACCTTGTTCCACTCTTTTTGATCTGGCAACCACTTTGTCTTTTAATGATAGCCCTCCTTTTGAGGATGTTCCTGCTTATAGGTGCCTTGTTAGTCGTTTACTCTATTTGAATGCCACTCTTGCAGACATTACCTTTATTTTTTAGCAACTTATCCAATTCATGGACTCTCCTACCTAAAACCATCATCGTGCTACCTTACGTGTGCTATGCTACCTCAAGAGTGCCCCTGGTCATGGCATCATTTTTCCTAGAGACTCTTCTTTCTAGTTATTTGGATTTAGTGATGCTGATTGGGGTCATTGTATTGATTCTAGGCATTCTATCAGTGGTTATTGTTTCTTCCTTAGCAAATCACTTATTTCTTGACGTGCTAAGAAATAGAGCATCGTGTCCCTCTCCTTTGCTGAGTCTGAATATTGCCCTCTCACTTATGCCACTTGTGAGCTCCAGTGGATTCTCTACTTACTGCAAGACTTAATGTTTATTGTGTCAAGGTTGCTATCCTTTATTGTGACAATAAAAGTGCCCTTCATATCGTTGCCAACCCATTTTTTCATGAGCGCACTAAGCATCTGGATATGGCCTGTCATATTATCTGGGAAAAGAGCTCTTCTGGTCTTCTTTGCTTGCTCTCTATGTCTTCTACTGCTTAGTTGGCTAACATATTCAACAAGCCTCTATCTTCTTCTCCTTTCAATTCTCTGGTTTCCAAGCTGGGCATGGTTGACATTTTTCATCCATGATCAGCTTGAAGGGGGTAATCGGAGTTTTATTGTCTTCTGGCCTAATACTAGGCCCATGTACGTAAAGTCTATATAAATTATTCCTTTTGTAACTGAACATAACAGTTTTTACAAAATAATGAAAGCTTTTGTATCAGAATTGATAGCCTACCGTAAGCACACGAGGTATCGTAGTAATAAAAATATTGTCCCACAAAGATTGTTCCTAATTACCGGCTTACAACGCTTTGATTATGTAGGCAAATCATTTGTTGATTCAAAAATTTATAACGCAAAACTAAATGGCATAAACAGAAAATACTAAATAATACACAATGAAAATAAAAAGGTTTAATTGAAAACAATGGAGATTAGTTCCTTGGGAGATAAAGGTTCGCATGTATTACCAATATTAAATGCAATTCAGTTTCTGAATTACCAAATCCTATTTCTTAAGGCAAGTTTTCCTAATTTAATTAGTGACCTTCTCTCAAAACCTCACTAACGTACCTAATTATTGAAGAACCACATTCAATTCGCTAATTAGATCCCTTACGTTTTATGAAAACCAGATTATCCCTCAAAGAATCCTGTTTACTTTCCTAACCCGAATCCCTAGGTTCAATTTGATGTAATTCAAATCATATGTCAATCTTTCGATCATCCATACCATTTAAGATCATCTACACTTATCTCTAAGCTTAGTAGAAGCATTAAGATTGCATAAAATTGAATAATAAACATGATTCAATAATTAAGAACGAAGAACATTCAATAAAGGTTCAAATACATGCTACAACCTAATTCCCAAGAATGGAATTTAGTTTGCCATAATGAAAAGAATTACAATCCCACAATATGATTCAATTTCAAACATAGAAGAAATCGAAATTACAGAACAAGGGTTTGAAAGAAAACTAGAGTTCTCACTTTTTGTCTTGATTCTATGCCCAAAATTCTACAGATTTAATGTTCTCCCTTGATCCTTGATTTGTTCTCCAAGAAGAAAACCTTCTAATTCTCACCCAAAAACTGTCTTTTTTTTTCCTTTTTTTCCACCCCTCTTTTCTCCTTCCTTTTTGCCTTTTTATCCCTTGAAAAACAAAAGAAATCTGAAAGTAACTGCTGCTACGTGTAAAATCCACTGGCAGTGGATCGTTCTGTGTTGTCCCCAATCGCGTGAGAAATAAAAATCTAGGCAGAAACCACTGGCAGTGGGAAAATCCATGGCCAGTGGATTTTATGGCAGTGAGTTCCACGACCAGTGGATTTTCCCACTGGCAGTGGATCGTTCTGACCTTAATTTCTCCATTTTCCAGAATGTTCCACTGGCAGTGGATTTCCCTGAACCTTCTCAAACATGTGTTTTATGGGTGTTTTTGGGCCCCCAAATGCCTTCTTTATATATCATTCTTTAATTGATGGATTGGCTTTAATTTTGAGTCTTCCATGAACTCTTTTCATTTTCTTATTCCCTTCAAATTCTTCCAATTCCTTTTGTAAAAAGACTTATATCATGAAAGTTTCTGTAAAATATAACTCCCCAAGTAGCATGTACGGAAATAGAAGAATAACAATGGAAATTAGGGGAAAATAAGATGAAAAGAACTAAAACTAAGACTACATAGACCCTAAAACTAATGCAACCTAGGCACTTATCAAAACACCCCAAACTAGGACATTGCTTGTCCCCAAGCAATCACAGTCATCAAAAGCATGAACAATAAAGAATGAAGAACTCAACCAACTTAAGGATCCTAAATTGAATCATTTTAAGTAAATGATTGCAAGATCATCAAGACAAAAACCACACAATTATTCATACCATGTTTACTAGGACTAGACTACGGATACACATCCTTTCATTTCTCTCTAAGTGTTTAGGCTTGTGTATGAGTATCACTCACATCACAACATTTCAAAACACTACCATAGGCTTGGCAAGTGACCCTAATCTCCACAGTTATCTAGAAAACACTTTATGATCTAAACGTCTTTCAATTGGCTATAATGGGGCCGGGGGTTCACAGTTCAGGGATGGATACCAAAAAGAGGGAAGTTCAAAAGGGTTTTCATAATGAATTTCCTGAGAATATAAAGTTTCGAAAGGCAAACCAGAAAACACATTTCCTTATCCATTAAAAAACTTCTAAGGAGTCCTATTCATTTTCATTTTTTCATTTTAATAATTTTTTTTCTTGACTCGTTATTTAATTCTCACTCTCATCCTTTTTCTTCTTTTCTATATCCTTTTTTTTAAAATTTGAACCCACAATTTCACATTTCTATTATTTTCATTTCCCAAATTAAACCAATTTTTCTATGGGCCTTTTCATCTAGTTGCCCTCCTTGAATTTTCTCAGGGATTTAGAAAATTAAATATCAATGGCTTTCAAGAATAACATTTTAAGCTCAACAGGAATATAGCATTCAAATTCTGAGGCTAAGAACAAAACCTAGATTTCCTTTTTCATTCCATAACATGTAATCACCAACCATTTTGAATCGGTCGTAAGCCAAGTTCTAGAGTGCCCAAAAATGCATGATACACTCAAAGGAGAAAAACAAGGGTTCTTTAAAATGTTTTACCTTTTTTGGTCAAAAAGCTCTCTTTTTAATGGCAATTAGTCATAGTCCAAGCAACCAGGGAATCATCATGAGTGGTTCATGCAGACAAACTAGTAATCATAAGACTCATTTATAATTTTTTTTTATTTTTTATTATGGAATCCAAGAGGGCTGAAAGTTTAACATTCAAATTGGCACACACTTGCAAGACAGTTATCACAAGGAGACAAACCATGCCATCCTAAACAAAAGCATGCAAATCACAAAAATTAAAAATAACACAAAACATAAAACAAAAGCATAAGCAAAACAATAACATAAGAGTTCAGAATAAGTTTCCGTTACCTACTACCCTAAACTAAAGATAGACAGTGTCCTCAATGTTCAGTAAGGGAAAAACAAGGTAAACGGATACTTATTCGAACAGGATCACCTTTCGTGGAGGAGGTGGTAAATGGCCCTGTTAGGAGTGCTATTCATACATAAAGTCCACTCTCTGGGAGATATGGTTGAGCTGGGATCCTTGCCTTTCTTGTTCCTGGGACATGGCTTCCATTCGTAAAGACATGGAATCCATGCGACTGCTCATTCCTTCCATCAAAGAATACATACGCTCCTATAAAGAGCCGTATGAGGAGTGGGAGGTGCCAGCTGATGGCTGTGTGTCATGAGGTGCATCCGTGTCATCATCGATTCCTGAAAACCCAAAAGAAGTCTTGCTGTCCAGGCTAGTAAAGCTAGGATCAGGCAAAGGGTGAGGCACAGAGATTCCAGGAATAATTAAACAATAAACATTACGCTCAAAGACAATCATGCCCATATGGATCATCTCATCAATATCAACCCTTTTAGGTTGACAAAACAGGTTGTCATCATCCAGATTTATTCCCACATACCTGGCAATTGGGTTAATGTACCCACCAATGATGATCTTTCCAGAGGTGGCCCAAGAAACTCTAGTGAATTGGCTAAGAAGCCATTTAGAGGAATTAATAGGTACATTATTGATCATGGCATATAAAAAATATAATTTAGCAACCCAAATGGTACCCAAACTATCGAATCACCCAAAAATAAAGCGGGCCATAAAACACTGAAGGTATTTAAGGACAGGATGATGCATGGATGAGGCTTTAGTAGATGATGGATCATAAGTATCACCTGTTCGCGACAGTAGGGACCAAAGGTAGGAGGCATTAAAGCCCCTAGGAATTGATGGCGTATTTTAAGAGAATCAAGTTTGTATAATACACTCAAAGGAACGTGCCAAGTTTCAAACACGGTAGTTATAGTTATAAAAGATATCGTTCCCACTAAGGATCATCAGCAATTGAAACTTAAAATATTACGGTAGATTAAAACGATTGTTTTCATGGTTTTTGAGTTCAAAATATAAACTGCAATATATGAACGAGTATGCAATAAAATGAAAGGAGTTTGTCAAATTTTAAAAACTGGGATTAGGATTCACCGATCTTACCTTCCGATGCACAACGTATATTCATGAAAACGAGGTTTGAACTATAATACTTTATCACAATCAATGTCATTCGTATCAATTCCTTGACTACGAAATTCATAAGAACAGATTTGATAACGTCAATCCCTTGATCGTTTCAAATCCATTCAGCATTACGACCGATTGTTTGGACGTTCAATGCGTTAAATACCATCCCTGGTTATTTACTCACATTGGGCATTTCATTTAGATCTGTTTTCGAAAGTTATTTTCCAACAACAAATGAAAACTTAAATCGAGAAATTGTTGATCAAACAAATCCAAGCAATAAACATGAAACGAAATACCAAGAATCATAGAACAAATTTACCCGATTCATGAATATATCATTTATGATCTTTAAGTAAGAAAGGCTACATCCAATCCCAAGGAGAGGTTTAGCCACTCATGGTGGTCATTACAACTTAGAAAAGATGAAGAAAAGAAAGAGTACAAAGTGTTTCTAACTATCCAGCCTAGCCAGCCCCGCCGCCCCTCTATTCCATGCAGTAAGCTTATATAAAAGAATACTCGCTCAAGCAAGTTTATATTTCGCTCAGGCGAGGAGCATTCTTCAGCACGAAGGAAATCCACGTCCTACTTCATTATGGGCTTGATTCGCTCAAGCGATTCACATTCGCTTAAGCGAATCTTTATATCTGATACTCTATTCCTTTTCCCTTGAGCTGTTTCTTCATCTACTTCAGCGAACCCTTTAAATTTAGGCTCTGGACAAATTTTGCTTGAGCGAAATAATGTCGCTCAAGTGACCTTTACATTGTTGCATTCTGGAAGAATTTCGCCTGGTGTTTTAATTCAAACGCTTGAGCAAGACTATTGTTATTTTATTCTGTACCAAACTCGCTCAAGCGGACTCTATTTCGCTCGGGCGAATACTTCATTATTCTCTACTGGCTTGACTTCGCCTGGGCGAAGCACTACTCGCTCAAACGAGTCTTGACCTGATACTGTTATTTGTCAAATTCCTTGCTCGCCCAAGTGAGCTCTTCTATTTAGCCTCAGCGACCTTGATTCGCTCAAGCGAGATAGCCTCCGCTTGGGCGAATATCACTTGTTTGCTCAACACTTGGTGAATTTTCTTCATTTCTTTTCTTTTCTTCTTTCTTCTTCCTGGAATTGCAACAAAATTAGCCAATCAACCTGTACAATGTTCATATCACAATTTATATTCTATTTAGCTTGCAAAATTGACAAAAATTACACATTATATCCAATTTATGCTTCATTAACCATGCAAAATATAGGTAAATTGGACATCTATCAACTCTCCCCAACCTAGAACTTTGCTTGTCCTCAAGCAAATGGTCAGGAGAAAGTTTAAGTGAAACAAAGATCTTAATTAATCACAGCTGCAAATAAAATGAAGGACAACTTTTCACTATTCATAAATGATAAATCCTCAATCATGCTTCACTTCCTCTAACCAAATTCTAAGTTTGAATTGTGATACATAATTGCAAGTAACCACTCTGCTGTAAAAACAAGAAATCCTCTCTGTTTATACCTTCCAGGTGAGTGTTTGCTCTCTTTATCATTGGTTAAGTGTTATTCAATCATTGCATTTCATTTCACTGCATAAGATAACCACTCAAACAAACATGGATCAAGAGGTCTTTAATAGGTTGTAACTTGGCCAGGCTTACAAGAAATTCATTGGTTTTTCTTTGGATGCAAAGACATACTAAGGACACTTAGATTTCTTGGCCTTGGCTTTTTGTTATGTCATTTTTGCTTCATTTAAGCCATTCAACTTTTCTTTATATTCCTCCTTCATTTTGTTTATTCTTTGACATTTCTAGGAGGATCTTATTTTGCTTTTCAATTTTTCAATTTTTCCTTTTTGACAATCATAGCCAAACTCTTCACATACCCTTCTTGAAAGATTGTTCTTGTCCTTAGCATGCATTAAGGTTGGATTATGTTTTTCATACAAGCATGATCTAAGGTTAAGAAAAGAAACTTTTTGGCTCAATTGGGGTTAAACACAAAATTTGGATTGATTACCATTGCAGGTTGGCTTTTTGGCTCTTGTTTAAACCTATTCTACACAAAGTTTGCCTTTATCCTGTCCATGCTTGACTAAGCATTAATCCTTGCCAGAATTTCATGCAATGAAAGATTACACAAAGATCAATGAACTCTCGGTGTTTAAAGTTGAACTATCTCACTGGGTTAATTGTCTTGATTTCTTTATTCTCACAGAAAAGGGTTCAAGCATTGTGAACTAATTCCTAACTCAAGAATTAAAAAGATTCATTCAACATTCATAAGAATTATCAGAGTTTCCAAAACTAGTCATCCTTCCTTTTATGCAAGCCTAAGATTAAGTCACATCTTTCTTCACTTTTCCATGTCATGAAAACAAAATTTCCGCGCCTAAACATTACAACTAACGTATGCAACAAAATTCATTTAGGCGTAAACATGAAAATGTAACTATAAATCATGGGAAATTAACATAAAACAAAAGTACTGAACAATAAGTACTGAATTTAAAGTAACATAAGCTTAAATAAACTTGACAAAATAAAAAGGAACCACGGTAGCATGCTCAGTCATGCGACATCACAATATCAGTGACCACTCAATCCAGTTGCTCTTCAAACTCCCTGTCCTCAGCCTCCTGCTGCTGCTGAGTCTGTGTATCAGCTGCCTGTGACTCTGGTGCTGTGACAGGTACAACTGCCAGTCCTGATGATGTGGATGGTGGTGGTGGTGCCTCTGGCTCAGCGTCAGCTGCTGGCCTCTCCTTCTCCGGCAGAATGGGACTGTCCCCAGGCCAAGCGACATACTCCACGAACTGGTCGGGGTGCATAAAAGGGCCTGAAGGATGACTCCAATAGCTGGCTCTGTAATGGTACAGCATGCCTCTATGAAGAGCGACCTGCTGTCGCTCAATGTGAAGAAGATGAGTAAGGAGGGTAGGATCATATGTAGGTGGTGGTGGTGACTGGAGAGGTGTTGGAACTAGAGGTGATGATACCACGGGTGGTGGTGGTGGTGGAGTCGTCTGTACCTGTGGTGTAGGTATCTTGCAATTCAAGTCTATGAATTTCTGATCGATGGATGGTCTAATCGGAGTGATGGGGTTAACATCGATCCCATGGACTGCGCAAAGTCCTGTGATAAATGCAGGAAAACCAAGGCTGCCTTTAGGTTTTGCATCAGCTAATGTAGTCTTCAGATTTTACTGTGCAAACCTAAAGATTTCATCTGAAATTATCTGAGCTAGGTCGACAGACATATCTCAAGAGAGGATGCAAAAGAGAAGCTCACATCTTGGAAGTGGCAAATCAGATACATGGGCATTTGGGATAACATTTGCCAAGAAAAATGTTGTCCACACCCTGGTCAGCATTGTCATATCCTTCCTCAGAAGTCTGGAAGGATGCTGGCTAGCTCCTCTGTACATATGATGCCCTGGTAAACAGAGTTTATCTTCAAGCTCCTGTGTAGAGTAGATATGTCGGTTCTTCTTCAAGGTGCCATAGGTGCACAAATCTCCATCAGGTAACTAAAGCATATCACCTAAATGTTCGTTGATAGTGTCCCTATTATACGAAATCCAGGTGCCCCGAACCCAAGTCCTCCTTTCTAGAGTGCCTTCTTTAATCCATGCATTAGCATAGAATTCTTTAACAACCTCAGGGTCGAACTTGTGTCTTGGGTTTGCAACTCTTAACCATTTCCTTCTTCTCAGTAATTCCAAGAACTCATCACACTCTCCTTCTCGTAAATCAACCTTCCTTTCACGAATAAAAGTCCCATGGTTGATATTTTCATGGCATTGCTTATGCTCTTTACTCCTGAATTTTGGTTGTTGTTGTGAAGAGCTTCCTTCACCTCTCTTCCTTTTGCCTTTTTTTCTCTCACTATGCCTTGGGGTATCAGCACTCGTTACTTTAGTTCTAGCCATCCTGAAAAACAGAAAGTGCCAATAGAGTTCATAAGGCAGAAAAGTAAAATTGCTCACACCATCTAGTCACAATCTAGTTCACAATATTTTCACTGAAAAACAGAGCATGATGGTAGGTTTCAACAGTTACAAAAAACGCTGTTCTATTGATGCCATTATTCAAAAACGGAACATGGTTATTTGTTCTTGCCAACACAAAACCTAATCAGAAACTTTATGTAATTGCATGCATTGTATTTCAGCAGCCACACCATAATAAAAAAAAATAGAGCATGCTTCTTGCAAATGGTCTCACTACTTTATTCTAGGGCATGATGTACATTTGGATACCATTATGCAAAATAACATTACAGGGGTGAAAATCAAACCCTGACTAGCATACGATCCTCATCCTAAGCAACATTCAAGGTTTAAGAACATGAATAACATGAGAAAGTTGGATAAGATGAAGGAATGAGTAAAAAATAAGAAAACTTACTTGAGAGTTATGGAAATGAAGGAAAAACAAGAACTTGATGGAAAGTAATGAGGGAGAAACCGGTGGGAACTCTTCGAAATCAAAGACGGAGATGAGTGGAGTTCGTGAGCGGAGAGAGTTTAAAAGAGAGGAAATATTGTAACTGAAGACGAATGATTAATTCCTCTTTTAAAAAACTGTAACCGCTTAAATTCGCTCAAGCTAAAAGCAATCGCTGCAGCAAATTGAAGATTAAAAAAATGAAAATTCTTAAATTTCGCTCAAGCGATGAAGATTCACTGTAGCAAAATCGAGGTGTAAGGATACCTGATACTTTGAAATTCCTCTCGCTGACTTAAAATAATTTTTTGCTTAGGAGAATAGATATGTTTAAGACACTGGATAAAATTCGCTAGGGCGAAATAAATGGCGCTTGAGCGAGTTTGCAATGTTTTCTTTTTGGACAAAACTCGCTTGAGCGATAGGTACTCGCTTGGGCGATTTTGTTCCAGTGTTTAATAGGAGATAACTCGCTTGAGCGTGACTTAATTCGCCTGAGCGAGAATTGCAGAAAATGGAAATTTTTTCACAGTTATGAAAATTCTGCAAAATTCGCTTGAGCGGATTTTAATTCGCTTAAGTGAATATTGTCCAGTGGCTATTCCTTTAGTCTTGGCCTGAGCGAAAGGTAATATTTTTCAAGTGAAGAAGGCATTCGCTTAAGCCAAAAATGGGTCTCTTAAGCGAATTCTGTCCAGTATCAAAATATAAGTTTTTCGTTTAAGCGACTTTGAGCGAATGTAGGTATTTGGCTAATTCGCTTAAGCGAAATGGTATTCGCTTGAGCGAATTTCCTCATACTTGAAAATTTATATCTTCCACTTGTATTTTCTTCAAAAACTCATCTCATCATTCGATCCTTTGGTTCCTTTTGATCTTCTCACTCACTTATAAAGCACATCATACAAAAAGCATTCACACAACTACACAACTATAAGTCATACAAAACAAAACAACAACAAATTAAACACACTGGGTTGCCTCCCAGTTAGCGCTTGTTTAACGTCGTTAGCTCGACGCCTGATTGATTTTTATTCTTCAATAAAGTGGATCAACATATCTAGCTTTTCCACTCCGCCACCCATATATGGTTTGAGTCTTTGTCCATGAACTGTCCAGGTTCTATCAGAATTAGGATCTTGCAACTCAACAGTACCATATGATTTGACTTCTTTAACAAGGAAAGGTCCAGACCATTTTGATTTTAGCTTTCCTGGAAAAAGTTTGAGCTTTGAATTGAATAAAAGAACTGATTGTCCTGGGTAGAAGCTTTTTGCTAAAATCTTTTTATCATGGTAGGCTTTCATTCTGTCTTTATAAATTCTTGATGATTCATAAGCCTCTCGCCTCCATTCTCTCAGTTTTTCCAACTGAATCTTTCTTTCCTTTGTTGATGCTTCGGGATCAAAATTGAGCAACTTCATTGCCCAATAGGCCTTATGTTCTAGTTCCACAAGTAAATGACAGCTCTTTCCGTAGACTAATTGGTAGGGTGAGAACCCTGTTGGAGCTTTAAAAGTTGTTCTGTACGCCCACAAAGCGTCATTCAACTTTAAAGACCAATCTTTTCTGCTTTGGGAGACTGTCTTTTCCAGAATTCTTTTGATTTCCCTGTTAGACACTTCTACTTGGCCATTGGCTTGTGGATGGTAGGGAGAAGTCACCTTATGCTTGACACCATAATGTTCTAAACAATTTTGAAGTTGTGTGTTGCAAAAGTGAGATCCTCCATCACTTATCAGAACTCGGGGAGTACCAAATCTGCAGAAAATATTTTTCTTCAAAAATTTGATTACAGTTTTGGCATCTGCCTTTGCACAAGCCATTGCTTCGACCCATTTCGAAACATAATCAACAGCTACCAGGATGTATTCATTAGAAAGTGATGATGGTAATGGTCCAACAAAATCTATGCCCCAACAATCAAAAACCTCTACTTCTAAGATGGTTGTTAGTGGCATTTCATTCCTCCTTGAAATACTTCCACTTCTCTGACATGTATCATAGTTCTACACAAAAGAGTTAGCATCTTTAAATAAAGAGGCCAGAAAAAACCTGATTGTAGGATCTTGGCAGCGGTTCTTTCCCCATTGAAATGTCCTCCATATGCTGAACTATGGCAGTGCCACAGAATACTCTTGGCTTCTTGTTCAGATACACATCTTCTCAAAATATTATCTGATCCAAGTTTAAATAAATAAGGATCATCCCAAATAAAGTGTTGTTGTGCATCCTTCAGAAGTTTCTTCTTTTCCTGCCACGTAAAGTCTTCAGGAATCACTCCGGCAGCCTTGAAATTAGCCATGTCGGCAAACCATGGCCTCTCCTGAATCAACAACAGCCTTTCATCTGGGAATTCTTCTGGAACTTCACGCTGTATCTTTGTAACTTCATCATTAATTAGTCTGGACAAATGATCTGCAATGTGATTTTCACTGCCTTTTTTGTCAAGAATGGTTAAGTCAAACTCTTGTAGCAGTAAAATCCACCTAATTAATCTTGGCTTGGAATCAGATTTATTCATCAAGTACTTGATTGCTGCATGATCTGTAAAAACTATAACTCGTGCACCAATTAAGTACGATCTGAATTTTTCAAGCCCATACACAACAGCTAGTAATTCTTTTTCAGTTGTGGCATAATTAATTTGAGCTTCATTCAAAACTTTACTAGCGTAATGTATTGGATGAAAAATTCTGGATTTTCTTTGTCCTAACACTGCACCTATTGCATAATCACTTGCATCACACATGATTTCAAAATCAAGATTCCAATCGGGTGCAACTATGACAGGTGCAGTAGTTAGTTTTTCCTTCAACATTTGAAAAGCAAGCAGACATGATTTATGAAATTGAAAAGAGTTATCTTTTTGCAGCAGATTACTCAAAGGTTTAGCAATTTTCGAAAAATCTTTTATAAACCTTCAGTAAAATCCTGCATGACCTAGAAAACTCCTGACACCTTTGACATTTACTGGTGGGGGTAATTTTTCAATAACTTCAACTTTTGCCCTGTCCACCTCAATGCCTTTGTTTGAAATGGTGTGACCCAACACTATGCCTTTAGTTACCATAAAGTGACATTTTTCCCAATTGAGCATTAGATTGGTTTCCACACACCTTTTCAACACGGTATCAAGGTTTTCTAAACAAGAATGAAATGATTTACCAAAGACGGAGAAGTCATCCATGAAGACTTCTATGCATTTTTCCACAAGGTCTGAAAAAATTGCCAGCATGCATCGTTGAAAAGTGGCTGGAGCATTACATAGTCCAAAAGGCATCTTTCGATATGCAAAAACACCAAAAGGGCAAGCAAATGTTGTTTTCTCCTGGTCTTCTGGAGCCACTGCTATTTGATTATAGCCTGAGTATCCATCCAGAAAACAATAATAAGCTTGTCCCGCCAATCTTTCCAGCATTTGGTCCATGAATGGCAATGGAAAATGATCTTTCCTTGTTGCTTGGTTGAGCTTTCGATAGTCTATGCACATTCTCCATCCCGTCACTGTTCTGGTTGGGATTAACTCATTATTTTCATTCCTCACCATCGTCATGCCACCTTTCTTTGGTACCACTTGAACTGGGCTCACCCATGTACTATCTGAAATAGGGTAGATCATTCCGGCTTCAAGCAACTTCAGCACCTCTTTCTTCATGACCTTTTTCATGATTGGATTTAACCGTCTTTGAGGTTGAGCCACTGGTTTGTATTCCTGCTCCATAAAAATATGATGCATACAATACGATGGACTAATGCCTTTTAAATCACTTAGTTTCCAACCAATAGCTTGCTCATTCTTTTTCAGAATTTCAATCAGCTTTTCTTCTTCATCTTTTAACAAAGTACTGCTGACTATTACTGGTTTATTACCTTGGTCATCTAAAAAGACATATTTCAGATTTGGAGGTAATTCTTTCAATTCTAACTTATGCACCTCAGGACTTGGTTTTTCATCCAGTTCTTCCACTTTGCTTTCCTCGCTTGTTATCACCTTACCGGCTTCAAGACTTTGCAAAACCTCTTGCACTTCATTCATCTCCATATTATTAAAACTCTCCACAACATTCACTAAAGCCTTTTCAAGAGGGCTTGAATTGTTCATCTTGTGAAGCTGTTTTGAAATTGTCTCCTCTTCCGCATCAATTTTGAAGCAACTCTCCTTGTCTGCAGGATATTTCATGGCTTAAAAAACATCAAAATTGACTTCCTCGTCTTAGACTCTTACTTTTAATTTCCCGTCATCAACATCTATGATAACTTTTGCAGTCTTCATAAATGGTTGTCCCAAGATCAAAGGTACTTCTGAATCTTCTTCCATATCCATGATCACAAAATCTACTGGAAACACAAATTTGTCTACTTTCACTAGAACATCTTCTGCAACTCCATATGGGAACTTCATTGATCTATCAGCTAATTGGAGAGTCATTCTAGTTGGTCGAATTTCCAGATCACTAATTCTCTTCAACATAGATAATGGCATCAGATTAATGCTTGCTCCTAGGTCGAGTAATGCTTTTCCTACTGGCAGACTACCAATGGTGACAGGAATTGTAAAGCTTCCCAGATCTTTGGTCTTCTGCGGTAATGCTTTTTGAATTATAGCACTACACCCGGCCTCTAATTCTACTATCTCCTCAAAAAATCTTCTTTTCTTTGTCAGTAAATCCTTCATAAATTTTGCATACGTAGGCATCTGCTCCATGGCCTCCATGAATGGCACATTGATCTGTAATCTCTTGAATATGTCCATAAACCTAGCAAACTGCCTCTCTTTATCCCGCTTTGAAGGATTTTTGGGATAAGGCATGCTTTTCAGCTGTGGTATACCTTCATCCACCTTCATCTTTCCTTTCTCTACATCACTCTTTTTATCTTTCTCATTTTCTTTTTCTTTATTTACAGTCTCATTCTTTTCATTTTCATCTTTTTCTTTATTTTTTTCTTTTTCTTTTTCTTTCAAAAATCTTTCTTCTTCCTTTTCTTTTTCTCCCAACTTTACACCTGTGGTTTTTCCACTTCTGGTCATCACTGCCTGACATTGGTCCTTAGGATTCGCTTCAGTGTTGGCTCCATATTGAGGTCTTTTTTGTTCTGCCATTTGACGGGCGAGCTGTCCAACCTGAGTCTCTAGATTCCTAATGGAAGCTTCTGTGTTCTTCTGATTTGTTAGAGAAGCTTGCATGAACTTGTCCAATGTATCTTCCAATCTTATTGTCTTTTCTATCAGAGACGGTCCTTGTTGGTGGGCCTGTGGTCTATTGAATGTGCTAGCCTCTTGCCTCCAACCTTGGCCTTGATTTGCATTGTTCCTCCATCCCTGAAATGGTTGATTAGTAAAATTGGAATTAAAATTATTTTGTCTACCTTGATTGTTCATGTAATGGACAGCTTCTTCCTACGACCCACAATGTCCATTTGGATGGTCACATCCATAAAAATCACATCTTGCATTCATTTGTTGCTGAGGTTGTACAGATTGAACTGAGTACAATTGTTGAGGAAGTTTGGCCATCTGTTGAGTTAAGGCTTCAATCTGTTGGGTCAGAATTTTGTTTTGAGCTAAAATAGCATCAGAAGTATTCAGGTCAAGGATTCCTTTCTTTTGTACTTGCTGCCTATCATGCTGTGCTTGATAGTCTGTGGATGACAAAGCTTCTATGATTCTGGTTGCTTGGTCAGCATCTACTGTCATCATTGTTCCGCCAGCAGCAGCGTCTAAAATCATCTTTGTGTCAGGCCTTAGCCCATTGTAGAAAATGTTCAGCTGTGCTATATCTTCAAATCCATGATTTGGACATTTGCGCAATAAGGACTTGAATCTGCCCCATGCTTCACAAAAAGGTTCTTCCATTCCTTGACGGAAAGTTGAAATGTCAGACTTTGCTTTTATGAACCTTGATGGTGGAAAGAAACGAAACAGGAATTTCTCCTCCACACTAGACCAATTATTCAAGCTTTGGTTTGGATGCGATTGCAACCATTCTTTGGCCTTTCCAGCTAGAGAAAATAGGAACAAGCGGAGATATGCTGATTCAAGATCTCCTTGCTCAAAGCCCATAGTACCTACCAATTCATAAAATGTAGCTAAGTGAGTATATGGGTCTTCATGTGACATCCCAGTAAATTGGTGAGCACTAATCAAGCTAAGAAATGCTGGTTTCATTTCCAAAGCTCTGGTTTGTGGGATTGCTATGCTTGAAAAATATTTGGGTCCTTGTTGGTTGGCATAGTCTCCCAAGGTGCGCCTTGGTGGTTGACGTCCTTCCATATTTGCTTCAGATTTCAGAATGGTTGTTGGTGTTGAGATTGGAGAGGAAGAAGAAGAAGATTGGTCCTTCTCTTGTTGTGCTTTTGCTTTGGCTTTGATTTTCTTCAAAGTCTTCTCAATTTCAGGATCTATTTTAGCCTGTTCTTTGAATCCCTGACTTCTTAATATCATAAGCAAAGCTAGCAAAAGAGAGGTTAACCAAGAAAGTGATACAAAACAACACAAAAATGCAATACGTACAGTATTCACACACCGTAATAACTTAATTCAATTACTTCGATCCCCGGTGGACGGCGCCAAAAACTTGCCGGTGTATTTTAAAAGAATCAAGTTTGTATGATACACTCAAAGGAACGTGCCAAGTTTTAAACACGGTAGTTGTAGTTATAAAAGATATCGTTCCCACTAAGGATCATCAGCAATTGAAACTTAAAATATTACGGCAGATTAAAACGATTGTTTTCATGGTTTTTGAGTTCAAAATATAAACTGCAATATATGAACGAGTATGCAATAAAATGAAAGGAGTTTGTCAAATTTTAAAAACTGGGATTAGGATTCACCGATCTTACCTTCCGATGCACAACGTATATTCATGAAAATGAGGTTTGAACTATAATACTTTACGTCACAATCAATGTCATTCGTATCAATTCCTTGACTACAAAATTCATAAGAACAGATTTGATAATGTCAATCCCTTGATCGTTTCAAATCTATTCCAGCATTACGACGGATTGTTTGGACGTTCAATGCGTTAAATACCATCCCTGGTTATTTACTCACATTGAGCATTTCATTTAGATCTATTTTTGAAAGTTATTTTCCAACAACAAATGGAAACTTAAATCGAGAAATTGTTGATCAAACAAATCCAAGCAATAAACATGAAACGAAATACCAAGAATCATAGAACAAATTTACCCGATTCATGAATATATCATTTATGATCTTCAAGTAAGAAAGGCTACATCCAATCCCAAGGAGAGGTTTAGCCACTCATGGTGGTCATTACAACTTGGAAAAGATGAACAAAAGAAAGAGTACAAAGTGTTTCTAACTATCCAGCCTAGCCAGCCCCGCCGCCCCTCTATTCCATGCAGTAAGCTTATATAAAAGAATACTCACTCAAGCGAGTTTATATTTCGCTCAGGCGAGGAGCATTCTTCAGCACGAAGGAAATCCACGTCCTGCTTCATTATGGGCTTGATTCGCTCAAGCGATTCAGATTTGCTTAAGCGAATCTTCATATCTGATACTCTATTCCTTTTCGCTTGAGCTGTTTCTTCATCTACTTCAGCAAACCCTTTAAATTTAGGTTGTGGACAAATTTCGCTTGAGCAAAATAATGTCGCTCAAACGACCTTTACATTGTTGCATTCTGGAAGAATTTCGCCTGGTGTTTTAATTCAAACGCTTGAGCCAGACTATTGTTATTTCATTCTGTACCAAACTCGCTCAAGCGGACTCTATTTCGCTCGGGCGAATACTTCATTATTCTCTACTGGCTTGACTTCGCCTGGGCGAAGCACTACTCGCTCAAGCGAGTCTTGACCTGATACTGTTATTTGTCAAATTCCTTGCTCGCCCAAGCGAGCTCTTCAATTTAGCCTCAGCGACCTTGATTCGCTCAAGCGAGATAGCCTCTGCTTGGGCGAATATCACTTGTTTGCTCAACACTTGGTGAATTTTCTTCATTTCTTTTCTTTTCTTCTTTCTTCTTCCTGGAATTACAACAAAATTAGCCAATCAACCTGTACAATGTTCATATCACAATTTATATTCTATTTAGCTTGCAAAATTGACAAACATTGCACATTATATCCAATTTATGCTTCATTAACCATGCAAAATATAGGTAAATTGGACATCTATCAGGAATGTGAATAGCATCTATGCGAGCATGCATGTCTTTAGGAGCAGAGGGAAAACCATATATAGAATCCACCTCTGCTAGATCCATTCTAAAATCAGTATTATTAAGCCTAAAGGTGACCTCCCAGCCAGAAACATTTGAACATGCTTTAATATCAACAAACCTAAGGAACTCTAAGCTAGTTCGTTCATAACATGGTTCAAAAAGGTCAATAAAATTCTCACATCCCAAGTTTTGACAAAATTTAAGGGTATCCTCATAAATCCTTAGCTTAATCAGTGATTCCCTACAAAAAAATTGGGAAAGAAGGATATCCCTCCCGGACAAAGAAGCAAGTCGCATTCTTTGTTCATCGGAAGTACACTCAATGTCATCAATGTTACCATAGCTAGATGACTTACCCTTATTTTTGCGCTTTTTGCCAACCACCTTGATTCTCCCTTGAGACATGATGCCTTGCTTAAAAACACAAGTTGGAGAAAAATTAGGCACATAGAGGGAATGTTAGAGTAACCCAAATAGTGGTCCAACATCAAGAAAATATATTGCACAAATATAAGTTCATGAAATCATAAAAGAATTCACACCAATGTAAAAAGGAAAAATGCCTAATCATGGACAATTGCTTATGAAACCATGTATCCTATAGTAAAGGACTAAGATTCAAAAGCCATTGCATGAAAAATATCAAAGAAACATGAAGTTAACATGGTGTAGGCATTTTTACAAACACATGGTGTGCACCATTGTGTAGAACCAAACATAGCAAAGACTTATCATGTAATAGTTCCTTTTGCTCACAAAAGTTTAAAAACATAGCCATGAGTCCAAATCAAAGCTCAAATAACAATAAGAAACAACATTTATGTAAGATAGATCAAATGGGGTTCATGGATAAAGATGAATAAATTTGGTGGTTCATGAGGTTTCAATCAAACCCATTGCAATTAGTGTCATATAATAGCATCATTAATCATCAAATAATGTTTCTATAACATAAATTTACAAGAATAATGAAAGAAACACCCAATTTGAATGAACCCCAAAAGTTTAGAGAAACCCCAAACTTAGAGAAAGAAAATGGTATTTCTTACTTGTTATTAGAGATGAAGTGCAAAATTTTCAACAATGGTGATGAGTAGGTGTGCAAAGATGATGATGAAAAGGAAGAATAGCAAGGTGCAAGAGTGGGTGTTGAAGTTGTGAATTGAGGAGGATGAAGTAAAGGAATGAATATGCAAGTGCAAAAGGGGAAACGTTGTTTAAAATGCAAGTGGGGGCATGGGTACACAATCCACGGCCAGTGGAATTTTCCATGGCCCATGGAGTGTACTATTTTGGGCCTAATTTTTCCTTTAAATTTTCATGCGTGAACACTGATAGGGATCCACGTCCAGTGGATCCTACTAGGTTCCCCTCTAAAAATTTTTTCTTCTTGGTGGCCAGAGAGATCCACTGCCAGTGGAAGTTTTCACTGCCAGTGGATCCTACTAGTTTGCTTGCAAAATTCCCCTCCATTTTTTATGTTTTTTTTTGTTTTATGGCATTAAAAAAAAATAGAGAAATCAATAACATAAATAAGGTTACCTCCCCACCAGTGCTAAGTTTAACGTCTTCAACCGAAAACTTTCACCGTTTGGAATCAAGAATCCGATACATCAAGCAAGTCCAAGACACTTGCTTGTTGGATGGGCTCTCCTGTCAAGTAGTGCTTAAGCCTTTGTCCATTTACCTTAAATGGACTAGACTTGTCGCTCCATAACTCAACAGCTCCAAAGGGAAATACCTTTATTACCTTAAATAGCCCCGACCACCAGGACCTCAATTTGACAGGGAATAGCCTCAAACGGGAGTTGAAAAGCAATACCATATCACCAGGGTTGAATGACCTCCAGAGGATATGACGATCATGCCAATTTTTTGTTTTTTTCTTATAAATTCTGGCATTTTCATACGTATCCAACTAGAGCTCTTCAAGCTCGTTCAACTCCAACAACCTGTGTTCACCTACAACCTTCATATCAAAGTTAAGCATTTTGACAGCCCGAAAGGATTTGTATTCTAATTCAACAGGTAAATGCAAGGTTTCCCATACACTAGTTTAAAGGGTGTGGTTCCAATGGGAGTTTTATAAGCTGTTCGATATGCCCATAAGGAATCGTCTAATTTAATAGACCAATCTTTACAGGAGGTATTAACCACTTTCTGAAGAATGTTTTTGATCTCCCTATTATATACCTCAACCTAGCCACTAGTTTGAGGGTGATAAGGCGTAGCAACCTTATGCCTCACCCCATACTTTTTCATGAGGGTCTAAAAGGCTTTCTCAATGAAATATGACCCTCCATCACTAATGATGCATTTTATGACCCCAAACCTCAGAAAAATTATTTTTTTAAAAAGCTTGATCACAGTCTTAGCGTCCGAATGAGGTAAAGCAATGGCTTCTACTCATTTAGACACATAGTCAACTGCGACCAATATAAATTTATTTCCAAAAGAAGGGGGAAAGGGTCCCATGAAATCAACGCCCCACACAGTAAATAATTCAACTTCTAAAATGCTATTTCGTGGCATTTCATGCCGCTTACCAATGTTACCTGCTCTCTGGCAAGCATCACAAGTCAGGACATACCTGCGCATATCCTTAAAAAGGTGTGGCCAGTAAAACCAGGCTTGCAATACCTTCGAGGCTATCTTTGATGTGCTCATATGGCCTCTACAGGATAAAGAATGACAATGGTTCAGGATGGTATGGACTTCACCCTCAGGAACACACCTCCTCATCAAACCATCTGCACATTGCTTGAAAAGGAGGGGTTCATCCCAATAGTAGTGCTTGACATCTGAAAAAAAACTTTTTTTTCTACTGAAAATGAAGGTCAGGGGGTATAATGCCACATGCAAGAAAATTGACAAAATCCATATACCAAGGCACTTGTTGGACACTTAATCTAAGTAGCTGTTCATCCGGAAAAGACTCATTGATGGGAACAACATCACCCATCTTATCTTTTTCAGATGACAACCTAGATAAGTGGTTGGCAACAAGGTTCTCAGTACCCTTTTTATCTTTTATTTCTAAGTCAAACTCTAGTAAGATCAAAATCCACCTAATTAGCCTAGGCTTTGCTTCTTTTTTATTTAAAAGGTACTTGATGGCAGAATGGTCAGTATATACAGTAACATACGACCCTACCAAGTACAATCTAAATTTATCAAAAGCATAGTTTACCTGAGCGTCATCAAGTGTACGACTGGCATAATGGATCACATGCAGCTTCCTATCTTTTCGCTTCCCAAGCACAGCCCTCACTGCGTGATCACTAGCATCACATATTAGTTCGAATGGGAGTTCCCAATCGGGGGGTTGTATTACAGAAGTAGAAATTAATGCCTGCTTAATCCTGCAAAAATCCTCAAGACAAGATGAATAAAAAACAAAAGGGACATCCTTACCCAAAAGGTTAATTAGAGGCTTTGTGATCTTACTGAAGTCTTTGATGAACCGCCGGTAAAACCTTGTATACCTAAGAAAGCTACAAATGCCTTTCACATTAGTTGGTGGGGGCAATTTCTTAATCACCTCCACCTTGTCCTTGTCTACCTCAATTCCTCTCTCAGACACCAAGTGTCCAAGAACTATGCCTTCCTTTACCAGGAAATGGCATTTTTCCCAATTTAAGACCAAGTTGGTCTTCTTACAGTGTTGTAAAACTTGGCACAAAATTGTCAAGCAATTATCAAAATTAAAACCATGTATAGAAAAGTCATCCATAAACACTTCCATGACATTCTCAATTAAATTAGAAAAAATTGCCTGCATACACCTTTGAAAGGTCGCAGGTGCATTACACAGGCTAAATGGCATCATCCTATATGCATATGCCCCATAGGGACAAGTGAAAGTGGTTTTCTCTTGATCAGATGGATGAATGGGGATTTGATGAAAGCCAGAGTACCCATCCAAATAACAGAAATACGAATACTTAGCAAGCCTCTCAAGCATTTGATCAATGAAAGAAAGAGGGAAATGGTCCTTCTTAGTGGCACTATTCAATTTTCTATAGTCAATACACATGCGCCACCCAGAAACTATCCTAGTTGAAATCAATTCTTGTTTATCATTTTTCACAATAGTTATCCCCCCTTCTTAGGAACCACATGAACTGGGCTTACCCACTTGCTACTAGCAATGGGATAAATGACGCCAGCATCTAACAATTTCAAAATCTCTTTCCTAACCACTTCTTGTATTTTTGGATTTAGTCTCCTAAGTGGTTCTACTGTTGGCCTACTCTCATCCTCTACAGTGATCCTATGCATGTAAAATGAAGGGCTAATCCCCTTAATGTCATCCATGGTATACCCAATAACCTTCCTATACAACTTAAGCTATTTTAGGAGTTTTTCAGTTTCCACAGTATTTAGTTTAGGACTCACAATCACAGGATATGTAGAGTTTGGGCCAAGGAATTCATACCTCAATAAAGCCGGTAAAGGCTTCAATTCTACCTGGGGACCCACCACTTTATCATGCATGACCTCAGTATCATGCCTTGGTAGGGTTTCTCCTTCAGAGCTACTTGATGTACCTGCAGGCTCAATCAAGAAAACAGATTCAAGTAGTTTATCGGGAAGGGTTTCTTCCTTCACCACTTGGTCAATACAATCCACACTACAATAAACATCATCATTAAAAGGTTTTTTTAAAACATTTTTCAAGTTAAATTCCATCTTTTGGTCTCCCACAATCAGAGACAACCTCTCATTCATGACATCTATTACCGCGCCCACGGTTGCCAAAAATGGCCTGCCTAAGATAATGGGGATCATCGAAATCTCTTCCATTTCAAGGACCATAAAATCGGCAGGTATAAAAAACTTTCCTACTTTTATTGGAACATCTTCTAAAATGCCTACAGGGTATTTAACTGACCTATCAGCAAGTTGTAAAGACATCTTAGTAGGTTTTAGTTCTCCTAATCCCAATTTCTTAAAAATAGACAATGGCATTAGACTAACACTAGATCTTAAGTCACAAAGTGCTCTATCAATTTCCACGTCACCAATCATACAAGGGATAGAAAAACTAACTAGATCCTGAAGCTTGGGTGGTAGCTTCTTTTGGATCAGTGCACTACACTCCTTAGTAAGTGCTATGGTACCATCTTCCTCTAGTTTCCTCTTGTTGGAGAAAATATCCTTCAAGAACTTCGCCTAGGTCGGCATTTGCTGTAAAGCATCTGTGAAAGGAATATTGATATACAATTTTTTAAGGACCTCAAGGAACTTACCGAATTATCTGTCCAACTTGGCCTTGGCCAAGCGTTGAGGAAATGGCACTGGAGGTTGATATGGTTTCACCTCCTCTTTCTTTTCACTTTGCTTCTCTTCTTCCATCATGGGATGAGAATGAGACTCATCTGCCTTCTTTTCTTGATTGGCCTCCTCTTCGGTCTTGTTTATCAGACCATTATATTGTGTACCACTCCTAAGAGTGATAGCCATTGTGTGATTTGATGGTCCCGGCTCGGGCTTTCCAAGAAATGTTCCTGGCACTCTTTGAGAAGAGGAATCCTGTTGAGCAATCTGGGTCTCTAGCATTTTTTTGTGGGTGGCCAGGGAGTCAACCTTCGAAGCTAAATTCTTAATGGTGTTGGAGAACTCGTCATTCTGCTTCAGTTGCGTAGCTACAAAGGTCTCCATCAAGGACTCCAATTTTGATTTCTATGGAATAAAATGTCCTTGTGGTCTATAGCTACTTTGCTAACTTTGAAACGGGGGTGGCCTGCTTTGGTAACCTGGTGGTCCAAGTGGTGGTCTGAAATTGTTTCCATAATTCCCATCGTAGTTCCTAATGGCATCCATCTGGTGCATTTCTGGCTTGGGGGGCTGAGTCACTCCAAGTTGACATCCCAAAATGCTATGACCTGAAGCACCACACAACTCACAGACTGTGTTAGTAGCACTTGCTCCTAATTTATCAAACTTATCAATTTTAACAGATAAAGTTTCTACTTTAGCAGTTAATAAAGAAAGAGCATCAAGAGAGTACTTACCTAGAGTTTTGGATGGCATACTCCGTTCTGATGACCACTGATAAGTGTTTTGGGCGACCTTCTCAATGAGGTTGTAACCTTCCTCCATGTTTTTGCTCATGATGCAACTGCCAGCTACGGTATCCAAGGATACTTTTTGGTTCGGAGTCAACCCATTATAAAAAATGTGCACCTTCAACCAACGTTCAATGCCATGATGTGGGCATTCCCAGAGCATTTCCTTGTACCTTTCCCAGGCGTCATACAAGGTCTCATCATCTTTTTGATTGAAAGTGATTATCAGCTTCCTCAATTGGTCTATTTTGCTCCTCAGATAATATTGGTTGAGGAAGGCATGAGACAACTGCTCCCATGTAGTGATCGACCCCTCTGGAAGCACATACAACTAAGCTTTGGCCTTGTCCCTTAAGGAGAATAGGAAAAGCCTAAGCTGAATTGCGTTGCTTGAGACCCTATTTTCCTTGAACGTGTCACAATACTCAAGGAAAATTTATAGATACAAATTGGGATCCTTGGATGGCAATCCTCCAAACTGACTTTGTTGAACCATCGAGAGCAAGGATAACTTCAACTCAAAATTGTTCGCCTCAATGTTTGGTCTAATGATGCTAGACCTCCTACCCATTACATTGGGCACTACAAAATCTCAGAGTGCTCTGTTGTCTGGGTAATCCATTTGCTCGTCAGTAGTTGAACTTGAAGCTTGTTATTTGCTTTGCTTTAGTTGCTGCCGGAGTGCTCTGAGTTTCCTTAGCGTTCGTTTAATTTTAGGGTCGAAGATGTGTTTGAAGCTAGAACACTTTCGCATAAAGGAACCTGCACAATCCACAAAAACAACAAATACCAAAGCGTAATTCTGCAGAAAAATAAGAACCAAAAACTAGAAAAAGTTATGCAGAAAAATAAAGGAATGAAGCAAAAATTATGCAGAAAAAAGAAAAAAAGAAATAAAATAAAATAAAAGAGTATCTAGTCTAATCAAAACACCGTTTAGCTAATATTAGGGAATATCCCCAGCAACGACGCCAAAAACTTAATAGCCTACCGCAAGCGCATGGGGTATCATAGTAATAAAAATATCATCCCACAGAGATTGTTCCCAATTACCAGCTTACAATGCTTTGATTATCTAGACAAATTATTTGTTGATTCAGAAATTTATAACGCAAAACTAAATGGCATAAATAGAAAACACTAAACAATTCACAACGAGAATAAAAAGGTTTAATTGAAAACAATGGAGATTAGTTCCTTGGGGGATAAAGGTTCGCATGTATTACCAATATTAAATGCAATTCAGTTTCCAAATTACCAAATCTTGTTTCTTAAGGCAAGTTTTCCTAATTTGATTAGTGACCTTCTCTTGAAACCTCACTAACGTACCTAATTATTGAAGAACCGCAGTCAATTCACTAATTAGATCCCTTACATTTTATGAAAACCAGATTATCCTTCAAAGAGTCCTGTTTACTTTTGTAACCCGAATCCCTAGGTTTAATTTGATGTAATTCAAATCATATGTCAATCTTTTGATCATCCATGCCATTTAAGATTATCTACACTTATCTCTAAGCTTAGTAGAAGCATTAAGATCATATAAAATTGAATAAGAAACACGATTCAATAATTAAGAGCGAAGAAGATTCAATAAAGGTTCAAATACATGCTACACCCTAATTCCCAAGAATGTAATTTAGTTCACCATAATGAAAAGAATTACAATCCCACAATATGATTCAATTTCAAACATAGAAGAAATCGAAATTACAGAATAAGGGTTTGAAAGAAAACTAGAGTTCTCACTTTTTGTCTTGATTCTATGCCCAAAATTCTACAGATTTGATGTTCTCCCTTGATCCTTGATTTGTTCTCCAAGAAGAAAACCTTCCAATTCTCACCCAAAAATTGTCTCTTTTTTTCCTTTTTTTCCACCCCTCTTTTCTCCTTCCTTTTTGCCTTTTTATCCCTTGAAAAACAAAAGAAATCTGAAAGTAACTGCTGCAACGTGTAAAATCCACTGGCAATGGGAAAATCCCCTGGCAGTGGATCGTTCTGTGTTGTCCCCAATCGTGTGAGAAATAAAAATCTGGGCAGAAACCACTGGCAGTGGGAAAATTCACGGCCAGTGGTTTTATGGCAGTGAGTTCCACGGCCAGTGGATTTTCCCACTGGCAGTGGATCGTTCTGACCTTAATTTCTCCATTTTCCAGAATGTTCCACTGGCAGTGGATTTCCCTGAACCTTGGAAAACATATGTTTTGTGGGTGTTTTTGGGCCCCGAAATGCCTTCTTTGTATATCCTTCTTTAATTGATGGATTGCTTTCAATTTTCAGTCTTCCATGAACTCTTTTCATTTTCCTATTCCCTTCAAATTCTTCCAATTCCTTTTGCAAAAAGACTTATATCATGAAAGTTCCTGTAAAATACAACTACCCAAGTAACATATACGGAAATAGAAGAATAACAATTGAAATTAGGGGGAAAATAAGATGAAAAGAACTAAAACTAAGACTACATGGACCCTAAAACTAATGCAACCTAGACACTTATGAAGAATCAATTAAGCATTTCTCTTGTTTTCTCTCGAACTCTCTCTCTGGTTCATTTCCTATTAGCTCTTTGCATCCATCTAACTCAAGTTCCACCAAATAGATACAATCATTGATCAATGACGAAAGGACTTCAATGTTGTTACCTCTTAGGGATAATTTTTCTATGTTTGGTGGTAGCCCTTCGATTACTCGAAGCTCCTTACATTCATCCAACTTAAGTTTCTTCAAAGAGTTACAAACACTGATTAATGATGGAAGGACAACAATATTGCTATGGCTAAGGGATAATTCGATCATTGTGCAAGCAAGGAAGAAGTGTAGCAAGAAATTCCCCTCACAACTTGGAATACCAAAAATGAAGCATATGTCCCATCTAAAGACACTCTTTCTTGCTCTTGAACTTTGCCTTTATGAACTTGTGTAAGGCCATCACATTCATTAGCATTCAACTCTCTAAGGTTTGGCAACACAAAAGTTCTACTTGGTAGTTTATGCAGCCTTTTGCAACTATGCATGCTAAGATGCTTGAGACCAACAAGATTTCCAATTGAATTTGGCAACTCTTTTATAGAACTACGATCCAAATCAAGTCTAATTATGTTTTCTATCTTCCTTAAAATTCTTGGAAAACTCTCGAGACTTACACAATTCACAAGAGACATGAATTCAGGAGAAGGTAAGTTGATAGCACTGGGAAGAAAGCTCATCTTGGTGCAATTATCAAGAATCAAATCTTCAAGTTTGGTAAGGAACCCAACAGAATCATGAACTTTAACTAAATTTTTACACTCATATAGAAGCAATTTCTTCAAATTTGGCACTCTAGATAAGTCAGTACTTATTTTAAAGACTGACAGCTACTTAAATTTAGCTCTGTCAAAGAGTTAAATTTTAGCAAAATGCAAACCATCACTACAAGTGACAATCTATAAATATATATAAGTAAAAATTGGCTGCATTTTAATATTTAATGCTAGTATATTAATGTAATATACAATAAAGTATAATAGTTCTATTAATTTAAATTTCATATTTTATGCTAAAAAAATTCCAATAAGTAGTACTATATACCATGTTCAATTGATTCTCAAAAGTGCACGAACTCATAGACAAGTCCAATACGGCAAGTTCTTTTGGATCAAAATCTGTTGCAGCTATGTTGCATGGATACGGGTACGGTACCGGTACCGAGTACGGGTATGGGGGTACAGGAAATTTTAAAAATACAAGGTATGGGTATGTTAATATAATAAAATATTAATAATAAAAAATGAAATATATGCAAATAACACCAAATTAAATAACAAAACATAGTCATAACTCATAATGTCAACAAGAAGTCATAATACATGAATTGTTCATCAAAATAACAACTAGCATCATGAAATAAAAACAAGCATCATAAATTCTAAACATAACTAAAGATGTCACACTCTAACAGTGTCAATGTCATCATTTCCATTTCCATCACTAGTTAATAAAACAACCTTAATATCTGGCTCATCAAGAGAAATAGATGCAACTTCTAAAATACCAGCTCCTTTAAATGGATCCCATCCATCTCCACCAATATCCTACATCTTGCTCTTACCCTCATTATAGCTCTTGCTCTTTCTCGAGAAAAGACGAAGATTTGAATGGATGAAAACCAAATCCCCCGCTCTCTTTGGATTAAGCCTATTCCTTCTCATGGAATGGATGAAAGAATATGTGCTCTAATTTCTTTCTCAACAAGAAGATGATGGTTGTGAAAGGAGTTTGAAGGCAAGGGCTTAAATTTTAGGGATTGAAGCACCATACACCACCCACCAATCAATAGGATTAAGATTCCATCTATCTTGTAAGGCTTTAAATTGACCAAGCTCCTCCCCTCCACATGAAAATTTGGCATACTCTTCCTTTCTAAAAAGTAGCTTCCCAAGCACTTATTTCTCCATATACAAATTTCATTGTCCCTATATGGAGCAATGCGATTTGGAGCTTCATCAAGCTATTGCCTACAATAATACCTATTTGATAAATTATAAGCAATTAGTTCAAGTGAATGACACCATGAAAGAAAACAAAATAAATTGAAATAATAGCAATTTATATAGGATTAAGTGAATAGGCCAACCAATGGAGTGGAGTGTAACTCTTTGACCATCTATTTATAAGGATATTGTAAACCACTTCATAAAATGAAGAATGTTAATCTAACTTCTTTCCTTCATGTTGATAGATTGCTAATTTCACTTGCTCAATCATGTAATCCCATTTCTCATATACCAAATGAAGGGTCGGCTCATCAGTATCATAAGCACAAAGCATGTCATAAATAGGCTTCATGAAAGTAAGAAGATAATCCACTTGATCCCACTAATAATCATTAAGAATGACTTCTTTCACAGAAGTTACTTTCCCGACATCATCTTCTTTATAAATAGACCATTGATCACTAATAACCATAGATTGGAGACCATGTTTAATGGTTCTGAATCTTTTAAGCATGATAATGGTCGATGCAAATCTAGTCTCAGTAATAGCAAGCAACGTTAAATGCATAAATTGATTAAACATGGCTAGTCTCATAGAATGGTTCAAGATAAAATTCTTGATGAAATAAGCATATTCAGCAATGTTACAAATCCATTGGCACTGTCCAAAGAGAACCTCATTATTTAGTGTATTTTTTGGATCACAAATATTTTTTAGAGCAAGATTCAATGTATGCACTACACATGGAGTCCAAAAAATATAAGGAAGGATAGATTCTACAATAGAACCAGTTGCCTTACAAATAGGTGCATTATCAGTAATAATTTGGACTACATTTTGAGGTCCCACCTCTTCAATGATAGCCAAAATTAGATTCGCTATATAATGTGTCCTTAAACTCACCCAAGCCATCAATAGCTTTGAAGAACATAGGTCCCGAGGAAGAGGCTGCCATGAAGTTTATTACTGATCTCCTTTGTACATCAGTCTAACCATCAGTCACTATGCTAACACCCTTTTCTGGCCATATGTCCTTCATATGTTGAAGCAACTTCATTATGTTGGCTTTTTCTCTTTGCAAGTAAGAAGTTCTTATAGAATTATAGCTAGGTGAAAGGAAATCTGAGATGGGGTTATTTACAGCATATGTAAATGCACTTATAAAGTATGAATTCCTAGTAACATTGAATGGCAAACCGGCAGAATAGAATAAAATTGCCTAGCTATTTCACATGAAAGATGATCCCTAGCCTCATTATTAAAAGCCTTTCCTTTTGGGGTTTTAACAACTTTTCTTCTTTTAACCCCATCAAGAGATGAATTCAAACTAGTATGTAAAGGAACTTGCACTAGTTTTGCTTTGTCAATAGCCCTACTTTCAATTAGTTTCATTTCTTCTAAACATTCATTTGATACTTGTGCACAACTTGCAATCCCTTTCTCTTTTTCCTTCAATAAATGAGCCTTGATTCTAGAATAAGAACCCTTATAGGATATATTGCAATAATTACAACGCCAATTAACATTCCCTCCCCCATCTTTCTTATTTTGTAAAATAGTCACATATGCCCAAAGGGGATTATTACCCTTGATATTTATAGTTGTGTATCTACTAGACACAAGATTGCTTGTAGAACAGGTAACTGTGTGTGAGGAAGATTGTGAGGAAGATATTTGTAAAAAAAATCATTATATTTAATTTCTAATTCTAATTTCTATTTTCTATCACAATAAAATATATTCAATCAATTTAACCCCATATGCACAATATTTAATTTATTCTAATTTGTATCCTAATAAATTATATTCAATTAAATACATAGGCACAAACATTATTCCTATCCATAATAAATCATTTCTATCACAATAAATTTCTATCACAATTTCATAATAATAAATTGATAAAAAAATCACAATTCTTCCCCTCAGGTTTGCTGTCCAGACTTGTTTATTATTTTCCTCATAAAATTAAAATCCCAATATTTGAAGTCAAGGGAACGAACTTGGAAGAGGAAGCAGAGTTGCCACAGTGAGTGAGACAACCCACGACTGCCACGATGAGGTGAGACGCAACTGCCACTTTGAGGTGAGACACGACTGCCAAGGTGGGGTGAGACGCGACTGGCACGGTGAGGTGAGAGAAGCACGAGACAAAGACAGAGAAGCTCGAGACTAAGGGGAAGCCAGAGATGAAGGAGAGTGAGAGAAGGATGCAGGAGAGAAGGTAATCTATAAATGATTTGATTCCCCCCTTTGAAAGCCCTAAATTTCCTGACCAAAATGGTGTGTTTTAGTAAAAATATACCGAAGCCGCATCAGAGCCGTACCAGAGACGCACCGGATCCATACCGGAGTCATAGTTTTCTTCCCCTGTTTTTGGTGCGTATTGGGTGCGTATCTAAGCTGTACCCGCGGTGTACCCAATACCCGACATGTACTCGGTAGGGTACGTTGCCGATTTTGGCGTACCCGTGCTTCAGAGGCTGGCAATGATGGTGCAGGATATCCATGCCACTTAAGCACTCTCAAACTTTTGTGGAGATGATTAGGAACTACAGAAAAGTTAACATTCTCTATTACCAGTATTTTGAGGTTTTCCATCTTTTTCAATGCATTTCCATCCCACTTCAATTTACATCAGACCTCTATGGGATGAATCCATCAAAATTTCTATTTTTCTTAACATTGATACACAACTTCTATTCTTATAATGACAATTTTTGGCATCTCAAGGTTGGGCACCCCTCACATGAGAAACTCAAATAGCTATAAAAGATATACCATTTTATTAATTATAATAAAACTAAGGATCCATATGATGCCTCTTACTTTGGAAAACAAAAAAGTTTTCTTTTTGCAATAATGATACTATAAGTAATGATCTTTTTCAAATAATACATGTTGACATATGGGGTCCCATTTCCATTCCTCCTGTTTTTGGCATAGATATTTTCTTACTATTATAGAAAACCAAATTTACTTGGTTATTTCTAATGAAACATAAACATGAAGCTAGTCCCTTAATCTAGTCTTTTGTACAATTTGTTGAAATTCAACTTCAAAAGAAAGTAAAAATTATTTGAACTGATAATGGTTGGGAATTTGACATGAAAGATTGGTATGATTTAAAAGGCATTTGCATCACAAATCTTATGTTGAGACCCCACAACAGAATGACATAGTTGAGAGAAAACACCAACACATTTTAGGCATTGCTAGGGCACTCATGTTCTAATCTAATGTGCCAAAATCTCTTTGGAACCATGCAGTGTCCCAAGTTGTCTACTTAATAAATAGATTACCTATTTAGTTTCAAAATAATAAAACACCTATCAAATTCTTCCTAACAACAACCTTCCTGACATTATCTACAAATAGAACCAAACTTGATCCTAGATCTAGAAAGTGTATTTTTTTATGATACAAGTCTGGCATAAAAGGCGACCTTCTGCATGACTTGAAGAATAGAGAGACATTCTTTCCCAGAAATGTCATCTTCCATGAAGACATTTTTCCTCTGCTTCCACGTTCTATTCCCATAACATCTTCTTCACCACACACTCAACCTCACAACCAATGGTATTTTGACCATCTCATTTCTATTGATGATGATCCTCACTTTATTAGTTATGGTCTAAATAGCTTACCTTTTCAAATGAACGAATCCATTCCATTTGAAACCATTTCACCTTAAACTATCCCACTTGTAGATACACTAATTAGTTTTCCAGGAGTTGTTGTTCAACCAAGAAGGTTCAACAAAGAAAGGCAAATTCCTTCCTATTTAAAGAACTATCATCACACATTGGCTTTAATTGGCACTGCATCCAATTAGGGATGTCAACGAGGCAGGGCGGGCACTCGTACCCTTTCCCCAGTACCCGTTCTCGCAGATAAAAATAAAATTTATGTCCATTCATTACCCACATGGGTACTTGTTTTTTGGGTTTTCTTCGAGTAACCACTATCCGCAAGTATCCACAGATGTCCACGGGCACCTAGTTAGAAAAAACATTAAACTAAATTACACAACATTCTTAACGGTTAAAGTAGAACCTTAACAATTTTCATCAATACTATTTCTTAGTTTCATTATTTATACAAACCTAATTGCTATATAAATGCTTGTAATAATATTGTGTAATAATAACAATAACATAGAATAAAAAAATATACAAAATAGGAAATATAAAAAATGTTAAGCACCAATTTCTTTATCTCTTATGAATATATAACATAAGCTAATTTAAATATAATTATATCTTAGTAATAGGTAAGGGTACCAATGTAATTTCATATGTATGGGTACCTGCAGACACGGATACCATTATATCCATACTTGTGCCCGTTCTTTAACAGGTAGTATAAAACCCATTCCCCTTCTTCCACGGGTACCCATACCCGCAGGTTTTTGTACCCATAACGGGTTTTTATCCACAAGTATCCACGTGTTCGAATATTTTTGACCTCCTTACATCCAATCATCATACAGTCAGGTATCCTCTATCCTCTTATGTTTCTTATCACAATCTTTATGTTTCACAAAGACCCTTCTCTCTTACTCTAACTTTTATTTGTGAACCTAAATCTTATCAAGAAGTTGTTAAGGATCCCTATTGGCAAGATGTTAACTACAAGCTTTGAAGTCCAATGGCAGCTCACTCATCTACCTCCTGGGAAGAAACTGATACAATGTAAATGGGTATTCAAGACTAAGCTAAAGGTAGATGGTAATGTTGAGAGGCACAAGGCTAGGCTAATAGCCAAAGGGTTCACACAAATAGAGGGCATAAATTTTCTTGAAACTTTTAGCCCAATTGTTAAGATTACAACAATCAGACTTTTGTTGTCTATTCCATCTACTCAAAATAAGATCATTCACCACGTTAATGTGAACATAACTTTTCTTCATGGTGATTTAGATGAAGAAGTATACATGCAACCTCCTGTAGGACTTCCACTTCCTTATCCTTATTTAGTTTGCAAGTTAAGAAAGTCTTTATATGGGTTAAAACAAGCTAGTAGACAATGACATGCTAAGCTTACTGAAGTTTTTTTGGCTTTTGGTTCATTTAATCTAAGGCTGACTATTCCCTGTTTACCAAAAACACACCCAAAGGTTTCACTGCCATATTCTAGCAGGATAGGATTTGGATGAGATTATAACCATGTTAAAGATTTATTGAACCAGAGATTTGGCATAAAAGACCTTGGCTAGTTGAATTTTTCCTTAGTTTTGAAGTAGCTAGATCACAAAGAGGAATCACCCTATATAAGAGAAAATATGTCTTAGAGCTGCTTCAAGATACAAGCATTTTGGCATCAAAACCCTACAATACCCTTTTGGATCCCAACTCCTACTTAAGTCTTTTCTCAGGCACTTCTCTCACTGATATTACCTTATACAAAAGATTGATTGGAAAACTTGTGAATCTCATAAATACCAAACCTAAAATTTCTTTTTCTGTGTGCAAACTCAACTACTTTCTCTCTCAGCCCACATCTTACCATTATCGGGAAGCCATTAGAGTTCTCAAATATATCAAACATGCCACTAAAAAGGCTTATTTTTCCTATCTTTCTTAGACCTCAAACTTACAACTTATTTTGACTCTGACTAGGAATCTTGCCCTAATAGCAGAAGGTCTGTTACTGGGTTTCGTTTCTTCTTTGGCAAGTCTTTAATATCATGGAAGAGCCAAAAAAGCAACCAACCATTTCTAGATCCTCATTCGAAGCTGAATATAAAGCTTTAGCTCTAACTACTTATGAGGCTCAATGGCTCATTTCTTTCCTTCAAGATCTCCATATACCTCATCCCTCACCCATAAAATCCCTCACTAATTTACCCTTAACTTTAAGCATTTAAATAAAAATTCCAATAAAATTTTCACAAAATAATTATTTGGTCAATTAATTAACCCTCATAAAAACTCACGTGACTTCCACACAGTATCTTTATTATACTCCTAAAGCCTACGATTCAATTATAATTAGCAAAATGTGCTTGGCAGAAATAGGGACCTGATCCTACGCGTTAGGCCAATTCTGCGCTCTTGGTGCATAGTATGAGGCTGGCGCTATGCATCAACCATGACAGTAGTAGCAATGCTGTTGTCATGAGTTTAAAACCATTTTGATAACTTCTTAAGGTCCTATATTGCCCAATTCAACTCAAAACCTCAGCAAAATACATGGGCGCTATATTCTCCTATTTTGGAGCTATTGGCGTAATCCGTTTCCCAAAATTCCATTTCAATAATGAGTTATGCATAAAAATACATTTAGGTCATCTTATGGCCATATTATCACACCAATTCACCTTAAAGCCACTTAAAACACAAAATAAACATGCAAACCAATTCTAAATGTCCATATGGACCTATTGGGCATTTCTAGGGATACTGAATCCCACCGGATCTCCATTTCACTTGTCTAGTTCCTCAATTTCAATTTGAAACTCATTAGTCCAATATCCAAGATTTCCTAATTCTAATCTTTACTTCTTAACTCATTCTCATCATCATGTCAACACAATCACATAACATTCAAACAATACAACTCCTATTAAAAATGCATGATCTTAAATACTAAATGGCTCCGTGCAGTAATCATATCTATATAAACAATACCTGCTCATTATGCATGGATAACTATCTAATGGCTCGATGCCATATCATACTCATATCAACTCAAACGTGAATATATCACATATATATACACTAATGGCTCAGTGTCATTAATTACTAAACCATACAGAAATCATCATAGGCACTGTTAGTCCTCAAATTTACAATAATTTTCTTAATAAAAATTAGTTTAATTTATTAGAAATTTATGTCTTAATTATAATAAATGGAAGTTATTGGAAATTATTGATAAGTGCTTTATAACACAATAAATTAGATCTAGTTTGCTTAGGATTTTAATCATTATGCACTGTATTTCCTTTATTTATTGTGATTTTTGCTTTCTTTCCATTATATTCTACTTGGGTATGTTATTTTGCAGAAATTAAGGTAATAAAGGGTCAATAACAAGATAAAAACGACCATCAAATGATAAAGAAACAAGAAGAATAAGCTCAAGTGAAAAGAACTCTCTTTTTATACTGAAAACCGACTCAGAATGATCAAATCCGAGTAGAATGACTCAAAAATGATCAAATCCGAGTAGGATGACTCAGAATAGAGCATTTCCGAGTGGAATACTTCCCTGTTGGAGGTGAATCCGAGTGGAAGCTTCCCTATCAAAGCCATTCCGAGTGAAAAATGGCTGACCTTGAAGAAATATGTCTTAGTTGGAGGTGAATCCGAGTGGAAGCTGTCCGACTGCAACCATTTTGAGTGAAAAAAGGGACTGACTTTGAAGAAATACTGCCCAAAGCTATTGTCCGAGTGAAGGAATACTGATTGAACCAGGTTAGATTTGGGGAACAACTACTTCTTTTGGACAAAAATGCCTCCGAGTGGAAGACTCCCGAGTGACTTGATTTCGAATAAAAGAAACTCTGAACTTCAAAGAACAATTATTAGCCAAAGGCTTTCCGAGTAGTGAGTTTCGAAGAAAGTATCTTATCAAGCAAGGAAAGATCCGACCTAGAATGAATCACTTTCGGGTAGACTCTCAAAGTTTCACACTAAGCCCGAGTGAGATGTCTCCAAGGAAGACTTCCGAGTGAGTTGGGGTAGAGAGCTGTATTTCCGAGCAAAACAAAGCTCGGACATGTGAAGAGCTTCTATCGGCCAGATTCCAAACTCTCTCAAAATTCCAAATTTCTGAGTGAAAGGCAAAGCCGACTCCCGAGTGAAAACAATCGAATGGGCTAATTGACGGTTGAGGAAATTCCGAGTGAAAATACACTCGGACTTCTAATTGAAGGTGTCTGAGTGTATCATTTGAATGAGTGAAGGAAGGGTCGTTCTCCACTGAATTATTCCCGAGCAAATCCGAGCAAGGTCTCTCCGAGTGGTTCATTTCCAGAGACATAGCCGAGTGAAACATTTTAAGAGGTTCCGATTGAATCATTTACTTCCCGATCCTGAGTGGGTCACATGTGAAAGAAGGAGGGCATGAACCTGTGTTGAGTGAGTCACTTTTCAATCAGTTCCGAATGAATGTTTCAATCGGTTCCGAGTCACTCTTTAATCAGTTCCGAGTGAATCACTTTTCAATCGGTTCCGAGTCATTCTTTAATCGGTTCCAATTGAATGTTTCAATCAGAGTTGCTTTGCTCGTCCAGCTCTCTTTACTGCCACAAACACCGACTCCATCCAACCCCTCAGTTGCAACACCGGCTCCATCCAACCAATACCGACCAAGCTCCTCACAGCAACAATACCGACCAGCTCCTCGCAACAACAACACCGTCTAGTTCCTCTCCACAACGTCCAGCAACTCAACACCGTCCAGCAAAGCAACACCGAGCAAAGCTTTCACTCGGTCTTTTATGTATGAAGAGCATCTTTTCCACTCGGATTATTTCCCACTATGGTTGTATACAGACTGAGGCACTAAATCTGAGTCAGAAAGAGAAATCCGACCCCATATTTCCACCGAATGCCCATGCTGACTTGGATTTCCACTATCCAAGTGGATCCTTGACTTATGAAGGGGCGGCTGACAACAAGACAATGAGCTAGCCGCCGCTCCCTATAATTGTCACCATCCAAGCTGTTTCACAACATCGTCCAGGCTGTATCCAAGTTGCTTTGTTGATTTAGTGGGGCGGCTGACAAGAAAAAATAATAAAAAACCCCATTAGCCACCGTTCCCCATTTCTATAAATAGGGGAGGTCTGAAGCCACGAACATCATCACTTTAAAGCATCAATTCTGATTCAGTTCTTTTTCTTTTCTTACTTTAATTTCTTTCTTTTCTTTCTCTTTGTTTTTCCGTTCCTCTTTTCTTTCTTTCTTCTTCGTTTTTCTTCTCCGTTCCTTTTTCTTTCTCTTTCATTTTCTTTCTCTTTTATTTTCTTTTTCTTTCTTTTATTTTAAGAGTTGTGAATTGTAAAAGTGAGAATTCCAATTTGTAATTGGTGGAGGAATATTGCAACAAGGAAATACAGTGGTAAAATTATTCTGAGCTTTTGGAGAAACACGTAAGTCTTTATTTTTACCATGTCTTGTATGTTTTATTTTTCCATTATATATATGAATTTGAATTATTTCATGAGTAACTAAATTAATTATCTTGGGATGAAGGGGTGTGATAATATTTTACGATAATGTTATTTTGACTTTGAATTAAATAAATTTCTGTTTTCCATTTAGTTCAAAAAAATGCTCAATGCTCTTAGTAATTCCTAACAAGAACCTAAGTGATAAAACTGTATACTTACGGGTATATTAGTAAGTTTAAGTAATTAATAGAATCGAGAGATTTATTGTTACTAGAAAGTTTTTAAACTAAGCCTAAGTTTTTGAAATACTTTTTGTGACCTCGGTAAAACCGTGAAAGTAATCAAAATCTTTTCAGGAATTAATAAGGGATTTTCACAAAACAATAATGGGCCTTTTCTAAGGATTAAGCAGCGCTTTCCATAGGTTAGGTACATTAATAGGATTCCAAGAGGAACATATTAATTAGCTTAAGGAAAATCCGCCTTGGAAAACTTAATTTGATTCTTATTTATGAAAAGTTAAAATTCATTAACATAAAATAGAGTCTTGATTCCCTGAAATCCCAAGATACTCTCAACTCCGATTTTTAAGTGTCTAGAAAATTTTGTTTACTTATTTATATTCTGAGCAACTTAATTTTGTGCTTTATTTTACAAAAACATTAAAAATCAATTGTGTGGATAATTAAATTTCAATATGCTGGTACTTTGAACACAGTCCCTGTGGAGAACGATAATCTTTTATATTATGCGACATAACCCGTGCGCTTGCGGGCCCTGTCAATTATCTACCTTGATTAATTTTCTCTAGTTTTGCAATGAAAAATTAAAGAAAATCAAGAGAAAATTAAAGAACTAGAGAGCTGAAACGTAGCATCAACACCACGTGTAGCGTGAGAACTTCTGATGTTGGCGCTACGTGTCACAGCCACGCGTAGCGTCAGAAGCTACGTAAACTCCACTTACAGGTGGCCAAGCACTCAGTTAATTGACCCATAATTGGCCATTCCACCTCAAGCTAATGTCCAAGTCGAATTGGGAGACAAGGCTACATGTCTGAGCATTATTGATTAAAATATTTCAATCATGGCCTTAATCATGTGCATTTAATGGGGGCTGAGTCAGGAACCTAACGCTATGTGCTAGGCTTACGCTACGCGTCAATACCCTTTTTCAGCCTTATAAATATGCCACTTCTAAGGCATTCAAGGCATCTAATTTTCACTTTTGAGATTTAGAGTTCCTTTCCTTTCTTTCGAATTTGAGAGTTTGTAAGTTTAGAGTGGTTTTCAGATACTTGAGAGTGTTTTGTAGTATTGTGAATTCATGTATCGTGAAGTGTTTCCACGCCTTTGTAATGTCAACCTCTGTAAGTGTTGTTTTTACTTTTACCATGTGTAACTAAATTGTTTATGTTGGAATTTGGTGAATCAATCTATTATATGATATTGTGATTATGACCTCTGTATATTTATGATTCAAGTACCATGTTAGTATTTCAATCTTTTATTAGTGTGAACATTAAACGGGAGAATGATTTTCATGTGTATTGAAACTTGTTTTATTAGTGTGAATGTCAAACGGGAGAATGAATATTTATGCCAAATTAAAATCTGTTTTAATGAAAGTAAAAGTTGAAATACCCTTAATATACCAATTACTAGGGATAGAATTGGTGATTATTGTTGTTATAAGCCTAACACTTAATGTAAATTTTTACTGAGAAAGCTCAAGAAGGATCGGACTTTACGGTAATTACTTAGAATTTATATCACGAGGGATCAGTTATAATGATTTTAAGCTGCAATAACATGAACTTGATAATTAAATATGCATGTTTGTAATCATTTCATTATATTTTAGTGCGAGGATCCTAACTCCAACATAATTTGTCAATCTGTGTTTTTACCTTAAGTATCTGAATTATTCTGAATTACATCTCAACCTTCTAGATAGATTTTATCTTTACCATCTTTTTACTACATGATCAAATCAATCATCAAATTCTGTGAATATTGTATAAATTGTTTATAATTTATTCTTTTGATAAGTTTTGATTAATTTACCTAAGTAAATAGAAACTACTGTGAATTACTGGACTTTCAATCTCAGTGGAACGATATCTAAATTTGAAAACTACAAACGATTGGTGTGCTTGCCAATTAAAAGACCCAATAGTGTTCAGGGTCCAACAAGTTTTCTGGCGCCGCTGCCGGGGATTGAATTGATTCAGTAAAATAGTAAATTTTTAATGACCATAGTAAAAAAAATTTTAACTTAGTTAAATTTTCAAATTTACTTTTTACTTATTCATTCATTTATTTACTTTTTCTTATCATTAATACATTAACTTTCTTTGCTTAGTTTGTGTATGCAAACCCGATCTACCATAGGGAAAATTTTATTTGATCCTGAGATAGAAAGTTTGTTAAGAAAATCAAGTCTTTGAAATCTAAAACACAAACTAAATCTTCTACAACTACAACTTCTTTTGAAAATTTTGAAAAATCTAATATTGCTGCTGAACAAAGAAGAACATTGGGACAGTTTACTGCTATCAATGGACCACCCCGAGTTTCAGGAATGTATCAAGGACCTGTTGCTGTGGTGGAGATTAAACCTACCACATTCAATATTATTCAAAACAATCAATTTGTTGGCCTAAATCATGAAGAACCGTATGAGCATTTAATTGTTTTTTTATGAATTATGCAGTATAATTGGTTTTGAACCCAATCAAGAAGAATCTATTTATACGAGATTGTTTCCTTTTTATTTCATTGGGAAAGCTAAAGAATGGTTTAAATCTTGTCCACCCGGTAGTTTTACAAACTGGTCCAATATTGAGAAATTTTTTTAGAAAGAATTTATTCCCCTTCAAAATACTTTGAAGCAATGACAGCCATACATTCTTTTTCACAAAATCATGATGAATCACTTGGTGAAGCATGGGAAAGATTCAAAGCACTTCTTAGGAAATGTCCAAACCATAATTTGGATGATGCTGGGAAGGTAAGAATCGTTTATCATGGTTTATTGCCTTAGTTTAATATGATGTTAGATGCATGTACAGTTGGTTCTTTAATAAACAAAACTGTTGAAGAGGCAATATCAATCATGGAGTCCATGTCAACCAATGACCGACAAGCAAAACATGAAAAAGGTAATGTATTAAAAAAGCCAGGTATGCTCAAATTGGGAGTGAATGATGCAGTATTGGCTCAGCAAAAATTGCTAACACAATGAATGGAGGCAATGAGCAAACAATTGGAAAAACTTTAAATTGCTCAAGTATCATCACCATTCCCCTCTCAATTGAAACAATGTATGCATTGTATAGGTGAACAACTATATGGTTATTGTGCCCCTGATAGAAATGAACAAGAGCAAGCCAACTTTCTGGTCCATCAAAAAATACTATTAGGTAATTTTCCTATTAATCTTGGTAATTATTTTCCTAACAATTTTCCACAGGGATGACAGAATCAGAACTTTGGCTGGAGACAAGATACTGGACCTTCCAACTGACCTCCTAACAATTAATTTAAGCAACAACAACAATCATAGACTGACAATACAAGATTGACAAGGATTGAGGAATCTATCCAACATTTATTATAGTTTATGGAAACAAATGAAGCTGCTAGAAAGCATCGGATGTGCAAATGGGTCAACTAGCAAAAGAAATAGCTAAGTTGAAAAATTTTGGTTTTACTACAAACACCTAGAACCCAAGAGATCAATGTAATGCTATTTTCTCCAATGTTAAAATTGATTGTAATGACAAGAATGAAGAAAAAGAAGAAAAGAAAGAAAGTGAAAAAGAAAAACATCAAAAAATTGAAAAAAATTCTGATCTGATACTTGAGATGGATGACGCAAGTTGTAGTACTATCTTATAGTATGACACCCCAGAGAAATCCAAAGATCCAGGAAGTTTCACCGTTCCCATTTCCCTTGGAAATATCAACATCGAGAATGCTTTATTGGATTTAGGGGCCAGTATCAGTCCAATGCCCTTAGGTTTGATGAAGCGTATTGGTAATCTAGAACTAAAAAAAACTAAGACAGACTTACAATTTGTAGATCGCTCTACCAAGAGACTAATTGGGATTGTGGAAAGTGTATTGGTAAAAGTTAACAAATACCACTTCAAAATTGACTTTGTGGTATTGAATATGAAGGAGGATATTGAGATCCACCTGATCCTTGGAAGACCGTTCATGAAGATTGCAAGGGTAATAGTTGATGTTGACAAATTGATGATTGCAATCAGAATTTATGAAGAGGAGGTAAACTTCAATGCTCATGAATATCTCAAGATAGATGCTGTGAACAAAGTTTACCTATTAACTTAACAAGGTAAATCTCATCGAAATTCTTTAAATTTAACTGATTGCTTACATGATGAAAGATAGGTAATCAAGCATCAAAAAAGAAGAAAGAAGAAAAAGACGGGTGATTCCTCAACCAAAATTGAGAAACCACCTAATTAATCTGAGGTAATGTCTGGCTGGGGACATTAAAACTAGCGCTTAATGGGAGACAACCCATTATTTCTTCTTTGTTTTTATAAAAACTAATAATAAAAAAATATATAAAAAATGTGTGTTTTTATTAAAACTTTGATTTTTAAATACAAAAGGTTTTTAAAATTAAAAGAAAAGGGTTTTTAAAAATTAAATTTTGAGAAAAAAACAGAAGCCCACGCGTAGCGTCCTAGTGACACGTAGTGTGGAACCTAAAATTTTAATCTGATGCACAGCGTCCCATCCATGCGTAGCGTCAGGACCTGCGTTCAACTTTTAAAACTGAACCAGAGGGAGGCCCAAATCCATAACTTTTAAAACCTATTTTTGCCTCTATCTACACCTCTTTTCTTTCAGAAACCCTATTCTCCTCCAAAACTTCAAACCCCAATATCACATTTTCATCACTGAGCAAGGAATCCAAGTAAGTTTTCTAATCCCTTTATCTTTGATTTTTAATGATAGAAATATATATGGTTAGGATAGGATTAGAAAACCATTGGACTTGCTTGCTGTTAGAAATAGGTGAAATTGTTGATTGAATGAGGGGTTCCTGCTGCGCAACCCTATTTTATAGTTTCTATTTCTGCTACCTCACGCGTAGCGTCCCATTGACACGTAGAGTGAGGCATGAACTGTAACCCCACACGTAGCGTCCCACTGATGCGTACCTTGGGAAGAACAACCTCATGTGTAGCGCCCCTACCACGCGTAGCGTCAGGTCCCTATTTTTGTTTTTCTGATTCTGTTTTTAAAACTTTGTTTTTTATTTTTAATTTTTGTTTTTGTTTGTTAATTATTCTTATTTTTATGCTTGTTTTTATTTTAAATTAATAAAAATTCTTGTTTTGTATTGTTTGTTATGCTTTCTTGTATAAATATATAAAAAATTTTGTTTAAAATTTTCAAAAAAAAAATCAAAAATATTTTTTGCTTTAATGTTCGTATGTTTTAAAAAATTTATGCATGATATTTATTTAATTAGATAATTTCTTATGTATGTTTATTTTTCTTGTTTGTTTTATTTCAAATTTTTGTGTATGAATTGATTTTCTATTTATACTAAAAATCCAAAAATATGGATGTTAATTTTTGTTTAAATGCATGATTTACTTTGTTAAAATTTATAAAATCTAAAAAAATATAAAAAATATTATGTGATGTGTGATTTATTTTTTGTGTGATTTATTGATTGATTTAATGTTGTTTTCTTTTGGAGATGGGTCCTAGGAAATCCATTCCCACCACTAGTCATAAGAGACAAAGAAGGGCCACTGACATAGATACCACCTCTGAAGATCCTGATCTTCAGGGTGAGGAGTAGTTGGGACCCCGAATCCCACCAGATTTAGGACTGTCGCCAAGTGGACGAGATTTCATCAGATCTAGGGCCAAAAATTAATCTAGGAGAGGGTCCTTGATCTTAGTGTTGGAGACTATCCTGAGCTTCAGGATGAGATACAAAGAATGAGGTGGGGTCCCCTATTTTCTTTACCTACTGAGGGGGATCCCATCTTGGTCATGGAGTTTTATGCCAATGCTTATAGGACACGCCAGGACTCACCGAATATCAGTCAGCAGAGGACAAGTTTAGTGAGAGGTCGGCATATTACATATGACAGAGACACTATTAGTACCCTACTGGGTAATCCTTTGGGGCCTACTCCCGAGGACGATACTTGTTTCTGGATGAAAAATAGAAACAAGATTGCTACTGAGGATGGTGATCTAGGATACTTCCTGGATCAGGTTGCTCATTTCTTGAGTAAGGATGGAATCTTCTTTAACCTTAGTAAGGTTGGAAGATCTCCATCAAACCTCCTTAAGACCCAGCTAACCCCTATAGCTTAGGCGTGGTTTCATTTAATTCTCTATAATATTACACCAGTTTCTCATCTCTCTTTTATACCTGTTGATCATTGCTATCTTCTTTATTCCATCCTTTAGGGCCACACCATTGATATTGCAGGGCTTATCTCTGAGCAGATTCACTTTTATGCCCTTGGGTAGAAAGTGAATCGGCCTGTTCCTTTTCCTCTCATGATTTCTGCCTTACTGAGGAGGCAGGGAGTATAGGTACCATCACCTGAGTTCACTAGCTCTTTGGGGAGAGTCCCTAAAGTTTTAGTGAACAGGGATTAATTTGTTCATCAGTGTGAGCTTCTACCTTTTGAGCAGGAGGCTCAGCCTAGACAGAGACGCAGGAGACCAGCCCAACCATCATTTGCTGATGCTATCACCGAGGGATTTACTAGGATGAGCATAGAGCATCAACATATAATGCAGATGATGGCTGCCATACATAGAGCCTATATACATCTTCATGATTCTTACTATTAGTACAGGGTTCAGGGAGAGAGAGCACCTTACATGACACCGACTGAGTTTACAGCCCATGTAGCTTGGCTAGGTGACCAGCCCATATACCCAGAGGCTGGTGGACCGTCTGAAGCACATACCGATACTGAGGGAGATGCTGATGAGGAGGAGAAGGATGAGGATGACCACATGGATGATTGATGGTGTTATCTTATATTTTCTTGCACTTTCATACATTTTAGTTTAGTTTGATATTTACATTTGGATTATCTTTTCATTTTGGATTATATATTTGGGTTTTATTTATTCTGTGTGTGGTATGATATGTGTGATTTTATAATAAATATGTTTTTCTAAATAAAAATAAAAATGATCAAATTTTGAAAATTTTGAAAATTTTACTGGAAATTTTTATACAATAAAGCATTTTTATAATCAATAATTAAATTCTTATATATAACTAAGGCATTTTGATAAAATTAAAATACAATACACTTATTAATAATCAAGCTAATTTCGAAAACTCGGTGAGCTGAGAGATCTTTAAACACTTGAGGGTTTCGACATAACTTCATTCAAATTAATTTTGCTTTAAATCTTTGATTTGTGTTGTTGTACAGAGGATTCAAGAATATGATCAAGGCACATTTTTGGTAATGACAAAGAAACCTTGGGCCAAAAAGCTTACCATGGTAAAATTGTAATTTTCCTTTGAAAGTCAATTTTGAGCCTGAAAAATAATTTCTTTGGTACCCTTAGCCCTTAATAATTTTTGACCATTCCCTTTACTTGATTGATTAAAAGAGCAAATGATCAAAATCAAAAAATATTTTGAGTGTTCTTACAAAATTGGGGAGTGAAAATTTTTGAACTTAATTCTTTTTCAAAAATTATGATGCATGTATAAAATAAAATAAAATAAAAAATATATATACATAAAAAGAAAAAGAAAAATAAGGAAAAATATTAAGTTGGGGGTATTCACCAAAAAAGGGAAGTGAAATTTGGGCCAAGAAAAGCCTAGAAATCATGAAATGCTCTTTTATGATTTCAAATGTTTGAATTCTAAGAAAAACCGTAATTTCTTGTAGCCAAGCCTCATTACGAGTCTTTAAAAGACCTTGTGATTCTGGTTTGACTCTGTATGATTAACCATTAATTAGATGAAAATTAAAATTAAATTTGCTTTATTTTATGATCAATTGAGTAAAACAGGTTACCCTTTTACAGAGATAAACACTTGTGAGGTAAACCTTGAAATAAGCTTGATTTATTGATATGATATTGTGTATATTTTATCTTTAGGTCTTTCTTACATTAAGATATTTAATCTTTGATTATTTTAATTGGTAAGATATAAACTATTTCTTGTGGTAAATTTTCAGACTAATTCAAATTTTGATTTCAAAATTTAATTTTTAAGTGTTTCTCTTGCTCAAAGACGAGCAATGTCTCCAGTTGGGGGTATTTATTAGTCCTTAAATTTATAATAATTTTCTTAATAAAAATTGTATCAAAAATAATAAAAATTAGTTTAATTTGTTAGAAATTTAGGTCTTAATTATAATAATTAAAAGTTTTTGGAAATTATCTGCCTTGATTAATTTTCTCTAGTTTTGCAGTGAAAAATTAAAGAAAATCAAGAGAAAATTGAAGAGCTGGAGAGCTGACGCGTAGCATCAACACCATGCGTAGCGTGAGAACTTCTGATACTGACGCTACGCGTCACAGCCACGCATAGCGTCAGAAGCTACGTGGACTTCACTTACAGGTAGCCAAGCACTCAGCCAATTGACCCATAATTGGCCACTCCACCTTAAGCTAATGTCCAAGCCGAATTGTGAGACAAGGCTACATGTCTGAGCATTATTGATTAAAATATTTCAATCATGGCCTTAATCATGTGCGTTTAATGGGGGCTGAGTTAGGAACCTGACGCTACGTACCAGGCTGACGCTACGCAGCAGTACCCTTCTTCAGCCTTATAAATAGGCCACTTCCAAGGCATTCAAGGAATCCAATTTTCACTTTTGAGATTCAGAGTTCCTTTCCTTTAGAATTTGAGAGTTTGTAAGTTTAAAGTAGTTTTTAGATACTTGAGAGTGTTTTGTAGTATTAGGAATTCGTGTATCGTGAAGTGTTTCTACACCTTCGTAATGTCAACCTCTGTAAGTGTTATTTTTACTTTTACCATGTGTAACTAAATTGTTTATGTTGGAATTTGGTGAATCAATCTATTATATGATGTTGTGATTATGACCTCTGTATATTTATGATTCAAGTACCATGTTAGTATTTCAATCTTTTATTAGTGTGAACATCAAACAGGAGAATAATTTTCATGTGTATTGAAACTTGTTTTATTAGTGTGAATGTCAAACGGGAGAATGAATATTCATGCCGAATTAAAATCTATTTTAATGAAAGTAAAAGTTGAAATACTCTTAATATACCAATTACTAGGGATAGAATTGATGATTATTTTTGTTATAAGGCCAACACTTAAAATACTAATTACTAGGGATAGAAAGCTCACGAGGGATCAGACTTTACGGTAATTACTTAGAATTTATATAACAGGGGATCAATTATAATGATTTTAAGCTGCAATAACATGAACTTGATAATTAAATATGCATGTTTGTAATCATTTCATTATATTTTAGTGCGAGGATCCTAACTCCAACATAATTTGTCAATCTGTGTTTTTACCTCAAGTATCTGAATTATTCTGAATTACATCTCAACCTTCTAGATAGATTTTATCCTTACCATGTTTTTACTACATGATCAAATCAATCATCAAATTCTGTGAATATTGTATAAATTGTTTATAATTTATTCTTTTGATAAGTTTTGATTAATTTACCTAAGTAAATAGAAACTATTGTGAATTACTGGACTTTCAATCTCAGTGGAACGATATCTAAATTTGAAAACTACAAACAATTGGTGTGCTTGCCAATTAAAAGACCCAACAACATTCAGGGCCAACAGGCACGCATAGCAGTAAAACACATAATACAGCTACACACATACATATACATATACATATACATATACATATACATATACATATACATATACATCATAAAATATATATACATATGATATCATAAATATATACATCCGATATCATAACTGTTCTTGCATTGCTCCATAGCTCACTTCGTACTAGTCTCCGCGGCATCCACAATGTCCCTCTTCTCACTCACTGTAAAATAACTCTAAGGATGAGTATCTGCATTATAAAACAATGCAAATAATTAAAACAGAAACAATCTCACCTGAAGGAGTTCACACACCTCCCTCGCATATCAATCAATTAATCCTTTCTCTTACAATATCAAAATATACTCATAATTCATCATAATCATCATCATTCTTAATCAATTCAAAATATCTTATACATGTCACTTATTATCATTATCACAAATTATATCTCAATATCATAAATTAATCACAACTTACTCTCATGGTCAAATCATATAAAATGAAACCTAGCATCTGGATACTAAAGGAACAACCACCAGCTGGGAGTCCACCGACATCCCGTAAACTCTACCTGGTACATTGAGCCCTCTGGCTCCCCACCTTAACCACTGGGTCTCTTCATGGACCCTAGGTAGCTCAAATGGGTCACTCACGACCACGGGAGCCAAAAGCATGGGGCAATACATACCGAATGATTGTCCACACCATAAAACATGCATATACATCATATAACAGCATTATAATCATCTTAAATTCATTAAAACTCTGTCCCGACATAAAAGCCATCTCCTGGGACATAATACACCAAATCAAGGCATAAAACACCTTAATCATCATCATTTACTTATAAATATATATCATGCATCTCATCGTATCATCTTATAAGCATCATTTTCATCACAACTCATCACTTTCTCCTTATAATCATCATTATTACATCAATCATATTTATCAAACTCACTATACAATAGTTAACATATTTCAAACTATATATTTTCAAATAAAACATTCACATACACACTAAATTTTTAACTTATAATATGAAATCCTCAAAACCTTAACTAAAACACACTAAAACACCCCTCTTACCTTACTTCCAACATCGCAAGAATCAATGCGCCAAAACACTAAAAACACAAGAATTACAAAAGGGGTTTAGGGATTTAGCCATTGAAATCTTAATTTAATTTAAGAAATCACTTGAAAATCAACTCTTAAAGCTTCATAAGCTTACCACAACTAAAACTGACGGTTACTTTAAGAAAACCTCTCTTCCATTAAGTTTCTGGCACTTCATTTGTAACCTATGCAAAATGGAACTCAATCCCATTACTTAATCTTTCATTTAAGAGCCTTAAAGAACTCTTTAACCGGTTTAGAATCTTAAATTTCAAAGCTTTCTTTCATTCCAAAGAAAACAAGCAAAAGAAGATAAACTTTCATGAAAGTTAAAATTGAGGGATCTCACGTGTTTACCTTGTGTTTCCCATTTTTAATTTGCGTTTGATTTTGAATTCCAACCAAAAATTGGCTTTAATTAGCTTGTTGAACTTCGAGAGAAGAAAGAAGAAAGAGAAAGGGTCCAGAATTTTGTTTTAACCTCTGTTTCGTGTTGTTGTCACTGTGTGATTTTAATTCTGCTCGTGATGTTGACACTACGCGTCATCCTGACACTACACGTCACTCTAACGCTACGCATCAGGTCTAAATTTCTACCCTAAAGCTACACTTTAAGTAAAATTATGAATTTCCCCCTTAAATTTATTTTTAAATCACACAATTGCATTATAATCTCAAATTATCATAATTTAAATATAAATACATATAGGATGTTACATCACCTGTCACTTTATTCAGTGACAACCAATTAGCAAGGTATATTGCAAACAATCTAGCTTTCATGAAAGAACCAAGCATATTGAGCTGGATTGCCACACTGTTAGAGATCAAATCTTAGCTGGCCGCATTCATAGTCTCCTAGTCTCATCTAAAGAGCAAATGACAGATCTTCTCACCAATCCCCTTGTTGCTGATCCTTTTGGGTTTCTCATGGTCAAACTTGGAATGTTAGACATACACATTCCAACTTGAAAGAGCTTGAGGGTGCTGTTTGTTTTATTGATTTATTTTAGACTAGCTAGTTTACTTAACTCAAGTTAGTTTTTTGTTTGTTAGTTTAAAACTAACCTAGTTAATATTTCTAACTTTTTGTTAACATGTATATAACTTCTGTTTTTCTGTTGCAATTAGCAATTAATAAATGAATCATCTTTCAATCATTCTTTCTTCTTTTGAGCTCATGTTTCTCTGTTTGTGCTCAGGTGATCTTGGCCAATGCTTCTTTATGATTTCATTCATGGATTCTGATATAAATTTCATGGTTAGATACATAAAAAATTTGCAGGTAAGTAGAATATTTTTTGCTAGTCATGAATCGCACGTGGAAAAAAAAGAAAGTCTATGACCAAATTTAAATAGATTTTACGGTGTTATTAGTTTTGAACATACACTTTGTTATGATTATTTTTGTTTGGGGTTACACTTGTCAGGCTCTTAGGCTATTTCAATTTTTAACTTAGATTGTGTGCCAGTCACGAATCCAACTTAGGGTGATGACCAAATTTCAGCAATAAAGGAAACTAAGTATATAGGGAATCAAGATTAAAAAATAGGTACAAAATTTGAAATAAGGAAATAGATCGATATCTTATGCCACACCAATAGGATGGGTAACTACAATATACAAGTAATTATTCTGTGCATCAGGCGCAAGATTTCATTGCTGATTAAAGTGAATTCTACTGCATATCACATGCAAGGACCTTTGTCGTCAGCTTAGACAAAAATTGAACTCATTTACGTACCAAGACAATTAAAAATTGAACTCTAAAATCAAATTAATTCAGTCAAAATAATGGCACGTGCTCCAGTCACAAATTATAATTTCATACTATACTCTAGTATAACTGTAATTTACTTATGATGGGGAAAATTGTAGGTAATAGAGAGCAGAACTAATCCATTTTTGAAATACCAACCAGAGATATTAGATGCTTGCTGCAAGGCAAACCTCCATCTTCTATTCTTGTTTTATGTTCAACTAATGCTTCCGCATAACTTCTTCTTGATAGCTTTTATATATTGGAGCAGAAATGTATCATGTGATACTGCATATTAGTTCTGTGTAGGACTAGATACTGCCTGGATGACAGTTATTTATGTATTTGGGTATAGTTTACAGTAATGTGTAGAATTAAGCATGAGTTTTTATTTGCCGAATGTGGGCACAGAATACTATATCTAGGAGACTTCTGTCTCTTGGACAGCAAGTGTGTTGCTGTATTATGAGTAATTTCTGAATTCATAAATATATTTTAATTACTAGTTTACCAATTGGTTCTCATCATTATTGCTTTTTCATCAATTTCCCAAGCCTGTTGGTATGATTCTTTTATATCATGTTCCCTGTATTCTCATATCATGGCTCAGTGGTAAATCGTTTCTAGACCTTTCTACCATTTACTGGATTGATTGGTTAATGGATTTCATTTTGCATTTAAGATTACCAATGTTAATATCGACAAGAGAAATTACTTTTTTAGTTCTTTTCTCTTAATTTATAAGAGACTAACATGAATGGTTAAGGTAAAACTTCTAAAATCATACGTAAGCAAGATAAATTTCATTCAAACAAATAAGAAAACTTTTTAACCTCCATATCACATCCAAGACCGATCTAAAAGAAAGCTTGGCTATGTGAATTGAAAAAAACTATTACCTTTGAGCTGCATTTGTGCACAAAATAGCATCAATTGCCGTCTTTATTTTACTACTGGAGGCTCAGGAATTGTAAATTGGAGATCTGCCATTCTTGCATTTTGTTGTTGTACATGCACTCCTGTTAGCAACAAAAGCAACTAAAAGAAAAAGAGAGAGGGAGAGAAACGACACAAGAATTTTACGTGGTTCAGCACACAGTGTATGTACCTACATCCACGGCTACACTAGGAAGTGTTTATATTTTGGTGTGTTTAAAAGCTTTACAAGGTGTTACCTATATAGTAACATAGAAGGCATAAGTCCCTTAAGATTTTTCAATGTGGGACTAATTAAACTACATAGTTTCTAACAATTCTCCCACTTGGAGTTTAATTACAGTCCTTGTAAAACAATAAGCTTATCTGCTCTTTCACCTAGTGTAGCGCCTTCATCTTCAATTATCCTTGAAGGCCAGTTGAGGCCATGCAAAGCCTCAACTTGTCAGTTGTGACAGTCTTGGTTAACATATCAGCTGGATTCTCTGATCCTGAGATCTTCAACAAAGATAAATCTCCATCACTTATCAAGTCTCTGATAAAGTGATACTTCAATTCAATGTGCTTGCATCTTGAATGAAGGACTGGATTTTTCGCAAGACATATAGCACTCTGACTGTCACTGAACAATGGAGAATCATCTCGTTCCTTCCCTAAATCTTTGAGAAAGTTCTTCAGCCATAGCATCTCCTTGGCTGCTTCAGAGATAGCCACATACTCGGCTTCAGTGGTTGATAGAGCAACTCTTCCTTGGAGTTTAGACTTCCAGCTAACAGCAGTACCACCCAAGGTAAAAATGTAACCTGAAGTGCTTTTTCTACTATCCAAATCTCCTCCTAAATCTGCATCAGAAAACCCCTGTAAAATGAGATTGTTTCTTCTAAAACACAAACACATCTGTGATGTACCCTTCAGATATCTTAGTATCCACTTCACAGCTTCCCAATGCTCCTTTCCAGGATTGGATAGGTACCTACTCACAACTCCCACTGCATGTGCTATGTCAGGTCTGGTGCAAACCATAGCGTACATCAAGCTCCCTACTGCAGACGCATATGGTACTTTAGACATGTAACTTTCTTCTTCATCTATCTGAGAAGATTGCCGCTTTGAAAGTTTTAAGTGAGTTCCCAGAGGGGTGTTCCTAGTCTTGGCATCTCCAACATTAAACCTGTCAAGCAACTTTTCTATATATTTCTCTTGGGACAACTTCAAAATGCCTTCTGGTTTGTTTCTGACGATTCTCATACCAAGAATTTGTTTAGCTGGACCAAGATCCTTCATCTCAAAGCTTTCTGCCAACTGTTGTTTCAGCCTGTTGATTTCTGTCATACTAGACCCTGTAATTAGCATGTCGTCAACATATAAAGCAAGGATAATATAACTATCATCATATTTCTTAACATAGCAGCAATGATCTTCTTCACATCTGTGAAATCTTGAGTTGGTCATAAACTCATTAAACTGCTTGTACCACTGTCTTGGTGCTTGTTTCAAGCCATACAAGCTCTTATGAAGTTTGCATACAAGATTCTCCTTGCCTTGCTCTTCAAAACCTTCTGGTTTGTTTCATAAAGATGTCTTCTTCCAAATCTCCATGTAGGAATGCAGTTTTGACATCTAACTGCTCCAAATGAAGATTCTCTGCAGCTACAATACTTTAGATAACTCTGATGGTAGTCATCTTGACAATAGGAGAGAAGATCTCTGTGAAGTCAATTCCTTGTTTCTGCTGAAATCCTTTCACTACGAGTCTCGCCTTGTATCTTCTGCTGCCGTCAGATTCTTCCTTTATCCTATAAACCCATTTATTTTGCAATGCCTTCTTTCCTTCTGGTAGCTTAGTCAAAGACCAAGTTCCGTTTCTCTGAAGGGATTTCATTTCATCCTCCATTGCTAGCTCCCACTTAATCGAGTCACTGCCCTGCAAGGCCTCAGCAAAGTACTCTGGCTCACCGGCATCAGTTAATAACAAATAATGCAATGAAGGGGAATACCTCTGTCGTGGCACTCTCATTCTGCTAGATCTTCTCAACTGGGTATCAGGAGTTTCTGACGTTGTTATGGGTTCTGATTCTGACTCAGGCTCCACTTCTAGATCACTTTCTGAAATTTCTTCCAATGCTACTTTCTCAGAAAGTTCTAACTGTTTAGCTGCACACATGGATTCTGTAGACCTGTCTTTATAGAACATGTTTTCATTAAATGTGACATTTCTGCTTCTGATAATTTTCTTGTTTTGGTCATCCCAAAACCTGTAGCCATACATGTCAGATCCATAGCCAATGAAATAACATATTCTTGCTTTAGGATCCAGTTTATCTCTGTTATTAGAGTCTACAAGAATATATGAGACACAACCAAAGATTTTCAAATATGAAAGGTTTACCTCCTTTCCAGACCATACTTCTTCGGGCAATTGATAATCCAAAGGAACTGATGGTCCTCTATTTATGAGGTAGGCTGCTGTGCTTATTGCATCTGCCCAAAACACCTTAGGCAGGCCAGACTGGATCATCATGCATCTAGCTCTCTCATTCAGGGTTCTATTCATTCTTTCTGCCACACCATTTTGCTCTGGTGTTCCTGGTATAGTCTTGATCATTCTGATCCCATTTTCTGAACAGAAATCTTTGAATTCTTGGCTATCATACTCTCCACCATTATCAGATTTTAGACTCTTAACCTTTAAACCTGTCTGAGTTTCAACTTCTATTTTCCATTTTTTGAACACAGAAAACACATCAGATTTATTGTTCAGAAAATAGACCCATACCTTTCTTGTACAGTCATCAATGAAAGTGACATAATAGTGTGAGCCTCCAAGGGATTTTACTGGAGCTGGCCCCCAAACATCTGTATGCACCAGTTCTAGCCTTTCAACTTTGGATGTCTTTCCTAACTTTGAGAAGCTAACCTTTTTCTGCTTTCCAAAGATACAATGTTCACAAACACCAACATCAACATGTTTCAAGCTAGATAATTTACCTTTTGACACCATGAGCTTTATTCCTTTTTCACTCATGTGTCCCAGCCTTTGATGCCATAAAGAGGAACTGTTGGCAGCTTCAGTGACTGCTACCATATCCTTATCCGCAACCATGTAGAGAGACCCTCGCTTCTTTCCACGAGCAACAACCAGATTGCCTTTTGTTACCTTCCAAGTTCCATCTCCAAAAGTAGTATGGTGTCCCTCATCGTCCAACTGCCCTATAGATATTAAGTTTCTCTTTAAGGCAGGGATATGTCTAACATTATGCGATGTCCACAGGGTCCCACCAGAGGTTCTGATGTTAATATCACCTCTTCCCACAATGTCAAGAGATTTTCCATCTGCAAGGTAAACCTTCCCAAACTTTCCAGAAACATAGTTAGATAATAGTTCTAAAGAAGGTGTAGTGTGGAATGGCGCACCCGAGTCCATAATCTATGAGTCAACAGGACTATCTAAACTGCAAATTAATGCATCTGCAATTTCATCAGTTGCTACGTTTGCGGATTCATCATCATCATCCTGCTTCTTGTTTTTGTTCTTCCTCTTTGGAGCTCTACATTGATTGGTAAAGTGACCTCTTTTGTCACAATTCCAACAAATGATGTCATTTCGGACTTTGGTTTGTCTTTTTCCTCTGGACTTTGATCTGCCTCGGCCTTGATTCTGACCCTTCTGGCTATTCCTTCCTCTGCTTTCAGTATTCAGTGCTGAACCGAAAGAAGAATTGGAAGACTCTCCTGAGTCTTTTCTGCGAACATCTTCGCTTAGGATTAAGTCACGGATGTCATCAAGCTTCAACTTGGTATTTCTGGAAGAGCTGCTAACTGCAGTAACTGTTGCACTCCAACTATCCGGAAGAGATGATAGTAGGATCAATGATTTCACTTCGTCTTCAAAGGTGATCTGCACTGATGCCAACTGGGCAAGGATTGTGTTAAATTCATTAATATGATGAGTTACAGAATTACCTTCACCCATTCTGAGATTGACTAGCCGATGTATCAAATATACTTTGTTGGCTGCTGATGGCTTTTCGTACATGTTTGACAATGACTTCATCAAACTTGCAGTTGTCTTCTCATTTACAATGTTGAACGCAACATTCTTTGATAGTGTCAGTCGGATCACACCAAGAGTCTGCCGGTCTAGCAACTCCCATTCTGCCTGCTTCATGTCATCTGGCTTATTCCCTGTTAAGGGTTGATGCAACTTCTTATGATACAGATAGTCCTCCATCTGCATTTTCCAGTATCCGAAGTCTCTGTCATCAAACTTCTCAATCTTCACCTTCCCATCTTCTAGCGCCATTGCCCCTGTTGCTTTCTCTAAACTAAGAAAGCTCCCACTATTTTCTCTAAACTGAGACTCCCTGGGAAAACTAAATCTTTTCTGATGTGGAAGTTCAGACAAGGCTGCAACCACAGAGCATACTAAGATATAACCAAATCTTTTCTGATGTGGAAGTTCAGACAAGGCTGCAACCACAGAGCATACTAAGATATAGGCTCTTGATACCAATTGTTAGGAACAAAAGCAACTAAAAGAAAAAGAGAGAGGGAGAGAAATGACACAAGAATTTTACGTGGTTCAGCACACAGTGTATGTACCTACATCCACGGCTACACTAGGAAGTGTTTATATTTTGGTGTGTTTAAAAGCTTTACAAGGTGTTACCTATATAGTAACATAGAAGGCATAAGTCCCTTAAGATTTTTCAATGTGGGACTAATTAAACTACATAGTTTCTAACACACTCCTACCTCATCCAGATAAGTCCTTTCCCCTTCAAGCTGAAAGGAAATCTCAGCATGGTTCCATCTATTCTTGATATTTAATCTCTCAATTTCACAGATTTCAAACTGAGGGTCTTCTAATAACAACAGCAGATCAAACAGAATTACATGATTTTCTAAATATCTTGGAGATGCAAATAGATCAATACTTGGGAACTGTACTAGTCTGCCATTAACGAAAAGGTCAAACACGCAACCAATAGGAAAAGAATCCCAAACTCCAACAGCACACACAGTGATCTTTGGGAACTTGTTACGGAACCAGAATTAGAGGGACGATCCCCTGCTACTGTGATTGAACCATCTTGGGATATCTGATCCTGGAACAGAAGTATTTGCCCTCATTTTTGTGCACCTTCTGTCAATTACGTTACAAAAAAGAAAAGTGTGAAATATGCATTGTTGTATCTATGAAAAGTAAGTAAAAATGGAAACACAGATAAGATACCTTTCTCAGTAACTTTTTTTGGTACTTGAAAGTCAATGATCTGCAATTTTTAGCTAAAAATATTTTTATGTTTGGTGGAAGCCCTCTGATTTCTTGAAGCTTCTCGCATTCATCCAAATCAAGTTCCCTCAAAGAGATACAATCTTTGATCCATGATGGAAGGACTCTTGATATTGCTTTGACCGGGGATAATTTTTCTATGTTTGGTGGCATCCCTTCAATTACTTGAAGCTCCTTGCATCCATTCAACTTAAGTTCCCTCAAAGAGATACATGCAGTGATTGATGACGGAAGGACCGTGTATTGCTATAACTGAGGGATAATGTTTTCACATAATGCAAGGAGGGAAGAAGTGTAGCAAGAAATTCTTCAGTCAGCTTGCAATGGGAAAATGAAACGGATCTCACAACTGAAGACTTTGTTTCTTGCTCTTGACCATCACCTCTCTGTACTTGTGTAAGGCCCTCACAATGGTCAGCCTCCAACTTGCCAAACTTTGGTAACATAAAAATACTACTTGGTAGTTTGCATAGCCTTTTGCATCTATTCAGAGTAAGTGAGTAGAGCCAAACAAGATTTCCAATTGAAAAAGACAATTCTCTTATTGAGCTACCATCCAAAAAAAGAAACTTTATGTTCTCCATCTTCACTAAAATTTCTGGAAAACACTCGAGAGAGACTTACTGAACCAGAAGCTTCCTCTCCACTAACTCCCTAAAAACGGTGCAGCCATTGTTGACAAATGCAATGAGAGCTTTTCAACATCCAACCCATCTCCAGCTCATTTTCCTTGCAAGTGGTGTTTATTAATTCTGATTATTAGCATTCTAAATTCTTTAAATAGCAAAGCAATGTAAGCCATTTCCATCAAGCAATTAATACAAGTTTCATTTCATAACTCATTTGAGTTTTCTCTCTTTAAGAGTTTTCCCTTGGCATTCTGAGCCATCTTGGCATTAGAGCAAGGTTCCAAAAACTTGTTGCGCCTTAGGTTGAGTTAGAGAGAGCGGAAACAGTGAGTGGGTAGTTGTTCCTTCACCGAAAAAATTTGGGTCACCACAAAACACCCTTTTCCAGTCCGTTTTTGACAAAACTGCCACTGCAGAAGTGTCCGGAAGGTCCCAAAACCTTGCGATACTAAGTTTCGTGTAAAACGGAACTCATTTGAGGTTAAAATAGCCTCGCCGGAAAAGTCGTCGGAAAATCGGGCTTCGCCAAAAAGCTCAAAGGTTGAAGACGATACTTTTAACATCGGTTTAACAACCGCTATTAAAAGTCTGAACAGCCGCTGTTAAAAGTTTGGACTTTCTACAACAGTTTTTCTTTCAAGCTGCTGTTAAAAGTATCATGCACCACATCTTGCCACTTGTCCCGTTGACCCAGGTTTGACCAGATACTTTTTTTATTACACATTAGCCCATTAGATTTCTATATATTTCATTGTAGCCCATACCATTTCCAAATTACATATTGACCCCTGTAGTTTTATTAAATTCTCTTTTACCCCTAAACATTTTGAAATTACAGATCTACCCTTATCTATCAAAATTACAATTTTACCCCTAGCCATCTAAAATTACCATTTTACCCCTATCCATCTCAAATTACCCTTTTTACCCCTGTGCGTCTAAAATTACCATTTTTACCCTTTTACCACTACCTTTAAAATGCCTCCTTGAAGACAATTTGAAAGAAATCTCCAAGACATCGAACTAGATGACTTGCGACTACATTTTCAAAGGTTGCAGGAAATAGTTGAAGCCCAACAAGCTCAACTCAACCAACAAAGAAATACCAATTCTATTGAAAGTGACTCTGATGATAGTAATTCTTCCTCCTCTAACAATTATAGAGTGAGAAGGTCACGACAACAAGGCCATGACTTTAGAATGGATATACCAGAATTTGAAGGGACATTAGAACCTGACAAATTTTTAGATTGGATCCGCACTATTGAGAGAATATTCGATCTGAAGGATATTCTGATAAGTCTTGAAAAGACTTAATTATTCCACTAATTATTTAACATAATTTACTAAGTATTGTCTAGTTTTATTATTATTATTATTAATTTGATAAGAATTCATGTTGTAGTTAATTATTTCAAAAGTATGTTATCTATGTAAGAAACCAATTGAAAATTTTAATTAAATAAGGAATTTTGAAGTATTTATAAATTTACTAAGCAGCCAGCGTATAAATGCTAGGCAAGTAGCTGTTTATTGGTGCAGGAACAGGACGGACTCGACACAAGAAGAAAATTCTGAGTAAAATCCTACAGAGCCGAGCGAGATTTGATAAATCCGAGTGAGACTTCTTCAATTCCGACTGAAAAGAGTCCAAAGACCGACTGAGTAAGACTTCAAAGACACTGACTCCAAAAGAGAACAAGGACTCGGAATATTGCATGAAGAATCCGAGTGCCAACCGATTGAATAATTAAATCCGCCCAAGCGAGAGTTAAATCCGCTCAAGCGAGGGTCCAAGTTCACTCAAGAAAAGCAAGACTACGCTCAAGCGAGACTTCAAGTAAGCTAACTTAAGAAGACTCCCAAGACACCGGCTCCAAAAGAGAAGAAGATCGGAATACTACATAAGAAACCGATGTGCTTAGTCATTATTTAATCCGTCCTAGTAAAATTCGGACTCACTCAAACATAACTTTATTAGTCCGTCCTCGCCCAAGCTTTGCCATAACGCCCAAGAGAGAAAGAAACACTGCAGTATTAATCCGGACTCAACCAAGCGAAGCTTAATCAGCCCAAGCGAATACTCAGCAGCTGAAGCATCAAGGCAGTATTTTAAACACCGTTCCTTCCCTCCAACAACATACTTGGTGCAGTACTGTTCCGCTCCCATTGCCTTCTTCTCTACTACTGTAACCTCAAGCTAACTTAAGAAGTGAGCTGTCAATTAGCTGGAGCTGAGCTGTACATTAGCTAAGGTTGAGCTGGATCCTGTTAAGAGCTGAGCTGTAATTAGTTAGTTGTTTTGTAAACTATGTAATTAAGTAGTGTTAGTCGTTAGCTTAAGTGGTCCGAAGTTATCAGTGAAGTTAGTTAGGTAGAAACTTATAAATAGGTTGTACATACTCTGTAGTAAAGGGTAGCAAGAATAGTAGTAGTGTGTGTGTAGAGACAGAGAGCAACGTAATACAATTTCATTTTTCCATTTCCAATTTCTCACTATATTTTTCATCTCTCTAAACTCTCTCCTCCATGACGTTCCACAATCCTTCGATGGAACCGAAGTCTATGGAGTTCTAAATCCCTAAGGTTGGGATTGTGAAGGTGAACAATGGAATCTTGAAGCTGTGAGCAAGTAGATCGGCTTCGAAGATCTTGAGGCAAACAAGCTGAGGAGTGGAGCAGAATTGCTAGATTGACAAATCCAGAACGGATGAAGAACTTCACCAGTGAGGAATCATGGCTGAAGCTTAGGTAACTTCCAGCTTTCTAACTAGTTCAGGCCTAATCAATTTAGGTGAATAGTTAGAGTTCAACCTCCAATTTCGCATTAGATTCTTAGGTTAATCGAGCACTTAAGGAATTAAGGTTCATTGCTTAAGGATTAGTGTTTTTCACCTAAGGAATTAGGGAATAACCATAAGCGGATTGTCCTCTAGATTGTGAAGTTCGATTATACTTAATTGCATGTTTCTTGAGGAAATTGTGAGCCGAAGCAATCCTGACCTGTTTTCTTTTAATCACTTTTCACATTTCACCTTAACTCTGTTTCTCAAAATATAAAAACAACTATAAAACACTAAAACCATAAAAACCGAATGAATTTCATGTATTTTCTGTTGGTTCAGATTGTACTAGTCCTAGATTGAGGTATTTACCACAATCCCTGTGAGACGATCAAATATACTACAATTTTAACGACTGGTGCGCTTGCCATAAGTATGAATCCGAGAGTCACATTTCATTTTACTAAGATTTTACCATCAATTTAATGACTCGGGATTTCAGCACCAAGTTAATGGCGCTGTTGCTGGGGATTGTTGAGTAATATCAACAATCCTTGGACCGATACTAGACTGAACCATTTGCTTTTGTTTCTGTGTGCAGTCAATACATATTTTTCTTAGTACTTATTGTTTCAAGTAGTCGTAGCTGTTAGTTGTTTTTGTTGTGTTAACAATTGTTGTATGCAGTCAAGGAGCAGAGGAGAACCTTTCTTCTTTGATCCTGACATCGATTTGTTAGAACGTAGATTAAGAAAAGAGAAAAAGCAAAAAGAAGAAAAAGAAATGGAACAGAGGAGAGTTACACTAGGTGACTACTCCAGGCCGACTGAAGAAGGATCGCAAGCTAGCATCCTTAGGCCACCGATTGCAGCTAACAATTTTGAACTAAAACCAGCCTTACTGCAGTTGGTAAGAAATGAACAATTCAGAGGAAGTGAGGTTGAGGACCCAAATTTACATTTAGCAACTTTCCTCCAAATTTGTGATACAGTAAAAATGAATGGAGTCCCTGAGGAGGCAATCTGACTAAGGTTGTTTCCATTTTCTCTGAGGGACCGAGCAAAAGCCTGGTTGCAGAGTCAACCGAGAGGCAGTATTTCTACCTGGGAGGATTTGCAAAGGAAATTTTTGATTAAATACTTTCCTCCTTCTAAATATGCAAAGCTACGTAATGAAATCACATGTTTCCAGCAAAGGGAAGGTGAGTCCTTGATGGAAGCATGGGATAGGTATAAAGAAAGTCTGAGGAGATGTCCTCATCATCAAATTTCCGATGTACAGCAGGTGACTATTTTCTATAATGGTGTTAGGCCAGCTACCAGAGTTTTGATAGATGCCTCGGCTGGAGGCTCATTAACAACTAAAACTGTAGAAGAAGCTATAGAGCTAATTGATGTGATGGCTTCTAATGAATGCCTGATTAGTGAGAGAAACCAAGTCCCTAGGAGAGGAATATTAGAATTAGAAGCACAAGATGCTTATTTGGCTCAAAGTAAATTGATGACTCAGGCTTTGGAAAAATTAAGCATTCAGATTTCAGAACTCCAAAAGCCGAGCCAAGTTTCTATGATCAGTTGTGATTTTTATGGTGGAGACCATGAAAATGGAATGTGTGATCCAGTTGTGCCTTCCGAGCAAGTGAACTATATGGGGCAGCAACAGTATCAAAGGAATTATCCTTCTAATTCCTTTAATCCTAATTACAGGAGCCACCCCAATTTTTCCTGGCAGAAAGGTCCACATCTGAATCAGAATATACCACCGAGTCAACCCACAAATAAACCACAACAACCTTCTCACTCTCTTGTTAAAGAAAAATCCGAACTCGAGAATGTACTTTCTCAGTTTATCCAGGCCACTCAGGCCAGTTTTAAGAATCAGGAAGCATCCATAAGGAATTTAGAAAATCAAGTAGGACAGCTTTCTAAACAATTAGCAGAGAAGCAAGCAGGCAATTTCCCTGGAGATACCGAGGTAAATCCAAGGGAACATTGCAAGGCCATAATTACTAGGAGTGGAAAAATTATTTCTCCATCTCCGAGTCAAGAAATAGGTTCAGAAAAAGGAAAAGAAAGAATACAGGAAACCGAGCAGGACAATAAAAATGAAGTAGAAAATAAGAATAAATTGGAAAAAGAAAAAGAAAATAAAGTCCATCAAAAGAAAAAGAAAAAGTTGATTTGATTCTGGAGGAAGCTTCTAAGCTGACTCCTGAAAAACTAAGGAATGCTCCATTTCCGCACAGGTTTAAAAAGCAAATAGAGGAGCAGAAGTTTGCTAGGTTCTTAGAGGTCTTTAAGAAACTTCACATTAATATCCCTTTTACTGAGGCATTGCAGGAGATGCCTTCTTATGCAAAATTTTTAAAAGAACTATTGTCTAAGAAGAGGAAGCTTAGGGGGGATAAAATGATTACTCTCACCCAAGAGTGTAGTGCAATCATTCAAAAGAAACTTCCCCAAAAGCTAGAGGATCCTGGATCTTTCACAATACCGTGTGCAATAGGGGATATTCATGTAGGAAGTGCTCTCTGTGATCTAGGAGCCAGTATAAACTTGATGCCTCTATCTTTAATGAAAAAACTGGGAATTAATGACTTGCAACTGACTCGCATGTCCTTGTAGTTGGCTGACAGGTCCATTAAATATCCCCAAGGCATGCTGGAAGATTTGTTAGTAAAAATTGATAAATTTATCTTCCCAGCAGACTTCATAGTGTTGGACATGGAAGCTGACTGAGAGATCCCTTTGATCTTAGGTAGACCCTTCCTAGCTACTGGCAGAGCATTGATTGATGTGGAAAAGGGTGAACTCATGCTGAGAGTTCAGGAGGAACAAGTAATTTTTAACGTCTTCAATTCCATGAAACATCTGACTGAACGGATGGATTACCTAATGATTGAAGAGGTTGAAAATTACCAGACCCCCTTACTGCTAAAAACTAAGGAAGAGGCTTTACAAATGTTTTTAGAGGATGACTTTGATTCCGAGACCGAGTCAATTGACTCTCACTCGGAAATACTAGACCTACTGGAAGTTTTTGAAGTAGGTGATTTAGAAAAGGAAAATGATTTGGAAAATACTGAAGATGAGAAAGGAAAGGAATTTTTGGAAGAAAAATGTGATTTAAAACCTTTACCTTCTCATCTGAAATATGTTTTCCTGAGAGGAAATGACACTCATCCTGTAATTATTAATTCCGACTTAAAAGAAGAGGATGAGGATAAACTAGTTGGGGTATTAAAGGCTCATGAATCTGCCATTGGTTGGAACATTTCAGACTTGAAGGGAATTAGTCCATCCTTTTGTATGCACAAAATCCTGCTGGAGGATGACTATTCTCCTGTTGTTCAGCCACAATGCAGACTGAACCCCATTATGAAGGAAGCAGTGAGAAAGGAAGTGGTCAAGCTCCTTGATGCAGGAATCATTTACCCGATCTCGGACAGCACTTGGATTAGCCCAGTCCAAGTGGTGCCCAAGAAGGGAGGAATGACGACTGTAAGAAATGACCAGGGTGAAATCATTGCCACTCGGCCAACTACAGGCTGGAGGATGTGCATTGATTACAGAAGGCTGAATAACTCTACTCGGAAGGACCATTTCCCCCTTCCGTTTGTTGATCAAATGCTTGAGAGGTTATCAGGACATGAGTACTATTGTTTTCTTGATGGGTACTCGGGTTATAACCAAATTGTGGTTGACCCGAAGGATCAAGAAAAGACTGCCTTCACATGTCCCTATGGAATTTTTGCATACAGGCGCATGCCCTTCGGCTTGTGCAACGCTCCAGCAACCTTCCAAAGGTGCATGCTGGCAATTTTTGGGGATATGGTAGAGAAATTTATTGAGGTATTCATGGATGACTTCTCGGTATTTGGAAGTAATTTTGACACATGCCTCAGCAACTTAGCTAAAGTGCTGATGAGATGTCAAGAGACTAATCTCGTTCTTAACTGGGAGAAATACCACTTTATGGTTAAGGAAGGGATAGTCCTTGGTCATAGGATTTCTGCTGAGGGCATGCAGGTGGACCGAGCAAAAATTGAAATTATTGAAAAACTTCCTCCTCCGATCAATGTGAAAGGAGTAAGGAGTTTTCTAGGATGTGCTGGGTTCTATAGAAGATTCATAAAAGATTTTTCAAAAATAGCTAAGCCTTTGACCGATTTGCTTGTGAAAGATCAGGTGTTTGCATTTAATGAAAACTGTGTCAAGGCATTTGAAAAATTAAAACAAAGTTTGACTTCAGCTCCGATCCTTGCATCACCCGACTGGTCTTTACCGTTTGAATTGATGTGTGATACAAGTGACTTTGCAATCGGAGCTGTACTGGGTCAAAAAAAAGAGAAATTAACTCATGTGATTTATTATGCTAGTAAAGTGTTAAATGAAAATCAAATACATTACACCACGACTGAAAAAGAAATGCTTGCTGTGGTGTATGCATTTGATAAATTTCGTGCATACTTGATTAGTGCCAAAGTCATTGTATATACAGACCACTCGGCAATCAAGTATTTACTAGCTAAAAAAGAGTCTAAACCGAGACTGATTAGGTGGGTTCTGTTACTCCAAGAGTTTGACTTAGAAATACGAGACAAAAAAGGAGTAGAGAACTCGGTTGCAGACTAATTGTCTCGTCTAGAAGCTGAGTCGGATTCTGTCTTGATAAAAGAAGAATTTCCAGACGAAAAATTGATGGCCATTATGACTGGGCCATGGTACGCTGACATGGCAAACTTTAAAAGTGCCTCAGTGGTACCTGATGGTTGGACATCCCAAATGAGAAAAAAATTCTTTCATGATAGTAAGGCTTTTCTTTGGGATGATCCATTTTTGTTTAAAATAGGCATAGATGGAGTAATCAGGCGCTGTGTGCCTGAATCTGAGCAAGAAAGGCTCTTGTGGCACTGCCACGATTCTTATTATGGAGGCCATCATGGTGCCTCCCGTACCGCAGCAAAGGTGTTACAGAGTGGCTTTTACTGGCCAACTATCTTTCAGGATTCTAAGGAATATGTCAAAAGGTGTGACAAATGTCAAAGGAGTGGAGGTCTCTCCGCAAAAGCTGGTATGCCTTTGACGAACATTCTAATTGTGGAATTATTTGACGTTTGGGGTATCGACTTCATGGGACCCTTCCCTAAGTCGTTCTTCAACGAACACATTCTGGTTGCTGTGGACTACGTCTTCAAATGGGTGGAGGCAATTCCGACCAGAACCAATGATGCACAGGTTGTGCTTAGGTTCATTAAGAAGAATATTTTCTCTAGGTTTGGAGTTCCGAGAGTAATTATTAGTGATGGGGGTTCACATTTTTGCAATAAGATAATGGAAAAAGCCCTGCGTCACTATGAGGTTTTACATAAGATATCCACTCCTTACCATCCACAGACTTGTGGACAAGTCGAATTGTCAAATAGAGAAATAAAAAGAATTTTAGAAAAAGTGGTCGGAAAATCCAGAAAAGATTGGTCGGTAAAATTAGATGATGCATTGTGGGCTTACCGAACAGCTTTCAAAACTCCGATTGGCATGTCCCCGTATCAACTGGTGTACGGTAAGGCTTGCCATCTTCCTGTGGAGTTGGAACACAAAGCGTGGTGGGCCACAAAACTATTAAACATGGACTGTGACCAGTCTCAGGAGGAAAGAGTTTTGAAACTCCATGAATTAGAGGAGTTCCGACTCAACGCTTATCAAAGTGCCTCCATTTATAAGGAGAAAACAAAGAAATGGCATGATAAGTGAATTAATAAGAAAGAGTTTCAAAAGGACGATAAGGTTTTGTTATTCAATACCCAACTGAAACTCTTCCTTGGAAAACTTAGATCCAAGTGGTCCGGGCCTTTTACTGTAAATGAGGTTTTTCCTCATGGTGCAGTCGAACTGAAAGATCCGACTACCGATCGGTTTTTCAAGGTGAATGGCCAGCGACTCAAACTCTACTTTGGAGGAGAGTTTGATAGGCAGAAAACCTCCTTGTTACTGAAACCATCTTCTTAGATACAATAAGGTCAAGCTAGTGACCTTAAAGAAGCGCTCTAGGGAGGCAGCCCTATGTCCCGATTGTTTTGTTTAGAACTTTAAATAAAATAAAATTATGAAGTTGAAGAAGGAAATCCGAGTTGATTCTTCTATTTTCGCTCAGGAGAAGCGTTGGTTGCTTAGGCGAGCCAATGCTAATTATTGTTTCGCACTTAGAGGAAAATTGTACTAAGTTGAGTGAAAATAGTACACTCGGATAATTGTTACTTCGTCGTAACCCTTCTTCCCGACTGAACTTCCCTCGGTATTTTTCAATAAATTTCTGCGAATAAAAAAAGAAGACTTGGAAGGATTTCTGATCGTTGATGTAATGAACGGGTCAGATAGTGAAAAGTGACTTATTTCAGTCGGCTTTTCACCACTCGGATTCCTCAGTCATCACAATCAGTATTGTATCCATTAGTCTCATTTGCACGCAGCCTTTTATTCATTCATCCACTCGGCTTTCTCTAGTAGTCGGTTTCTTCCACTCGGCTCCCTCACTCCTCACTTAGTTTCGTTCATTTATCTTTCACTCGTCCTTCTTTTCATGAATTCTGTTATCCATTCTTCTTCTCAGTCGTTGATTCATTCGTGCTTTCAATCCACCAAGGTTCTTCCTTTATTTCATCACTCAATTTCTCTGCATGTGTTGCTTGTTCATCCAGCCTTTCATTCACTCATTCTCTCGTCTACGCATTTTGTCATTCAATCGTCTTTTTCTTCATCCATTCGGTATTCCGTTCACTCAGACTCCTATGCAGTCATTATTATATTCACTCGTTTTTCTCACTCATTCGCTCCATATCATTCTGACTTTCGTTGTGACCTCATTTTTCACTCGTTTTTCATTTCACTCGTTCTTCATTTCACTCGGTCACTCTATTTCATTCATCCTTCATTCCCTAGTTAATCCTTCACTCGTCTTCATTTTCTCATTTTTCATTCAATCAGTATTCTTTCCATCCAGTATATCATTCACTCGTTCGTTCAATTTACTTCTATTATGTTCCTTACTCATCTCTCCGTAAGTTTCTCATTAGCTCATTTTACATTCACTCGGTTTATTTCAGTCAGTTTCTTATCCTTTCGCTTTTCTACTTGTCTCTCTCTGTCTTTCGTTCATGTAATTGTAATACACATATATTATTCACTCGGCCATTGTTCGCTTGTTTCCCTCGCCACACTCTTCCCTGACCTCGTCCACTCAGTGTATTCATCCACTCAGTTTCCAATATATTGGTTCCTTGTATCTTCTTCTTCGTCTATCTTTCACTCATGTTTGTTCACACGGTCGGTTAGCCATTCTTTCCTGTCCTTTCACTTGTTTTTATATTTGTCCGACCTCTCGCTGTTTGTTCATTCGTTTTTTTTATTTTACCCGGTTTAATCCACTCGGTATTCATTTACCCGTCGTTTCATTCCACTTATTTTTCTTTCTCAGTTTTCTTACACTGTCGATTTTTCGTTTTCATCTACTCGTGTTTCATTCGCGACTGTCACACTCAATTTCTTGTCTTCGCATTTTTCATTCCCTGAGTTTCTCCATTGTATTCTTTTTATTCACTCGGCCTTTCATTTACTCGGTATTTCATTCATTCCAATTTTACTCCTGTCATTTTTATTCTTCGCCCGAACTCTCATTGTCATTCACTCACTATCCTTCACTCATTGTCATTCACTCATTCTTCATATCTCCGATCTATATTACTCAGTTTTATCCACTTGTCCTTTCTTTCGCTCAGCCTTACTCTCATTCGTTCTTTCTTCCACGTACTTCTTTGTTCACTCGTATCTCATGATGATTGTTCACTCGTCCATCTCATACACTTATCTTCATTCATTCATTCTTTCACTCATTTTGTAACCCACTCAGTACCCTTTTTCATTCAAGTGTTTAATTCATTTTTTTTTCACTCACTCATCACTCAGTTCCTTATTCACTAGGTTTCTCACTAGTTCATTCGGTTCCTTCATTTACTTAGCTCCTTCATCAATCGGTATACCCTTTCCTCATTCCCATTCGGTCACCCTCTTTTCCGTTCCTCACCCGTCAGTTAGCTTTTCAGTTATGCATTCATTCTTTCCCTTTCATTTACTCGGACTTGCGTTGTTCACCTCATTCGTTGATCAACTATTCAATCACTCGGTACCTATTTCCATTCTCACTCGATTATCATCTTTTCACCCCTTTCCCTCTTTTTAGTCATCATTTATTTACTTGAGTTTTCATTCATTCGTTCATACTTCTATTCGTTTCTTTTATTATTCATTTCTTGATTCACTCGTATTCCATTACCATTTTTCACTCGTTTTTCATGCACTCTATTTCAGGTATTTAAATCTTTCATTTGCTACGTTGTCTTACGGCCTGTTCATTTATCCATCTTCCATTCTCCTATGTCCATTTGGCATCACATTGGTATCATCCCACTCTTCCTCGATCTTCTACCCCTCTAGTAATTGAGTATTCAAAAATAATAATAAATAAAACAATAATAAATTAAATAAAATATATAAATATAATAATAAATAATAAACATAATAATAATAATAACAGTAGTAATGCATTTAATAAGAGTAATAATTAAAGTTGACCGCATTTACGCGTTTCTGGAAAATTGAATTCTTCGTTATAAAAGAAAAGTCCTTTCAGTTTCCAACCTTCAGTACCTGTGTTGAACTTGAGCTGAAGACGAAAATACACTTTTTGATTTCTGAGAAAGGTATCACCTTTCCACTTCTTTCACTTCGTAGTTCGTGGTTATTATCTTCTTGTTTCATTATTATTGTTTTCCACTGTTCATAAGCCATGCATCTCACAATTTGGTTTGTTGTTTTTTTTTCTCTTGGATTTCTGTTCTTATTTTTTTGTTTAATTAGGTTGTTTATCATCGTTATTTTAACATTCATCATGAAGAGAAGATCTCAAAGACTTTTACAGAAACCTAGACCAAACTTCACAGAAGGAAGTGTGTGAAAGAAACAATTAGATACTGAAAGAGAAGTGGCCACCATCACTATTTCTGATTCATCTGTCCAGGTCCCTAGTCGAAGTCAGGAGCAAAGGGATGTATCTCCTCTGGTTCAAAGGAATGTCCCTCCTGCCAGTGAGGAAAATGAGTCACCAGAGGTGGAAAGTATTAAAGCTGATGAAAACTGTGCTGTGAACTTTAAAACCGCAGAAACAGAACGTCCCAAGCAATTTATAGGAGCTGGTTCATCTTCTTCTTCCTCTGACATTCTTTTAATATTACAGGAATTACAGGTTGTGAAGAAGATGCAACTTGAAATTTACGATCGGGTTTTGAACCACGATCAGATGCTCAGGAAGATTGCTTCGAAGCTGAGGGTTGAGCATTCATCAGAAATGAGAGCCCCACCTGATAGGGATGCGTGGTTAGCTTCCATTGGATTCACGATTTCCCCTCAGCACGACAAGGATGATGAAGCTCAAAATGTTTAAGCAGTGGTGCCACGTTTTTATAATGTTTCTTATGTATTTAGTTTGAAGCTATTGTATTTGCTTGCTGAACACTGAATTTATTTTTATTTTTAATTATGTAATGAAATTTTACTTTCATGTTCGTTTGTTTGTTTTATTCGGTTTTTCGTATGTATTGGTAAACTCCATGAGTCCCGATCCGATTATGCGTTTCCAAGCACTGCCATTCAGGTAAAAGGGAAGTATTCTAGTATCCCGACTCTTTATTTAATTGTCTGAGTCTTTATTTGATAAAATATGATAATTATATTTAATTTCCAAATCCATCTTCATAATTTAAAAAAGTTTGCCGATTCGTTAAGCTGTAGTCAGATAAATTAATTAATCAGTTTTTGCTTAACTCATGATCTCTGACCATAACTATTATTCATCCTTAGTTAAAATGTTTACTCGGCATGCTAGTTAGCAATCTAGATGTATGATCTTACATTAAGTTTGGGGACAAGACTGGCTGATTAAATGTTATAATTGTATGAGCTTTTGAGCCTGTTTTATCTTTTCCGAGTGAGCTTGCATGCTAGTTAGTGAGACAGAATTTGCCTCAGTTCTTGCTAATTGTCGTATGTCAACCAATCGGAAATGATGAAGGCCTTCTTTGATTATTTAGCCAAGGCCAAAAATAACCTTCCTAATATATTAATCATCCTTTGACCCAATAATATGTTTGAGCCTGAGACCCTTTCATTCGTTTTATGCACCTAACATTACAAGCCTATTTATCCAAGAAAAACCCGACTAGAGTACCCTGGATGTTCCACTGGTGAATTACTCGGTTTTTTTTTTTGCTTATTGCTAGGGACTAGCAATTTCTAAGTTTGGGGATGAAGAGTGTGCTTAACAGTAATTAAGGACACACTCCGACCTTGATTATGGATAAATATGTAGAAAAATAAAAGGAAGAAAGGAAAAAGCCGAGAGAGAAAAATGAACAAAGTTCAGAAAAGAAAAAGAGGTGGAAAGCACCACAAGAAAAATTTTCGATCGGAAAAAGATAGAAAGAAAAAGTCAAGAAAGAAAGAGAAGTCCGAAGGATTTAAAAAAAAAAAAAAAGTGCAAAACAGCACGAGTTATTAAGTAGCATCCAGTTGGAAAAGTAAAGAGAGTTGTTAGTCGAGGTAAGTAAGTTAGAATCGAGGCAAAGCATCAGTGGACACATCTTGTAACCTATCTATGACTCGGAAAAACAATAATTGAGTCTGTAGCCGAGCCCCATTATAAGCTTAAAAAGCCCTTACTGATCCGATTGAGTTGGCATATTTCATGATGTTTAGAACTGTTGCAAACTTATGTTGATCTAACAAGTATGCAGGTGCTGAGTGCATTTTATTTACCCTACACACCGAGAGAAGAGTTAAACACCGACCAGTGAGGAAAGCATCAGCAACTTGTCTTCCAAAGGAGGTGTAAGTATTTATACTTTTAGAAATTGCGAGAAGAAAGCATGATCGGTATTCAATAATTATAGTATGAATTAAGTTAAGGAAAGATTGACTGTGTTGATCAATTACTGATTGATAATTAATCTGAATATTTGCTTGAGGACAAGCAAAGCTTTAAGTTTGGGGATGTGATAAGTCTTGAAAAGACTTAATTATTCCACTAATTATTTAACATAATTTACTAAGTATTGTCTAGTTTTATTATTATTATTAATAATTTGATAAGAATTCATGTTGTAGTTAATTATTTCAAAAGTATGTTATCTATGTAAGAAACCAATTGAAAATTTTAATTAAATAAGGAATTTTGAAGTATTTACAAATTTACTAAGCAGCCAGCGTATAAATGCTAGGCAAGTAGCTGTTTATTGGTGCAGGAACAGGACGGACTCGAGACAAGAAGAAAATTCTGAGTAAAATCCTACAGAGCCGAGCGAGATTTGATAAATCCGAGTGAGACTTCTTCAATTCCGACTGAAAAGAGTCCAAAGACCGACTGAGTAAGACTTCAAAGACACTGACTCCAAAAGAGAACAAGGACTCGGAATATTGCATGAAGAATCCGAGTGCCAACCGATTGAATAATTAAATCCGCCCAAGCGAGAGTTAAATCCGCTCAAGCGAGGGTCCAAGTTCACTCAAGAAAAGCAAGACTACGCTCAAGCGAGACTTTAAGTAAGCTAACTTAAGAAGACTCCCAAGACACCGGCTCCAAAAGAGAAGAAGATCGGAATGCTACATAAGAAACCAATGTGCTTAGTCATTATTTAATCCTTCCTAGTAAAATTCGGACTCACTCAAGTATAACTTTATTAGTCCGTCCTCGCCCAAGCTTTGCCATAATGCCCAAGAGAGAAAGAAACACTACAGTATTAATCCGGACTCAACCAAGCAAAGCTTAATCCGCCCAAGCGAATACTCAGCAGCTGAAGCATCAAGGCAGTAATTTAAACACCGTTCCTTCCCTCCAACAACACACTTGGTGCAGTACTGTTCCGCTCCCATTGCCTTCTTCTCTACTACTGCAACCTCAAGCTAACTTAAGAAGTAAGCTGTCAATTAGCTGGAGCTGAGCTGTACATTAGCTAAGGTTGAGCTGGATCCCGTTAAGAGCTGAGCTGTAATTAGTTAGTTATTTTGTAAACTATGTAATTAAGTAGTGTTAGTCGTTAGCTTAAGTGGTCCGAAGTTATCAGTGAAGTTAGTTAGGTAGAAACTTATAAATAGGTTGTACATACTCTGTAGTAAAGGGTAGCAAGAATAGTAGTAGTGTGTGTGTAGAGACAGAGAGCAACGTAATACAATTTCATTTTTCCATTTCCAATCTCTCACTACATTTTTCATCTCTCTAAACTCTCTCCTCCATGACGTTCCACAATCCTTCGATGGAACCGAAGTCTATGGAGTTCTAAATCCCTAAGGTTGGGATTGTCAAGGTGAACAATGGAATCTTGAAGCTGTGAGCAAGTAGATCGGCTTCGAAGATCTTGAGGCGAACAAGCTGAGGAGTGGAGCAGAATTGCTGGATTGACAAATCCAGAATGGATGAAGAACTTCACCAGTAAGGAATCATGGCTGAAGCTTAGGTAACTTCCAGCTTTCTAACTAGTTCAGGCCTAATCAATTTAGGTGAATAGTTAGAGTTCAACCTCCTATTTCGCATTAGATTCTTAGGTTAATCGAGCACTTAAGGAATTAAGGTTCATTGCTTAAGGATTAGTGTTTTTCACCTAAGGAATTAGGGAATAACCATAAGCGGATTGTCCTCTAGATTGTGAAGTTCGATTATACTTAATTGCATGTTTCTTGAGGAAATTATGAGCCGAAGCAATCCTGACCTGTTTTCTTTTAATCACTTTTCACATTTCACCTTAACTCTGTTTCTCAAAATATAAAAACAACTATAAAACACTAAAACCATAAAAACCAAATGAATTGCATGTATTTTCTGTTGGTTCAGATTGTACTAGTCCTAGATTGAGGTATTTACCACAATCCCTGTGAGACGATCAAATATACTACAATTTTAACGACTGGTGCGCTTGCCATAAGTGTGAATCCGAGAGTCACATTTCATTTTACTAAGATTTTACCATTAATTTAATGACTCGGGATTTCAGCACCATATTCCAGATGAGCAAAAGGTTAAAATCGTCGCCATCAAACTAAAGCGACATGCATCCATTTGGTGGGAAACTCTGCAGAAGAATCATGCAAAAGATAGGAAAAGTAAGATTAAGACTTGGGAGAAAATACGAAAACAGCTCAGAGCTAGATTCTTACCTGCTAATTATCGTCAAGATAATTATCTGCGGCTTATTAATCTTCAACAAAAGACAATGACAGTTGAGGAGTATACCAGGGAATTTGAGCAGCTAAAGATGAAATGTGAGCTAATTGAAGAAGAAGAACATACCATAGCTCGTTACCTTGGAGGGCTAAATATAGAGATTTCTCATCTAGTCCAGCTACAACAATATTTCACCCTAGATGATGTCATCTGACGTGCCATCAGGATAGAAAAACAACTCCCCAAGAGAAACCAGTTTCATCCTTTTTCTTCCAGATTACCTTTCCAACCTTCTTCTTCTAGAAACCCTTCCTTTCCCCGAAAAACACAAACCACCCAACCACCTACCCTAAACAAAACACCAGCCAAACGACACAAAGATAACAACCCTAAACCTACCTACCAATCTAAGTCCACTATAAAATGCTTCAGATGTCAAGGTCTTGGCTATATAGCTTCTGATTGTCCAAACTAAAAGGTTGTCACCATCATTGAAGGAGAACCTTTTGAAGCTTCAGAAGAAGAGCTAGAAGTAGAACTAGGAGATCCGGTATATGATAATGAACTCACGCCTGCTGAGCATGGTGAGTTACTAGTTGTCAGGAAAAGTCTACACACAACACAAATGAAAGAGAACTCCTGGTTGAGACATAATATCTTCCACACCCGTTGCACCTCGCTAGGAAAGATTTGTAATGTCATCATTGATAGTGGAAGTTGTGAACATATAGTATCAAACTACATGGTGGAAAAGCTCAAGTTGCTAACACAAAGTCACCCGCATCCTTACAAATTGTAGTGGCTTAAGGAAGGCAATGAGGTAAAAGTTTCTAAAAGATGTCTTGTGTCTTTTTCAATTGGCAGGAAATACCAGGATGAAGTTTGGTGCGACGTTGTTCCTATGGATGCTTGCCATCTTCTTCTTGGAAGGCCTTGGCAATATGATCGTCGTACCCAATATGACGGTTATACAAACACCTACTCGTTTGAGAAGGATGGAGTAAAAATCAGATTAGCTCCACTATCGCCTGATGAATTCAACCAAGACAAAAAAGAAGAAAAGCAGTTGGTGTCCTTAGTCACCAAGAATCAATTTAAGGTGGCTACAGATGAAGTTAATCATTTGGGCTTTTTATTATTGATTGAGCAGAATTATGGAACTAGTATACCACCTAAAATTATGCCACTTTTATCAGAATTCCCAGGTGTTATTCCAGAAGAAATTCCTCCAGGACTACCACATACGCATGATATTCAACATGCTATAGACTTTGTTCCAGGAGCAATTATTCCAAATAAACCTGCTCATCGAATGAATCCTTAAGAGCATGCTGAAGTACAAAGACAGGTTGAAGGATTGCTGAAGAAATGATTAATTCAGGAAAATGTCAGTCCTTGTGCTGTTCCTGTTATATTGGTCCCTAAAAAGGATGGCACATGGAGGATGTGCATGGATAGTAGAGTTGTGAATAAGATCACCATCAAGTATTGATTCCCGATACCATGACTTGATGACTTATTGGACCAATTACATGGTACCACTATCTTTTGCAAGATTGATCTCCATAGTGGATACAATCAGATCATAATTAGGCCAGGAGATGAGTGGAAGACCGCTTTCAAAACACGAGATGGTCTGTATCAATGGACAATCATGCCATTTGGGTTATCCAATGCCCCTAGCACATTCATGCACCTTATGAATCAAGTATTACGCCCTTTCAATGGACAATTTGTGGTTGTGTACTTTGACGATATCTTGATTTACAGCAAAATCAAGGAAGAGCATTTAAAACATATAAGAAAGGTGTTAGAAGTTCTTCAAGAACAGAAACTCTATGCCAACCTGGAGAAATGCTCTTTCATGACCAATGAAGTGATGTTTCTTGGTTATATTGTTGGCGCTGAAGGCATCCGTGTAGACCCTAGCAAGATCGAGACAATCAACAACTGGCCTATCCTCAGTCAATCCATGACGTCAGAAGTTTCCATGGGCTAGCCTCTTTTTATCGCAGGTTTATCAAGAATTTTAGTACCATTACAGCTCTGCTCACCAGTTACATCAAAGGTGATAAATTTCAATGGTCAAAACAAACACAAAAGAGTTTTGATGAATTAAAGGAGCACTTGACAAAAGCCCCTATACTAGAACTACCTAACTTTGACCAAGTGTTTGAGGTAAGTTGTGATGCTTCTAACATTGGTATTGGTGCAGTACTCAGTCAGGAAGGCCGACCAATAGCTTTCTTTAGTGAAAAGCTAAATGATGGTAAGCTGAGGTACTCCACTTATGATAAGGAATTTCATGCCATCGTACGAGCTTTGCAACATTGGAGTCATTATCTGCTTCCAAAAGAATTCATTCTCTATTCAGATCATGAAGCTCTTAAATACTTGAATTCCCAAAAAATCAGTCGTAGGCATGCTTCATGGATCGAATTTCCACAGGCTTATCCATTCCTAATCAAACATAAGTCTGGGAAACAAAACTCTATTACAAATTGTCTCAGCCGACATCATGTTTTGCTATCCACTTTGCAAACAAAAGTTATTGGCTTTGAGATTCTAAACGAATTGTATCAAAATGATCTTGACTTCACCAGTATTTGGCAGTCAACTAAGAACCAACCTTTTCAAAGTTACCATCGTCAACAAGGCTTTCTATTTAAGAACAATGTTTTGTGCATTCCTCGTTGTTCTTTAAGATAAGCCATTATCTGGGAAGCACATGATGGAGGATTAGCTGGTCACTTTGGCAGAGACAAAACAGTTTCACTGATCAAGGAGAACTTCTACTGGCCTAAGCTTGAACGGGATGTCATTCAGCATATCCAACGATGTCGTATCTGTCACCTTGCCAAATCCAAGAGTCAAAATACTGGACTATATTTACCATTGCCAGTACCTACAACACCACGGGAAGATGTTAGTATGGATTTCATTCTTGGGCTACCACAAACACAACATCAGAAGGATTCTGTAATGGTGGTTATAGACAGGTTTTCAAAAATGGCACATTTCATACCTTATCCAAAGACTAATGATGTTGTCTACATCGCTAACTTATACTTCAAGGAGATTGTACAACTCCATGGAATTCCCAAAACTATTATATCAGACAAAGATATCAAATTTCTAAGTCACTTTTGGAGAACTCTATAGAAAAAGATGGGTACGAAGCTATAGTTCAGCAGTGCTAGTCATCCTCAAACATATGGCCAAACAGAAGAAATCAACCGATTGTTAGGAAACCTATTACAAAGTTTTGTCGGTAAAAATCTTTGTCAATAGGATCAAGTCATAGCCCAGGTGGAGTTCCCTTACAACAATTCCACAAATCAGGCTACTGGAATGTGCCTTTTTGAAGTAGTGTATGGTGTACGACCTCTCAGTCCATTGGATATGGTTCCTTGTTCTACAAAGAATCAGTTCAGTGCTGATGCTGACCAAAGAGCCAAAGAAATCAAGAAGCTTCATGAATAAGTTCGAGCTAGAATCGAAAAGCAAAATGCAAAATACAAAGCTCAATGAAACAAGCATCGAAAGCAACAAGTGTTTAAAGAAGGAGACTTGGTATGGATTCATCTTCAAAAGGAAAGATTTCCAAAGCAACCTAATGCCAAGTTGTCCCCTAGAGTAGATGGACCCTTTTGGGTAGTTCAAAAGATCAATGATAATGCTTACAAGATTGAGCTACTAGGTTCCTATAGTGTATCAGCTATCTTTAACATTGCTGATCTCTCACCGTACTTTGAAGAAGAAGATGCTTAGACTCGAGGACGAGTCTTTTCCAACCTGGGGAGAATGAACCAGAAGCTTCCTCTCCACCAACTCCCTAAAAATGGTGCAGCCATTGTTGACAAATGCAATGAGAGCTTTTCAACATCCAACCCATCTCCAGCTCATTTTCCTTGTAAATGGTGTTTATTAATTCTGATTATTAGCATTCTAAATTCTATAAATAGCCAAGCATTATAAGACATTTCCATCAAGCAATCAATACAAGTTTCATTTCATAAGTCATTTGAGTTTTCTCTCTTTGAGAGTTTTCCCTTGGCATTCTGAGCCACTTACACAATTGACAAGAGTCATGGACCAAAGAGAATGTAAGTTGATACCACTGGGTTGAACCTTTAAACTTGTACAATCACCAAGATTTAAATATTGAAGTTTGTCAAGGAATCCAACAGAATCATGAACTTCAAATAAATTTTCACATTTATAAAGAATCAATTGCTTCAAGTTCGGTGCTCCAAATAATTCAGGTACATGTTTTAAAGATCGACAATGGCTTAAATTTAGTTCTTCCAAACACTTAAAGTTCTGCAAGATGCAAACCAAAAGTACACGCAACAACCTCATGAATTTGAAATGAGGCATATTAATATTCCAGACCAAATAAGTATCAAAAATAGTTAGTAACTCTACATACCAGAATCAGTTCCTTCTCAAAAGTACAGGAACTCATAGACAAGTCCAATAGAGCAAGTTCTTTTGGATCAAAATTTGCTGGTAGTAATGGTGCAGGATATCCATGCCGCTTCAACACTCTTAAACTTTTTGGGAGACGATTAGGTCTGGCAGAGAAGTGAGCATTTTCTATCATTAGTATTTTGAGGTTTTCAATCTTCTTCAATGAATTTACATCCCATTGTACTTCTTTATCTTTGAGCAAGTGTAGCAAGATGATCTCAGTGTTATAAGATCCCTTCAAGCCAAAATAACTAAATTAAGATGAAATGTTACACATGATAAAGCAAATATGTTAGACTAACAAATTTTGTTGACATAAAACAGAAATGCCCTCCTCACTTGCTGATCATCCCCAATGCATTCATTTGAAAAGGAAAAACCAAGCATCAAAGTGACAAAAAAATCCTAGCACATACCTTGTTCTCTTCGAAAACATGAAGGATATCTTTAGAAAACCATAATCTACTACGCTTACCGGGAATTAATGGCAATTCTTGCCGTACAATTTCTCTACCCATATCCTCAATCAGATCATGCATTTTTAGATGATATCTATCAATTTTTATGAGACATTTACCTATCAATACCACAATAGAATACTCTGGGGCAAAGCCATGACTCTTTAGTAGTATATTTACCACATCACTTAGGTAGTATCCTTTAAAGAAGCAAGCAATGTCTAAAAAAATTGCCTTCTCAATTTCCTTTAAAGCATCATAACTTACTTTTAGGATTTCTTGAACTTTTTCATGTGGAATTCTTTCATAAGCATCTAATGCAGATGTCCATTCCAACATTGTTTTGCCAAATAGGTCAGAACCTATTATTTCGAGAGACAATAGAAGGCCATTAGAATAGAGTGTCACTCTCTTTGAAATGTCTTTATAACTAGGATTAATCTTTTTGCTTTTGAAAGCACTCCAACTAAATAATTCAAGGGCTTCTTTGTAGCTTAAACCGTCTACTTCATAGGTTCTCTTAACATCATGGGTATGTAGTAAATGTTTATCCCTTATTGTTATAATAATTCTGCTACCAGAACCAAACCAATCAAGCCCACCAGCAAGGGCATCTAGTTGCTTCAAATCATCAACATCATCAAGAATCAAAAGAATTTTTTTCCGACTAAGCCTTTGTTTAATTGTGGGAATTCCTGATCTTACATGCCCTATCTTAATGTCTTTGTCCCCAAGTAAATTAAAAAGAAGTGTCTCTTGAAGTTGTAATAACCCATGCTTTAATGAATTTTCTCTAACATCAGTAAGAAAACATAGACACTCAAATTGATCAGCAATCAAATTGTATACTGCACATGAAAGGGTTATTTTCCCTATACCACCAGGTCCATAAATTCCTACCATGTGAACCTCATCATCTGATTCAATATCTAGTAGCAAGTTTACTTTATGTATTCGAGACTCCAACCCAACTGGGTGCTTAGCAACATATAAAGGGGTACGATTAATCCTTCTAGAGACTTCTTGAACTATCTTTCCAATGAACTCATCGTACCTGGTCAATTAAAAAACTTAAGTCTAAAGTAAAAGTAACTGAATCAAAATCATGCCTTGTTACACTCACCAAAATTCTATATATGAAAAAAATAAGGCAGCACACAGTAATTTAATTTTCTCAAAGAAGGTAACAGGTAAGAAGTGGGGAGTCACTCACCCTTGTTGTTGGAAATGCCAACCAGAGAGATTAGCTGCTTTTTGCAAAGCAGACCTTCATTCTTTTACCTTATTATCTATTATTCTTCTTTCATGCTTGGCCAGTGCTTCTGCATAACTTCCTTTCTGACGCATATAAGATGGATCCACTTTATAAAAAACAGGCCAAACCAGCCTGCCTCATGATGGGAAAAAACAATAATACACAACTAAAGTACCAAAGTGCGTAGCGGATATAATTTTCCCAAACTTACAAGAATCTGTGAGGAGCAATAACAATATGGCAGCAACACCACAAGAGAGACACAACAATTATTTACGTGAGAAAACCCTCTCAATTTGAGAGATAAAAACTCACGGGCATAAGCCAGTAATCAAGCTCCACTATGATCAAAATTAAGGGTCCAAAAGAGTCTCAAAATGCTACAGAAGTTTATGCATACTACCAGCCAATACAACAAACCAACTAGGCTTTCAAATAGAGAACAAGAAGTTGAAAACTCACAAACTCATGCTACTGTTAAAGCATAATAGCTCCCAGTCTGGACCTCAAAACCAAGATCCCAACAGTCAGTATCTAGAACCACGTCTCAGCAACCTTATACCAAACTTTCAGCCTGATCCAACGGTTAACAAATTGGCAATGGTAGTTTTTCCGAAGCTGGTCAAAATTCCTGTGAACTGGAACAGGGTCATGGTCGGAACACGATTTCTCCACCTACAAATGTCGAACTGCAAATCTGAACGGTGAGAATGTAGAGGAGGATGTTGAGAACACACTCTCAAAGTTTCAGGCCGCTCCAACGGTGGTATTGACGAAGATCATTGATAGAAGTATGTTGGTCTAGAAACTCTGCACTCTTTTCTCTCTTCTTTTCTCTCTCTCTATGGCTGCAGGTTTCTTTGCAAAATGAGGCCTCTCACTCTCAATTTTCTGACTCCTTTCTTCCCTCTTTAGGTCACTATGTGGGCTTGAAGAATATTGGGCCTTTGGACACATAGTTGGGAGCCCAACCCAACACCTCACTCTATGATCTTCACAAGTTCTTCCAAACAAAAAGTAGATGATGCATAGTTTTCTGAAAATATCACAATTACAAGCCTAGATTCTTGAATTCCAGTTGCTAAAGCTGGTGTAACTTCTTCTCCTTTTCTTAGCTTCTTATCATCCATAAAGGTGTTGATTCCTTTTTCGCATAGAGCATTGTAAAGGTTTCCAGTAAAACCCACACGGGTATCCTTACCTCGAAAACTAAGGAAAACATCGGAAGTCCATTCACAGGTAAGGGAAGAGGAGGAAAAGGAAGTTGTCATTGTTGTGGTAGCCATGGGAGAGATATCAGATATCATATATGCAGAACCTTACTTGAAACATCAATGAAATAAGACATTTTCAAGGCCTTCCCTTGTTAACTCCGGTGAGTTGACTTGTTAAAATAAAATTGTACGTGTGGACAAATTTTCTACTTTACATAATACAAGGTAAGTCGATAACCTTTTTAGAAAACTCAGAAGGAAAAATGACTTATCTTGGAAGAAATGCATGATTAAAAACTCATCCTATGATTATTGTTTTGAGTAAATAACCATTTTATGATGACAGGGATGGGTGGAAGCAAATTCTTCTAAATAATATCTACTTTTTCAGCTCTCTCCTTGCTAAATCCTCGAATCAAAATAAGTTAAGTTACGTATTTAAAATTTCTCTGCCCCTTTTTAAGATTTGAAACAAACAAGGGAAGTAAAATTTTGTATAACTTTATTAAAATATTTCCCTTTTATTTACCATAAACAAAATACAATATTAAATACATTAAAATAATTGGTATAGTGTTCTTTTAGTAATTAGTTGTAGAAATATAGTTGTGAAAATAACCACAACTAAATAAGATTGAAATTTCTCTTAATACTTTAAAGAGAAGTCAAAAATAATATTAAATAGTTGAACTGCAAGTTGATTTTCATACTCTATGATTCTTACCTAGAAATATTGAGTGAATTTAAAGACGTTCATAGTTGAAAGTCGAAGACTAAATCTTTAAGAGACATAGAAATCATCAAAATAAATTTTACTTTCGCCAACAATTTTTTTAAACGTGCAGTGGGATTTGATTCCCTACTATCGAGTATTGACAACATATTCAACACATATCTATCTATCAACTATGTCAAGCTTTATTCATTTTAATTCTTATCTAGTTGCACTTGCTTGTATTTGTGAGTGATAAATATAATTTCTCAAATAAGATTATGAAATGAGAATTTAAATCAATAACTACATCAAGAACCAATTGTATTTTTTATGAAGAAAATTGTATCCTATTTTCATATTATTATTACATCCATATATAAATACATGAAATTTTGCATGAATTCATATATAATTTACAAAGTTTAATTTTAGTATGTGTATATTATTTTTGTCACTTGTTTGCTTTTAAGTTTTAACTAACATCATTTACGTCCATTGAAGTACACCTTATGGCATCCATGTTTTTGTTATTGTTCACTCTGAGCGTGTAAAGCTAAAATCCTAAATAATTACTCTCAAAAAATTAAGGTTTATTACTCAAAAATGTCACTTGAATACAAAGGGGCTCTGGGGCCTTATTTATACAATAGAAAAATGGGCCTTGACTCCGGCCCAATTACTATGAGTTAACGATGATCACCTAAGATCATAAGGAATCTAGATACTAAAGATACATTTCCTTAAAAAGGGGGAAAGAGGGGTCCTATCGATGGGGGAACAGGAGCCCCCGGTCACGAGTTCTCGGCAAAAAGTTAGGATGAGTGGCCGTGCACCAAATGGAGATCTTTAAGTGAACTGATGCTATGTGGAGATATTCTAAGTGGATAGATACCGAGTGGAGATCTTCTGAGTGGATTGAGTCCGAGTGGCTTGACATTTGGGGTTACGAGGAGGTTGTTCTCATTTACTTCCATATCAGGGGAATTCATAACACTTTTCGAGGGAAGTTCAAGAGAGAGCACGTGTCTGATAGTGGGTAGCTGCAGTTTCATTTCTCAATGTGATGTCTGAATGAAGTCATTTTTGCAATGATAGGGCATCTGTATCCCAATGTTATTTAATGCGACTCTTGGGTTTATGGATGTCACTTCAAATATAAGTGAGTGTTTTTTGCCACGTGCTGAAGGCAATTGTCTTTTGAGAGGTATCATGGCCATGGAATACGGGATTTTTTCCCAACCATTGGATCTCCTACCTAGGGGTTTCCTTCCCTATGTGTATATGTAGCTAAAGTCTCTTTTATTTTATACCTTTTTCACTATGATTTCCTCTGGGCCTTTTTGTTCTTTCACTCTCAACTTCTCCCTTCAAGTTTTTTTTCCTGCTTTGTTCTTTTCTTTAGGTCTTTTCCTTTATTTGTCTTTGGGTAGTATTCTTCCCGAACAGAGGTTAGTTCTTCTTCCTTATTTTTTACTTGCATTGTTGGGTTATGGTTTTTATACATTTGTCTTTTCTGTCCTTTATTTTTTTTGAATGGCTTCTTCTTTGAATGCATTTTCCTGGGTTAGGGAAGAGGTCTTGTCATTTTTATCCTCTATTTGGGATGAGGATTTTGTTGCTAAGCTATGGCAAGAGGGGACTTTCAATAGGTCTATCTTAGCCTCAAAAGTGAAGTGTTTAAGTTATTCAGCAAAGGATAGGGTTTGTCATACCAGGACAAACCACGGGAAGTTAGATTATATCTATGTGTATGAAACCTTCTTTTTCTGCCTCTATTTGTCTCTTCTGTTTTCTAGTTTTGAAGGAGGTGTCTTGAACACCCTAAATGTGCCTCCAAACAAAAACCATCCATTCTTTTTGAATTTTTTGGGCGTGTTCCCTTAATCCCTTTTTTTTTTTACTTTTTTCAGGCTAAGATTTTTAAAGTAAGGGTTCTTGTCAAGTAGGCTTTCGTGAGTGGCGTCCTTGGTCATCATCTAATAGAAACGTTTGATTAGTCTTAAAAGAATTTCAAGGGGTCATTTTTCAAAGTCTGTATGAGTCCAGATATGGTAGGGGACTTTCTTCATTACCCGGATGGGCATCATTCCTTTTTGTTGTATTGGACTTGGGCACCTATTAAGTACTAGATAAATTAGGAGGATTTGTCTCATATCGAACGTAATGATTTGAGGTTCTTTTTGAAAGATATAGGACACTGTTAGTTCCTAAATGTTAATCTCCCTGTCTACTAATCCGGGTGCTCTGGACTCCTGGATGTGTAAGTATAACTTTCTGTTAGCTTCTTGTCTTAATTTTTTAATTCTTGATACTAACTCTGGCTTGTGTCTCTTTAGGTGATACAGCTCCACATAAGATGACCACTCATGATCTAAAAAAGGTATATCAGAAAGGAGGCTCTGCTAAGGGTAAATCTCCGATGACCCATACTCCAACTTCAGTAGCTATTCCTACTTCTACATCCATTGCCTCTACATCGGTAGCTTCCCTTCATCCTCCAGTGCCTGTCTCCGGCCTTGAGCTCATGGCTCGGGCTACTAATAGGCAGTGGACTCAACAAAACCCCTCCAAGGTGATGAGGGCATAGTCTGTAAATATTTTTAATTGTACTCCAAATAGTTTAGGATTATTTTTGGGTCATTTTTTGAGCCTTTGTATATGTTTTGGGCCTTGTATTTGGCCATTTTATGTAGATTAATTGCTTTTAGGCCTAAGGAAGAGTGAGAAGCCCAAGTTACCTAGCTTGGCCACCACACCACCTTGCCTATATAAAGGCATGCTCTCCATGTACTCCTTACTTTATATTTTTGAGAATATACACATTGTTGTGAATTTGTGAGTGCTTAATCTCTTCTTTAGGCTAGAGTGAGTTTTCCCTTCTAGCAAGCTCTTATCTCTATGTTCTCATCCCCTAGAGAGGCGAGTAGGACTTATCCTTCTCCAAGGTGGCATCCAACCCTTTTACATCCATCTAATCCATTCCATTTCCACCATTAACCTTCCAACTCCATCTCCTACATTCCCATGCTTCCGAATTTATGTTCATTGGTCTTTTTGAAAAAAGATAGCTAGATCCATCCTTCTTGGCCTACAAGATTGAAGTCTAGGCTATATCACAAGGAGTTTTAGAACCTTCACAAGGAGTGCCCATAGGGTTGCCTATAATCCAGGTAGGAGAGGCTCCTAAATCTCTTAAAGTTCCCCTGATCACTCAGGAGCTATGACTACTGAGCGCCTAGTGACCCCTCTCAAGTCTGATGTTAACTCTACCTCTCAAGAGTAAGAGCATTTCATGCTTTAGGATACTTTAACTAGAAATCTCGCTACCTCTTTATGGGATGCTTAATTTCCCATTCCTCAATTCATAGATCGCGCTTTGGTCTTTGAGAAAAATAAGTTGAAGTACATGGGTTCCAACCCTGTGGCCGTCTGCCAAGGCATGGAGATGTTTGCCCTCTGAGCTGCTAGACGTTACTTGGATAGGTACACCGGTGTTCAGGATAAGATTGTTATCGTATTAACCAAGGAGAGAGATGTCTCAGAAGGAAAGGTTTGGGAAGTTGAGAAGGCTCTAAAGAAGGTAGCCGAGTTAGAAGAGCGTCTGAAGATGAAGGATGCGGCGTTGAGGAATGCTGAGAGGGTATTGAAAGATGTAGAGGCGGCACTGGTAAGTTCTGAGGGGGCTTAAAGGGTGTCGTGAAAGTTATGGAAGATGTTGTGTCCTTAAAGAAAGTGCAGGATGTTCTAGAGCTGGTAAGGTAAGTATCATATAAGCTGAGTCTAGGGTTCAAGATACTGAGTCTCGGGCTCGCCAAAAGTGCTCGGAGTGAGAGGAATAGATTGAAGGGTTGAAGGGGGAGGTGGCAGAGAAGTTTGTCTTGGGGCTTGACCTCTGCTACGCATGTTTCGACCGTGAACCCTCTTTTTTCCATATCATAGGAAGAAATGGATCCTTTCAAGGTAGTGTCGGATGGGAAGGTTACGGATCCTCTAGAGTTCGAGGGAGAATTCCCCACTATCGACCCTCTGATTTCCCTTCCCCATATTGAAGTTGAAGTTTCTTTTCCTTTGCAGGATGATTCCTCGGCCCCTCCTCCTAGCTAGTTCTTTAGTTTTTGACTAGTATTCTTTTCTGCTTGTATAAAACTTATCCTTTACTCTTAGATGAAATGTGACTTGTGTTATTATCTTTGCTATCGATTTGTAATTTCCATGCTTTTCTGCTCAAGATGTGTAGTGTTTGTATAAAATTCACTACTTCCTGGTGTAATAAATTTATCGATACTTCATTGCTCGGGTTTTGTAAGAAATTGTCATTACCGCCTCGCTCAAGATTTTAGGACTTAAGCATAAGAAAATATATGTTACTCCCCCGTATAGGATTTTAGGATTTAAACGTAAAAAATTGTCATTACTCCCTCGCTCAAGATTTTAGGACTTAAACGTAAGAAAGTTTCTATTACTTCCTCGCTAGGGATTTTAGGACATAAACATAACCAAAACTTGTCATTACTCCCTCGGTCGAGATTTTAGCACTTAAACTTAAGAAAAATTGTCGTTACTCCCCGTACTCGAGTTTTTAGGACTTGAATGTAAGAAAAATTTCCGTTACTCCCACGCTCGGGATTTTAGGACCTAAACGTAAGAAAAATTGTTGTTACTCTCACACTCGGGATTTTAGGACTTAAAGGTAAAAAAAATTGTTGCTACTCCCACGCTTGGGATTTTAGGACTTAAACATAAGAAAAATTATCATTACTCCAGCGTTTGGAATTTTAGGACTTGAACATAAGCAAGATTGCTGATGAACTAAATCATACTTGTGTTATTGATATTTTGGTGGGCCTCGTTAAAAGGTCTTGGGAGAAAAACCTAATGGGAAAAACCCCTCGAGTAGGAAAAAGAATGCCCTTGTTACATTCAACTGTAATACATCTTTAAGTGTGTGGTATTCTATGTTTATAGGATGCTTCTGCCTTCTAATTTTTCCAAACAGTATGCTCATTTTCCTACAACTTCTTTCACTCCGTATAGGCCCTCCTAGTTAGCTACTAGTTTCCCATCTTCTCTTATTCTTCTATTATTGTCAACTATTCTTAAGACTAGGTCTCCTTTCTGAAAGGGTCGTGGCTTGAGTAGGGTGTTCCACTTCTTAGTAGATTTTTGTTTGGAGGCATGTATTTTGACGTAAGCTATGTCTTGCTCTCCCAGACGAAGGTTTTATGGGTCACTTCTTCTTTTGTCATTTTCTTCTTCGTTAGAGGAAATTCTTCTGAGGGGGAGTTCTCCTAGCTCCACGAAGATCATTGTTTATGTTCTATATGTAAGTCAGAATGATGTTTCATGGGTCACCGAGTGAGGAGTGTGGTAAGCCCATAGGGTTCCGAGTAGCTCTTATTCCTATTTTCCTTTTGCTTGTCCTAGTCTTCATTTTAACTCCCGTAGTATGACTTTGTCGACAGCTTCATCTTATTCATTCATTTATGGATGCTCTACTGATGAAAACCTATACTTTATGCCCAAGTTCTTATAGAACTCGATGAAATGTTTGTCTGTGAACTGCTAACCATTATCTAAGATAATGGTATGAGGGAGTTTGTGTTTGTAGACGATGTTCCTCCAAATGAAGTTTTGCACCTTGGACATGGAAATAGTGGCGATCGACTCAACATCTATCCACTTTGTGAAAAAGTCTATGGCTACCAATAGATATTTTATCTGTCATTTCCCCAAGGGGATGGTCCCAAGATGTCCATTCCCCATATGTTGAAGGGCTAGTGAAAGTGGATTCTGTGTAATGGCTCAGGGCGGTTGTGTATTTTATTAGCATTCCATTGACAAGACTCATATTTTTAGATGAAACTAGAGCAATCTAAACGTGGAGTGGGCCAAAAGTACCCTACCCAGATAACCCTTGCAGCCAGGGGTCATATGTAGATTCCCGAGTGAAGCTTTTGCATTACGTATTCCGCTTGTTCTTTGTTAAGGCATTTAAGGAGTGGTAACATGAATCTTTTCTTGTAAAGTTGTCCTTCTATTAGGATGCAACTGACCAAGTGCACCTGTACCTTCTTGGCCTTGGAGGGATCAGTTGGTAGAGCTCCTTTTATTAAAAAAAATCCCTTATAGGGGTCATCCATGTTTTTCCACTACAGTGAGCGCCAAAATGTTCATTCTGAGCATGTAAGATTAAAACCCTGGAAAACTACTCTAAGAAAATTAGGGTTTATTACTAAAAAATGTCACTTGAATACAAATAGGGCTCTTAGGCCTTATTTATATAATAGAAAAAGGGACCTTAACCTTGGCCCAATTACTATGAGTTAACAATGATCGCCTGATATCATGAGGGAATCAAGATACTAAAGATACCTTTCCTTAAAAAAAAGGAGGGGGATTCGAGAGGAAACAGTTACTATATACGTATCATATAGGAACAGAGTGTTATTAATTATGAGAAACAAATATAAATCCTTACATCTTTATGTTCATATATAGAAACACATGATATTTTTAAATGTTTAACTTTGGTTTTGATATATAGTTCATGTAAGGTTACGAAAATTCTAAAATGAAAGTATTGTTATATATATATTCTTTTGGCATAGGTATAACTCCACCATCAATCATGGTAACTACTTCATTAGCTAGTTTATAGATGCCTCGATAATGAAACAATTAACCCAAAATTTTAAAGTTGTTCCAAACCTAAAGTAAGGATTGGACCCTCACATTTACTTAAAGGGGGATGAGTTACTTCCATTTAACCATACGTCCCGAGTTAAGAATGTTCTCACATAACTACAAAAAGAGAATTGAGAACAAGATTCAACCTCAATGTTTTTTTCTGCCTTCCCTATACCATTTCCCATTAATTTAAATGATAAAAAAACTTCTAGCTTTTTAATCACCTCATTTAAAGGTTCAACCACTATCCTAATATCTTTATACAGGCTAAGCCATGCAAACTTCTAACCTCAATTGTATTAAATCTTGGTGGGAAATGTTTTGCTGCTGCTGCTTATGATCCTATCCTTCTCAAACTCAAACGAGGCATATCAATAAAAGATAACATTATTAAACCACAAATACACCATTCTAAGGATCATTTTTTCTCCTTTTATGTATATAAAATTTGCTCTTAACATATTCCAAATTTAAGGCTAGTGCTTAGAAAGAGTGATAAATATATTATAGCAGGACGTTTGGCTTATATGGACTAATACCCCCAATATCAAAATGAGTAATGCAATTTTTAAGATTATTATACAAAATAAATAAATAAATAAATAAATAAATAAATAAATAAATAAGCATGAATGAATTGAAGGAATAAAATGAAATCTCAAGGTGAGACTTGGTTTGGCTCAAGGAAACTAATCAACTAAGCAAGGGTAACAAAATAATGCACAGAAAAACTGAGCAAGTAATGATCTTGTGCAGTTTTTCTTAAGAACAAATTTGACCCAAAGAAAACAGAGCTATGCAATACCCAGAGCCGGTAGCAAGTGCAGAAGCATCTTGAAATGGACTCCAAATTGTTACTTGAATTCCCTCACCTTATCTAACTCCCTATAATCCTCGTCTTGGTAAAAAACAAAAAATTTCAATGATGAAGTTTCATAGAGAGCTTGAGCTTAGCACTCACTTCCCAGGTTCTTAAATCAATTGCCACCTGAGGTACTAATTCTCCAGCTCGAATAGAAAATGGAAATAGAAATATTGGCAAGTTCTTCTTAAGTTCTAATTTACAAATTTGTTGTATCATCCTTGCCATAGACAGTTAAAGTATCATTAGGACTATCACAAAACTATGACAAATGCCTTGTCAAAATCATATTCTGGTTAAACCAACGTGTATAAGATCAATTCACATCACTAGATTAGCTTCATTCTATTCAATTAGGTCCCAAGTTATTAAAATCAACAATATCTCCATAACTTACAAGTAAGATTAATAAGCAACAACATACTAATTAAGTGATAAAAGTTAGCAAGTGTTTCACACAAAAAATGACTAAATTATAAGGTCAAATGGATAGGACTTGAACATGGAAACATTGCAAAACTCGTAACAGAAACAAACTACAAACATAATAATAACATGAAGTTGAAAAGATAAAAAATACTTCTTAAAATGCATAATTACTAGGATTTGCTAACTGCTTTTTTAAACATAATTAAATCCTAAAGTATTTGAAATTACTACTAAAATAGATGGGACTTAGAGAGTAGGCCGGACATCAATGTCACTTGGTATTAGAGATATAGAGGAGGACCTTTAGTTGCATTTTATGTTGTTGACTTTGACTTTTATAATTGCATTTTAGTTTGTCTCTATTTGTATAAATAGGGGAAATTTATTATTTCCAAAGATAGAAAAATGAAGTAGGTTATTCAGTCACACGCTCTCAGTGTTTCCTTTCTTCCCTCTCTAAAAATTATTATAGTATCAAAGCTCTAGGTTTCTAGAGTCTTCTGAGAATGGTAAGTGGTTAGACTTTCGCCAGCGGCAGTGGTGCTGTGCCTCCACCAAACCTCGATCCCTCTCTAAATTCTGCTTCACCGTACTACATCCATCCAGGGGAGAATCCATCCTTGGCTCTAGTTACTCTAGCTCTAATAGGTACGAATTTCCATTCTTGGTCGTGTCTCATGCGAAGAGTTCTAATCTTCAAGAACAAGTTCAAATTTGTCAATAGAACTATTGGAATGCCAAATCGATTTGATCCTATGTTTGATTTGTGGGAGAGATGTAACAATTTAGTTCATTCTTGGATTATACACTCAATTTTGGATTCAATTGCACAAAGCGTGCTATATGTAGATCTTACATCAGAAGTATGGAATGAACTATGTAAGAGGTTCTCTCAAGGCGATTTAATTAATGTTTCTAAACTTCAACAAGAAATCCATGGCATGAGGCAAGGTTCGTCCAATGTGACTAAGCTCTTTACTGATTTGAAGTCTCTATAGGAAGAACTCGAGAATTATAGACCTGTTCCTCACTGTACCTGTGCTATGCCTTGTTCTTGCCTTGCCATACGAAATACAAGATTACATAAGGGACAAGATAAGATCATACGATTTCTTACAAGCTTGAATGATGAATTTACAGCAATCAGGTCTCATATTTTGATCATGGAACCCTTACCTCCTCTAAATCGAGTATTCTCGATGATTTTACAACATGAGAGGCAGAATGGACTTAGTTCCTTGCCTAGTGATGATGCTAAATTTAGTATCAATTCATCTAAAATAAGAAGATTTGGTGTTGGTAAAAGAAGAAGTAAATTGAAAGTTTGTACATATTATGGTAGAGAGGGCCACGCGGTTGATGTATGCTATAAGAAATATAGCTATCCTTTAAGAAATTCTTGTGGTTTTCAGTCAAATAGTTCTGGTTCCATTAGAAGGAGAGGCAATAGCTCCATTAACTACTCAAACATGGATGAAGATAATGAAGCAAGTTTTGAAGATGAACCACAAGATGAAGCAAACATGCTCACTGATGAACAATATAAATCTCTTATGAATCTGTTGAAACAATCACACACTAGGGGAAACCATGTGTCAAACCAAATCTCAGTGATGAGGAAACAAGTTGATGCTGAGAATCATGCAACAATGGTAGCAGTTGGTAAATTTAATTCAGATTGGATCCTGGATTCTGGTGCATCTGATCACATATGCAACTCCTTGAGCTTTTTCAGATCACATACTAAAGTTGATGACATGATTGTGCATCTACCTTATGGAACAACTATCATAGCATACATCATAGGCACTGTGCACCTTGCACCTCACATTACACTACATAACATCATTTGTATTCCATCTTTGCCTTTAATCTTATCTTTGTACCTAGACTTTGCTCAGATCTTAATTGCCAATTTCTTTTTAAACATGACCTTTGCACTATACAGGAGAAGGAGAGGAAGAAGATCCTTGGTTTGGCTAATTTGCAAAGAGGTTTATTTTATTTTACTGGTAGTGAGCTACCTGATTTTTCTTATAATTCATCATGTGATAGCATAGATACTTTACCATTGCAGCCTTGTATTCCTTCATCTAGTGTGTGGTATTTTTGACTTGTTCATTGTTCCAATAGCACATTGACTTTAATAAAATCATAATATGATTTCATTTCTCATCCTGCCTGTGAATTATGTGAGGTGTGCCATTTAGCAAAACAAAAGAAACTCAAATTCTCCTTAAGTTATTTGAAGGCTACACAATCTTTTGATTTGGTTCACATGGATATTTGGGGGCCCTATTCTATAGCTTCTGTGCATGGTCATAAATACTTTCTTACCATTGTGGATGATTTCTCAAGATTCACTTAGGGGGTTTTGTTGAAGAAAAAAGATAAAGTAAGAAAACAAATAGAAAGCTTTATGCACATGACTAAAACTCAACATAACAAGGTTGTCAAAGTGATTAGAAGTTACAATGGCTTGGAGTTTAATATGTCAGAATTTTATGCCAAACATAGTATACTGATAAGTCTTGAAAAGACTTAATAATTTCACCTTTAATTTAACTTAATCCATTAAATATTGTTTAGTTTGGCACTATTATTTAATAAATTGTTAATAATTCTTATTTTATTTAATTATTTCAAAAGTGTTTAATTTATGCAAGAAAATGATTAAAAATAATAATTAGTTAAGGAAATTTGTTTATTTATAAATTCACCAACCCAGCATACATACGCTGGACAGCCAGCGTACATACGCTAGGCATTTATTTGTTTGCATGTGCAGGTGCAGTTCATGCTCAAGCTTAAAAGCTTCACGCTTAAGCTTAAAATCCATGCTATCTACGTAAAAAGAGAGAAAAAAAAACACGATCATGCTCAAGCGAGCATCACTCACGCTCAAGTGTGACTTCACCATAACACCCACGCCCAAGCGTCCCACATTCACGCTCAAGCATGAAGACACAATGCAGTAATAATCTATATCGCGCTCAAGCGCGAATCCTTCATGCTCAAGCGTGAAGGTGGTTAATTAACCTGCTATTTTCCCTCCAATTGAAGTGCTGCACCGTTGCTATTTCTATTTTTCTGTTGTACTGTAGTAGCTTAAGTATTGCATTGTAATTAATTATTTATTTGTAATTATGTATTTAGATTAGTTAGTTTAATTATTAATTAAGTTTCCTTTGTAATTAATTAAGTTAGTTAGTTAATTGTCTATATATATACTTGTACATACTCTGTAAGGGGGTGGACGAGTATAGAGGAAACAGTGTGAAAAATAATAATACGATTCATTTTACCATTTCTAATCTCTCTCTAAATTCTCTCGTCCATGTCTTTCCACATTCCTTCGACAAAATCCATTTCCATGGGTTTCTAAATCCCTAGGGTTGGGATTGCAAAAGCTTCTGATGGAATCTTAAAGCTGCATTGAGGAAATTATCTTCTGAAGCAAGAGGAGAACAAGCTGAGAAGTGGATCTACTCTGCTGAATTGACAAATTCAGATCCAAATGAAGAATCTCACCAGTGAGGAATCATGGTTGAGGCTTAGGTAACTTCTTGCTTCCTAACTAATTCAGGCCTAGTAATTAGGGGAATAGTTAGGGTTCAACCCCCAATTTTGCATTAGATTTCTCTGTTATTGAGCACCTAAGGGATTAGGGTTTAATGCTTAGGAATTAATGTTAGTTGCCTAGGGGATTAGGGATTAACCATCTGTGAATTTTCCTCTTGCATCTAAAGCTTGATTGAGCCTCAATTGCATGTTTCTTGATGAAGTTATAAGCTGAAGTAATCCTAACCTATCTTCCATTAATCACATTTCACATTTTGTACTGCTTCTAAAAATACAAAAACATAGCAGACTGAATTACATCTGCTTGCGTTGGTTCAGCTTGTACTAGTCCTAGATTGCGGTAATTACCACAATCCCTGTGGGAACGATCAAATATGTTACAAATTTAACGATTGGTGCGCTTGTCAAAAGAAAATAAATCCTCTGAGAGTCATACAATATTTCAATAATAATTCTGGATTTTCACATCGAGTTAATGGCTCCGGATTGTATGTATCAAGTCAATGGCGCCGTTGCCGGGGATTATTGAGTAATATCAACAATCCTTGGACCGGTACTAGACTGAACCTTTTTTTTTAAGTTTCTGTACATGTTGTTAGTTGTTAGTAAATTTCATCGTAAGAGTAGGATTTGTTAAGTCTTGCTTGAATTATTGTTCATAGTTACTGATCTGTCCTGAACCGGGGTCTAGAGATCCGGACTCAAGTCAATCACAAATAGTATGCAAATACTGTGCATAAGACCGGATGTATGAGTATCCGGTGTAAATATCCGTTGTCCTTGAGTTAGGAGAGCGGATTGGGCGTCCTGGAGATCCTTCACACCGACCTAGCGCATTGAAGTGGGTGAATGGTGGTGTCACCTGCAAAGATTCTCCGACGCTCAAGTCAGTGATGATATTCCAAGTAAGGAATGTATTTCAGAGAGTAATCGTTCATAGATTCAGTTGAAGATCCCTCATTTCGTTAATGAAATGAGTTCATATACCTGATTGGCTCGTTTTACGAGGACTCGTTAGTGGGGAACCACTAACTCCCATTAGCATTATTTTATTACGCACTTACCAGCATGATTGGGTCAAGTGGCTATTTTATATTGAGCATGGAGAATATAGACTAGGATTAGGGAACAAGTTGACCATCCCCGTGAACAGAATTTGGCTCGTAGTGCAGGGAATTATTGATCGATCCCTGTAGCAATGATCCTTGTCTTTTGCACAGTGACGTGTGTGTTGTCCGGTGTCATGGTGTTATCCTGAACAACCGGTATAGGGAGAACGCCTGATACGGAATTACAGTCCGGATGTATACCGATGACACCGGTTACACGTTGACATCTTGACAAAGACGTTGAAATATGTCTTGCAGATCGGATACCGGTTTTGAGACCGGATCATATGTCCCCTAGCTTGTGTGAGGGACTGAGTGGTTGTTCACATAAGCTACTCAACCTGTGAGAGGTCTGAATATCGGTAAGCTTACGCGTATAACAGTTCCTTAGCATTTATTATTATTTTGCAAAGAACCGTTCTCAGATTAAAAGATCCGGTGTGTTGATGTTGTCACAACGGATTAAGACAAAGATTCATTGTACGAGAATTTCAAGAGTTTACTGGAATTAAAGGCTCTTGAAGTTTGCGTAACGGCTGTAAAGCGCGAATTGCGTTGCATGATTAGACATTAAATGCTTTTAATCACGTGGGCAAGCAATTATTGCGTCTGAGATAGAAATCTCAATAACCGTCGTTTAGGGCTTAATGGGCCTAAAGTTTTTGAAACTTTTGGGCCTAGTGAATAGGCCCTTCGTCGAATTGCCATTGTTTTGGCACCCATGAATTTGGAACGGTTGTGTCGTTTCACTTGTGAACCAATGCGTTTAGTTGAGAACGACACAACTTCAAGAGTGTGTAACCGAACCTTTTCGTTTCTTATAAAAGAAACACTTAGTGGATTCTGGGTTCCACTCGTTTCTGATTTCTTAACAACATTCTGCAAAAATTTCGCAAGGAAGTTCGTCGCTTGCTCTACGAGACTTTTTTCATTCTTCATCTTCATTATCATTACCTGAGGTAATTATTTCTTCTTCCCCTGTAAATCTCGTCTTATTTTGGGTCTGTTATTTCCGCTTGAAGAGAATGTGCTTTATTTAGGGGGAGATTAGTTTCTCGCAACCCTAACAGTCATGGGGAAGAATCCTTGTGATTCTTCCTAGGACTGAGTCATGTCGCTCAGAAAGGGGATCTTACTCACTGTGGAAAGTGACTTTTCCCTTCTCAGAGTCGTCCTCTGATTGTAGTCGCTTTTTTAAAAAATAAAGTGAGTAATGATTATTAACTTTCTGACGACATAATTTCTTATCGTAGATTAAAGAGTTTGGTCTAGACGATTCAAATGGCTACTGGAGAAGGAACTTCTGGAGATAATGCCATTTTGAAGACAACAGAAGGTCTTTACAGCGTCCCTGTTTCAAGGTTGAACTGGGAAGAACTTCAGGCTAAATGGCCTTTTTGCTGGGTGTCTAGTGAATTTAAGGACTTGGCTTCTCGTCACGCAGATGAGGAAGGACCCCAGATTCAACCAAGGTTCACACTCCATGCGGAAGAAGAAACGAAAAGGTGGTTTAGGGTATACGCACCACTCCCTACAGAACGGATATGCCACATCGTACCAAATGACCGTTCTGTGTATATGTATGATTTTATCTTTCATTACTTGGGAGTCCGTTTCCCTCTAACTGAGCTTCAGATGGGAGTGCTGAGGTTTTTAAACTGTGTACCCTCTCAACTTCATCCCAATGGTTGGGGCCTCATCCGTGCTCTGGAAGTTTTGGGTGAACATTTCAACTTCACGCCCACAGTAGCGATGCTGTTTTATTACACTCAAGTAGTTCGGAGGGCTAACAAGTAGGGCGGTGTTGGCCTAGTGACACTCCGGACTCTTTGTTCTTTTGTAAACTTTGAGTCTTATACTGATTCAGCCAAGGTTGATGGAAAATCGTTTAAATCCTACTTCACCCGGATATCTATTAAGAAGAGTAAACCGATCTTTTAGAAGGATGAAGAGGGTGTTAACAAATTTCCTCTGAGTTGGACCCATAAGTATTTTCTCTTGAGCTCCCACGCGTATTACGCTGATCAATCCGAGCTATCTCCCGAGTTGTCAAAAGTGCTATTCGCACTTGAAGCACACACTACACGTCGTAACGTATTTTCGTGTAGGCGTCTTTTAAGTAGTTCAAGCGGAGTCCGGGATGAATATCTACGTAATACTCATTTTATTTCACTTTTTCTCCTTTGTCAAATATATCGAATATTTCGTAGTTACTAATCTCTTGTGTTTGTTCATGTAGGTGAAATAGAACAAGAAACTCCGGAAATGAATAAATTGAAGGGATTTAAGGCGGCGGGTAAATCCATTTCCCGCGAAAATGAAATTAAGCCTAAGCCCTCCACAAAGGATCGTCCTGAGTTGATTATCCTGACTTCGGATGCTGAAGGGGACATTCCGCTGATTGGGGGCGGTTCATCCGATGTCGGCGCAACTACGGGTCAGCCCCCAGTAACTGAGAGGAGGAGAAAAATAAAAAATGATTCATTCGGGGGTCCATCCAAGAAGCGTAGAACTCCAGAAGATAAACCTGTAGAAACCTCGGAAACAGCTGGTGTTTCCTCCTGACTTCATAAGGGAATCATTACTGGGGTTTCTGGGCCAAATCCGATCTCCTACCCAACCACCTTGTTTCTTACCCCCTTCCTTTCATATCGGGGATCAACTCCAGCAACTCTTCCATAGCCGATGTACGAACTCCTGCCCACGCTTAGTACTAAAGAAATTAAGGAAGCGTGTGAGGCCGGAAGGTGGCAGTTAGCAGAACTGGCTGGAATGCTTTATTCATTCAGCGAGTTGGCTGACAATGTCGATAAGGTTGATGAGCTGAGTGATAAATTAGAACAGCTCAACCTCTTATCAGGGAAAGACAAAGCCACAATCAAATTAATGGAAGACCGTCTTGCCAAGTCTAAGGAGTTTGGAGACATTATGAATAGAGAGAACCTTAAGCTTAAAGGTGACTTTAAAGACTTGGAAGGCAAGCTGGCAGAGAAGGAGGAAGTTCTCAACAAAGTAAAGGAAGAACTCCGTAGCAGCCAGGCTAAGCAGGTTGACCTCGAGGATAAAAGCAAAGCTGCTGCTGAGGAGTGGTCCCAAAGGGAGAAGAAGCTCCTTCTTGAGATCGAAGGACTGAAGGCTAGGAGAGCGGAGTCTGAAGGATCGAGTGGGGAGCTATTGAAGTTGTGGGAAGAATTGGCTATAGCGAAAGCTGAGAAGCAAGAAGCTGTTGATATATGCAACCAGGCTGTTGAAGAATCCTTCGGCCTAGCTATACGTCAAGTTTTCTACCGCAACCCCACTGCGAAACTTAGCCTCTATGGAATGGATCCGTTCTATGAATTCCATGGAGGAAAGTTAGTCGCAGTGGTTGATGGTCGTCATGAAGATCCTCCGACGTCCTTATACGGTTTGCCTCCTCTTCCTGAGGGTCAAGGTATGGGACCGGATTTCGTCTTTCCTACGTCCGAGGTTCCTTCATCTGCGGAAGGAATTGAGGCTCCCGGAGGGGAGATTCCTGAGGAGACCCCAAAGGAAGGGGTACAAGAGTCTGGAGTTGAGGAAGCACAGAAAGCTGAAGAGCAAATTCCTCCTCCGTAGTCTTGTTTTTATTTATATGTCAAGTTGTGTACCGGGATCAACTCCAGTTTTGAACGATTGTGTAATTTTGTCCTTTATGAATAAAATTCATTTAAGAAATTCGTCTTCAACATTTCATGCATATTTAAGTCGTTGTTAATCTGTTCTGTATGATTAACCTTGAGGTCGAATTGAAATCATTGCCTCGAAAGATTAAACAACAAATAAATTTAGAACGGATAAATATATACATGTCCCCAAGTGCGTGTTAAGAAGAAGGTGCCTGTCTTTAGGGCATGATCCTTAATTCTTTTAGGGAAAAGAAGGGTCGATCCGTTGTTTAGTAATTCATGCTATTCTTAATTCATGTTACTCTTACTGGAGAAAACAATGTCGTCCATTGTAAGAATATTGTTCCAAGTTTGGGGAACTGCAAAGATGTAAGAAAGTGGTGTTTGAGCCTTCCATCATAAGGATGATGATGGGAGTTTGTCTATGCCAGGAGTTACGTCATTGTACCACAGAATAGGTGATAAAGAGTATCCGTCCTGGGAGAATACCACTTGAGAGCGAAAGTGCAAATTAACTTTCAAAATCTTCCATCATAAAAATGTTGATGGGGATTATTTGTATCAGGAGTTACATCATCGAATCACTTTATAGGTGATTGAGATTGTCCGTCTTGGGGATGTGTACGGCACCAGGAGTTACATCGTCAGATCACATAATAGGTGATTGAGATCATCCGTCCTTGGGATGTGTAAGGCGCCAGGAGTTACATCGTCAGATCACAGAATAGGTGATTGAGATCATCCGTCCTGGACAGGTACACAACGTTAGGAGTTACATCATCAGATCACATAATGAGTGATTGAGATTATCCATTCTGGAAGAGTACACAACGCCAAGAGTTACATCGTCAGATCACAGATTAAGTGATTGAGATAATCCGTCCTGGAGTGATGATTGGAATTGTTCGTACCAGGAGTTATATCATCGAATCACAGAATAGGTGATTGAGATCATCCGTCCTTGAGACATTTTTCCAATCGTAGGAGTATGGATTAAGGTGGATGCTTCTCAATCGTATGGATTGAGTGCTCAATTTTCGTATCCAAAATCAGATATCAGTAGTACTCTACTAGCCCCTAGCTGATGTGAGGAATTAGTAGATTTGCTCATATGAGCTATATCGATCGTAGTACGTCTGGATTTCGGAATTGTACTGGTGTGTAAATATCCGCTCTGGGAACAAGGTTCCATTGTGATGAAATGCTTGAGGGCGGATTAGAGCAATGAGAATCTCAGAAGTTTATCGAATTTTGCAACCCTTGGTATTCGGGTAATGGTGGCCACGTTTCTCATGATTGGACATTTAATGCCTTTACTCACGTGGGCGAGCCATTATTGCGTTAAATGCGCATGTGTTAATAACCGTCACACAGGAACTTGGTGGGACTAGGATTTGGATTTAATAGGCCCATTTAGAAGGTTTTGTGACGAAATGATGGCATTTTCGCGCCTTTGGGTTAAAAATGACGATTTCGATTCATTAAAACGGAGAGTCATTTGAAAGTAAATGACAGGTTGCTTGAATCGGTATTTGAGAGTTTTCATGCCCTGAAAAAGACATATTTGGCAATTCCAGTAATCACTTCTTCTTGCTCCCTTGACGAACCTCTACATAAGTTTCGAGAAGATTTTCGTGTTTGCCTCTGTGGATTTTAATTCACTATCCTCCTTCATTCTTAGGTAACCATTCTCCTTCCATTTTCTGTGTCTTCTTTCAGTATCTGTAAATGTCTAGGAAAGGTTTTAGCTTCGGTGGTGTTAGCCCTAGGGGAAGAGGAGGAAGGGCCTTAACTCGAAACCCTACAGTTCATGGTAGGAGGATCCCAGTGATCTTCCAATCGAAGCCACAATATCCAGAGAGGGAGGTGTCGCCGTATCAAAGGCGAAGGGTGATAATACCCTCTTCGGAATCCTCCTCTAGTGGGAGTGCTGAGAGTGCTGATTTGTATCTCTCTGACGATGTGGATTTTTACCGCAGCGTGAAGGCTTTTACAATGGCAGTGAAGAAGAGAACTGGGGGAGGAACATCTGGTGGGGAAGCATCCTCTCAGCAGTATATAATGAAGACAGCTTCCGGGCTGTGCAATGTAGTCGTACACCGGATCGATTAGGTGAAATTCCAACAGAAGCGCCCATTCAGCTGGGTGGCTGAGGAATTCCATGAAACGCCATCCGTCCACGCTCAGGAGGACGGGGCGGAGTTGGAACCGCGTTTTACGGTTTTCAAGAAGGATAAGTACAAACAGTGCTTTATGGTGTTAGCTCCGCTTCCATCAGATCGGATATGTCATTCACCGGACGAAAGGTCCATATATATGTATGACTTTTTGTTTCTGAATCTAGGCGTGCATTTCCCCCTCACAAAGTTTCAGATGGGGGTTCTGAGATTCTTGGACTGTGCCCCTTCGCAGCTTCACCCCAACGGATGGGGGTTGGTCCGCTCTCTTGAAGTGCTTGGGGAGCACTTCAACTTTAAACCAACGGTGGCTATGCTCTTCTACTTTTCCCAAGTGGTTCGCCGTGTGAATAAGGAGAAGGGGGGAGTGAGCTTGATATCCCTCCGGACTCTTTCCAAGATCATTAACTTTGAGGCGTACACTGACTCCGCCAAAGTTGATGATCATTCATTCAAATCTTACTTTACGAAGATCAGTGTCCATCCTGACGAACCAGTTTTTTGGTTAACTGAAGATGGGATTCCGAAATTCCCAGTAGCCTGGATGCATGAGCATTTCTTATTAACCTCCCAGGCGTACTACACTGAGGAAGATGAATTGAGCCCATCTTCGGTTTCTGTTCTTTCCGCTCTTCAATCCTACACCGCCTCGCACCAATTTTTCTCCTGTAGGCGTTTACTAGGATCAGAGTCTACCCGCGAGGAATATTTACGTAATTTTCCTGTCATTTTTCATGCTTTATTATATCATGCCTTGAAATCCTTGATCTCTAATTGTGTTATTTGGTTTTGCAGTTAAAATCGAGACCAAGTCATCAGAGATGAATAAGCTGAAGGGACTCAAAGCAGGAGAGAATTCCGTTGCGGCTGAGAACGACATTCAGGCAAAACAGAATTCAAAGAAGGCTACTGCTGAGACTATAATTTTGACCTCGTCTACTGGTGACGATATCCCCTTGCTTGAGGGCGGGTCCGAGAAGCCGGCCTCTGAGGCTGCGGTTGTGAAGGTCGGAGAGAGAAAGAAAAGGACAAAGCGTGATTCCTCCAAGACCTCAGACCCTCAACCTTCTCCCAAGAAACCAAAAAATTCAAAAGGGGCTGCTGATCTGGAACCTTCTAAGGGAAAAAAGGTGGAAGGGCATACTCCGGATGCCCCAGACAGCGTGATTACTTTTGGTGCAAAACCAATAACAACTTACTTTGCACCTAAAGCTCGCTGCCCTCCTAAAGGTAATTTCGGTCTTGCACAATACCTTGTATATGAGGGTTCTGTTCCTGAGAGCGTTCCTGAATCTCCGTATAAGCTGAAGCCTTCATTGGAGAGCGGAGAAGTAACCAAAGCTTGCGATGCCGGACAGAAGCATTTGGCAGAGTTATCCGGTCTTCTGAAGTCGGTTCGTAAGCTTTCAGAAGACAATGAAAGGCTCAGTTCATTGGTTGGCAAGGTTAACGATCTTAGCATTGCTGCTGCTAGAGATAAGGCAAACATCCTCCGTTTAGAAAGTAAATTAGAGGCTTCCAAAGAGGAAGGATATAAGAAGGATGAGGAAATTGCCAGACTAAAGTATCTTGCCAAGGAGCTGGAGGTCCAAGTACTTGACCAGAAGAAAATCAATTCCGACCTCCATACCAGTCTTTGTACGGAGAAGGAACGCTCTTCAAAGCTGGGAAGGAGCAGAAGATTGGTCGTGTAAGGAGAAGGAGCTGCTCTTAAAGTTGGCGGATTCGACTGACGAGGTCAAAACCCTGAAAGCAGAATTGGCTGAAGCTGTAGATATGTGCGATCAAGCAGTCAAGGAATCTTTCGGGTTGGCAGTTCGTCAAGTTCAATACCGGAATCCCAAGGTGACACTTAATTTGAATGGGATTGATCCGTTCTATGAGTTTCACTAAGGGAAACTGGTGGCCATTGTTGAAGACCGTCATGAGAGTCCGCCTGACATGCCATACAAGTTTTCTCCTTTACCTGAAGGCCAATCAATGGGACCTTCTTTCCTGAAGCTTAGAAGTACAGGAACAAGCTCTAGCGTTAACGAAGGCAAGACCGGAGATAAAGGCAAAGGGAAGGAAGGAGATACAAGTCAGAAGAACTAATGCCTTCCTTGTCTTTTCTTTTTTATTGATTCAAATTCGCTGTGTTCCGAGATTAGATCCGGTTTACCAAACGAATTTCTTCATGTAATTTCCATTTGATCAATAAAAGAGCCATTTGCCTTTATATAATTGTTTAGTGGAAAACAGCTTTAATAGAGGGATTGCATATGTATTGACTCATTCCGGATTCAAGTAATGAAGATCGGATATGAACGTAGAACCTTCATTCCGGATTTTTACATGCAAGATGAAGAACGGATAGCGACGTATAACTATCATTTTCATGCATAGGCACTTTGATAGCCAAAGACTTGGTTTGACAAAAAAGATAGAGTTCCTTTTGTCAAGTATGAATAATTTGGTATAAAAGCCTGGTAAAAGATGTTTTGCTTCTTGAAAGTCAGGCCTTTTGGCCGTAAATATCATTATAGGGATCGCCGTTGTGAGTGATCATGTTATTGTCATGAGAACGGCTTGTAATGTTAATCCTGAGGGGAAATAATTGTGAGAACGTTTCACTAAGAGTTCATTCCTCATGATATTCGTTAGACTATTGATACTGTCCCCAAGTATTATTGGGTGATCAGTACTTTGAACTAACTCTGAGTGATGCTTTCACGTGAGAGTTTTTAAGAGTGAGGACTTTGAGTAGAAATTCCTCTATTTGATGATTGCGAATATAAATATTTCTGACTGAAAGGTTTCGGGTGAATATGCCTCAGATTGTGGTGTACCCGAATGAATTATTTTTGGGTCGGAGTTTATGAGTCAGGCTTCAATTGAAGAATTGATGACTCAGAATTTAAAGCTATAAAACTTCCAAATAAGGAACTTCAAAAGAAAGTATTAATTTGGAGTTCAGTATAACTTACTTGTTGTGTTTGGAGTTCGGTTTGATCCTACAATCCATGTCATGTTTGGCGTTCGGTTTAATCCTACTAACCGTTCTTCAATCGGTCTTTGGTTTTACCCATTGACGATTTTTCACCGACGTTCGGTCAATCCTACTAGTCGTACTCAGAGTTCGGTTTAATCCTACAATTCGAGCCTTCAACACAGGGTTCAGATCAGGCTAATCCTGAACCTACTGCGCCCGTTACTTGGGGTTCAGCGTGGTCTTGAAGAAGAACCAGCTTACTGCGCCCAAGCCTTCAATACGGTGTTGGGTTTTACCCTTTTACCGTTCTTGGAATGGGGTTCGGTTCAATCCTACAACCCATTTCCTGAGGTTCGGTTTAATCCTACAGCCCAGGTCTTCACCGGTGTTCAGCCAAACTTACTAACCGTACCCAGAGTTCGGTTTAATCCTACAATCTGGGCCTTCAGTTTCTTAGACATACTCGAGGAGTTACATCGTCAATTACAGAATGGGTAATTGAGATCATCCGTCCTGAGTACGCTCTTGTACGCTGCACATATTCGAGGAGTTACATCGTCAACTACAGAATAGGTAGTTGAGATCATCCGTCTTGAATATGCTTCTGTACGCCGGATAAACTGAAAATCACAGCATAAGAAAAACTCGAAAAGAGTTAAATTGTTGTATGAGATTCTTATTAAATCAAAAATAAGAATTACAATGAAAGCATAGCTGGTAAAATAATTTCTCCAGTATTCAGTTTAAAATGAGGATAGGAGAGTATGTATCGTTCCAGCAGCTAGCTATAATAGATGCGCAAGTTTTGGGTGTTCCACTTATTTCGGATTGGAGTGCCATCAAGGTTCTCAAGGCGGTAAGAGCCTTTGCCAGCAACCTCGGATACCCTGTATGGGTCTTCCCAGTTTGGGGCTAGTTTGCCTTGATGAGTGAATTTATTCCCTACACTTGCTTTTCTCAAAACCAAATCTCCGACGTTGAAAGTCCTTGGTTGAACTCGTTTGTTGTATCGGAGAGCAACTTTGGCTTTAATAGCCTGATCTCTGATGAATGCATCTTCTCTGAGTTCTTGTATGACATCCATTTTTGATGCCAAGTTAGCGTTATTGTTTTCTTCAGAGAAGTATTTGACCCTAGTGGAAGCAATTTGCAATTCCACGGGTATCATTGCCTCTACCCCATATGTCAGGCGATATGGGGATTCATTGGTGGAAGAATGGGGCGTTGTTCGATATGCCCATAAGACGTGACACAACTGGTCTGTCCATCCGCCCTTGGCTTCACCGAGGCGTTTCTTCAGTCCTTTCAGCACCTCTCTGTTGGCCACTTCAGCTTGGCCGTTGGTTTGGGGATGTTCGACGGATGAGAATATTTGGGTTATTCCTAACCCTTCGAGTAAATCTGTGAATTTTCTATCCGTGAATTGGGTGCCATTATCTGTGACAACTCGTGCTGGGACCCCGAATCATGTTATAATGTTTTCATACAGGAAACGACGAGTTCGGGCTGAAGTAATATGTACCACCGGCTCTGCTTCTATATACTTAGTGAAATAATCGACCCCTACAATGAGATATTTGATGCCCCCAGGAGCAGTTGGAAAGGGGCCCAGAATATCCAATCCCCATTGGTAGAAGGGCCATGGATCAGCAGATGTGAAGAGTTCTTCCGCCGGTGTGTGGTGAAGATTAGAGAATTTTTGGCAAGCGTCGCATTTTTTGACGAAGTCAATGGAGTCTTGCTTCATCGTGGGCCACCAGTATCCAGCCCTGAGAATTTTTCGCATTAAGCTTCTTCCTCCGGCGTGGTGTCCACATTGTCCTTCATGCACTTCCTCCATTACGTCTTGCACTTTATTCTCTTTGAGATAAATCAAATAGGGCACAGAGAGCGCCCTCCTGTAAAGATTGCCATCGATCATGGTGAAGTATGGTAATTCCCTCCTTATCCTTATCTTTTCCTTCTCATCCGTGGGTAGCTGTCCATCAGCCAAATAACGGATGTAGGGGGCCATCCATGTGTCTCCATAAATGGAGTTTGTTATTATGGCATTTAGAGAAGGGAAAAGAGGAATGTTGGGCGATGTTAGTGTGCTTTGAACCAGCGTAGTGGTGCTACCTGGTCGTTTGGTGCTTGCTAATCTGGAGAGTATATCCGCTCTAGTATTCTCTTCACGTGGAACATGCTTGAATTCCATTTTCGAGAATTTCTCTCTCAACTCCTTGACACAGTTCAAGTATAATTGGAGTTGAGGTTCACGAGCCTGATAATCTCCTAAGATTTGTGAAATCACCAGTTGTGAATCGCTGCAGAGCGTCGCCTCAGAAGCTCCGATGTCAATTGCAGCTCTCAGTCCAGCCAAACAAGCTTCGTACTCAGCTTGGTTGTTGGATGTTTTGAAATTAAAGCGAAGGGAGATTTCCAGGTGTACCCCGTCGTCACTTTCTAGAACTACACCTGCTCCAGAGCCTCTTTGGTTCGATGAACCATCAACGTAAATGGTCCAATGGACACGAGGGGAATCTGGATCAGTCCCTGTCATTTCCACAATAAAATCAGCCAGGACTTGAGCTTTAATAGCGCTTCAGGGTTCATAGGATATATCAAACTCAGAGAGTTCAATAGACCATTTGATCATCCTCCCAGCGAGATCGGGCTTGATTAAAACGGAGCGGAGTGGTAAATCCGTTCTCACTATGATTGGATGGGCGTGAAAGTACGGACGTAGTCGTCGAGAGGCCCAAACAACAGCGAGGGCGGCCTTTTCGATTTTTTGATACCGGATCTCAGCACCTTGTAAGGTTTTGCTAGTGAAATAGACCGGTCTTTGTCCATCGGGAGTTTCTTTTATCAAGGCAACGCCAAAAGCTTCATCTGAAATAGCCAAGTATAGGATGAGTGTGTCCTAGGGGTCAGGCTTTGTGAGAATGGGAGGTTTGGACAACACCTCCTTAAGCTCTTGGAATGCTTTCTCTTGTTCCTGTCCCCACTCGAATTTCTTGGACTTTTTCAGTATTTTATACAGAGGGAGTGATCTGTGAGCCATTTTTGGCATGAACTGTGCCAAAGCTGCTACTTTGCCATTCAGGGATTGGACTTCTCTAAGATTCTTTGGACTCTGCATGTCTAGAATCGTTTGGCACTTCCCTGGGTTGGCTTCAATACCACGTTGAGTTAACATGAAACCCAAGAACTTCCCAGCAGGGACAGCGAAAGTGCATTTCATTGGGTTTAGCCTCATGTTAAATTCTCTCAAGCGGGTAAATACTTGGCGTAGGTCTTCAATATGATCGCCTCCAACCGGTGTCTTGGCTATTATATCATCGATGTACACTTCAACAAGCTTGGTATGCATACCCTCAAAAACCTTGTTGATCATGCGTTGGTAAGTGGCCCCAGCGTTTTTCAGGCCAAAGGGCATAATTGTATAGCAAAAGACACCATGATCGTTTATGAAAGCTGTCGTTGTTGATCCTCTTCGCACATCGGAATCTGGTTGTAACCTGAATAAGCATCCATGAAACTCAGGTATTGATAACCAGAGGAATCATCTACCATCCGATCTATATTAGGGAGAGGATAAGGATCCTTTGGGCAGCAACGGTTGAGGTCCACATAGTCAATGCATATTCTCCATTTACCATTGGACTTACGGACCATCACCACATTCGAGAGCCAAGAGGAATAACGGATTTCTTTGATAAATTCGGCCTTCAGCAATTCCTCAGTTTACTGGCAAGCTGCCTTCTGTTTCTCTGGGCCCAATCTCCTTTTCTTTTGGGAAACCGGTCTCGTCTCTGGATAGACGGACAATTTATGACAACAGAAAGCAGGGTCTATGCCAGGCATATCAGCTGCAGTCCATGCAAAGAGGTCTTTAAATTCTTGCAGGAGCGTCAGTAGTCGCTGTTCCATTTCTGTATCTAGCTTGTCATTAATATGGGTGATCTTTTCTGGAGAATCTCCCAAGACGATGTCCCTGGAACTTCCATCCGGTGTGGGCTTTAATGGGTTGGACGGATCAATGTTCAAATCCGCCCTAGGGTCCAGGTCGACAAGGCTTACAGATCCAGTGGCTGCTCCAGCATCATTGAGTTTCCTCTTTTTATTGGAGGCGTCCAACTTTGTCATGTTGAGGCTTAGGTTGTAGCAGTACCTAGCCATCTCTTGATCACCCGGATAGATGAAACAACATTATCCTTGTCAATGAACTTGATAAGGAGATGTGGGATTGATACAACTGCCTCCATTACATTTAGTGTGGGGCGGCCTATGATGCCATTAAATGGTGATTTGACATCAATCACCAGCACTTGGGATTTAACCGTTCTGGCCCCTGGTTCGCCTTCAAATGAAATAAGGGTATCAAGATACCCTTTAGTCGATTGCTTTGCTCCCTTGAAAGCTGTTAGTTCCTGCGTATAAGGCTGTAAGTCTGAGTCTTTAAAACCCATTCTTTCAAAGCAATTATAGAAAATAACATCGCAGGAACTTCCCTGGTCAACAAGGATTCTTCGGACGTCCTTGTTGGCTATCACTGCAGTGATGACCATAGCATCGTCACCACCAGGAATGGTTGGGCCAAAATCCTCATCGGAGAAAGAGATTATTGCAGCCTCAATCCCACCTCTGTAAGGGCGATTGTCTTTGACTTTCCCTTGCACAGACAGAATCATTCTATGATGATTCTTACGAGCTGTAATTGAAGCTCCTCCTCCAGCGAATCCTCCAGCAATCATGTCAATGACTTCACGCTGGCCTTGACACGGTTGCTGAGGCATGCTATCTTTATGTGCTATTTCATCAGTCATCACACCCTTTTGTTTCTCTGAAGCAGAGAATTTTCTGACCGGATTACGGTTATTGTCATCCCCATCGTCTGGATCCCTTTCTCTTTTCTCATTCCGCTCTACTCTGTCAAAGGATTTCTCTTTGAACAGGTATTGCTTTAACTTGCCTTCTCTAATTAGCGTTTCAACTGCGTTCTTTAGAGCTTGGCATTCATCAGTGGAATAACCATTCTGTTCATGAAAATCACAGTACTTACGGGGATTCCCTGGTCTTTTCATGGGGGCTGGCCTCCTAACGCCATAGATGCTAAAAGCTGGCCATCCGACCTCTCTCAAAATCTGAGATGGCTTGGCAGATAGTTGTGCATAATGGATGAAGGAATTAACATGCCTTTCTCGAGGTCGGGAAGAGTGGTTATTAACTTTGGGATTAGTGAATGGCCTCTCCATGCGTTCTGACCTCGCTTTCTCCTTACCCTTCTGGGTTTGGGAAGGTGGTGTTGATGGCTTTTTCTTTGCAGCTATGGCTTCCAAGTGCATCTCTATACTCACGTACTTTGAGGCTTTTTTCCTGAACTCCTCAAAAGTTACGGGAGGGCTTTTCACTAATGAGAGAGCAAAAGCTGATCCTGGCTGCAACGCCTCAATAACGATATGCAGCTTAATAGACTCTGTGAGGTTAGGAACTAGGGCTGCTTCCTTGTAGAACCTCTTCAAGAAATCTTTTAAGCCTTCATTTTCACCTTGCTTAATCTGAGCCAAGGTATGAGATGTCCTGGGCACATCTCTAGAGATGACAAAGTGAGTCTCAAAAGTAGCTGCCATTTCAGCCCAAGAATCTATGGATTCAGAAGGTAAACCTTTAAACCATCCGAGGGCCTCCTCAGATAATGTTTGAGGGAACATTCGACACATCACATCTTCATCAGCCCCCAAGTACATGGCTTCAAATACGTAAGCATCAAGGTGCTTAGTAGGATCAGTTTCACCATTGTATTTTTCGATGGAGAGTGGCTGAGTAGTTTGAAGGTGCTTGGGGATGTGGATGCTCATAAGTCTCCTTGAAAAAGGAACTTTTAGCTTGTAAGACACTGGGGGTGCTGTCGTTGACTCTCTCTTCCTTCGGGAAGCTTCATCTTCAGAATCACGAGTCTGTTCTCTCCCCTCAAACGTAGGGATATTTGAGTATTGGAGAGTGGTGGATTTTTCACCATCAGTTGTGTGGGGAGTATTTCGTGTGTGAGATGATTCCTTATCCTCGCTTTGCCTTCTTTCTTTTTGCAATTCAGCAAGTTCTCTTTGGAGTTGACTAATTAGCTCATCACGAGGATCAGGATTAGACACTGTTACTATCTTTTTTGAGCTGCCCCCATGAGAATCAAAGTTGAGCTTCCTGAAGACGTTGGGGTTGGTCCTGCCTTCAGGATGATTCTCCATGAAATCTTGTACTTCCCCTTCCATTATGGATTACTTGCTCTTTCAAAGGATATAGGAATAACTTTATCGAGTCCCACTGGGCGTGCCAATGATCTATCCTGAACCAGGGTCTAGAGATCCGGACTCAAGTCAATCATAAATAGTATGCAAATACTATGTGAAAGACCGGATGTATGAGTATCCGGTGTAAATATCTATTGTCCTTGAGTTAGGAGAGTGGATTGGGCATCCTGGAGATCCTTCACACCGACCTAGCGCGTTGAAGTGGGCGAATGGTGGTGTCACCTGCAAAGATTCTCCGACGCTCAAGTCAGTGATGATATTCCAAGTAAGGAATGTATTTCAGAGAGTAATTGTTCATAGATTCAGTTGAAGATCCCTCTCTTCGTTAATGAAATGAGTTCATATACCTGATTGGCTCGTTTTACGAGGACTCGTTAGTAGGGAACCACTAACTCCCATTAGCATTATCTTATTGCGCACTTACCAGCATGATTGGGTCAAGTGGCTATTTTATATTGAGCATGGAGAATATAGACTAGGATTAGGGAACAAGTTGACCATCCCCATGAGCAGAATTTGGCTCGTAGTGCAGGGAATTATTGATCCATCCCTGTAGCAATGATCCTTGTCTTTCACACAGTGACGTGTGTGTTGTCCGGTGTCATGGTGTTATCCTGAACAACCGGTATAGGGAGAACGCCTGATACAGAATTACAGTCCGGATGTATACCAATGACACCGGTTACACGTTGACGTCTTGACAAAGACGTTGAAATATGTCTTGCAGATCGGATACCGGTATTGAGACCGGATCAGTTACTACTATTTTGATTTTAGTTGTTAGTACTAACCGTTATAGTAGCTTTGTTTATGGTTAGTTGTTGCATTTATGGTTTTTGTAGTTGCTTTGGAAAGTGAAAAGTTGTAGGTGATGGATCTTGATGACACCTTAGCAGAGTTTCTTCAATATTCACAAATGTTATGCATGAACCATGTAGAGGAGGTACAACCAATTGAGGAGGAGCCATCAGAGTTAGAAAGGATTTAAATTCAATTTATAAAAGTTACTCAAATCGGCCTCCAAAATTTTGATAGTTCAATCATGAACACTCAAAAGCAAGTGGATTTTATTGCAAAACAGTTGGCCAAAGAGCAAAGAAATACAGAGGTCGTACGAAAAGAAGATCAATATAAAGAGCCATGGGATGATGATGTTGGTCTAGCTAAAGAAATTAAGTTTGAGGAAGAAGAAGACCATCTAGAAAACACTGAAATGGATGAACCTGAACTTAAAGTTGATGTAGAAACAAAAGAAAAAAAAGAAAATAAGGAAGTTCAGGGATATTTGATGAAAGAAGAGTCAATTGAAGAATGTGAAGAGGAAAGCTATAGAGATTATACTTTAGAATTGGAAGATGATAATATATCTAGTGAAGCATTCTTTGATGATTTGAATGAAAAATATTGGTCTGAAGAAGAACAAGAGCAAGAGTTATCATTGAATAATTTCTTTGATGATGCAAGTTTTGTAGGAGTACAAATTGAATAAATAATGATAGAAGCCATTGAGGAACCTGAAAATCAATTAGACACTATTGTTGAGCAAGAAGTGATAGAAGAGGTAGAGGTCTCAACTGAGATGGAAACCACATCTTGGCAACACAATAGTGATACTAAAATTTTATTGGAGCCAAGTGTAAATACAGAGAAAGAAGTAGAGGTTCATGCACAAGAAGAGTTAACATGTTTAGATGTTAAGAATATAAAAGAAGAAGATATTCAGCCATGTCATAAGGAGCATTTACTAGTGGTGACTACTGCAGCTATGGAAATCACAAGGAAACATGAATTCTCAAGTCAAGAAGAACATTGCTTGTGGCACAAAAAGAGGGAGACTAACATAAAACAGAAAATGAAAAAGAGTGAAGAAAATAAAAAGAAGAAAAAGCAGAAACTTTGGAAAAAGAAAGATTGGAGGAAAGTTGTGTTGAGCATTAGCCTCAAACATATCAAGGAGAAACAAGGAGTAAAAAGACCAAGAGTGTATGGTCATAAGCAATAGGATCCTAGAGGATGAGCCTATGTTTGTTTTTCTTGTACATAAATAAAGTAGTGAGAGAAGTTTTCAAAAAAAAGAGAAAAATAGAGTAAAAAAAAGAGAAGAAAAAAAAGAAAAAAAAACAAAAGAGAATTTTCAGGATTACATAGTGGATACTCCCAAGAAGTGTTCTTACACTCACCTTCATTCCTTGAATAGTGAACCACCAAAGTATGCACTTCTACACCATCTCTTTCTCTCCACGCAGGTAGTTTCTATTCATGAATCTTAGTTCCTTTATGTGAAAAAAAAATATATTCCAATTTTGTGTTCTGTAGTCATACCATTGTATAACATCCATTTTCTCATTTTATGTTTCATGTTGGTTCTTTGTTACTTTCAATTTCCTTATAAATTCAAAAAAAAAAACAAAGTAAAAGAAAACTAAAATTTTGATCAAGGTGTGAATAAACTGGTAAATTTTTTAATAAGGTTTGAGTGTTCATACACTCAATTCCCTGTGTACATACTTGCAAATCTATTAGTTAGCATTAAAATCAGGTACCCTGGCGCTTAAGCGAGCTTTGATACATTCAAGTGAGATTGTAAGCTAAGTGCCTATTTGCTTGAGCGTGTTATTTCACGCTTGAGCGCGACCTCCTATATGTCTTGGCGCTTGAGCGAACTTGATTGCGCTTGAGCGAAATACTGTAGCACTTGAGCGTGACTTAATTATGCTTGAAGCGTGATTTTTCCTCCTAAAAGTGTGCCTGTTTGCTTGGGCATAACTTTCTCACGCCTAAGCGTGACTTTGTGTGAGCCTCGCGCTTGAGCGAGCTCGGGTCCACGCTTGAGCGTGACCCTTCGAACTGATCCCTGTGCTTGAGCGTCCTTCATTCACGCTTAAAGCGTGATACATAGCAACTGCCGCACTTAAGTGTATGTCTTCACGCTCAAAGCGTGATCGTGAGGGTGATTGTGGAATTTACCTTTGCGCTTGAGCGTGCCTTTGTGTCGCTTGAGCGACTTATCTTACCCCCTGTTCTACCTCGCGCTTAAGCGTATGTCTTCAAGCTCTGAGCGTGATCATGAGCATGACTTGTGTATTACTGCCACACTTAAGCGCCCCAAGCTCACGCTTGAGCGTGATCGGGCTGAGGCAGTTGGAAAACTTTTGTTCCAAATTTTTTGCTTAAGCGTGATGCTGTAAGCTTAAGCGTGAGTGCCACATTGAAGCAATCTGATACCTGTTAGTTCGTCGCTTGAACGTAGTTTCTCACGCTTGAGCGTGACATTCCCTTGCATATAATTCGCTTAAGTGAATAATGGTTCGCTTGAGCGTGATTCATACCTGATGCTACTTATGTGTTTTAATTTTGGGCGTTTATACGCTAAGATTTCAGTGTAGTCACGCGTACCTCAGGTATTGGGTCAATAGTATAAAACCCTCTCAGTGTACAAACCCTAACTCTTTATGCTGGAACCTTGGGTTTTGAAGAGGAAAAGGCACAGTTTCTGATTTCTTTAGAAAGGTACCATCTTTTCATTTCTTACCTTCAATTCCTAGTTAGAATTTTAATATTCTAGTGTTTCAATGTCAGATTTTTTTTCACTCATTATTTCTGTTCATCTAACATTTTCATTTTTGTTATGTTTCTATTTTTTTTTATTTGTATCCATTTAGGCTTTTTAACTACCATCTTTAACACTCACAATGATCAGAAGATCATAAAGATTTTGTAGAAAACCTGAAGAAGTTGTTGAAGTAGAAAATATGAAGAAAACCCTAAAAGAAAAAGGAAAGGAAGTGGATACTATAAGTATCCCTGATTCTCCACCACCAAAAATGAGTAAAAGTTTTAGTGAGAAAAATAAATCTCAGATACTTGAGGGTTTTGATGGGCATAGGTTTAGAGATCTTAAGGCTACCCAATTATATGAGAAAAAATTTAAAAACAGAGGAGCAATAAGGGAAAGTGCTCTGGTCCTTAATGAAGAAAATTGCTCTAATTTTAATGTAAAAGCTGCTATGTTTGAAAGAGGATGACAGTTCTTTAATGAGAATTTAGGTAATGGTTACCAAGAACTCACTAGAGAATTTTATGCCAATCTGAGGACCAATTCTATGGAAGATACAATTCCTTTTTCTTTATTTTTAAGAGGAGTCACCATTCCTCTTTCTGGTCATATTTTGAATAAGCTGTTGAAAGTACCTATCTTGGAAGAGGAAGGATGTAAGTATACTTGGATAGTGGATGTCTTCCATAGAGCTAAAAATAAGGATCTTAGGAACGAAATTTTAGAGGAGTGTTGTGAACAAGGAGCTGCATATATAACAAAGGTTAATGGTGCACCAAAAAGTGTCAGGAAGAATTATTTGAATCATCTTTCCCTTTTATGGTGCCACTATGTCCTTTCATCCCTGCAACCTGTGGCTCATGCTACTAAGATTGCCATTAAGAGGTTGATGTTAATTTACTATTTAATGAGAGGCCTGTATGTTAATCTGTGTGAGTTAATACTGGAGGAGATGATGAAAAACCTTGAAAAGAATCTCCAACTGCCATATTGCTCTGTTATCACTTTGTTGGCCCAAAAGAATCAGGTTAGGTTGAATAATGATGAAATGACAAAGGTAAAGCTTGAGAGGATTATGGACAAGCGTTGGGTGATAGACCATATTGACCAGTTTATGCCTCAAGATTCAAAGTGTTTCAGACAACCTAAACCAACATCTTTTGCACCACCACTTTCAACAAGTACAAGTACTTCTTGTGACATTTCTATGGTAATGTAGGAACTTCAAGTTATGAAGAAGATGTAGCTGGGAACCTATGATCTGGTCCTGAACCATGATCTCATGCTGAGAAAGATTGCCACCACATTAAATGTGGATCAGACTGAAGAAATGGGAGTTCCACCTGATAGAGATTTATGGTTGGCTTCCATTGGATTCACCATTCCCCCTGATGACACACCCTTAGCAGCTAAATTTCCACCCTACCCTGAGTAAGATAATGATGAGTCTATGAATGAAGAAAATAAAGAAGAGGATGACTGATCTTTTACTTTGCTTATGTGTTATTTTGCTATTTTCAAGTTGTAATGACTTTGTTTTAAGTATTTTCTTGAACAATGTATTTTCTTTTCAGTGTAATAAAACTTTATTTCCATGTTAAGTTGTTTTTTGTTATGTCTTTTCTGAATTGTATTCTTAAATTTGTGTACACCATTCCTTACCATTCACGTCTATTCAGGTAAAAAGGGAAGTACTCTATCCTTTTATCTCATTGATTGATAAACTATGTTAACTATGTTTAATTTAGAATCCATCTTAATAATTTAAAGTTTGCTGATTCTCAGGCTTTAATTGGATAAATTAATTGATTCGCATTACTTGATTCATGATCCCTGTCCATAACTATTTCAATCCTATATTATTTGTTTATTCAGCATACTAGTTAGCAATCTGAATTTATGATCTTGCATTAAGTTTGGGGACATAATTGGCTGATTACCTGTAATATTATTAGCTTTTGAGCCTTTATTAATTCTTTTCCGAGTGTGCCTGTATTCTTGCTTAGTGAGACAGAATTTACTTTAGTGCTTGCTAAATGATGATGTGTTTGCCAGTTAGAAATGATGAAGGCCTTCTTTGTTAATTTAGCCAGAGCCAAGTTTAGCCATCCTAATTATTATTAATTATCCTTTGACCCAATAATTATATTTTGAGCTTGAGACCTTTTCATTCGGATTATGTACCTAACTTTACAAGCCTATTTATCTGAGAAAAACCAAGTGAACCATCCCTGGATGTTCCACTGATGAATTGCTGAGTCTTATCTTATTGCTAGGGACTAGCAAGTTCTAAGTTTGGGGATGAAGAGTGTGCCTAACAGCAAAGCAAAGGACACACTCTGACCGTAATTATAGATGAGGGTTTTGAAAAAAAAAGAAGAGAAAAAAAATAAGGAAGAACAGCAAAAGCAAAGAGAAAAGTGAAAAATTAGCAAAGAAGAAGGTGTAAAGCACCATAAGAAAAAAAATGGTATTGAAATTTTTTTTTGAAAAAGATGGAAGAAAAGAAAGAAAGAAAGAGTCCAAAGGACTAAAAGAGAAGGAAGTACAAAGCACCCCTTCATCTGAAAAATAATGAAAGCAAGAGAGCTAGTTAGTAAAGGCATTTAAGTTAAGATTGAGGTAAGGCATCAGTGGGCACATCTTGTAACCCAACATTGACTAGAAAAACAAAAATAGAACCTGTAGCCTAACCCCATTACAAGCTTAAAAAGCACTTACTGATCCAATTGTGCTAGCATATGTCATGATGTTTAGAATTGTTGCAAGCCTATGTTGATCTAACAATTATGCAGGTGATGAGTGCATACAATTAACCTTATACACTGAGAGAAAAGTGAAACACTAATCCAGTGAGGAAGTATCACCAACTTGTTTCTCAAAGGAAGTGTGAGTAATTATATTTTTAGAATTTGCAAAAGAAAGCATGAATGGTATTCAATAATTATGGTATGAATTAAGTTAAGGAAAGGATTGATTGTCTTAAGTAAGTGCAATTGATTTAATTAATCTGAGTATTTGCTTGAGGATAAGCAAGTTTTAAGTTAGGGGATGTGATAAGTCTTGAAAAGACTTAATAATTTCACCTTTAATTTAACTTAATCCATTAAATATTGTTTAGTTTGGCACTATTATTTAATAAATTGTCAATAATTCTTATTTTATTTAATTATTTCAAAAGTGTTTAATTTATGCAAGAAAATAATTAAAAATAATAATTAGTTAAGGAAATTTGTTTATTTATAAATTCACTAACCCAGCATACATACGCTGGACAGCCAACGTACATACGCTAGGCATTTATTTGTTTGCATGTGCAGGTGCAGTTCACGCTCAAGCTTGAAAGTTTCACGCTTAAGCTTGAAATACATGCTATCTACATAAAAAGAGAGAAAAGAAAACACAATCACGCTCAAGCGAGCATCACTCACGCTCAAGCGTAACTTCACCACAACACCCACGCCCAAGCGTCCCACATTCACGCTCAAGCGTGAAGACACAATGCAGTAATAATCTCGATCGCGCTCAAGCATGAATCCTTCATGCTCAAGCGTGAAGGTGGTTAATTAACTTGTTGTTTTCCCTCCAATTAAAGCGTTGCACCATTGTTGTTTCTATTTTTATGTTGTACTGTAGTAACTTAAGTATTACATTGTAATTAATTATTTATTTGTAATTATGTATTTAGATTAGTTAGTTTAATTATTAATTAAGTTTCCTTTGTAATTAATTAAGTTAGTTAGTTAATTGTCTATATATATACTTGTACATACTCTGTAAGGGGGTGGACGAGTATAGAGGAAGCAGTGTGAAAAATAATAATACGATTCATTTTCCCTTTTCTAATCTCTCTCTAATTCCTTTCTCTCTTTAAATTCTCTCGTCCATGTCTTTCCACATTCCTTCGACAGAATCCATTTCCATGGGTTTCTAAATCCCTAGGGTTGGGATTGTTGAAGCTTCCGATGGAATCTTGAAGCTGTATTGAGGAAATTATCTTCTGAAGCAAGAGGAGAACAAGCTGAGAAGTGGATCTACTCTGCTGAATTGAAAAATTCAGATCCAAATTAAGAATCTCACCAGTGAGGAATCATGGTTGAGGCTTAGGTAACTTCTGGCTTCCTAACTAATTCAGGCCTAGTAATTAGGTGAATAGTTAGGGTTCAACCCCCAATTTTACATTAGATTTCTCTGTTATTGAGCACCTAAGGGATTAGGGTTTAATGCTTAGGAATTAGTGTTAGTTACCTAAGGGATTAGGGATTAACCATCTGTGAATTATCCTCTTGCATCTAAAGCTTGGTTGAGCCTTAATTGCATGTTTCTTGATGAAGTTGTAAGCTGAAGTAATCCTAACCTATCTTCTATTAATCACATTTCATTTTGTACTGCTTCTGAAAATACAAAAACATAGAAAATATAAAATAACAAAAACAGAATGAATTGCATCTGCTTGCGTTGGTTCAGCTTGTACTAGTCCAAGATTGCGGTAATTACCACAATCCCCATGGGAATGATCAAATATGTTACAAATTTAACGATTGGTGTGCTTGCCAAAAGAAAATAAATCCTTTGAGAGTCATACAATATGTCGATAATAATTCTGGATTTTCACATCGAGTTAATGGCTCCGGATTGTTGCACCATATACTCCATGAAACTTCCTGCAGAGAAACCCCACAACAAAATACTCGGGTGGAGAGGAAACATTAGCATATTCTTTCTGTGGCGAGGGCACTGATGATACAGTTAGGATTACCAAAATTGTACTGGTCCTACTCTATTCTACATGTTGTGTTTTTTATCAATAAAGTTCCTTCACCCACTCTCCATAATGCTTATCCATTTCAATTGTTGACAGGCACCTTACCTGACCTATAAAGGCTTACAGTTTTTGGCTCATTATGTTATGTCTCCACTCTTGAGAACCACAGAAGCAAGTTTGATGTTAAGGCTGTCCTTTAGTTTTTTTGGGGTTTAAAGTAGCCACCAAAGGGTTTGTAACTCTGGATTTGAAAACCCAAGCTATTCATACCTTAAGAAATGTTATATTCTATGAAAGGTTTCTTCCATATAAGTATACCTTACCACTCTCATCTTGGAGATATGCTCCCATGCCTTTGAGCACACAACCTATAGAACTCGCCTCTCTAAACCTTTCTACACCAGAACCAGCCACCTCTCCAAACCTATCAACACCTGACCCATCCCACTCCAATACACCTGAACCTTCTATACCTCAAAATTCTCCTCCTCTACCTACCCCTGCATCACCTGAACCTTCTCCCATCTCACCCTCTCACATACCTGTTAGACTCAGAAAAGAACCTTTATACTTGGAAGATTATCAATGCAACAACTTCTCTTCTTCTCCTCCTAAATACCTTATTACTAGTTACATTAATTATTCTTAGATTCTATCCTATCCCTCAGCCTATACCACTTCACTTGATTCCCTCTCTAAACCTGCTTCTTATCAGGAAGCTTCTCAACTTCCAGAATGGCAAGTTGCCATGGATAGAGAGTTTCGGGCCCTGCATCACAATAATACCTGGGAAGTTGTTCCTTATCCAACACATATCCATCCCATTAGTAGCAAATATGTCTATAAAATTAAGAGAAATATTGATGGTAGTATTGAGAGGTATAAAGCCTTGCTTGTAGAAAAGGGATATACTCAGGTTGAAGGCTTAGACTTCTTGGAAACCTTCTCCCTAGTGGTGAAAATGACCACCATTCGCACCATTCTTGCTTTGGCTTCCATTAAAGGCTAGATTGTTTATCAGTTTGATGTGAACAATGCCTTTTTGCATGGAGACCTCAAGGAAGCTATCTACATGACCATTCCTGATGGCATGTCTCATCCAGACAAGTCTAATCATGTGTATAAATTACTCAAGTCCCTTTATGGCTTGAAGCAGGCTAGTCAAAGCTGGCAGGAGAAGTTGACTTACTTTCTATTGCATGAAGGATTTATTCAAGCCCAATCAGACCATTCTCTCTTCCTCAAGCACACATCTAGCCATTTTTTAGCCTTATTGGTTTATGTTGATGATATAATTCTGGTTTGTGATTCCCTTTCAAGTTTTAATTCTATCAAACACTAACTTCACAGTACTTTTGGCATCAAATATCTTGGTGTTCTGAGCTATTTTCTTGGGCTGGAAGTTTCTCACACTGACTCTGGTATTGTTCTTACTCAAAGAAAGTATTGCATTGATCTTCTCAATTCTTCTAGTTTGCTTGGTTGCAAACCCGCAGGGTGCCTATGGACTACCATTCTCCAACTTCCTCTTCTTCTATCCATGCCAAGTCTAAACCATATGATGACCCCTTAAGTTATCAAAGGCTCATTGGTAAGTTAATGTATCTCACTAATTCTAGGCCTAACATCATGTGTGCTACACAGTAGTGTTCCTTCACTGCCCCAATAAGGTTCATTTCACTGCTGGTATACATATTTTAAGATACCTCAAGAGTTATCCAGGAAAAGGTATTCTCATAAGAAAGAATTCTTCCCCCCAGCTCCTGGGCTTTAGTGACTTTAATTGGGCTCATTGCCCCATTACCAGAAAGTCTATTTCTGGTTTTGGTTTTAAGCTTGGTGATTCACTTATATGCTGGAAATCGAAGAAGCAAACCATTGTTGCTCGTTTATCCACAAAAGCTGAGTATCGGGCTCTTAGTGAAGCCACTGCAGAGCTGCTTTGGATCAATTATTTGTTATAAGAAATTAGGGAACCATCCATCAAGATCCCAGTCCTTTTTGTGACAATGAAGGGGCCAGACACTTAGCTCATAATCTAGTCTTTCACTCTCGCACTAAACACCTGGAAATTGATTGCCATTTCATTCAAGAAAAGATCACAAGTGGAGCCTTGAAGCTTTTACCTGTCAGTTCACATCAACAACTTGTTGATATGTTAATAAAGCCATTGGCAACAAAGTTATTTTTACCAGCTTGTAACAATATGAACTTGGTAGACATTTACCAAGGTTCAGCTTGAGAAGGCATATTAAAAACATAGAGGAAGACCTTTACTTGCATTTTATGTTGTTGACTTTGACTTTTATAATTGCATTTTAGTTTGTCTCTGTTTGTATAAATAAGGGAAATTTATTGTTTCCAAAGATAAAAAAAACGAAGTTGGTTATTTAGTCACATGTTATAGGTGTTTCCTTTCTTCCCTCTCTGAAAATTATTACTTGGAGGGTAGTTTTGTTATATTTTGTGACCTGCAAGGACAAAAGTTTATTTTATATGTTATTAATTGGACATTCCTCAATTGCCCCAAACATTCATTTATTTATAAAAATGAAAAAAATTATTATCTATAAAAGACCATATATAATTCTCAAATAAAAGCAGTATTCAACAATTAACTTGTAAACGAAGATGAATAAGTATATATGAGAATTGGTGTAAGGACTAGAGGACATTAATTAATTGCATACCCTAATATACTTGTTTGTTGCTGTTGGCTCTTGTTGCTTGTTCCCTTGACAACACTCTAAAGTGATAGTAAACTTTCTACATATGTAATATTACACTGTCTTCCTGTATATAGACTTTCAAGTAGCTTTCTTTTGTTATTGAGTTTTTCTAATATCCTACTCTTAATCTTGAATCCTAAAATGCCACCATTTTTAATGCCGTATATGAGGTTAAATAACTGGTAGTGAGTATGCACAACAATGGACTTAATCCAAGAGGAACCCATATTATATTCTTTCATCACCCATATTTCATGATTTCCCTTCCTCTGATTATAGATAAAGACACTGAGACATCCTCCCGTCCAAAACAAACTACATACTTCATAGTTTAGTTTCCAAGCAATACGATGCGGTATATGAATGTCAAATAAAGTCATTTCCATCAAATCAAAGGCAATGATTACATGAACATAATCACAAACATATGCTTCATATTCAAGAAGGGTAAAGGAAGCCAACCAGTGAAGGGCCCATTGAAGAGGAAACCTGTTCTGAATTGTTGAGAGTGAAGGGTCCTATCGTTGGTGAGGAGACCTATTCTGAATTGTCGACGGTAAAGTCCTGATGGTGATTTGATTGTTAGTGATGGGTAATGTTATTGGAGTATATTAGTTGGATAGTTAAAAATGGTAGTTGAAGAAGTTTGGATAAGTCACTCAAAGGATGGAGAATTGGTAACTTGATTACTTCTACATCAATACATAAGGAGATAACATGCCTGTTTATAGGCATCCTTCATCATTATAATATTCTCTAGAATGTTCTAGAGATAGACTTGTCTAGAATATCATAGAAAAGTAAATGATATAAATAGATTTTCCTAGATGTTTCCTAGTAACCTTGTAGAAGATTCTAGAAGGTTCTATAATATTCTAGAAACTTGAATAATATTCTAGAAATTTGTATAATCTTCTAATACTCCTCCTTTATGCAAATTTTTGTAACTCCAAGCATTGAGCGCAACTCTTCAAATTTTGGTCTTGGCAAAGCTTTAGTGAAGATGTCTGCAACTTGATCTTTAGTTGTCCAATACTCAAGCTTGATTTCTTTAGTTCCTTCTGCTTCCCTGATAAAGTGATATTTGATTGCTATGTGTTTTGTTCTGTTATGATGCACTGGATTTTTTACCATTGCTATAGCTGATTTGTTATCGCAGTAGACTATAGTAGGCTCTTCTTGTTTTTGTCCCATTTCCTTAAGTATTATTCATAGCCATATTGCTTGACTTGTAGTTTCAGCTGTTGCCATATATTCTACTTCTACTGTTGATTGAGCCACTGTAGCTTGCTTCTTTGAAGCCCAAAAGATTATTCCTGATCCTAGTGAGAAGGCATATCCGAATGTGTTTTTTATGTCATCGATTGATCCTACCCAGTCACTGTCAGTGTAGCCAAGTAGTTTTGAGTTCCCTGAAGTTTGGTACCATATTCCATACTCCTTTGGGCCTTGTAAATATCTCAGGATTCTTTTTGCTGTTCCAAAATGAATTTGGCTTGGGATTTGCATGAATCTTGAAAGAAGACTTATAACATACATTATGTCTGGTCGTGTGGCTGTGAGATATAGTAAGCTCCCAATCAAGCTTCTATAATGTGATGCATCAGCTTCTGGTGCTCCATCATTTTTCTTCAATTTCTCATTAGTTACTAGTGGAGTTCCAACAGTCTTACAGCCATTCATCTTGAATTTGTGGAGTAGTATTGCAACATACTTCTTTTATGAGATAAAAATTCCTTCTTTCTTTTGTTTTACCTCTATCCCGAGGAAGTAGTTCATCAAGCCAAGGTCGGTCATGTGGAAGGTCTTCATCATATCTTCTTTGAACTTGACTATCATCTTTATATTATTCCCTGTGTAGATAAGATCATCTACATACAAGGAGACTATGAGTATGTCATACTGACCTTGGAGCTTGGTGTATAAAGTTGACTCACTTTTGCTCCTCCTGAATCCATGATCCATGAAGTATTGATCGATTTTGCTATACCATGCTCGTGGAGCTTGTTTCAATCAATATAGTGCCTTCTTCAATCTTAGTACTTTGCCTTCATTACCTTTGCTAACGAAACCTTGTGGTTGCTCCACATAAATCTCTTCTTGAAGATCACCATTAAGAAAGGTGGATTTTACATCCAATTGATAAATGCTCCATCCTTTTTGAGCAGCAAGAGCAATTAAAGTTCTTATCATATCCAGACGGGCTACTAGAGCAAATGTCTTGTTGTAGTCAACTCTATATTATTGTGAGTATCCATTAGCGTCTAGTCTTGCCTTGTACTTTTGTATGGTGCCATCGGGATTAAGCTTCGTCTTATAGACCGATTTCACCCCAATGATATCTTTATCCAAAAGGACAATCTGCTAACTCCCATGTATTATTTTTCTCAATCATCTTGATCTCTACTTCCTTTGCTTTCACCCACACATCTTGTTTTGATGCTGCTTCAAAGCTTTCTGGTTCAGTTATAGCCAGGTTACAGGTTTCATAGATATCAACCAAGGATCTAACTCGTCTCGGAGTAGACTCTGGTGAGGAAATTTGATGTTGTGGCTGTGAAGAGCTCTCACTTGAATCTTCTTCAATTTCTTGAGGTTGCTGCATTGGTATGGAAACGTTTTACTCTAAGCTTTTCATTTTTCCAATTCCAAGCAGTATTTTCATCAACCTCCACATCTCGACTAATAGTGAGCTTTTTGGTTTCTAAGTTATAGACTCGATACCCTTTTGATTGTGTGTTATACCCCAAGAAAATACCTCGTCCAGTTTTGTCTTCTAGTTTGTGTCTCTTTTCTTTTAGAACATGTATGTAGCATCAGATGCAAAAACTCTTAAGTGTTTTGCTGATGGTTTCTGGTCACTCCAAGCTTCAATTGGTGTTTTATCTTGGACAGCCTTTGTTGAACATCTGTTAAGTATGTATACTGCAGTATACACTGCTTCATCCTAGAACATATTTGGTAATTCTTTCTCCTTTATCATTGCTCTCGCCATCTCCATTACCATGCAATTTTTCCTTTCAGATACTCTATTTTGTTGTGGAGTATAGGTTACAGTAAGTTGGCACTTAATGCCTTTATCCTCACAGAATTTATCAAATTCATGTGAGGTGTACTCTTTACCTCGGTCACTCCTTAATATTTTGATCTCTTTTCCACTTTGTTTCTCGATAAGGGCCTTGAACTTTTTGAATATTCTAAATACTTCTGATTTGGCTTTGATGAAATAGACCCAAGTCATTCTAGAGAAGTCATCAATGAAAAGGATAAAGTACCTATTGTTGTGAAGTGACTGTGTTTGCATTGGTCCATAAATATCTGTGTGAATCAGCTCCAATAAGTCTTTTACTCTCTAAGCTTTCCCAGATGAAAATGGTTGTCAATGTTGCTTACCAAGAAAACATCCTTCACAAGCTTCATTATTTTCTTCAAGTCTTGGAAGATCTTTCATCTTTCATCACATTCTTCTGGTATAAAAGCTTTAAGGCATGAATATTAAAGTGGCCAAACCTTCGATGCCAAAGCTTGGAGGTATCAACTTCTACTTTTATGGCAATGTTAATGCCTTACTTAAAGCTTATTGGGAAACTTCTATTACTTTTCTCTATCTTCACTTGGCCAATTTCTATCTTTTTAATATCGTATATTTTGCATGTGTTCCCTTGGAAGTGGAGAGAATAACCTTTCTCCATCATTTGACCAATACTCAAGAGATTTTCTTTGAGGTTGGGGACTAATAGGACGTCGACAATAAGTTTTGTACATTTCTTTGTTTCTACCATAATAGTACCTTTCCCTTTTGATTCAACGACAGTACCATTCCCCATTCGAACTTTCACTTTGATGGATTTGTCGATATCCTTGAAGATGCTTAGATCTTTGGCCATATGATTGCTACAGCCACTGTCTAAGTACCAGTTTCCACTTGAATTGTTGTTAGAATCTTGAGTAGCATAGAAAAGATGTTGGTCTCGACCATATTCTTCAGTGAAATTTGCTTGATGCTTGTTTTTATTGCGACAATACCTTTCTATATGTCTAAATTTCTGGCAATGTTGACATTGTGACTTTCCACGATACCAACAACCTTCTTCAACATGATTTGTTCTCTTACAAATGCTGTATGGAGGATATTTACTTTGATTGTTCCTAGAGAAATTTCTAGAATTCCCTTTGTTTCTAGAAGTTTCTCCATTGTTCTTTTTTTCTTCATTCCCTTTATGTTAAGACTGTAGTTTAAACTTTGATTGAAAGGCATTTTCAACTGAATCTTCATCGTGCCTTTTCAACCTTTGCTCATAAGCTTCAAGGGACCCTACCAACTCTATTACTGATAAAGTAGATAGATCCTTTGTTTGCTCAATAGTTGTCATAATTGGATCATATTTTCATGGAACAGTGATAAGTAATTTTTCAACAATTTTCTTGTCAGAATATTTTCCCCGTAAGCTCTCATTTGATTTACTATTTCTTTTATCTTGGAATAGTAATCCTTTACGGTTTCAGACTCTTTCATTTTCAATAATTCAAACTCTCACTGTAGAGTTTGAAGTTTTACGACACGTACCTTTTCACTTTCTTCAAACTCCTCCTGTAACGTAGTCCATGTTTCTTTTGCTATGGTAGCACCCATTATTCTTGGAAAGATAGTGTCAGTCACAGCTTGTTGTAGAGTAAATAAGGCCTTTGAATCTTTTTGCTTATTCTCCTTTAGTTCTTTTCGTTGAGCTGTAGTAAGAGATGAAACATCTATTGGAGCAGTGAATCCTTCTTCTACAATTTCCCTTAAATCTTGGAAGGTGAAGTATGTCTTCATTTTCGTGCTCCAAAAATCATAATTTTCGCCATTGAAAATAGGAACGAGAAGAGATGATAGTTGAGTAGAACTAGCCATTAGTTAAAAAAATGTTGATAATGGTTGATTGTTGTTTAAGGATAGTATATTAATGTTTCTACGCCTTATAGATGATCGAACGTAGCTCTGATGCCACTGATGGTGATTTGATTTTTAGTGATGGGTAATGTTGTTGGAGTATATTAGTTGGATAGTTAAAACTGGTAGTTGAAGAAGTTTGGATAAGTCACTTAAAGGATGGAGAATTGGTAACTTGATTACTTCTGTATCAATACATAAGGAGATAACATGCCTATTTATAGGCATCCTCTATCATTATAATATTCTCTAGAATGTTCTAGAGATAGACTTGTCTAGAATATCATAGAAAAGTAAATGATATAAATAGATTTTCCTAGATGTTTCCTAGTAACCTTGTAGATTCTACAAGGTTCTATAATATTCTAGAAACTTGTATAATATTCTAGAAATTTGTATAATCTTCTAATAAGTCCAAACCAAGCATTACGACCTGAGACGTCGGACCATGAATCCCCTTTGAAGGAGAAAACCTTCACCGAATTAGCTTTGTCGTAATTGTAGTTTATAAAAACAATGTCGTAGTCACCGGTTCTTTCGTGAAACCTAAAACTATGCATATACATATCCTCTGTAAACTCTAATGGCAAGCATTGGATCCATTTATAAAAACCAGTTGACGGGTTCCATAGAACAAGATCAGGCTTGCGGTGCAAAAGTAAAAGCCCTCTGCATGAACCTAAAATTTCATAGCTATACTCCACGTTGAAATATTGATTCCTTACGTGACATGCTATGGGCTGGGGGTGGTGGAATACGGAAGTAGACTACAGAAGAATATTCGTTAAGAGAAGCATCTACGTCTTTGAATTCCAAATAAAAACGAGTTGACTTGAAAAGGGGTCTATGGGTAGGTTCAGCAGCCTCTTCAAAATGAGAAATCGCAAACTGTGGATCCAAAATCAGACGATACCATTCCTTACATACGATCTTGGAATGCAAGAGAAACCCCACTGGTAATCTCAACAAAATTCGTTTTATGAAATCTCGAGGGAGTGTGGGTTTGTTCTCCATCTTATCATATTTCGCTTCACACAAGGAGAAAAACCTTTTAAAGAGTTTAGTAACAGTATACGTCAAGTTAAAGCTGATAATGAAAAGAATATACCTTGATTTGCGAAGTAAATAATAAATAAAAAGGAGTTGTTCTATCAAGGAAATGGTCATAAAACCAGAAAAACTAAAATAGTACGTATCACACTAGTGTAAAAAATGGCTACGACAACGGTTTATATTTTTAAAAAATGTACCTATAATGTACCTATAATCACGGTTGAGAGGAAACCCTAAATCCTAAACCCTAAACCCTAAACCCTAAACCCTAATCATGTAGGAATAAGGTTTTTTATTTTAATTTTTATATTTTTAAAAAATGTACCTATAATCACGGTTGAGAGGAAACCGTGATTGTAGGGTATATATAATCACGGCTTTATGAGAAGCCATGATTATATCTACAACCAGGTTTTTTTATTTTAATTTTTATATTTTTAAAAAATACACCTACAATCACGGTTGAGAGGAAACCATGATTATAGGGCATCTATAATCACGGCTTTATGGGAAACCGTGATTATATCTACAACCAGATTTTTTTATTTTAATTTTTTTATTTTTGAAAAAATGTACCTACATTCACGGTTGAGAGGAAAACCGTGATTATAGATACCCTACAATCATGGGTGTTTGGGAACCGTGGTCATAGGTGTTTTCAAAATATAAATTTTGAACGTCGCGCGCTCCTTCGCTTTCTCTGTTAGCTTTCTCCCATCTTTCTCTGTTAGCTTTCTCCCATCTTTCTCTCTAAGACTTCTCCTTTTCTTTTTCTCATTACCATTGACGTTTGCATTTTTTATGTTCTAGATCTAACATGGTTCTATGTATATATTTTGCAGGTTTTCTTTTGCTATTCTCGTTGTGCGTCATTGACGACCACCATGCGACCCTTCTCTTATTTTCTCGTTCAACCATGTAAGGCTTCTCTTTTGTACATCTCTTCTTTTCTATTTCTTTCGATTATAATGAAGGCTTTACATATTTCTTAGTTATTCTGTTTGTTTTTGTTCTCTACGTTTTGCTTCTGTTTGTTCCTATAATGGAGGTTTTTTGTTTTAAAGGTCAACGTTGGGGTTATTTTGAGGAGGATGTTGGTGGCAACTGTAGAGATGTGCACAGAACTTTTAATCATGTTCTCTGATCGAAAGGAATGGTGGTGGTGATGGTGAGTTGGGTATGGATTGTGGTATGGAAGATTATAGAAGGTTGGCTTTTAATCACGGTTGTGGTTGGCAACCGTGATTAAATGAGATCTATAACCACAGTTGTGAACCGTGATTAAAAGCTCTGATCTATTACCACGGCTGGAACAACCACGGTTCATGAACCGTGATTAAAGGCCAATTTTAACCGTGATTAAATCCCTTTTTTGCACTAGTGTCAGCTGGTCGTGGCAGATAAAATTATGCGGCAAGATAATCGGATAGTCAGTGAGGCCAAGGGAAATTAGCAAAAAAAAATGGAGTTTTTAAGAGAATTTTATATATATATATATAATTAAGATGCAATTTGTTAAATCGGTTGCATGATACACTTATCGTTATAATAAAGTTATCATTATAGAATAGACTTATATTGTTAAAATGAAATTATAATAAAAACAGTGATAAGTAGTAAAATATTATTTGTAAAATTTGGAATTCAGAAAATATTACAATAACAAAAATTAATAAAGGTAAAGTATAAGATGGTTATGAGGCAAAAAAAAAGGAAAACAGTATAAAATGGACATGCTTGTTAATGACATATAAATGTGATTTATCATTATATATAATTCGGTGTGCATACCGGCCCCTAAAGACCAGCGACATCGAACCATATGAAATATTAATAATAAGTAATAAGACAAGAAAAATAAGGGATGAAGTATCTAAAAACCTGTACTAATAATCAAACCTCGGTATGGATTTTAAGACTTGACCTCGGTTGAAAAAGCTGACCCTCAGTTAGAGACAGTTGCAAGTGGGTAACTTGCTTCTGATCAAGACCTTGCTGCACTGACAAGGGTCAAATCGCAAGTTGCACCAAGGATAGTTCTATAAATAGAAAGCATTCATTAATTCATACATGTTACATTGATTACACTTATTAATTGCTCTCTGAACCTCATTATTACTCCATTGTACACATTACTAACTTGAGCATCGGAGACCCTTTTACAGGTACAACCCTGGTGTGTCCCTATCAGTTCGGATCATACAAGGACAAACATAAACTTGAAGGGCACAGTGATCCCCACTAGACCTGTGTTTTACAATACCGGACTCCCAATGAGACGGTGTAATAAAAGCGAAAGTGAGTTTTGGACACCGGTTGCGTGAGGAGTACATTACCCCTACACACCGGATATAACATTAGCACGCCCGGTGGGACCCATAAATTTAGTCTCACATCTTTAAAAGATAGCAAGTCAAGGAGCAAAGCAGAAGAAATGTTACTCCAGATGGTCATGTCCAGAATTTGGCCCAAAGGATGGAACCACGAGTACTGGAGTACGCCTCAGGAATCGTGGAAACCCCAAGAACTGACCAAAATCAGGGAAGAGTAGCCGCGGTGATACACCCTGACCCTAGAGATGAAATAATCAGGTAACTACGATTAGAGCTGTAGGAACTCAAAAAGAGTAAGGAGGTTAAGGAGAAACTGACAGCTAACTAGAGACAGCAACATGAGTTATCCCACACCCAGGAGTACACACGAGCCCAGACATATGATGAGTAGGAGTCGATGTACAGGACAGAGGCCCTGGCAGGATAAAGGAAGGCCCTGTAACAAGGCAGGGAAAGTGAAGAATATCGGCTAAACATCCCATTCATATGAAGGTTAATGAATGTTCCAATTTCGAGGCATTTACAAACGCCAAAGCTATTGTCACCTGGAAAGTATACCAGAGAGACAGATCTAGGGAGATAATTGGATGCATATGCGAATAAGTCCCTTTTCCTTGGTGCTGAGGAAGACGTGATGTGGTAATGCCCTGGCCGCTTTACAGGAATGAACGACTCTCCCCACAAACCAACATAAGACCTTTTCAATGTGTTTTTATCCTCACTCACACACTTCCTTAGAACTTCCCAGGAGGTCACCCATCCCATAATTACTCCAAGTTAATCACACTTAACTTTGGAGTTCTTAAGTGATAGGCCACCAAAAAGGCTAATGCATTTGTTGGTATAGGTAGTACGAATTCATTCCTTTAAGCTATCCTCGACTATATAGTCTCATATCTATACAGTCTTTGGATCCCTCTCATTCTGGTATGTATTCAGTTCGTTCATGTGTCCCTCCCACTGGAAGCCTGCCAGGAGCCGCTCCTTGTCCGTGCCTATGCACCGGCGATCACTCCCCGCCCTCAACAGTGCCCGGGATATCACATTCCCCGCTAGAAGCCTGCCAAGAGCCGTTCCTTATCCGTGCCCATGAACCGGCGATCATTCCCCGCCCTCAACAGTGCTGGGATGTCACATGCCCACCAGCTTCCGCCTAGTTCGTCCCTGAACCATACCGTACTAGGAGAGGCTAGGCTTTGATACCACTATAACACCCTGGCCGCTTTTTAGGAATGAACGACTCTTCCTACAGACCAACACGAGACCTTTTCAATGTACTTTTGTCCTCACTCACACACTTCCCGAGAACTTCCCAGGAGGTCACCCATCCCAGAATTACTCCAAGTTAAGCACACTTAACTTTGGAGTTCTTAAGTGATAGGCCACCAAAAAGGCTAATGCATTTGTTGGTTTAGGTAGTACGAATTCATTCCTTTAAGTTATCCTCGACTGTATAGTCCCAAATCTATACAGTCTTTGGATCCCTCTCATTCTGTTATGTATTCGGTTCATTCATGTGTCCTTCCCACTGGAAGCCTGCCAAGAGCCGCTCCTTGTCCGTGCCTATGCACCGGCGATCACTCCCCGGCCTCAACAGTGCCTGGGATATCATATTCCCCACTAAAAGCCTACCAAGAGCTGCTCCTTGTCCGTGCCCATGCACCGGCGATCACTCCCCGCCCTCAACAACACTGGGATGTCATACAGAACGTTCCCTAGGATGTTGTTTGTTGAAGCCTTGGGATGGTTCAAGGGGTTACCCTCAGGGTCTACCGATTCATAAGATGATATGGCCCAGGCATTTTTGCAACACTTTGTTATTTCTTGAGATGTTCCAAGAACATCTGATACCTTGGCTCAAATAAAGCAGGGTGCTTATAAAAGTTGAAGAGATTTCTTGAAGAGGTTTTATAAGGAAGCGGCCTTAGTGTCATGGTTAACGAAGTAGATCCAACTGTATATAGCAATTAAGGCCCTCTAGTTGCAATCATCTTTCACTCTGTCTTTAGCAAAAGGAGCCCTGCAAAAGTTTAAAGAATTTTAAAGAAAAGTTGTGAAGTATATTGGTAGAGAGATGCATCATGCCGCTGTAAAGGACAAGATAGCAGTTGCAGAGGAAAAAAGCCCGGTCCAGGAAAGAAGAGGTCCAAAGTATGATTCTAGAAGTCACAATAACGATGCAGCTCCAAGGAAAAAAGAGCAAAAGAATGTTAGTTTTACACATCATACACCCTTATAAGTCTTGCCTAGCCAAAATTTAAGGGAAATTAGAGTACCAGGGTTGATGGTGTACGGAGAGAAAAAACCTGCACCTATGAAGCACCCAGGAAAAACCAGTAAGTACTATGAATTCCATGAATAAATCGGTAACAGTAGCAATGAATGTAGACAGTTAAAGGGTGCAATTAAAGTTTTAATCAGAGAAAGGAAGTTGAAGCAGTACCTCTTTAAACAAAGGATTTTTGGTGAATAAAAAATGGAGAAACCCCGGAGGAAGGAGCACACTTTGGAGATGGAAGAAGGAAAGAATTCCAAAAAACCAGCCTTAGAGAAAGGTAAAGTCATAGTTGACAATATAGAAGAGGATGATAATGGAATGTTGAGGCCTTCACCCTAAAAAAAAAAGACATTATCGATATGATAACAGGAGGATTCACAAGGAACGAAGTTTCTAATTCAGCTAGAAAGAATCATCTGTGAATAATTATGTTTGTGCAAGCTAAGACATATAATAGGCCGTACCGGGGTGGGATCCAGAGCTCACCTATAGTATTCTTAGATGATGACCATGGACCCACCATTTTAGGTATAGATGATGCGGTTGTGATTGACATCGTGATTGCCAACAAGATAATTAGGAGAATTTCAGTTGATCAAGAAAATTTATACGATATGATTTTTGTTAAATATTTCAAGAAAATGGGTCTATCAGATTCAGACTTGCAGCCTTACACTCAAGATTTGACTACTTTTAATATTGCGAGAAGCCAACTAAGGGCTACTTGGACACCAGGCTTACATTTAAGGGGGAACTGAGGTCGAGAATAGTTCGAACGAGGGTATTGGTGATAGATGTCAAGTCACCATTTAACAGGATCCTTAGGAGACCATCCCTGAACACTTTAGAAGTCGTGGTGTCAACTCTGTACTTGTTAATAAAGTTTATTGACAAAGATAATCAAGTCTTCTCTGTGAGGGGAGACCAACAAATGGCCCGCTACTACTATAACTTGAGTGTTCGAATGACAAAGTTGGAGGAGTCTATCAAGAAGATATGTTTAAATAATGGAGGAACCATTCTAGGGTCAGTAAATTTGATTAACTTATATCTTGGAGAGGAGTTGATAACCGACCTGGTGAATCCACAGAGACCAACACCAGAATGAGGGATAAAAGTGATTCCTCTAGAGGAAGACTTAATGAAGACAACAAGAAATAATGGTCACTTGGAAGCTGATATGGATGAGCGGTTGGTAGAAGTTCAATATTAGGGAAGTTACTGAAGGCCAACTTCATTAGGGAAATTCAATATTCATCCTGGGTTTCAAATTTTGTGATGGTTAAGAATGCCAACGAAAAATAGAGAATGTGCACAGATTTCATAAATTTGAACAAGTGTTGTCCGAAGGATCCATACCCTCTTACCAAGCATAGATCAAATGGTGGATGATTTGTCGAGGTACCAATTTTTGTCATTCATAGACGCCTACTTCGGCTATAATCAAATTCCAATGTGGAAGGATGTTAAAGAAAATATAGCTTTTGTCAACGATAAAGGACTTTTCTGTTATACTGTGATGCCCTTTAGACTGAAGAGCGTTGGGGCAACGTACAAAGGATCATGAACAAAGTGTTCGAGGGTATGTGTTCCAAAATGGTCTAGGTATACATAAATGATATCATAGCTAAGAAATGTTTTTCAAAGAATGCAGATGTACAATATGAGACTAAACCTTTTGAAGTGTACCTTTGCGGTCCCAATAAGGTGGCTTTTGGGTTTCATGCTGACCCAAAGAGGAATTGAAGCAAATTCGGATAAATGTAGAGTTATTAAAGAACTTTGGAGTCCAATGAATGTCAAGGAAGTTCAATCATTAAACGAGAATGTGGTCACATTATCCCGGTTCATGCCTAAGATGACACACTGGTCGCTTCCATTGTACAAAGTGTTGAAGAAGAGAAGAAGTTTGAATAGGAAAATAAGTAGGATGTTAATCAAAATGGGTCTGTGGTAAGTTTCCAACTTCTCAGTGTAGTAATATAGATGTCGTTCCACTTATTCAGTTTCAAATAATTTATGCGGGAAAGTGATTTGATAACATTGATGTGATGCAAAAATAAAATTTAGATTCATGAACAGGCATAAAAAGTAATGTGAAGGAAAGAGAAATCAAATGATATATATATATATATATATAACATTAAAAACTATTAATTTTTAAGCAACATGCCAAAATTATCTATATCGATTCCTCAATTACGAAATCCAAAGAAAACTCCTAAAACGTTGATTCCTCAATCATTTAAAGAAATTTTCCAGCATTAAAATCAAATGTTTAAAGTGTTTCATACATCAGAAGTTGTTCCCAACAAATGATCATATCAAGTATTTCATTTAGATCAATTTTCATAAATTGTTTTCCAAAAACTCAAGAAAACTAAATCAAGAAACTATTTATCCAATAGAATTAAACAATAAATGCAGAATGAAATATCAAAATCAATAGAACAAAATACCATATATATAAATATAGGGCCAAAGTACGTTACTTTCGAATTGCCTATATCTAATCCCAAAAGGAAATTTAGCTACACATGGTAGCCATTACAAACCAAAGAAATGAAGAAAATGAGAAGAAATGCAGCTTTCACGACCTTTTATGTCACTTTCGCACAAGATGAAGGTCATCGTTATGTTCCTTCTTGAAGCAACTCTCTAAAACCTTTATGTTCAACCTTTTTATATAAGTCATCTTGCTTACGCTTAAGTAAGAGCTACTTGCTTTGCCATTTAAGTGTTTTGTAAGCTGCTTGAGTTTTTGATTTCTCACTTAAGCGGGAGATTCGTTGCCTAAGCAAAATGAGGCCGATTGAATTAGAATCTGAGCCAAGTGGTTAGAGATCTGAGTCACGTAACCTCTTGCTATGCCCCGAACATGAGCTTCTTGTGATTGGGTCAGGCTGAGTGGGAGTCTAAAGGTCATACTATGCCTGATTGTGTCACGTTAGAAACATCTTCTGCAAGTCTTTGCTTGCCACGTGTATGAGAGTTAGTAACCGTTATTTTTGCCTCCCATAAAGGCGTTTGTGTACAACTTAATAATTACGACGTTTCTATATCCCTAGGCCATTAAATTTGTGTTTTGATGATCTGGTGCGTCACATGATTAATGGGCCATTTCGACACAGATTGTACCATTTGAAAAATCGTGGCCCTAGCTTGCAACTCACGATCCCCAAGCGTTGGATCTTTGAACTGAAAAGTTGTAACCCATTCCTATAAATTTGTCCTTCTTCTTTATTTCTCTCTTTCACTTCTGCTTTTACTATTCCTATTATTTCTGCTTCTCATAGAGCTTTCATTTTACTATTTTTCGTCAAACCACCGCAGTGGGCATTTTTCCGGGCTTGTCTTCTTCCCCTCTTCTAGGTTTCTGTCCTCTTCTTTCCTGTTAGCTCAGCAGGTTAGTGTTTTTTTCCATTCTTCTCTCCTTTACTTTTTCTTTAAGGGTTTTATGGTATCTTCTGTTGGGGTTTTATATGCTTGAGTGAGGGATGGGATTTTATCCATCCCTTTGTCCCTTTAGAGTGAAGAGTCTATTGCCAAACTGTAGGAAGGGGAAGTGTTTAATCATGCTATTCTGGCATCCAATATAGAGTGTGTGTGTGTTATTCTGCCTCTAATCAGGTTTGTCACTCCCATACAGATCCCAGTGAATTAAACTTCACCTTTATTTCTGACACTTTCTTCTCTCGTCTTCACTTGTTCTTTCCTTTTACTGAGTTCAAAATTGGTTTCTTGAGTACTCAGAACATTGCCCCTACTCAGCTTCACCCGAATAGGTGGGAATTTGTGAAATCTTTTGAAATGTTATGCAATCACTCTGATCGCACTCTCTCTGTGTCACTCTTTTTTTACTTTTTTAATACCAAGGTTTCCAAGGCTGAAGTATCAGTTAGTTGGGTTTCTTTGAGTGGGATCGTGCATCGCAACCTGATACGAGGTTTTGATCAATGCTATAAGAATTTTAAAACTAGTTATTTCAAAATCCAAGTGAGGTTGGATTTTCCCAGGGCGGATTTTCTTGACTACCCTATGGCCACCCCATGTTTCCCTTATATTGGACTCGTGCGCTGGTTCAGTTCCGAGTGTCTTGGGAAGACTTGTCGCTTGCTGAGTAGGCGGGTGCAAAGTCCCTCCTCAAGAATGTGGGACTATATTTTAGCTCTCAAGCATTGATTGCCTTGTCTGCCCACCCAAATGCTCTAGATGCTTGGATACGTAAATGGGATCTTTCTTTGTAACATGTTATCAATTCTTCTAACTTTATTTTCTTAATTTCATTTGTTTATAAAAATGATATAACGCCTCATAAGATATCCCTAAAAGATTTCAAGAAGCACTATCAATGAGCCACGCCCGCTGCTACCATTCAGGGTGGCAGGTTTAAGAATGGTGGTTCCTCTTCTACCCTTCCTTCTAGTGTGACTCCAATTGGTGTCCCCATTTCTACCGTCATTCTAATATTTATGGTTTCATCGAGATCGCACTTGGAAAAAGAAACTGGTCATCAATCTAAGAAACCACACACGTAAAAAGAGTCAGTAGTATAATAGCGTGCACAGAAAGAGCCAACAGCCCTCAGAGCCAGTTTTGATCACACTTCTGTCAAAACTTCTGCCTAAACCACTGCTTAACCTTTCGCACAGGCTATTTTTGTCCCTCCAACCAATGTGATTATGGTGTTTGAGAGCCTCGAGTTGGTAGATGCTTCACTCATTCCTCAGAATAGGGTCTCTAATGATCCTATTTATATGGAAAGGATTGTTGCACAATTACCGAGTAGGGTTGAAGACTCTGAGCGCCTATGGGAGGTATTCATGAATAGGAGTTTGACCTCCGACCGTAACCTCGCTCACTTTGGGATGCCCGTTTCCCAATTACCCAGTTTGTGGATCGGGAAAGACAATGAGAAGAAGTACTCAGCATCAACTCTCATGGTGATGTGTCATGTCATCGAAATGTTTGGCCTCTATATGGCCTCCATGGGTCATCCCTTGGACGAGCATTATGGTGCTCAGGAGAGATCTCTACGGGCTTTAAAGGAGGAAAATAAGGCCCTAAAAGTGTAGAAGAGAGCTATGGACGCACAGCTTCGGGAAGTGCGGGAGACGGTGAAGGAAATGTCTATGATGAAGAAGGATTTGAGGTAAGCAGAAAAGGACCTGGATATTGCTCAGTCTGGGAGGGCTCTTTCCAAATCCAAGCTTGATACTGTTGAGGAAAGATATGCCTAATGGGAGAGACGTCTAAGTGCGGCGAAGGAGTCCTACCACTTCTTATCATTGAAGAAGGTGAATGTTAAGGGTAATCTCCGAAAGGTTTATGAGGCCCTTGTTTCTTCGCATGAGGAGTTAAGAGCTGCAGAGTCGAGTCATCAAGAAGAGATGGTCAGGTCTCATGCTTACATAGCTATGTTACAAAGAGAGGGTTGCAAGAAACATGTCATTGCTTTCAAGTTATGTTATGAGTAAGTTGTTACCTTGAACCCCTTTGCTTCAATCTCTTGGAAAAGGCTCGACCTATTTAAGGTGGTGGTTGATGGTCAACTTGTTGACCCTCTTAACTCAGATGATGATGCTGTTTATCCTCATCCCTCTCCTCCTGAGAATCAAGATAAAGCAAATGTTGACCAAGTTTCAGGCGAGGCTGGTCTCTTCGTTCCTGATGCAATATAGAGCAGGCCTTAGGTGAAGCTGGTCTCATCGTTCCTGATGCCAATATAGAATAGGCCTCAGGTGAAGCTATCCCGGAAGGTGAAGTTGTTGGGGCTGATAAGGGTTCTTCTGATACTATTGTTTGATTTTTCCTTGAAAGACAATATTATTGATGTATGTAGTAATGCGGTGATAATTTTATAATAAAAAAAAGATAGCTTGTGTTTATTGTATTCGTGCACTTACTTGGTTTTGCTAACTTACTGGGAGTGATGTGTGAGCGTATTTCATCTGACTTCCTTCAGATTGTTTCCCTCGAGCGAACATGTCTCCCTCTAGTTTTGTTGACTTGACGTATTTTTAGAGGGTTTCATTACCCCGAATGAGCATGTTTCATTCGGGTTCCCTCATATCGCTTCCCCCAAGTGAGCATGTCTCCCTCGGGTTTTTTTGACTTAACATATTTTTTGAGGGTTTCGTTTCCCCCGGATGAGTGTATTTTATCTGGGTTCCCTCGTATCATTTCCCTCGAGTAAGTGTGTCTCCTTGGGTTTTCTTGACTTAATGTATTTGTGGGAGGGTTTTGTTTCCCTCAGATGAGCATATTTTATTTAGGTTCCCTCGTATCTTTTCCCCGGGTGAGCGTGTTTTGCTCAGGTTTTCTTGACTTAAAATATTTTTAGAGGGTTTCATTTCCCCTAGGTTAGCGTATTTCATCTGAGTTCCCTCACATCATTTCCCTCAAGTGAGTATGTCTCGCTCAGGTTTTCTTGATTCATCGTATTTTTGGGAGGCATATTGAAGAGTGCAAATTTGATTAATTATTGAGCGGGGGCCTCATTAAAACCTCTTAGGAGAAAATCCCTATGGGAAAAACCTTCTAGGTAGGAAAAAGAGTGCCCCATGTCTCATATTAACTGTGATACATTTTCAAGTGAGTGGCGTTCCAAGTCTAAGGGATGCTCCTCCCTGTTAATTCTTCACACTGATATGCTTTTTCCCCCCATGACTTCTCTAACTCGGTACAGGCCTTCCTAATTAGCTGTAAATTTCCTATCTTTTCTCTCCCTTTGATTATTATCAACAACTCGTAAGACCAAGTCCCTTTGTCGAAAGGGTCGGGGCTTGAGCATGGAGTTCCACTTCTGGGCTGATTTTTGCTTGAAGGCCTAGATTTTTAAAAAGGCTATGCCGTGTTCTTCTAAGCTAAGATCCAAGTTTTCTCATATTCCACTATTGTCATCTTCCTTATCGTAGGCTATTCTCCTGGGTAATGGCTCGCCAAGTTCAACTAGAATGATGGCATCTGCACCATAAGTGAGTTGGAACGAGGTCTCATGAGTCAACGAGTGTGGGGTTGTATGGTAAACCCACAAAGCTCCTAGTAGTTCTTCCTTCCATCTACCATTCGCCTGCCATAGTATGCATTTTAATTCTTAAAGAATCACCTTATTAGCTACCTTGGCTTCACCATTCGTCTGTGGGTGTTCAACATATGTGAAGATTTTTTTGCTGCCAAGTTCTCACAGAATTAGATGAAGCCTTTGTCTGTAAATTGTCTCCCAAATTGTCAGAAATTATGGTGTGGGGAAGTTTGTACCTACAGATTATGTGTTTCCATGTAAAGGTTTGGACCTTAGCTGCGGTAATGGTGGTGAAGGGCTTTACTTCAACCCATTTCATGAAGAAGTCTATTGTAACCAAGAGATACTTTACCTGGCCTTTTCCAGGTAGGAAAGGCCTTAGGATATCCATACCCAAAGTGTTAAAGGGCCAGGGGAGAATTCCATGTAATGGCTCCAGTGACTGTTGATCTGATTAGCATTTCTTTGACATAGGTCACACTTCTTGATGAATTCGGAACAGTCTGCATGAAGTGTTGGCTAGAAGTACCCTGCCCTAATCACTCGGGCGGTGAGGGGGCGGACTCCTCTATAAAGACCATAAATTCCTATTTGCAACTCTCACATTACGTACTCCGCTTGTTCAACATTAAGGCACTTTAGGAGGGGTGATGTGAACCCTCATTTATAGAGTTTCCTGTTTAACAAGGTGTAGTTTTCCGCATGCACTTATAGTTTTCTAGATTATGAGGGGTCCGCTAGGAGGTTCCTGTGGGTTAGGAAGTCTGTAATTGTTGTCATCCATGTCTCTTTTTTTGCAGAGTTGGTGACCAGGTATATTTGCTCTGACTCCTGTATAGTGGGTTCCTTCAGAGTGACCTGTATAATATTTTTCATGGTGCTTTCCATATTTGGATAGTAGGCCAGCTTTTTCATTCTTCGCCCTTCGCACATAGACAATCCTAAAAAACTTAAGCTCATCTATCAATTGTTTTATGCGTTCCAGGTACTTAGCCAGAGTGGTATCATTTGCCAGGTATGACCCCTCGACTTATATCACTACTAACTGGGAATCAATCTTCACTTAAACGTATTTAGCCCCCAAGTTGAGTGTTGTTCATAGCCCTGCAATCAGGGCTTCGTATTCCACTTAGTTATTGTTTACTTTGAACAAGATGTTAGGGAATCCCTCAGGGTTAGGCAGCGGAAACACAAAGTATTCCCAAAAAGAATTACAAAAATAGATGTCTCAAGGCATTACATACAATATTAAATTTTTCATTTTAGAGTTTACCTCTTGTAGACATAAAAGAAGTTCCTCAACCGAAGCAATTATAGCTTTGTCCTTAGGAGTCCACAGTACGCCCACCAGAAACCAAATTTCTGAATGCTAGTATGGAAGTTCAGACAGTAATCTTGATTTTTGAGCAGTAGCCTATGAATATCTCATGCTCTATATATAGGATTAGGTCTTAACTTGATGAGATCTCATTAAAAATTGGGCTCTTGACTCATTCTAAATGAGTTAGGCCCATTAGTTTTATTTTTAGTCCAACTAAAATAAAACTATCCTCTGGTTATAGTTAGGTTGGTTCCTAGAAAAAAGAGGTGGGTGTGACCGCTCAAGTACCAAGTCTTTCCTAGCCAGAACGTCCCACTAACCATTAACACCTCTAAGATTTTGGCTAGGGTTTCAACCAATTTGAAAACCCTAATTCCTTATTACGAATGCTTCACAACTTTCTTGTCAAGGCACACGGGCAATGCCGTCTAGGGTTTTAAAACCTAGAGTTCAAATTATGCCTTTCTCATGACGGCTGCCTAGGTTTCAATGTTGAAACCTTAGGTTAAGGAACGACCAAGGTTTAATACTTAAACCTTATTATTTGACACCCCATAACATGAACTATTCATGCTTGGAGATCAATGCATTATCAAGATGCATTTTGTATGATGACAGTAACTTTTAACAAATTCAACACATGTATCACATACAGAAAAATGAAAACGTAAACATCATATAAGTCTAAAATAACAAAAATACATACTTCAAATGAGAAAACCTATAAACAGTATCTCATATAATTCAGAGAAATCATAAGAGCATACGAAGCATAACATGATCTCATACATAACCATGCTTGAATGTTTTTCGAAACAAGTTTCGCAAACCAATTTCGTAAAATAGAACGTAAAGCTTATAACAAGAAACGATTTCATAAATCGAAATTTTTAAAAGCTTTTGCAGAATAAAAAAGCATGCGATCATGAAACGAGAACAAATGCCTAAAACATAGCTTTGCAACTTGGTTCTGATACCATTGTTAGGGAATCCTTCAGGGTCAGACAATGGAAACACAAAGGATTCCCAAAAAGAATTACAAAAATAGATGTCTTAAGACATTTCATATAATATTAAAATTTTTGTTTTAAATTTTACCTCTTGTAGGCGCAAAATGAGTTCCTCAACTGAAGCAATTCTAGCTTTGTCCTTAAGAATCCACATGAGCACTCCTACCAGAAACTGAATTTTTAAATACTAGTACGGAAGTTCAGAGAGCAATCCTTATTTTTAAGTAGCAGCCTGTGAGCATCTATGCTTTATATATAGGCTTAGGTCTTAACCTGGTGAGCTCTCATTAAACATTAGGCTTCTGACTCAGTCTAAATGAGTTAGACACAATAGTTTTATTTTTAGTCCAATTAAAATAAAAGTATCCTCTAGTAGGTTTACTCTAGGTTGTGACCCTACAGGTAAAATATCCGGTTGTATTAATAATAAACTATTTTATTATTAATATAAAATAAGAGCGACACCTAGCAATATATCATTATGTCCGAATATTATTTATCATCGACATGATCTATAAGTGATAATATTTTATATATTTATTCCTTTTGTCACGATATCTAATTGGGTCCAAGGCATGGTTGTCGTCATCCTTGTATAGCCCAATTCATTTTACTTGATACCAGAGTAGACTTTACAGAATAAATATGTAATATTTATTCTTCATATCATGGTTATACATTTTGTTAGTCTCACTCCATCAAGTGTCCCATAGATATCACTCCTGTCACATATGAGAGACAATCCCATCTACATTACTGACATCCTCTGTATAATTTATTCATTGCCTAATCATAATCTTTATGGTCATCTTATTACCGATGACGTTTGATTGTATTAAAACGACAAACTCTTTATGTAGGAATCGTAGTGATTTCAGGTCGAAGGACTATATACCATTATCACATTGAGAACTATTTATGACACTCATGTAACGATCCATGTGATGTTCTCATGGTAGGTTTGTCCAGTACAACATTACTCTTAATGTGTACCTGTATGAAGACTTGATATCATCTATATCCATGATTTGTAAGATCAAATAATCAGTACATTCATACACAAGTCTTAATGTATTTATATGTCTCCATGTAAATACTTGATTAGGGACGTTTTAGGAATAATTTTCATATGACCTATTATTCCAAGATAAATAGCTTTAAAACAATCTTAAAACTAAAAATACTTATTTTATTGATAAGTTAAAATTGATACATTAATAGCTCGTAGTGCATACACTAACATAAGAACCTTATGGACTCTTCCACCACCAGACCAGTGAGGGATTCTAATATAATTCTCGCTCCGCTACCCTTGACATTGGATGACCCATCTACTGAGAGGGTCCATAGGGCGTGCTTGGCATCATAGGCTTTTTTGTCATCTCCAAACTCCACCAAGAAGTCTGTTAGGACTTGTGCATTAATGGGGCCCTTCGGCTCATAACAAATTTTGTACTCGGAAAGCTCCACTGCCTAGGCCATCATTCGCCTTGCAAGCTCAGGTTTCTGGAGTATTTTGCTTAATGGCTAATCAATTCTGACCATAATCTGGTGTCTATGAAAGTAAGTTTGTAACCTTTGGGCGGCCACCACTATAATATATGCAAATTTTTCTACTTTCTAATATCATGTCTCTACGCCTTGGAGGGTTTTACTGGTAAAGTATACCGGGTACTAGATAGGGCCCTCCTCTTGAACAAGGGCCAAGCTGATTGTGTCTCTTTCGGCTGCCAAATAGAGTATGAGTTATGTACCTAGAATGGGTCTAGTTAGGATGGGTGAGGACGCCAAATAGGCCTTTAGATTTTGGAAAGCTTTCTCACATTCCTTAGTCCAGGAGAATGCATCTATCTTTTTCAGTACTTTGTAAAAAGGCATTAATTTCTCAGCAAACATAAGGAAGCAGTACAAGGCAGTAATTCTGCCAGTGAGATGTTGGACTTCCTTGATGTTCTGTGGGCTCTTCATTTCTAGTATGACACGGCATTGGTCAGGATTTGCTTCTATCCCCAATGTGTCAACATGCAACCTAAAAACTTACCTCTCTGGACCCCGAAGGAGTACTTTTCGAGGTTTAAACATATATTGTGCTTCTGGAGCTCAGTGAATATTTCCTCCAAGTCTTTACTATGTGCCTCTGTCTCCTTTATTTTTACTACCATGTCATCCATATAGACTTCCATGTTGCTGCCAATTTGTTTGGCAAAGATTTTATCCATCAACCGCTGATAAGTAGCTCATGCATTTTTTAACCCAAATGATATGACCCGGTAACAAAAGTTTACTCCTCCTGTAATGAATGTTATCTTCTCCTAGTATTTTGAGTCTATGCAAATTTGAATGTAGCCCGAGTAACCGTCCATAAAGCTCAAAATTCTATACCCTGAAGTTCCATCTACTAACTAGTCAATGTTAGGTAAGGGATAAGGATCCTTAGAACATACCTTGTTTAAGTCTGTGAAGTCAACACATATTCTTCACTTGTCATTTACTTTTTTAACCATGACAACGTTGGAAACCCAAGTCGGGTATGTGACTTCCCAAATGAAATTTACCACAACTAACTATCTGTCTCCTTTTTAATTATTGCTCACCTATCGGGTTCTAACTTTCTGGGATTCTGAGACTCAGGTCTAGCATTTGGCTCTACATTGAACGAATGGCATATGACGCTCGGATTAGTGCCAGGCATGTCCTTGGGGTTCCAAGTGAAGAAGTCTGCATTGGTTCTTAATAGGTTGATCAATGCCTTTTCGATGGTTGGGTCGAGTACTACGCTGACTCTCATACACTAGCCAGGGTTTAGGCTGATCTGGACTTATTTCAAGGATTTGTTTGGCTGGGTTCTTTCATATTTCCCGTCCTCTCGGGGATCAAAGCCTTTCTCGATATCTTCCTCCACTATAAAGGTTTCCTTAGGTTGAAGGCTTTCATAGTAGCATTTATGCGTGATCTCTGGATCTGCTTTCACTACCCCGACTCGTCCATCTCCGAGCGGGAACTTCATGGTTAGGTGCAACATATAAACTATTTCTCTCAGGGTGTTAAAGAATGGGTGGCTCAGTAGTGTGTTGTAGGAACTGGGAAAATCTACCACGGGTATTGACCATTAAGGCTTTATTGTCTGCTTTTGCCCCGAAGGTGGTCTTCAACTCCACACAACCTAAGACCTGTATAGAATCACCAATGAAACTGAGTAATACACCATCATACCTCTTTAGCCAACTTGGCAGCAAATGTAGCTTCTGGTAGGTCTTCTAGATTAAAATATCTGTCGATCTCCCTTGGTCTACGAGTACTCTCTCTATTATGCATTTGGCTATGCCTATGGTTACCACTATCGACTTATCTTTCTTTGGTCCTCCCTTAGGGAAGTCTGAGCTATCAAAGGCTATAATCTCTGTCCCAATGCCTTCTTATAAAGTGTTCACCTACCCTGTATATCGATAAGGATTTGTGCGAGTCCTGAGGAACCCTCTAGAGATTGTATGGATGACCCACCTTTCGTTAACTCTTTCATCTCCTGGTTTTTATGATCGGGAATGGTCCCTTTCTATTCATGGTCGGTCCCTTGTCTGTAACTCTACCTGGTCTGGGGTTCTTTCTCTCTATTCCTGCTACCATCCTATGGTGCCTTATTCATACGGTCTATGAATCTTCCCAAATATCCTTGGTGGATCAAATGTTTAATTTGACTCTGAAGAGAGTGACAATCCTCCATCCCATGCCCGAGAGCCCAATGGAACTCATAGAATTTCATCTTATCTGAGCTCTTGGGTCTTTCCCTTGATAGGGGAAGTTTAAATAGGCCAGTGCTATAAACTTCGTACATGATTCTGTCCCTCTTGTTATTTAGAGGGGTGAAGTGGCTGTACTTTAGAGCTGCATAAGCCTTTAAGCTTTTTTCTCTATTTGGCTTGGGGCTCCTCTTCCTTGGTTCTTCTCAAGTGATTCCTTGTTCCACCTGTCCTATATGCTCAGCTTCCCTCTCCTCCATCTTAATGTACCGCATGGCTTTTGGCCTAAAATTATCCATGTCCAAGGGAGATTTCTTAGCTAGAGAGTCAGAAAATTTTCTTAGGCATAGGCCAATCTGTACTACATACAGGGAAACTTTAGAGCTATGATCACGTATCTGAATGGCCTACTCGTTGGAGTGGGTTGTGTACTACTTAAGAGTTTTGTTTAGATGCTACCTCAAATTTACCAGGCTGTGAGAAGTTTGTTGTACCGCTCGACTAGTAGTGAATGGGCTTAGGAATTTCTTAGTTAACTCTGAGAAGCTCACTATGCTCCTTGGGGGTAAATGGAAGAACCAACACAATGCGGATTTTGTCAACGTTGTGGGAAAGGTCCGACAGAATAAGGTGTCAGACACACCAATAATCAACATAGTAGTGGTGAACATTGTGAGGTGCTCTTCAAGGTCCCCCTTCTATCGCACTTCTCCATCGTCGGGGGTTTGTAGTTTGGTGAAGTTAGTGTGCCCATTATCTCTTATATAAATGGATGGGCAGTATAGGGTGCACAAGTTTGTGCTTTTTCATGCCTCTGGTGTACTGTGTGTCATGACCATCTACCATGTACCTGGTGGTTTGGGTATTATGATAACTCGAGGCCTCCCGTTCCTCCATCGTTTGTGCATGTAGGTTGTCATTTTCCTTCTGCAGGTCTACCATTGTACATTGTAATGCTTCCACAGCGCTCATAAGTTTTTGGATCTGGTCATCCTTATCTAATCCTTTTTGTTGGGCATCACCTTTCTCACAACGGTTGTGGTTACTACGAGTCGTCACTATCCTTGCTTTTCTAGCTTGTTACGGTACCGTGAGTGGGAACTGTTATATCAGACCCCACGGTGGGCACCAAAATGTTCATAATAAAGTTGGGAAATACACCAAAACCTAGAGGATCTCCTTAGGGGTTAGCTTCTATTAGCTTTTTAATGTGTCATACTTGAATTACAATGGGAGGCTTCGAGACCATTAATACAATTAGCGGGATAAAGAAACAAAATAGGGCAACGGGACCTTTGATCCAAGCCCATCGTTGCACGGTGTAACTGCCCAGGTTTGGCGTGTGATGAGAGGGTTGGGTTTTCCTAAATACATGCCTAAAATAAAGGGATGAGGGGCAATCGTGGACCCTCTTATCCTGAGGGAGAACACTTTCATCACCAATATTTCATGATTTTCGTTCCTCCAATTGTAGACAGAGACACTGTGATGCCCTTCATCATTTTACATTTATTTCTACCCGTTTTATTTGATTTTCACACTAAATTTTTCATGATTAAATAATTTAATTAAATCCTATATTAAGAAAATAGTTATTTTTAATAAAAAAATGTCTTAAATGGTATTTATATTACAATTTAAAACTCAAAAGCCATTTAATTTGAAAGCAAAGCAAAAACCAGAAACAGGGTCCTGACATTGCACGTCAGCCCAAGCTGCACACCCTACGCTATGTGTCAGCCCCACGAGTAGCGTGAGCATGACAGTAGCAGCAATTGCTATTGCCATGGGTTTTAGGCCAATTGACCAACTTCTAACCTACCCAATTGGCCCATTTTAGGCCCGATTGCTATGAAACTTCACGAGCCACATGTTTTCCCTATTCTAAAACTATTGGCGTCGTCCATTCGCCAAAATTCTAACATATGTGTAAGTTATGCATAAAATATAGTTTAACCTCTTTTAGTGCAAAACCCTTGCACCAAACACCCTAAATGGGTTCTAGATGGCCCAAGGCCATTGCACACAGTTCCTAAATGTCTTAAGGGTCCTATCGGTACTTTCTGGGGGTCTTGAAACTCGTCAGATCTCAAAATCATCTATTTAGTTCCTTAAATCCCCTAAACGTACTATATGTATAACTTTTTGAATCAATCAGATCATCAATCAACTACCAATCACATTACACAATAGTCATGCATACAACAGTACCTATCCATAGCAATCATCACCCACTCAGTATTGGCTCCATGCCATAAATCATAATAATTCACACATCATGCATAATTGATAATGGCATCATCACATCATAATAATTGGTCATAATTTAAACTACCATCATCATCATCAATCTCAATACCACATTGATCATTATTACATCATCAACATACCAAAATAATCCAACTACCAAACAAGCATACTATAATTAATTCATTACGCATAACTAACAACCTATTACACATGTATTCATATGTTACATAGATTCATGCTTCCTTGGCATCAACTCTCCGCTTGGCGCATCTCCGGGGCATTAACATCCTCCCTATCACTGGTCACTAAAATTAAATAAACCACAGCAAGGGTGAGTGTTTGGCATATCATAATTAATATAGGACAGAATAATATAATCTAACAATACCTATTATTCACATTATTAAGTAATCTCTTGACTTCCTGTATTTACATATATATATTCATATATCTACCTCCTCTTTTCATAAATTCCACCTTAACCAAAGCCACATATATTTATTCTCAATTCAAATTACTACCTTTGGCTTATCACATACATCATAGATCATCAAAGATTCATACATTCATCATAATACATCATTAATTTATATCTCATTATTAATCATACATCAATCATCAGTTCATATATTTCACAACTAATTCGCATGCATCTGACTCATGGTATCCGGATACCTAAGGATCGACCTTCATCTAGGGGTCCTACTTGATACCCCGTGGACCCTGCTTGGTCCACCGAATCCTACTTGACTCTCCACCTCAACTACTGGGTCCTACTTGACCATTGGGTAGCTCAACTGGGCACAAAGACCACAGGATCCAGAAACGAGGGGCTACGCATACCGTCGGCCGTCTCGCACCACATAATCACATAACAAATCATATTATACATGGCATATTATCAACACATCTTAAGCTGACATATACTTATCACTCGGGCGGCCTACTTGTTAAGCCCATCCACACAAGCCATGTTATACATTCTCATAATCATCACCTCATTAATCTTATCACTTTCATCAAATCATATATAATAACATCAACAAATATCGCACCACACATCACTAACATTGATCAAAATTCATAATTTATTTGATATTACTCATGTCTATAATTTATATATTTATTTTCCTCACTCCCTAATTCATAATTACTTAAATCCATATAATTCTTTATCCATTAATTATGTAATCATACTCAAACATACATATATAATTATATTAATTACTCTTAACTAACCTACACCATCCGTAATAATTTCTAAATAAATTCTAGATAAAACATCCTAACCCTTAATATAATTATCCCAATATAATTAATAAGAATAATAAAATTAAGGGTAAAATTTTTCACGGTTTATAATAATTATTTAAACAATACCCCTAGACCAATTAAGTAAACCTTTCCCATATATCGCGATATGAGAAGGTATGAAAATAATTAAAACATAGCTTGGATAATCAAAATGAAGATTATCACAAGAATCAACAGAAAGCGTATATTAAATTGTTAATATAAGAAAATATGATTTTATAATAAAAGTAATAAAATCATATTAAGGTAAATAAAGAAAATGAAGAATTTAAAGAAAATGACTTCCGATTTCTGTATATGCAATATAACATACATATGAACACATACATATATTTATATACTTTCTCAAATTTTAAACATCAAAAAGAAGTTATTCAACATAAATTCTCAAACCTTCAAACATATATAACAACGTATACTATCAAAAGCCGTCCAAGGCTTTTACATACTATCACAAGATATTATGTATCAATATATACATAATACTTTAGTTTCCACTGAATGCGTTCTCATATGCCTTCACTGCGTCCTGTATCCATTGAAAAAGATAACCACAACAGGGGTGAGCATATACATGTCAAATGACAGTTATTGAATCGGATCAAGTGTCCAATTCATAACCATATATAAATCAAAATCATATCACACAATCTCATTTTATTTCACTCATTCACAATAATCATATACTCATGTTGTTCACAACAACAAACACCAATATAATTATATGCTCAATCAAATGGATCCATTATTAAGTCTTTTAATTTATGTTGCAACACTGGCTCTCAGCCATAACTCAGCTCTCAGCTGATCTAGCCGTTTTATTGGTACCAAACCATTTGCCTTCTCACGTGACACAATCACTCCCAGCGACAACGGTAGTGTCACGGGCTAAACCCCGAGCCCCGCTCAAGAGGTTTGCCTTGAGTCCCACCCAAGGTCTTTTCTGGAATCCTCGAAACCACATCATATTTCATATTTGTCCATTACATAAGCATCCCATGCTTATCAAATGCATCCCATGCATTCATACATCATAATATATTTCATGAATAACATTCATATCATCATCATCATCAATCACGTATCAACATCATATTTCCTATTGCATCTCATGCATAGGAATAATCATAAATTCACACATACAATTCATATCTCATATAAATTCAATATCAATACCACTCACATGTTAGGGAATCCCTAGTGTATGAGCAGCGGAAATACAAGGATTCTCATAGGATTTACAAAGCGTCATGTTTCAAAGCATAAGACAAATACACAAAAAAATTACGTTTTAGGATTACCTCTTGAAGAATATCGAAGCAATCGTAGCCTCGTCCTTTAGGAGTCCACACGAGTACTCCCACCAGAAATGCTACACCTTCCAAATGCTAGTTTGACGGCGTGTAGCTTTTGCAACTTTTGTGTATTTTGTGTCTCTTTTGGGTAGCCGCCTATGAGCATCTTATGCTCTATTTATAGGCTTAGGTTTGACCTAATTTGCTCTCTAAAGAGTGGGCTCCTTACTCATTCTAAATGAGTTAGGCCCAATAGTCTTATTTTAGTCCAACTAAAATAAAAAGCTATTTTCTGATGGGCTTACTCTATGTGTGTGACCGTATAGGTAAAATACTCGGTTATATTAATAATAAACTATTTTATTATTAATATAAAATAAGAGCGGCAGCTAGCAATGCATCATTATGTCTGAATATTATTTATTAACAACATAACCTATAAGTGATAATTATTTTATATGTTTGTTTCTTTTGTCACGATATCCTAATTGGGCCCAAGCCATGGTCGTGTCATCCTTGTACGGTCCAATTTATTTTACTTGATACCAAAGTATACTTTATTCGAATAAATATCTAATATTTATTCTTTCTAGCATGGCCATGCATTTCCTTAGTCTCACTTTATCAAGTGGCCTATAGATATCACTCTTGTCACATAGGAGAAACAAATCTCATCTACATCACTCACATCCCTCTGCATAATTTGTACATTGCCTAACCACAACCTTTATAGTCCTCTTGTTACAGAAGACGTTTGATTGTATTAAAATAACAAACTCCTTATGTAGGAATCGTAGTGACTTCAGGTCAAAGCACTACATATACCATTATCACATTGGGAATCGTTTATGACATTCATGTAACGATCCATGCAACGTTCTCATGGTGGGTCTGTCCAGTACATCATTACTCTTAATGTATACCCGTGTGAAGACTTGATATCATTTATATCCATGATCTGTGAGATCAGACCATCAGTACACTCACACACTAGTCTTAATGTATTTACATGTCCCCATATAAATACTTGACTAGGGACATTTTAGGAATAACTCTCATATAACCTATTACTCCAAGGATAAATAAAGGTTCTTAAACTATTTAACAAAAAATGACTTATTCAAAATGATGCATCCTATATAGGCTTTTAGTGCATATTTCCAACAATCTCCCACTTGCACTTAAAGCCGATATGGTTAATGCCCAATGACATCTATAGTGCCCTTATGCTTTTACTACGTAAGCGGTTTTACTAGTGGCTTCCCAAAAATTTTGTTGGTATGCACATTGCATATTTTCACATCTTCCAAAGATGGAACTATTTAAGTATATGCTTGGATTAATCCACTTCCTTATATTGTTCTATGGTTCTATTGTCATCACAGTGGAAACTCACAGGGTACAAAACATTTGGAATGATTAAATGTAAATTGACTTCTTTTGTAATTTAACATAGCAAAATACTTAGATTTGTTAGTAGAACCAACGATTGTTTCTTGCTTTGAACCTTTCAAGCATACATCGCAACCATCTTGACAACACATATATTTTGATTGCAATCTTAAGTCTTTCAAATTAATCAAAAGTTTGGCATTGATGTAACCTTTACAATGAGCTCATCTTCCATTTATCAAGATCAAATCCTTAGTCCTTCTTAAGTGTTTAAGGATACTCTTAACTATAGAATGAGAATATTATTAGTTCTAGAAGAAGCATGTCTTCTACATGTAATACTAGAACTATAATTATGCAGTTACTAACCTTTTTATAGTCACAAGATTTATCTTCATTCTTTAATGAAGATTCTAGCTTCTAAAAGCTTGCTTTAGTCCATAAATAGAACATTTGCAGTTCACATACCTTCCTAGATGTTTCAGGCATAAAAGGCCTTTAGGTTGTGTCACATACACATCCTCAAGATGATTTTCATCTTGACATCTATCTACCATATCTCATAATGGTGGTACACTGCTACAACAAGCAGGATCTAAATGGTTTTTTAAGTTAATTGAATTTTGTCAATCTTGCTTTTAAAGGTACTTTTATTACCATCCATGTTTAGTTTTCCTTTTGAAAACCCACTTGCATCCTATAGGTTTTACCCTTTAGGTGCGTCAACCATGGTTCGTACCTTGTTAATATACATGGAGCCCATTTCAAATCTCATGGTCTTATGCCATGTCTTAGAATCTAAACTTGCATTGTCCTCTTCATAAGAAACTTGATCAATTAGCAATATGCCTCCTTCCTGATTTATAAGATATCCATATCTTTCAGGTTTGGTGACATATCCTATTTGATCTTACACAAGTCTGGTGCTACCGGAGCTAAGGATTTCACAACACTTTGTGATTTCTGCTCCAAGTCCATCCTTGACTTTTAAATGCTTTGTGATACTTGAATTTCTTCAAGTTCTACCATCCTCCCACTGATTCTTTACGGGATGTACTCTTATTCAAGAATACAAAATTCTAAGCAACAAGCCTTTTATTCTCAGATGGATTGTAGAATTGATAACCCTTAGCTTTCTTTGGGTATCTCACAGAAGACATTTATCTAATTTGGATCCGACCTTGTCAGAGTTGGATGCTCTATAGAAGCATCATAGTTCCAAATTATTAGTAAAGACATAGTAGGTTTCTTCCTAGTCCATATCATATATGGTTTCTTTAAGAAAGTCTAAGATGGAACATGGTTAAGTGTGGAAATTTTGTTAATAAAGGAACATTGAAGGAGTTAGAGATGTTTGATAATAATCAATAATCAAACTGTGTCCAACAAGGTTTGACTTTTCCCCGTAGAGATGCTATTAAGGCATTCCATGAGGAATGAGTTAAGAGGTAATCTCTCACTCTATTAGATAGTTATAAAACTTATAGCTCAAATTATTTGCTATCTTGATCTAATCAAGAGCTTTAATTATCTTGCCAATTTGGTTTTTCACTTCATTATGAATTCTTTGAACTTTTCAAAGACTTTTTAACTTATGTTACATAAATCCATACTCATTGACTTTTTAATTAGTATGTTGAAGTATTGAAAAACATATCTAGTTATTGTTCCGATAGGCCCACATACATCGTTATGTATTAGATAATAGATTACTCATCTTTTCAATGAATGAGGTCTCAATTATCTCTCCAATAAATAAGATTTACATGTCTCTATTGATTCCAAAATCAAAAAGAGTCCATATAACCACATTAATGGTATTTAGAAAATGTGTTTCTTATCCATTTACCTTAGGAGACAATACTATGTAAGTAAGGTTCAAAAATCACTTATTTTAACCTACTTTGGCAGTTGTTATAAATGGGTGTTTTGAGATTTAGGATGTAGAATCCATTACTCAATTGTGCATCAACATCCATTTAAAGAAATAAAGTTATTTTTTAATAAGAAAAACATTTCTTGTCTAACAAGAAACAATATGCATAATGTCTAGTTCACTAACTAGCCTAATAGGTAAAGATCTTATATTTATTGTAGCAACTTTTGCTTAATTTTACACATATTTCTCTACCCTTAACAAGTGATCTACTTCCTTGATCTTTCAAAATTTGAGATCTACTACTAGTATCTGATACTAATGTTAGTGAAGTAAAATAACTTGACTTCTATAACATGACCTGTAGTGGAAGTCTTACTTCCCTTTCTTTTGAACTCCTTCAAGTTCTTTAGACAAATTATTTCAATGTCTTCTTTTGGCTAAAACTGGAAACAATTTCCTTTTTTGATCACCTTTTAGACTTCCAGACCAACTTGGCCTTAATAAAGTCTGTATACGATCATATCGTATATCTCCCATATATTCATATTGCCTTTTACAACTCAGAGTTTATACAGACTCCATAAGGTATTCAAGACCTAACCATAGATGATACATAAGCCAAACATGACACACTGCCTCTTCATCTTTAATGAAGATAATTATCAAGTCTCAAAACCTATCTAGGCATTTTTCTAGATAAAGTGTCCTTCCAAAGGACATATTACAACAAAACAATATTTGGTATATCATGGTTATTCTAAAACAAATTACATGTAAATCTATCACTTCTATTTAAAAACATATTTAAATTTTGGTCATTAAATAAATATGTTGTCTCCCACTATTTTGATTCAAAACAAATACCCTCACTAAATTATAAAAAATCTCATTGGAAGATTTTTCTAGTGGGCCAAGATCCATATTTGGCCTAGTGTTGAGTCAGCTTTGGCTGATGGCCCAACCCTTGGTTATTTAGGTAGGAAACATATTTCCAATTACATCTCATGCAACTCTTGGATGATTGAGTGGGTAACTCTTTACCCTTATTCATCTTATGAATTTAAGCTCAATCCTTACGCCTCTAAGTTATTTTCAATCCAATTGAAAAACTTAGTTAAGTTTAGGCCTAATAAAAACAATTTGGATATTACAATTATCCCATCGCGCCTTACTAATATAAATGATAGCACCCTGTTTTGGCAGGCCCACTATTTATTGACATTAGTCTCGACGAGTGTTACCTATTAGAAGGCGTTTAAACTTAATATTAACGCTTCTAGGTTCTTCAATTTGATTAAAGTTACCTAGATAAGTCCAATAACAAATGGTTGGATAATCCAATTATCCATCATCCTTTACTAATATCAATAAAAGTACCCTGCTTTGGTAGAACCTACACTTTATTGAAACTAACATTGATGACTGTTGTTTATTAGAACGTGTTTTAGACTTCTCATACCTTTAGGCTTTTCCAATCCAATTGAAAAATGTCTATTTGAATAAAACTTAATAATACTTGGATAATCCAATTATCCAATCATGTCCCACTAAACATAAATAAAGGCACCCAACTATGACGTGACCTGCGCTTTATTTATATCAAGTTAGACGTTATTACTTATTGGAAGGTATGGTTGTCGGGCTTGAGGGATTTTAATTTTCTTATTATTCATTACCGACTTTCATTAAATGCTTTAACGCAAAATAAAACCCCAAAACATGCAATCAAAATTATGAGATGGTTATGGTCTTCCTAGAAAATAAAATAAAATAAAATAAACCTAAAGGAACTATGGTGTCTTGACTTCATGAAGTCCTACTTCTTGAAACCACCATCCTCCTAGAGTCACCACTCCTTTGTTCCTTTCAAGGTCATATCCATCAAGAATCACCACTCTAGGTTTCTTCTAGGTCCCCACCTTGTTGGCTTTTCCAAGATTACAATGTAATAAAGAAAACTTGTTTTACATACGAGTGAAGGGTTGAGAGAAGAAATTTAAGAATAGACAAAGGCACAGCACGCAGGCTGTATTTAAGTTAAATAAAAAAATCTAAGACCATAACCATTCACCGCTGGACGTGTTAATTAATCAATTAATAGAGTAATCAGTTGTATTTAAAATAAAATAAATTTTAATACACATAATTAAACACGCGGGGTCATAAAAGGAAAACTACGCAAAGAAGTTTGACGGCTCTGTTGACCGTTCAACAGACAGGGTCAAGGGGTGTTCCAACCCAAAAATTTAGTACTGTAATCAGGTTAATTCCCAAGAAAGAGAGGTGAGTCCGGGGTGACCGCTTAAGTACCAAGTCTTTCCTAGCCAGAACGTCCCACTGACCATTAATAGATCAAAATATTCGGTTATGATTTCAAACAATTTGAAATCTTTAATTTTGAAACGGCCAAGATATAACCTTTAAATCTTATATTTTGACCCTTACAATTATCCTAAAATAGGAATAGTCAAAGTTTAACTTATAAACCTTATCTCTAGAGTCTCAACAATCATCCTAATTTTTAGCAACGATCAAGGTTTAAATTTTAGACCTTATCTCTAGAGTACAAGATATTTTATTTTGAATCCTATTAAATTTGATAAAGATCTTATCTTTAATTTGTAACTTTTACAAATCCTATCAAATTTATTAAGGATTAAATATTTGATTTTAAAATTAGTAAATTTAATAAAGATCTTATCTTCTATTTGTAACAATTACAAATCATATTAAATTTAATAAATATGAATCAATTTGTAACTCCTACAAATCACATTAATTTTAAAAAGATCACATATGATACAAATCCTATTAAAATTAATAAGAATAAATTATTTAAATTTGTAATTCTTACAAATCACATTAATTTTAAAAGGATCACAAACAATGCAAATCCTATTAAAATTAATAAGAATAAATTATTTAAATTTGTAACTCTTACAAACTTTAATTTTAACAAATAATTAAAAATTTGATTTGTAACTTTTACAAATCGAATTTAAAATATAATATTAAAATCAAATATTTTATTTGTAACATTTACAAATAAATAAAATACCATTACGGCTAGGTTTCAACTTTTGAATCTTACTTTTCATTACGGCTAGGGTTTAACTCTTAAACTTTCTAAATACAATCTCACATCAACAATTCATATTAGAAAAGAGAAAGTATATAGACGTCATTGCATACAACCCTTGATTTCAATTTAATTAAATAAACATAAAACATGCCTTATAATTAGAACACATATAAAACAATCACCATTGCAACATACAACATGTTCATATAATAAAGCACATCCTAAAAACATGTTCTTTAATTAAAATGTTGAGAAAAGAAATCAATATACATAAAGCAAAAATATATTGATATTAGCTTTCAAAAGGTACAACCTTTGCAACATATCTCATAAAAATGCAACCTTTACATAATATCTCATTAAAAATGCAACCTTTGTAACATATCTAATAAAAGATGCAACCTTTACAAAAGGATTCAACCTTTACAATTCTTTTCATAAAATAAATTTTATTTTTATTTTTACATGTTCTTTAAACAAATGTTTGCCCAAAACACGGTTTTGCAACTAGGCTCTGATACCATTGTTAGGGAATCCCTAGTGTATGAGCAGCGGAAATACAAGGATTCCCATAGGATTTGCAAAGCGCCGTGTTTCAAAGCATAAGACAAACACAAAAAAAAATTACGTTTTAGGATTACCTCTTGAAGAATATCGAAGCAATCGTAGCCTCGTCCTTTAGGAGCCCACACGAGTACTCCCACCAGAAATGCTACACCTTCTAAATGCTAGTTTGATGGCGTGTAGCTTTTGCAACTTTTGTGTATTTTTGTCTCTTTTTTGGGTAGCCGCCTATGAGAATCTTATGCTCTATTTATAGGCTTAGGTTTGACCTAATTTGCTCTCTAAAGAGTGGGCTCCTTACTCATTCTAAATGAGTTAGGCCCAATAGTCTTATTTTAGTCCAACTAAAATAAAAAGCTATTTTCTGATGGGCTTACTCTATGTGTGTGACCCTATAGGTAAAATACTCGGTTATATTAATAATAAACTATTTTATTATTAATATAAAATAAGAGCAGTATCTAGCAATGCATCATTATGTCCGAATATTATTTATTAACAACATAACCTATAACTGATAATTATTTATATGTTTGTTCCTTTTGTCACGATATCCTAATTGGGCCCAAGGCATGGTCGTGTCATCCTTGTACGGTCCAATTTATTTTACTTGATACCGAAGTATACTTTATCCGAATAAATATCCAATATTTATTCTTTCTAGCATGGCCATGCATTTCCTTAGTCTCACTCCATCAAGTGGCCTATAGATATCACTCCTGTCACATAGAAGAGACAAATCCCATCTACATCACTCACATCCCTCTACATAATTTGTACATTGCCTAACCATAACCTTTATAGTCCTTTTGTTGCAGAAGACATTTGATTGTATTAAAACAACAAACTCCTTATGTAGGAATCGTAGTGACTTCAGGTCAAAGGACTACATATACCATTATCACATTGGGAATCGTTTATGACATTCATGTAACGATCCATGCAACGTTCTCATGGTGGGTCTGTCCAGTACATCATTACTCTTAATGTGTACCCGTGTGAAGACTTGATATCATTTATATCCATGATCTGTGAGATCAGACCATCAGTACACTCACACACTAGTCTTAATGTATTCACATGTCCCCACATAAATACTTGACTAGGGACATTTTAGGAATAACTCTCATATGACCTATTACTCCAAGGATAAATAAAGGTTGTTAAACTATTTAACAAAAAATGACTTATTCAAAATGATGCGTCCTATATAGGCTTTTAGTGCATATTTCCAACATCACATATGAACGGAAAACATCATATCTCATATTATATCACACATATCACATATATTCGGGATTTCTTATTGAATATAACAATATTATCCCGATTTCGTTCATAAACTATACATTTAAAATGTAAACGCTCCCCCTACCTGGAATAAATGATTCCAGAAGCTCCTCGAGCTACTAAATACAATCAGCTCGTTATTCACAAGCTCCGAATCAACTCTTAGTTCTAAAATCTTCCACAACTACCTTGAACTAAGGAATTTAGAGTTCTTTCCATTCTTAAAATTTTAAGCTGATCCAACGGTAGGTTTGACAGAAATCGTTGATGGAAAAAGGCGTCCACGAAGTGAGGAAGTGTTGATATATATATCTTAAGAGATAAAGAAGAAACAAGATAATAAAAGAAAAGAGGATAGGACAATAGAAAGGGTCTCATACTTAGAAAAAAACAAGAGAATCTGCTAGAATTTAGAAGAAGAGTAGAGTGGCGTGGAAGAGCCTCGATGATTGAAGTAAATATCAATTCTGATACTATTTAGATATTTTGGCATATCTCTCTCATATCTTAATGGATTTTAATAAATTTGGTCTTGCTAGAAAGCTAAGACAATGAGGAATAACTTTGTAGTTGTCCATATTTTCAAATTCGGACTCTAACATGGTAAAAAGATTAAATTGAAAATACTTGGGAATATCTCTTTTCGAGAAGGATTCATCAGTCTCTTTTCGTTTAGAATTGCTTCACTCGGAGGGAATTCACTCGGAAATGTTTCTGCTTGAAACACTCAGTCATAGCTTTTCTTTCCTCGAAAGTGACCCACTCAGAAATATCTTACCCGGAGAACCTCATTCAGAAATATCTCACTCAGATATCTCTGCCCGAGTCAAAGCCTTTCTTTACTCAAAAATATTTCTCTCAAAAGTGCGTCACTCGGAAGTCTTACAACCAAAAGGATCATTCGGAGTCGAAATTCAGTCCTCTCTCGGAAATCGTTCCACTTGGGAATATCACTCGGAGTCGAAGACAATCTCGAAGACGAATTCGAGCACAAGCTCTTGGCAATCTTTAAGACACCCGAGCACGAATTGAATGAAGGGGTTCACCACTCGAATATTTACTTCCCCCGGAAAATATTCACTCGGAAACATACTTATTCGAAGTTAAAGTCTTTCTCTGTCTAGAAGTACTTCCCCTAGAAAGACTCACTCGTATGTCTCAATCGGTGCCATCCCACACAGAAGTGTCGCACTCAGAGACACTCTACTCGGGAAAGTTGCACTCAACTCGGAGATACCCCACTCGGGAATTCACTACTCAGAAACATCTTGTCCCGAGAAGTACTCATTCTAAATCAAAGCTTTTCTTCACTCGGAAGTACTTCTCTCAGAAACGGCCCATTCGGAAATGTTTCACTCGGATTTTCCTCACTCAAGTGTCTCATTCAGACACAGAGTTTTTCTTCACTCGGAAGTAATTCTCTTAGTTATGCCTCACTCGGAAACATCTTAACCTTCCTTCACTCGGAAGGTCTTATCTCAGACATGATTCACTCGGAAATCCTCCACTAATCCTTAATGAATTATTTTCTAAAATTCTCAATTTAGGATGTTACACTAGGCCTCTTGAAGCTATCATATATTCAAATCCTAATTAATTATGACTCGAACACCACCTTACCTGTATTCCAAGCTTCAACAATTTGTTCTTGGTGTTGGTTGCGCCCTCTGGTTACTTGATTCACCGTTCCTCTTCCAAATTCAACACCTACTTTGTCGATCGCTCGTCCACGCTCGTTCCGGCACCTACGGTTACTGAAACATAAAACCGGTTAGTACATTGTCTTCCTCACACTTCTAAACTCACCATCCAAGCTCCCAAATCCACCCAAAATACATGAATGGTTCAATTTCAAGGAGGGAAAAGAGAAGAAGAAGAAGAAGAAGAAGAAGAAGAAGAAGAAGAAGAAGAAGAAGAAGAAGAAGAAGAAGAAGAAGAAGAAGAAGAAGAAGAAGAAACTTGAAATTGGAAGTTTCATGTGCCTTACCTCACTTCCCCAAGTCCAAAAATGCAAGAAATTGAAGTTCCTACCAGGTCCAGAGCTCAAATCGCAAGGGAGGAAGAAAATGGAAGAGAAAGAAACACGTGAGTTCAATTTTGCATGTCCCTGCTTTAATCTGATCGCGACGCTGACACTGACGCTACGCGTCAGCTCATTAATTTGCACTTGATGCTATGCGTCCCAGCCACGCTATGCGTCAGGGTCCTGATTCCATTTTCCTTAAAAATTCATTTAAAAATTATCTTTTCCTTCTAACATATCATTTAAATTATATAATCACTTAAAAATCCTATTTTCTTTAATTCTGACTTAATTAAATATTTAATTTATCCTTCCCAATTTAAATTACCAAGGATGTTACAAACACTGAGGCATCCTCCCATCCGAAATAAACTACATACTCCATAGTTTGGTTTCATAGTAATATGACGCGACATACAAATGTCAAATAAATCAAATCAAAGGCAATGATTACAGGAACACGAGCATATGGTTCATATGCATCATGAAAGGTAATGGAAGCCAACCAGTGAAGGGTCCCATTAAAGAGAAAACCTTGTGTGTGTGGTTGTTATTTGGAGTCCAATTGTTAGGTTTGGAACATATGTTGGTCATAATATGGTTAAATTGTATTTTATTGAATAAGTTGCTCCTGTGAAGGAATTTTGGGGTACGGACTACGGTAGTAGGTCCAGAACGGGGGAAACATAGTGTCCATGAAGTTTAGTGGCAGTTGGGATTGAAACGGGCAAGTTAGATAGAGCGGAAGTTGGTGAAAATATCAATTCTCAGAATTTCTGCATTTTGATCTGGCGTAATCGATTACAGCCTGTCCTATAATTGATTAGTTGCATTTCGATTACCAATCTGGTGTAATCGATTACCAAGTTTGGCCTAATCGATTACATTGTAATCGGTTAGTATTATTCTATCAATTACCAATATGGGATAATCGATTACCATAGCCTAAATTGGAGGGTTTTAATGGTTTCTAGATACGTAACTCTAGGTTCCTATCGTTCTTCATCGGGGATGCTTTCAAAGCGAAAAACTTACCATGGTTTTAATCAGACCTCGGATAAACCTTAAAAACAGTAAAGGATGTCACATAAATAAATTCTTATATAATTTATAACTTAATAAAATGATTATGTTGATTCCATTGAGAAACATATTTAATATAAAAAATTTAAACAGTCAATTTAGTATCATGTAAATTTCTTAGATGCTAATAAATATTTTATTATTTGTTCCAGATGAGTTATTATAAATAATTTTTAAAAATATTTACTTAATCTAAATAGTATTAATATTACATTATAAATAAGGGGATATAATATTTAATTTTCATTATGTAGGTACTTTTTTATGAACGAATATCTACTTGAATTCAATAATTTTCTTAATCTGTTTTTAAAATTACGTTAAATAAAAAAAGAATGTATGGAGAGGGTAACCACTTAGATATCTAATTGCTCGTTGATAGTGTACCTAATAGTACTTTAATTAAAATTGTTAGTTGGGTTTATCATGTGCACGTGTCTGATACAAGCTTTGCATTAGAATTAGCCTTTATTTGCTTAATTAACTCTTTGGACTAAGACTTGTTAATCAGTATATTAATGGTATTGTTTAGAAAAGTGAAAATAAAAAATAACTTTTATATATATAAAAATTACTTAAAAGTTATAAAAAATAAATTTTAATGATATTTGTAAATAAAAAATTTTCATTTTAACCTCCTTACCTGTGCTTTCAATGTAATGGTTAGCATTTTCCTAACTCTTTTCACCCTTGTTTTGAAACTCTCCCATTGCCGTCAAATTTCTATTCCATAGACATTTGAGTTTACATATTGCCTCGTGTTACAAAAGCTTCAAAGTCATAACAATTTAAAAAACTGAGAAAAATTCCTGCATGCTAATGTAAATTGAACACTTAACTAAGCTAAAAGGTCAGACTCAGTAGTTACGACCTAGCTACTAGAAGCTATAATAAACAACTAAAAGCTCCTAATTTGTATACAATAAAATGAACTAAGTATAGCACTTGGTGGTGGAAAAATTACTAGAGGGCACATCACAAGTATCCCAAAGCATATTTGACTTCCATGCATCACCAATATTGAAAGGAAACCCAACTGATCTCACTGTCTCCAACTCTTGCGCATCACCATGAGGCACATTCACATTAGCAACCTTCACCAATGCACTACTACTACTATTATTATTATTTTCATTTTCATATTGTTGGTTTCCAAATGTGGCTTGCATCTCACGTAGAAATGGTAGTGGGTAGTACCCACTACTACTACAGTGCTCTTGCATCAATGGCCCTCCAAAGTTTGTACTTGTATCCTCCGAAGTCTTGGTGAGATCTCCAAGCATGGAGGATGACATGTTCAACAACATGGAAGAAACATCCATTGTAGAAGACTTGGCATTAGTGATATTATTGTTTGATAATGTTTCAAGTGGTGAAGAGAATAGCAAGCTGGTGCTAAGGTCTGAACCATTTGAAATGGGTGGTAAATGGTCAAAGGCTTTGTAGAGCAAGGGGTTGATAATGGATTTATATGAGGCAACATCAAAAGGACAAAGACTGCTACTACTACTACTATTACTGGTTGTTAGATCATTGCTGTAACAGAACTGGCTGGTTAAGCTAGTTTTCTTTGTCATTGGCATATTGGCTGAAGAAAACTGGGTGCTATGTTGTTCTTTGGTTAGCATATCAGAGGTTCTTGTTGTTTCGGGTAGGGAAGAGACCCATGAGTGAGACAAAGCTCTTTGAGCTGTGGAATTGGTCTTCTTGAATATCCTACAAATAGCCCAAGATTCCTGCAAAGTTCAAAACCAAGTTATTTAAAACAGTTCATAAATGAAGAAATATTTGGTCTAAGAAAATAGTTTTTGTTTTCACTTTTAATTATAAAACTGGTATATTATTTTCTGATTTTAAGAGGTTGTAATACGAATACAAAATTTTTATTTTTTTTTCTGCTTCATTATTTCATACATTTCCAAACTTTTAAAAATAACATGCCAGTTTTTCCTAAGAAAATAAATTAACTTGGGATATACTTAATTTTTACTACTTACATTAGCAGGAATAGTCTTGTCTATGTACTGTTTTGGGGACAGTGAATCTGTGAGAGAAGGTAGCCTGAACTCATGCATCATCCAGTCAGTTTTAACTCCTTTGGCAGCTCTACCTTTGTAAAAGACTAAGGATTTCTTCAAGCCAATGCACTTGGAACCTTCTGAAGAATAGATAGGCCTATCAGTCCCTGTGGCTTTCCAGAACCCTGCTCCAGTTACCCTGTTGGGCCTTGCACTGTTTCTGTATTTCCTGTCTCTAGGACAGTAAAAATACCACTCCTTCTCCCCTGTAGTGGCCAACTCTGCAAACACAATTAAAACCATAAAATATCATTAGAGAGTACATTTTATGAATAACAAAAGAAAAAAGGTACTTAAATAGGAAAAATAGCTAAGTAAGTTCAATTGATGTAAGAGTTTATTTATGTGTCTTACTTGGAAGATCCCAAGGATCATATTTATAGATATCAAGCTGCTTGATGACCTCAATAGTTAAAGGCCTTTGTTGAATCTTCCTCTTGAGATAAAACCCAACTAACTCCTCATCAGTTGGATGAAACCTGAACCCTGGAAGCATAACTTCATCAAGTTTCTCAGCATCATTTCTCTCTTCCATTTCTCAACCTTAATTTTTCTCTCTTCTAACTAAAAGCCTAAAACTCTTCAATATATATGGAAAAAGAGAGACCCTTAATCTTGTCCACCAATGTGAAAAAAACAACCACACACACAACTAGAAAAGTGGAAGCTGGTTAATTAATTTCAAAGGGGTGGAGTAAAGAGTCTTGAACTACAAAAATACCCTTCTTAGAAGAAGTGCATGAGGAATGATGAGTGAGTGAGTGTTTGAAAGTTGAAAGAGAAAGAAGAGAGTAAAGTGAGAGTGAGTGAAGTGCAGTTAATTTGAAGGCATTATATGCTTCCTGAGGAGGGGTCTGCCTCCGAAGGATCAGCCGTCTTTTCTGGTGACTTTCAAAGGAGTGTGTGTGTTTTGCGAGGATCACTTTGGTTTGGTTCATCAAAACAAGCAAACTATGCCCTTTGCTCTTAAAAGTTAACGACTACCGAGAAATAAGTTCAACCCGCCAAGTCAATACACTTGACATTTTGTCACTTATTATTTTACACTATAACTATAGTTAAAATCATGTTTAATAACACTGTTACACCTCGCTTCACTTCTAAAGTTTTATGTCAACTATCCTATTTATTGATATATTTATTAAGGAATAGAAGGTTAGTTATTATAATCCACAATAAATATCGTAAATTACATATAAAAATCATGATTAATAAATATAAAATTGACTGAGCAAAAATAAAAGGTAAGAGAGTTTTTAACGTTACTTTTTCAAATTCAAAGTCAGGTAAAATTATATTAAGCATGAAAAAAAAAACTCACTAAATTTATTTGAACGCAGTTGTGCTTCTAGTTTGATATCATTGGTTAAACTGGAACCGTTAATTAATTTACTTTCTCATTAGCAAAGATAAGAGGGTTTTCTTTTTCACTTGAGATAAGAGGGTTTTCTTTTTCACTTGGAAAAAAAAGTATGATAAAATTAATTGAAAAGCATGTAATGAGTAAAGTTTGATATAATTAATAGATAGTTGAATTATTTTATGGTGAGTTTGAATTGACATATATACAAAAATTTAATTGAAAAAAATAAACTTTGATAATTGTACATCCCAAAGAATTAATCTTATATTGATGTTGGCCTCTAATTTGAAAATATAATGTGGAATGTAAGTATATGAAGATAAAGAGTGAAAGACCAATAAATTTTAAGATTATAAAAAAAATTGTTATGTTGGATATAAACTAAATCTATTTTTTAAAGAAAATGGAGAAACTTGGATAGTGATTAAATCTCAAATATACATGGAAAAAAAGATTAAGGAGTAAGTGATCCTTCTTGTTTATTAGAAGTTTCTTTTGTTGGGTGATTTGTCTGAAACCATGACCTTAGTTTGGAGCTTCAGGGGGTTATAATCTTTTATATATTTAACTACCCTTTAAACACATTAATGTCATGAAAGTTTTTGGTGTATCCACTAGAAGCCAAGACATGAGATCAAAGTTCCAAGTAATTAATGATATTTATGTGACATAGTGTTTGAAACTTTGAAATGTGATTTGGAAACGTGGAGCTGAAGCAGATTCCGAAACAGAGATGAAATATAAAAATGAACAGGAAATTCCAGTGAGAGCCATTAAGGATTATAGTATTGAAGAGGTTTCTCAGAATCCGAAAATCCCGTTTCTATTCCATTCCAGAGCTTCTATTCCACTGATTTTGGCAGGTTGAATCAGTTAAATAGTAATAATAAATTGTCAAATTTCAAGTAACAACAAGCGAGCGTGTGATCGAAGTCTAATGTTGTTGAGGGGACCGCTTTGCCCTTAACTAAACCCATTTGTTTATTACTACCAACGTATCTAACATCAGAGTTAGCTATACCTTAACTGCAACATGTGCTTTTTCAGGGATATTAATTTGACGTTTTCTTCATTCCACTCCTCAGAACAACAATGAAGCAACTCATCAAACATCAAAGTTGCTTAACTCTTTATTTTATTTTATTTTACATGGGCCTATTATAAGAATAAGATTTATTTTACTTTTTACCATTTAAACAACTGAAATCTCAAATAATGAAATTCTATAAGGGTTGATGGATCTATCATATTGTTTATCTTATATTTTATGAGTCCACCTAATATAATAAAATCTATCATGTTGCATATTTGATCATGTTTCTTCTTTGTAATTTCTATCATAAAAAGAATATTGGGTTAAGAATAGGTAAGATAAGATAAGGAAATGGTAAACAGACGTCGTCGTCGTAATAATAATAATAATAATAATAATAATAATAATAATAATAATAATAATAATAATAATAATAATAATAATAATAATAATAATATATGTCTTTATACATTTTTCTTGGGTTAAATTATTATTTTAGTCTTCTATCTTTTTAGTAAATTTCAAGTCAGCTCCTGGTCTGGGCTTAATATTGGTGTCAAATCCATAGACCCATATTGGTAGCTACACAACATTCAATATCAATATAAGCACCATAATATCGCTCCCCGTGATAACTAGTATTGGTAACGAGCTAGTACCATATAGACGTTGAGGGTCATACTGGGGGCATACCGGTCAAGATTTGCAAATGTGTCAGGAATATATGCGTCTATGTCAGATTTCCTACACTTTACGAAAAAGTACTGACACAAGTATCATGAAATATATAGCATCACCACTTGACTTCTATAAATGTTATTCATTTACTATGCATGAGGCATGTTCAACCTAACTCAAACATTAAGCTCCGGTGTTACATACCGTATTGACTTAAGCATTAAAATATCTTTGTAGGTGACATCTTATTTTGCCCCACAACACAATATACCAATATGTGTTAGATAGAACAGTACAATACCCTAAGAACTTCACTGAACTTAAAGAGATAAGGTTGGATCCCTCATTAAATGGTGTAAGAGATCGTAAACTAAGGTTTGGTACACTATACCAAACAAATCATTAGGACATGCTAAGGTTATTCCCATAGACTGCAATCACACAATGGGCATGAACAATCATTAGGCCACTCCTGATAGACATCTCTGAGATGTAACACATAATGAAAACGAGCCTCCATGTCACAACTACGAGTATGGAAACTACCCCTGCATTGGTGGTAAACCTTAAGGAGGCCCGATGTGGCCTCTTAATTTGATCATGTGACAAGCTAATCTGCCACCTAAGGATAGAGTTACAAGTCGAAAGATAAAAGAGTGGTGCCATGTTGGAGAACTAACTAATAGTTCACCTTGGGACATCGATGAGGCCTTCAATTTCCTATCATAAGATCTCAACTCCACTAGAGTACTCCAAGATCTTTATATTTGATGACAACTACCAAGAATCCACATATCCGACTAAGCGTCATTCACCGTGATACTGATCCCTCAAAGCCTTCGGGGGTCACTGGGGTACAAATTCAACATCTTGTTCACTCGATGATAATGCAGGTCCCCATATTCAAAAACTTGCAAACCCTCATAATCCGGTCTCGATACTGGCATATGGACATAAGGGTAATTTCATCTGTTCTCACACTTGTTACCGGTTTCACAGGTAAACCTCCGGACTCTAACCCCATATCAGATTCATATCTATACCGGAAGTCCAAATTAGCACCTAGCACACCAGAAAACTTCCATGTCACCCGACAAATAGTACAAGATACAGGTACGGGGGAACATTCACAAGAGACGCGGAGGCGCCCACGTCATGTGTCAATCGTACAAACACAGTGTACAATTAGTCCCCTAACCCTAAAAGGACTTTTCATTCTTTGCATGCACGTATATAAATACAAATATTCTCATGACTCTGGAACGTTAGACTCATTCTTAAACTTATACTTCAGAAACCTTGAATTCATTTTCTGATTACTGACTTGAGCATCGAAGAATCTTCACAGGTGACACCACCTTTCGCCTCTCGTCAATGCGAAAGCTTGGTGTGAAGGATCTCCAGGACTACAAGACCTTTGTTCTCCCATTGAGATAAAGGGTACAATACCGGATACCCACTGTACTAGTGTATAAATCATTTGATACCATTAATATTTGTGGCTGGTCCCATACCGGATCCTTGACTTCGGTTCAGATCAGTTCATTGGCACGCCCGATGGGACTCATTAGATTTATTTCCACTTTTCACAAAAGTCTCGTGACTTTTACTATGGAAAGCAACATGAGAGATTTTAAGCAGAGGGCAGTGGAGAACTTCACAGAAAATATTGAAGCAGCGACTTCTTCAAGAGGAAATTTGAGCAGAGTTTTTCTTAAGTTGGAAGTAAGGTGGTTTCTGGAAAATGCCTAAGTCCCCCTTTTATAGTTATAGAGGGGGCATAACCACCGGTCAGAGGGGATGTCGTTTGTCAAAAAACGCATCATTTCGAGGGCCAACGACGACGCCGTTTCAACCCAAAGCACATGAAAACAGTGATGTTTTGCATAAAGCTGAAATCGAATGAGTCGTAACGTTTGAATTTTGGGCCCAATATTCATTGCCCGCGACGTTTGGGAACCCTCGCATACACAATCATTGGTATTCATGTGTTTTTAGCAATAACTGCTCATCATTGGTGGTGTCTCAAGGTTTGGGAGTTACAAATTTTAAATACGAGGAGTTACGAAATTCAAAAACTCTTGAGTTTCACATGTAAAAATAGGACGTTGTCTAAAGCCAGTGTCCATAACAACAAAAAGGGACTCCAGAAAGAAATCATCTGAGCCGGTATCCATATCTGCAAGATCGACCTCGACAGAACAGTATAGCTTATGTTGAGCAACTTGCTCAGTCCCTCAAACAAGTTAGGGGGCAGATGATCCAGTCTCGATACCGGCACATGGGTAATTTCATCCTTTCTCGCACTCGTTACCAGTGTCACAGGTAAACCTCTGGACTCTAACCCCGTATCAGATTCATATCTATACCGGAAGTCCAGGTCAGCACCTAGCACACCGAAAAACTTCCATGTCACCCGACAAATAGTACAACAGGTACAGGGGAACGTTCGCAAGAGACGGGGAGGCGCTCGCGTCGTCTGTCAGAATTGTACAAACACAGTGTATGATTAGTCCCCTAACCCTAAAAGGACTCTTCATTCTCCGCATGCACATATATAAATACAAACATTCTCATGACTCTGGTACATTAGACTCATTCTCAAACTTACGTTTCAGAAACCTTGATTTCCTTTTCTGGTTACTGACTTGAGCGTCCGAGAATCTTCACAGGTGACACCACCTTTCGTCCCTCGTCAACACAAAAACTTGGTGTGAAGGATCTCCAAGACTACAAGACCTTTATTCTCCCACTAAGATAAAACTGGATACCTACTGTACCGGTGTATAAATTATTCAATACTATTAACATTTATGGCTGGTCCCACACCGGATCCTTGACCCCGGTTCAGACCAATTCACCTCACATCCACTCCCTGTAGATAAGTACACCAACAAGGCAAATCCTAGTAAGTAGTTAGATGCTTACACAAATAAGTTGATATACTTGGGGAAAGATAACAATATGATTGTAGGATGTTCCCTAGAACACTATAAGGAAGCTTTTAGTTGGTTTAAGGGTCTTCCTTCAGAGTCAATCGATTACTGGTCTGACCTTGTTGAGGCTTTTGGATGACATTTCGTAATTGTGAGGAATGAATCAAAAACCTCCACCTTCATTTAGATAATGTAAGGAGAAATAATCATTAAAAGATTTTCTAAAGAGATTCTAGAAATAGACATCAATGGTTCGAGGGTTAACTGAGCCTATTCAACTTTACATCGTCATTGAAGATCTACAACCAAAGCTCTACAATCATTAAAAGATAATTGTGAAAAGACACATAGACATATCCTCTAATGGTGATGAGGTACGAGGTCTCAAGAAGGCCACATCAACTAAAAGAGCTAAGGCATATGTGGTTGGGGTCATCAAGAAAAAGGAAGAGTTAGAATATTCCCCTCCTTAACAAAAATTAAAGGTAATGAACATGATTGTTGGTAGATTCACTGGAGGCAGAGTGTCCAACACTGTCAAAAAGAAACATTTAAGGATGGTTATGCTCTTCAGCTCAAGAGTGATCAAAGACCTTTCTATTCTAGGGTTGAGTTAAAATTTCCCTTATTACCTTTTTCTGATGAAGATTTTAGCTCCACCATTTTGGATGATGATGACACCATTGTAATTAAGGTTCTTATAGCCAACAAGAAGGTCAGGAGGCTCTTAATCAATCAAGGAAGTTCTTGTGATATGATCTTTTGTTAGTGCTTCAAGAAAATGGACTTGAGCAATATGGATCTACAACCTTACACCCAGGACCTCAAGCCTTTCAATGAAGCAAATCAACCCACCAAAGGCTATCTTGATACAAGGATTATCTTTGAAGGTGACCCCGGTGCTAAAATAGTTAAGATGAGAATTTTGGTGATTGATGAGAAGTCATAATTTGATGGAACTTTGGGAAGACTGACATTGAGTGCGATGGAAGCTATTGTTTTCACTCCATATTTGTTTATTAAGTTTATTGATAATTAGAGTTAACTTTCATTAATCCAGTGTGATCAAAAGATGGTCTAATTTTGTATAATTTGAGCCTTCAAATGGTGAAAAAGGAAACCATAATAAAGAAAAGAAAGTTGAATGATGAGGATACCTTGGCATGATTTGTTAGCATGATAGACCTAAATCCCAAAGAGGAGCCTAAAATTGATCCCTTGTATCCCTTTAAGCCCACGTCGAATAGAGGATCGAAAGGTATAATACTTGGGGATTATGTTGAAATGGGTAACCAATATTGACGACAAGCTCGAGATCGATATGGAGAAGGGGTTAGTCAAAGTTCTCCAAAGAAAGAATTGGCAATGGTGCATATTCATCTTTAGCATGTTCCACAATCGCTACTTGGAAGAATGCCCAAGAAGAATAACCAATATATACTGGAAACATTGTTCTATATAAGTGGCAATAAAAAGAAGTTCAAGTGCAATTACTGCTTAAAAGTAATAGGAGGAATATTTAGATTCAAGCATAATCAATTAGAAATATTCTATTCCTCGTCATGAACACAATGGTACATTGTCTCTTAAAATGAAGCATTCAATAAAGTGTCTAGGGGATTGAAAAGTTAAGGAGGAAGATACAGTGTTGTCTCTCAAGGATAGGGAAGAAAATGAGGGGGAACTGGGTTTTGTTTGTACATATATTAAGCATTTACGTAAGAGAGATCTCACTCTACAACCAAGTCCTCTCATGCAAAGCACATTTTAAATATCATTCGAGATTGCACACTACAACCATATCCTCCAATGCAAAGGACGATTTAAATTTTTCACTAACATTGCATGTGCTAACATCCTATACTACAACCATAATGGTTGTTGCGTGGGAGCATATTCCACACTAAGACCATTAAATCCCACAGAAGTTTATATTTAGGAGGGACTCTCACGCAATAACCCCAAACAAAAAATGAGATTTTTCGTAATAAAAGATATTGTGCTAGTGATAGAAGTTATAATTAAAGTGCATAAGAGACACCATTAATTCAATGGTTAGTGATAATATCATGCACCATTCGATACAATATCTAACTCTATTTATCTAACAAATTGATTGAGTAACTAAGAATTAAACAGACATCAAAGATTAGTTTCAAACCTCGAATAGAACACCTCGAATCGGGAAAAAAAAATGAGGGTCCATGAAACGAAATAAGTATAAGCAGAAGAGTACATGAATATCCATGTGAATGTATTCGAGTAGTGAAAAAATTGTGTTGAGGGGTTGGAGGCTATAGAAGTTGTGAAAGGCAAATCCTCTTATTTCGTAGACTTTGGAAATACGAAGCATGGGATTTATCGATGTCTTGCTTTTTGTAATACCAAATATAGGTTTCAGCAATGAAACTAAAAAATGGTGTTAAATATGATAGTACTAATTGTTTACACTTAGCTTTGGCAAATACTTAGTACCGTACAATTAATTAATGAAAAATTGAAGGGAGTCAAATGGGTTGGGACAGCAAATTGATTGAAGGTCCCCAAAATGAAGCCCTCGGTTGGAACCAAAATTGTCGAGTAGGGTTTGCTTCCCAAGCGTGTAACCTAAGTTTAAAACTTAGTCAAACTCTCTCAAAACGTGTAATCCACCCACCGCCAACCTTCTCAATAAGGGCCAAACTCCAATTACTAAAATTAATGCCAACACCTCATTGCTATCATTAACATGCACCATAGAGCAATAAATGTGTTTCTTTGTCTTTCCTGAATTTCACTTTAAATTTGAACTATGTATTAATTAGTGGATTAATTGAAAAATATAAAAATAAACAAAAACATATGTTTGTGTCACCCAAAATATTTTAAGACGAAAATTTTCCTGGTTATTTTATTGTACATGATCGGTCCCTTTGACTAGCAAAATTTAATAAGTTTTCTCTTTTTATTTGATGTAAGTTTTTTAAAATAAAATATCTGTTATTTTATAAGTTTTAAAAAATATTTATTACTTATTTTTTTATTATACCTTTAGTCTTTAATTAAATGACTATAATAAAAATATAAAATAAATAAAAAGAGAGAAAAATATAAAAAACTAAACCCAAAATAAGAACGAACACGTATTCTACTTATTTTTTTTCAATGCCTGCTGCGTTATAGTAGAAAATTGTAAAAGAGAACGCATCCCGAAATACATGAATACTAACGGACTAGATTATTCGGGAGTTTGGGGTGAACTATCGCCTTTTAAGTTTGATTTGACACCACAATGTCTTAAGAAACCCAGAAGACAGAAGTAGTAAGGGAAATTAGTATTTGGTTGCTTTTTTCCTTGTACTAAATGTGTAAATAGCTAAGTTTTCTTTTTTGGAAAATGGCTACGGCTGTGTTTAGTTACAGAAAATTATTTTAATTTTTTAGAAAAAGTTTTTCATTTGTTTTTTAAAATTTTTATTTCCTAGAATAGCTAAAAAAATTTTGAAAACTCGTTTAGATAATGTAACAGTTTTTCAATTTAGAAAACTAAAAAACTAAAAAAGTTATTCAAGTGTATTCAGTTTTCTAAATTTTTTCAAACATTCTTTAATTCAAATTAATTGAGATATGTCTTATATATATATTATTTATGACAATATTGTATAGTAAATGCATCACATAAAAATTGTAATAAAAATTTAAAGTAATATTAAAATAAGAGTAAATGAGTTTGTGTTTAAATATATTTTAAAATAGTAGCAGTAGAATTTTTCGAATTAGTAGCAGTTTGTTTCATATTTTCATTTAGTTACATTTTTATCTTGTAATTCAGTTACCTTATCTTGTAATTCAATTACTTTATCTTGTAATTCAGTTACCGTCTTTTCTATTTTTTTACTTTTCTTAGAAAATCTTTTAAAAGAGTTTTCTGATTTTCTTAAAAAATAGAAAATCAATTTTCTATTTTTCTATAAAAAAATTTAAATAATTTGTAAATAAACAGTTTTTCTATTTTTTAAATTTTTCTAAAAATAATTTTCTATTTTTTTAAGAAAACTTATGAATTAAACGCAACATATGTATTTCAACCTACTTATTCCTCCTTTTTTATTAATAAAATCTTATTCATAGTAAGAAATCTAAACTTTCTAAATAAATCATTATTCAATAGTCTTATTTTTTAATAAATGTTAAGTTACACTCCTAATTTTTTTTAATTAATTACGTTGTTTATTTTTTTAAAATGTTTCAATTAAGTCCTTTTAGCCACCGTTTAGTTTTCGAACTAGGTTAGTCAAACCCGGTTTGACCAACCCAAAAATAGATCTTACGCTTAAACAAAGTTTTGATTGTCTCGAACAGCGTGAATGATTAATATTAGCTTTTAGATTTTTCTATTTTCATAATTCTGTTTCCAACTGATTCAATTCATTTTTATTAACTCTATCAATGAATATATGACGTATAATTTGTTGACGTGACTATTTTATGTGTCAAATGTTGTCGATATTTCTACTTCATGTATCAGATATTGGTAACGTGTTCACTCTATGCGTCAAATGTTCATTGACGATTCCATATGACATTTACATTTCAACCGATAAATAATTGACATAATGAGTCATCATGTCAAGAGCATTTGACACATGTAGTGGGTGTTACATATTAGCGAATGAGGACATGGCCATGTGTAATGTTCAGCTGTTACGTAATGACTTAGTTAACGAAGTTTATTAGTGAAAATTGGACGAATGGAACCTAACTAAATCATTTTAAAAAGGGACTTAACTGATTAAAAATTTAGGGATCTAACTTAAAATTTATTGAAAAAGATACGAAACTAAAATAATAATTTATTCTATATTAAATGTATCAATTATTCTTGTTATTATTCTAAAATTACCCTTCATTTTAATAAGAAAAGATATATATATATATATATATATATATATATATTAATTTTAAATGCATATTGTAAATTGTAGAGAGTCCTATAAAAAGGACCAAGAAAAACTTTAAAATAAGCTCTTATAAAAAGGACAGAAGGTAGAGGTGAGAATATGTTATGTCGAGTTAATCTTGACAAGGCATAATCCCGGTCTTGTATTTAATTAAAAGGCCTGAGTTTGACCTTAGATCTTACATAACTCATATTTTTAGGCCTTAATTACTTGACTTATTTAGAAGCAAAATTTAGTTTAATAGTTTGTATAAACGTTTAATTTATATTAAAGTTAATAAAAATACCAACAAAACATATATTAAATAAATCAACAAACTTATCTTAATAGACTTATAAAAAGTTAACAAGTTACCTAATATATATATAATTAAAGATTTTACGTATTGAATGTGATTTTAACAAATTCTAATAATAATTTTATAAATTATCATTATCATGTATATTTAGAAATTATAATATATTATGAATTATAATATATTTTATTATTCTATAAAATTATATAAAAGATCTTAAAAAAAGACTAGTTTAATAGGTTAAAAAGTATTTTCAAAAGTTTTATCCTGATCTTTTTAATTAAATATTTTTTAAAAAGTTTTAGCTTATTTTTTTTATTAAATGTTGATCTAGTCTGCATACCGGCTTCGAACCCTGATACAAATCACTACCAAAATGAGCAAACGTGCTCCGTTCAAAGCACATAACAATATCAAAGAACCTCGGCAGATAACTTCTCCTAATGACCAAAGTTGAAAAAGGTGTCAAATATGTCTATACAGGTGTCAACTTTCCCTCATGATTCCTGGATCCCTACTAGCACTATACCATGTAGGATTTAACGATCATTCGCCTTTATAAATACTCCTCATTTATGACCTACCAAGGTACGTGACTTTCTCTAATTTACACTTGAGCTTCGATATTAACTACCTAGATTGACTTGAGTGTTGATTTGTCCTTGCAGGTGACACCATCTTTCACCCCTCAACGTGTAAGATCGATGTGACAACAGGAAACCATACATAGATGCTCCTAACTCCCCACTGGATCAGGAGAGATAATATCAGATCCCCATTAAACTGATGTAACATACAAGAGAAAACTAAGGTTGGTATAGACATCAGAAGTATCCCCGACATTGGATAATTGATTGGCATGCTCGGTAGGATCTGTTAAAGGTATTCCCACACTTTGTAATCAAATCTTCATCAAGGTAGCAGGTGGCCAAATTCCTAGAACTCCCGATGGCCATATCGAAGATGTTTCACATGTAGAGCCCTGATACTTTGCTTATGACGTCGAATTTATTGATACTTTATCATCTTCCCAACAAAGTGCTATTCAGACCCCCGCGATGAGGTCATTCGTCAACTCATGGCAAAATTAACTGAGTTGAGGAAAGAGCATGCTTAGTCGGAGCAGTGGATTGCGACTCAACACTAATGTTGTCATGAGGTATCTCATTATGAGATATTTGTGACTCCATCTTACTCAAATTCCCACTATGAAGACAAGCTCTAATATCATCACAGAAAGGGTCGTCACTCCCCTTATAGAAAGAAGCCTCAGACCAGCGGCGCCTCTACAGGGTAGAAGCTGAATGTACCTTTTTCCAAAAGACTGATAGGAATTTCTATTCCAAAGCATTTGTAGACCACCTAACTGCTGTCTATCGGCAAGTACACTAGGGATACCGATCTCAATAAGCACCTTGATGCTTATATATATGAGTCCATGTTTCTAGGCGTCGAATCTGATGTCATGCATCGAATGTTCCTCAGAACCCTTACTGGTGAGGCTTTCAGCTGGTTTAAGGGACTCTCTTCCAGTTCCATTAACTCTTTGGTGACCACTTTGTCATTTCCTGAGACGTTCCTAAGACTTCTCATATATTGGCTCAAATCAAGTAGGGTGAGAAGGAATCTTTAAAGAATTTCTTGAAAGGGTTTTATAAAGAGGTTGCAATGATGCCTGATTTGATAGGGGCAATTTAACTTCACATCGTATTTGAGGCACTCTAATCAAAGTTTGTTTTTTCCCTTTTACTGGTAAAGGGGCCTCCCCAAACTCTTGGGGAGTTTCACAAGAAAGTAACCAAGTATATGGCCATTGAGATGCACGTAAAAACTAGAATGGCTAAACACCCACCTACCCAGCCCCAGCGTAACCAGAGAAAGAGAAAGAGAAATCAAAACCTGGAGTGAACACCTCATAAAGAAAAAGGCAGGAGCAACAATTCTAACAACAAGAAAGAAAGGTGTTTAATTTTGAGCATTATGCTCCCTTGAACACTAGACCGACTCAGATCCTATGAGAGCTCAGATGGTCATCTTTGACCGTCTACAACATTAGAAACCAGTGTTGATGAAGAGGCTTAGTAGCCTAAGAAAATACTACAACTTTTATGAGTAAACCAGTCACACCACGGAGGAATGCAGGCAGGTGAAGGACACCATCGTGGTCCTTATCAGGAAAGGTAAGCTAAAACAATACCTCCTAAGAACAAGTTCTAACACGAGCCAGACCGGTTTGAGAAGCGCAAGAGGGATCAATCCCTAGATGGTGATGATGGACAGGATCCGAAGAGGTTCACTATGGTGAAAAAGAAGAAATCCTAGACGGTAGAGGCAATCCAAGATGTGGACTGTAACACCCTCGGTTAAATAAGACAAATCCTTTTGTAGGTTCATCCTAGTTAACTGAGAGTGTTAACAGTTTTTAGAAAAAGTGAAATTTTTTTTTTTTAAATAAATATGTGGCAAATCAGCGGAAGTAATATTGTATATATATCACATAGTCATTCACAAACTGTAAATAAGTGTACTCTTAACAGAATGGGGCACGCAGGCACCCTTAAATATTATACAGTCATCCAGTGTCTGATTATAAATATTCTATCCTTAGTGATTGTTCTCAATGGGTTCAGCGTATTGCTGATCTTCACACTCGGGTTCTTGAGTTTCTAATTCCTCTAAAAAATGTTCAACAGTAAGGGTGAGTATAACCCAAGACCCTGATTGGTTCATCCGATGTGGACATATTCCAGTTAACATACAATGTCACATAGATCATACATTTAGCTTATTTATAATAATCAAGCATGTTGTCATGAAATAAATCATACATATAACATATTCACAATTATAACAATCAAATATGATGTAATGAATGCATGAGTTCGGATTATGATTTATCTTTGATTAAGTCTCATGATGCATGTGGGCCCAATAAATTAATCCATCATCATCCTTTCATTCTTTGGATTCCATCCTGCTCAAGTTATTTCTTGGGCACAACGTTTCCATTCTAGAGCGATCGGAGCTCACCAAGTCCCCTTTCTTTTATCATATGGTACGAATGAACTCACAGGTTCTCATCATTATATATATCATTTCATCTTGGGACTTGGCTCTTCACGATCATAGATACATCCCGTCATTTAGTCGAAGTACACCAGAATTACTCGTCTCACCCGGCTATCAGGGCGCGACTCTGATGCCATTGGGTTGCCGTTCCAGTTGTACTCCCAAGATTCTTCTACTGAGATCGAACGTGAATGTCCTCCAGCGTACCAGGTGTATGCTCTAGTTTTTCTTCTTCAAAACATATTTTCATGATGCGAAATGCATTATTCTTATCATTAGATCCCTGGGTATCTTATGTGTTTCCAGTCTCATCATATCATTTCCAAGTTCTTTGGATTTCATCAATTATTTAAACCTTGCAAGATATTCGTTTATTAATTAAAGAAATATATCTATTATATATATTCTTTATAAAGAGTAAAATAATATATGTTCTTTATGTAATTACGCATAAATCATATGTTAACAATGTATAATAATAAATAAACTAATAATAATAATAACAATACTAATTTTTGACACTAAATAAAATAAGAATGATAATTATAACTTACTAATAACTTAAAAGTAGTAAAGATTAGTTTTCAATTAAAAATTCAAGTGAAAAACACTAAAAATAGAGTTTTCCGAGTGAAACAGAGGAAAATCCGAGTGAAATAAGTATGATTCCGAGTGGAATCATACAGAGAAAGGTTTTCCAAGCGATCTGGCTAAAAATCCGAGTGAAATTGTACTGGTAGGCTGTTTTCTGACTGAAACAGGTCTGATTTCGACTGAAACATGAGTTTACCGAGTAAATTTAGTTGAGAAGGGTTCTGTCTGAACAAGACACATGCGAGTAAAATAATTCCGAGTAAGATAATCCTGATTCTGAGTGGAATCAGGTTGGGAAAGGTCTTCTGGGTGAATTAAATTTATATGCCGAGCTACATCAAACTGAAGGGAGTTCTTTTAGTGAAAATAACTGTTTGCTGAGTAAAAATAAATTGTTTTCCGAGTAAAAATAAATAAGGAAATATTCTCTAAGTGAAATAAGGTTGTTTACCGAGTTAAATCACTGGAAGAGGGTTTCATGAATGAAACTAAACTGTTTTCTGAGTGAGATGTGTGTTTGGAAGAGTGGTCCGAGTGAAATTCAAACTGAGATGTTTTTCTGAGTAAAAATGATGCGTTTTCCGAGTGAAACATAATGATGAAACATTTTTCTGAGTGAAATAAATTAAGATTCCGAGTAGGATTAGGATGAGAGTATCTTTTTGAGTGAAAATAATGTATTTTCCGAGTAAAATGTTTTATTCGAATGCTCAGGTCGGTTTTTCATAAAATCCGAACTTATTACTCACTGAATCCGACTTCTATTTTATAAATCCTTGCTGGAACTCACATAAACACCCAGGTTCTTAATATCTTCACAGTCCAACCAGCATATATTTTTATCAATTTAGTTACACATATATTCAAATATAAAACGATAATCATAACATCTAATCAAACAACTCTGAACTGATTATAAGCATTTAGTAACAAATATATATATATATATATGTATATAATTAAAGCATTTAATTCACATAACACTGAATCTGTCCTCCACTCGGTTTTCCCACAGAGCACCCAAGAATATACCCCCTTACCTCAATGAAGTTTCTGGATGTAAGGAAAGAGGTTCCCCCTCACTGTCCTGCTTCAAATCCGAGTGAGAGAGGAAGAAATAGAGAGAGAGAGCTTGCAGGAAGAGGAAAGAATAACAGAAGTATGTCTGTGGTTATGTTTCGTGTATGTGTGTGATCTTAGAGACATAGTACTGGGTTAAATAATGAGAGTTAGTGGGAAACTAATTGGAAACATCGGTTGGAGAATTAGGTGGAATAATGGAGCCTTTTGACTCCTTTCACAGTCAGCTTTGCATTTGATTGGAATAATATATATAAAGTTATTGTAATGGATGCAACTTTCCCCTGTGATTGGTTCGTTGTGCCACTCATTTTTGGATTTATGTAATTAAGTGGGCTGATCACTAATTGGAGTGGAATTAAAAAAAATGTTCAGTGCTGGAAAAGAGGTCGGTATTGGGTGTGTGAAGGCGGAGTGCAGTGTGAGGGCGGTGTGGAGTGTGAGGCGGTATGGAGTGTTAGAGCGTTATTGAATGTGAGGCGGTATGGAGTGTTAGGGCGGTGTGGAATGTTAGGCGGTATAGAGTGTTAGGGCGGTGTGGAATGTAAGGCGGTATAGAGTGTTAGGGCGGTGTGGAATGTGAGGCGGTATGGAGTGTTAGGGCGGTGTGGAATGTGAGGCGGTATAGAATGTTAGGGCGGTGTGGAATGTGAGGCGGTATGGAGTGAAGAAAGGAAGGACGGTGTATGGAAGAGTTAAGGGACACCGTCTGTGAAAGAGGGCGGTGTTGATAATGAGTATAGTAGGGAAGGACGGTGTGTGAAGGAGTTCAGGGACACCGTCTGTGGAGGAGGTCAGTTTTGGTGAACACCGGGTCAGATCTATCCGGTGTGAACCCCTGATCTAAGGACGGACTTAATAGTCAACCGGTGTGCACATATGCTCATTCGGTGTGGTGTTATTAAGTAAATCTTTTCTTACACCAGTCATCCGGTGTGATATAGGAGACGTTGGGTGGTTCCCGACATCGGATCGTTTAAGCGAAACCCGATTCACTTTAGCCAATCTTTGCTCAGAATTCTATTCCTTCACTCGAAATTTCTAATCATTCACTCGGAATTCCTCTCTGTTACTCGGAACAGAGCTCTCTTTTCACTCGGTTTTTGCATAATTTTACTAATGGTCCATATAAATTCCATTATTACGTGCAAAAATGACATTTTTGAGGTACTACAGACCATCAACAAGGTATATATTGACTTATTCTTGCTTGCAAACCCTCCATAATGAAAATTTACAAGGATAAAATTGTTTCTAAAAACAGGGATGTTACATTCTCCCCTCCTTTTAGAAATTTCGTCCCGAAATTTAAAGTTAAAACAATTGAGGGTACAATTCTCTCATTTTCTCCTCAATTTCCCAAGTAGCATCCCCATCATCTGTCTGACTCCAAACTACCTTGACCAAAGGAATTTCTTTGCCTCTTAGCTGTTTGAGACGTCGGTCAGCAATCTTAACCGGCGATGCTTCAAAGGTAAGATTTTCTTTCAGAACAAATTGATCGGGACTTAGAACATGATCAAGGCTTGGTACATATTTGCGGAGTTGAGAGACATGAAATACATTGTGAAGGTTTGTCAGCTCGAGTGGCAGAGCAATGCGGTACGCATGAGTTCCTATCTTTTGCAGAATCTGATAGGGTCCTACGTATCTGGGGCTTAACTTTTTGGCCTTCAAAGCTCTTCCTACTCCAGTGGTAGGGGTAACTTTGAGAAATACATGGTCACCTTCTTCAAATTCTAATGGCTTCTGACGTTTGTCATAGTAACTCTTTTGTCTATCTTGCGAAGCCTTCATTGCCATTTGAATCCTCTGAACTTGTTCTGTTGTCTTCTGAATAATCTCTGGTCCAATTATTGTCTTTTCACCAGTCTCGTACCAACAATAAGGTGTACGGCATTTTCTTCCATACAAAGCATCATAAGGGGCCATTCCGATGCTTGCATGATAGCTGTTGTTGTAAGTGAACTCAATAAGTGGGAGATATTCTTACCAACTTCCACCATGTTCCAAGACACAAAGACGTAACAAATTTTCAAGAGTCTTGATTGTTCTTTCTGATTGTCCGTCTGTCTGTGGGTGGTATGCGGAACTTAACTTCAGATGAGTTCCTAGAGCTTGTTGCAGACTCTTCCAAAACTGTGATGTGAAACGAGGATCTCGATCGGACACAATCACAGTGGGAGTTCCATGTAATCGTACAATCTCCTTGATATAGATCTGGGTGAGTTTCTCTAGGGAATACTTCATATTGACAGGAATGAAGTGAGCGATTTTTGTTAATCGATCCACGATTACCCAAATAACATCACATCCAACTGATGTTCTGGGAAATCCATTCACGAAGTCCATAGCAATCTCATCCCATTTCCATTCTGGAATATCCAAAGGATGAAGGGTCCCACTTGGTCGTTGTTGTTCCGCCTTTACCTTCTGACACATCAGACAAGCTGTTACGTACTCAGCGATATCCCTTTTCATTCCTTGCCACCAGAATAATTTCTTCAAGTCCTGGTACATCTTGGTTGATCCTGGGTGGATACTATACTTACTTTTGTGTGCTTCATCCAGGATAGATCTCTTAAGATCTGCGTTGACTGGAATACAGAGTCTCTGTTGATACTTGATCACTCCATGTTCATCTTTGCTAAACTCTGAGACTCCTTCTTTTGTCCTTTCTGCTAGATCTTATAATTCCTGGTCATTGGCTTGAGCTTCTTTGATTTGTTCCAAGAAATCATTGGAAATCCTTAGCATTCCAACCATAAGGCTTCCCCTTTTTGGTGTTACCGCTAGGTTCAAATCGCGAAACTGTTCAATCAGTTCTAACTCCTTTGTCATCATATATGATAGACGTAAAGCCTTTCTACTGAGTGCATCAACCACAACATTAGCTTTTCCTGGATGATACCGGAGTTCAAAATCATAATCTTTGATAAATTCCATCCACCTACGTTGTCGCATATTCAACTCCTTCTGGTCGAATAGATACTTCAAGCTTTTGTGATCACTGAAGACTTCGAAGTATGTACCATACAAGTAGTGTCTCCAGATTTTCAAGGCAAACACAACTACAGCTAATTCCAAGTCATGTGTGGGATAATTAACTTCATGCGTTCTTAGCTGTCTTGAAGCATAAGCAACAACCTTTCTTTCTTGCATTAGGACACATCCTAGTCCTTATTTTGATGCATCACAGTACACTTCATATGGCTTGGCAGGATCTGGCAAAATCAAGACAGGTGCACTAGTGAGTCGTTGGCGTAACTCTATAAAACTGCTTTCGCATTTGTCAGTCCATTCGAATGGTTGATCTTTACGAGTCAGCTTAGTTAAAGGTACTGCAATTCGAGAGAAATTCTCGATGAATCGACGATAATATCCAGCCAGTCCAAGGAAACTGCGGATTTCCGTCACATTCTTGGGTTGTTCCCAATTTAATACAGCTTCTACCTTTGTAGGATCCACAACAATTCCTTCCTTAGAGATGACATGTCCTAAGAATTTTACTTCTGTCAACCAGAATTCACATTTTGAAAATTTGGCGTACAATTGCCTTGCACGCAAAGTGTTCAGAACAATTCGAAGATGCTCCTCGTGTTCCTCATGGCTCTTGGAGTAGACGAGAATGTCGTCAATGAATACAACCACGAATTTGTCCAAGTACTCATGGAAGATTCGATTCATGTATCCCATAAAGACTGCAGGTGCATTTGTGACTCCAAAAGGCATAACAAGATACTTATAGTGACCATATCGTGTTCTGAATGCCGTTTTGGGTACATCGTCTTTCTTTACCCTGATTTGATGATAGCCTGATCGCAGATCAATCTTCGAAAAGATAGTGGCTCCTCGTAATTGGTCCATCAAATCATCAATCCTTGGAAGAGGGTAACGGTTCTTGATCGTAGCTTTATTCAACTGACGATAGTCAACACATAACCGCATACTGCCATCCTTCTTTTTGACTAGAAGAACTGGTGCTCCCCAAGGTGAGACACTGGGTCTAATCATTCCTTTCTCTAGAAGTTCTTCTAACTGCTCTTTGAGTTCACTGAGTTCCTTGGGTGACATCCGGTAAGGAGCAATAGAGATTGGTCCCATGCCCGGTATAATATCAATGCTGAACTCGACTTCTCGCTCTGGAGGTAGCTCTCGTATGTCCTCAGGAAATACTTCTGGAAATTCTTGAACAACAGGAATCTGTTCAAGTTGAGAAGTGGCCTTACTTTCAGTTTCAGTAAGGATCATGTATAGTTGGACTTCTTTTGAGATTACCTTTTCTGAGCTAACAAGGCAGGAATCGGTGACTTAATCATATTCAGATGTAGTGGACCCGTGAGAGATGGATTTATTATGACAGTCAATCAGAATATGATTGGCAGCAAGCCAATTCATTCCTAGAACAATGTCTAGATCAATTAAAGGTAAACATATCAGATCTACCTGATAAGCTTTCCCTTTGATGTTAAGAGGACATTCTAGACATATGCGAGTAGAGCAAATGGGCTTATTGGCGGCAGTTGTGACAATCATTTGATAGGGCAGAGAGGTTGTAGGAAGCTTTAAATGTTTTACACAATTCTCAGATATGAAAGAATGAGTGGCTCCAGAATCATATAATACATTTAATAGAGTACTTCCTATAAAGCATGTACCTTGCACAAGATCGTTCTCTTGTGATACTTCTGCACTATTCATGGTAAAAACTCTGGCATTTCCCCCTGGCCTTCCGGTTGAGTTGTTTCTGGGCCTTCCAGGATTATTGTTCTGTCTAAAGTTGTTGTTGCGGGAAACATTCTGTACTCTTGGGGCATTATTTGCAAGGGTATTTGTAGCAGGTCCTCCATTCCCTTGGCCTGTTGGTCGCACTACCTGTCTTTGAGTCGTCTGTTGCTGGTTGTTAGTATTTTTAAACCAACAGTCAGCATCACGATGTCCAGTCCGTCCACAAATTGTGCAGGCTCTACAATTTACTGCCATATGTGGTCCTCCGCAAATATAGCATTTCAGGTTCCGATTGTTCCTTTGATCTTTTGAAGTATTTCGGTTGGCTGAGTAAGATGGTCGGGAATATGGTAGATCTCCTCGAAAATCCCTTCTTTGTTGTTGGTCTGGCATCCGTCGCTCGGGGCCATGACTGGACGTTCCAGGTCGTCGAAGATTAGAGGTGTTCTCAAATATGCGGCATCTGTCAACCAAAGTAGTAAATTGTGTAATTTGTTGACAACATATGGCTTGACGAATCTCATGTCGTAGCCCTGCCTCGAACTTTGCACATCTTGATGCTTCTCCCATGTGAGTGTAGTAGGGACAACATTTTGCCAGTTCATCAAACTTAGCAGCGTACTCTCCAACAGTCATATTCCCTTGTTTCAGATTGAAGAATTCCTGCTCCTTTTGCCTCCTTATGTCTTCGGGGAAATATTTAGCGAGAAATTCTGTCTTAAATCGTCCCCAAGTAATGATATGCCCATCAGTAGCTAGTCTGACTCTAGCATGAGTCCACCAGTGTTCTGCTTCTCCAACCAGCATGAAGACAGCAAAGGTTACACAATCTTCATCAGAACATCGCATAGCGACAAAAATCTTTTCAAGGTGTTCAATCCATAGTTGTGCTCCTTCTGGATTGAAGCCTCCTTTGAACTGCGTAGGATTGTTCCTTTGAAAATCAGCTAATCCTTGTCTGGCAGAAGCATGAGGTAACTCTTGTCTTTCTATTACCTCCACAATTCTGGTAAGAAGATTCTCTATCACGTGATTGTTATTTTGGCGTGCCATTGGGAATTTGCTGAAAGAATATCAACAAATAGATTTAGGGTATGTGTTATGTGGAGTATTCCACATAGGATATTTAGTCTTAGGAGTATTATGGACTGTTCAATATTTCTATCAGAGTACGTGGAAACCTAATGGTCCACTCCACAAGCTTAATGAATCGACTATGCTCTGATACCACCTTTGTAACACCCTCGGTTAGATAAGACAAATCCTTCTGTAGGTTCATCCTATTTAACTGAGAGTGTTAACAGTTTTTAGAAAAAGTGAAATTTTTTTTTAAAAATAAATATGTGGCAAATCAGCGGAAGTAATATTGTATATATCACATAGTCATTCACAAACTGTAAATAAGTGTACTCTTAACAGAATGGGGCACGCAGGCACCCTTAAATATTATACAGTCATCCAGTGTCTGATTATAAATATTCTATCCTTAGTGATTGTTCTCAATGGGTTCAGCGTATTGCTGATCTTCACACTCGGGTTCTTGAGTTTCTAATTCCTCTGAAAAATGTTCAACAGTAAGGGTGAGTATAACCCAAGACCCTGATTGGTTCATCCGATGCGGACATATTCCAGTTAACATACAATGTCACATAGATCATACATTTAGCTTATTTATAATAATCAAGCATGTTGTCATGAAATAAATCATACATATAACATATTCACAATTATAACAATCAAATATGATGTAATGAATGCATGAGTTCGGATTATGATTTATCTTTGATTAAGTCTCATGATGCATGTGGGCCCAATAAATCAATCCATCATCATCCTTTCATTCTTTGGATTCCATCCTGCTCAAGTTATTTCTTGGGCACAACGTTTCCATTCTAGAGCGATCGGAGCTCACCAAGTCCCCTTTCTTTTATCATATGGTATGAATGAACTCACAGGTTCTCATCATTATATATATCATTTCATCTTGGGACTTGGCTCTTCACGATCATAGATACATCCCGTCATTTAGTCAAAGTACACCAGAATTACTCGTCTCACCCGACTATCAGGGCGCGACTCTGATGCCATTGGGTTGCCGTTCCAGTTGTACTCCCAAGATTCTTCTACTGAGATCGAACGTGAATGTCCTCCAGCGTACCAGGTGTATGCTCTAGTTTTTCTTCTTCAAAACATATTTTCATGATGCGAAATGCATTATTCTTATCATTAGATCCCTGGGTATCTTATGTGTTTCCAGTCTCATCATATCATTTCCAAGTTCTTTGGATTTCATCAATTATTTAAACCTTGCAAGATATTCGTTTATTAATTAAAGAAATATATCTATTATATATATTCTTTATAAAGAGTAAAATAATATATGTTCTTTATGTAATTACGCATAAATCATATGTTAACAATGTATAATAATAAATAAACTAATAATAATAATAATAACAATACTAATTTTTGACACTAAATAGAATAAGAATGATAATTATAACTTATTAATAACTTAAAAAGTAGTAAAGATTAGTTTTCAATTAAAAATTCAAGTGAAAAACACTAAAAATAGAGTTTTCCGAGTGAAACAGAGGAAAATCCGAGTGAAATAAGTATGATTCCGAGTGGAATCATACAGAGAAAGGTTTTCCAAGCGATCTGGCTAAAAATCCGAGTGAAATTGTACTGGTAGGCTGTTTTCTGACTGAAACAGGTCTGATTCCGACTGAAACATAAGTTTACCGAGTAAATTTAGTTGAGAAGGGTTCTGTCTGAACAAGACACATGCGAGTAAAATAATTCCGAGTAAGATAATCCTGATTCCGAGTGGAATCAGGTTGGGAAAGGTCTTCTGGGTGAATTAAATTTATATGCCGAGCTACATCAAACTGAAGGGAGTTCTTTTAGTGAAAATAACTGTTTGCTGAGTAAAAATAAATTGTTTTCCGAGTAAAAATAAATAAGGAAATATTCTCTGAGTGAAATAAGGTTGTTTACTGAGTTAAATCACTGGAAGAGGGTTTCATGAATGAAACTAAACTGTTTTCTGAGTGAGATGTGTGTTTGGAAGAGTGGTCCGAGTGAAATTCAAACTGAGATGTTTTTCTGAGTAAAAATGATGCGTTTTCCGAGTGAAACATAATGATGAAACATTTTTCTGAGTGAAATAAATTAAGATTCCGAGTAGGATTAGGATGAGAGTATCTTTCTGAGTGAAAATAATGTATTTTCCGAGTAAAATGTTTTATTCAAATGCTCAGGTCGGTTTTTCATAAAATCCGAACTTATTACTCACTGAATCCGACTTCTATTTTATAAATCCTTGCTGGAACTCACATAAACACCCAGGTTCTTAATATCTTCACAGTCCAACCAGCATATATTTTTATCAATTTAGTTACACATATATTCAAATATAAAACGATAATCATAACATCTAATCAAACAACTCTGAACTGATTATAAGCATTTAGTAACAAATATATATATATATATATATATATGTATATAATTAAAGCATTTAATTCACATAACACTGAATCTGTCCTCCACTCGGTTTTCCCACAGAGCACCCAAGAATATACCCCCTTACCTCAATGAAGTTTCTGGATGTAAGGAAAGAGGTTCCCCCTCACTGTCCTGCTTCAAATCCGAGTGAGAGAGGAAGAAATAGAGAGAGAGAGCTTGCAGGAAGAGGAAAGAATAACAGAAGTATGTCTGTGGTTATGTTTCGTGTATGTGTGTGTTCTTAGAGACATAGTACTGGGTTAAATAATGAGAGTTAGTGGGAAACTAATTGGAAACATCGGTTGGAGAATTAGGTGGAATAATGGAGCCTTTTGACTCCTTTCACAGTCAGCTTTGCATTTGATTGGAATAATATATATAAAGTTATTGTAATGGATGCAACTTTCCCCTGTGATTGGTTCGTTGTGCCACTCATTTTTGGATTTATGTAATTAAGTGAGCTGATCACTAATTGGAGTGGAATTAAAAAAAATGTTCAGTGCTGGAAAAGAGGTCGGTATTGGGTGTGTGAAGGCGGAGTGCAGTGTGAGGGCGGTGTGGAGTGTGAGGCGGTATGGAGTGTTAGAGCGTTATTGAATGTGAGGCGGTATGGAGTGTTAGGGCGGTGTGGAATGTTAGGCGGTATAGAGTGTTAGGGCGGTGTGGAATGTAAGGCGGTATAGAGTGTTAGGGCGGTGTGGAATGTGAGGTGGTATGGAGTGTTAGGGCGGTGTGGAATGTGAGGCGGTATAGAGTGTTAGGGCGGTGTGGAATGTGAGGCGGTATGGAGTGAAGAAAGGAAGGACGGTGTGTGGAAGAGTTAAGGGACACCGTCTGTGAAAGAGGTCGGTGTTGATAATGAGTATAGTAGGGAAGGACGGTGTGTGAAGGAGTTCAGGGACACCGTCTGTGGAGGAGGTCAGTTTTGGTGAACACCGGGTCAGATCTATCCGGTGTGAACCCCTGATCTAAGGACAGACTTAATAGTCAATCGGTGTGCACATATGCTCATTCGGTGTGGTGTTATTAAGTAAATCTTTTCTTACACCAGTCATCCGGTGTGATATAGGAGACGTTGGGTGGTTCCCGACATCGGATCGTTTAAGCGAAACCCGATTCGCTTTAGCCAATCTTTGCTCGGAATTCTATTCCTTCACTCGAAATTTCTAATCATTCACTCGGAATTCCTCTCTGTTACTCGAAACAGAGCTCTCTTTTCACTCGGTTTTTGCATAATTTTACTAATGGTCCATATAAATTCCATTATTACGTGTAAAAATGACATTTTTGAGGTACTACAGACCATCAACAAGGTATATATTGACTTATTCTTGCTTGCAAACCCTCCATAATGAAAATTTACAAGGATAAAATTGTTTCTAAAAACAGGGATGTTACATGGACGAGGTCCCTTCCTCTCATCCTAAATCTAGGCGTGAAACAATTAGTATAATTACTGGAGGCTTTGTTGGAGGCGGCATATCCAACACCACTATGAAAAATCATCTTCGAATGATTATGTTAGTCTAGAACAAGAAGTAGGACAATTGACCCTTTAGGGACAATATCAAAACTCTCACCATTTTATTTTTTGATGAAGACTTCAAGCCCACTATTTTAGGAGGAGATGGCGTCGTAGTCATTATCACAGCCATTACCAACAAGGGGCATCAAATGAATTCTAATGGACCAAGGCAGTTTTGGCGATGTAATCTTCTATGACTATTCTAAGAAAATGGGTCTAACTGATGCAAATCTACAAGCTTACATGCAAGACCTCATAGTTTTCAAAGGGGTCAAGCAACCCACTAAAGGATATTTAAACACTTGAATCACTTTTGATGGTGAGCCCGAAGCCAAAACCGTCAAGACTTGAATCCTCGTGATTGATGTCAAATCTCCTTACAATGGCATCATCGGCCAATCCACCTTGAACTTTATAGAAGCCATAGTGTCCACTCCCCACCTCCTCATCAAGTTCATTAATAAAGATAATCAAGTTTTCTCTGTTCGAGGTGACTAGGGGATGGTTGTTATTCTAGCAAGCGTACCAAAATCAACTGTAGTATAATAGTTTAAAACTATTGATGTTGATGCAACAGATACAAATCACTTATACTACTTCCTCAAGTATAAAATTCTTAAGAAAATCTTTTAAATATTGATTCCTCATATATTTAACAGATTACCTAGCCTTACGATCAGATGTTATAAAGCAATTGATATATTGAAATCTATTTCTAGCAATGCAATACATCAAGTATTTTTATTTAGATCAGATTTCTAGAAATACTTTCCAATTAATTCTAAAAATCAAATTCAAGAATCTATTAATCAGATAGAATCAAGCATTAAGAGCAAAATGAAATACCAATATCAAATAGGCATAAAATTACTATATATAAATATCACCAAAATACATTCGAGTTTGAATCTATTACATTCAAATTCTAAAAGAATGAAACTAGTTACTCATGGTAGCCATGATACAATAAGAATTGAAGAAGGATTGATGAAAATGGCTTCCGTAACTCTTTGTTTCGTTCTCTACTTCCATCCTTTATTTTTCTCACTAAAAAAATCTCTTATGTTTTTTTTTTGCATTTAGAAGCTTTTATATAATTGACCTCTCGCTTGAGTTAGCCAATTCTTTCTCAAGCGAATAGTACTTCAACTTGAAGTGGGAGTATTCTTGTTCAAGCGAGAATACTTTGCAACATCTCCCATCATAAGGCCATTCTAACTAACTTTTCTTGATTTCTTCAAGATTCTTTCAATCATTTCCTTCTTGCATCCTTAATTACCTGAAATTATACAAAAGTGGGATCAAATACCTTCATTTATAACAAGACTCAGAAACATATATTTGGATCTAATAATTCTTCAATTAGGGGAAATTAACATCTAATGAATTCAATTAAGACCAAAAAGTGTCATAATTCCATATAAAAATTTACCAACAATTAACACTTATCAACTCTCCCAACCTAGAATCTTACTTATCCTCATGCAAAGTAATTGAATCCCAAAATAAGTTTTCTAGTTTCAAATGCTAAAAAATGGTTGTTTGGAAATAAATCCCATGGTTTAATCAGCAAAACAGTTTTCACTTAGGATAATAAGTCAAAACAAAAATATATAGAGCCTAAAATGGGATATAGGTACAATCAACTTCCAAAAGGAACAATTGCAACAAGGAACAGACAGATTAAGGAATTCCCCTTTTAATTTCTCACAGGTGGGTGTTTCTCTCCATTTCCACTGATTTTAAACAAATCAAAGTTTTCTTTCATTTTTATCAACTTACAATCACATAACAAACATGAATCCTAAGGTCTTTTAAGGGTTGTAACATGGCTAAGCTCCAAGAATATTGGTTTTTCTGGATATCAAAATACACACTTAAAAAGAAAGCATATCTACATTTTAAACATTCATTCATTTGTACTCTCTATCTAATAACTCTTGGATTTCTCACAAATATATATATATAATTTAATTATTTTTTTTTCTACTTTTATTTATATATATACACGCACATACATTTACAACCTTTTATAATATTTACAAACTAACAAAAAAAATCAACTACCATTTTTTTGCCAAATATATACATGTACACCTCAAAATAGTTGATTACCTAATCATTTTCATAATATTCATAACTATACCAAAAATCGACCAACTCTCATTTCTTTTTTATAAAATGCATCTTGCTCCATTTCTCTAAGTATGCAACAAAAGTAGGAGTACCCGAGTACATATACTGAATTTAAGGTTAAGGTGAATTAATAGAAATTTCAACTTGAATGGGTTATCAACAGAAAAAAATGGTCAAATTATGTACATGTTGGCTTTTTGGCACTATGTTTTTCCTAATTTTAAAACTATACAAAAATGCCTTAGTCATTTCCATGTTTCCTCATGTGAGGTAAGCAGAATAGAAATTTAGGCAAAATCGATTGACCAACTATCAATGGAACTCTTAACCTGTATTAGGATTCACACCTTCACTTGTTTTTTTATGGGCTCTATTCCTTGATTCTATCAGTTATTAATCCAATTATTTGTCTGATTCAATTGACATGCACCAACATCCTAGATCTAATTAAATTATGGATACAACCACAATCTTTCATTTTTCAATTCATTCCAGTTGTTCTAAACTCAACACTTATTAGGATCAAATTTCTTTTCAATAGTCTCAAGCATGCTAATTCTAATGATTCTCAAAAAGTTTTCACAATCTAAGTATACTAAAAAGGAAATAGATAACTAATGATAGATTACATGACTAAAATATTCAAACAATCTTACTAAAAAATGACTAAAATGAAATGTTAAACTAGACTATTGAAATAACTCAACTAAAATAAAAGCATACTGTAAACAACAAAAAAACGAAATCGTGTTTTCCCTGTCAATAAAGGCAGAAAAGTGTAATGTCAGTCTCCCCTCATGACTTTGTCAAGATCTATCTTAAAAGTCTTCATTCTGAAGTTATGCACTTGCTTCCTCCTCAACTACGAAATCCATTGTGGCTCCAAATGATCCACTAGCTTCATAACCACCAGCATAATAAGCTCCAGCTACTCTACTCCCTTTTGGGAAAATATGTCTGCCGGCCATGCTAAATATGAGCTGAATTGGTCTGAGACCATAGGTGTCCTGCAGGTATACTCAGGTACAATCCCTAGTGCAAATGAACAATTCCCCTATGTTTGGAACTTTAGTGCGGCTGGATATGCTCTATTGTAGCTCGTAGGTATCTCATTTCTTCCAATATCCTTGATTCCATAGGGGAGTTATTGATAATCCAGGTTGTTCTTGAGGTGCTGGAGGTGAAAGAGGTTGTAATTGGAGTTGCCCAGCCTGTTGGTTCTCTACTAGGTTACTACAGTTATGCTATATGTACCTTTTGCCAATGGTTGGTCTGATCTTCACTATGGGATTGACCTCCACCCCTTGAGCAGCGCATAAAGTAGTAATTAATGTAGGGAATCCTAAAGTTCCTCTAGTTTTCTTATTGTTCTTATTTTCCTCCATCCTGACAAATTTATGTATCTCTTTAGAAATAATGAGAGTCACCTCCACTTATCAATGGTTCGATATTATTATATTTGAGTCTAAACATGGTAAAGGAGAAGGTAACATACAAGAAAAGGAAGTTAAACAATAGAGGTACATCAACAAGCTCTGTCAGCCTCATTGATTTAGACACTAGAGATGAATTGAAGATTGATCCCCTAAATCCTTCAAAGCATACACCAGGGAGAGGTTCCAAGGTTGTTGTGCTTAAGGATATTGCTGACCAGATCATACATATTAGTGATAAACTGGATGTCAATATGGAGAAGTGTCTGATAAAACTTCTGCAAGAGTTTAAAAAGTTATTTGCTTGGACTGTGACTGACATGCCTAGTATTGACCCTAATTTTTGTTGCCACAAGCTTGTAGTATACTCAGAAACAAAGTCGTTTGTGCAAAATAAAAGTCGCCTAAGACCGGAAAAGAAAAAGGCTGCTTACAAGTAGACTGACAAGCTTCTCAAAGCTACATTCATAGGGAAATCTAGTACTCTTCTTGTCTCTCAAATGTTATTATGGTTTAGAAGTCTAATGGTAAGTAGCGGATGTGAACATATTACGTTAATCTATATCAGGGTTTCCCTAAGAACCCATATCTCTGCCCAACATTAATCGAATGCTTAATGATTCATCCAGATAGCCGTTCTAATCCTTTATAGACACCTATTTCAGATATAACCAAATCCTGATGTGGGAAGAAGTTTAAGAAAAGAACACTTTCATCAACGACAAAGGAGTTTTCTGCTACACTGTTATGCCTTCCAGATTAAAGAATATCGGGGCAACCTATCAGTGTATGATCAACAAAGTCTTGAAAAGGCATACACACCAAGCTGGTAGAGGTTTACGTAGACGACATCATTACCAAAACCTCAGCAAGAGGTGATCAATTTTTTAGCGGCTAAAGTAGTACAACATGTGCCTCAACTTCCTCAAATATACCTTCATCATACCTGGAGGAAGATACCTTGGCTTTAAGTTGACCCAACAAGGAATAAAGGAAAATCTAAACAAATGCAAGGTGATTTAAGAGCTATAAAGTCTCAAGAACCTTAGAGAGGTACAATCCCTAAATGACAAGATTGCCGCTCTAGCTCGATTCATTCCAAAGATGGCACACTGGTCTCTTCGCCTCTACAAAATCCTAAAGAAAAGAAAGAATTATGAGTGGGGAAAGAAGCAAAAAGTTGCATTCAAGATCCTCAAGGATGTCTTGGCTAGACCACCTATTCTGGTAAAACCTGTCCTGGGTGAACAACTAATCATTTATTTATTTATTTCAAATGAGGCCCTAAGAGTAGTCCTAGTAAAAGAAACTTTAAAGGGACAATGTCCCGTATATTTCACTGGAAAGGCCAGTTAGGGTGTGAAGCTTTGATATCAGAAGATCGAAAAGGTTGCATTGGCAGTTGTTTGGGCATCTCGCCAGCTAAGACCATACTTCCATGCCCATCCCATAGCGGTATGAACTGATTTACAACTACTGACGATGTTATGCAAACCTGATTTAGCCCGGAGTGTAACATCCCATTTTCAACACAAATAGAAAATAGATATTAATATATCTTTAATGAGAAATACTTATTATTAGTTAGTTTATTATTATCATTTTTTATGAAATTTTGGTATTTAATTATTTGTTTTTTAAAATAATAATAATAATAATAATAATAATAATAATAATAATATTTATGTATTTTGAATGAGATTTTAAAATCACTTAATTAGTATTCATTGATTAATGAAATTATATTAAGAATTTTAAATATATTTATTATTCACAAATTTTATTTTATATTTTTATATTTATGTTTTTATATATTTGTGATTTAACTCTTATTAGAATTTTCAAATAACATTTTGAAGGAATTAGACTATGGTTCTTTAAAACTTTTTGATCTACATAATATTATGATTTTTTGGATTTTTTATGAATTTTTTGAAATATTTTAATAAAATAATATTCTAAATAATTTTAAATTCATATAAAGTTACTTAAAATTAAAAATATTTATAAGAAATTGAATTTAAATTATAAGAAAATTTTCTAAAATCCATTTCAAGTAGACTTATCTAAAAATTATCAGTTTGAGTAAAATCTTGATTTTTACCAATCGTAAAAAAATAAAAAATGTACCAATAAATTTTTATTAATAGAAAATTTTAGATTTTTAAAATTTAAACTTTATATTACTTATTATAAAATTAGTGAGGACTGATATAATATCGCTAAATTTCAAAAAGGACTAATTTTGAATATTTAAAATATACCGAGTGAAAGGTTACTATTTGGCTTAATAATTCAGCCGACATTTACTATGCAAAACACTGTGCATGTATGAAATTTTCAAAAGATGCACAGTAACCAGGATTGAATTTTCAAAAAATGCACAGTACTTTTATATTAAAATAATGGAATGCATAGTAATTTTCCTTCCTATAAATACCGAAGGAATTCTTCTTTAGAATTCACAATTTCAGATTAAGTTTTCTTAATATAGTAGTGCTAGTGAGATAGTGGTGGAAGTAAGAGAGAAATAAAATTTTTTAGAAGAAGGTTCTGTTAAAATCCTAAGGTAAGAATACCTCTCTTTTATATTTTTAGGGTTATTTTCATATCGTTTTTAGAAATCTATTATTATACTGGAAATAATATTATTTTAAGTTACTATTCTGAATAGTAAAATACTATTTCAATAGTAAATTACTATTTCAATAGTAAATTACTATTTCAATAGTAAATTACTATTTATTATTACTATTTATCTTTACTATTCACGTTGTACTATTTACGTTACTATTCATGATTTACTATTTACCATTACTATTCACAATTTACTATTTATCATTACTATTCACGTTTTACTATTTACTGTTACTATTCATGATTTACTATTCACTATTCACTATTCACTATTTAAAATTTACCATTTCTGTTTTAAGTAGAAATCTTAATTTTCATCTTATAACTATATTAAAGTAAAATTGGTATATTTTAGAACTCGGAGACGAGGCGCGCATGCACTTTTCATAACGAACCAATATACAAGAGGTAAGGGGGAGTGAGATAGAAATATAATATGAAAAGACATAAGAATAATGGGAGGAATCCCTTACTCCTTTAAAATTTAATAATATTATTATTTTAAATAATAACTGTTTAACTTAAAAAATTTATAATAAATTTTAAATTGAGTATCTTGTGAAACTTGATCTGAATACCTATGCAAATACCTGGATAACCTATGCGAACTGGACTAAACCTATACAAGGACTTGGATTATTATGACCTGTATGGACTAAACTATACCTATGCGAGGATTGGACTATATGGACCTACATAGACCTATGCGAGGAATGGACTATAAAGACTTAAAATTAATCTTATTAATCTAAATAACTATTAAAATTTGAATTATATTTATGACTGATATTTAGTTGATTTGATTTGATTATAATTAATAATATTTGATTTTGATTAATGATATTGTGATTTATAATATTAGACTGTGATTAATAATATTTGTGATTTGATGATATTTGATTGTGATTGATGATATTACAATATTTGATTGTGAATGGTGAATGATTGATGACCTTGTGATATGGAGTTTGAGCATATAGCAAGGATAACGGAAAGTTAAAACTCAGTAAGAATTTTTTTACCTTACTCTTTAAATTTTTATTCTAAGAGAAAGTATTTTAGCATTATTTTAGTCTTTTATTTCTTCTTAGAAATAATTTTCATTGACTTTATTTTTAATCTTTAGAATAAAATCTACTATTAGAAAGAAACTATTTTATAAAAATCAAAGGTTGAGATAATTAATTCTTGAATTAAAGAAAATTTTCATAGTTTTAAGTATTCTTAGTTAATGATTTTAAAAAAATATACATATATTTTCTTTTAGAAATCAGAAATTTAAATTGGTTTTCCCTAATGAAATAACTAAAGGATATTTTGTTATAGTCGAGATTTCTAAACCCAATCTAGTTAAGATTCAAATTTGGAAAGATTATGTAAATATATGAAGTTTTTTAAGAGAAAGTTTTGAGATATTTAAGGTTTGGAAACTCAATTTGGTGAGATCTGAATTTGAAGACTGTACTAAATTTGTTTACGTATAATAGAAGTTCAAAGAAGAACTTATGGGAATGTACAGTTTATTGAGATGATTTTGTGAACCTTTATGGTATTTAATAATTGAGTTTCTAAAAGTCTTAACCAACTAAATATGCGAGTAGTCCATGCATCATGAATCATTAAAGTGAAATAAGATGTGATATTGCCTGGGGATGGATTATAGAAACCGAGGATACATTAGAGGAGGCTTAATTGCGAGCCTTGGGATGAGAGGGTGTGAAAGGGTGCTTCAGGTGACCTGGGGTTGTTCCCTAGTGTCGGGTACTTTCACAATAAAAACTTTCTCAGCCTGACTAGTCTCTAAGTATTTCCACGCCAGTTGAGCTGTTCATATGCTACAAAGGCATTTATGTTAGTATCCGGAATTATGGAACAGTGTAAACTCCTGGTTGGGCTAGTGCAAATTAAAACTTTAAGGGCCCACATGCATAAACTAAATGAGATAGTATTAAAAGCATTACATGTCATACATATGATTATGATATTCTGTATGGATGATTATGAATGAAAGTATGATTGTGAATGAAAGTATGATGTTATGTGTGTGAGAACCCTATATTTATAATTAATTGTGTATGAAATTTTGAATGATATTAATTTATTAGTTTGTGAAAACCCTTATGCTTATGTCTTATTTGTAAAGTATTATATTCTATTTCTCACTCCTTCTTGTTTAAATTTTATGTCCAAAATATATGTTATGTGATATATAGCTAGCGGTTCAAGATGGAATGATATGTAATTATAAGAGGGTAAAGTGGTCTCATCCTCAATCAGATAGATGAAGAGATATGACAAGAGTAGGATTCCAAAACTCGATGATTCAAGGACTAGGAAATGATTGGTCACATTTGTAGTAGAGGTATTAGTTTTACCTTGCCTTATTACAATATCAAGTTAGATAATTGTAACAAGGTAAAGGTTAAACTTTGATAAATTTTCCCATTCGGATATAATACTGTAATGATTTATCACTTATGATTTCTATAAATTATTTTATCATTATGGACAAATATTGAAAAACAATGTTTTTTTTACTTTCAATATTCAAAGGAAATCAGATGTATATACGTCCTTGTATACGCGAGATAAAGAGTGATAAATATGTATATCTTTCTAAAAGTTTTTTTTATATCTCATGTATATAAGGGAGTGTTACACGCAGGCCAAAATCTACATAATTTTATAGGTATGTCTACTAGTAATCAATTACGTTATCAACCGATTACAGTAATCGATTAATCGATTGCAGACTTCCTGTTGTGAACACCTACCTCGGTCCGACCAGTTTCGACATCAAATTGACACCGTCCGAAGACGATGAATCCTAACCTATGTGGAGGTAGTTGATATCATCCGATGTCCAAATGAGGAACACCGGTCTATAATATTGAAGGGTGACATCGGCTTGGATCATTGAAAGGAACACCGTCTAGTGAGCCGGTGTCCCTTATGATCCGAAGTACTAGATTTCATGGACCCAACTTCGAATTGACGAGTCCGGTTGCCCATACCATGACTTGTAATCGCACCATCCAAGCTGATCCTCAAATCCTGAGGGTGGCAGACAACAAATAAAAAATGAAAATAAAAAATTACCTACCAGCCGCTGCTCCGCATTGATTGTTAGTGGCCAGGCTGTTTCTCCACTACGCACATGAGTCTAGTGGAGGCTTGAGCTATCCAAGCACTCAGCAGGCACCCTGAAGCTCTATAAATGCCTCAACTAAAGAGGCACAAGGGTTGCCCCTTTGAATTCTTGAACCCCCCAGAAAATTTGGTCTAAACCTAGAATTCTTGAACCCCTGAAAGCTTGCACCAGGAAGTCCTGAAACCTAGTTGCTCCGGTGTTCAAAAATCCTAAGCAGTTAGTTCGATCCTTGGTTCCCTGAACCTCATAAAGTTTCCCTCGAAGTCTTGAATCGTCGTTAGGACACCGGTCCCGACCCATTTTATAGTGAACTTCTCCCCGCCGCCCAGATATCGTCCAGAAACCATAAATCCAAGAGCTTGTACTCACTAACTTCACATCGGATCTTTCACTGAACCCTTACACCATCTCTACACTGAACTCTTACACCGGCTCCCTAGTGTCTGTTTCTTGACAGATACCAGTATTACTCTAGTTGTTACTGCTTAGGTCCACGCTGGCTCACAGTTGAACTCCGGTCCTCAGTACCTCCCCTACACCGGTTACATTCTGTCCCTTGCCGTTATTTTCTTTCGTTTGTTTTCTTGTTGTCTTTTTTTAAATTCATCGTTTTGTTAAGTCTGTTCTCTGGAATAATCTTGTTCTGTTACCATTTCCTTTTATTTTTGCTTTATAATCAAAAAATGACAAAAAGAAAATAAGTGTCCTTCATGTCTCTTTTGATCAATGTAGAAATTTATTTTTTTTCTTTTACCAGTGTCGTGCAGGAGTACTCCCGCGTACACTGTTCCTAAAACGCGTACACGTGCGGAGAACTTCGCCTTGTATGTATCTTTCCTGTGAGTTTCGCTCGTCACCAAATCTCTAGCTCCACTTAAAACTCCCTCGTCAAGAACTACGTGACCTTGATTTCTTGAACTCGAGAATACGTAAGAGCAGGACTTAACTCCTGTCGGGCCCACTTCTTTTCTTCTCCTATTCTTCTTAAAAAATTAATGTCATTCCCATCTTTGTGTAAAAGTCAATTTAGACGCGACGTCTTATTGATTTTTCTTCCATTTCGTCTTGACCTCTGTCATTCTTTACAAAGATCAGGCTAATTTGGACGAGATGTCCTGTTTATCCCCTTCGTCCCCCAATCTTGTACCTTGATGAGAGAATGATTATTTTGGATGGGACGTCCTATTAGCATTCTTTCCCTTTTCGACATACACCCCCACTAAAAGGCCAGGGCTAATTTGGACGTGACGTCCTGTTAACCCCTTTTCATTCCCCGACCTTGTATTTTTATGGAAGGATGACTAGTTTAGACGCGATGTCTTGTTGGCATTCTCTTCCTCCATGCTTTTGTACCTTCCCCGTGTAGACCCAGGTTAGTTTGAACGAGATGTCCTGTTGACCTTGCTCCAGTACCCCATGTTTGTCTGTTTTGGTTTCCTCCGTTTCAAAAAATAATAATAATAAAAAGGAAGAAATAAAATCTCTTTTGTAAGGCTATCCGTATCGCGTATTTTCAATCTTGGTACTGTTTTTAACAGGCGATGTAAGGTGCTAATACCTTCCCTACTCGTAACCGACTCCCGAACTTGAATCTCACTTTTAACCAGTGCTTTACTAAAGTAAGTTTTTTTTTCTTCTAATGTTTTTTTTCTATGAATAAAAAAAGTTGGTGGCGACTCCCTGTTCTTTCACCACCTTTTTTGAGGGTCGGCCGCACCACCGCGATCCCGGTCACAACAGATGGCGACTCCACGGGGACACTTGAGAGTTAGGCCATTTAGGTTGAAAGCGCATGTTTTTCTTATATAGCCTTTTGTTTGTTTTAATTTCTTCTTTTGTTTTATTTTTGCTAATACTGTATACGCTTGCTTTAATTTCAGTTGTGTTTTGTCATTTATGTACTGTTTATATTTTTGCATGATTATTGAACCCTAGGGTAGGTGACAATATGTTTTTTTTGTGATTATTGAACCCTAGGGTAAATGACTTTGTATTTTTGTCCTGTGTTTGTTCTTTATGCAGAATGAGGTAAGGTAAAAAGGTATCGAATGCCCTTTCACACATTACACTCACATTTTTGCACACATTTTTGAATGCCGCCCTATACTCGGGCCCCAAATCAAGCTTAAGTTAGGGGAGGTTGGTAGCGGTGTCGTTTGGGATGTACTTCCCATCCGGTGATCGTAAGAACCTCAACTAGAGTTTGACCTTTCATGATGTACGCACCTAGTAGATTCCCTACTGTTGTGAGCACATCATGAGAAGGGTCTTGGCTCTAGTAACCTTCTAGAAGTCTAGTGCAAGCCACCCAAGGTGAGGAGTCACTCTTAGACAAGCCGTAGGGCCCAGAAAAGACTTTCAGAAAAACCTGACTTAGGCCACGAAAGGGCAAACTTTACTTTACCTTATGTCATTTTTCGCTTTCCCTTTTAATCCAAATGAATGAATCGCCTACCCGTCGAAGAATTGCTTTATTTTGAAATAATGGCTCACTTTTTTTGAAACACTCAGTAATCTTCAGGTGGTTGGATGATCCTTTTTCATAGATTTTCCTAGTCATCAAAAAATAAATAAAAATAAAAATAATTTTGTTGCCCTCCTACTGGGGCATCAATGACGATTAGAAAACCTATGACCCTTTAGACTTGGGCTCGCATGAGTTTTGGTAATCGTTGCTTCCCCAAGTAAAATTGCTTTGTATTGAATGAATGGGGAAGTATCGGTTTCAGAACATGACAATGACTGATTCCTCTTCTTTGTCTTGGTGTTCGCAGGAAACTATTCAGAATTTAGCAGTATCTCTGAGCAAGTATGGAAATTAACATGGGACATGACAATTGTGGTACAGATGTGACAGAATTGAGGAAGATATTACATCTTAAGGCCAAGAAGATTGATACTGGTAGTCTACAAGTAATGGGGAAAAGATTAAACCTGACTCAAAAGATGGCCTTTATAAGAAAGTATGGGAAAATTTTAAAGCTCTTAGAAGTTGAAGTACAAATTGAAGCGATCACAGCCTTGGCACAGTTCTACGACCCACCCCTTATATGTTTTACCTTCAGGGACTTTCAGTTGGCCCCGTCCATAGAAGAATTTAAACAGAAACTGGGGATGCCTTTGGAGGAGCAAATCCCCTACCGCCATCTTGATCATCATGCAACTATCACTTCGGTCGCTCGTGTTTTAAGAACCCATCCTGAGACATTAAGGACTGTGCAGATGAATAGAAATCAAATTCCTGGGTTCACTCGAGAGTTTCTTGAGAAACATATGCAGATCCTGGCAGATAAAGAAGAATGGGAGGCCTTCATGGACACCTTAGCCCTTACTATCTACGGGGTTGTCTTGTTCCCTAATCTAGACAACTACGTGGACTATGATGCCATCGCAGTCTTCCTGGCTTTCAAACATAGGCTTGAGAATCTCATCACGGCTGTATTGGCTACTGTGTACTGCACAATGGATTTTTGCCATACGCAAGAGGGGAAAAGGATCATTTGCTGGTTACCCGTTTTGTATGTGTAGCTTACATCCCACGTCTTCCATCAAATATGCAAGGCTGAGTGTCCAGTTTTTGATCTGAAATTGTGTCAGTTGCCAATAAAGAATGGGTGTGAATGGGCTAATCATCTTGTGGGTCTTATAGCTGAGAAGGTCAGATGGTATCCTCAATGGCTAGAGGTCAATTCAATTATTCATCATTGCGGAAGCTACCCTAATGTTCCTCTTATTGGCACGATAGGGTGCATCAACTACAATCCTACCATAGCCAGGCGGCAGTTGGCCTATCCTTTGCTAGGGCCACCAAATGAAGAACTACTCACTCCTTTCGTTTTGTATTATGCGAAAGGAAACTACACATCTGCCATTCGGGTCATAGCCAATGCGTGGAAGAAAGTCCACAAGATGGGAAAGGAATTAGGAGCGCGAAGCCACGCTGTAGGGGTAAAATACCGTGAATGGGTCTTGAACAGGGTTTCCATTGTAAAATTACCCTTCAGAAGTCCCTCATACCAGTCCACAAGCATTTTTGCTCCACCACTCATCATAGAGGACAAAGCCACCCAGGCTTTGAAGGCTCAGATAGAGGAGTTGACGGCTAAGAATCAAAAGCTAGAAGAAGATCTTTTGAAGTGTTAACAAGAATGTGCTCTTCAGAAGAAAGAAAATTTAGAAGGAAGACAGGCCATGGATGAAATACGGAAAAAACAGAAGATCGAAGAAGACTACAGGGTGAAACAAGACCAATGCCTTCGTGCATCCAATTCTCAACTGAGAATGAAGGGCCAGCAAAGTGACGCCATTTTAGCCGAAAAATAGTTTCTAAAAGACTTGCTGGTACAATCCAAAGAAAGGGAAAATAAGGCTTTGATACAAAAAGAGCTGCTACAATCCCAGGTCCACAAATTGGAGCAACAGCTTGATGAAGTAATAAGAGTCTGTGAGTGGGAAATAAATAATGAACGACAAAATGCCATTGGTGTTGAGCAACGTTGCCAAGATGCCACACGTCTTTTAAAAGCTGAACTGGCTCGGCAGGACGAAGTCATTCATTCATGGATGGATCGCTTCGCCAACTTGGCATACTTAGTCAACGGAGTCCTGGAAGATCTCCCATCATTGCTGAAGTAGGCCGAAGGGATGGTTAATCCTCTCCCTACCCCAAAAGAGATTTCATCATTTTTGAATTATTGTCAAGAAAGAATTTCTAAAATAAGGGCCATGATCGCCCAAGCCAGGAATGGCTAAAATGTTGTAATCAAACCTTTCTAGTAATGTTGTATCTTCATAGAAGTATGGAATGATGAACTATTTTGCCTCCATAATTGTCTCATATTAATTTCCGCTTTACTGCTTCACCTAGTACTTTTGAACGTGACGTTCTGAGGAACGGTCAGAGGATACGCGCTAAATTCAAAATTTCATCCTGCGTATATCCTTATATCTTTGCTTTATTGTTTCCCTTAACTGTTTTTTTCTATTTTTCTAACAAACCTTTGTGTTCCTTTAGACATTACGGGTAAGCACCCCTACGAGACTAGGCTCAGAAAGAAACTCATGGCTGAAATAGAACAAGAGAACGATATTTTAAGAGCCAAACTCGTTCAGTTGAAGGAACAAATGGCCGAGATGGCCAAGCTTCTAGAGAAGAGGGTCACGGAAGGGGGTTCTTCTACGGGGGTTGAAGACGCCAGGCAACAGCCTCCTACCCCACGACACCCTCAGGGTCCATCTGGAGAACCAAATCCTAACCCGCCAACACCCCCTCTTACTGTTCGCATAAGGAGACCAAACCCTGCAGACATTCAGCAGCATACCTTTATGGATGCGGAGGGTAATGTTATACCCTTTCCGTTATATGGCTTGCCACCAGGGTACTTTTCACCACTCCAAGAAGAGCCTAACTACCAAGGGCCGATTCCTCATACCGCTCAACCAAACATTCTACCCATTTAGGAATTTCAAACAACTCAAGTCCAAACACAAGCTACCCAAACACAAGCTACCCAAACACAATCTGCCCAACCTGTCTACATAACCCAAGCTACTACCAGACCTCACACTGCATTACTAAACACCGACCCAACACACGTCCAGCAACCCTTCAGGTATACAAGTTATCATATTACCACTGGTCCGAATATTACTGTTGCTACCCAAGAAGGAAGGCTAGAAGTCTTGGAAAGAAGACTGAGAGCAATGGAGGGAGTGGAAGGATTCGGGATGGGAAGTGCTGCAGAACTCTGTTTAGTTCCCGGTGTCGTTATCCCTCCCAAGTTCGAAGTGCCAGAATTTGATAAATACAGAGGATTAACTTGCCCAAAGAATCATCTTATCATGTATTGTCGAAGGATGGCATCGCATGCTTCCAACGATCCTCTGTTAATTCATTGCTTCCAGGACAGCTTGGCTGGAGTAGCCCTCACTTGGTATAACCATCTTGAGCGGCCTCGTATACGCTGTTGGAAATATCTGGAAGATGCTTTCATGTAGCAGTACAAGTACAACCTGGACATGGCCCCAGATAGAGTACAATTGTAAAACATGACAAAAGGATAATAAGACATTCAAAGAGTATGCCCAGCGTTGGCGCGAGGTAGCAGCCCAAGTTGATCCTCCCTTGTCTGAAAAGGAAGTGGTTTCCATGTTTATCGATACACTCCAATCACCTTTCTATGATAAGATGATCGGAAGCGTTTCCTCCTATTTTTCCGATATTGTCACCATTGGAGAAAGAATAGAGAATGAGCTGCAAACCAGGAAGATTGCCCGAGGCCCATCTGGGGCAGGGACGGTAAGGAAACCAGCACTTGCAGAAGGCAGGAGAAGAGATGGCAACTCGATCTCTTATAACCAAAAAGGAAACCAGTCAAGGCAGCCTACCCCTATCACCTTACCACCGGCCTATCCTAACGTGCCATACCCATATGTGGCTGCGGTTTAGAATCCAAATCCACCCAACTTCCGACCACCTGTTATACAACCACCAACACCACCCCAAGCACCGTACCAACCGCCACACGTAAACCAATCGCCAAACCCAAACCTAAGAAGGAAGAACAATGACCGCATCCAGATTTAGTTCGATCCCATCCCCATGACATATACCGAGCTCTTACCCCATCTCATCAAAAATACTTTGGTAGTACCCTGTCCTCTGAGACCACTTCAGCCACCCTACCCTAGAGGATATGACCCAAATGTGCGATGGGATTACCGTGCCGGTGCACTGGGGCATTCCATAGAGAATTGCCTGGCTTTGAAGTTTAAAGTAAGAGATCTGATCAGGGCTGACTGGATAAGTTTTCGTGAAGGAAGCCCAAATATGACAACCAACCCTTTGCCCAACCACGGGAGGCCAGGGGTCAATGCTATTGAGGAAGATGAGGAATGTATTTTAGAGGTTGATGACATAAAAATGCCTTTGGAAATAATTCACTCCTACATGCTTGAGTAGGGGTTGATAGATGGCTCATGGGATGAAAAGTACAATGATGACCATTCTGCGAAGCAACGAGGCTTCCAAAAAACCCTTCAAGAACTTATGGACAGTCATACTGTAGAGATTTACAGGCGCCGTGGGGGTGGAATAAACATGATACAAGAATAGACCAGGGTACGAGCCCCAAAACCCCTGGTCATATTCTACAACAAGAGTGCGCCGGCAGCTCCAACCCCTACCAAAGCTGTCATTACAGTGCAAACACCAACCCCGTTTCCTTTCAAGGATTCTCGAGCTGTGCCGTGGAAGTATGGTACAGACGTAATCGTTACCAACTCTAAGGCGGTTGGGTCATCGTCCTCTATCACAAATATTGCCAGAATTGGAGGCATCACTCAGAGCGGAAAGGTATATGCTTCCCCGGAACCGAAACTTGACAAGACTGCTGAAGAAGTCAAATCTGGAAAGGGAGGAGCCACTGGCGAAGCAAAAAAGGCTGTTACTGAGGAAGAAGCCCAGGAATTTTTAAAGTTCATTCGTCACAGCGAATATCAAGTGCTAGATCAATTAAACCATACCCCGGCCAAAATTTCCATGTTGTCCCTGTTGATGAATTCTGAACCATATCGGAATACATTAATGAAAGTTTTAAACGAGGCCCATGTCAAGCATGACTTACCTGTTGACAAGTTTGGGGGTATAGTGGGACACATTGTTGCCAATACTTACTTGACCTTTACGGATGACGAAATACCCATCGAGGGAACAGGGCACAACAAAGCCCTTCATATCTCTGTAAAATGTCAAGATCATATCTTGGCAAAAGTACTCGTCGATAATGGATCATCCTTAAATATAATGCCAAAATCCACATTGGCAAAGTTACCATTCGATGGAACATACATGAGGCCTAGTTCCATGGTTGTACGGGCTTTCGACGGGACTTGACGAGAGGTCATGGGAGAGATTGAGTTGCCGATACAGGTCGGGCCGTGTACCTTTCGAGTACTCTTCCAAGTCATGGACATCACGCCCGCCTACAATTGCTTGCTAGGATGGCCATGGATCCATTCTGCTGGGGTGGTCCCTTCCACGCTGCATCAGAAGTTGAAATTCATCATTGATGACAAGCTAGTAATTGTTTCCGGGGAAGAGGACCTTTTGGTTAGCAAGCCTATCACTACCCCATACATCGAAGCTGTTGAGGAAGCCCTCAAAACTTTATTCCAGGCTTTGGAAATAGCCAATGCGACAAGCATTGCAAGAACATCCTTTCCAAACATACCTCTAACTATGGCAAGAACAATGTTACGAGAAAGATACAAGCCAGGAAAAGGACTGAGGCGTGAATTGGAAGGGAGAGTCCAACCGGTGTACCTCCCAGAGAACAAGGATAGATATGGCCTGGGATACAAACCCACGACAGCTGACAGAAAGAGGGTCGGGGAGGAAAGAAGGGAAAAAAGGATGGCTCGTCTCACTGGTAAGGAATTCAACACCGTGAGAACCCGCATTTGTGACCTCTATCAGAGCTTCCGGAGCGCAGGGATAATGCATCCAGATCAAGTGACCATGATTGAAGATGAGCCTAGCCATAGTGTGGAGTTTGTGTATGCTTGTTCATCGGATCAGGAGCTGAATAACTGGGAAATCATGGAGTTCCCTATGACTATGAATGTTTTGTCAAAGTAATCATATTATCTTATAACTTGTCGGTCCCTCTGCTATGCCTAAAGCTTAGGGACCCCTTTTGTAATAAAGGAAAAAAAAACTTGTTTATTTATTTGATTTAGTGAGCATTGTCTAATTCTAGTACCTCGTCTTTGCTTGATTCCTTTTTCTTAAGCCTTTCACTTGCTTGTTTTCTTTTTTATTCGCTAGAATACAACCAAATGCAGATCCAAAAATGATTCCTCTGAGAGCAGTGAGAACTTGATTTTATTTCACGATTCTGATTATCCGAACGATTATGCCTATGAGGAAAGTGAGGAAGACTTTGAACCTTCACCCGAGTTGACAAGGTTAATGGAACAGGAGGATAAGGAAATTCAACCCCACCAAGAAAAGGTTGAAACCATTAACCTGGGGAACGAAGAAGAGGTTAAAGAGGTCAAGATTGGCACCTTCTTAAGTAAAGAGCGGCGAGATGAACTGATTAAGCTGCTCAGGGAGTTTCGGGACATTTTTGCATGGTCATATCAAGATATGCCAGGGTTGGATAATAGCATTGTGGAACATAGGTTGCCTTTAAAGCTAGAATGTCCGCCAATCAAACAGAAGCTGTGACGAATGAAACCAGAAATACTTCTTAAGATTAAAGAAGAAGTTAAGAAGCAATTTGATGCTGGTTTCCTAGCCGTAGCTAAATATCCTCAATGGGTAGCAAACATAGTTCCCGTTCTAAAGAAAGACGGAAAAGTGAGGATATGTATGGACTATCGAGACTTGAATCGGGCTAGCCCTAAGGATGACTTTCCTCTACCTCAAATTGACGTATTAGTCGATAATACAGCTTAACACTCTATCTTCTCATTTATGGATGGATTTTCAGGATATAATCAGATTAAGATGGCATCTGAAGATATGGAGAAGACCACGTTCATCACTCTGTGGGGCACCTTTTGCTACAAAGTAATGTCCTTCGGGTTGAAGAATGCTGGGGCAACCTATCAAAGGGCAATGGTGACTCTCTTCCATGACATGATGCACAAAGAGATAGAAGTTTATGTGGATGATATCATCGCTAAGTCCATGTTAGAAGAAGGACATATTACTGATCTGAGGAAGCTCTTCGAGTGACTGAGGAAATTCAAGCTTAGATTGAATCCTGCCAAGTGCACCTTTGGTGTGAGATTTGGAAAACTGTTAGGGTTCATTGTAAGTGAAAAAGGGATAGAGGTTGATCCTAACAAGGTCAAGGCAATCTTGGAAATGCCTCCTCCTCGTACAGAAAAGGAAGTCTGAGGGTTTCTAGGAAGGTTGAACTATATCGCCCGATTCATTTCCCAAATGACAGCAACCTGTGAGCCGATTTTCAAGTTACTTCACAAGAACCAACCCGGGCAATGGAATGAAGATTGCCAAATAGCATTCAAAAAGATAAAGCAATACTTGTTAGAGCCGCCAATCTTGGTGCCACCCATTCCTAGGAGACCACTAATCTTGTATTTGACCGTGCTGAACGAATCCATGGGATGCGTATTAGGTCAACATGACGAGACTGGGAAGAAAGAGTGTGCCATTTATTACCTGAGTAAGAAATTCACCGAATATGAGATGAGATACTCTTCCCTCGAAAGAACATGCTGTACATTGGCTTGGGCTGCCCGACGCTTATGGCAATATATGCTCAGTCACACTACATGGCTAGTGTCTAAGATGGATCCTATTAATTACATCTTTGAAAAGCCAGCTTTAACCGGAAGGATCGCTCATTGGTAGATGCTACTAACAGAATATGACATAACGTATGTCACTCAAAAGGACATAAAAGGGAGTGCACTAGCAGACTACTTGGCACATCAACCTGTTAGCAGTTACCAACCAATGCAACATGACTTCCCGGATGAAGATATTTTAGCTCTTTTCAAAGAAGAAGATGATCGGGAAATCAGGTGGACCATGAGGTTCGATAGAGCTTCCAATGCACTGGGGCATGGGATTGGGGTCATCCTAATCTCACTGGATAAGGAATTCATCCCCATTTGCGCTTGACTATGTTTTGATTGTACCAACAATGTTGCCGAGTATGAGGCTTGTTCTCTGGGGATACAAGCGGCTCTGAATATGGGAATAAAAACCCTGAAAGATTATGGAGACTCTGCATTGGTTATCCATCAATTGAGGGATGAGTGGAAAACTAGAGACAGTAAACTAGTTCCTTATCATGCTCACATCAAAGAAATGATCAAAGAGTTTGATGAAATTACCTTCCATCATGTTCCACGGGACGACAACCAAATAGCGGACGCCTTGGCTACCCTAGCTACGGTGTTCAAGGTCAGCAGTGAATACGAGGTACCTCTCATTGAGGTAAAAAACGACAAGAGCCTGCACATTGCCAGGTCATAGAAGGAGAGCCAGATGGCAAGCCTTGGTATCATGACATCAAAAGATACCTCCAACACCAAGAATACCCTGAAGGCCTCACAAATAATGACAAACGAACCTTAAGAAGGCTCGCTATGGGTTATCTTTTGAGTGGTAACATGCTATATAAGAGAAATTATGATTCCGTCTTCCTCCGGTGTGTTGACGCCGTCGAGGCAAATCAAATCATGAGAGATATCCATGAAGGATCTTTCGGGACTCACACAAATGGGCACGCCATGTCAAGAAAGATCTTAAGGGCAGGATATTATTGGATGACCATGGAAGCAGACTGCTTTGCTTATGTACGGAGGTGTCATAAATGTCAGATATGTGTTGATCACATTCATGCACCCCCTTCATCCCTAAATGTGTTGTCGGCACCTTGGCCCTTTTCAATGTGGGGTATGGATGTTATTGGGCCTATTGAGCCAAAAGCCTCGAATGGTCATCGCCTCATCTTAGTCGCCATCGATTATTTCACCAAGTGGGTGGAGGCAGCTTCATACGCCAATGTAACAAAGAATGTTGTGGTCAAATTCATCAAACGTGAATTGATATACCGATACGGCCTACCAAGCCAGATCATTACTGACAATAGTACGAATTTGAATAACAAAATGATGAAGGAACTCTGTGAAAGCTTCAAAATCTCTCACCATAACTCCTCTCCATATCAGCCAAAAATGAATGGAGCAATCGAAGCGGCTAACAAAAACATCAAAAAAATAGTACAAAAGATGGTAGTGACCTACAAAGATTGGAATGAAATGCTTCCCTTCACTCTGCACGGATATCAGACCTCGGTGCGAACCTCGACAGGGGCAACCCCATTCTCCTTGGTTTACGGAATAGAAGCAGTACTACCTTTTGAAGTAGAGATCTCATCCCTTAGGGTAATCATGGAGGCCAGATTGGAAGAAGCTGAATGGGTCCAAGCCAAATACGATCAATTGAACTTAATTGACGGAAAGAGGTTAACCGCTCTATGCCATGGGCAGCTATACCTAAAACGCATGAAGCGGGAATACGGAAAGAAAGTGCGACCCCGACAGTTCCAGGAAGGGGTCTTGGTCCTTAAGAAGATTTTGCCAATCTAGAAAGATAATCAAGGGAAGTGGACGCCTAATTACGAAGGACCATATGTCATAAAGAAAGCCTTTTCTAGGGGAGCTCTCATACTCACTAACATGGATGGAGAAGACCTACCAATGCCCATAAACGCAGACGTAGTGAAGAGATAATTTTTCTAAAAAAAAGGGCTCGCTAGGCTAAAAACCTGAAAAGGTGACCTAGGCAAAAGTTAGAGCTACTTGGTGAGTCGAAAACTCAAAAGGGCATTTCAGACAAAATCAAAATCTAGAGTCTTGGCACGGCAATACAAACCCTTCAAGCAGAAAATGAGAAAATCAAACTGGGGCATATAGGTCATTGTCAAACTACGTCCTCAGAAGCAAAATCAGAAGATGAACATGAAGTCGTGAGAAGGAATCAAGATTCTCATTGCTCTTAGAAAGTCACTGGAGGATTCATGAGCCTTCCTTTTTCCACTTACCTTCAATTCTTTATACCTTGTTGCATTTATTTGTTTTACATTGCTTTCATTACCGCTGTACATGTCTGATGTTCATAAATAAAATTTACCCTTCTTTTTGCACGTGTTCATAACTAAAGTCTTAAATAAACAAGTTTTTTCCAAAAAAAATTTGAAAATGAAAATGACGAAACATGAAGCTGTGGGGAATGAAATGCATCCCAGTGCCAGACATTGCATTAGACAAGCGTAACCAACTCTGCTAGGCATGCTCACCAAAGTCAGAAGTTGCTTCTATTTCATCCATGAGTTGTTTCGAAGCCAGCCTCCAAGGATTTTCACCTGAAAGGCACAATTTGTTTTATACTATTTACTTTCCTTTTAAGGGGTGGCCAGGATCCCCAATCTAGAAGCAGGTATTCACCAAAGCTCTCTCCCCAGTAGACCCGTTACTCATCACAAGAAGAACACATGTTAAGAATTCCTCCCGAGTGAACCTACAAACTGGACCCATTTCTCTCCGGTGAAGACCTGTCCCTAATCAGACTTAGGGAGACTTATTTGTTCCCAGTGGAAACACAGTTCAGTAGCCAAGCGCGATCCTTCCCCTGACAAAAATCTAGGATTCATCCTAAGCAGAACTACCAAATCCTCTTTCTAGTGAAACCATGAGGGCCACTAGACGAGAGCCCACCATACCTTTCTTCCCAGTAAAACATCCCCAATAAGATCATTATTACCAAACTAGCACCCATCATACTCTTCCTACCAAATAGCTCAAACCAGGGCATCACCCCAGGTTTCATTTCTCCTCTCTGTCAAGGGGCAGCACCCCAAATTTCTTCAACTTTGTTAAGACTAGGGCATCACCCTAGGTTTCATTTCATTTCTCTGTCGAGGGGTAGTACCCTAAATTTCTTCAACTTTGTCAAGACTAGGGCATCACCCCAGGTTTCATTTCATTTCTTTATCGAGTGGAAGCACCCCAAATTTCTTCAACTTTGTCAAGACTGAGGCATCACCCCAGGTTTCATTTTATTTCTCTATCGAGGGGCAGCACCCCGAATTTCTTCAACTTTGTCAAGACTGGGGCATCACCCCAGGTTTCATTTCATTTCTCTATCAAGAGGCAACACCTTCATCTTTTACTTTCCTGTCAATTGAGAGGCAACACCCTCATCTTTTAATTTCTTGTCAACCGAGAGGCAGCACCCTCAGTCTTTTACTTTCCTGTCAACTGAGAGGCAACACCCTCAGTCTTTTACTTTCCTGTCAAACCGACAGGTAACACCCTCAACTTTTACTTTTCTGTCAATCGAGAGGCAACACCCTCATCTTTACTTTCTTGTCAACTGAGAGGCAACACCCTCAGTCTTTTACTTTCCTATCAAACTGAGAGGCAACACCCTCAACTTTTACTTTTCTGTCAACCGAGAGGCAACACCCTCATCTTTACTTTCCTGTCAAACCAAGAGGCAACACCCTCAGTCTTTTACTTTCCTGTCAAACCGAGAGGCAACACCCTCATCTTTACTTTTCTGTCAAACAAGAGGCAACACCCTCAACCTTTTACTTTCCTATCAAACCAAGAGGCAACACCCTCATTTTTACTTTCCTGTCAAACCGAGAGGCAACACCCTCATCTTTACTTTTCTGTTAACCGAGAGGCAACACCCTTAACCTTTTACTTTCCTGTCAACCAAGAGGCAACATCCTCAACCTTTACTTTTCTGTCAACTGAGAGGCAACACCCTCAACCCTTTACTTTTCTGTCAACTGATAGGCAACACCCTCAATCATTACGTTCCTATTAGCCAAAAGGATTAACCGTCCTTGCTGAAACTGGGACATCACCACAATTCTTTTTAGAATTAAAGTTAAAAAAATGGTGTTGACATCGTTTCAGAAAGGTCCAAAATAGGCTATACCAATGTTGTAGGAGAACAGGAGTCCAGATCCCATCCAAAACCAAACGGAACTTGAACTGTTGAAAGGCCTTGGGTTTGGCTAAGTTAAAAGGTCAATGCTATCCATTAGTGGACGATATGAAAGCGACATCTTGCCATTTCGTCAAAAGTTTGGCTCCCTTGGATAGGTATTGATAGACGATGAGGAAAACAAAGACGATATTATTGTTGTTATTTCATCCATAAGTTCGATTGGATTTTGTGTGGACGGTGTTATTTCAAGTTTTATCAGTTAGACATCGGGTGAGGATCTAGTGTAACTTGCAAAAATTAAGGAGTTGAAAAATGAGAAAAGCCACTTCATTCCATTAAAAAAGGGGGGGCACTTCGGCCTTACAAAATATACTACAGAGCCTATCTCAGAACAAGGCTAAAGAAAAATCCTAAATCCTAGCACTGGGAGAGTCCGGACCGGCGATAGTAGTTGTCTTCTCAGAATCTTCTGACACCGTTCTCAACTCCATGCTTTGGCCATCGGGGAGAGGCAGAGGTTCGTAAGGAACATCCTCAAGTTCCACTGCCTGACCCCAGTCCATAGCATACAGGTGTCCACCATAAAACTCATGTAGACACCTATACCGTTCAAGTTAAGTTGCACAGCAGAGTTCTGGTGTACAACTTGACGAACGGTGGAGCTGAAGGCAACGTCGGCTAATTTTGAAAATTCAGCCATCTCCTCATCCCTCTCTTGCCGTTCCTGGACTTGGGCCTTCTTCACAGCGGCGAGCTCAACTGCCAGCTCCTCATTCTTCTTCTTCACCTCGGCCCGTCCAGCCAAGGCTTCATCTAGCTTAGCCTGAAGAGCTTTAAGAGCATCCTCTGAGGCCTGGTGCTTAGCCTCAGCCTCATTCACCCTCTTAGCAGCTTCATTGTACGCCGTAGTGAGATCGGTCAGATCTTTCTCACTCTTAGCCAAAGCAATCTGAGCCTCCACTCTCAGGGCTTCGGCTTTTTTCATCCGGTCTAGGCATTGTTTAGCCTCGATACCAGAGTAGTAGGACTTCCCCAAAGAATTGAGAACTCCGGCTACTTCGACCAAGTTGAAGATAGCTCCTTTGACAGCACACTGAGTCTTGGAAGAGGGAAGATCGTCCTTAAAAGGGATTTCAAACCTCGCCGGTGTCCCCCCAATATAATCTAAAAATTTTGAGATGTTGGAGTTGCAGTAGATGTTCTCGATGGCAGGCTGAGTCCGGTCTTGAGAATTATTTGCACCAGCAGCCTGCTCTTCCTCACGCTAGGCCTCCACCTCGGTCTCAGCTCTTTGGGCCTTAGAACTTTGACCGGTGTGAGAACGTTTTTTATTTTGGGCCACGTCACCTGGGCCCAGGGCCAAGTTCCCAACTTTGTCAGCTGGGATGCTAACCACCTTGGCTGCCGTGCGCCTTGGAGTTACTCTATTCTCCACACCGGCAGCAGCGGCGTTTCTTGCTTTGGCCTGTTCCCGAAGTTTCTTCAGAATATCAATCCGAGCCATTTCGCCTGAAAAACAGAACCCGTTGTCAACGCCGGTACATATAAAAAAAAACTCTACCTAAGTAAGTATCCCGGCGAGACTCCATCCCGAGGAGGTTTTTACAGGAGATCTTGGCAAAGCGGGAGTAGGCCCTCAGAGCGTCCAAGACTTTCTTGGACTCCGTCGATAGAACACACTCACTGATGGAATAAGCGTTGTTGGTCAGGAGAAAGTGCTCATGGGTCCAGCCGGTGTAGAACTTCCTGGAAAAATATAAATTCTCCCAGAACACCGGCCTTCCTGCATTAACCTCGACTTTGACATAGGAGTGTTTGAAGCTGACTCCGTCCATCTTGGCCGACTCGGTGTAGCTCTCAAAGTTTACAACCTTGGCATCAGACCAAAGGTTGATGAAACCGAGGCCCCCTCCTGCGTTACCCCGACGTATCACCCTGCAGTAAGTGAAGAAAAGGGCGACGGTGGGGACAAAGTGGAAATACTCCCCAAGTACCTCCAAAGATTTCACCAAACCCCAGCCATTGGGATGAAGCTGGCTGGGGGAGCAGTCCAAGAACCGGAGTACCCCCATTTCAAACTCTGTGAGGGGAAGACGGATGCCAATCTTGGAAAATAGCATTTCGTACATGAAAATGTACCTAAACCCCGATTGATGGCAAATCCGATTCGATGTTAATGGGCAGAGAACGATGAAATCATCTTCATGTTCCTCGCCAGAGTGAACAATGACGACCTCGATGGTGACATTAGCAGCATCCTCTGTGTAACGAGAGACGATGTTCCTGGGGTCTTCATGAACCCAGAAGTAGGGATCCTTGGCCTTCTCGGTAAGCCAATCTATACGATGTGCTATAACATTGGTCTCGACGGTGTTGGTTGCGACTACAGGGGTTCCAGTAGAAGAATTTCTAGAGGAAGCCATGAGGACAATGTGGTGGAGGAATAGAACACAGCTGTAAAATGCCACATCATCAGATAAATAAAGATCGGCACTGTTGTCCCACTCACTAGCAATGCCTAAGTCAAAAGATGAGGACGATGTGTCAAACTCCCTCGTTTCCCACAAGGGCAATATGGAGAAACGATGTTCTGAAACTATCAGCCGGTGTGAACCCCCAGAGACAACTTCACACTGACCCCAGCTCATGACTCCTCCCGACTGACGCTGGGATATGATTGAAGGAGGTCCAGACAGGACCTCGACGGAGTCGTTACTTGAACCGTTGTCCATACCCTATCTAGAAAGTGAAGAAAGATGGTGTGGAGATTCCTGCTGAGACGATGTGAGCTGTCCTTTTAGTGTGAGCCAGGATATTTCGAAGACACTGGAGGATTTGAAGACACCAGAATCTTTGAGCATCGGAGCAGCAGAGGTTCAGAACGAGAAAACAAGTGAAAATGAATGACCCCCCTGCCTACTTTTATAGAGTGTGGAGACGGGGATCTAGAACGTTCCATATTCCGGCCCAGGCCCATGAAAAAGGCCTACTCGCTTTGATTGTTCGCATTCCGGTCCGAGGAAAGGTGAAATTCGAAAGGACGAATCAGGTGGTGACACGTATAGGGGCTCTCAAGTCATTTCAAGTGGGTACCAGTCATGATATCACACCGGCGGTTATCATATTGGTTGAAAAGCACTTCACTTGGACCCGACATCGGCGTTCACGTCTTTACTTCCTTTTCACTTCAAAAACACGAAGGCTTCATGTTTCTCTTGTGAAAAAGAAGTAAAGAGGGGCATCTGTGAACACCTACCTCAGTCCAGCCAGTTTCGACATCAAATTGACGTCGTCCGAAGACGATGAATCCTAACCGATATGGAGGTAGTTGATATCACCCGATGTCCAAATGAGGAACACCAGTCTGTAATATTGAAGGGTGACATCGGCTTGGATCATTGAAAGGAACACAGTCTAGTGAGCCGGTGTCCCTTATGATCCGGAGTACTAGATTTCATGGACCCAGCTTCGAATTAGCGAGTCCAGTTGCCCATACCATGACTTGTAACGCACCATCCAAGTTGATCCTCAAATCTTGGGGGTGGCAGACAATAAATAAAAAATAAAAGTAAAAAATTACCCACTAGCCGCTGCTCCCCATTGATTGTTAGTGGCCAGGCTGTTTCTCCACTACGCACATGGGTCTAGTGGAGGCTTGAGTTGTCCAAGCACTCAGCAGGCGCCCTAAAGCTCTATAAATGCCTCAGCTGAAGAGGCACAAGGGTCGCTCCTTTGAATTCTTGAACCCCCCAGAAAATTTGGTCTCAACCTAGAATTCCTGAACCCCTGAAAGCTTGCACCAGGAAGTCCTGAAACCTAGTTGCTCCGGTGTTCAAAAATCCTAAGCAGTTAGTTCGATCCTTGGTTCCCTGAACCTCAGAAAGTTGCCCTCGAAGTCTTGAATCGTCGTTAGGACACCGGTCCCAACCCAGTTTATAGTGAACTTCTCCTTGCCGCCCAGATATCGTCCAGAAACCATAAATCCAAGAGCTTGTACTCACCAACTTCACATCGGATCTCTCACTGAACCCTTACACCATCTCTACACTGAACTCTTACACTGGCTCCCTATTGTCCGTTTCTCGACAGATACCAGTATTACTCTAGTTGTTACTGCTCAGGTCCACGCTGGTTCACAGTTGAACTCCGGTCCTCAGTACCTCCCCTACATCGGTTACATTTTGTCCCTTGTCGTTATTTTCTTTCGTTTGTTTTCTTGTTGTATTTTTTTCAATTCATCATTTTGTTAAGTCTGTTCTCTAGAATAATCCTGTTCTGTTACCATTTCCTTTTATTTTTGCTTTATAATCAAAAAATGACAAAAAGAAAATAAGTTTCCTTCATGTCTCTTTTGATCAAGGTAGAAATGTTTTTTTTCTTTTACCAGTGTCGTGCAGGAGTACTCCCGCCTACACTGTTCCTAAAACTCATACACGTGCGGAGAACTTCACCTTGTATGTATCTTTCCTGTGAGTTTCGCACGTCACCAAGTCTCTAGCTCCACTTAAAACTCCCTCGTCAAGAACCACGTGACCCTGATTTCTTGAAAACTCGAGAATACGTAGGAGCAGGACTTAACTCCTATCGGGCCCACTTCTTTTCTTCTCCTGTTCTTCTTTAAAAATTAATGTCATTCCCATCTTTACGTAAAAGTCAATTTAGACGTGACGTCTTATTGATTTTTCTTCCATTTCGTCTTGACCTCTATCATTCTTTACAAAGATCGGGTTAATTTGGATGAGACGTCCTGTTTATCCCCTTCATCCCCCAATCCTGTACCTTGATGAGAGAATGATTAATTTGGATGGGACGTCCTATTAGCATTCTTTCCCTTTTCCACATACACCCCCACTAAAAGGCCAGGGCTAATTTGGACGTGACGTCCTGTTAACCCATTTTCATTCCCCAGCCTTGTATTTTTATGGAAGGATGACTAGTTTAGATGTGATGTCTTGTTGGCATTCTCTTCCTCCTTGCTTTTGTACCTTCCCCGTGTAGACCCACGTTAGTTTGAACGAGACGTCCTATTGACCTTGCTCCAGTACCCCATGTTTGTCTGTTTTGGTTCCCTCTGTTTCAAAAATAATAATAATAAAAAGGAAGAAATAAAATCTCTTTTATAAGGTTATCCGTATCGCGTATTTTCAATCTTGGTACTGTTTTTAACAGGCGATGTAGGGTGCTAATACCTTCCCTACTCGTAACCGACTCCCAAACTTAAATTTCACTTTTAACCAGTGCTTTACTAAAGCAAGTTTTTTTTTCTCCCAATGTTTTTTTTCTATGAATAAAAAACGTTGGTGGCGACTCCTTATTCTTTCACCACCTTTTTTGAGGGTCGGCCGCACTGCCGCGATCCCGGTCGCGACACCTGCAATCAATTACAAAGTGAAAAAAGGCTTTTAAGTTGTTCTAAGCACGTAGCGCTTAAATTCTTAAGGCTTATTCGATAGGGGCAATTTTAATTGCGAAAAATTTTCTCTAATTTTTATTGGACCCTGGGGTAAATTCTAGGAATTGAGGCGGGGACGTTCCAGCGTAAATCACATGGTGGGATCATACTATTCCTCCCACCATAAATTGATAACTTTCCCTCTTAATATCTTCACGACAAGCATGTCCACGACCAGTCGGCTAAAAATTATGTTAAACACTAAAAAATAAATGAAAATGATTATAAATTAATTTTAAGACTACCTTTGTCTCATTTTGTTTATGATGTGGTTCCACAATATTAGCAGGTTGATCCTCGACATTGACTAAAAAGGTCAAACTTATCCATGACTTGAGATATAACGAGAAAGAAATAGTTAGAAATAAGGAGGGAAGGGCTCTTGCACACACTTAATGTTACCACGCAATATCCCATGCACATGCTTTTAAATCCTGGTCTTCCATCTAACACTAAATCTACGAATCTGGAATGAGCAAAATTGGTATGGGACGTGACAATCAAACATTGTTTTTTGCGCGGGAGCCACGTCCTACACAACAACCAAGAGTTTTAAAATGTTGCACGACTTTTCAGTTTTCAAGTGTTATGTGTTACATGTCCCACACAACAACCATTAAATCCCACACAATGACACGTGTAAGAGACTGTCTCACATAATTACCTCAAGCTAAAATTGATTACTCTTGTAGTGAATAGTAAACTATATTAATATTTTAAATTATGTTGAATGTTAAAAACAGCAAGGCAAATTAAATATATAAATACAAAATAAAAAATATTAGTGAACACATTAAAAAAATTATATCATTTACAAATATACAAAACTTGATAGTTGGTATAAAGTTTGAATACATACTAACAATATAATTAATGCATTATATTTATAAATAATTTTGTTAGTATAAAATTGATTGTAATACATATTTCATTGTTAATATAAAACTCAAATATTTTTATTAACACTATTTGTTACGTTAAAAGCTTGCCAGCAAATGTTTTTCTAACAAATTTTAAAAGTTAGGTAGTAAGCGTTAAATTGAAGAAAAATAAATCGTGTTAGTATATAAAACAACAACCAACCATGTAATGGTGTTATTTAAAAAAAATCTTGATTTATGTGTATAATCTTGCTCTAGGATTTTAATATATTTTTTGGATTATGTTTGCCATAGGTAAGCATGTAACAAATAGAGATAATCATCCCAAAGGCTTGGTTATATTTAAAATATTCTTTATTATTCCTCAAAAGCATGTGTAATAGGAATCAAATTTAATACTCTTACTCTAATCTTAGTTTGTATTGAGTTTTAAATATGTTGGTTTAATATATTTATCTTGGATTATTTTTTTATAATCAATCTATAAAATAAGGACCTAGGGATGGGGGGAGGATAGATAGAGAAAAAGGGTGAAGAAATGGGAAAGGAATGAAGATAGAGATAGGACACCCGTCTAGGAAAGGGATGGAAAATAAGAGAAGGAAAGTAACTTGATTTAGGGATTCAATATTTAGTGACCAAAAAACATTAAAATTCTAAATACATCATAAATTATATATTAATTGGTTGCCAAGAATAAAAGGGGCGTGTTTTGAATTTATGACCGACACTTGCTTCAGTTACCACCGCCAAAGTGCAAAGAAATAAACATGATCACTTTCAGTCGCAAAAGTTTTTTCCTGTTTGCATCTACTTTGCGACAGAACATCGGGATTTTTGTCAATGTGATGCATTTTTGAAACTAATTTGTAAAATGAGGTTGTTTTAAAATAATTTGGTTGTTTGAAGTTAAAAACATCACATCATCTTTCTATTACACATTTTGGAAATACGCAATAACTATTACGTATCTCCAAAATACGTAATACTTGTGAGTGTAGCATCCGGCGGTGGAACAGCCGTGTTATGTACCTTGGGGTTGCGCAATGGAGCATTGTCAGCGGTTAAAGATACAAACCGCTAACAGTTCTTCTAAAATAGGGGTGTAGCCCATATCGCATTATTGTCAGCGGTTAAGATACAAAACCGCAAACAATTAATTTTTAAGTAAAAATTAAAAAAATTACTTACTACAAATAGTTTTTAAGCATACTTCAAATAATAAAAATATGAAGTAAAAATTAAATATCATAAAATTTCACTTCAAATAAATATAATAAAATAAAATATTTAAAAAATATTCAAATTAATATAATAAAATAAAATACTTTGAAGTATTTTAAATACTTTATTTTATTATATTTATTTGAAGTAAAATATTTATAATATTTAATTTTTACTTCATATTTTTATTATTTGAAGTATGCTTAAAAACTATTTGTAGTAATTAATTTTTTAATTTTTACTTAAAAATTAATTGTTAGCGGTTTTGTATCTTAACCGCTAACAATAATGCGATAAAGGCTACACCCCATATTTTAGAAGAACTGTCAGCGGTTTGTATCTTTAACCGCTGACAATGCTCCATCATGCAACCCCTAGGTACGTAACACAGCTGTTCCACCGCCACATGTCACACTCGCAGCTATTACGTATTTTGGAGATAAGTGATAGCTATTACGTATTTTCAAAATACGTAATAGAAAAATAATGTGATGTTTTTAACCCCAGACAACCAAATTGTTTCAAAACAACCCATTTTACAAATTAGTTATAAAAAATACACCGTAGAGGCAAAAATCCCCAGAACAACATTTCGATCATAGGCTTAAACCCCTTTCTTCAGTTTTTAGCAAACTATTCCGTTATTCCTTTTTATTTGTCAAGTTTTGTATTCTTACATAAATTAAGGAATATATTAATATTGTTCTTTTCCTCTTGCTTTTTATTAGAATGTTCTTTTTCTTTCTATAGCTAATGATTAATTAATACTCTTATGTTTCAATAAAATAAATAAGATAATTAAAGATCACAAGGATATAATTGAAGAATAAATATTAAATGTTGCATTGAATTTGTAACTAAATAGATATTTAGGAATAAATAAATAAAAATTCAAACTAGACAGATAGAAAGGAATGAAGGAAGTATTAGTATCTTTTGTCATTTTGTTTCTAGAAATATTAAATTATTAGCTACTTTTTGTGACCGATTTATTCATATTTTTTGATATATTAGATACCTGTCACTACATCAATTATTGGTTTACTACTATATGTGTGTTCATGTGTGTTTATAAGTGGTTTTTTAAATATTTATTTTCTTGGTTTTCAAAATATGTATTTATTTATATGTTTGGATTTTTTAAAGTAGATTATAATCTATTAGTTAAAATTAAGTGATTTATTTATATGTGATTTTTATAAAAAAATATTATTAAAATAAATTGACCAACTTGATTATGACTAAAAAAAATACTTTCTTAAAATAAGTTTGTATCTTATTTTAGGTTTTTAACAACTTATTTAGAGATGTTGTTCAAAGTAACTTCTTTAAATAAGTTATTTTGAGCTCTCTTTTTTAGCTTTTGGTTTTTAAATAAGTTTCAACAAACATCTAAAATATTACATTAAGTGATTTTTAATTTAAAAAATCATTTTGCTAAAATAATTTTAAACAAATGTAACATCCTTGATGTTTTAATATTAGAAAATAAATGGAAATAAATAAATGTATTATTTAGGTTATAATTAAAAAAGTATATATAAGGAATTAAGTGGAAAATGGAATTTTAGGAAAATGGCATCAGGACTCTAACGCGTAGCGCCAATGGGACGCGTAGCGTCAGGTAGGAATTAATGAGCTGACGCGTAGCACCAGTGGGACGCATAGCATCAGCGTCGCGATCAGTTTAAAACAGAGGCATGCAAAACAGTTCGAGCTGAACCTTTTCTTCTCCATTTTCTTCTCCTCTGAGACGATTCTGCTTGGGTCTTGTGGGGAGCTTCAACTCCTTGCATTTTAGGACATTGGGAGGCGAGGTAAGGCATTTAAATTGGGACCTTTAATTTCTAGTTTCTTTATCTCCTTCTCATGGATCCAAGTATGCATGTGATGATTGGGGTTTTGATTCTGAGTTTTAGTTAGTTGAAAGGCTTGGGTAATGAGTTTGGAAGTGTGAGGAAGGAAATGTACTAATTGGTTGGGTGGTTTGGTAACCGTAGGTGCCGGAACGAGCATTGGTCGAGCGAGCGGCGATACGGGCGTTGGATTCAGAGGTGGGACAACGAAACAAGTGACCGGAGGATGCAACCGACACCTCGAGCAAATTATGGAAGCTTGGAATTGAGGTAAGGGGGTGTTCGGGTCATAATTAATTAGGATTGATATGTAAATGGAAATCAGGAAGTGTAGAAATTAATTAAGAGTTGTTATAAATAGCATAGATTGACTAAATATAATTGTTATAAATATATATGAGTATGTATAAGTGAGATTAAATGGTTGAATGATGAAGAAATATATTGATTGAATTAATTATGTAAATTGATAATTATTTTGATTGGTGTAGACGATGATTCAAATAATGAGATGGATATATGCTTAGATGAGTTCGAATTGAATGATGAGAAATTGATGTATGAATGAATATATATGTAATGGTATTATACCGATGGGCTTGACAAGACGGTCACCTTGTATTGTGAGTATATGCAAGTTTCTGGTAGTTACATATGTTGTTTGTCGATGATATACCATGTTTATGAGATATGATATGTGATTATATGGTATGGGATGGCCAACGGTATGTATACCCCTTGTTTTTTGGCTCCTGTGGTCCTTGTGCCCAGTTGAGCTACCCAGTGGTCAAGTCGGACCCAGTGGTTGAGGTGGAGAGCCAAGTCGGGCTCGGTGAACCAAGTCGGGTTCACGGGATGTCAAGTCGGACTCCCAGCTGAAGGCCAGTCCTTTAGTATCCGGATACTAGGCGTCTAATTATATGAGAGTCAGTTGTGATATATGTGGACTTTATATTGTTTAGTGAATGAATGAATTATGAATTGAGAACGTGATGTATATTGGTGTATGTAAGACTTGGATGATGATATGATATTGTCATGAAATTGTGATGTTAATTAAGGGAGAAATGATATACATATGTGTGTGATTATGAAACGGGAAATTAGGAAAAGAGATGGCTGGTATATGAGTATATATATATATATATATATATATATATATATATATATATATATATATGCACACTTATATGAATGAGTACAGGGAATTGGAGGAAATCATTTCATGATGTAAATTGTAGGTATTGTTAGGTCTATTATTTTGTTCTATATTAATTATGATATTCCAAACACTCACCCTTGCTGTTGTTTCATTTTAGTGACCAGTGACAGGGATGATGCTAATGTCACGGAGGTGCGCCAAGTGGAAGATTGATGCCAAGGCACGAGGATGAATAAACGAATGAATGTAATATATAATATATGATTATATGTGTGATAGATAGCAAATTATGTGTAATGAATTTAGTATGGTTATGTTTGATATGGTGTGATGAATTAATGATGATGATGTGAAATTATGGCACGGAGCCAATGATGTGTGAATGATGAATGATATGGGCAGGAACTGTGATATGCATGAATGTTGTGTGTGATGTGTGGAATGGTAAATGGATGTATGGATTGATGTTTGATTGATTTAAAGGTTATGCATATAGTGAATAGATATGAAATTAAGGAACTGAATAGGTGATTTCGGGATCCGGCGGGTTTCACGACCCCCAGAAGGTACCGATAGGTCCTCTAGGACATTTAGAATGTGTGCGCATTAGCTTTGGCACAATTGGAATCCATTTAGGAGGTTTGGTGCAAGAGTTTTACACCTAATTGAGTAAATTTGCATTTTGCGCATAACTTGCGCATATGTTGGAATTTTGGCAAACGAACGGCGCCAACAGTTCTAGAATGGGGAAACATGTGGCCTGTGAAGTTTCGTGGAAATCGGATCTAAAACGGGCCAATTGGGTAGGTTAGAAGTTGGTTAAATGGTTTAAAATGTGTAACAGCATCAGGTGCTGTTACTGTCATGCCCACGCTACGCGTGAGGCTGACGCGTAGCGTGAGGTGCGCAGCAGAGGGCTGACACTACGTGGGGCTGGCGCGCAGCGTCAGTCCCCTATTTTAGGTTTTTATTTCTTTCAAACTTAGGTAGTCTTGAAGTTTTAGGATGTTATGTTATTATTACTTTTGAACTTGTTTAGTGAAAATAAACATTATTTTGAATTAAGGTATAATTAATTAATTAAATGTGAAAAATTTATTGTAAAAAAATTAGTTAAACAGATAGAAATGAATATAAATAGATGTAGGACATCACAACAAACTCACGCATTATTTTTTAAAAAAATGAACATACATTTTTTGCTTTATTTAATGGATCCTCAAACTTTAGTGAAAGCCAATGCGTTTTCCGAACCAAAAGGGATACCATATCTACTTTGGCGCCATGACAATCTCACTCGAATTATGGGGACCTACACATATTAGTATAGTATACCAGGGTCCCTGGCCAGAACCATACATGCAAGTTTCCTAACATGTGGCTCGTCCGCACTTTCCGAGGTGTTGCCTGTGACTTGACATGGGAGAAGGGGCGTCACACTTTTATGTTTTGAGCATTGTCCTATAATCGGAATCTAAATTTTTTTAGATTCTAATTATAAAAAAGTAATTATTTGTATTATACACTCATTATTTTTCCTATTTTACCCTTTATATATTTTTAATTTCACAATTCTTACATCTATTTTAGTAATTTTAAATTTAAAGTATTTCTTAATACAATCTAAATAAAATAAATTATCTAAATTAGATTTTAACATAATCTATTTAATTATTAAATTAAATATTTATCAATAAAATGTTTTTATATGTTTACGAAACATATAAATTGCCCTATTATTTGGTCACTATTTCATCACTAAATAGCATCGGTCACTAAATTCTGCTGGGGAACATAACTTTTCAGGGGTGCGTGCGATTGTTTCATTGAAATCTTCGTTATGAAGTAATGACAAATAAATTATATGACACCTTAAAGTGGAGTAGAAATTACATGTTCCTAACTTGTTTTTTTTTTTTCTCTGTCTCCTAATTAATAAAATCATGCACATCATTTAAAAAACATATACTTTAAATAGAAAAGTAGCTTCTCTTAATTAAAAAATATGGGGTTTAGGGTTTAAGATTTATTAGAGGTGATTTTATTGGAGGTAGACAACGGATGACACCCAAAAAAATAGTTTTACCAGAAATTAAATTTGTGTGAGAGATTTCAATAACTCACGTAATTTAATTAATCGAGGTAGTTTCTTGTGAAATAAGTAACTTTCATCTCCTAAACTGATTTAAAAAACGTAGATATGTATTAAAATAATTATATTTTTTGAGTAAACAGATATTCATATGAAAAGTGAATATCCCATCTTTTGTTTCATTTATCGTGATTCGTACAAGTCCTGGAGTGTGTATACTTCTCTAACTGTTAAATAGACAAATATAAATGTTTGACAATTCTTTTTTGTGTGTTGCAAGTGGCCATGATTTTGTCCACAAAATAAGGGATTCGGGTGTAAAACAAGAGTTTGTTATTTCTACAATAACGTTTTACATATATGATAATATTTTACAAAACAATATACAAATGTTATTATTTATTCAAATGGTTTTAATTACTATGTACACAATATTCATGTTGTAAAAATGTCTTGTACGTATAAGCTTTCAAAATCACTTTATAACAAATATATCGATGATGAAGTTTGTAAGATTGAAGTCTTTTATAAACGTAAAATATTGATTTTGCATCCTCTTTACAAAGTCTACTAACCCTACTATCAAAACATTGTCATGAGCTTTGCCTTTCCCATGCACCTCTCTCAGAGAGATCTTACAAAAGAAGGTTTACAATAGAAAAGCTTTTCACAAATCTAGGTGTAAATGCTGTTGGATATGAAAATTAAATCTGAACTCATGGATATCTTCCTATTTTTCGTTCTAATTTTGTGTGGAAAAACTTCTTTTGATTGGGTTTGAGGAAATATAGATCCTGACGCGATTTTGATCAAGATTAAGGCGAATTTATGAATGTAAATACACCCCAAACCTACCACAGCATAAAAATTAAATAATTTTAATTATAATAATTAAATAATAAAAATAAAAAATTAATATCTTTTAAAAAATATAATATAGTTCTTAAGTTTATTATTGTTCTAGACTTTAGGTTTTATTTTTAAAAATTATTTTAATCAAAATGTATTATATATATGGTTTGTTTTAAAATAAGTTATTAAAATTAAATATATATATATATATATATATATATATATATATATATAGTAAGGTATGATCATGTAAATTTTCACAAACTAATGGTGACATGCAGAAATGAGGTTGAATTTTATACTCTCTCAAACTCTTATAAATTCACTCTTAAACTTGTCTTGACATGCTCTATTGTCATTCATGATGCTTATTATACAAGTCATTTACGTTTTGGTTATAACTACAGTTAAACTAAAATATATAAATGATCCATAAAACTGAGACATTAAATTTGATTATAGAGGGGAAGCAATTTATTCTTTTTCAAAGGAGTCAAGGGGTGTGTATATAAATTTAAGAATTCAAGAGATGCAGTTTACTTGATTAAGCATGATGAGTTGTTGTGAACTCTTGATCCTTATTATATATATTCGATTCGATTTCGACTTAAAAAGAAGAAGAAAACAAGTCTCTTTGGTTTGCAAAATTGCACTGCAGTGAACATTGTTTTGGAAAATTTTGTTTATAAAATTGGCTGTGTCAGTGTTGGTCTCTTCTGCGTTAGTCTTTGACCCCTCACAAAGCAATCTTCACATGATCTAATTCTTAAGGCGAACTTGGGTTGGATCTACTGGTAAGCCTACCAGCCAGCCACTACATGCAACTTGCACAAAAGAGAACCTTTATAAGTGAGATTCAAATTCCTCTTAACAAAAAAGGTAGTTGATCTCTCTCATAATAGAAGATAATACAATCATGCTTTCATGAGAAATAAGATTTTCAATAAATGAAATCTCTAAACTAGCTAGGAGAAAAAAAATTAATGTCTGCATAGAATTACCATAAGATTATTTACTAATTCTGCTTCCAAGTGTGGTTTGATTCTTGCCAGCCAAACACTATCCAATTCGCAACAAGGTTCAACGCGTTTCCAATTAGATATGTTGAATCGAGGAACAAACAAGAAGCTTGCTTAATAGACGAGAGTCCAAAAAGGTCAACCAATAAGTTCTTTTATTTTCCTAATAATTTTTCTATTTATTTTGGTATATTGTTTAGAGTGAGTTTTTTATGTATTTTGAGAGTTACTCAGTATTATTAGGATTAATGAAGTTTTTATGACTTCACTAGTGAAAAATAAGTATCACAAATATGAATGAATGATGGTAGAGTGATTAAGACTTAGTTGGGTCACTTGAGGATTGTGAAGTCATTAGGTATTAGTAGATAACTAAGGCATAGTGAAATTTGTAGAAAAAGTTCAATATATCATCAATCCACTAGGCCTATCAATATAAACCTATTGTAATGAAAAAAAATCAACTCGAGTAGTAAAATTCTATATTCTCTCTATTATATGAGGTTCTTGAGTAAATAATTAAGTTTGATCTTATCAAGATATTTGTTGTCTAGTGGCAGTCAATTCTGATCTTATGAAAAAAAACTTGTGGCATATTGATCTTATCAAATTTACTGGTAACGATAAACTTATGGTTAATCTCTCACTTTTCATTTATGTCTCAACTGGCGTCAATATTCTTCCTTAAAGTGTTTACCCAAAAATATATCATCCTCTCAAATTGAATTTCAAGGTAATATCTTTTCATTCACATCATTTGGTATCAAAACTTCAGCTCCTTGATCTTCAACTATGGAAAAAATTGTGATACCACCTTTCTATAGAGAGAGTGATGTCAATAATTACTTAGAATGAAGAATGGAGGAAAGAGGGAAAAGGTGGAAAAAATATTTTAAGAGGATAAAAAGTGAGATAGAGTAATTTTTCAAAGATGTGTTGAAATAATGTTGGGAGAGAAGATAAAAAGTATGAGAAAAATAAAAATGAAGAATAAAATGAAAAAGAAGAGAAAGAAGAAGATGAAGAGTTACATTCATTGAGTGTTGGTATTAAAGAAAATGAAGAAGAAATAAAAGAAAAGAAGAATGAAAGAATTCAAGAAAAGAATGAAAATCAAAATGAGATGGAGCTGAATATTTTAGTGAAAAACAAAGAAAACTAAGGTCAAAAGTATTTCATGTACTATTGATTTAACAATTGTGCATCCTAATAATTCTAGTTTAAGTATTGGTGTGTTCTTCAAACAGGAACCTCATCAAGAATTTTAAAGGCTTCTAGAGAAATCAACACTTCTATAAATAATAAAGTCTGTAAGTGACTCAAAAGATTATTATATTTTTCTGTCAACAAATAAAATGTTTCATACCTTGACATGTCAAGGGAATAAAGTTTGATTTTTGACTAAGTATTGATTTAGCAAATTTTCATTGAAGAAGTGAAAGTTTGAAATTCAATAATGAATTTTTTGAAAAAATAAGGGAATGATGAGAGTCTAATGGGATCAGCCAAACTTTAAAATTTTATATTTTTCTAGTAATTTTCATATTTATTTGTGGGGTATATTTTCTAGTGTGAGTTTTTAATGTATCTTGTGAATTTTTAATTTGAGAATTACTAAGCATTATTAGGATTAGAAGAGTTTTTATGGCTTCTCTAGTAGAAAATAAGTGTCACAAATATAAATGAATGATAATGGAAAGATAAAGACATAGTAAAATCACTTAAGTCATTATATGTTAGTGGACAACTAAGGCATAGTGGAATTTGTAAAGGAATTTCAATGTATTATCAATCCACTAGGCTTGTACTTACCTATTGTAATGAAAACAAAATCAACTTGAATTTTGAGTAAAATTCTCTATTCTCTTCTTTGTGTTAGGTTTTTTGATTCTTGAATAAAAAACTAAGTTTGATCTTATCAAGCGGTCAAACTCAATCTTATCAAGTAAATTTGTGAAGATCATATTGATCTTATCATGTTGCTTGTGGTGATTAACCTATAACTAATCACTCACCTTTTTAACTATGTCTTAAATGTGACGTCAATATCATTCTCTAAACCCTTTATCCAAAAATATATTCTTCTTTAAAATTAAATTTCAAGACAATTTCTCTTTTCATTCAGTCATTTATAAACACGATCAACCAGCCAATTAAGACATACATGGATAAATAATAAAAGTGTGAGATGAATAAATATTTGTCATAGTTATAATATTAATCTTCTATTTAAAATTTTAAATTATACAATTGAGATTTAGTCTCTTATCTTTCACTTATGCTTCTATATATAAAAGATATATGGTTCTTACCTCAGAGTCAAAATGGGTGTTAAGTTCACATTATTATCATATGATCTTTAGAAAATCAGATTACTTTATTAAAAAAATTCCACAGATTTTTTCAATATATATATATATATATATATATATATATAAAATATAGTGTCACATAACATTCAGATGCTTCATGTCTTAATTTTTTTTCTTGGTACGATCGTTTGCAAAGGTGGTTAATCAACAAAACTTGTAATAGATAAGGTCTGGTTAAAATGTCAAAGTTCAGTGCTTTTAGAAAGTCGGTTGTCACACTTTCCATTGAAAAGCATGCATACATTCCAATAAAAATCAAACACAGATCCATTTTGACAAACATCACAATCACATTTGAAGATGTTGAATTATTTTTTTATTAAAATTAATTTTCCTTAACTTTTAAGTCGCTGATAGCACTATGATATCTTACTATATTTGACAAAAGGGAGAAAAGTGTTGGAAATTATTTATATTTCAAAAGTTTTAAATAAAGTTGTATTTTATTTTAAATTAAAAAGGAATAACAAATTATTTTTATAAAATATCATTTATAACTTATAGATAAATTTTGATTAAGTCAAATCTTATCCTTAGACTTAGTCAAAACTTATTTCTAAGTTGGTTAGACATGATCTGAAGATATTATTTAACTAATGTACTCCTATTTAATTAATAGTTTTTTCGTTTCATATATAGATAAGATTCTTTTGCTTTCGGGTTACACAACAAGTTTTTTTTTATTTTCTATTAGTTTTGTTTCTAGATCTATTATATCCAAAAAGATACGTCTAAAATAAATAAATCTTTAAGAACAATATTACCACACGTATTAGCTTATTAAAAATAGAGAATCTCCCAACAAAATGTTATATAAAGAAATGGACCATCACATTACATATGCTGCTCCAGATCTGTGCAGAGGAGAACACGTGTTCCCATCAAGTTGTCTGCAAAATGTCTTTGATACTGTATCCTTGAAACTATTCACAAACAAACAAGAGAAGTAGCATTTTTACCACTGAATGAACAGGATTTGTATGACAAGTTAACCAGTAAACCACAGAAATCAAAAACAAGAGTGATATAAGTATACCTGGAGAAAAGTAACAACTAAAATAATTCCAGAGTTCCAGAAAGCATGAATAGTGATGTGAGTGAGAAGGTTGTGAGTTTGAGCATATGAAATCCCCAAAACAGTCCCTATAGATGTCACAAATTTCTGTTATGTTTCTTCAGAGCACATAGAGGAACACGTGTTACTTTCAAAAGGAACAAACTTTTTTTCATTTTTGTTCTTGCTTATTCTAATATAATTCCAGTTCCAGAAAATCTAAATTTGAGTATTCTCCATACACCCAAGTAACTCAGCAAATGTTCAAGAATAGCTTTTTTTGCCAGTTTTGAAAATTGAGTTATCATGTATTTGTTAGAATAAACAATTATTATTGTTCAATATTCTAGAACCCATCGTTCCCTATATTTAAATAAAAAGGAAAACCACTGTAGCAAGTTGGACAAGCATTGAGAAGTACTGAGGCAAGGGAAAGCAACTTGATCGTCAATTCTTTACTATTAAACTCAAAAATATCTCAACAAATCAAGAAGCTCCTGGAACAATTGTAACTGACATGCAAAAGCTATAAAAGCGGGCCTAACTACTTGTTGTATTCGTGCAAGTGTATGCAAGTGAAAATGAAGAATTAGTAACAAGTGAGGCAGCAAATAGAGTGCAAGTGAGGCAACAAATAACTAGTGAGTGTGAGTGAGCCATAGTGAGTTATTACTGTGAATGTGTAATTTAGTGTTAAAGAATAAGTGAGACATATTAAGAGGTGTTGGACGCTATTATACTATCTCTTTTATCTCAACACTTGTCACATTTTTCCACAGTATTTACTCGGTACCCATAACAAAATGTTGTGGAAATTCTCCAGGAGTGAGGTGAGCAAGAGCAAATACAGCAGCACTAATAATGACAGCTACGGGTGTTGGAATCCTGCAGTGAGATTAAGAAAGCACGAGAGAATATGTATCAATAACAATCAACTGTTCATAAAAAATGATAATGAAATTGAAATGAAACAATCACCTCAGACTAGCTAAATCTTAAAGTTTCACACAGAAATATATATATTATGCATTAAAAAGAATGAGGAGAGGTAGGGCCGGCCCTGGGCCTTGGAAATCAGGGTAATGGCCCAGGGCCCATTGAAAATAGGGGCCCAAAATAAATAATTTTTAACTTATATATAAAAAAAAATCAATAAATTTCAATATGGTTTACACGGTTCAGTGGTAAGGATATGAAAGTTTTGCTACATGGTCCCAGGTTTGGCAAATTAACGTTAACGTTACAGGCAAATTAATATTGTAACGTATAAAAAATTATATAACGGTAATTTTTTTATATATATATAACAATTATATTTTCTTCCATAATACTTCATTTCATCTTCTTTGGTTTCTATAATTCTTTTCTACTCTTCCATCATTTTTCATCTCCTCTTCTTTTGTTTCTATAATTCTTTTCTACTTTAACGGTTTGATCCCTCTCAAGTCTCAATCACCACAGTTACATTGGAATATCATAAAATTGGTATGTGTTTCTATTCACCTTCTAAATTACTTGTTAATTACGTTATAATTTATGTTGTTATATAAATTATTTAGAAACTTTATTCTTGTTGATATCAATTTTTTAAAATTCTTATGTTTATAGGGTCTTAATTTTTTTTATCATCATTGTTAATTGTTTAATTTTTTATATTTTTATTATTTTTATGTTAAGAATATTAAATTTTTAAATTTTTAATAGTTATTACTAAGAATATTTTATGTTGTTAAATGTCTTGCTAAAAATAATTTGGCTTTTCGAGGATCCAATGAAAAATTATATCAAGACAGTAATGAAAATTTTTTAGGATTGATTGAAATGATTGCAGAATTTGATTTAATAATGCAAGATCATGTTAGACGCATTCAAAGTCGTGAAATTCATTATCACTATCTTGGGCATAAAATTCAAAATGAATTAATTTCACTTTTAGCTCTTAGTGTTAGAAGTTCAATTGGAAAGATCATTAAAGAAGCAAAATATTTTTCTGTAATTCTGGATTGTACCCCTGATATGAGTCATTAAGAACAAATGACTCTAATAGTACGATGTGTGAATATGTCAAGTAATAAAATAAAAATTGAGGAATATTTTTTAGAGTTTTTAAAAGTAGATGATACATCTGGATTAGGACTTTTTAATAAATTACAAGATGCATTAAAATCTCTTGATCTTAATATTGATGATGTGAGGGTCAAGGTTATGATAATGGTTCTAACATGAAAGGAAAACACCAAGGAGTTCAAAGACGATTTCTTGAAATAAATTCGAGAGCCTTATATATGTCTTGTGCTTGTCATAGTCTTAATCTTACTCTTAGTGATATGGCACATTCTTGTGTTAAAGCTGTTTCTTTTTTTGGAATTGTTCAACGCATATATTCATTATTTTCAAGTTCACCAAAAAGATGGAAAATTTTTCTTGATTATGTTCCTGGGTTAACCGTGAAATCTTTGTGTAATACTCGATGGGAGAGTCGAATTAAAAGTATTAAAGCTATTAGATTTCAAGCTCCCCAAATAAGATTTGTTTTGTTGGAATTACATAAATTTTGTGATGATGCTAAATCAAAAAGTGAAGCTGAGAGTTTGGCTAATGCACTTGAGAACTTTGAATTTTTATGAGGCATGATTATTTGGTATGATATTTTATTTTCTATTAATATGGTGAGCAAGAAATTACAATCTAAGTCAATGTGCATTGATGATACCATAAAACAATTAGAAGATATATTATTATTTTTTGAAAAGTATAGAGTTGAAGGGTTCATGTAATATTGCTAAAGAAGTTGCACTTGATATGGATGTTGAACCCATTCTTTTAGCAAAACGTGCTATTAGGAAAAAACAATTTGATGAAAATAGTCATGATGAAGAAGTTCAATCGGCTGATGAATCATTTAGAATTAATTATTTTTTAGTTATTGTGGACATGGCTATCACTTCTTTAAAGACTAGATTTGAGCAATTATAGATATTTGAAAATATTTTTGGATTTTTGTTTAATTCAAAAAAGTTAAAATTATTAAATGATAATAAACTGAAAGAATGTTGTGTTAAAGTTCACTCAACGTTTTCTCAGGGCAATTTATCAGATGTTGATTTGGATGATTTTTTTTCTGAATTAAAAGTGTTGAAAGTGATTTTGCCTGATGATGTAATGTCAGCTATTGAAATTCTCAAGTTCATTCAAGCAGCCGATTGTTATCCAAATGTTTCGATTGCCTATAGAATTTTATTAACTATGCCTATAACTGTAGCATCTGCTGAAAAAAGTTTTTCAAAACTAAAATTAATAAAAACTTACTTAAGATCATCAATGTCACAAGAGAGGTTGAATGGTTTAGCAATTTTATCAATTGAAAAAGATATGTTAGAGAGTATTGATGTTGATGTTCTCATTAATGATTTTACATCTAAAAATGCTAGACGAAACCATTTTTTATGATAATTTGTGTTATTTTTTGCTTCATTGTAGGTGGAAGAATAATTTTTAAAAGAAAGCATGAGACTATAGGAGCACAGTTTTGACTTCTTATTATTTTTTAGACTAGGATGATATATTTGATTTTTGTGTTTTGAATTTATAATGACTTTGTTAATATTAATTTGATTATTTAATAATTTTTTAAAAAATATATATATTAAGGGGCATTTATCTATCGTGTCGCCCAAGGCCCATAAAATTCTAGGACCGGGCCTGGGTTAACTCCTGAATCTAAAAATTTGAACTATAAGAGCTGGATTCTATGCCCCCTCACAAATGCACTACTAGTTTATACATAACTTAGCTTGTCATATTACTGTTCTTTAGAACTGTTTAAAATTGAAGAGCCTTTTAATTTTAAATCATCATAAATCAAAACGGCAATAAGTTTCCCACAGTTTGTAGATCCAAATACATGATATAAAATTTATTACAAATATGTTAAAATTCAATTTTATGGTTTACTGGAGATTATGAGTCACTTTAACTTATTAGTCTTTTATTCTCAAGTTGTCTTCTCCCTTACCAATTCACCTCATCCTCTGTGGAACTATATCAGCAACTTCTTTATATACCAGTTCACATGCTTAAAGCAGTCTCCCCTTAGAGTCTAGACAAGTGATGCATTATTAACAGGTGTAAGGATTAAAATTTACACTTTTATCTGTCATTCTCTAACAAAATAATAGAAACAGAGTTATCAGAAAACAAATATAACGATGCTGGGCACACTGGCCAACTGACAGGTATAATCCCAGCATGTGATGGGACACTATTAAACAGGCCATGTCAGGTTAGGCGGCAAAATAAAAATGCCTAGGAAAACATACGCCCGCCAATACGTCATTTGACAAGCGAACAAAATCGCAATGTAGTAATTGATCAGGTAGACTATCATCCTAAGAGACTTGTTTAGCCAAGAACCAATATTCAAAGGTTGTCAGTTATTTGAGCTCCACAAAATGTAATGAAATTATGCAAAAATTGTATGACTTCCAAATGTTCACAACTATCAATTGAAGGCAAGAATTAAAGAAAAATATGGCGCAATGAGTAAACAACTAATCACAGTAGTTAGGGTTAGAATATCCAATTTCCCCTCTATAATATAGCTTCAATTCAATTGAACAAGCAATCCTTGAAGACAAAATTAAAGTCAGACCAACTCCTTTGTTCAAAGCCTATTTTGCCCGAATTTGGAACCTAATCCCTTGGCAATTCTCAATTACGTCAAGCATTAGCACTAGGAATCTAGAAGAACTCAAAATTAGCAACCTCTAATAATTTTGTAAAAAAATCAGTGTTTTTAGAGATAATTAGAGGTAAAGTGATTTTTTTTGGTAACATTAGAGGCAAAGTGATTAGTGTGCATACAAGTGTCTTAAATTTATAATATTCAACGTTGAAAAGGCATGTGGCTTTCAGTGACTTAAAATTGGCAAATTTTGTATTTAGGAGGAGATTGAGGTCATTTGAAGGTTAAGTAAGAAACCAAATTAGAAGGTACAGCATGACTACAGAAATTTCATCGTAAGTACAGAAACATTCTAGAGCTAGCAAATTTACGCAAGAAAATCGATGTGCTTACTATAAAAGAGCACCAGGGCATGAATTTTGGGATCTTTTGGCCATTTTCTGAATTCTCACTCAAAATTTCTTTTCTCTGATCTCTTGGAGTTTGGAGCTTGAGGAATCAAAATAAAGACTCACATCAACTTCTGAATTCATCATCAATTTGTTCTTTCTTTTCTTTAATCAAGGGTAGCTTGGCTTTTGGTTAGAGGATGATGAGTCCCAATTGAACCTCTATGTCACCCTATTTTTCTGGTTTCAATTCAGTTTTTTTGACATTCTCTTGATCATAGTTTTATTTGCAATTGAAAAATTGATTTTGACAAGGGAAAAAAGACAGACTCAGAATCTTGATGAGCTAAATGGAAAATAATCAACGAGGGATTCAATACCATTTAGTCAAGGAAGCCATGAAGAAGCCTCGAAATACAGTCTCCTCGAAAAGTGGAGCAAGAACACCAGTGAGGCCCACCATGTATGCAGTGCTACAATGAAAATAAAGTTCATCAACCATTAATCTAGGATAAAAACCTAAATTGAAACATCAGAAAATATTAAAGGCCAAACATCCATAAATAGGTAAATTTTATCAAGAGGGTACTACCTGACATTTGAAGATCCAATGAATGGGAGCAACCTAACAAGAGAGTCCATCTAAAAACCATATCATGTAAGTGAATAAGAGATAAGCACCAAGAAATAATCCCTACTAAGCACCAAGAAATAAGGCAAAAGTTATTCAACCATGTTAAGACTCAAGAGTCAAGACAGATCTATGCAATGGTAGATTAGCAGGAAGGACCTATATTACATGACCGACATATTACAAAACACAAATGTCAAGGAAATACAAGATGAGTAGATTCAGTGATCACTGGTCAGTACTTGTACTACATCAAATTGCGCTTCAAAAACTGTGACATAACTAGTTCAACAGATAACTAATACTTGCATTTGCATCTTCCAACGCAAATACTTATTTACCTCTCTTTTTGGGGCTTTACCACTTAAAAAAGACTGGGCAGCTCCTGTCAATGACATGGCGATTATGGAACCAGCAAGTCCCCTTCCTGCCCACCTAAGCCACCCTTTCTGAAAATTGAAAGGTTCTCTCCAATCTGAAATATGGTTTTGACAAAGAATGGATACAAGAATGTGCTTAACATTTGAATTCCTGAGAATTATGCCAACTACAAATAAAACAGCTGCCAAAGTAAGCTTAAATAACAAGCTGCAAGAACAGAAAAAAGAAAATATAACATTTTCTGCTGGGGCCAAACTGATTGGCATTAGCAGCAGCAAACATTTTAAAATAATATATTGACAGAAAATTCAAATAGCATGGTTTTAGATGTGACAACAGTCATTAATATATAAATTAGCATCTTTTTGTTTGGATCTTACATAAATGGGAAAAAAGTTTAAGTCATTATTACCATATTTGAAGAAGTCTTCAGGGAGGGGCTTGTAAGCATTGACAATACCATAAAGAACTCCAAGTGCAACAGCAGCTTTGGGCTGTCAGATAATAGGATGAAATAAGAATATAACTTTGAAAAACGTGCATCTTAACACCAGAAAGAAAATTAGGATAACTGTAAGAAACAACAAGGTATTGTGTGTTTTTAGAATGAATACTGCCTTTGTACCTCCAAAATAAGGAAACTAGTTAACACAAACAAAGGCCTAAAGTTAAAAGCAAATGTTTCATAGTAAGTACTCATACATTACAAAGGGTATGAGCATGGAATAAGGCAGCCGATAAGGAACCAGCATGAAATGTGTATAGTATTACTTGTTACTATATGCACCCTATAATTTGGCTATATATTAAATGTCAGCATCACATCAGCTATCCTTGATAATAACCAGACCAAGACAAAACATGTAAGTTGTTTGTTTCATAAGTTCCAATATAATTTGCAGAAGTGCAAGGGTGTAAATGCCTAAACAAATATCCTGCGTACCTCGCATCCACAAAAAGTATCCTTGCCTTTTCATCTAAACTTAGCTCATCATACTGAATGCCTAGATATGACATAGCTGTTGCCTTAACCAAACCTGCCAACACAAAACTGCCTGGGAAAAATTAATGGCTCAAAGTCCCACACAAACAGAAACTTAATTAAGAAGTGGAAACGAGAGAGGTTAGTGGAACTGCTAGCAATGGCCATAAGTTTGGTTTTTCTTTCATGACATGATGCTATAAGTAGATTTGCATTTTTGATGTTGAAATGAAATTATGATAGCTTTAGAAACACACCGAAATCCACAAGCAATAAAGGTTAGTGGAACAGCCTGCCATGGCCAAGGCACTTCCCATCGGCGAAGAATTGGCCATTCCAATCCAGACTCCTGAGAAAACAAAATAACAGAAATTATTTATGCAGTCTCTTTTTGGGAGCATTTGGAATAGAATGGAACATTTTTCTATTCTGTTTACCTTGATTCCTTCCCCCTTTTAAACGGAACCAAATTCTACCACTTTTTAAACCCAACTCCCATTCTGTTCTATTCTTAAAAGCACCAAACATAAAACAAAACTCCTAATTCGTAAGTTATGTTCTGTCTCATTAATAGTGTATAACAAAAGTAAACAGTAGGAATAGGAAGACCACTACTTCATAAGTGTCACTAAGTAGACCCAAACAACTAACTCTCATACAAGTGGAACCATATTACCATAGTTAAAATATAAATTAAATCTGATTAACCATCAACATAACCAAATACCTACATTATATTTTTTTTCACATAAAAAAGAAGTTTGTCACGAGTCACATGGAAATATTTGTTCAACCGTCATGCAAATTCAAGACCAACAAACAACTCAACTTAAAATTTATGGCAGAAAAAAATCAACGACAATCAGAAACTGAGATAATGCTACCCGCCCACAATTCGAAAATAGAATAAATGCAATAACATATACCCAAAAAATAAAAACTAAAAAAAATGTAAGAAGTTCCACATAAATGAACCAGAAGTATGAAAATGAAGGCAGGTGATAATTGATAAAGCAGGTACATTGGGTTGAGAGTTATCTCGAGAGTTGAAGCAGAGGAAGCGAAGAGCCCTCTGAGAAGGAGAAGAGGGGCTTGTGAGAAGAAATGGAGGGCCATGTTTGGATAATGTTTTTGACAAACACGGCTTGTGAGAATAAAAGGGGACACGGGATGATAATGAAGTAGGAGTAAGTATCATTGATAACATCGTACTCGTGACTTGAGTCTGAGAGTTGAGAATGCTAAAACCACGCAACCTTCTCATCATCATACTTGATAACATCGTACTTGTGACTTGAGTCTGAGAATTGAGAATGCTGAAACCACGCAACCTCCTCCTCATCAATCCCATGGCAAGAAAAGATTTGCTCATGCTAAAGTTCCCAATCTAAATATATCTCTGGATCATTCCTTCCTTGTATTGGATAAGATGTGCCTGTTAGCTTTGAATAAGTCACTTAGTTCTGTTTCAGTTTTACTAGAATTCTGTTTCCGTTATTTTTGGGTAGTTGCTGGATATCAGCAAAGTTGTTCACTTTGATATATTTTCTGTTTAAAAGCTGGCTATATATATATTTCGTATTGCAAACGAACAAAGTGCGAGTGTTACCTTTTCCATAAAAATGCCTTTCACTCCACCTAGCCATCATTATTTCTATTCCTCTTATCTCTCCTCCGCCTATTATGCCCGTGAGAGCTATGAGACCTATGATGGCTTCTTAGGCTTAGGCGGGAACTATGGTTCTTTGAGAACCTTTACTTTCATGTTTCTCTTTAGGTGGTGTTTGGTATGAGGGATTTTTGAACTTTTCTAAGAATGTTATTTAAAATATTTCCTTACCCATGTTTGGTATGAGATAAAAAAAGATATTCATACGAATGTGAGATTTCCAGGAAACTTAATTATGAAGGAATTAAAAATTTCACTTTTTCATTTCAACATATGTGAGTATCTTATACATTCCTAGGAAGAAAAAATTTTAAAACAAAAATACCTCCATTTTCTTCCCAAATCCTCATAACACAAAATGATCCCTAAGTAAGTTTTTTTAATACTAAACATGGGAATGAGAGAAACTAAAAAGATTCCTGGGTAAATTTTTTTAAAACCAAACATGGAAGATAAGTTACCTAATAAACAGATTCCTAGGTGTAACATCTCAAGTTTTACGTAAAATTAATTAATTAGAGCGAATAAATCAAATAATTATAGAAAATAATTATTTGATGTCCTTGTCATGTAGAAAAATTAATTGGGAACCCTGAGTTAATACGATGAATAGGACAATTATTGTCATCATTTAATTGACGGTGGACGTACAACGGGAAACGGGCCTTAATTGGGCCTTAAAACTCACTAACTCAAAAATGATTATTGAGTATTAGAAAACGCTAAAATAATTATGTTAAACACGAAAATAAACCTAGAAAAATTTATAAATAATTAATTAGATGAAAAAGGGGCCCAAACGGCCAAAACGCGACAAATTTTCCCCAACCAAATGGGTTGACCGTGTACACTTTAATGGGCTGTTCACATCAGCCAATAAAGCCCAAAATGATGAATTTTCCAAAAAAAATGGGTCTCAGAGCCAAAAATTTTAAATGAAGGGTACCAGGGTCATTTTGTATATGAGACAAGTCTTTTCCTTTCCCTTCCTTCTTCTCTTTCATGTGGAATAACAACTCTTCTTCTCCAAAAGTCTGAAAATCCTCCTTCCTCTCCTTCTCCTCTCTTATCACGTGAAAAGCTTGCTTCTCCGTGGTTCCTCTTTGAAATTTCTTGAAAAAACGCTAAGGTAATGCACATAGAACCCTAGGCTTCATCTTCTCCATCTCCCTTTCTCTTTTTCCATTCATTTTCTCCTTCGCTTCACCATATTTCCAAAATCGAAATTCCTCTTTGAACTCACCATGGTTGTGACGAAAATTCTAGGTCCAAGCAGGCTTTCCTTGCATATTTGTGGTGTTGGGTTTTACATTTGGAGGGTGAACCTTTTTGCTCTACTTTCAAGTAGCTCTCTTGATTTTTGGGTTGAAACCTAAGTGGGGTAAGTCATGAGCTCTCATTAAGTTTTGGAATTAGTAGCTTAAAGTAATGTAGATTATGTTGTTAGTGTTGGAAAAATGTAGGAATTTGCATGTGGAACTCAAAACCTAGGTTAGGAGACCATTGGGAATTTGTGTTGTTGTTGTTGAATAATTGTTTTGTGACTTGAAGTTGATGTGAAATGGTTATTGGAATTGAATTATTTGTTGTTGAAATAAATGAATTAGTTTTGGAGAGCATTAGGTGCGAAATTTGAAATTAGCAGCTTACTTTAATTTGAATGAAGAATTTTGTTTTGGACTTGAAATGACCTATGGATGGTTTTGATGTGATTATGAGACCTTAGGTAACATTTTAGAATTTATTTAGTGTTGGTAGAAAGTATATGCTAGATGGTAGGCTTCAAAAATCTCTCTTGAAGTAGGAAAAATGATAAGTGACAAGAATAGGCTCAAAAATGTATTGACCTTGTTAATGAGCTTGAAAACTCTTATTAGATGTAGGTTAATAATTAGAGTTAGTGTTGGGTAATTATTGGTGACAAAAAGTGTAATGTGTCATGAGTTAGGTGAAAGACTATGTGAATTGGTAAAGAATGGGTATGTTACTAAGATGAATAAATTTGTTATAGTACATTAGGACTTAAAAGAATAATTATGAAATTGGGTAAGTGCTACTAAATGTAGTTTAAGAATTTGGATGATTATTAAGTAAGAGAGGTTAGAAAAAGAGTGTAGTGTAGAAAGTGAATTAGATGATGAATATGGACCATTGGAGTTGAAAGAAAAGATTGATGGTCTAGAAAATATTGTTGGATCACATGAGGCACAAAAGCTACTAGTTAAACTAAGAGAAGGTTGTTGTTGGTGATAGATGACTTTGTCATGAAAGTGGACTAAAGGACTTAAGTTATGATGTAGGATTAGAAATGACCTTAGTTATGAAGTGTTATTTGTAATTAATAATAATAGAATATTATTATAAATGATTGATGGTTTCAAAGACTAATAATAAGACACTTGAATATTTGAAGACCATTAGTGGCAATTAGTTGTCTTAGGGGAAAGAAGAACAAAATTTACTAGAAATACTTAGTGATGAAAAACTTGATTCCTTCTAAGGAGAAACTATTAAAAGTGAAAAACGATAAGGTGAACAATTTAATTAAGTCTTTAGGGAGCCTAATGGATAAATCTTTGAATTTTGTCTAATTACAAATAGTGAATTTTGAATCCTTAGGACATTGGAAAAGTGTGATAAGGATAACTTAAATTCCAAACCTCCAAGGTGGTAATGGCATAAACATACTAAGTTTTGTATACATGAATATACTTATGTACCTCTAAAAGAGACTTAGTTGTTGATATTGACTTAATTATAGAATGATGTTTGATGTGGCCTTGTACTTATTAAAAATGTAGACTTTGACCATTCTTGTGAGGTGGGACCATCCAACTCATCCAACCCCACGGAATACTTCTCTTGAGGTAGGAGAGGAGTTTATTTTCTAAATTTATGGCAATGATATTGATAATATATGCATGTGTAACTGTATGCTTGCTTATTGGCTTGAGTGGCTTTGGTATTACTTATATGTGGAATTGGTATGAAGTAGCTCTTTGTGAATAAATTGATGATGGATTGGTAAATGGGTTGGTTGTGTGTCCTTGTTGTGATGTTGATATGCCACTTGAATTCATGTATGATTATATGATGGGGTGTCTCCTTGGCTTTTGTGTAATGTGGAGTAGAATGATGTTTTAAAGTATATGATAATTATATGTTTGCCTTAGGAGATAACATGATGAAGTGCATGCCTTGTCTAAAGCTCGAATGTGTGTATTGACACTAGACATGAATTGGTGGAATTCTTGTGAGAATTAAGATTACTATATGCATCTTTTGCATCTCATGGCATGCATAGCATATTTCATCATATGATGCTTGGATCTTGCGGGATCTTAAGAAAAGAACCTTACGTGGGTTGATTATGTAAGTGACTATGTGTGGTTGCGGTATTTAGTTTGTGACAAATTGATGATCTTGCGGGATCTTGAGAAAGAAACCTTGCGTGGTTTGAATGTTAGAATAACTATGCATGGTTGTAATTTGTAAATGTGTTGTGTGCACATGAAAAGGAATTGAATTATGGAAAATCAGATCTGTTGTATATGCATGGCTTGTTTGCATAGCATATGCATTTATTTTACGGTCATGATATTGGAATTGAGGAACTAAAATATTTGTAACTTATGCGTGTCTTTAATTTAGAGATGATGTTGGTGTATCTTAGTATGTGTACTACTAAGTTCATGTGATTGACTGATTATTGGAAAATAAGTATAGATGTCTTTCTATTGTGTATGTTATCATGTTAATTTGAATTGTTTATCATTGAGAAAATAGACTCATTCTCCATGTTGTCCATTTTAGCCTTGTGATGTAGGTTGGATTGGAGGAGTAATATTCTTTTGAAGAGGTGACTTAGTGTGAAGAGGGTATGACGGTTGCCTTGACCGACATTTCTTTTTGAAATTGATGACTTAAATTATTTTATAGAATTTCATGTATTTTGGCATTATTTTGTATAGCTTGACCCTTGTGTAAAAGCCTAAGTTTTGAATTGATGGGTAAAGGTTGTTAAATTACTTATGGGATATCATTGAGATATTGAGTTTGACTTATGAATTTATTAGTGAGATAAATGATTATGATTGAGAACCTTGTGATGGTACTTGTTATGAATGAAGGATGAGATTATGTCATAATATTGTATATTTTATATAGGTGTGGCTATGGAATGGACTTAACCTTAGATGTGACTCCATGAAAAAGGCTAGAAAGTGAGAAGTAAAAAATGATGATTATTTAGCATATGTGAATGGTATTGTCATATAAGTAGACTCTTGGAAAAATTTTGTTGTGGTTACTCATGATTATGGGCTATTAGGCTTGAAGTGAGGGCTATAGGAATGTACCTTTGAATTTGAATGATTAATGTTCAATGAGTAGTAGAGGAATTAGTGTATGACAATCTTGTATGTTGATGGAATCAATTAGGCTCTTGCTTAAACATTTACCTTCTTATATCCTCACATATGGGATGGATTTCATTTAGATCTAGGGGAGCTATTATAAAACTTAATTTATGGTGTGCCTATTTAAGAAATGATATAAACGCAAAAACTTTTCCTTGCTTTTTATTAATTAGATATCATTAATCATAATACCAAATTGTGGATTTAGGGTGCCACATTGGGAATCTCACTTAAAAAGATCTCTCATACCGAACACCACCTTAGGTTTTTCTTTCATTATTTTCTTGGGAACTTAGTCATATAGTCCATTTGGCACCTATTAAAGTCATGATAAGACTTATTATTACTCATTTTAGTTATTTTGTTTTTCTTGGTTCAAATTTTACATGACTACACCACAACAGGGAAATAGAGGAAATGAATGGAGTCGGTCCAATCCCGAATTTGTAACTTATTAGTATGCAATGAAAGCAATAAACTAGTCATTTGCAAGCATAATCACAATTACCTTATTAGAGGAAAACAACAGCCATGGGAGAAAAGAGATAAAACAAAATCTGAGAGGGAAAAGAAAGCAACTGAATCATATATTTGATAACAAGTTAAGTTGTTACACGCTCTTTATTTATAGAGCCAAAAATAACAGATCTCTAACTAATTAAGTAATTAGTTAGACTAATACAATCATATTATCACCCCCTTTTCAAGCTGGCAATGGTGGAAAACAAGTTTACCATGCCAAGCTTGGATACAAAATCAGTGAAGTACTTTAGATGCAATGCTTTGGTGAAGAGATCCGCGATCTGGTTCTTGGTGGAGATGGGAAGGAGTTTAAGGACTCTTTCCAATAGTTTTTGCCTGACCAAATGACAACCAATGTCAAGGTGTGTAGTGCGCTCATGGAACACGAGATTATTGGCTATATGGAGAGCACTTTGGTTGTCACAAAAGAGGACTGGAGGCTTGGAGCAATTGACGTGTAGATCCTGAAGAAGATAAAGGAGCCACTGCAGTTCACACGTAGCAGCTGCCATGGCCCTATATTGAGCCTCCAAGGAAGATCTAGAAACAATGGTTTACTTTTTAGACTTCCAGCTAACGAGGGAGCTGCCAAGGAAGAAACAATACCCATAAATGGATCTCCTAGTGAGGTGACATTGACCCCAACCGGCATCAACATACCCAAGAATTTATAGTGTAGAGGTAGAGGAGAAGAACAAGCCTTTCCTAGGAGCTTGCTTGAGAAACCTGACCACCCTTAAGGCAGCAGCATGATGATGAAGTTTTGGATTACTCATAAACTGACTAAGTTAATGCACTGCAAAACAGATATCAGATCTGGTGGTGGTAAGATAGAGAAGTCTGCCCACCAATTTTCTGTACCCAGCTGGATCAGGATAGGGATAGCTAGAATCAGATTTGGTCAAGTTAATGGTAGGATCCATGGGAGTAATTGCAGGCTTGGCACCAAGCAGACTCGTATCTTTGAGCAAGTCCAGGACATATTTCCTTTGGCATATTGAAATTCCATATTTGGATCTAGCTATCTCAAATCCAAGAAAGTACTTGAGTGGCCCCAAGTCTTTAATTCCAAAGGCCTTGTGGAGACTATGCTTGACAAATTCAAATTCGGCTAGGCTATTTCCAATTAACATAATGTCATCTATATACAAGGTGAGGGTAGTAAATGATGAATAAGAAAATTTCAAAAATAGGGAAGGATCACTATGTGTAGGGTGGTAACCAAAAGTGGCAAGGGTATGTGTGAGTTTATCATACCATTGTCTACTTGCTTGCTTTAAGCCATATAATGACTTGACCAGTTTGCAAACTTGGTTGGGGCTAGCAGTGGGCAATCCAGCAGGAGGTTCCATGTACACATCTTCATATAGCTGTCCATGTAGGAAAGCATTATCAATGTCTAGTTGATGTAAATGCCAACCCTGTGCTAGAAGAAGCCTGACTGTAGAAATCTTAACCACGGGTGAAAAGGTCTCTAGGCAGTCAATACCTTCAACTTGATTGTAGCCCTTGGCCACTAGGCGTGCCTTATGTCAAGCAATTATCCCATATGCATTTCTCTTGAGTTTATACACCCATTTATTCCCAATTAGTTTAACTTTGGGGGGTAGGTTCACAACAATCCAGGTACCATTTCTGTGTAAGGTAGCAAGTTCATCAGACATGGCCTGTGACCAGGCAGGATATGCAGCAGCTTCTTCATAAGTTTATGGTTTTTGTCTTAGTGCTAAGGGACAGTGCAAACTGTTTGTGTGCAAGACGGAATCAGTTATAAGAAATATGATTAGACAAAGGATGTTTGGTGGAGAAGTGGTGAATGGTAGGACACCCATAATCACTGAGGTGCAAAGGAGGATGTCTAGTTCTTGTAAATTATCTAGTTGGGTGTGGTTAAAGTGTTGTAGAAGGGACAGACAGGGCTTCTGGTGAAGGAGTTGGTAGGCTAAGTTAGGTTGATAATGCTGGAGTGGAAGGGGTAGAAATAGGAGATAAAGGTGTAAAGTCACTAGGTTGTATAGTTTGAGAAAGGTACTCAAAACTACTAGGATCAAGGCATGTGTACACTAGTCCTTGAGAATGTTTGATGGTAAAGGCCATAACCCTTTCATGAAATTGCATGTCCCTGCTAACAACAATTTCTCCACTGCTTAGGTCCTGAACAACAAATCCTTTGGTGCCCTCTTTGTATCCCAGAAAGACAGCCTTTCTGGTTCTAGAATGAAATTTTCCCCTTTGTGCCTTGAGCGTGGAAATAAAACATAAATAGCCAAAGACCTTCAGGGCTTGTAAATCAGGTTTCTGCCCATATAAAACCTAGAATGGAGACTGATCATGCAGTACCTTGGTTCTGTTGATGAGGTAGCAAACATGTCTCACAGCATAAGTCCAAAGATGCTTAAGAGCATGTACATGAAACATGATAGCTCTGGCTACATTAAGCAAGTGTTGATGCTTCTTCTCAACCCTACTATTCTGTTGAGGAGTTTGCACACAACTCTTCTGGTGCAGGATCCCTTTAGAAGAGTATAATGCTGGCATGTGGAATTCTCCTCCATTATTAGTGTGAATTTGCTTCATTTTTCCACCAAATTGAGTTTCTATCATCTGTACAAAATGTTGAATACAAGCAGTGGCTTCTGACTTTTTCTTCAATAGAGCAATCCATGTAAACCTACTGTGATCATCCAATATAGTGAGAAAATAATGATGCTTATGAATGTTGATAACACTAAAAGGCCCTCATATATCTACGTGAATAAAGATCAAACAAAGCTACAGCTCTACTACTACTTAAATGAAATGGCAATCTTTTCTGTTTGGAAGCATAACAGGCATCATAAATGAGATTCTTATTAATAACCAAAGTAGAATTATCTTTGAACATGGAAAGCATCCTAGCCAGGGACAAATGGCCCAACCTATAATGCCATAAGGTAGTCTTAGGGATAATACAAACAGAACTAACAGAATTAACAACAGAATCACTAATATGTGAATTGGTAGGCAGAACTGATATCTCTAACTTGTAGAGGCCATCCTTGGCTTCAATCAAACCAATCATCTTCCTACTACTGAGATCTTGTATGCCATAGTTTCTGTGATGAAAAACCAATTTACAATTGTTGTGCGTAGCCAATCCACTAATTGATATGAGATTGAACTTGAACTTAGGTAGGAATAGAACATTATGCAAGGTTAGGTCATCAAGCACTTTAACCAAACCACTAAACTCGGTGAATGTTCTACTTCCATCAAGTAAGTGTACAGAGATAGGAGAAATATGATTGAGAGAGTGAAACAGCTCCTTCTGGGGGCAAATATGATCAATTTCCCTTGAATCTAGGATCCAGGAGCTAGTGCTGTGACTTTTATGCAAAGATGAACAAGACAACACCAAGGAAATACCTGTCTTCTTACATGGAGTGAAGGAAACTACAGCAGAACTAACATGATTAGCCGTTGGCGCACCTGCAGCAGGGGATCCTGATTGTTGAATTAAATTCAAGATACTTTTGTATTGTTCATGTGTAAAAGGATTTACTCTTCCAACACATTTTTCTTCTGCTTTGACCGAGTGTCTGTCATGAAGATCTTCTACAGAATGTTCAATAGAAGTATTGTTAGTTTTATTGCTATGTGTGAATTTGAAATTTGTAGGAAAACTGTGCTTCCTATAACATGTGTCAACTGTGTATCCACTTTTCCCTTAGTATGAGCAAATCTTGCCTCTACCACTGCCAATGAAACCAGATCCTCTTCCTCTGCCAAAGTCTTTTCTTCCTTCCATAGCATTAATAAGAACTTCAGAATTCTCTTCTTGATTTGAAACTTCAGGATTGACCTATCTCTCATGTTGCAAGATTAAGGAGAACACCTTATTTAGGTTTGGCAAAGGATCCATTAACAGAATTTATGACTTAACCACACCATAATTATCATTAAGTCCCATTAGAAATCGTATAATACAATCTTGTAGTTGATATTTCTTTGCATTCTCAATTACCTCACATCTACACCTCATAGTACAAGTGCATATAGGAAAAGGCCTGTAGTTCTCAAGCTCCTCCCACAGAACCTTTAGATTCGTGAAATAGGTAGTGATAAAAGAATCTCCTTGCCTGAAATTATGGATTTCCTGTTGTAATTATAAAATATGCACCAGATCTGCCTGTGAAAATCTCTCTCTAAGTTTCTATAAACATAATAGATTGACCCATTGATTATGAAACGGAGCTAACAATCCAAGCATGCACGAGATTATTATACCTTTCCCAAGCTTCATATAGCGGATCAAACAAATCTAGAGATTGGATCGAGCCGTCCACGAACCTCCACTTGTTTTTGAAATCAATGCTCTCTTCATTCCTCTCACCCAGAAATGGATTCACTTAGTAGGGACTTGAAGGATTGACACTTGGATCTTGCGGGGTGGAGAAGCAACATTGGAACTACTAGCACGGACCATAGCGGAATCGATAGCAAAGCCCTAGATAGAGCTCTGATACCATCAGAGGAAAACAACAGCCATGGGAGAAAAAAGATAAAATAGAAACTGAGAGGGAAAAGAGAGCATCTGAATCGTATATTTGATAATGGGTAAAGTTGTTACATGCTCTCTATTTATAGAGCTAAAAATAACAGATCTCTAACTAATTAAGTAATTAGTTAGACTAATACAATCATATTATCACCTTAAGCAATTCTTAAAAGCAAAGTTGAAAGTCCAAGTCAAAATTATAAGGAAAGATGAAACTACTATAATTGCACTACTTCTCAATCCCAAATAAATGGAAAACTCCAAAAGGAGTAGGAAATAAGCACAAAAGGAAATCTCAAAACCAATATGTGATTACAAGGTTAGTGATCTCCAAATACAATGTCTTCAAGGTTTGCACAAAACCAGGCAAGTTACCAAAGTTAACACAAAGAAAGGGTTATTGATCACAAGTATATAGAAACAATGAGTATCAGAGTCCTTACTACTCTTCTAAGTATTTACATTCAAATGTTTAGTCAACTCATGTATACGCTCAAGAACGCTTTTACTATAATGTTCACATTTTCCTTTTACCACTCACTCTCTCTAATTAAAAGCAATCAAATGGAAAATTAGTTTGTCTTAATCAATCACACCAAGTATGCTACCACTATGATAACCTATCTAAAGCTATTCTAAGAGTCCAAAGGAATCTCAACTCTAAGACAAAATCAAGGAGGCCAAAAAGATAAACTAAAAATCAATGTCAAACAAGAAACAAAGACGAAAAACTAGAAATTGGTCAAACAATAAGAGCTAAACTCAAAGTGGAATATATAAGACAAACTAGAATTAAGGCACTTAAGAAAACAAACACACAAAAGGTTGCTTGGAAACTCTAGAATGCAATAAGTGTTCAATCATACAATGAGCAAGCTATGGATCCTTTTTTTAATCACTTAAATGACATCAAAACCCAATTATTCTTTACTACATAAAATTTTTTTATAATTCCTTTTTAATCTTTCTTTTACATAAATTTTCAAGTATTGCAAAGAAATAACCTAAAATTAGGGTTTTGTTACTATATCCTTCAACATTTCCTTTCTTTAAATTCCTCCTTAACTTTTCTTAACTTCTTTTTGGCTATCCAATTTACTTTTCCATAATTCAAAACAAATCAAATTATAAGCTTAAACAACACCGAGCAATGTAGACAACAAGTTGCATCTTCATCTCTAATAAGCAATGAAGGAAGGCAAATGTGTGTGACATGAAACAAAGTAGAATATGTAATGAATGGGGGATGATATCAGCATATTACAACTATAGTAACAGGAAGAAAACACAAAGAAGAACAAGAAACTAATAACCTACAAATAAAAGCAAAGCAAGAACCACAAGTGGAATGGCTTAAAGAATAGTGTGGAGCATGAACTACACAAATTCAAAAGAGACTAAAAAATGAATAACTAAAAACAGCACTAATCAAGAACAAGAACCAAGATCTAACTCAAAATAATTTAGACTAAAAACACATAGAGTGCATCATAAAAAGGGCGTCCAAACCAATAGAACAATCATGAAATTGAAACTCAAAATTTAAAGCTAAACTAAAATAAGACTCAAAACTAACAAAGGTAAAAAAAATCAAACACAAGAAATCAAAGAAAAATCAACAAATCAAAAATTTACCTCCAAAATAGATGATGAACACTTTTGGCTCCGAAAATTGAAGTTGCTCTAATTGAATAAAAATTTGAGGTTATGTGTTGCACCTCGCTAAGAACAAGATTTCATAATTAGAATTCAAAAAGATGAGAATGGGTTTAGGTTTTTATGATTTTCTTAATTTTAGAGGAAAAACTCAAAGTAAGTGGATTTGAAAGATGGATAATGATCTAGATAAAGGAGATTAAGAAGAAGAAAATTCTACAAATAAAATTAAAAAATGTCTTGTGTTTCCCCCAGATTAAAGGGGGCCGCTACCCTTTCTCTCCCCTATTTTAGGCAAGAATGAAGGGAATTTTGATTCCCCCTGATCCTAGGTGGATACAGTTACATTTGTAACATCCCAGATAATTAAAATTAATGAAATTACATTATACATAATTAAGTTATAAATTAATAGAAAATTTAATTAAATAAATCCTGAATGAATTAATTAAATGAAAAAGCACGATTAAAAAAGAATTTAGGTAAATTATGAAGATAAATAAATAGTTATCGTAGGGTTAAAAGTGAAAGTTGAATTAATTAAAGCAATCTAATAAATTACAAAAAGGAAAGAGAATTTTTGAAGTAAAAGAAATAGGAAAATTGAATTGCCAAAATCACCTTGTCTACTTCGCGTGAAATTAGACAAAGAGCGGAGTGCATTGCATGCCATAGTCGTGACCTTAGAAGCTTTGATTGAGAGTCCAATTGTTGGTGGAGTTTAAAATTGATTACGTTTTTTGAATCCCGGGAGCAAAGGCAATAAGTAGGTACCTTTAATTTTGTATTGCCTCTTCTTCTCCAATTCTTGACCGTGAGTGGGACTTTCAAGGGGGTGAGGTTTCTTGGCATTTTCTTGACACTTAAAGCTCGTACATGAATCTAGAAGTGATGGGTATTTCGATAAGACAAACAGAGTTTTATTTCATTGATGTTAGGTGTCAAACCAAGAATCGGAACGCCGCTAAGTGAAGTGGAAGCTGGGAATTAAAGTCAGACTATGTCTGAGTAACTCTCTAATTCATGTGGAATTTATTCTACTTTATTTTGGTACCTTAGGTTGGGGTTTCGATAACTGATGTTTAATTCTAATTATGGGAATCATTTAATTTTAGGATTTTAAGTATGAGGTGAGGTTGGTGCTTGATCCAAGGTTCCGAGGAGGCGCAGAGTTGAGGTAAAGAGAGTGTTCGTGGTATATAATTTAGTGTGAATATACTTCTTTATCGTCCTTTAAAGCGTATGAGCGAAAATGCAGTCATTTATAGAAGTAGCATGGAGATCCAATTAATATGTAAGTATGTTATAAAATGAAATAATAATAAGATTTGATTTTGTTTGCGTTTGATTATTTAAGATTTATATGATGATATTTATGGTTGCAAATTGTGTTTCTGATGTATAAATATGGAAATTGTGGAACTATGAAATGTGAATGAGATTGATTAATGCCATTGTGGCTCATTGTTGAATGAAATGGAAAATGATGCATTATGTTGAATATTTTATATATCCAAGGAGATGGCCTTTATGTTAGGGATATTGATGATGAAGATTGGATGATTATATGCCATTGATATATGTTGTGATACATGTTGTATGGTGCGAAACTATTCGGTATGATTTATCCCTCATTTTTGGCTCTCGTGGTCATTAGTGGCCTAGTTGAGCTACCTAGTGGTCAAGTAGGATCCAGTGGTTGAGGTGGGGAACCAAGTGGCCTCAGTGGACTAGGTGGGTTTACGAGATGTCAAGTGGACTCCCAGCTGATGGCTGATTCTTTTAATATCCAGATACTAGAGTGTCTTATACTATGCTTGATTGAAAGTCAGTTATGGAAATATGTGGAAGATGATTGTGATGCCTATGATAAACACATTGATGTTGAATATGCCCATTAGAACTTGATGAGGATGATGTTATTGATTGCTAGTTCATAAATGATTTATCTTGTATTTGATATTGAAACTATTTTCATCAAATTATATGGTCAGTCACTCATCCTTATAGTTGTTTTAGTGACTAGAGATAGGGAGGTTACAAATGCTTTGGATACTAGTGCAAAGTGATTTAGAAGCAATGCCAAGATAATGCATGGATGGATATTTTGATATGCATATATATATATACATATAAGTATATCTGATGCCTAGTGCTAGTTATTGAGATTGTTTGGTGATGTTTATGACGTAGTTAATGATTTAGAGTTTGATGGTTAATGATGATTACTTGCTTGGTTTGATTATGATTATAGGATTATGCGATGAGTATATGCATGATGACTACAACAAAGTTCAGATTTCCATATATATGAATATATATGATTATGATGATGTTTAGATTATGACAATTTGATGAATGAAAATAACTTCATGTGTTGATGATGAGATATGATTATGTATTGTAAACAATGTCCAAGGAATGTATTTATCATGTATTGGGAAATGAGCCATTAATGAAATAACTTTGAAATTAGGATGACCAGGTTCTGAATGGTATAGGTGGTGTAGAATTATTGACGTGTATTGTTATAGTGATAAGTCATTGAGTTAGGGTAGGTATATGTGTGATTATTGAGTATTGAAGGAACGGAATAGGTTATATTTGACATTTGTGGGAATTGGACTCCCCAGATGGCTTCTATAAGTCCATAACTATATACTAAGATTGATTACATACTTGAATTAAGATTGGGGTTGCATCTCATTGCTTTGGTAACTTGTGTTGTGCGTAAAGTGGTTGAATTGCATTTCCTTGCATAACTTTCTCATACAACAAAATTTTGGCAAACGAACTACGCCATCAGGTCTAAAATGGGGAAAACATAGTGCCTATGAAGTTTGGTGGCAATAGGAGTTAAAACGGGCAAGATAAGGTGTAAAGAAGCTGGTTTGAAGGTGAAAATGCTAATATTTTGGCTCAAGCGAGCCAATTCTCGCTTGAGAAAGCCTGTGAGTGGTTTTGTAGATATTTTCCATGCAATTTTTTCTCAAGTGATGATAATCTCGCTTGAACAAAAGTCAAACGGTTGGTTTCTACCAAATTTTCGCTCAAGCGAAAGTATTTTCACTCAAGCGAAAGTATTTTTGCTTGAGCGAGCCTTACAAGTGCTGTTTTTGTTGAATTTTTGCTGAAGCGAGAAAAGTCTTGTTTAAGCCATGTCAGGGTCTCGCTTAATCGAGCTAATTTTTGCTTAAGAGAGATTTGATTCTGTTTTTTGCTTTCTTCACAAAAGTTGTAGATAATTTTATCGAGGTCGTTATACTGCCAGAATGGCATCGATTAGAGGTCTGTAGCTCGAGTTATACCCACATAACTACAGGGTGTTCAGGCTGAAATTTCAGGTAGGCTGATTTCAGTTTTCCATGAATTGGGCAGCCTTAAGAACATAGTTGGCCTTCAACCTCTTCATAATAATTGTAGATAATTGAGTTACGGGTACAAATTAGATTCATTTCGATTAAAGTTTTGTAGCTCTGATTAGATGTCAAGTGGCCAACGCACAATGAGTTAACTTGCTAAAAAAATGTATTTAAACTTTTTTTCATCCATATCTCAATTTTTAATATCTACTACATTATTTACAATAAAATTGACTTAAATTAAGTTTAATTACATAAATTTAAGCCTAATAATTAGGTGGGATGTTATACCATCCATGTCATCTTGGGCCTAGATCAAAGGTTTCTTTTTCTTTCCTTTATACTGATTACTCCTTATAATTCAAGTGACATTTTTTAGCCTATATACAACCTTAATTTCCTAGAGTAACTCTTTAGGGCTTTGTGTGTTTCCATTAGACTCAGTGAACATTTTGACACCCACTGTATGCCCTGATGAAATGGTTCCCACAACAACATAAAAACAGATCAACCTTCTAGGAGAGGCCAATGGTAACCACACGTAACACTCATAGCCGCCGCGAAGATGGTGGCCAACAAGAGCAATGGGATGGACAGCAAGACAGTATCAACCAGATGCAGTAGGTGTTGACCTTTGTCTGGTCGCTACAACGTATCATAGAGGAGCTGCGACAAGAGAACGAGGAACTGCATAAACTCGGAACATAGGAGAATGAAGCCTTTAGCTATCATAATACTCAGACTACAAAGCACACGATGGACAGACCAAAATCCTTAATACCCTGTGTGACCCACCCATTCACAAATGAGATCATGGTAGCCCCGACTTCCACACACTACAAGCTACCAACGATGGAGAAGTGTGATGGGATAGGTGATTTGTTGATCACAGGGGCATCTGACACCTTATTTTATCGATTGTTCCCTATTACCCTTACTAAGTCTACCTTTTGTCGGTTCTTTCATATACCTCTGACCAGCATTTCATGCTTTGTAGAACTAACAGAAACAGGATTATGACCAGGTAAATTTTCTGATTCATTAGCTAAAAAACCCTTGTTAAACATGGATGATTTTAGGAAGACAGACGCCTAGTACATCAACATGGAGGAACATGAGTTTAATCGAGTATGAAAATCTAACCACACCACTGTCAAGACTGACCAACGCTAGAAAATCCCAAAGTCGAATAAAGAGCAGAGGAACAGGGCTTACCCTAATCCCAAGTGCAATTCATTCACTCCCCTGAGTAGTATGGGAGATTGGATTATGCACAAAGTCTACACCACAGGAATTTTCAAGTTTCCCCCGCCCGAAGAACAATCGAAGGGCCCAGATAGAACCAAGTTTTGCAAGTTCCATCGCACTTTTGGCCATGCCACAAAAGATTATTGGTCCCTCAAAAACCAAATAGAGCACCTAATCCGTCAAGGGTACTTAGAAAAATGCATTGATTAGATTGGGCACTATAAGAAATCAAGCAAAAAAGAGAACGAGAATCCCTAATGCAGGTAGAACTGCAGCCATGAGAGTACCTGCGATAAGAATTCAAATGTTCTAGATCTCAGAGACCCGATGACATAAGAGATGATAGGAAGAAAATCATACACACCATTTCCAGAGGCTTTCCCAGGTGCAGAGCTAGAGTTCTGCATGGAGCTGAACAGGTCAATTCCATACAATACTTCTTGAGTGCCGAAGATATCACCTTCGATAGCTCGAACCTTCCCAGGGGTGTCCCAAACAAAGACGAACCAATGGTGGTCGCTATGGAGATTGTAGAATGCATCATGGGGAAAGTATTGGTAGACTAAGGGAGTTCCACAAACATTCTTCACTGCAAGGTGTACAAACAGCTTCAACTACCCCCCTTCCAAATGGCTAAAAAGGTAAGATGGTGCTTTACTTAGCTTTACAGGAGGTTTTGTGTAGGTACTGGGTTTGTGGACTTGAAGACGATCTTCGGATCAGGAGAAGATAACTAGGTGGTGATGGTGAAATACTTAGTTGTTGATTTTCCTAGCTCATACAGTGACATCCTGGGATGCTCGTCTCTCAACTCACTCGGTGAAATCGTGTCAACCTTATACCTCACCATGAAATTTCCACTGGGACACGGGTGCATCAAAGTTGTCTACGCTGACCCAGAAGTCATTCAGGATGCTACCATGAAAGTCTCTGACCAGAGAAGCTTTTATAGTAGAAGAAGATATGGAAAGAGGGTTAGACCCCAGGGACAAGCGAGAGCGTGAATGTCTTCAACCAGTGGAATCCTTGAAGCTAGTACAAGTAGGGTCCAGTCCCATCTAGTGCACCCATGTTAGTGTAGTGTTAGATCAAGACTTTAAGGCATCTTTGGTCACGCTTTTGAAGGCCAACTCAGACCTCTTCGCATAGAGCCCATCAGACATGACATGGACTGACCCGAGTGTCATATGCCACTTGTTGTGACCTGATGCCAAACTGATGTCACAGAAACAATAAAAACTGGGTCTAAATAGAAGAGCAATAATAAAAGATGAAACGGGCAAGCTATTGGCAGCTAATTTCATCCAAGGAGTTAAATATCAACTTGGCTCTCCAACGCAGTTATGGTGAAAAAGACAAGCAGAAAATATAGGATGTATGTGGATTTCACCGACTTGAACAAGGTATGTCTTAAAGATACTTGTCCTTTGCCTAGTATTGATCGTTTGGTAGATGTTACATCAAGATACCAGGTGCTAAGTTTTATGGATGGATACTCAGGATATAATCAAATACGAATAGACCTGAGGGACAAAGAAAAAACTGCCTTCACAACTAGATGGTGAATTTCCGTTTGGATTGACGAAAGCCGGTGCCACCTACTAGAGGTTGGTGGATAAGATTTTTGCCAAGAATATTGGCAGGAACGTGGAGGTTTACGTAGATGATATTGTGGTGAAAATTAAAGAAATGGAGAATCACACGACAAATCTAGAGGAAACACTCATCGAGTTGAGAAAACATAGAATGTGTCTCAACCCCAAGAAATGCTCATTTGGTGTTCAAGGTGGAAAATTATTGAGCTACATGTTAACACACCAAGGAATAGAAGCTAATCTTAATCAATGTCGAGCCATCTTGGAGATTAGAAGCGCCTAGAACGTCAAAGAAGTACAATGCCTCACCGAGAGGATTGTTGCCCTCTACTAATTCCTTGCTAAGTTTGTAAGAATGGCCATGCCCTTCTATCGGAGTTGAAGGAGACAAACATTTTTTAGTGGAGCAGCTACTGGAGACATTAGTAATGAAAAACCACCTTTGAAAATGATATTCCTAACCCCTATAGTTACAGGCTGCTTATCAACCTACAAATTAGAAATATATCTGAGAGAATTTCTTGATTTCTTCACAATACTAATAAAATGTTATGCATGAGTTTAAGCTTTACAGCAAAGGGGGAAACGATTAGAAAAGAATTTCTTTATTTCTTGATTTAGTTATTTCACTAAGATAAAGCCTCGATTGATCTTCTAATCAGATGACCAGACCTAGCTATAACCTTTGCTATGAATGGAATCATTAATCAATTGGGAGCATAAATATATAGAAATAGCAAAACACGAAAACTGTGGGGAAGTATAGAAGGCTTGTACCTCACTTTTGAATTCTTCAAGTGATTCACTAAAGATACATTGATCTAGAAACTTCTTCACAACAACTTCCTATAAAGCAAAGAGCAGGAACATGTGCTATAAATATAAAACTTCTATGATCTAGACCATAATAGGAAACCACCCAAGTGGCAACATGAATGAGAGGTATTCAAGTAAGGTAACAAAGTTACATTTTATTATTCACTAGTGCAAAATATACATACGAGGACAGGATTTGAGCACGGACCAAGGGAAAACGTGGTTAAAACAGAGGCGGTGGCATTTTTGTGATTTTAACGAAGCTTTTTGAACACGGTTGTATGGTAACCGTGCTTATAGGCGACATACAAACACGGTTATTCGTGGACCGTGGTAAAAGGGTCTAAAATTTTTTTTTAAATTTTTTTTTAAAAGATCTACGAACACGGTTTCTTGGAACCGTGCTTAAAAGGTTGGTATAAAATTTTTAATTTTTTTTTAAAAGACCTACGAGCACGGTTGCTATGAACCGTGCTTAAAGAGTGATCTACTAGCACGGTTGTTAGGGGACCCGTGCTTAAAAGGTTGGTATAAAAATTTTAATTTTTTTTTAAAAGGCCTACGAGCACGGTTGCTCTGAACCGTGCTTAAAGAGTGATCTACTAGCACGGTTGTTAGGGGACCCGTGCTTAAAAGGTTGGTATAAAAATTTTAATTTTTTTTTTTAAAAGGCCTACGAGCACGGTTGCTCTGAACCGTGCTTAAATAGTGATCTACTAGCACGGTTGGTAGGGGACCCGTGCTTAAAAGGTTGATATAAAATTTTTAATTTTTTTTTAAAAGGCCTACGAGCACGGTTGCATTGAACCGTGCTTAAAAGTAGTGCCCAAATTTTCGTTTTCCCTCCATTGCACTTTTACGAAAGTCATTTTCCCTCCCTCCTTACCTCCCTTTCTCTTTTTCAAAAGTCCCTTTAACTCAATCTTCAACAACAACAACAACGACAGTTCCCATTCTTCTTCTCAAATAAATCCAACGGAACCTTCTCCTTCTCCTTCATCTTCAGTTTCGAACAAATGTGTGGCTTATAAGCTGAAAGAGTATTTGGTTAGTTCCATTTCATTCTTTAAGCTCTATACTAAGTTAATGCATTTTAATTCATTATTCATTAGCCATGCATGATTTCCTTTTTCATTGAAATTGATTCCTTATTCATTAGCCACACCTGATGCTTGTTTGCTTCAATACGCTTAAGCGCAAGGCTCAAGCTCAAGTCTCTGATGTGTCACGCCCAAGCGCCCCCTGTCACGCTCAAGCGTGAGAAGAATCTGATGCAACCAACTTGTTTTTCCTTACCTTTCATGCTCAAGATCAAGCTCAAGTATTAATTATGATTTCACACTCACGCTCAAGCTTTACCTTTAAGCTCAAGCTCAAGCTCAAGCTCAAGTATTAATGAAGAACCTTTCTTTCTTGATGCTTTGTTTTCCCAGGAACGTAACAATGGCAACCTGCACATGCTATCATGGAATTGACCAAACAAATCTCAACATTATTAAACACAAATAAATAATTGACCACCTACGAGCACGGTTGAAAATAACCGTGCTTAAAAGTCATCTACAAGCACGGTTGGAGACCCGTCCTTAAAAGTCTTAAGCTACAAGCACGGTGGGAACAAGCACGGTTCCAGAACCGTGCTTAAAGGGTCCCCAGAACCGTGCTTAAAGGTCCTTTTTGCACTAGTGATTTGTTGTACTTACATATATAAAGTTACAAACTTGCAATTGTAGCAACGAGGCCCTAGAAAGTTCACATTTCATTGCAAACAAAAATAACCAAATAAATAAAAGAAATATGCAAAACATATACAGTATGATAGACAAGGCAATTATTAGGTTGGTGTAGAATTGAAGATAAGAAACTCACAGTTCCATGCCATTCACCACGGTACATTTCCCTATATGATCCTGCATGCCAAAGTCACAAAGTTATAATTAAGGTTTTGCACTATACACAGAAGCAATATTGAACAGAATAATGTAAGAGTTTAATAAAATAATGAACAGTTAATACCAAGTCAGATACGCTTAACCATCGCAATTTCATCCTATGGAATGTCATACTCAACAACATCATCTAATGCAGAATTACATTTTATGCTATCATTGCTTACTGATCTATCAAATTTTTTATTGCCTTCTGAATTTTCTCCTAAAGCATTATTCTCTCTATCACCACTACCACTCTCTACATCTCTATCACTGCGATTGCCCTACTTCAACTATTTACTGACAGCAGCAGTGGTGGCTACAACAGTTGCAGCAGTAGCAGTAGCAGCTGATGCTACAACAGGAATCTCAATAGTTGAGTCAGTGCTTGACTTTGTGACGGCAACTACCATAGAAGATGCAACAATAGCTGCAGCAGCTACTGCAGCTAAAACAACTACCATAGAAGATGCCAACCTCCTCCGCTAATATTTCTCCAAGGCGACACTAGAATGTATAACGTTCAGGAAATGGCTTACATAGTAAGTCATCAAATGCTTTATCCCACGTATGCCATTTCCTAAAATTGCATTTACTACAAGGACAAATTATTCTACCGGCTCTAACGCTATGTTGAAAAGCAAAATCTAAAAATTCATTCAACCTAACTTCATACTCAGGTATATTACGTCACATCTTAATCCATGACTTATCAGTACAAATAACATTGGACTATTAGTTCAATTTATGGACAACAGTTAAAAAAAACTATCGTTCTCATGTGATACTAATTTGCATAAATATCTATATTGCAGAAAGTATTGATGGCAGCCTACGAGCACAGACGTAATATTTTTGGATGAAAAAGAAGCAAAAGAATCAATAGACACACGTAGAAATTAAAGTTGTTTTTTAGTGTACTTATGAGCTTAAGTTTTAATCTTTTATTGTTATTCCTAAGAATAAGACCTTGATACAGAATGAGCCGGGATATATTTTCTAAATATAGCGCTTTTAAGTTTTAATATAATATAATATAAGCTGAATCAAATTTCAATCTTAATAACAATGCAAAACAACCATATAAGAAGTAGCACATCTTAACAAGTTAGGGAACATAATTTATAGCATATGCATATATTAACTTTCAAAATTATTTTATTTTACGTTAAAAATTCATTGTAAAACAAAAACATATGTTAAAGTATAAGTAAAAATTCTGCGTTAAGTTAGGGAACATAATTTATAGCATATGCATATATTAACCTTTTAAAATTATTTTATTTTACGTTAAAAATTCATTTTAAAACAAAAACACATGTTACAGTATAAGTAAAAATATGCATATATTAACCTTTTAAAATTATTTTATTTTACGTTAAAAAATCATTTTAAAACAAAAACACGTGTTAAAGTATAAGTAAAAATTCTGCGTTAAGTTAGCATATGCATATATTAACCTTTTAAATTTATTTTATTTTATGTTAAAAATTCATTTAAAAACAAAAACACATGTTAAAGTATAAGTAAAAATTCTGCGTTAACAAAAGTAAATTTTAAGTTAATTATAGTTTAATTCAAAAATGTGAATTTAGTTATACTTATAGTATAAACTTGTTCATCATTAATTAAAAATTCAACCTTTTAAATTTTGATGATTTATTCTCTATACCATAAGAAATAAAAAAGTAAAAAATTTGCATATTTAAAATTAATTTTTTCATCAACTTAGTAATTAATATAAGTATTACATAATAAGGAAATTATAAATGGGGAATGATGTGACATTGTAATGAGAAAGTGTGTATCTTTATTTTTGGAATATGGACTAAGAGGGAAATAAATCCGTATAGGATATAAATGCAATAATTAATTCAGAATGGATTCAAGCCTGCACATAAAAATAGAGTAATCGATCACATATACCATAAGAGGGATATAAATCCGTATAGGACATATGCTATGCTTTCATCCTAATACTCGAATGCCATTAGTTTTCGAGTTTCATTGCTATTTGTTTGCCACATATACCACGATGTTAAAAGAGAGTGAGTCACCTATTTATGAATCACAAAGCAATCAATATTGGTTTTGGCATGAATAGACTTTACACTTCAGAAAGTGAAGCCAACACAATATGATATAAAGGTATCCCTTCCTTGAATTCTATAACAAGGACATTTGGGCAGAAAGTGTATCCTTTATTTTACATTTCACAAAAGGTTGAAACCATGGCTACACATTTTGAAAGAGGCTTTCTAGTGGCATATTTTTGCCAGTGTAGCAAAAGTCACGATTTTGATCGTCCAAGTCGCGATTCTATGATTTTTTTAGGAAAAACGATTCGCGTCGCACCTAGAATTAGAAATGGATCTGAATCGCGATTCTAGGCATAAAAGCCATGAAAAATTGCAACTTGCGAATTTGAGGGAGACCCAAATTTGCCCTAACCCGGTTTTAAGAACTGGGTCAGACCCGCATGAAATTTATAAACCCGTGCAGCTTCTGATGATAAACGCAATTGCCTTCACCTTTTCCGGCCATGCGAATCTCTTCCCTGGCCGCGAATCGTCTTCTCCGTCGAGCAGCCACCGTCGTCGCCGTCTTTCCTTGTCGCACGACGTCTTTTTCTTTGTCGAACTCTAAGGCCACGCGATTCGTCTCTATTTTCGCATTAGGCATCTGTTTCTGTTTCCATTTTATCTTCCCACTCCATTTCGTGTTGTATTTTCACGTATGGTAGGTAGGCTTCTATTTTTCGTATTCCATAGCAACAAGCCACCTAATTTCGTGCTCTGTTTTTTGCACTCCATAGTAGGCCTGATTTCGTGCTTTATTTTACATTAGTTCCTCTATTTTTTCAGTTTTGTTTTCAATGTGTGGTGGTTTAGGCAACAGCTTTGGTTTAGTTATTTATTGAACAATGGTGGGTGCCAGCAGCTCTGGTGGCACTGGTGGTGGTTCAACTAGTGGTGCTCCTGCCGCCTCTACAAAATCGGCTTCCGTAAAAACCTGAGGAGCAAGGACGGATCCAACTTGGAAGCACGCTGTTGCAGTTCCAGACAATGCAAATATTGTGAGAAGGATTACTCGGGGGAAGTTTTTCGGATGAAGCATCACTTGGCTCAAACGAGACAAAATGTTGAGCCTTGCAAAGTTGTGCCTGATGATGTAAAAATGGACATGTTACAGCTTGTTAGTGCATCTCAAGCAAGGTTGCTGAAAAAGACCGCAATGGTCATGGATGTTGATGATGACATCATTGAACTAGCCACTGGCAAAAGAAAGATCAATGAGGAAGTGGAAAACAACAAGGAGTTTTTCAAGAGAGAGACAGCCTAAACAACAATCAATGTAATTTTTAAGAAGAGTTTGAAAGAAGATGCACACCAGGTGATTGCCTAATTTTTCTACAGTAATGCAATTCCGTTCAATGCGGTGAGAAGTGAAGAATTTACTAATATGTGTATGCTAATTACACAACATGGGAAGAACTTCACCACCTCTTCCTATCACATGATATTAAAGTTAAGTATTTGAAAAAAGAAGTGAAGGCAACAATCGATGTTAATGAACAACATAGACATGTTTGGAAGGAAGTTGGGTGCACAATAATGACTGATGGGTGGATAGATAAATGAAGGAGAACATTACTGAATTTTTTGGTAAACAGCCCTAAGGGAACTGTGTTTTTAAAGTCCATTGATGCTTCTCACTTGACCAAGACAGCTGAAGCCATATTTGAGATGATTGATGAGGTGGTAGAGGAGGTTAGTGAGGACAATGTGATTCAAGTTGTGACTGATAATGTAGCAAACTACAAAGCTGCTGGAGTACTTTTAATGGAGAAAAAAAGAAGTTATATTTGACTCTGTGTGTCACGCATTGCATTCAGAGACAATTCCAAGGGGGAGAAAGATCACAACCTTTATCTATTCAAGAAGTTCTCTTATTTCCTTGTCGCAAACCTTCACGAAAGGTTGAGAATTAGTGAGACCTGGTTTAACTAGATTTGCTACATCCTATTTAACTTTGGGGTGTCTTCTTGAGCGTAAGGGTAATTTGATGAGAATGTTCACATCACAAGAATGGAAGGATAGCAAGTTTACCAAAACAAGAAATGGTCATCTTGTGGAAGAAACTGTGTTGGATAGTTCATTTTAGAAGAATGTCGTAACTTGTTTGAAGGGTGCATATCCCTTAATGAAGGTTCTTCGCTTGGTAGATTCTGATGAAAAGTCAGTAATGGGATTCATTTATGAAGCGATGGACCAAGCTAAAGAGAGGATTCAAGAAGCTTTCAAGGGTGTTCAGAAGAAGTAAGTAAATTCAACTTTCATTTAAATTGGATATATAGCTATATATGAAAACTAATTCAATGAATTTTTTTAGTTATCAACCTTTGTGGGATATCATTGATGAGAGGTGGGATAAATAACTTCATAGACCTTTGCATGCTATTGGCTATTTTATTAACCCTTAAATGCAATATAGTAATAGATTTAAGACTGATTTAGAAATAAAATGTGGCTTGTTTGACTGCTTGGGAAGGATGGTGCCGGATATTGAAGAACAAGCCAAAATTGATCATTCCTTTAAGAAAAAAGGAAAGGAGACTTATTTGTTCTTTATCCAGAATAAATTTGTTAAAGAAGACTCCAACAGATTGGTGGAATACTTATGGAGATGAGTATCCAAAGTTGATGCAGTTTGCCATTCGCGTATTAAGCTTGATATGTAGTTCTTCAGGATATGAGCGTAACTGGAGTGCCTTCGAGATGGTAATCTTTCTAAACATACTACATGTTTTTGATAATTAACAAGTAGCTTATAAGAATTTATTTGCTTGTGTTTAGGTCCACACAAAGAGGAGAAACCGATTGGCTCAAAATATAATGAATGATCTTATTTTTGTTATGGCCAATTCAAAATTAGCTAAAAGGAAGAAACCTAGGAATGCATCCACATCATTGCTTATACATGAAGTTTCGCCAAATGATGAGTGGATTATGGAAGATGATAGGAGACCAATGGTGGATGTAGATGATATAGAGCTACCCGATGAAGAAGGAAATTTGGTTGAAGAGAACCAAGACCAACTTGGAGAGAATTTAGAAGATGAAGTTGATGGACCTAAAGATAAGGATGCATTTATGGATCCTCTTGATCATGATGATTTTGTTCTAAATTTGTTGGATTAGATTATTAGAGCTGAATTCTTGAACTTTGAAATTGTTTATGTTTAATTTCATGGATGTTCATGTTTATGTTTTGTGGATGTTTGTGTTTTATGGATATTTTTATGTTTAATGGATGTTTATTGACAATATAAATTATGAATTCACTTGCATTTGTGGGAATTTTTATGCATATATATGAATATCTATCATTTTTTATTTATATATAGGAATTTTTAAAATCTTAAGATAAAATTTACGATTTTCCAATTTATGATTTTTTGGACCCTCAACAATTAACCCTAGAATCCCGATTTTAACTACCTTGGTTTTGGCATGAGTAAAAGATAAAAGTGGAATGAAGTATAGGTTGTTAACAGTGAGGTCTAAATTGTTTAAGTGTCACTAGATTTGAAACTTAAAACTGGGGATGGAGAACTCAGTTGTGTAAAAGTAAAACCATAAGAAAATAGATAGATCTCTAACCTAAAACTTTCACTTGATTACACAAAGAGTTGCATAAGCAAATTGTTTCACAATTTAGACAATTCATGTTTCATACAACAGAATTTGTTGTAACAATTAGTCATTCAAATCACTGGAGAATACCACTTAAACTATGAAAGATAATCTGAAAGAGCTGAACATATGCAGAAATATAAGACTGAACAATTTACAATTTAAAAAACATAACATCAGAAGGGTAACGGCTATGAGGATCCTGGTAGTACCAATGGTAATTAAACAAAATAGAACAATAATATGGAAAATTAAGTTAATAAATGCACATTTCACATCATGTGTTGTTACCAATTCAACACAAAATAACATAGAAACTACCCACGCCTAATTCAAAAACTTTTAACTATTCCAATTCATTCACCTAAAGGAATCCAAAATGAGCTCTCTCAGCCCAAAAACAAATTCAAACTAATAACAAGAACTTCCACACCCCGTTATCATAAAATAAATAGTTTACTCACACAAAAGGAGAAAAGTTCACTACCACACCAACCATCAATCTAATACTCAAACAAACCCAGGAAGAAAAAAACAAAACTTTCATATACAAAAATGCAAAAATCGAAGGAAAAGATACAAACTTAGAAGAAAACCACACAAATTATCCACTAAGAAAAAGAGTTGAATGTTACAATCATTAATTAATTAAAAATTAAAAACATAAACAGTAAAGTAAAAGAATTTTTAATTATACTTCTTAAAATTGAATAAATGGAAGATTATAAGCTGAAAAACTCGATACTGCATTCGCTCCCTAGAACTCTGAACCCACAGATTAAGCCAAGAACAACTCGCCCCTATCAACTGATCTACCCTTGGTGGTATTTTAAAGATTTTAATTTATTCTTTTATACTACACTAAATTTATTTTAGTAGTATGCCAGAGTACATGCTATTGCTACTAATTTTATCTTAACTATTTTTGAATTTCTATAAATCACCGCTCATACACTTTCGATTTAGCGAATGGGCAGTGTAATTTTATCTTAACTATTTGAAGTTATGCAGTGCAATGGGCAAGACCAGACCAATATAAGATTATTGGTATCGTTACTCTAGTGCAATACCTAAGTGAAGAAAACCCTAAGAAAAATTCAAAAAACAAAATGAAACAGAACAGAACCTTACCCGTTGACAGTGAAGGTTAAAGGTTTAGAAAGGGTGTTAAGAACAAAGCGTTGCAGAGGCAAAGAGTGGGCGTGGGAAACAATGGCCATGTAGGAGAATAGGAAGAGTATATGGGAGAAGATGAAGGTTTAGGAGAAAAAGAATCTTGTGAGAGAAGAAAGTAAGTGAGAGTTTAATTTTTTTTTTGTTTTCTAAAAAAATTGTACAATAAAAAAAATTTATTTTTTATCAATTCTTTTTAATTTTTAGGGGTAACACTTCGCATAACCTTTCACTGAGTTAACGACGCTTGAAGAAAGGGACGGGATTTCATTTTTATTTAAATATTAGTAGCGGTTTTATTGAACGATGACTAATAAACCGCCGCTAATTAGCGAATTTCTTGTAGTGTATTAACCAAGCCGACTCTGAAGCAGAGCTCATCATGTACTTGTCAGCCGGGAAACATGCAGTGAGTGCAGCCTTAGTGTAAGAAGAGGGATCCATTCAGAGGCCAGTATACCTCACAAGTAAAACTTTGTAGGAGCGAGGTAATGTACCAAAAAGTAGAAAAATTTGCATACAGCTTGGTGGTGGCCGCTTGGAAACTGAACCCTACTTTTATAGCTACCGAATTATAGTCAAAACAAATCAACCTATCACCTACTAGGCTTGCTATTGAATAATCACTCAGGTTCTTGTGCAAAGCAAGCAATAACCAGGTAGAATATAAAGCTCTCATGGTAGGACTGCGAATGGTGCTAGACTTAGGCACACGATGCATACAAGTAAAAACTAATTCACAACTGGTAACGAGGCAAGCAGAAGGTGCGTACCAAGAAAAAGATCCTACCCTAACCAGGTACCTATCTCAAGTAAAAATATGGATAACATAGTTTAAACTCTTCAAAATAGTACATGTGCCCCAAACGAAAAATAAGAGAGCGGATCTGCTTTCAAAGCTAGCCAACACTAAGAAAATGGGAAACATGAAAACCCCTATTTAAGTAACATTTAAGAAGCCCACCATTAAGGATACAGAACAAATAAATGAAGTCAGCATTGCACCCGAGAAGAACACATGGATGACACCAATAATAGACTTCTTAACTAGAGGTTATCTACCATCGGATTCCTCTAAAGCTAAGAAAATCCAATCACACTCGGCCAACTACACCATTATCGAAGGACAGCTTTACAAAAGAGGATTCACTCTACCCCTCCTCAAATGCCTCAATAAAGAATCAACGGATTACATGATACAGGAATTCCACTTGAGAATCTGTGGATATCATGGAGGAGTTTGACCCCTGGCTTCCTGGGTCCTCTGAGCCTAATATTGTTGGCCCATATTACGAGCAAATTATTTTGACTTTATCAAAAAGTATGATGCCTGTCAAAGGAACATCAATCGAATTCAGTCATCCTGAATCACTACACAAAATCTTTTCCTTTTGGCCTTTTAACACATGGGATATGGGAATTCTCAGGCCCTTTCCTCCTAGGAAAAGATAAGGGAAGTATCTCTTGGTTGTGATAGAATTTTTCTCAAAGTGGATCAAAGTCGAGCCCCTAACAACCATCACATCTTCTAAGGTACAAAATTTCACATGGAAAAACATCATATGCAGGCATGGGCTTTCACATACTATAATTTTCGACAATGGACTAAATAATTCATTGAGTTCTGCAAAAACTTAGGCATCAAACACAAATTCTCGTTAGTAGAGCTCCCTCGAACAAACGGACAGGCAGAAGCTACAAACAAAGTAATATTGCAGGAGTTGTAGTAAAGGTTGGGACAAACTAAAGGAAGATGTGAAAAAGAATTACCTGGGGCCCTGTGGGCCTACCACATGACTCCTCACTCAGCAACACACGAAACTTCATTCTGACTCATGTATATAGAGTGAACACCATGATCCCGGTGGAACTTGGTGAACCCTCTCTCAGAAGATTGACATATGACGAAAATGAAAATAATGAACGACAAAGAGAAGACCTCAATCTCAGCTTAAGAGAGTGAGCTATAGACTTCATAAAAATACAGGCTTCCGAACACAAATCCACCTAGAGATGGAACATTATGCTTAAACCACGACCCTTCTAGAACGGGGATTTAGTCTTGCGGATAGTTGATAATAACTGGAGGGTTGGAGAAAGAGGAAAATTTGTGGCTAACTGGGAAGGCCCATACAAGATAAAATAAATGGTCGTAAAAGACATATACCGATTAGAAGAGTTGGAGGGTAGAAGTATTCCTCAAACAAGAAATGTCATGCACTTGAAAATGTACTACAACTAATATAATCAGTGGTACTATTTTTCCTACTCGGGAGGTTTTTCACACTGAGATTTTCTCTCGGGAGGTTTTAATAAGGCCCACACAAAATTCAATAAAATGAAGTATTCAGTCATATCTCTCCATGTCAATTTATATTAAGTCCTAAAAACCTGAGTGAGAATACACTCACTTAAGGGTAATGACATTCTTTGCTTCAATTTATGTTAAGTCCTAAAAACTCGAGTGAGAATACACTCACTTAGGGGTAATGGCATTCTCGATTTTGAATTACGTTAAGACCTAAAAACCCGAATAAGAATATACTCACTCAGGGGTAACAACAAAATTTTATTATGAATTATACTAAGTCCTAAACATCAATTACAAACTACCAAATTGGAAACAAAAATAAAGGAAACTTTTCATTACTGAAATTAGAGATTACACAAAGAAAGAAAATTACAAAGACAAAACAAACTAAACTTCCAAGACGGCATCAAACTCTTTTAGGACAACCTCAGCTTCTTTGCTGGGAAGAGAAGTTTAGGGGATGACAACGGCGTCCTCCTCATCTGGCTAAGAGGATCAACCACCTGCTTATCCACCACCATCTTGAACGTATCGGCTCCCTCCCAGGATATGGCAAGAGAAGGATTCAGAGCTAAAACCTATGCTCGGTAGAGTTTAAACCCTGAAACAAATTTTCTAGTGACTTCTCCTCTTAGCATGTCAATTTAAGCCTCCATCGTTGAGCGCTCTTCATGATTTTTGGATTTAACTTCCTTGAAATTTTGCCGAGTGGAATCTAGAACATGCCAAACCTCTTTGAGAGAGTCTCCAGCTTCTATATTCTTCAGGGAAAGATTTTGACATGCATTCTCAATAGCTGCCAAACATTCCTCATAAAAGCTCAACTTCTCCTCAACAAGGGTTAACTTTGCTTTAGAGGAATCCTGTTCGACCTTGGTATCCCTCATGACCTCTTCGTCCTTTTTTAATTTTTCTTCCAGCTTGGCTGCTTTCTTAGCTAACTCCATGGCCTCCCAAAGCTTGGCGTCAAAGACCATCTTCTCAGTAGTGAGTCATGTCATCATTTTTTTTGTGCCTCAAAATAATCATCGATGTAATAGCTCATTAAGGCCAGCCGAAGGCCAAACATCTCCATGGCCTGACACATGGCCACCGAGTTCAAGTCCATATATTTCTTTTTGTCTTTCTCGAACAACACGACCCAATTGACAAACTTAGGAATGGGAAATGGGCATCCCATAAGCACTGAGCGGGATTTCTAATAGCTGTTAAACTCTAATTCATAAACTTCTCATATTGCTAATAAGTATTTTCTTACTCACTATGTAAAAGAGCAGTAATCTAATTGGCAATTATTTTGTCTTGAGTTGTTAAGGGCACCTCAGGGAACTCAGGATTCTCTAGCACCACGATAACAGGGGTATCAATAGAGGACGTGCCCTGAGGAAGTTCCACCTTGCTCGAAGTAACCTGTACTTGCTCGGTCCTAGGAGGAGAAGACTCCTTCTGAGGATGTTGCCTTTTGAGGGGTCAAGTAGCCTCAACATCTATAATAGTTAGAGAAAGACAAGTGAGCTTTCTCACAGGAATGATAGTGATAGGGACGATAGAAGATGTCCCTGTAGAAGAAGAAGTCCCTTTGGCCGCACCTCCCTTTTGATAGGCCTTTTTTAGGTCTTTGGTCGACATCTTGTTAGGGGCCATGTCATTTAAGAATCATACGACAACAATCTACCCTGGAAGACTCCTACACGACACCTAGTCACTCGGCTTGACTTTACACCTGGCACTCGTGGCTGGGGGCTCTTGTTCCCTCCAGATTAAGGGCAGCCCACACTATCCTCTTTCTCCCCCATTTCAGGAAAGAATGAAGGGAATTTCAGTTCCCCCTCATTCTAGACGGATACAGTTACATCCATATCATCTTGGGTCTGGATCAAAGGTCCCCTTTTTCTTTCATTTCTATTGATTGTATAAATGGCCTCAAAGCCCCCTTGTAATTCAAGTGACTTTTTTTAAGCCTAAATACAATCCTAATTTCCTAAAGTAACTCTCTAGGGTTTTATGAGTTTTTATTAGACTCAGTGAATATTTTGAATCAAAGAATATATCTAAGAATTATGCCTCTAGGAGCCTAAACTCATGATACCACATAATGAGAGTTTTTCTATAACTCTTGAGAGACATATCTATCCTACAGGTGCTTCTTTGATTTCCAAGCTTCAATCCACATCCACACTTCAATCCTCCTAAAAGAAATGCATGTTCAAAGTATATGAAAGGTTATGATATAGTATCCTAAGAAAACTAAAAGAATGAATCAAAAAGTGGAAAGAAGAAAAGAGAAAAAGGGAGAAAGAATAAGAGAGTAAGAGAGCGTGTATATATGTGTTTTGTGTATGTGTGAGAGTGAGAGAGAGAAAAGTAGGTGCCATATTCCTAGGAAAAGATAAGCCTTAAATGTTGATCACCATAATGGATATGCTCTATTGATATCTGTTAAGGAATCCATCAGAGTCAGGTAGCGAAAACACAAAGGATTCCCAAAAAGGATTGCAAAAATAGATGTCTCAAGGCATTATGCAAAATTAAAATTTCGTTTTAGGGTTTATGTAACACCCCTAATTTCATTATTTCTTATTTAAAATAAATTTTCAAAGGAATTTGATTATAATTCTTTAGAACTTTTTGATTGTTATACAATTTATAATTTTTTGGAATTTTTATATTTTTTTTATTTTTTGAGAATAACAAAATACCCTTAACCTTTCATCTAATAACCAAAATGCCACTGCCGACATCATCGCTTACTTATTTCTTGCATCACCTACATCATGAATAGTGACCGGTGGGTAAATACTTACATCATAAATAGTAAAATAAATAATTAAGTAATCTTAAATAGTAATTTTCTCTTCCTATAAATAGATGGCTCATTTACAACATTTCCACACCAAAATTAGAGAGAGAATCTAGAGAGATAGTGCATAAGAAATTAGTGGGGAGTAAATTCTTTTGGTAAAAAACGGTTCTGCCGGAGGTGTAAGGTAATAACATCTTTCTTCTATATTCCTTTTATAATTTTAGTTAATTTTTTAGCACTTTTAAACCATTAATATACTAGTACTATTATGAATAAGTTACTACGGTAAAAATAAATTACCACTGTGTTATTTTTACTATTTACCATTACTATTCAAAATTTACTATTTATTGTTACTATTCACAATTTACTATTTACTATTATTATTCAAATTTATCATTTACCGTTATTATTCAAAATTTATTAGTTGCTGTTACTATTCAAAATTTACTATTTACCATTACTATTCAAAATTTACTATTTACCGTTACTATTCAAAATTTACTATTTACCGTTACTATTCAAAATGTACTATTTACCGTTACTATTCAAAATTTACTATTTACTGTTATTGTTCACGATTTACCATTTATCACTACTATTCAAAATTTACTATTCACAATTTACTAATTACTGTTACTATTCAAAAATTATTATTAACTGTTACTATTGATGATTTACTATTTATCGTTACTATTTACTATTACTATGCATAGTTACTATTTATTATTCTAATAGCAATCTTAATTTTCATCTTATACTTATACTGAAATAAATTAGTATTAATATTTTGTTAGAACTCGAAGGCGTAGAGCGAATTCACTTTTGGTAGCAAATCAAGGTAAGGGGGGTGAGATAAGAATATAATATAAAAATACATAAGAATATTGGGAGGAGTCCCCTACTCCTTTTAAAGATAACAATATTATTATTTTAAAATAATAACTTTTAACTTAATATTTATATTAATTGTTATTAATAAATTAAACATCTCGTGTAACTTAATCTAAAATATTTATTCAAGAACTTGAACTATTATGACCTATACGGATTGGACTGAACCTATACAAGGACTTAAACTACTACGAACTAGACTGAACCTATGCAAGGAGTTAGACTATTATGACCTATATGGACTGAACTAGACCTATGCAAGGACTGGAATATCTTGGACTTACATAGACCTGTATGAGGAATTGACTATAGGACTTAAAACAAACTCTATTAATTTAAATAACCATTGAATTTTGAATTATGATATTTATAACTGATATTTAATTATTTGATTTTGATTATGATTGCCAATATTTATTTGTGATTGAAGATGTTTGATTATGATTGATAATATTTGATTATGATTGATGATCTTGTAATGTGGAGTTTGAGCATATAGCAAGCATGACGAAAAGCTAAAACTGAGTAAAAATTTACTTATCTCCTACTTCCTTATTTACTTATTCATCTTTATTCAAATTACTTTTAAGAAATTTCTTAGTTTTCAATGAAACTACATAAGTTCTTAGAAATCTCATTTTATCTTTTAAAATATACATATATATGTATATATTTACTAAAATTAAGATTTCTTGTTAGTGAAAGAAAAAGAGAAATTATTTTACAAAAATAAAGTTTTACTAATATTTTACTTTAAACTTTTAATATATATATATATATATATATTCAAATTGTATAAAAATATTATACAAAATTTTCAAGTACTAAGGTTTTAAAGATTGATAATTCCGAATTTGAGTTTTTAGAAATTGATTTTGAATTGACCTATAAACTTTCTAAAGAAGGTTGTGAAATATATTTAAGGCTTTGAAACTTAAATTATAAGGAGATTTGATTTGTGAATTGAAAAGGAACTGTACTAAAAGTTTATGTGTGTATTTGAGAATTTGAAAAAGTATAGTTTACTGGGGTGGCTATGTCGCGATTCGTAGGCTCCGATAATATAATTGAGTTTCTAAAAGCCTTAACCAACTAAATACGCGAGTAGTTCATGCATCATGAATCATCAAAGAGAAACAAAATGATGTTGTCTGGGGACGGATTATAGAAACCGATGATACATTAGAGGAGGCTTAACTGTGAGCCTTGCGATGAGAGGGTGTGAAAGGGTGCTTCAGGGGACCTGGGGTAGCTCCCTAGTGTTGGGTACTTTCACAATAAAAACCTTCTCAATCTGACTAGTCTCTAAGTGTTTCCATGCCAGTTGAGCTGTTCATGTTATTATTATCCGGAATTATGGAACAGTATAAACTCCTGGTTGGCCCAGTGTAAATTAAAATTTAAGGGCCCGCATATATAGGTAAGTTATGATGAAGATATTACATAACATTCATATATTTATAATTGATTGTGCATGTGATTGTGATTGATATTATTATACTAGTTTATGAAAACCCTTTATTGCTTATGTCCTATTTGGGAATATTATATTCTGTTTCTCACTCCTTTCTCTGTGTTCTTGTTTCATATGTTTTAAATTGATAGTTCATACAGAGAGAAGGATCGAAGAATCTCGACAGTATATATAGCACGTTCTAGAAAGGGAGCTCGGTATGAATACCGTGGTCCAATGAATAAATAATGTCATTAAGCAACTGCTCTTGGGCCATGGAGTTTCCTCTCTTTCTAATAATGTTTAATATCTATTTTATTTGGATGAATGTAAAACTACTTTATAAATTTTAATGATATTCATGAGGTATTTCATAAATATTGTATGTAATTTTACTCTGATAGTTTCTTTTAGCGATTATATTTTTAGTAAAAAAAATTATTACGAATTTTTTTAGAAATTATTGAGATATAACAGAGGGTGTTACGGTTTACCTCTTGTAGACGCAAAGCGAGTTCCTTGATCGAAGCAATTGTAGCTTCACCCTTAGGAGTTCACACGAGCACTCCCTCCAGAAACTGAAATTTTGAATGCTAGTACGAAAATTTGAGAGTAATCTAATTTTTAAGCAGCAGCCTATGAGCATCTCATGCTCTATATATAGGCTTAGGTCTTAACCTAATGAACTTTCATTAAACATTGGGCTCTTGACTCATTCTAAATGAGTTAGGTCCAATAGTTTTATTTTTAGTTCAACTAAAATAAAACTATTATCTAGTGGGTTTACTCTATGTGTGTGACTCGATATGTAAAATATTTGGTTGTATTAATAATAAACCAATTTATTATTAATATAAAATAAGAGCAGCATCTAACAATACATCATTATGTTCGAATATTGTTTATCATTGACATGACCTATAAGTGATAATTATTTTGTATATTTATTCCTTTTGTCGCGATATCTAATTGGGCCCAAGGCATGGTCGTCGTAATCCTTGTATGGTCCAATTCATCTTACTTGATACCAGAGTAGATTTTACAGAATAAATATCTAATATTTATTCGTCCTAGCATGGCCATGCATTTCGTTAGTCTCACTCCATCAAGTGGCCCATAGATATCACTCTATCACATAGGAGAGACAAATCTCATCTACATCACTCACATCCCTCTGCATAATTTGTCTATTGCCTAATCACAATCTTTATTGTCATCTTATTATAGATGACGTTGGATTGTATTAAAACAACAAACTCCTTATATATAAATCATAGTGTCTTCAGGTCGAAGGACTGTATACCATTGTCATATTGAGAGCCATTTATGACACTCATGTAACAATCTATGCAACTTCTCATGGTGTATACACCAACAATCAAATTATCAGTACATTCGCACACTAATCTTAATATATTTATATGTCCCCATGTAAATACTTGATTAGGGACATTTTAGGAATAATTCTCATATGACCTATTATTTTAGGATAAATAGTTTTAAAACAATCTTAAATTTGAAAATACTAATTTTATTGATATGTTAAAATTGATACATTAATAGCTCATAATGCATACACCAACAATCTCCCACTTGCACTAGAGCCAATCAGACATTTGTCTAATGCCTAATGATCTAGTGTGTCCTGTAACATCTCATTTTCAACACAAATAGAGAATAGATATTAATATATCTTTCATGAGAAATACTTACTATAAATTGGTTTATTATTATCATTTTTTATGAAATTTTGGTATTTATATTTAATTATTTGTTTTTTAAAATAAAATAAAATAATAATATTATTAAAATGAAAATATTTATGAATGAGAATTTTAAAATGACTTAATTAGTATTCATTGATTAATGAAATTATATTAAAAATTTTGACTATCTTTATTATTCACAACTTTTATTTTATGTTTATGTTTTTACATATTTATGATTTAACTCTTATTAGAATTTTAATATAAAATTTTGAAGGAATTAGACTATGGTTATTTAGAACTTTTTGATCTACATAATATTTATGATTTTCTGGAATATTTTGAAAATTTTAAAATATTTTAATAAAATAATATATTTTAAATAATTTTAAATTCATATAAAGTTACTTAAAATTAAAAATATTTACAAGAAAGTGAACTTAAATTATAAGAAAATTTTCTAAATTCCATTTCAAGTAGACTTATCTAAAAATTATCGGTTTGAGTAAAATCTTGATTTTTACCAATCGTAAAAAAATTGAAAACATACTAATAAATTTTTATTAACAGAAAATTTTAGATTTTTAAAAATTTAAACTTTATATTACTTATTATAAAATTAGTGAGAACTGATATAATATCACTAAATTTTGAAAAGGACTGCTTTTGAATATTTAAAATATACCGAGTGAAAGGTTACTATTTAGCTTAATAATTCAGCCGATATTTACTATGCAAAACACTGTGTATGAACGAAAATTTCAAAGGTTGCACAGTAACTAGGAATGAAATTTTCAATTCTTGCATAGTACTTTTATATTAAAATATTCAAATACATAGTAATTTTTTTGGCTATAAATACAGAGGAAGAGTAACGAAGAAATCACAATTTCAGATTAAATTTTCTTAATATAGTAGTGCTAGTGAGATAGTAGTGAAAGTAAGGGAGAGAAATAAATTTTTTTGGAAGAAGGCTCTACTAAAATTCTAAGATAAGAATACCTCTATTTTATATTTTTTAGGGTTATTTTCATATCGTTTTAGAAATCTATTATTATACTAGATACAATATTATTTTAAGTTACTATTCTGAATAGTAAATTACTATTTACTGTTATTATTTACCTTTATTATTCACGTTTTACTATTTATCTTTACTATTTACGTTTTACTATTTACTGTTACTATTTATGATTTACTATTTACTGTTATTATTCACATTTTACTATTTAGTGTTACTATTCATGATTTACTATTTACCATTTACTATTCACTATTCACTATTCACTATTCAAAATTTATCATTTCTGTTTTAAGTAGAAATCTTAATTTTCATCTTATAACTATATTAAAATGAAATGGTATATTTTAGAACTCAAAGACAAGGCGCGCACGGACTTTCTATAACGAACCAAGATACAAGAGTTAAGAGGGAGTGGGATAGGAATATAATATGAAAAGACATAAGAATAATGGGAGAAGTCCCCTACTCCTTTAAAATTTAATAATATTATTATTTTAAATTAATAACTATTTAACTTAAAAAATTTATAACAAATTTTAAATTGAGTATCTTGCGTGACTTGATCTAAATACATATGCAAATATCTGGATAACCTATGCGAACTGGACTGAACCTATGCAAGGACTTGGACTATTATGACCTGTATGGACTGAACTATACCTATGTGAGGATTGGACTATATGGACCTACATAGATCTATGCGAGGAATGGACTATAAAGACTTAAAATTAATCTTATTAATCTAAATAATTATTAAAATTTGAATTATATTTATGACTGATATTTAGTTGATTTGATTTGGTTATAATTAATAATATTTGATTTTGATTAATGATATTGTGATTTATAATACTAGACTGTGATTAATAATATTTGTAATTTGATGATATTTGATTATGATTGATGATATTACAATACTTGATTGTGATTGATAAATGATTGATGACCTTGTGATATAGAGTTTGAGCATATAGCAAGCATGACGGAAAGTTAAAACTCAGTAAGAATTTTCTTACCTTACTCTTTAAATTTTTATTCTAAGAGAAAGTATTTTATTATTATTTTAGCCTTTTATTTCTTCTTAGAAATAATTTTTATTAACTATTTTTAATCTCTAAAATAAAATCTAGTATTAGAAAGAAGCTATTTTATGAAAATCAAAGGTTGAGATAATTAATTATTGAATTAAAGAAAATTTTTATAGTTTTAAGTATTCTTAGTTAATGATTTTAAAAAAATTCTTTTAGGAATCAGAAATTTAAATTGGTTTTCCCTAATCAAATAACTAAAGGATATTTTATTATAGTCGAGATTTCTAAACTCAATCTAGTTAAGATTCAAATTGGGAAAGATTATGTAAATATGTGAAGTTTTTTTAAGAGAAAGTTTTGAGATATTTAAGGTTTGGAAACTCAATTTTGGTGAGATCTGAATTCAAAGACTGTACTAAATTTATTTCTATTCAAAGAAGAACTTATGGGAATGTACAGTTTATTGAGAAAATTTTGTGAACTTTTATGGTATTTAATAATTGAGTTTCTAAAAGTCTTAACCAAATAAATATGCAAGTAGTTCATGCATCATGAATCATTAAAGAGAAATGAGATGTGATATTGTCTGGGACGGATTATAGAAACTGAGGATACATTAGAGGAGGCTTAATTGCGAGCCTTGGGATGAGAAGGTGTGAAAGGGTGCTTCAGGTGACCTGGGGTCGCTCCCTAGTGTCGGGCACTTTCACAATAAAAATTTTCTTAGTCTGACTAGTCTCTAAGTGTTTCCACGCCAGTTGAGCTGTTCATATGCTATGAAGGAATTTATGTTATTATTATCTGGAATTATAGAACAGTGTAAACTCTTGGTTGGCTCAGTGCAAATTAAAAACTTTAAGGGCCCATATGCATAAAATGAATGAGATAGTAGTATTAAAAACATTGTATGACATTCATGTGATTGTGACATTCTATGTGGGTGGTTGTGAATGAAGGTATAATTGTTATGTTATGAAAACTCTACATTCATAATTGATTATGTATATGATTGTGATTGAAATTATTATATCAGATTGTGAAAACCCTTATGCTTATGTCTTATCTGTAAAGTATTATATTATGTTTATCACTTCTTCTTGTTTGAATTTCTATGTCCAAAATATATGTTATATGATATATAGCTAGCAGTTCAAGATGAAAGGATGAAATTACAAGAGGGTAAATTGGTCTCATCCTCAATCGGATAGGAGAAGAGATGTGACAAGAGTAGGATTCAAAATCATATGGTTTGAAGATAAGGAATTGATTGGTCATAGTTGTAACACCCCCTTATATACACGAGATAAAAAAACTTTTTAGAAAGATATACATATTTATCACTCTTTATCTTGTGTATACAAGGACGTATATACATCTGATTTCCTTTGAATATTGAAAGTAAAAAAAATTGTCTTTCAATATTTGTCCATAATGACAAAATAATTTATAGAAATCATAAGTGATAAATCATTACAATATTATATCCGAATGAAAGAGTTTATCAAAGTTTAACCTTTACCTTGTTACAATTATCTACTTGATATTGTAATAAGGCAAAATAAAACTAAACTATACCTCTACTACAAATGTGAACAATCATTTCCTAGTCCTTGAACCATCGAGTTTTGAATTCTACTCTTGTCATATCTCTTCATCTAATCGATTGAGAATGAGACCACTTTATCCTCTTGTAATTATATATCCTTCCATCTTGGACTGCTAGCTATATATCATATAACATATATTTTGGACACAAAAATTCAAACAAGAAGGAGTGAGAAACAAAATATAATATATTACAGATAAGACATAAGCATAAGGGTTTTCACAAACTAATATAGTAATATCAGTCATATTCTCATATACAATCAATTATGAATATAGGGTTTCCACATACATAACACTTATATTTTCATTCATAACCATCCATATAGAATGTCACAATCACATGAATGTTATGTAATGCTTATGCTACTGTCTCATTCAGTTTATGCATGTGGGCCCTTAAAGTTTTAGTTTGCACTGGGCCAACCAGGAGTTTACACTGTTTCATAAATTCTGGATAATAATAACATAAATGCCTTCATGGCATATGAACAGCTCAACTGGCGTGGAAACACTTAGAGACTAGTCAGACTGAGAAAGTTTTTATTGTGAAAGTACCCGACACTAGGGAGCGACCCCAGGTCACCTGAAGCACCCTTTCACACTCTCTCATCCCAAGGCTCGCAATTAAGCCTCCTCTAATGTATCCTCGGTTTCTATAATCCGTCCCCAGGCAATATCACATCTCATTTCTCTTTAATGATTCATGATGCATGAACTACTCGCATATTTAGTTGGTTAAGGCTTTTAGAAACTCAATTATTAAATACCATAAAGGTTCACAAAATCATCACAATAAACTGTACATTTCCATAAGTTCTTCTTTGAACTTCTGTTATACTGAAATACTTTAGTACAGTCTTCAAATTCAGATCTTACCAAAATTGAGTTTCCAAGCCTTAAATATCTCAAAGCTTTCTCTTAAAAACCTTCATATATTTATATAATCTTTCTCAATTTGAATCTTAACTAGATTGAGTTTTTGAAATCTCCACAAAATATTCTTTAGTTATTTCGTTGGGGAAAACCAAAATAATTTACTTTAAACTTCTAATTTCTAAAGAAAATAATTTAAAATCATTAACTAAGAATACTTAAAACTATAAAAATTTTCTTTAATTCAAGAATTAATTATCTCAACCTCTGATTTTCATAAAATAGCTTCTTTCTAATACTAGATTTTATTATAGAGATTAAAAATAAAGTTAATAAAAATTATTTATAAGAAGAAATAAAAAACTAAAATAATTACAAAATACTTTCTCTTGGAATAAAAATTTAAAGAGTAAGGTAAGAAAATTCTTACTGAGTTTTAACTTTCCGTCATGCTTGCTATATGCTCAAACTTCATATCACAAGATCATCAATCATTCATCAACCACAATCAAGTATAGTAATCTCATCAATCACAATCAAATATCATCAATCATAATTGCATATTATTAATCACAGTCTAATATTATAAATCACAATATCATTAATCGAAATCAAATATAATTAATTATAATCAAGTCAAATCAACTAAATATCGCTTATAAATATAATTCAAATTTTTAATGGTTATTTAAATTAGTAGATTTGATTTTGAGTCCTTATAGTCCATTCCTCGCACAGGTCTATATAAGTCCATATAACCAGTCTTCGCATAGGTATAGTTCAGTCTAGACAGGTCATAATAGTCCAAGTCCCTGCATAGGTTTAGTTCGATCCATATAGGATATAAAAATCCAAGTCCTTGCATAAGTTTAGTTCGATCCATATAGGATATAAAAATCCAAGTCCTTGCATAAGTTTAGTTCGATCCATATAGGATATAAAAGTCCAAGTCCTTGCATAGGTTTAGTCCAGTCCGTATAAGTTATAATAATTCAGATCCATGCATAGATATTTCAGAATAAGTTACACAATATATTAAATTTATTATTAATTTTAAGTTGAGAAGTTATTACTTTAAAATAATAATATTATTAAATTTAAAACGAGTAGAGGACTCCTCCCATTATTCTTATGTCTTTCATATTATATTCTTATCTCCTTCCCCCTTACCTCTTGTATACCGATTCGTTATTGAAAATCCGTGCGCGTCTCGTCTCCGAGTTCTAAAACATACCAATTTCATTTTAATATAATTACAAGATGAAAATTAAGATTACAACTTAAAATAAAAAATGGTAAATTTTGAATAGTGAATAGTAAATAGTGAATAGTGAATAGTAAATCATGAATAGTAAATCGTGAATAGTAACAGTAAATAGTAAAACGTGAATAGTAAATAGTAAATCGTGAATAGTAATGGTAAATAGTAACAGTAAATAGTAATTTACTATTTGAATAGTAATTTATTATTGAAATAGTAATTTACTATTGAAATAGTGTTTACTATGCAGAATAGTAACTTAAAATAATATTATTTCCAGTATAATAACAGATTTCTAAAAACGATATAAAAATAACCCAAAAAATATAAAAGAGAAGTATTCTTACCTTAGGATTTTGGCAGAACCTTCTCTCCAAAAATTTTTCTTCTCTCTCTCACTTCCACCACTATCTCACTAGCACTACTATATTAAGAAAACTTAATCTGAAATTGTGAATTCTAAAGAAGAAATCCTTCGGTATTTATAGGAAAAAAATTTACTATGCATTCCATTATTTTAATATAAAAGTACTATGCATTTTTGAATTTTTTATTCCAGGTTACTGTGCATCTTTTGAAAATTTCATACATGCACAGTGATTTGCATAGTAATTGTCGGCAAAATTATTAAGTCAAATAGTAACCCTTCACTCGGTATATTTTAAATATTCAAAATGAGTCCCTTTTGAAATTTAGCGATATTATATCAGTCCTCACTAATTTTATAATAAGTAATATAAAGCTGAAATTTTAAAAATCTAAAATTTTCTGTTAATAAAAATTTATTGATACGTTTCTAATTTTTTAACGATTAGAAAAAATCAAGATTTTTCTCAAACCGATAATTTTTAGATAAGTCTACTTGAAATGGATTTTAGAAAATTTTCTTATAATTTAACTTTACATTCTTGTAAATATTTTTAATTTTAAGCAACTTTATATGAATTTAAAATTATTTAAAATATATTATTTTATTAAAATAATTCAAATTTTTCAAAAAATTCCAGAAAATCATAAATATTATGTAGATCAAAAAGTTCAAAAGAACCATAGTCTAATTCCTTTAAAATTTTATTTTAAAATTCTAAGAAGAGTTAAATCTTAAATATGTAAAAAAACAAAAATATAACAACATAAAATAAAAATGGTGAATAATAAGGATATTAAAAATTCTTAATATAATTTTCTTAATTAGTGAATATTAATTAAGTCACTTTAAAATTCTCATTCAGAAATATTTTCATTTTTTTATTATTATTATTTTAAAAAAACAAATAATAAAAATATAAATACCAAAATTAAAAAAAATAATAAACTAACTTATAGTAAGTATTTTTCAAGAAATATATATTAATATCTATTTCCTATTTGTGATGAAAATAGGATGTTACAACTCTACTCCCCTAAAAGAAATTTCGTCCTCGAAATTTAATATTGTTAATAAATCTTACCATAGATAAACTAACTGAACTGTTCTAAAATATATTTCTAGTTTCCTTGACAATTGTGTACATTTTCCTTAACATTGCCATTTATCTCTCTTTTTTTAATCTTATCTGTATTTTTTTCCTTAACTCAAAAATATTACTCGTCTTAATTTTGTCAACCATGCTCATCCTAAATTGATGGTTAACTCTAAACACCTCAATAATTACGTTTCTCAATCTATTAAAATCTTACTTAACATAATCCATAACATCTATTAATTAAAATTCCTGCTCGTAACATAGTAAAATGGACTGCTAAGAATTAATTACTGGACAACTAGTCGTTAGCAACTAGCCGTTGGACTAGCCGTTGGACTAGCCGTTTATGACCGTTGCAACTCTCCCTCCCTTACTTGCTTATAAATTCTCATTCCATTCTCACTTCCTATCACAACTTCAAGATTTCTTAGTTTCTCTCTTCTATCTAATTTCTTCAATCTTTTTCTCAAGTACTATCATACTATTCGATGGCCAACCTTCCTAGAAGTAAGGAAGAACGAAGTCGGGATGGACTACAGGTTGTGGTAACAAGTGCCTCACTTCTCATAATCGTTATGATTATTTCTCTAGTTTGGATAATTTTTGTATTGCCAAGACTCTTAGACCTCTATCTATGATATACTAGATGTTCTATTTTATTTTCCTTAATGTAATCGTGTATAATAAATTATCCTAGTGAGAAAGGATAAATATGTCTTAGTCCATGTTGTACTTGTTTATCTAGTTAAATCCTTGTGGTCTTTGTTTCATGATAATCCAGGGTATGTAATCATTTCTTATTGTCTTCTATAATGAATTAAATATTCCTTAACTAAGTGATTGTACATTCCATTATAATTGACTACAACCATTACATATAATTGATAAATTCTCCAATCTTAAATTACTACGTTGACTTAGACATACTCACTTGAATTTTTTTTTTTTATGGGTAACTAAGACTTATGTAATTCTCTTTATAGGAAAATCAATAAGTAAAGGTTCATATATACTTCCTCATGGTTTACTAACACATTTCTTTATTTTAAATCTACAATGGTCATTACATAACAATAATTTATATCAGGTATGTATATTCGTCGAACAAAATCGATGACTAAAAGAAAATAACTTGATAAACATGTATCATATTGTTAGGAATCACAAAAATATTTTATGTCACAATTTCTAAATATTAAACCAATATCAATGTCTTCCAAAGATCTATAATGCTTATTTTAGGTCATTCATTGATATATTTATCACAATAAATCAATTTAAAAAAAATTCAAAAATATATGATTAATTACATTCGATGTCACAATCATAAAAATTTCATTAATTCATATATTTACACACATAACCATCATATATATTATTCAATCGTAGACATCATAAATGAAAACTTCATCAAATCAAACAATAATTAACATATTTTATATGTCATACAAAAGAAGAATCAATACAGATAGCCAGAGATACAATTCCTAATATGATTATTTGTTATATCAAACAAGTTATAAATTATCATATTTCTTTCATGAAGCATACATCCACACATTTTTCTTTTCAAAATATATCACCAAAGGACAAAACTATGATTCTATCTTAAACAATTTGTTATACTAGTTTGGGATTACAACAATTATCTACCCATTGGAATTCTAATTCACACAAGTATCTCTTACAACTTCAAGGACATGGTAAGGAATATCCTAATAGAATTTATTGAGTTTATCTCCATTTCTCCATATACCACATTAACCCAAGGTTAAATTCGTTGATCTTAACATCCTTCTTTTGACATGTCTTTCACTACTTAGTGCAAATCATTCGGGGTGATCAGTCCCGATAGTTTATAACTAAGTAGTCAAAGTCACGACAGCTCCAGTCTAGAATTCATACCAAAATATTTCTAAGAATTTTCTATTGTCTTATCTCCCTTGTTGTCTCATACCATATTGTAAAACAGGAAAATGTTAGAATATTTCACTATCACATATTAATCAGAGAATCAAACACCATACAATACATTTGGAATAAAAGGAAATAACTGCATTAGTTAATTTACCTTATCATTCCACCATACATTAAGGCCCGTACTTAAACAATGTCAAGAAAGACTTCAGAATGGCCAGTTTCTGATAATCCCTGCAATAACATTTTTCAAGTAACAGGCTATAAAGTTCTAACTTATACTTCTTATGAACTTAAAATTGGTTCCTTCTTTCTATACTCCTAATTTTTCTTCACTTACTTCTTACCATTTACTCTAATAAAATTTCCTCTTTTCTCAACCATAAAATCTCTTATCAAACTCAACCATCAGAGTACACTAACACGCTAGTAAGACCATACCACAAGCCGGTTTGGATTGAACTGCTCTGATACCACTTTGTAACACCCCCTTATATACACGAGATAAAAAAACTTTTTAGAAAGATATACATATTTATCACTCTTTATCTTGTGTATACAAGGACGTATATACATCTGATTTCCTTTGAATATTGAAAGTAAAAAAAATTGTCTTTCAATATTTGTCCATAATGACAAAATAATTTATAGAAATCATAAGTGATAAATCATTACAATATTATATCCGAATGAAAGAGTTTATCAAAGTTTAACCTTTACCTTGTTACAATTATCTACTTGATATTGTAATAAGGCAAAATAAAACTAAACTATACCTCTACTACAAATGTGAACAATCATTTCCTAGTCCTTGAACCATCGAGTTTTGAATTCTACTCTTGTCATATCTCTTCATCTAATCGATTGAGAATGAGACCACTTTATCCTCTTGTAATTATATATCCTTCCATCTTGGACTGCTAGCTATATATCATATAACATATATTTTGGACACAAAAATTCAAACAAGAAGGAGTGAGAAACAAAATATAATATATTACAGATAAGACATAAGCATAAGGGTTTTCACAAACTAATATAGTAATATCAGTCATATTCTCATATACAATCAATTATGAATATAGGGTTTCCACATACATAACACTTATATTTTCATTCATAACCATCCATATAGAATGTCACAATCACATGAATGTTATGTAATGCTTATGCTACTGTCTCATTCAGTTTATGCATGTGGGCCCTTAAAGTTTTAGTTTGCACTGGGCCAACCAGGAGTTTACACTGTTTCATAAATTCTGGATAATAATAACATAAATGCCTTCATGGCATATGAACAGCTCAACTGGCGTGGAAACACTTAGAGACTAGTCAGACTGAGAAAGTTTTTATTGTGAAAGTACCCGACACTAGGGAGCGACCCCAGGTCACCTGAAGCACCCTTTCACACTCTCTCATCCCAAGGCTCGCAATTAAGCCTCCTCTAATGTATCCTCGGTTTCTATAATCCGTCCCCAGGCAATATCACATCTCATTTCTCTTTAATGATTCATGATGCATGAACTACTCGCATATTTAGTTGGTTAAGGCTTTTAGAAACTCAATTATTAAATACCATAAAGGTTCACAAAATCATCACAATAAACTGTACATTTCCATAAGTTCTTCTTTGAACTTCTGTTATACTGAAATAATTTAGTACAGTCTTCAAATTCAGATCTTACCAAAATTGAGTTTCCAAGCCTTAAATATCTCAAAGCTTTCTCTTAAAAACCTTCATATATTTACATAATCTTTCTCAATTTGAATCTTAACTAGATTGAGTTTTTGAAATCTCCACAAAATATTCTTTAGTTATTTCGTTGGGGAAAACCAAAATAATTTACTTTAAACTTCTAATTTCTAAAGAAAATAATTTAAAATCATTAACTAAGAATACTTAAAACTATAAAAATTTTCTTTAATTCAAGAATTAATTATCTCAACCTCTGATTTTCATAAAATAGCTTCTTTCTAATACTAGATTTTATTATAGAGATTAAAAATAAAGTTAATAAAAATTATTTATAAGAAGAAATAAAAAACTAAAATAATTACAAAATACTTTCTCTTGGAATAAAAATTTAAAGAGTAAGGTAAGAAAATTCTTACTGAGTTTTAACTTTCCGTCATGCTTGCTATATGCTCAAACTTCATATCACAAGATCATCAATCATTCATCAACCACAATCAAGTATAGTAATCTCATCAATCACAATCAAATATCATCAATCATAATTGCATATTATTAATCACAGTCTAATATTATAAATCACAATATCATTAATCGAAATCAAATATAATTAATTATAATCAAGTCAAATCAACTAAATATCGCTTATAAATATAATTCAAATTTTTAATGGTTATTTAAATTAGTAGATTTGATTTTGAGTCCTTATAGTCCATTCCTCGCACAGGTCTATATAAGTCCATATATCCAGTCTTCGCATAGGTATAGTTCAGTCTAGACAGGTCATAATAGTCCAAGTCCTTGCATAGGTTTAGTTCGATCCATATAGGATATAAAAATCCAAGTCCTTGCATAAGTTTAGTTCGATCCATATAGGATATAAAAATCCAAGTCCTTGCATAAGTTTAGTTCGATCCATATAGGATATAAAAATCCAAGTCCTTGCATAAGTTTAGTTCAGTCCGTATAAGTTATAATAATTCAGATCTATGTATAGATATTTCAGAATAAGTTACACAATATATTAAATTTATTATAAATTTTAAGTTGAGAAGTTATTACTTTAAAATGATAATATTATTAAATTTAAAAGGAGTAGGGGACTCCTCTCTTTATTCTTATGTCTTTCATATTATATTCTTATCTCACTCCCCCTTACCTCTTGTATACCGATTCGTTATTGAAAATTCATGCGCGCCTCGTCTCCGAGTTCTAAAACATACCAATTTCATTTTAATATAATTACAAGATGAAAATTAAGATTACAACTTAAAATAAAAAATGGTAAATTTTGAATAGTGAATAGTGAATAGTGAATAGTGAATAGTAAATCGTGAATAGTAACAGTAAATAGTAAAACGTGAATAGTAACAGTAAATAGTAAAACGTGAATAGTAAATAGTAAATCGTGAATAGTAATGGTAAATAGTAACAGTAAATAGTAATTTACTATTTGAATAGTAATTTACTATTGAAATAGTAATTTACTATTGAAATAGTGTTTACTATGCAGAATAGTAACTTAAAATAATATTATTTCCAGTATAATAACAGATTTCTAAAAACGATATAAAAATAACCCAAAAAATATAAAAGAGAAGTATTCTTACCTTAGGATTTTGGCAGAACCTTCTCTCCAAAAATTTTTCTTCTCTCTCTCACTTCCACCACTATCTCACTAGCACTACTATATTAAGAAAACTTAATCTGAAATTGTGAATTCTAAAGAAGAAATCCTTCGGTATTTATAGGAAAAAAATTTACTATGCATTCCATTATTTTAATATAAAAGTACTATGCATTTTTGAATTTTTTATTCCAGGTTACTGTGCATCTTTTGAAAATTTCATACATGCACAGTGATTTGCATAGTAATTGTCGGCAAAATTATTAAGTCAAATAGTAACCCTTCACTCGGTATATTTTAAATATTCAAAATGAGTCCCTTTTGAAATTTAGCGATATTATATCAGTCCTCACTAATTTTATAATAAGTAATATAAAGCTGAAATTTTAAAAATCTAAAATTTTCTGTTAATAAAAATTTATTGATACGTTTCTAATTTTTTAACGATTAGAAAAAATCAAGATTTTTCTCAAACCAATAATTTTTAGATAAGTCTACTTGAAATGGATTTTAGAAAATTTTCTTATAATTTAACTTTACATTCTTGTAAATATTTTTAATTTTAAGCAACTTTATATGAATTTAAAATTATTTAAAATATATTATTTTATTAAAATAATTCAAATTTTTCAAAAAATTCCAGAAAATCATAAATATTATGTAGATCAAAAAGTTCAAAAGAACCATAGTCTAATTCCTTTAAAATTTTATTTTAAAATTCTAAGAAGAGTTAAATCTTAAATATGTAAAAAAACAAAAATATAACAACATAAAATAAAAATGGTGAATAATAAGGATATTAAAAATTCTTAATATAATTTTCTTAATTAGTGAATATTAATTAAGTCACTTTAAAATTCTCATTCAGAAATATTTTCATTTTTTTATTATTATTATTTTAAAAAAACAAATAATAAAAATATAAATACCAAAATTAAAAAAAATAATAAACTAACTTATAGTAAGTATTTTTCAAGAAATATATATTAATATCTATTTCCTATTTGTGATGAAAATAGGATGTTACAATAGTCGAAGTAGAGGTCTAAAATCTTTAGTTTTAGTTTACCTTAATACAATATTAAATTGGATGATTGTAATTCAAGGTAAGGGTTAAACCTTAATAAACCTTATTCTTTGGATATGATATTGTAATCTTTGATCACTTATGATTTCCTGAAAGTTCATTTTATCATTCTGAATAATTTGAAACTTTTTACTTTCAAAATTCAAAGAAAATCAAATGTATATACGTCCTTGTATACGCGAGATAGGAAGTGATAAATATGTATATCTTTTTAAAAATTTTAAAAGTAAGAAGAATATATATATATCTTGTGTATATAAGGAGGTGTTGCATGTCCCTCATGCTTCTGTTGTGCAAAAGGTTTGGTGACTGGGTCAACAATGTTCTCATCGGTGTGCACTTTACATATCTTAACGGCTCCCCGTTCAAGTTTTTCTTGAATAAGATGATAACGCCTAAGTATATGCTTGGATCGTTGATGTGATCTAGGTTCCTTAGCTTGTGCAATTGCTCCACTGTTGTCACAGTAAAGACTTATAGGGTCCACAATGTTAGGAACTACCTCAAGTTCTGTTACGAACTTCTTGATCCATACTGCCTCTTTTGTAGCATTTGAGGTAGCAATACACTTAGATTCTGTAGTAGAATCAGCAATTTTCTCTTGCTTCAAACTTTTCCTACTTACAGCGCCACCATTTAAACAAAACACATACCCTGATTGCTATCTTGAGTCATCCTTATCAGTTTGGAAGCTAGCATCAGTGTAACCCTTTACAATGAGCTCTTCTTCCCCTCCATATATCAAGAATGAATCTTTAGTTTTTCTCAAGTACTTTAGGATATTCTTGACAGCGGTCCAGTGACTTTCACCGGGATCAGACTGGTATCTGCTCGTCATGCTTAAAGCATACGAGACATCTGGTTTGGTACATATCATGACATACATGATTGATCCAATAGCAGATGCATATGGAATCTTATTCATTTGTTCTCTCTCTTCTTTAGTGGAAGAAGATTGAGTCTTTGATAGGCTTATCCCATGAGCCATAGGCAAAGTTCCTTTCTTGGAATCTTGCATGTTAAACCTTTTTAACACTTTGTCTATGTATGTATTCTGACTTAGGTCAAGAAGTTTTCTTGTTCTATCTCTATAGATCTTAATTCCCAACACGTAGGTTGTTTCACCTAAGTCTTTTATAGAAAAACAGCTTCCTAATCAAGTCTTCATAGACTGAAGGGTAGGAACGTCATTTCCAATAACTAGTATGTCATCAACATACAGGACCAGAAAAATAATTGTGCGGTCACTAACCTTCTTGCACATAAGGTTCATCCTCATTTTTAGTAAAGCCAAATTGTTTAATAGCTTCATCAAAACGTAGATTCCAGCTTCTGGAAGCTTGCTTAAGTCCATATATAGAACATTATAGTTTGCACACCTTCCTAGATACTTCAGGCTTTAAAAAGCCTTTGGGTTGTGTCATGTATACTTCCTCAAGAAGATTTCCATTAAGGAAAGTAGTCTTGACATCCATTTTCCATATCTCATAATCATGGTATGCAACAATAGCAAGCAGAATCCGAACAGACTTTAGCATAGTGACTGGAGAAAAGGTTTCATCATAGTCTATACCATGAATTTGCTTGAAACCTTTCGCCACCAATCTTGCCTTATAGGTACTTATATTACCATCCATGTCAGTTTTCTTTTTGAAAAGCCACTTGATTAGTGTACATGGAGTCCATTTCAGATCCCATGGCTTCAAGTCATTTCTTAGATTCTGGACTTGCAATGGCCTCTTCATAAGATGTTGGCTCATTTTTATCCATTAGCAAACCATCTCCTTCCTGAGTTACAAGAAATCCATATCTTTTATGTTGTTGACGTATTCTACCTGATCTATGCAAGTCTTTTTCTACTGGAGTTAGAGTTATCACAATATTTTGTGGTTCCTGCTCCATTTCCACCATTGGCTCTTCAATTTCTTGTAGGTCTTGAACTTCTTCAAGTTCTACTTTCCCCCTATTAATTCTTTTAGAGATGAATTTCCTTTCTAAGAATACATCATTCCGAGCGACAAACACTTTTCCCTCAGTAGGATTGTAGAAGTAATAACCCTTAGTTTCCTTTGGGTATCCCACAAAAAGACATTTATCTAATTTGGGTCCAAGTTTGTTAGAAATCTGATGCTTCACAGAAGCTTCACAACCCCAAATCTTAAGAAAAGACATACTGAGTCATTTCCAAGTCCATATCTCATATGGTGTCTTTATGACAGCCTTAGATGGAACACGGTTAAGTGTGAAAGTCGTTGTTGTTACACCCCCTTATATACACAAGATATATATCTATTCTTCTTGCTTTTAAATTTTTTTTAGAAAGATATATATATTTATCACTTCCTATCTCGCGTATACAAGGACGTATATACATCTGATTTTCTTTAAATTTTGAAAGTAAAAAGTTTCAAATTATTCAGAATGATAAAATGAACTTTCAGAAAATCATAAGTGATCAAAGTTTACAGTATCATATCCAAAGAATAAGGTTTATGAAAGTTTAACCTTTTCCTTGAATTACAATCATCCAACTTCATATTGTATTAAGGTAAACTAAAACTAAAGATTTAATACCTCTACTTTGACTGTAACTAATCATTTCCTTATCTTCAAACCATGTGATTTTGGAATCCTACTCTTGTCACATCTTTTCTCCTATTCGATTGAGGATGAGACCAATTTACCCTCTTGTAATTTCATCCTTTCATCTTGAACTACTAGCTATATATCATATAACATATATTTTGGACACAGAAATTCAAACAAGAAGGAGTGAGAAATAGAATATAATACTTTACAGATAAGACATAAGCATAAGAGTTTTCACAATCTATAATAATTTCAAACACAATCATATATATAATCAATTATGAATATAGAATTTTCATAACATAACAATTATGCTTTCATTCACAATCACCTACATAGAATGTCACAATCACATGAATGTCATGCAATGTTTTTAATACTACCATCTCATTCATTTTATGCATGTGGGCCCTTAGAGTTTTAATTTGCACTGGGCCAACCAAGAGTTTACGTTGTTTCATAATTACGGATAATAACATAAATGTCTTTGTAGCATATGAACAGCTCAACTGGCTTGGAAACACTTAGAGACTAGTCAGACTGAGAAGGTTTTTATCATGAAAGTATCCAACACTAGGGAGCAACCCCAGGTCACCTGAAGCACTCTTTCACACCCTCTAATCCCAAGGCTCGCAATTAAGCCTCCTCTAATGTATCCTCAGCTTCTATAATCCGTCCCTAGGCAATATCACATCTCATTTCTCTTTAATGATTCATGATGCATGAACTACTCGCATATTTAGTTGGTTAAGACTTTTAAAAACTCAATTATTAAATACCATAAAGGTTCATAAAATCATCACAATAAACTGTACATTCCCATAAGTTCTTCTTTGAACTTCTGTTATACAGAAATAATTTAGTAGAGTCTTCAAATTCAGATCTCACCAAAATTGAGTTTCCAAGCCTTAAATATCTCAAAACTTTCTCTTAAAAATCTTCACATTTACATAATCTTTCTCAATTTGAATCTTAACTAGATTGAGTTTTAGAAATCTCGACAAAATATCCTTTAGTTATTTCGTTGGGGAAAACCAAAATAATTTACTTTAAACTTCTAATTTCTAAAGAAAATAATTTAAAATCATTAACTAAGAATACTTAAAACTATAAAAATTTTCTTTAATTCAAGAATTAATTATCTCAACCTCTGATTTTTATAAAATAGTTTCTTTCTAATACTAGATTTTATTCTAGAGATTAAAAATAAAGTTAGTGAAAATTATTTCTAAGAAGAAATAAAAGAATAAAATAATTATAAAATACTTTCTCTTGGAATAAAAATTTAAAGAGTAAGGTAAGAAAATTCTTACTGAGTTTTAACTTTCCATCATTCTTGCTATATGCTCAAACTTCATATCACAAGGTCATCAATCATTCATCAACCACAATCAAGTATTGTAATGTCATCAATCACAATCAAATATCATCAATCATAATTGCATATTATTAATCACAGTCTAATATTATAAATCACAATATCATTAATCGAAATCAAATATAATTAATTATAATCAAGTCAAATCAACTAAATATCGCTCATAAATATAATTCAAATTTTAATGGTTATTTAAATTAGTAGATTTGATTTTGAGTTCTTATAGTTCATTCCTCGCACAGGTCTATATAAGTCCATATATATAATCCAGTCTTCGTATAGGTATAGTTCAGTCTAGACAGGTCATAATAGTCCAAGTCCTTGCATAGGTTTAGTTCGATCCATATAGGATATAAAAGTCCAAGTCCTTGCATAGGTTTAGTCTAGTCCGTATAAGTTATAATAATTCAGATCCATGCATAGATATTTCAGAATAAGTTACACAATATATTAAATTTATTATTAATTTTAAGTTGAGAAGTTATTACTTTAAAATAATAATATTATTAAATTTAAAACGAGTAGAGGACTCCTCCCATTATTCTTATGTCTTTCATATTATATTCTTATCTCCTTCCCCCTTACCTCTTGTATACCGATTCGTTATTGAAAATCCGTGCGCGCCTCGTCTTCGAGTTCTAAAACATACCAATTTCATTTTAATATAGTTACAAGATGAAAATTAAGATCACTACTTAAAGCAGAAATGGTAAATTTTGAATAGTGAATAGTGAATAGTAAATAGTAACAGTAAATAGTAACACGTGAATAGTAACGATAAATAGTAAATCATGAATAGTAATAGTAAATAGTAAATTGTGAATAGTAACGATAAATAGTAAAACGTGAATAGTAAAAGTAAATAGTAATAATAAATAGTAATTTACTATTTGAATAGTAATTTACTATTGAAATAGTAATTTACTATGCAGAATAGTAACTTAAAATAATATTATTTCTAGTATAATAATAGATTTCTAAAAATGATATAAAAATAACCCTAAAAAAATATAAAAGAGATGTATTCGTACCTTAGAATTTTAGCAGAATCTTCTTCCAAAAAAATTTATTTCTCTCTCTTACTTCCACCACTATCTCACTAGCACTACTATATTAAGAAAACTTAATCTGAAATTATGAATTCTAAAGAAGAATTCCTTCGGTATTTATAGAAAAAAATTACTATGTATTCCATTATTTTAATATAAAAGTACTGTATGTTTTTTGAAATTTAAAACCTGGTTACTGTGTATCTTTTGAAAATTTCATACATGCACTATGTTTTGCATTATAAATGCCAGCAGAATTATTAAGCCAAATAGTAACCTTTCACTCGGTATATTTTAAATATTCAAAATTAATCTTTTTTGAAATTTAGTGATATTATATCAGTTCTCACTAATTTTATGATAAGTAATATAAAGTTTAAATTTTAAAAATCTAAAATTTTCTGTTAATAAAAATTTATTAGTACGTTTTCAATTTTTTTATGATTGGTAAAAATCAAAATTTTACTCAAACCGATAATTTTTAGATAAGTCTACTTGAAATGGATTTTAGAAAATTTTCTTATAATTTAACTTTACATTCTTGTAAATATTTTTAATTTTAAGTAACTTTATATGAATTTAAAATTATTTAAAATATATTATTTTATTAAAATATTTCAAAATTTTCAAAAAATTCCAGAAAATCATAAATATTATGTAGATCAAAAAGTTCTAAAGAGCTATAGTCTAATTCCTTCAAAATTTTATTTTAAAATTCTAATAAAAGTTAAATCTTAAATATGTAAAAACATAAATATAAGAACATAAAATAAAAATAGTGAATAATAAAGATATTAAAAATTCTTAATATAATTTTCTTAATTAGTGAATACTAATTAAGTCATTTTAAAATTTTCATTCAGAAATATTTTCATTTTTTTATTATTATTATTTAAAAAACAAATAATTAAATATAAATACCAAAATTTCAAAAAAAATGATAATAATAAACTAACTTATAGTAAGTATTTCTCAAGAAAGATATATTAATATCTATTTTCTATTTGTGTTGAAAATGGGATGCTACAGTTGTCATCAAAGCATGTCCCCAGAAGGAGTTAGCGAGGTCATTTTGACTCATTATTGATCGAACCATGTCTAACAAAGTTCTATTTCTCCGCTCAGAAACATCATTCCATTGTGGTGTTCCAGGAGGAGTGAGTTAAGAGATAATCTTACACTCTTTAAGATATTCATCAAACTCTAGGCTTAAGTATTCGTCACCTAGATCAGATCAAAGTACTTTAATTGTCTTTCCAAGTTGGTTCTTTACTTCATGTTTGAATTCTTTGAACTTTTCAAAGGACTCTGATTTATGCTTCATCAGAAACATAAATCCATATCTACTGAAATCATCAATAAAGGTGATGAAGTAGCTAAAACCTCCCCTAGCCATTGTCCCTATTGGCCTACATACATCACCATGTAACAAGCTTAGAAGATCATTCACCCTTTCACCCATTCCGGTAAATGGGGTCTTAGTCATCTTTCCCAATAAACAAGATTTGTATGTGTCTATTATTCAAAATCAAAAGAGTCTAAATATCCATCTTTATGGAGTTTATAAATACGTTTCTCATTTATATGTCTTAGGCGACAATGCCAAAGATAAGTTAGGTTTAAATCATTTGTTTTAACCCTTTTAGTATTAACATTATAGATAGGGGTTTTGATATCAAGAACATAAAGTCCATTACTCAAATTTGCACAGCAATAAAGCATGTCATTCAAATAAACAAAACAATTATTGTTCTTTATTATAAGGAAAACCCTTTCCTATCTAGACAAGAAACAGAAATAATATTTCTTCTTATTACTGGAACATAAAAACAATTTTCTAATTCAAGAATAAACCCTGAAGGCAAGGATAAAAAATAAGTCCCTACAGCTAATACAACAACTCTTGCTCCATTTCCAATGCGTAGGTCCACCTCGCCCTTCATCAACTGCCTATTCCTTCTTAAATCTTGAACATTAAGACAAATGTGAGATCCACATCCAGTATCTAATACCCATGATGTTGAAGTTGACAAGTTAATTTCTATAACAAAAATATCTGAAGTGGAAGTCTCACTTCCCTTCTTCTTAAGCTCTTCTAGGTACTTTGGACAGTTTCTCTTTCAGTGTCTCTTCTGTCCATAACGGTGACAATTTCCTTCCTTAGCCACCCAGCCTACAGGTTTTAAGGCCGATGTACTTGGTTTATCCTTGCCTTTCCAAATTGTCTTGCCCTTTCCCATAACAGCCTTTTTTTTGCCTTTATGCATGCCCTTTCCTTTACCTTTGCCAGAATTGACCATCATTATGGCCTTGTCCTTTCCTTTAGAAATATTGGGCTCAGCGGCCCTTAACATATTGAGTAGCCCCTGCAATGTTTTATCTAATGCATTCATGTTATAATTCATGATGACTGGCTTAAAACTGCCAGGTAATGACTTCAAAGTGAGATTAGTAGCTAAATTTTGAGGGAAGGGGAATCCTAGCCTAGCTAGATTCTCCAGGTACCCAATCACTTTGAGTACATGAGGTCCTACAGAACTTCCCTCTTTAAGTCTGCAGCTAAATAGGGCTGAAGAAACTTCATATCTTTCTTGGTCAACTTGACCTTGATATAGTTTCCTTAGGTTTTTGATCATATCGAAAGCCTTCATGTGCTCATGTTGCTTCTGAAGCTCAGGGGACATGGTTGCCAACATAAGGCATTGGACGTCTAAAGCGTCATCCTGATGCTTCTTGTAACACCCTCTGTTACACTTTAATAAATTTTAGAAAAATTCATAATTTTTTTTTCTAAAGATATGATTGTTAAAAAGAAACTATCGGAATAACTTACATACATTATTTCTGAAATACCTCATAAATATTATTAAAACTTTATAAAGTAATTTTACATTCATCCAAAAAAAAATAAATATTAAACATTATAAGAAAGAGAGGAAACTCCATGGCCCAGAAGCAGTTACTTAATAACATTATTTATTCATTGGACTACGGTATTCATACCGAGCTCCCTTTCTAGAACGTGCTATATTTACTGCCGAGATTCTTCGATCCTTCCCTCTGAACCATCAATTTAAAATATGTGAAACAAAAACACGGAGAAAGGAGTGAGAAATAGAATATAATATTCCCGAATAAGACATAAGCAACAAAGGGTTTTCACAAACCAATACATAATAATATCAATCACAATCACATACACAATCAATTATGAATGCATGAATGTTATGCAATATCTTCATCATAACTTACCTATATATATGGGTCCTTAAATTTAATTTGTACTGGGCCAACCAGGAGTTTACACTGTTCCATAAGTCTGGATAATAATAATATAAACAGCTCAACTGGCATGGAAACACTTAGAGACTAGTCAGATTGAGAAAGTTTTTATTGTAAAAGTACCCGACACTAGGGAGCTTCCCCTGGTCCCCTAAAGCACCCTTTCACACCCTCTCATCCCATGGCCCAGAAGCAGTTACTTAATAACATTATTTATTCATTGGACTACGGTATTCATACCGAGCTCCCTTTCTAGAATGTGCTATATTTACTGCCGAGATTCTTTGATCCTTCCCTCTGAACCATCAATTTAAAATATGTGAAACAAAAACACGGAGAAAGGAGTGAGAAATAGAATATAATATTCCCGAATAAGACATAAGCAACAAAGGGTTTTCACAAACCAATACATAATAATATCAATCACAATCACATACACAATCAATTATGAATGCATGAATGTTATGCAATATCTTCATCATAACTTACCTATATATATGGGTCCTTAAATTTAATTTATACTGGGCCAACCAGGAGTTTACACTGTTCCATAAGTCTGGATAATAATAATATGAACAGCTCAACTGGCATGGAAACACTTAGAGACTAGTCAGATTGAGAAAGTTTTTATTGTAAAAGTACCCGACACTAGGGAGCTTCCCCTGGTCCCCTAAAGCACCCTTTCATACCCTTTCACACCCTTTCACACCCTCTCATCCCACAGAAATAAATTTGGTACAGTTTTTAAATCTCACTGAAATTGAGTTTCTAAGCCTTAAATATCTCAAAACTTTTTCATATAAAACTTTTACATAATCTTTCTCAAATTGAATCTTAATAAGATCAAATTCTCAATCATTTCCAAATATCTTTAGTTATTAAGTTGGAAAATAAAATAATTTTCTTTTGAAAATTTTATTTTATTAAAAGAGAATAATCTTTAAATCATTAACCAAAAATACTTAAAATTACAAAATTTTTCTTTAATTCAAGATTTAATTATCTCAATTTGTTATAAATTAATTTTCATAAAATGTCTACTTTCTAAAATAAATACTAATTTTTTATTCTAAATATAAAAATAATTTCTAAGAAGAAATAAAAGATTTTAAAATAATAAAAATTTTAAGAATAAGGTAAGAAATTCTTACTGAGTTTTAGCTTTCCGTCGTGCTCGCTATATGCTCAAACTCCACATTACAATATCATCAATCATATATTATCAATCACAGTTAAACATCATCAATCACAAATCAATCATAATCAAATCAATTAAATGTCATTAATACATATCATAATACAAAATTTAATGATTATTAATATAGTTGATTTTTTTAGTTCTTTTTTTCCATTCCTCGCATAGGTTTATGTAAGTCCATATAATCCAGTTCTTGCATAGGTATAGTTTGTAACACCCCTATTTTTATTTTTATATTAAAATTTTGAAGGAATTAAATTATGGTTTTTTAGAACTTTTTAATCTACGTATTATTTATGATTTTTTGGAATTTTTTGGAATTTTGGAATTTTTTTAATAAAATAATATTTTTTAAATAATTTTAAATTCATACAAGTGACTTAAATTAAAAATATTTATAAGAAAGTGAATTGAAATTATAAGAAAATTTTCTAAAATCCATTTCAAGTAGACTTATCTAAAAATTATCGGTTTGAGAAAAATCTTGATTTTTTCTAATCGTTAAAAAATTGGAAACGTATCAATAAATTTTTATTAACAGAAAATTTTAGATTTTTAAAATTTCAGCTTTATATTACTTATTATAAAATTAGTGAGGACTGATATAATATCGCTAAATTTAAAAAGGACTCATTTTGAATATTTAAAATATACCGAGTAAAAGGTTACTATTTGGCTTAATAATTCTGCCGAAAGTTACTATACAAAACACTATGCATGTATGAAATTTTCAAAAGATGCACAGTAACCAGGAATAAAAAATTCAAAAATGCATAGTACTTTTATATTAAAATAATGGAATGCATAGTGAATTTTTTTCCTATAAATACCGAAGGATTTCTTCTTTAGAATTCACAATTTCAGATTAAGTTTTCCTAATATAGTAGTGCTAGTGAGATAGTGGTGGAAGTGAGAGAGAGAAGTAAAATTTTTGGGAGAAGGTTCTGCTAAAATCCTAAGGTAAGAATACTTCTCTTTTATATTTTTTAGGTTATTTTCATATCGTTTTTAGAAATCTGTTATTATACTAGAAATAATATTATTTTAAGTTACTATTCTGTATAGTAAAACACTATTTCAAAAGTAAATTACTATTCAAATAGTAAATTACTATTTACCTTTACTATTCACGTTTTTACTATTTACCGTTACTATTCACGCTTTACTATTTACTGTTACTATTCACGATTTACTATTTACTGTTACTATTCACGATTTACTATTTACTGTTACTATTCACATTTTACTATTCACTATTCACTATTCACTATTCAAAATTTACCATTTCTGTTTTAAGTAGTAATCTTAATCCTCATCTTATGTCTATACTGAAATAAGATTGGTATTAATATTTCTAGAAATCGAAGGCGCAAAGCAAACTCTTTTTTAGTAATAACTCAAGGTAAGGGGGAGTGAGATAAGAGTATTGATCCGGTCTGGATACCGGCCCCCATTCTTGTGACGTCAGACTGATCTCATATAAGGAAAACCGGTGTCCTGGTTCAACGTTACCACACCGGATATCCGCTGTCTGGCCGTCCGTCCTCACCTCACGACAACATTATTCATTTTCTCCATAACGGTTCTATGTTCATTTTTACAGGACATTTATATAACTGTTGGCTTTTCAGTCACAGCAAGAGAAGAGCCCCTGATAACTTATCAACGAAGACACTGTTTGTAGCAAAATACGTCACATCAATGGCTTTAGAAAGTAAGTGGGTGTGTCAGCAGATTATGCGGAAAAGGTGATTATCCTCTCCTCTTCCTAGAGGATCGTACTCTGATAATTGACCTACCCTCCTGACGCATTCTGAAAGTTGAGCCATCTTGATTGACACAATATACACGCTATCAGAGCTAAGGGACCCACCTGTATCCAACGACTCATTCTCTGACGTGCAACTATAAGTAGCATATTTCAATACAAATGCATGGTATCGTTGTTCTATCTCACACTTTACTGTTACTTCGCTTAAGCATTCATTGAGTTCTTACACTCTTCTAACTTGAGCGTCGAAGAATCTTCGCAGGTGGCACCACCTTTCGCCCCCTACAACGCGAAACGTTGGTGTGAAGGATCTCCAGGACAGCAAGACCGGCCTCTCCCACTGAGAGACCGGATTTCAACGTCGGATATACACTGTTCCGGTGTGCAAACCCTAAAAACACCTGTACTCTTGTGGCTGGTCCCACACCAGATCCTAGACCCCGGTCCAGACCAGTTCAAGTATAATATGGAAAGACATAAGAATAATAGGAGGAGTCCCCTACTCCTTTTAAATTTAATAATATTATTATTTTAAAATATTAACTTTTTAACTTAAAATTTTTAATAAATTTTAAATTAAATATCCAGTTTAACTAACTCTAACATACCTATGCAAGGACTTGGACTATTTTGACCTATATGGACTGGACTATACCTATGCAAGGACTTGGACCATTATGACCGATATGGACTGAACAATACCTATGCAAGGACTAGATTATATGGACTTACATATACCTATGCTAGGAATGGACAAAAGGAACTAAAAAAAATCAACTATATTAATAATCATTAAATTTTGCATTATGATATGTATTAATAATATTTAATTGATTTGATTATGATTGATTGATTGATTGATTGATGATATTTAGTTATAATTGATAATGCTTGATTTTGATTGATGATTTTGTGATGTGGAGTTTGAGCATATAGCGAGCATGACGGAAAGCTAAAACTCAGTAAGAATTTTCTTACCTTACTCTTTAAATTTTTACTTTAAATCTTCTCTTCTTAGAAATTATTCATATTAACTTTATTTTCAATATTTAGAATAAAAAAAATTAGTATTTATTTTAGAAAGAAAACATTTTATGAAAATTAATAATAAATTAAAATAATTAAATCTTGAGATAAAGAGAAATTTAGTAATTTTAAGTATTTTTGGTTAATAACTTAAAGATTATTCTCTTTTAATAAAATAAAATTTTCAAAAGAAAATTATTTTATTTTTTCCAACTTAATAACTAAAGATATTTGAAATAATTGAGATTTCTAAATTCAATTTTGTTAAGATTTAATTTGAGAAAGATTATGTAAAGTTTTATATGAGAAAGTTTTTAGATATTTAAGGCTTAGAAACTCAAATTTCAGTGAGATTCGAAAACTGTACCAAATTTATTTCTGTGGGACAAAAATTCAAGGAATTGAGAAAATGTACAGTTTATTGAAATGATATTGTAAACCTTTAAGGTATTTAATAATTGAGTTTCTAAAAGCCTTAACCAACTCAATATGCGAGTAGTTCATGCATCATGAATCATTAAAGTGAAATAAAATGATATTATCTGGGGACGGATTATAGAAACCGAGGATACATTAGAGGAGGCTTAATTACGAGCCTTGGGATGAGAGGGTGTGAAAGGGTGCTTCAGGGGACCTGGGGTAGCTCCCTAGTGTCGGGTACTTTCACAATAAAAACTTTCTCAATCTGACTAGTCTCTAAGTGTTTCCATGCCAGTTGAGCTGTTCATATTATTATCTGGACTTATGGAACAGTGTAAACTCCTGGTTGGCCCAGCGCAAATTAAAAATTAAGGGCCCACATATATAGGTAAGTTATGATGAAGATATTGCATAACATTCATGCATTCATAATTAATTGTGTATGTGATTGTGATTGATATTATTATGTATTGGTTTGTGAAAACCCTTTGTTGCTTATGTCTTAATCGAGAATATTATATTCTGTTTCTCACTCCTTTCTCCGTGTTTTTGTTTCATATATTCTAAATTGATGCTTCAGAGGGAAGGATCGAAGAACTTCGGCAGTAGATATAGCACGTTCTAGAAAGGGAGCTCGGTATGAATACCGTGGTCCAATGAATAAATAATATTAATAAGTAACTACTTCTAAGCCATGGAGTTTCATCTATTTCTTATAATGTTTAATGTTTATTTTCTTTGGATGAATGTACAAATACTTTATTAAGTTTTAATAATATTTATGAGGTATTTCAGAAATAATGTATGTAATTTATTCTGATAGTTTCTTTTTAACAATCATATCTTTAGTAAAAAAAATTATGAATTTTTCTAGAATTTATTAATGTGTAACAGAGGGTGTTACATAGTTCAGTCCATATGGGTCATAATGGTCTAAGTCCTTGTATAGGTATGGTCTAGTTCATATAGGTTATAAAAGTACAGGTCCTTGCATAGGTATGTTAGAGTTAGTTACATCAGATATTTAATTTAAAATTTATTATAAATTTTAAGTTAAAGAGTTAATATTTTAAAATAATAATATTATTAAATTTAAAAGGAGTAGGGGACTCCTCCCATTATTCTTATGTCTTTTCATATCATATTCTTATCTCACTTCCCTTTACCTCTTGTATCCTGATTCTTTATTGAAGATCCGTACGTGTCTCGTCTCCGAGTTCTAAAACATACCAATTTCATTTTAATATAGTTACAAGATGAAAATTAAGATTACTACTTAAAACAGAAATGGTAAATTTTGAATAGTGAATAGTGAATAGTAACAGTAAATAGTAAAATGTGAATAGTAATGGTAAATAGTAAATTATGAATAGTAATGGTAAATAGTAAATCGTGAATAGTAATGATAAATAGTAAAACGTGAATAGTAAAGGTAAATAGTAACAATAAATAGTAATTTACTATTGAAATAGTAATTTACTATTGAAATAGTATTTTACTATACAGAATAGTAACTTAAAATAATATTATTTCCAGTATAATAATAGATTTCTAAAAACGATATGAAAACAACCCTAAAAAATATATAAGAGAAGTATTCTTGCCTTAGGATTTTAGCAGAACCTTCTTCCAAAAAAATTTATTTCTCCCTCTTACTTCCACCACTATCTCACCAGCACTACTATATTAAGAAAACTTAATCTGAAATTGTGAATTCTAAAGAAGAATTCTTTCGGTATTTATAGGAAAAAAATTACTATGCATTCCATTATTTTAATATAAAAATACTGTGCATTTTTTGAATTTTTATTCCTGGTTACTGTGTATCTTTTGAAAATTTCGTACATGCACAGTGTTTTGCATAGTAACTAGCAGCAGAATTATTAAGCCAAATAGTAACCTTTCACTCGGTATATTTTAAATATTCAAAATAAGTCTTTTTTGAAATTTAGCGATATTATATCAGTCCTTACTAGTTTTATTATAAGTAATATAAAGTTTAAATTTTAAAATCTAAAATTTTCTGTTAATAAAAATTTATTGATACGTTTCCAATTATTTTAACGATTGAAAAAAATCAAGATTTTTCTCAAACCGATAATTTTTAGATAAGTCTACTTGAAATGGATTTTAGAAAATTTTCTTATAATTTACCTTCCCTTTCTTATAAATATTTTTAATTTTAAGTCACTTATATGAATTTAAAATTATTTAGAAAATATTATTTTATCAAAAAATTCAAAAATTCCAAATAATTCCAAAAAAATCATAAATAATATGTAGATTAAAAAGTTCTAAAAAACCATAATCTAATTTCTTCAAAATTTTAATATAAAAATAAAAATAGGGGTGTTACAACTTTACTTCCCTTAGAAAAATTCCGTCCTCGAAATTTACATTATTAAGTAAAACAAATGAGGATGAGACTCTTTCATCTTAGTTTCTAGTTCCCATGTAGCATCTTCTCCTCTCGTTTCACTCCAAATGACCTTTACAAGCAGAATTGTCTTGTCTCTTAACTTTTTTATTCTTCTGTTAGCTATTTTGACAAGTGGTGCATCATATGTAAGATTATCTTTAACTTGTATGACATCAGGTTCAATAACATGTATTGGATCAAATATATACTTTTGTAAGTTTGAAACATGAAAAACATTATGGATATTAGAAAGAAAAGATGGTAATGCTATTTTGTAGGCAAGGGGACTAACTTTATGAATTATTTGGTATGTACCAATAAATCTAGGAGTTAGTTTTCGAGATTCATTGCCCGACCGACCCCAGTCATAGGTGTGACTTTCAAGAATACATGATCTCCTTCTTGAAATTTGAGCGGCTTTCTTTTTTTGTCATGGTAACTTTTTTGCCTGCTCTGTGTTGCCTTCATCTTTTCCTGAACTATTTTGATTTTATCTGTGGTTTGTTGTACTAACTCTGGTCCTAGCATCAAGTTTTCACCAGTCTCAAACCAACATAGCGGGGTCCTATATTTCCTTCCATATAATGCTTCAAAAGGTGCCATGCCAATGCTAGCATGGAAACTGTTGTTGTAGGTAAACTCCACATATGGTAAGAATTGATTCCAACTTCCTTTATGCTCTAACACACAAGCTCGTAACAAGTCTTCTAGAGATTGGATTGTTCTTTCTGATTGTCCATCTGTCTGAGGATGATATGCTGAACTCAGACGCAGTCTTGTTCTCAAAGCCTTGTATAAGCTTTTCCAGAATTGTGATGTAAAACGAGGGTCCCGATCAGAAATGATACTTGAAGGAATTCCATGCAATCTTACAATCTCCTCGATGTATAATTTTGCCAGCTTCTCCATAGAGTAACAAATATTGATGGAAATAAAATGGGCAGATTTGGTTAATCTATCAACTATTACCCATATTGAATCATGTCCTAATGGAGTTTTGGGTAAAAAAGTCACAAAATCCATGGTAATGCTATCCCATTTTCATTCTGGTATTTCCATTGATTGTAGCATTCCAGGGGGCTTTTGATGTTCCACTTTAACCTTCTGGCAAATTAGACATGCAGCCACGTACTCTGCCACCGCTTTCTTCATTCCAGGCCACCAAAATAACTTCTTCAAATCTTGATACATTTTAGTAGCTTCGGGATGAATGCTCATATAAATTTTGTGGCCTTCTTCCAGAATTGCTTTCCTCAACTCTTCTTGATTAGGGATACACACTTGATCCTTATACTTCAACAATTGGCCATTTCCCACATTAAACTCGACTTCTTTTCCTTGTTTTAAGAATTCTTTCTTCTCTTGCAGGAATTCATCCTCTCGTTGGGCCTCTAAAACTTGCCTCAGGAATTCACTTGTCACTTGTAACGCTCCTAATCTGTAGCTGTTAGCATTAACCTTTACTGCTAGGTTAAGATCTCTGAAGTTCTCTATCAATTCCAGTTCTTTAATCATCATTGTGGATACATGTAGAGACTTTAGACTTAAAGCATCAGGTACTACGTTCGTTTTTCTAGGATGGTATTGTAACTCAAAGTCGTAGTCCTTTGAGAATTCCATCCATCTCCGTTGCCTCATGTTTAACTCATTTTGGTCGAATAAATACTTGAGACTCTTATGATCGCTAAACACATCGAATGTTGCACCGTATAGATAATGCCTCCAAATCTTTAAGGCAAAAACTACAGCGGCTAACTCTAAGTCATGGGTAGGGTAGTTAATCTCATGTTGCCTTAATTGGCGCGACGCATAGGCTACAACCTTCTTGTCTTGCATGAGTACACTTTCTAGTCCTTGTTTAGACGCATCACAGTAAACTTCAAAACTTCGATGTGGATCAGGGAGTACTAACACCGGCGTAGAAGTAAGTCGATCTTTTAGCTCTTGGAAACTATTCTCGCATTGTGTCGTCCACACAAAAGGTTGTCCTTTCCGTGTGAACTTGGTTAGTGGGTATCCTAGCTTTGAAAATCCTTCAATGAATCTCCTATAGTATCCAGCCAAGCCCAAGAAACTTCTAATCATAGTGATCGTGGTTGGTCTCTCCCATTTTAAAACTACCTCCACCTTGGAAGGGTCTACAGCTATTCCTTCTTAACTAATTACATGTCCTAAAAAGTTTACTTCTTCCAACCAGAATTCACACTTCGACAGCTTTGCATACAGTTGTTTCTTTTTCAAGATTTCTAACACAATCTTCAAGTGTTCAACATGTTCTTCTCTGCTTTTAGAGTACACTAATATATCATCAATGAACACCACTACAAATTTATCTAGATATGGATGAAAAATCCTATTCATGTAATCCATGAATACGGCTGGTGCATTAGTTACACCAAAAGGCATTACTAGATATTCGTAATGGCCATAGCGTGTTCTAAAAGCAGTTTTTGGTACATCTTCTTTCTTCACCCTTATTTGATGGTATCCAGACCTCAAATCAATTTTGAAGAACATCGTGGCACCACGCAGGTAATCCATCAAGTCGTCCATCCTTGGCAGAGGATATCTATTCTTGATCGTCACCTTGTTCGGTTGCCGATAATCTACACACAACCTCATGCTAGCATCCTTTTTCTTAACCAACAACACCGGTGCACTCCAGGGGGATACGCTGGGTCGTATAAAACTGCTTCTCTATCATCTCTTCAAGTTGTTTCTTCAACTCTGCTAATTCTAGAGGTGACATTCGGTATGGTACAATTGAAATGGGTCCAACTCCAGGTACTAGATCAATGGCAAATTCCACATCTCTTTCTGGGGTAAACCAGGGATATCTTCAGGAAAAACATCAAGAAATTCACACACAACCCGCAGATTTTTTATTTTTGATTCTTGCTCTCCTTTCGTTGAAAGAAATAGCATGAATCCTTAAGCCCCTCCTTTTAAAGAGGCACTCACTTGGTTGGCGGTTAGAAATCTCGAATCCTCAGGATTCAAATTCACTGGTTCTTTAAACATTATGGTTTTATTATGAGAATCTATTAGAACATGATTGTCAGACAACCAATCTAGCCCAATAATAACTTCTAAGCCAAAAAGGGGTAAACAGAAAAGATTAGCCTTAAAGTCCCTACCATCTATGACAATAGGGCATTTCCAACAGGCTTTAGAAGTGACAATGGGATTGTTTCCAGGAGTATGTATAAATAAGTCAAATGGTAGTTCTATCACAGGCAATTTTAGTTTTTCTACACAGTCATTGGCAATAAAGGAATAGATGCACCTGAGTCATACATAACAGTTAAAGGAATCTTATTAATGATACGCTTACCTTCCACCATGGAATCAGAATGAGATGCTTCTTCTCCAGTGATTGCAAAAACCTTTCCTTTTGCCTTCAGCCTTCCGACTGCACTGTGCACGCCTCCTTGAGTATTTATGTTTGTACTCGCACCTTCAGGGTTTTCTCTCTTTATCTCTGGGTAATCCTTGATGTGATGACCTGGTTTGTTACACTTAAAGCAAACATAAGTGTTTTTAGGACAATCCTTTTTCAAATGGGGTCCTCCATAAATAAAACATTTAAAATTTAGTGCAGATGTCGGGTAATCGCTTCCAGTTGAAGCTTGGGGTCTGTTAGGAACAGATGCTGCTCCAAACTGGCGAAATGGTACTTGGTAAGGTTTATTTCTCTTGAAGTCTCTTCTTTGGTGATGGTGAGGTCCTCCACTTCTTATTTCTCCCGTCTTATGAATGGGTTCACGACTTTTGGTCATTCTATCCTTATGATCCTCTTCAAAGATCCTGCAACAATTGACCAATACAGGAAATTCACAGATTTCCTGCATTCGTATAGCTTCTTTAATTTCTGGCCGCAATCCATTTACAAACTTTGCACACCGATCACCTTCGTTAGTAGCATCATTATAATGAGAATGAAAACGAGATAGCTCTTCAAACCTGGATGTGTACTCTCCAACGGTCATATTTCCTTGGGTCAACGACAGGAATTCGAATTGTCTTTTCTCTTTAACATCAGCTGGAAAGTATTTCTCCAGAAACATATCCTTGAAATGATCCTAAGTGATCTCCATGTCGTTGACTTCAAATTGTCTACGCATGTTATCCCACCAATGTTCGGCATCCTTAGATAAGGCATAAGTAGCAAAGACTACCTTATCAGCTTCATTACATTGCAATGCTCGAAAGATCTTCTCTATCTCTCGAATCCAGGTTTGTGCTCCATCAGGGTTATATCCTCCCTTGAAACGAGGTGGATTGCGTTTTTCGAAAAGGTCCAACCTTCTCAAGGCATCATTACCTTGACCTTTACACGCTCCTATTGCATTGATTAAGCGTTCTACAACTCCAGCAAGATCGTTTCCAGCCATTAGTTTCCTGTTTCACAGTTACTACCAAGTTAGATATTCTATTCTCTATCACCTATACATAGTTTATAGACAAAGCAAGATAGACCTTTTCCCTAGGCCTATTGGATTAACTGCTCTGATACTACTTTGAAACGTCCAGGCCGCTTTTCAGGAATGAACGACTCGCCCCACAGACCAACACGAGATCTTTCCAGTGTGCTTTGTCCTCACTCACACACTTCCCAAGAACTTCCCAGGAGGTCACCCATCCTAGAATTACTCCAAGTTAAGCACGCTTAACTTTGGAGTCCTTAAGTCATAGGCCACCGAAAAGGCTAATGCATTTGTTGGTATTGAAACAACCCGACTTAAATAAACCCAAACCGAGACTAGGGAAATTTTTTTCAAAATTTAGAACGTTCCAAACGTCCACAAATAGCTTAGAATAGGAGTCGGGTAAAATGAACAAACTGAGGGCAAGGGAAACAAAAGCCGATCAGAGTAAAGGGAAGACCGGGTCAGAATGCCACGCTGGCAAGACCCAGCTTCAGTCGCACAGCCCAGCAGAATACAGCGCTTGAGCGAGCCCTTTTCTCGCTGGAGCAAATCCTTATTCGCTGAAGCGAACCCATTCACTCGGTAATTTTCATCACTCGGATTTGGGACCACGTTCACTCGGGAACGGTCCCTCCCTAGGGTCATGCTTCACTCGGTAAATTCATACTTAGCCAGATACTAAACTCATTTCAGGAAGTTCATATTCGTATCTCATTCGGAAGCATTTAATCTCCACTCGGGAAATGTTTCCCTCGGTTACTCCACTCGGAGTCCATAAGCTTTCCCTCACCCGGATTGTTTCCCTAGTCCAATATCACTCGGTATATTTCAACCTCAATTCACTCGGAGGTACATTACCCATTCTTCACTCGGCATATTTTGATCTTCCTCACTCGGAGATCACTTAACCTCCCTTCCCTCGGAAGGAGTCTCTATAATCAAGTTCCATTCGGAATTCCTCGACTTAGCATTATTCTCTCGACACCACATAATGAATAATTTCGGGTAACTTCATAACAATGTAAAATATATATATACATACAATGTATACTTGTTCACAAAACCCGATAGTCAACCCATATAATTAAATCCGTTCGGATTACAAGGAGCCGGCCAAGGCTTAACATATGAATACACTATGTACTATGCATGCACTTCAACAATCTAAGTGCTCCCCACTCGGACTTGAGGCCATCTCATCATTCCCAGTCCGACCTGCATATATTGAAAAATATAACCACAGTAGGGGTGAGCTTTTACATATTAAATGACAGTTATTGACTCAGATTATTTTTCAATTCTCAACCATACAATAACATTATTCGATCAGCAAGAATACACCCTGCTATTCAATATGAATATTCTAATAACATCATCTACTCGGGATTCATGCAATTCAATCAAGACTGAGTAATTCACATCATTCATAACCACATATATTCACGGCCATAATAGCACCTTGCACTCGGCAACAGTACCAATGTACATATATTCACTCAGTCAGAATTCACTCCAATTATTCATGGCTATATTAATCATGCTATTCACATAAGCATTTACACATATGTATATATATACAACCGCATGAACTCATCATCAGTATAAGTGTGCACTCAGCATAGCATCAGTATACATGCATTCATCCACTCGGATATAAGTGTGCACTCGGCATAGCATCAGTATACATGCATTCATCCACTCGGATATACTCATATCAATTCCAAACTATATCAATAATGTTATTCTCAATAATATATCCACATATACATACGAATCATATTGAGCTCAATAACAATTATAAGTGTGCACACATCATTTCAGTCGGACCCGATCCATTATTATTAAATTTTATTGTTGCAACATAGGCTCCAAGCCTTTTATTCAGCTCCAAGCTGATCCGGCCGTTTTACTGGTACCAAACTGTTTGCCCTCACATGTAACACAGTCACTCCAAGCGACAACGGAAGTGTTACAGGCAGCCCCGAGTCCAACTCGGTAAGCTTACCTTGAGTCCAACCCAAGGTCTTTAAGCGTCCAACGCTAATGCACTCGGCATTGCCTTGAGTCCAACCCAAGGTCTTTCATTATATTTCACATGTATTCATCTGATTGCCGATTCAGTATTAAGCGTCCAACGCTATATGCACTCGGCATTTCCAATGGCGAATTAGATGCATACGGTTTATTCATCAGGCGTCCAACGCCAATGCACTCGGCATTGCCTTGAGTCCAACCCAAGGTCTTTTATAGTGCACTCGGCATTGCCTCGAGTCCAACCCAAGGTCTTTTATATATTTCACACATGTTCATCAACAGTGCCATTTATTTGTTAAACACCACATAACATATGCACTCGGCAATCCACACTTACATCACATGCATCACATGCTTTTCATTATAAAATCCCAAACGGGAGTCGACAAATAGTCCCACACATATGCACTCGACATTCAAATGTCAATAACATGCATCCCATGCATTTTATCATTATTAATCATAAACAGGGATCGGCATAGCAATATCACAATACATGCACACGGCATACTCAATGAAATCAACATGCATTATATGCACTCCAACATAGAATCCCAAACGAGAATTAATATAACCGATCCATATCTTATCCACTCGGCAATCACAATGTCATCCACTCGGAATTATCATTTACAACAAGCATCTCATGCTAATTCATATAAAATCCCACACGAAATTAACACAACAGTCCCCATCTTAGGCACTCAGCATTTGCATGTTCAATGACAAGCATCACATGCATTTAAACACAAAATCACACACACGGGGATCAGTATAACAAACTCATGCACTCGGCATCAACATGCATTTTAATATAAACACATAGATATTTATCAACTCTCAGTATAATGCCCTCGACAATCATAATAACACAATGCATTCACTCGGCACCTTCATGTTTATCAACATACATCTCATGGACGGACATCATCATGCACCACAGCTCATAAACAACACACATCCGGGCTATCACTCAATCGACATACAACAATCAACACATTTACAAATACAACACAACACAGTGAAGTAATTTCACCCAGAACCCGTCCATAAACCATACATTTGAGATGTAAATCAGCCTCCCTACCTGGAATGAAGATTCCAGCACCTCCTTGAGCTTTCAGCACCGACCAGTTGCTCCTTGGTCACTCGTTCTCAACAGAACAACTTGATTCAGTCATCCTCCATGGCACTCAGCTTTGGAGGAACACCGAGCCACTCGTATTCTCGAATAGCTCTACCACCAAGACACTCCATGCCAAGCCTCCAAATCATAACGCTGTCCTCACACTCAGTCCAGTGGAGGAATCCAAATGCTGTTCCCATACTCGAACAGCTCAGTCCTTACCAACAATAAAGGACTCCCATGCTTTCAAGCACCCATCGTCGTTTTGGCAGAATAGAGGAGGATCCTAGCCTCCAACACACTCAACATCACATTGTTCTCACTTCCCACTCGAGGTTCTACACAGCGTTCGAGTGGAAGAAGAAGAAGATAAAGAAGAAGAACAGCCAAGAAGAAGAAGCAGAGGCTTCAAGAAGTTATAGAGAGAACGGAAGAGTGGTTCTCAATGTACCCAAAGTGTAATGAGCAGGGAGTGGAAAAACGTAAATCTGAAGCTATTATCATCACACTGCCCTGCATAAGCTCTCCCTCTCAATCAAAAGTCACATCCCATTTAATGCAAATCCCATCAGCGTGCCTAATGAGAGAGAGAGAAGACCGAAACACCCATTTGCACCACCAAGGGCACATGAGGAATTTCCAGGCATTATTATTATTATTATTATTATTATTATTATTATTATTATTATTATTATTATTATTATTCAATCAATAAATCTTAATTCTCTAATTAACCTTAATCGGTAATTAGATCTAAACCAGGATGTTACAGGTATAGGTAGTACGAATTCATTTCTTTAAGCTCTCCTCAATTGTCTAGTCCCATACCTATACAGTCTTTAGATCCCTCTCATTCTGGTATGTATTCGGTTCGTTCATGTGCCCCTCCCACTGGAAGCCTGCCAGGAGCCGCTCATTGTCCGTGCCTATGCACCGGGATGTCACATGCCCACTAGCTTCCGCCTGGTTCGTCCTCGAACCATACCGTACTAGGAGAGGCCATGCTCTGATACCACTTTGTAACACCCTCTGTTACACTTTAATAAATTTTAGAAAAATTTGTAAATTTTTTTTCTAAAGATATGATTGTTAAAAAAAAAACTATCGGAATAAATTACATACATTATTTCTGAAATACCTCATAAATATTATTAAAACTTTATAAAGTAATTTTACATTCATCCAAAGAAAATAAATATTAAACATTATAAGAAAGAGAGGAAACTCCATGGCCCAGAAGCAGTTACTTAATAACATTATTTATTCATTGGACCACGGTATTCATACCGAGATCCCTTTCTAGAATGTGCTATATTTATTGCCGAGATTCTTCGATCCTTCCCTCTGAACCATCAATTTAAAACATGTGAAACAAAAACACGGAGAAAGGAGTGAGAAATAGAATATAATATTCCCGAATAAGTAGGGATGGCAAAACGGGCCAGGCCCAACGGGCTGGCCCGCCAAGCCCGCCAAATTTGGCGGGGCGGGGCGGGCCGGCCCGACGGGCCCCGCCAAAAGAAAAAAAATATAAATATTACTAATTTATACTTTATTTTATTAAAATATATACTTTGATTTTCTAAAATTAAAAAAAAAGTAACATCTCTTACTATTTATACATTTCTTTTAATAATATTTTCTTTAATTTTTTTAAAAAAATTATTTTTTAATTTTTTAATCTTAATTTGATATATTTTTTTTAAAAAAATTACAATTTTAACTTTGGCGGGCCGGCCCGCCAGCCCGCCGGGCCCGCCTTAGGCGGGGCGGGCCCTGAATTTTGGCCCGTTTAACTTGGCGGGGCGGGCCAGCCCGGCCCGCTTTTTGGCGGGCTTTGGTGGGGCGGGCCAGCCCGTTTTGCCATCCCTACGAATAAGACATAAGCAACAAAGCGTTTTCACAAACCAATACATAATAATATCAATCACAATCAATTATGAATGCATGAATGTTATGCAATATCTTCATCATAATTTACCTATATATGTGGGCCCTTAAATTTTAATTTGTACTGGGCCAACCAGGAGTTTACACTGTTCCATAAGTCTGGATAATAATAATATGAACAGCTCAACTGGCATGGAAACACTTAGAGACTAGTCAGATTGAGAAAGTTTTTATTGTGAAAGTACCCGACACTAGGGAGCTACCCCAGGTCCCCTGAAGCACCCTTTCACACCCTCTCATCCCAAGGCTTGAAAATTAAGTCTCCTCTAATGTATCCTCGGTTTCTATAATCCGTCCCCAGTCAATATCATTTAATTTCACTTTAATGCTTCATGATGCATGAACTACTCGCGTATTTAGTTGGTTAAGGATTTTAGAAACTCAATTATTAAATACCTTAAAGGTTTACAACATCATTTCAATAAACTGTACATTTTCTCAATTTTTGAATTTCTGTCCCATAGAAATAAATTTGGTACAGTTTTCGAATCTCACTGAAATTGAGTTTCTAAGCCTTAAATATCTCAAAACTTTTTCATATAAAACTTTTACATAATCTTTCTCAAATTGAATCTTAACAAGATCAAATTCTCAATTATTTCTAAATATCTTTAGTTATTAAGTTGGGAAAATAAAATAATTTTCTTTTGAAAATTTTATTTTATTAAAAGAGAATAATCTTTAAATCATTAACCAAAAATACTTAAAATTACAAAATTATCTTAAATTCAAGATTTAATTATCTTAATTTGTTATAAATTAATTTTCATAAAATGTTTACTTTCTAAAATAAATACTAATTTTTTATTCTAAATATAAAAATAATTTCTAAAAAGAAATAAAAGATTTTAAAATAATAAAAATTTTAAGAATAAGGTAAGAAATTCTTACTGAGTTTTAGCTTTCCGTCATGCTCGCTATATGCTCAAACTCCACATTACAATATCATCAATCAAATATTATCAATCACAGTTAAACATCATCAATCACAAATCAATCATAATCAAATCAATTAAATATCATTAATGCATATCATAATACAAAATTTAATGATTATTAATATAGTTGATTTTTTAGTTCTTTTTGTCCATTCCTCGCATAGGTTTATGTAAGTCCATATAATCCAGTCCTTGCATAGGTATAGTTCAGTCCATATGGGTCATAGTGGTCCAAGTCCTTGCATAGGTATAGTCCAGTTCATATAGGTTATAAAAGTACAGGTCCTTGCATAGGTATGTTAGAGTTAGTTACATCAGATATTTAATTTAAAATTTATTATAAATTTTAAGTTAAAGAGTTAATGTTTTAAAATAATAATAATATTAAATTTAAAAGGAGTAGGGGACTCCTCCCATTATTCTTATGTCTTTTCATATCATATTCTTATCTCACTCCCCCTTACCTATTGTATCTTGATTCTTTATTGAAGATCCATACGTGTCTCGTCTCCGAATTCTAAAACATACCAATTTCATTTTAATATAGTTACAAGATGAAAATTAAGATTATTACTTAAAACAGAAATGGTAAATTTTGAATAGTGAATAGTAAATCATGAATAGTAACAGTAAATAGTAAAACATGAATAGTAACAGTAAATAGTAAATTATGAATAGTAATAGTAAATAATAAATCGTGAATAGTAATGGTAAATAGTAAAACATAAATAGTAAAGGTAAATAGTAATAGTAAATAGTAAATTACTATTTAAATAGTAATTTACTATTAAAATAGTATTTTAGTATGCAGAATAGTAACTTAAAATAATATTATTTCCAGTATAATAATAGATTTCTAAAAACGATATGAAAACAACCCTAAAAAATATAAAAGAGAAGTATTCTTACCTTAGGATTTTAGCAGAACCTTCTTCTAAAAAAATTTATTTCTCTCTCTTACTTCCACCACTATCTCACTAGCACTACTATATTAAGAAAACTTAATTTGAAATTGTGAATTCTAAAGAAGAATTCCTTCGGTATTTATAGGAAAAAAATTACTATACATTCCATTATTTTAATATAAAAGTACTGTGCATTTTTTGAATTTTTATTCCTGGTTACTGTGCATCTTTTGAAAATTTCGTACATGCACAGTGTTTTGCATAGTAACTGTCGGCAGAATTATTAAGCCAAATAGTAACCTTTCACTCGGTATATTTTAAATATTCAAAATCAGTCTTTTTTGAAATTTAGCAATATTGTATCAGTCCTTACTAATTTTATAATAAGTAATATAAAGTTTAAATTTTAAAAATCTAAAATTTTCTATTAATAAAAATTTATTGATACGTTTCTAATTTTTTTAACGATTGGAAAAAATCAAGATTTTTCTCAAACCGATAATTTTTAGATAAGTCTACTTGAAGTGGATTTTAGAAAATTTTCTTATAATTCACCTTCACTTTTTTATAAATATTTTTAATTTTAAGTCACTTATATGAATTTAAAATTATTTAAAAAATATTATTTTATTTAAAAAATTCAAAATTTCCAAAAAATTTTAAAAAATCATAAATAATACGTAGATTAAAAAGTCCTAAAGAACCATAATCTAATTCCTTCAAAATTGTAATATAAAAATAAAAATAGGGGTGTTACACTTCTTGGAAGCATCCTTGTCAGCTTTAGAGGCATTGGCTGCGGGTGGTTCAAGAATCGGATCTTCCAAGACATACTACTTTTTCTCTTGTTTGAGGACAATCCTCAAATTCCTATACCAGTCTAGAAAGTTGGGTCCAGACAATTTTTCTTTGTCTAGGATCGATCGCAATGAAAGGTCTGAAGGTGTGTTTGATGTCATGGTTATCTAAAATAGAAAAATATGTAGTAAGTATCAATTAAAAACATATTTAATTTTTTGGTCATAAAATTAAACACGTCTCCTACTATTTTGATTCAAAATAAAATTACCCTCTATGAATCAGAAAATCCCGTTGGAAGATTTTCTAGTGGGCAAAGATCCATATTTGGCCTAATGTTAAGTTAGCTGTGGCTGATCACTTAACACCTGGTTATTTAGGTAGGAAACTTCTTTCCAATTGTATCTTATACAACTCTTAGACATTGGGTTAGGTAACCATTACCAATCATTCATCTTATGAAAGTTTAGCCCAATGTATATGCCTCTAAGTTTATTCAATCCAATTGATAACTTAGTTAAGTTAAAACTCAATAAAACAGTTTGGATATTACAATTATCCCATCGCGTCTTACTAATATAAATGATAGTACCCTGCTTTGGCAGACCCACTACTTATTGACATTAGTATTGACGAGTGTACTTATTGGAAGGCGTTTGTAACTTAATATTATTTTGAGGGATTTTAATTTATTTTAAATTACCGTCTTTGTAAACGCTTTAACGTAATAAAATTATCCCCAAAGCATGCAAACAAAATTGTGAGATGGTTATGGTCTTCTTAGAAGAAAAATAAATAAATAAATAAATAAATAAACATAAAGGAATTATGTTGACATGGCTTCATAAAGTCCTACTTTTGAACCCACCATCCTCTTGGAGTCATCACTCCTTGGTTCCTTTCAAAGTCAAAAGCACTTAGAGTCACCACTCTAGTTTTCTTCTAGGTCTCTACTTTGTTGACTCGATCAAGATTATAAGATTATAAAGAAACTCGCTTTACATACGAGTGAAGGGTTGAAAAAAGAAATACAACAGAATGGAGAGAGGCACAACACGCAAGTTGTATTTAAATAAAATAACTAAGACCATAACCATTCACCATGCAATGTGTTAATTAATTAATTATAACCCATTTAAAAGCATTAAAAATTAATTTTTAAACGGGCCATTAAACACAGGGGTCGGTAATAAGGCGCTACGCAGAGAATGTACGGGGGTCCCGCTACCTAGTTAGCGGGCGGCGGTCAAGGGGGTCGTCCCTTGCGGGGTACGGGGCAGCACCCCGACCCTAAAATTTAGTACTGTGTTAGGTTCGTTCCTTGGAAAGAGATGTGGGTCCGGTGTGACCGCTTAAGTACCAAGTCTTTCCTAGCCAGAACGGCTCACTAACCATTAACAGCTCTAAAATTTTGGCTAGGGTTTCAACCACTTTGAAACCCTAATTCCTTATTATGAACACTTCACAACGCTGCCGTCAAGGCATATGGAGGCATCTCCGTCTAGGGTTTCAAAACCTAGAATTCAAATTATGCATTTCTTATGACTGTTGCATAGGTTTCAATGTTTGAACCCTAGGTTAAGGAATGACCAAGGTTTAACACTTAAACCTTATCACTTGATACCCTATAATATGAACTATTCATGCCCGGAGATCAATGCATTATCAAAACATAGTTTGTATGACGACAATGATTATTAACGAATTCAACACATGTATCACATACGAAAAAATGAAAACGCAAATATCATACAAGTCTAAAATAACAAAACCGCATACTTCAAATGAGAAAACCTATAAACAATATCTCATACAATTTACAGAAAACATAAGAGCATACGAATCATGATATTATTTCATACATAACCATGCTTGAATGTTTTTCAAAACAAGTTTTGCAAACCAATTTCGCAAAACAAAACATAAAGCTTATAACAAGAAACAATTTCATAAATCAAAATTTTTAAAAGCTTTTACAGAATGAAAAACATACCATCATGAAGCACAAACAAATGCCCGAAACATAGCTTTGCAACCAGGCTCTGATACCACTGTTAGGGAATTCATCAGGGTCAGGCAGCGGAAACACAAAGGATTCCCAAAAAGGATTGCAAAAATAGATGTCTCAAGGCATTATGCAAAATTAAAATTTCGATTTATGGTTTACCTCTTGTAGATGCAAAGTGAGTTCCTTGATCGAAGCAATTGTAGCTTCGCCCTTAAGAGTCCACACAAGCACTCCCACCATAAACTGAAATTCTGAATGCTAGTACGGAAATTCGAGAGTAATCTAATTTCTGAGCAAAAGCCTATGAGCATCTCATGCTCTCTATATAGGCTTAGGTCTTAACCTGATGAGCTCCCATTAAACATTGGGCTCTTAACTCATTCTAAATGAGTTAGGTCTAATAGTTTTTTTTAGCCCAACTAAAAAAAACTATCCTCTGGTGGGCTTACTCTATGTGTGTGACCCTATAGGTAAAATATTTGGTTATATTAATAATAAACCATTTTATTATTAATATAAAATAAGAGCAGCATCTAGCAATACATCATTATGTTTGAATATTATTTATCATCGACATGACCTATAAGTGATAATTATTTTGTATATTTATTCCTTTTGTCACGATATCTAATTTGGCCCAAGGCATGGTCGTCGTCATCCTTGTATGGCCCAATTCATTTTACTTGATACCAGAGTAGACTTTACAGAATAAATATCTAATATTTATTCGTCCTAGCATGGCCATGCATTTCATTAGTCTCACTCCATCAAGTGGCCCATAGATATCACTCCTGTCACATAGGAGAGACAAATCTCATCTACATCACTTACATCCCTCTGCATAATTTATCTATTTCCTAATCACAATCTTTATGGTCATCTTATTACAGATGACGTTTGATTGTATTAAAACAACAAACTCCTTATATATGAATCGTAGTGTCTTCAGGTCGAAGGACTATATACCATTATCACATTGAGAACCGTTTATGACACTCATGTAACGATCCATGCAACGTTCTCATGGTGGATCTGTCCAGTACAACATTACTCTTAATGTGTAACCATGTAAAGACTTAATATCATATATCCATGATTTGTGAGATCAAATCCTCAGTACATTCACACACTAATCTTAATGTATTTACATGTCCTCATGTAAATACTTGATTAGGGACGTTTTATGAATAATTCTCATATGACATATTATTCTAAGATAAATAGTTTTAAAACAATCTTAAAACTAAAAAATACTAATTTTATTGATAAGTTAAAATTGATACATTAATAACTCGTAGTGCATACACCAACAATATGATCTTGGATGGAGTTCCAAGAGACTCTTGCTACTAAAGATAGAATGTTTGTCACTAGAAAATGTTTCTTGTATTAAAATGATCAAAGATGTGTACAAAAGAGAACCTAGGCCTATATATAGGCAACTAAGACTTGCTAAGTAAGCTAAACTAATCCTAGCTCCTAAGGCTGTGTTTAGTTACAGAAAATTATTCTAGTTTTCTAAGAAAAGTTTTCCACTTGTTTCCAAAATTTTCATTTCCTAGAATAGCTAGAAAAATTTTGAAATTTCGTTTAGATAATGTGACAGTTTTTTAATTTAAAAAACTAAAAAACTAAAAAAGTTGTTCAAGTGCTCAGTTTTTCAATTTTTTTTCAAACATTTTTAATTCAAATTAATTGAGATATGTCTTATATATATTATTTATAAAAATATTGTATATAGTATATTCATCACATAAAAATTATGACAAAAATTTAAAGTAATATTAAAATAAGAGCAAATGAGTTTGTGTTTAAATATATTTCAAAATAGTAGCAGAACTTTTTGAATTAGTAGCAGTTTGTTTCATATTCTTATTTGGTTACAACGGTCTCTATCTTGTATTTCAGTTACCTTATCTTGTAATTCAATTACCTTATCTTGTAATTCAGTTACCGTATTTTATTTTTCACTTTTCTTAGAAAACCTTTTTAAAGAGTTTTCTAATTTTCTTAAAAAAATAGAAAATCAGTTTTCTATTTTTCTATAAAAAGTTTAAATAATTTGTAAATAAACAAGTTTTTCTATTTTTTAAATTTTTCTAAGAATAATTTTCTATTTTTTAAAACTTATGAACTAAACGCAGCATAAACAACTAAAGAGTTTCCCATACAAAGTGAATGGTACCCCAAAACATAGCCTAAAATCAATCTAGCTCACTAGTGACTATAACAGATAAAGTCTAAGTGGAGTACAAGTTATAACATAGCTAGTTGGGCTAAGCTCAACACTAAAACATAATAAAATAAGACCAAAATGTGTAAATGAAAGCCAAAATACAAGGGTCAAATAAAATACAAAAAAATAAAAGAAAATATGTACAAAAGATCCTCTTATATCTATGCTTATATCATTGACCCACCAAATTATTTTTTATATATAATTTATTTATATTTTTATTAGTTTACATTATGATACATTAAAGGTTTGAAGTTATGTAATGTTAAATTGATTAGTAAGTTGATCAATTATTATTTTTTTATGCATATTTCATTGTTTTGGTATTTTGTTAACAATTTTATTTTTTTTCCTCCTTTTAGGTGGTAGGTTAATCAACCATCCTACTACTAAAAACCCATTATAAACAATATATTTTTATGTGTTCTTAAGGCAAGTAGGTTAACCAGCTAGCTCGTTAGAAAATGGGCACAGGGAGAATTTTGAACCCATTAATGATAGGAGGATTAACTCACTTTGCTCCATTTTGGCGGGTACTTAACCCACTTTGCCATCCATACTATGAGATGATGGTTGCCCTTATAAGCATTTTTGATGCTTAAGTTAGTGAAGAAGTCAAAGTAATAATTGATGTACAATAAAGGATCAAAAAACATACCTTTGACATTTATAAGGTAAACATTTATAATTAAGAGGCGTAAGAAGGTAGTGATGATTGTGTCAGGTATGTTGATAAATGTTGTTGAAGATGTGGACCATAAGATCAGTGTGTGATACTTATGATTATGCTGGCCTGATTAAGACCACGATCACAACTGGTTCCTTGAGCTTGGTCCTATAAGATCAAGGTATGTGTGTGAGATACTTTTGATAGGAGATTCAAGGTGTTAAGAAAGTATCATAGCCTTGATCCAAATATATTGATAGATAATAATATCTAAATTATATATATCTAATACCAATTTTATCGATCTTGAATTAAATTTGCTAACTCATGGATACTCCTGTCGTTTTAATTAATTTAGAGGTTTACTTATTTATTTTTTAGGTTCTTGTCACATTATCCCATTAACTAATGAAGTATCAAATACGGTTACATTTAGACGTGTGCAAAAAATCCAAATTTTAGATCCAAATTAAGTCTAAACTCAAACTAGATTAAAAAAATTGGATTTTTAAAAGCTGGATCTACAAAGCCCATTTTCTATTGAAATAGATTTTTCAAATTCTGTATTTTAATTTTACAAATCTAAACATCTGAATTCATTAAAAAAACAAACTAGATAAGAAAAAAAACAAAATTAGATTATCAACTCTAACCAAATTACAATAAACCCAAATTCCTAAACATGTAACCCCTCCCTATCTTTCACTTTGTTTGTTCATCAATCGTTTGTCATCATACATGGGTAAGCCACCTACCATCGAACAACCACCACGCCACTGTTAAGAAATCAGCGACCCACACTAATGAAAACCCTTCGTCATTCTCTGCTTCTAAAGGGTTTTTCATTCCTTGAAACCTGAAATGCTCCGTAACAGTGCAAGTGAGGTGAATCAAGTGCATTTTATTTCAATTGGTAGATAGAGTTCAAATCATCATCATTGTAATAACAATAAAATTAATTTTATTTCTTCCATACAATTTGATTTTTCAACCACTCTCTCTGTATTCATTCATTTTTGTGTCGGAGAACATGGAAGTAAGGAGTAAGTAAAATTGATTCAATTACATCTTCACAATTTCACATATTTACCCTCTGTTTCCATAATTTGCAAACCCAGTTGTCTCTGTTACTTGCATTGAGGGAAAATAGATACAGTTTAATGGATTATTATAGAACAATAATTAATGTCCTGTTTACCTCAAATTACTTTATTAAAAGCAAATAATCCTTAAAGCCTAGTGCTTTATGTTTTATGCTTATTCATAATTGTATCCATTATATGTAATAACCCATGAACTTTAAAAATTAGAGGAATTTTAGATTTTAAGATGAATAGAAAAGGTGAAAGTGGATCACTTTCTTGTATCCCTCTCCGTGAGTACAATGACTTGAAAGGATTATACTATACTCTACAAAATAAATGTGGAGTGACTAATAATGGGAAGACATTTGTAGAAAAGTCGTGTCCACTTCTGTGAGAAATCTAGTTCCCCCATGAATGCTAAAAGAATAGATACTCTATCTCATGTCATACACCTTGCTTGTATCCAATTTAATTTCCATTTCATGTATCTGGTCCCTCCTTTATTTTTAGGGATAATTAGAATGGCCTACCTTGAGATGAGCGTGAGTTCATGAGCTATGAGCATTGAGCACATTATCAGAGGCAATAATCTGTTATATAAAAGCACTTTGATTAAGATAATATATTTAGGCATGATCGATTATCTCTGAACCAAAATATTTTATAACTTTATATTTCTCTTATTCTAGTTAATTTTACACTAAGTTTGTAGCCTATAAGGTAAACATATTTTTTTAATGTTTTTTGCTATGAATTTTTATAATAATCTTTTAGTGTTTTAATTTCTAAGACTAATATGGGTGATCAAGATGTATCAAAGACGGGAGAAAATTTTCCTTCTCCTTCTCCTCCTCCTCTTTCTCCAGCAGTTGTCTCTAACTCTTTTAATTAGTCACCACAATCTCGTTCTCAACGACGTAAGAATCGGTCTAAGGTGTGGGATCATTTCACTAAAGAACCTGAGACATATAAGAAGGCGCGCTACAACTACTGTATTGTCTTGATGAACTTTAAGGGTGGGACAAGTTTTTTGCTTTCTTATTCAAACAAATATAGGAAATTCCACAATTCATGTTCTTCTTCACTTGATAAAGGAGGGTATGTTACTGTCTCCCCTTCTCTTCCCAAATTTGACCAAGAGATTTGTCGAACATAATTGGTAAAGTTGTTTGTGTCTTTGGTGATTCCTTCTAGATGGATGGAACATGTAGCTTTGACAAGATTTTTTTATGCCTTACAATCAAAATTTCAGACTGTCTCATATAGTACACTAGCACCGAATGTTTTGGTGCTCTACGATGTAAAACAAAAAAGGTTGAGGCGTTTTCTTTTCAAACATTGTGAGAGAGTGTGCCTTACTATTGATACACGGACTTCTACTTAGAATTTTAGTTACATGTGTTTGGCTGCATATTTTATTGACAATAATTAGGTGTTGCACAAGAAGATTTTAAACTTTTATCAAATTGATAATCATTCAAGAGAGGTGATAGCAAAGAATGTTGAGCACTGGTTGGAAGGTTGAGGATTAAATTGCATATTAACCATGACAGTTGATAACGCCTTTTCTAATGATATTCGAATTCAATATCTTAAAAAGAGGTTGATGTCTTGGAGTGGGTTAGTTCAAAGAAGAGATTACATTTATATGTATTATTGTGCGTATATTTTGAATTTGATAGTAAAGAAGGGTTTAAAGGAGATTGGTGACTCTATTTTCAAAATTCATGCTACTGTGAAATACATTAGATCTTCTCTGGGTCGATTGATAAAATTTAAGAATTGTATTGATACAGACATTGAGTACAAAGGTCTTGTTTGTTTTGATGTTGAAACCCGATAGAATTCAACTTACTTGATTGGAAGTTGCCTTGAAACATTAAAAGACATTTAAGGAACTTGAGATGCAAGACAAGAAGTATATTGAAGAGTTGAAAAAAGGGAGGGGTGTTCCTACACAAGAAGATTGAGACTATGTTCACTCATTCTTACTATTTTTTAAGACTTTTTATTAAACTACTTTATGCATCTCTAGTTCATTATATATGACTAGTAATATATATTTGTTAGAGGTTCTTGGAATTGGAGAAAGATCAATCAAATGTGTCATTCTAAGGATGTAAATGAGAGAGAAATGACTATAAGGATGAAGAGGAAGTATGACAAGTACTAGAAAATCATGAAAATTTAAACATGGTGTTTATAGATGTTGTATTAGACCCTAGATACAAGCTGAAGTTTGTAAATTGGTTGATTACTCAAGCGTTTGGTCCTACTACGACAATTACTTTGAATAAGAAAGTGGAAGCTTCTTTGCATTCAATTTTTGAGAAGTATGATGGTGGGTTAGGGGGTCTAGTGCTGAGTCACACGAATCTCAAGTTACTGAAGATCATTATGACTATAGTGAATTTTTTCAAGAAGAATTTGTCTCGGATGATCATTATGGATATAGTCAATTTTATCAATCAAGTGGGTGCAACAATTCTGAGTTGACTAAGTAGTTGGAGGAATCCTTAGATCATTCTGAAAATTTTGATGTCTTAGTTTGGTGGAAGGTAAACTTAAGTCGATTTCCAATTCTTGCTAACATTGCAAGAGAGGTATTGGACATACCTATCTCTACTGTGGCCTCTGAATCAGCCTTTAGTACTGGTGGTAGAGTGTTAGATCCACATTGTACTTCCCTTACACCAAAAATAATGGAAGCAATTATTTACACTCAAGGTTGGCTTAAAGGATATACCTCATTATTTCTCTCAAGAGAGGATTATGCAGAGCTTGAGAAATTTGAGCAAGGTAAAAAAAGTATGATAGTAATTATGTTTTTATTTGAAACTATGGTCAAAGGTCAAAACAAATTAACAATACAATATTAACTTTGCATATTAAATTTTACATACCTTGGTAAATGTTTGTAGACAAACTATGTTGAGGATTGATGTGCTTGAATTACATCAATTAAAACTCAAGATATTATGTCTTGTTGGGAGGAATCTTTGCTTAAACCCTTAAAAAACTTTGAATCATCTAAGAATTCCCTTTAGACCCTAAGCATATGTATTAAAGTATTACAATGTAAATTTAACTCCTTACTTGTTGGGCTTTGAGGTAAGCATATTGTCTGTGATAAGTTAATAACTAACACTCCAACCAGATTTGAGATGCCACAAGAGTCATGATCCTTTTGTTGAAGCTAATAATTGTTGTGATGTTGGCTCTGTTGGATTAAAATATTGGTGCTATATTATTTGCCTATTTTATGGAGGTTCTGTTAAGTGTCCTGTAGTTGTGGAATTATCTGAGAGGCCTATCATGTTGAATGTTAAAATAATTTGTACCAGTATATAAAAATAAAGCTTCTGTAACACCCTGGAGCCAACTTGAAAATCCCAAGATAATTACCATCTCCATATAAAATCCCTTGGATAACTTATCTTTCGCCTGGTAATTATCAAGTGATTCACAACTTGATTCCAGAGGTTACTGATACAATATCAGAGTACGAAACTTTTACATAACTAACTTTATTTTATTATACATAATATCAGAGTCTCATACATATTATATTTTACAACAGGCACCTAGATCTTTTTAAAATATAAAGATGTAAAGTACCAAAACATAGCATATGCATAATATAGCCAAAGTAGCCATGCAAGCAAGCATCATCATCAAAAGCCTTCATAATTCATCCACATCAAGCATCATCCACTTTGTCACATGTCTTCCTGATTAACCACTAAAGGGTTGCCACAAGTAACAGAAAGAGTGAGATAAAATATCAAATAAATAGAAATTAAATTAGACAAACACAACCACAAGTAGGATGCTATGCGATGCAGATGCCAAACAAGTATTTTGTATTATACTTTTGTTATTATCTTCCGTTCTTTATACGAATGAAAATGCATGATGGATCCATTCTGGTGGGAAAATCTGCAGTGATTTTCAACAACAATATTTTTACGGATATCCAACCGATACCGCGCCCCATAATGCAACACAAACATCGGATAACATTAATATCAATAACAAGTGTTGCGGGACCCCCCTTAAGGACACACTGCTTAGCCCTTAAGACGGCCGTGGTATAAAACCACCACAGAGGTCTGTTGCTCAACAGAGCGCGTTCCCCCACCGGGAACCCCCTCAAAGAACCCCCCTGCGGATTCTTTGAACGGCCAATGCATATGATGCATGAATGCATTAAATTTATTTTAATAACTTTATTCATAATTTTAACAATAAGAATTTATTGTAAAATTCAAGAAGATACGACATTTCATCATATTTACAAGTATAATCCATATACTATATTTAAAAATATGGAAACATAATATCAACTAATTACTATATTTAATAATTCAAACAATAAGGAAACATGTTTCATGTAAACTACTATAATTATTATTTCAAAGGTTATGGAAACACATTTTCCATAGCATTTATTGATTTATCATACTCTTTATTTCAAGGAATGTAGAAACATGTTTTCAAAAGTTATTTCATCCATTTATTTAATTAAATAACTTTATTATTATTTTGTTAAAAAAATTAGATTTTGATAAATTGTAATGTCTTAGTAGTTAAGATTAAAGTATATTTTAATAATGATATATTCATATAAGGTAGTATAGTATAAAGGAAATTAACAAAAGTACCAATAAGAACTTAAAATGGAAATTCTGAACCTATTAGTGCGCTACCTATTAGTGCGGTTGTAACAGGAACCGCACTAATAGGGTCCTGCATATGCTGTTACGAAAACAGCATGTAGTTTTTGTGAATTTTTACGTTTTAACCATTCCAATTTGCAATTTAAGCATACCAAATGATGTTAAATCATTATATAACATTAGAAATATATTATATGTCATATTTCAATGTATTAATATAAATTTCAAAATTTAATTCCTTTAACTAAAAAATTTAACTATTCATATTTAATGTTATTTAGTCAAATACTGATATATTTCTAATCTAATTTCCATCTATCCGATATTCTATCCCCTCTTTCTTACCTTAATTTCAGATTCCCGAACTCGGTTTGTGCTCAAGCTCCTTGTTTCTCCTCGAATCTTCAATGGAAAATGATTTCTAGGATTCCAAAATTGAAGGCCTTAGAGTTGTAGAAACGAAGGTTTGAAGGTTTGAATTAGAAGATAATAGAGGATAGAAGGATGTGGGTGATTTGGTTTGTGAAAAAAATGAAGTTGGATGCCATTTATATAGGCAAGATTGGCGGTGGATGAAGGCGGTGAAGGAGGGAGCTGGAAACTTCGTGAGAAAAATCTCACGAAGATTTTTCTTCTCTCTTTTTTTTTTTTTTTTTTTTTTTTTAAATAATTTCTACGTTTTATTGTTGCATTTTATTTTCTTTTAGTCTCAGTTTAAATCCGATTTATAAAATAAAAATATCCCCGTAACCGGAATAAAATTTCCTATTTTCTAAGATTTATTTCTTATTTTTCTAAGAAACTTTAATTTTTCGCTATTTAATTACCGATTCAAATTTAATTAAAAATTGGGCTGTTACACTCTCCCCCCGTTATAAAAATTTCGTCCTCGAAATTTAAACGTACCTTGTCAGAATAATTCAGGATATTGACTCCTTATTTCATCTTCTCGTTCCCAAGTCATGCTTACTTCATCTCCTTGTTGCCAAGCCACTTTCACCAATGAGATCTCCTTGCCTCTTAGTCGCTTGACGTCTCTGTCCATTATCTTCACTGGTGTTACTGGAATCGTAAGGTTTTCTTTAACTTCTATATCATCAGTCTCGATTACATGGTCTGGGTCAGGTACATACTTTCGTAATTGTGAGACATGGAACACATTATGAAGATTGGAAAGGTGAGGCGGCAATGCGATCTGGTATGCAACTTTACCAATTCTTTTCAGGATCTCATATGGTCCTATATACCTTGGAGTAAGCTTCTTGCTTTTTAACACTCTTCCGACTCCTTTGTTAGGTGATACTTTTAAGAATACATAATCTCCAACTTGGAATTCTAATGGCTTCCTTCTTTGATCATAATATGACTTCTGCCGATCCTGTGCAATTTTCATCCTTTCTCTAATCATCTGAATTTGCTCTGTTGTTTGCCGGACAATTTCTGGTCCAAGAGTCAGGTGCTCACCTGTCTCTAACCAACAAATTGGTGTCCTGCACTTCCTACCATACAATGCTTCATATGGTGCCATCCCAATGCTTGAGTGATGACTGTTATTATATGTGAATTCGATTAGTGGAAGGTAATGTTCCCAGCTTCCACCATGTTCTAATACACATGCTCTTAGTAAATCCTCCAGACTTTGGATAGTCCTCTCTGACTGTCCATCAGTCTGTGGATGATAGGCAGAGCTTAACTTCAGTCTAGTACCAAGCTCTTTATGTAAGCTTCCCCAAAATCGAGAAGTAAATCTAGGATCTCTATCAGATACTATGCTTGATGGTACTCCATGTAATCTCACTATCTCCTTTATATACACTTGAGCCAACTTCTCAAGTGAATACTTCATGTTGATTGGAAGAAAATGGGCTGATTTTGTTAATCTATCGACTATCACCCAGATAGCATCATTGCCTCTTTGTGTTCTAGGCAAGCCTGACACAAAGTCCATGGCAATGTCATCCCATTTCCATACAGGGATTTCTAGTGGTTGTAATCCACCAGATGGTTTTTGATGTTCTACTTTACTTTTCTGACATATTAAGCAAGATGAAACATACTCAGCTATCTCCTTTTTCATCCTCTTCCACCAGAAATCCTTTCTTAAGTCTTGATACATCTTCGTAGATCCAGGATGAATACTAAGCATGCTTTTATGGGCTTCGTCTAGAATCATCTTCTTTAGTTCTGCATCCTCTGGGACACATATTCTTCCTTTCATCCTCCATACTCCATTTGAACCTTCTTGTAATCCCAGATCTTTTCCATTATGTTGTGTCTCGATCATTTCTTGAAGACATACATCCGATCTTTGTTTTTCACCCACCATTTTTAGAAAATCATTAGTGATTTTTAGAACTCCAACCACCATATTTACTGAAGATTTCTCCTCAACTGCTATGTTTAAGTCTCTAAATTGCTCAATCATTTCTAATTCTTTTATCATTAAAGCTGCCATATGAATAGCTTTTCTACTAAGCGCGTCAGCAACCACGTTGGCTTTCCCCGGATGGTACTTTAATTCAAAGTCATAGTCCTTGAGAAATTCCATCCATCGGCGTTGTCTCATGTTTAATTCTTTTTGGTCAAACAGGTATTTGAGACTCTTATGGTCACTATAAATTTCGAACTTTGCACCATATAAATAGTGCCTCCAAATTTTTAAAGCAAAGACAATGGCCGCTAATTCTAAGTCATGAGTAGGGTAATTAAGTTCGTGTGGTCGTAATTGCCTTGAAGCATAAGCAATTACTTTTCTTTGTTGCATTAGGACACAACCAAGTCCCAACTTTGAAGCGTCACAATAAACTTCAAAGTTTTCTTGGGGGTTTGGTAAAGCTAGAACTGGTGCAGTTGTTAATCTTTTCTTTAATTCTTGGAAACTTGCTTCGCATTCAGGAGTCCAAATGAAAGGTTTGTTTTTACAGGTTAATCGAGTCATTGGTAGGGCAATTCGGGAGAATCCTTCAATAAATCTTCGGTAGTAGCCCGCGAGTCCTAAGAAACTCCTGATTTCGGTGACAGTTTTCGGCCTTTCCCAAGCTATTACAGCTTCAATCTTCGTAGGGTCGACTGACACTCCATTCTTAGATATCACATGGCCTAAGAATTTTACTTCATTAAGCCAAAACTCACATTTGGATAATTTGGCATATAGTTGTTTCTCCTTTAGTATTTGTAGTACTAAGTACAGATGCTTCTTATGCTCCTCCTTGGTTTTGGAATAGATAAGAATATCATCTATAAAGACAATGACGAATTGATCAAGGTATGGATGGAATATTCGGTTCATGTAGTCCATGAACACGGCTGGAGCATTAGTTACACCAAAAGGCATAACTAAATATTCATAATGGCCATAGCGTGTTCTAAAGGCTGTCTTTGAAATATCTTCTTTCTTTACACGAATTTGATGGTATCCCGATCTCAGGTCTATCTTGGAGAACACAGTAGCTCCTCGAAGTTGATCAATAAGGTCATCGATCCTCGGTAACGGGTATTTATTCTTGACCGTTACTTTGTTCAGTTGGCGATAATCGACACAAAGTCTCATACTACCATCCTTCTTCTTGACCAGTAGTACAGGTGCTCCCCAAGGAGATACGCTGGGTCGTATGAATTGCTTTTCTAATAACTCTTCTACTTGCTTCTTTAGTTCAGTCAGTTCCATTGGAGACATTCTATAGGGTGCTCTAGCAATGGGTTCTGCTCCAGGAATTAGGTCAATAGAGAATTCTATCTCTCGTTCAGGAGGTAATCCTGGGACATCCTCGGGGAATACTTCTGAGAATTCACAGACTACTGGTATTTTACTTACATCAGGAATAACTTTCCCTTCTGTAAGTGCAAATACCATGAATAATTGGGCTTCATTGTTCAAGGAATATCCTATAGGGTTTTGTAAGGTATCATACTCCTGACACTCCATGTTGTCAGGTGGAAAGATCACGGTTTTATTACGGCAATCCACAAGGACATGGTTAGCAGATAGCCAATCCATCCCCAGAATGATTTCCAAGTCCTTTAATGGTAAGCATACTAGGTTCACGTTAAAATTTCTACCTCCTATATGTATAGAACAGCCTTCACACACGTTAGCTGTCCTAAGATAGTTACCAGTAGGAGTAGAGACAAGCAAATCATATTGCATAGATTTCACAGGTAAATTCAAACGCCTAACACATTCTTCAGCAATGAAAGAATGTGTCGCACCAGAATCAAATAAGACAGATAAGGTAGTGTCGTTAAGAATGCACTCACTTTGTACTAAGTCGTCTGCCTGTGATGCCTCTGATCCACTGATTGCAAATACTCTGCCAGCTGCCGATGATCTGTTCTGATTATTCACTAGCTGTCCACTTTCTCGTCCTCGACTAGCTGTGCCTTTGACATTAAGTCCTCCGCGACCATTGGTATTATGTCCATCTCGAATGTTGGCTCCTCCTCTGTTGGCTCCATTGTTGTTGTTCTCAGTTTTAACATTCACAGTGTCAGTGCCTTGGTGAAGTTGTGGGCAGTTGGGACGAATATGTCCCTTCTGGTTGCATTGGAAACAGGTAACATCTGTTTGTGTACAATCACGGGTTCTATGATTTCCTCCACATTTGTAGCAGTTCCATGTGATTGATTGGTTCACGCGTCCTCCAGATGATGAAGATGATCCTCCTCGAAATCGATTCTGATTAAATGCTCCTCGCCTTTTAAAGTTCACTAGTTGAGGTTTCAATTGTTTACTGCTTTTCTCTTGCTCGATCCTGGCCTGATGGTTTTCTTCAAAGATTCTGCATTTGTTGATTAAAGTAGGAAAACTCCTAATCTCCTGATGTCCTATGGCTTCTTTAATTTCTGGCCTCAAGCCATTTTCAAATTTGACGCATTTAGAAGTCTCGGTTCCAGGCTGTTGGAAAGGAGGATAGAACGATGACAGTTCCTCAAATTTGGTAGTGTATTCTCCGACAGACATATTCCCTTGCTTTAATTCTAAAAATTCTAATTCCTTTTTGCTCCTAACACTGGCAGGGAAATATTTCTCGAAAAAGGTTTCTTTAAAATTCTCCCAGTTAAGTGGCCTACCAGCTTCCAGTAACCTATCACGAGCAAAGATCCACCAATTTTCTGCTTCCCCTACCATCATATAGGTAGCGTATTCTACCTTCTGGACTTCAGTGCAAGGTAAGGATCGGAAAATATGTTCCATTTCCTTAATCCACAAGTAAGCCACCTCTGGATTATAGTCTCCTTTGAATTGGGTAGGTTTCCTTTTCAGGAAACGGTCAAGTCCATGGGTTCCCTCGGCTAACCTTTGCTGTTCCTGTCTTTCAAGGATCTCAGCAAATCGATTGAATGCAGCAGCCATGGCATCATCGTTCTGACGTCTAGCCATTTCTTATCCTACATGTACGAGTACCACTGCATTCAGTTACTGAGTATCTAATATACTCAGAGTTCTAATAATTTTTTTTTTTTTTTTATGGTATCTAACTAGTAATTATACTAAACAGAAACATACAAAGAGCACACATAACACACAAGCACACAAATTTCAAACAAATAGCAATCAAGTTTCATACACTTCAAGCTATCTTATGTTATTCTCTAGTTAATTCCTAAGGTTTTCTTTATATTTTATAAACCTTTGCTCTGATACCACTTTAGTTGTAACACCCTGGAGCCAACTTGAAAATCCCAAGATAATTACCATCTCCATATAAAATCCCTTGGATAACTTATCTTTCGCCTGGTAATTATCAAGTGATTCACAACTTGATTCCAGAGGTTACTGATACAATATCAGAGTACGAAACTTTTACATAACTAACTTTATTTTATTATACATAATATCAGAGTCTCATACATATTATATTTTACAACAGGCACCTAGATCTTTTTAAAATATAAAGATGTAAAGTACCAAAACATAGCATATGCATAATATAGCCAAAGTAGCCATGCAAGCAAGCATCATCATCAAAAGCCTTCATAATTCATCCACATCAAGCATCATCCACTTTGTCACATGTCTTCCTGATTAACCACTAAAGGGTTGCCACAAGTAACAGAAAGAGTGAGATAAAATATCAAATAAATAGAAATTAAATTAGACAAACACAACCACAAGTAGGATGCTATGCGATGCAGATGCCAAACAAGTATTTTGTATTATACTTTTGTTATTATCTTCCGTTCTTTATACGAATGAAAATGCATGATGGATCCATTCTGGTGGGAAAATCTGCAGTGATTTTCAACAACAATATTTTTACGGATATCCAACCGATACCGCGCCCCATAATGCAACACCACATCGGATAACAACATCATAATATCAATAACAAGTGTTGCGGGACCCCCCTTAAGGACACACTGCTTAGCCCTTAAGACGGCCGTGGTATAAAACCACCACAGAGGTCTGTTGCTCAACAGAGCGCGTTCCCCCACCGGGAACCCCCTCAAAGAACCCCCCTGCGGATTCTTTGAACGGCCAATGCATATGATGCATGAATGCATTAAATTTATTTTAATAACTTTATTCATAATTTTAACAATAAGAATTTATTGTAAAATTCAAGAAGATACGACATTTCATCATATTTACAAGTATAATCCATATACTATATTTAAAAATATGGAAACATAATATCAACTAATTACTATATTTAATAATTCAAACAATAAGGAAACATGTTTCATGTAAACTACTATAATTATTATTTCAAAGGTTATGGAAACACATTTTCCATAGCATTTATTGATTTATCATACTCTTTATTTCAAGGAATGTAGAAACATGTTTTCAAAAGTTATTTCATCCATTTATTTAATTAAATAACTTTATTATTATTTTGTTAAAAAAATTAGATTTTGATAAATTGTAATGTCTTAGTAGTTAAGATTAAAGTATATTTTAATAATGATATATTCATATAAGGTAGTATAGTATAAAGGAAATTAACAAAAGTACCAATAAGAACTTAAAATGGAAATTCTGAACCTATTAGTGCGCTACCTATTAGTGCGGTTGTAACAGGAACCGCACTAATAGGGTCCTGCATATGCTGTTACGAAAACAGCATGTAGTTTTTGTGAATTTTTACGTTTTAACCATTCCAATTTGCAATTTAAGCATACCAAATGATGTTAAATCATTATATAACATTAGAAATATATTATATGTCATATTTCAATGTATTAATATAAATTTCAAAATTTAATTCCTTTAACTAAAAAATTTAACTATTCATATTTAATGTTATTTAGTCAAATACTGATATATTTCTAATCTAATTTCCATCTATCCGATATTCTATCCCCTCTTTCTTACCTTAATTTCAGATTCCCGAACTCGGTTTGTGCTCAAGCTCCTTGTTTCTCCTCGAATCTTCAATGGAAAATGATTTCTAGGATTCCAAAATTGAAGGCCTTAGAGTTGTAGAAACGAAGGTTTGAAGGTTTGAATTAGAAGATAATAGAGGATAGAAGGATGTGGGTGATTTGGTTTGTGAAAAAAATGAAGTTGGATGCCATTTATATAGGCAAGATTGGCGGTGGATGAAGGCGGTGAAGGAGGGAGCTGGAAACTTCGTGAGAAAAATCTCACGAAGATTTTTCTTCTCTCTTTTTTTTTTTTTTTTTTTTTAAATAATTTCTACGTTTTATTGTTGCATTTTATTTTCTTTTAGTCTCAGTTTAAATCCGATTTATAAAATAAAAATATCCCCGTAACCGGAATAAAATTTCCTATTTTCTAAGATTTATTTCTTATTTTTCTAAGAAACTTTAATTTTTCGCTATTTAATTACCGATTCAAATTTAATTAAAAATTGGGCTGTTACAGCTTCAATCTTAGGTTTTAATTGATGTAGTTCCTCTTATTTATGTTGCTATTTGGGAAATCAATTGATGTAGTTCCTCTTATTTTTCAGGTTACTGATAGGACTGTTGAGGATGGGAGAGCGATGTTGAATTTTTTTAAAAGCTATGTCACAAGTAGACAATTTGTATCTTGACATTTATAGAGATTGTGCAAATTCTTAAAATCTCATGTCTATTTAAATTTTAACCAATAACTATTATACTTTGTTGCAATATTATGACATCAGAAAGTAGTATTTTTTGTACTGCTTAATTGACTGCAATGCTATAACTAGTTATGGTTTGTTTAATACATTTGAACAAATTTTGTAGTATATTACCATCTAGAGTAACACAAAATCCATGGTGTATATGTGTATGATTGCGATACAAAGTCAAATACAAACTTTATTCCTTTCTGCCTAAACTTAAAATCTGAATTTAAGCTTAAAATTAAAAAAAAGGCTTAAAATCTAACTTTAAAACTGAAATTTGACTAAAAAATTTGGTTTTAAAACTGGATTAAAAAGATTTTAAATTTAAATTTAGATAAAATCTAATTTTTAAAAAACTAAATTCGACTAAATCCAGATTTTGAAAATTGAATTTGGACAAATCCATTTTTAAAAAATTAGATTTAGACTAAATTCAGTTTAACATAAAAAAAATTAACTTTAAAATTCAATCCTAATAAATAATTTTAAATTAAATTTAAATTACCCTTAAACTTGTGCAATCTATACATCATTACGATTGAATTTACTCTAATTTAGGTTAGCCTGCAATTCAGTTTACGTGGGTTTGTTAAAGTTCTATTCTATTACACTAGATAGTCATTACTAGACCTTTTCAACTTATTCCATATTTTTTTGGTAAAAAATTTGAAATCCAACGTTATTGGCTTAGTCAAATTAATTATCATATTACAGGTATGTGACCTTGATTGGATCTAAATCTTAAATCCAACATCGCACCAATCCATGGAAATGCGACGTATTAAAACCACTTTTATATGTATTGTTTTTTTTAAAGGCTTTTACATGTAAAGTTACATAAACTAAACAAATAACACTATTTAATGTAGCCGACAAGAAAATAAAATATGACATTTTCAACGATGATTTAAAAAATATGTATTATTTAAATGGTTTGAGTTTGACCCTTTCCTTGAGTGAGATATTAGCTAAAAGGATTAGTTTAATTAAAAACATTAAATTATTGCGACACCATGTTCTTGTCTGTCGGTGGCCATTTTGGATTCAAGATATAAGATTTTTTAAAAGTAAGAAGATAATGCTCACTCTTTCTAAATACATATTTTTATTGTTTTCTGAAATACTCTTTATTAAAATATTTAATCTCATAAGCCCATCAACAACTAAAATATGTCCCCCTTTCTAAAAAAAACTATAATATGTATGAAGAATGATCTAAAAAATTAAAAAGGTATAATTTTTATTTAAAATTAATATTCCTACGGCATCTTATAATTTTTGTTTTTAGATTAGTTAATCTTTAATATGATTTTATATTTTTTAGGCCAAATGACATTATTGTGAACTGGAAATGAGTAGTTGTGTGGTTATGAAGTGATGGCAAGCATGATTAATTGGTTACATTGATTATAACCCATAACTTATGGACGTGTGACACACGCGCCACAGTGATGACATCATTGTGTAGCATTGGCATTAGTAATTTGGTATAACCGTGTAAGTATTAGGAATCTTAATGCTAATGTAAATCGTAACGCTGAATAAACTGATAATAAAATAAAGTTGAAATCATAAAAACTAAATTTTTTATTGGATTAGATTAATTTTAAATCTATCTTAAAAAATCGATCTATCATATAATTTTAATGATTTAATTAAAGAATACATGTAACAATTTAACTAATTTAGTTAAATACCCATATTCAGCACACGTATTTTTATTAATTTTTAGGATTTCTTTATTTGAAAATTATTATTGTGAAATATATTTCATGTTTTCTTAATATAATTTGATTATGATGATTATTGTTGTTTTGTAAATAATACATTCATTCTTAACCGTTAACGCATTATTATTATTATTATTATTATTATTATTATTATTATTATTATTATTATTATTATTATTATTATTATTATTATTATTATTATCATTATCATCATCATCATCGTCGTTAATATTATTATAAGTATCGCTAGATTTCTAACTGTATAAATTATTTGAATTTTTAAATTAAATTAATTAAATTAAAGATTTAAATGTTGATAAAATAACTATTATAAATGTTGATTTTTTTAATAGGGTTGAACTTTTCCCTTATTTTAAAGAAAATATATTTTTAAATAAATTGATGTATGATATTTGGTAATTAAATTAAATTATGATTAGTTGTACATTTCAATAATAAAAATATCCATATAATTTGTGTTTAATATTTATATTTAAAATGAATATATTAAAAGATTCAATTGCATTTACTTTTTTATTGTAAGTGGTTATGAAATTATTTAACATAAAATCATATCAATATAGTTGTGTAATAAAATATTAAGATAATTATTTTCTTATTAATGATTTAAAGTACTATATCTAAAATTAACTAAATTTTTAACAACTCATTGATTATAAAATAGTTAATTTCATTTATTAATATATTTTGAATTTAAGTAATCAAAATTTTGACTCGTTTAATGATGAGTATAACACTTCATTAATTATAAAATATTTAATTTCAAATAAAATAATGTACTAAATAGTGAGTATAACAACTCATTTATTTAGTCGTTACAAACCTGAATCAAATAATTTCAAATAAAACCATGGTGATATAACAGTATTAATTAAGAAAATAATTTGACCTGACAAATTTGAATTTTTCTAATGTTCTGCACATATTCTAATGAAATAAATAGTTGTAGTAACCATTACAAATAATAAATTTTTTTATTTAAATTAACCATTTTGATATTTAAAAATTGAAAAACGTATGTAAAATAATATTTTAATGGATTATGACTTTATTTGTACTTAAAATAATAAAATAATTCATTATTTTACATGTACCATGGACTTTAAAATGAATATAAACTACATTATATACTAATTTATTGTTATTGAAATAAATTTAATAAAATTAAATTTTTCCTTAGATAAAGTTAATCCATATATATTTGAAATGTTGTAACAATTTATTAATTCTAAATTATTCAATTTTATTTATTTTCTTATTGTTATAACGAAATACTGAAAATAGGATAAAATCAATATATTTCATTTAAAAGACAATGATATGTGCTATATATATATATATATATTTCATTAATATATTAATATACTTTATTACATTTTATTTTTAGATTCTTATTATATATTAAATTATCTGATTTTAACATTTTTTTTCAATATAATACTTTTGAATATTAAAAATATAATGTATGAATCACAATATAATACTGTCATGATACTACAATTGAATTAAAATATATTATCATACAATTTTTTTAAAAATATTCACTCTTAAATATTAAAATATAAATAAACTCATGCATTGTTAATTACTAAATATTAGGGGTGAGTAGAAACCGCCCACCCGAACTGAAACCATAAAAACCAAATAAAAAATGAGTTTGGCTAGTTTTGGGTGGGTAAACAGGTAAGCGTGTTAAAAAAGTGACTAAGTTTGGTTAAGTTTGGATGGATATAGTTTTAGATGTTTATCAATCAAATTAACCGTACCCGAACAGACCCTATTATAATGTTTGGGCCTATTATTTTTCTACACGACCCAAAACCCACTTAGTTTCAATCACTTCTTACTCTCATTCTCAATTCTCTCATTTTAGTCTCGGAGTAGTCAAAACTCAAAACCCTAACGTGCAGCAAACAAACTCTCTATTCCTCTTCCTCTCGGATCTCTCACCGTTCTGCATGAATCCTATTGGAGCATGAAGTCATTGACATTAACTCCTCTGCCCTCTTCACTGTCACTGGTGGGGTTGCGCTGATGAGTCAGTGGTTTTCTCCTATGTCTCCTATATCAACGACAACAAAAATGACATGACCTCTTTATCTTTTCTGTTCACTGGTAAAAGTTCTCACTTAACCTTGTTAATTTCTGATCTAACTTGTAATTTCCTTTAGGGTTTAGGTTAAGAATTATTTTCTTATTCCTTTCATCTCTAATCCAAACTAGAAAGAGAAAACCTAAGCCTTTTTTTCTGTCTCTACTCCCTAAATTCTTCTCCGTCAAAGATGTCATCGTTGTCGACAACGATTGTTGATGCAGACACCGAAGATGAAGAAGTGCAAGAAATCATGTTTGCAGGAGGCGTTTTTAATGTTGCTGGATTCACTCCAGAATGTTGTCATCGTGGTAGGAGAAGGTGCGGTTGCTGGGGTCAAGGAACGATGGTGGAAGAAGCTTCGAGAGAGGTCAGAGATCGTGGCTGGTCTGAAATGGAAAAAAATAATTTTTTAATCATTAAAATATTTAGCTCAACTTGTTTACCACACCAATATAATTGATCTTGTTAACTTTTTTTGTTTTGCATATGAACTTAGGAATGCAATTATATATTTAATAAGAAAGGGAAATCCATAACATAATTGAAATAATTCATTAATAGTAGCAAGCTGAAAGATGAGCATAGACAAAAGGCAGGAATTAAATTAAGAGTATCGTGAATCCAAAACAAAAACAAATAAGTGAGAGATGTTCTTGCCACTCTTGTTTCTACTGTTGCGTCTAAAAGTGCTTTCAGCACTGGTGGTAGGGTCATAAATACCTACAGAAGCTCCCTAAAGTCTGAAATGGCTGAGGCACTTATATGTGCACAAAACTTGTTGAGGCCATGTCTCTATCAAATTAATAATTGCTATGAAGAATTTGTTATATCCGATTAGATTATAACAAGTTTCCTTTTAGATCTTTTTCTCATTTTCATATTATTATCCTTTTGTATTTATATGTTGATGTAGGTTTTGATAATGACACAACAAATGAAGATATTTAAAGGATGTTGTACAAACAATTTATCAAAAATCATGAAGATCAAGAATGATTCGGGTCAAGAAATTAAAATGCATAAAAATTGATGAAATCCAAAGATATGATTCAAGGCATTCTTAGAAGTTTAAAACAAGAGAAATAATTATTCAAGTGCCAAAGAATCAAGAACCATGAGCCAAACGTATCAAAATTCAAGGAAACAAGACCAGGAAAGCCATGAATAGATTCGAGAGCTATAGGAATCGATTCATGTTGAATTTTACAAAGAGGAATCGATTCAAAGAGCCAAGGAATCAATTCAGGGGGCTGAGAATCGATTCCCCCCTAAGGAATCGATTCATGCACTTAAATAACCCAAGGAATCGATTCATGCAACAAAGAATCGATTCATTCTACCTGGGAATCGATTCCCCTTGCTAGGAATCGATTCACTCGCTGTTTTTTATGGAAAAATAGCCTGGAGGAATCGATTCATCACTAGAATCATGCGCTAAATCATGGAAAACATCCGTACGCGTTTTCAGAAAATTAAACTCCACTGATTCCTCTCTCGAGACTCTAATTGAAACGGCGTTGCATTTATTGAGGCAGACAATCTCCTTCTCCAAGTCAGAAATCAAGCACACAGGAAACATGAGGCAGACAAAATTCAAATTAATTGCCTAAATTGAGGATCGGAGGTTGAAAGAAACCATGCTGCTTTGCCTATAAATAGAGAAGGAACTGAAGGCAGAAACACACCAACAGCATGCTATTATTTACTTCCTCTCCCATGCTGCTATCTTTGTTTCTCTCGTTGCTCTCTGTTTCTCAATTGCTCTTTCTTTTTATTATTTGGCAAATTATTTTGAGAGTGAGTTTTGTGAGCAAAATTATTTTTAAGAGCTAAACTTGAATATTATTTCTTGAGAAAGAAAAATCATTTTGAGTGCTAAAATTTGCATATTATTTTCTAAGAGAGGAAAATAATTTTTGTGTGCTAAATTTACATATTCTTTCTTAGAAAGGAAAATATTCTCAAGTGTTTTAATTTGTATATCAACTCTTTTGGAGAGTTATCTTTGTACACCTAAACACCAAAAATTCTAGAGGGTTGGGTTGGAGTTTCAACCTTGTAATTATGAGATTAAGAGATTGGGTGGGCAGCCCTTGTACTTGTGAGAATTGGGTTCTTGAGTGTGGGACACTAGGAAGCCGCGATTGCTCAAAGTTGTATCTCTAATCTCCAATAGTGTAAATCCTCTAAGTGGGTTGCTTAGAGGCGAGACGTACACCGGTGTGGTGGAACTTGTATATATCGGTTTGCAAATCTCTCTTTCCTAAACTCATTTAAATTTATGCACTTAACTTGCTTGATCATTTTATTGTGTTCATAACTTGATTAATTAACTCCTTCATTATTGCTAATTAATTTGGTTATTAAAATTAAGTTCATATTCTATTAAGTTGTTAACTACTTAGAATAATTATTTTAAGTAATATTCTTGAACTATCCTTCAAATCTTTCTAAGTACCAAAAATAGTGTTGTGATTAATTTATTACTTGAATATTACTTTATCTCTTAAGTGAACTTATTTACCATATACTTAGTGCTTATCAATTTTCCTTGTGTATAAGTTGTTATCGTTTGTAATTAAATTTACTATCTTTATTAAGCATAATTATTAAAGAATCAATTTCAAAAAGCATTCCAAGTAAATTTTTTAATACTCAATTCACCCCCCTCTTGAGTAATTGAGGCCACTTGGTTAACAAGTGGTACCAGAGCTTGACTCTTGGTAGATCAAGCTTAACAACTTCAAGAAAACAATGACCTCAAATTCTTTAAACCTATTTCTTGAGGGTGGTGCTACAAATCGACCTCCTGCTTTTAATGGGGAAGGTTATGCTTTTTGGAAAGAAAGAATGAAAATTTTTGTTCAATCAATTGACTTAAGAGTTTGGAATGCCATTGAAAATGGTCCTTTTATACTCATGCATACTGTTGATGGTAAACATATTGAAAAACCCATGGATGATTGGACTAGTGATGAAGAAAAGAAAGTACAGTATAATTATAAGGCTAAAAATCTCATTACTCTTGCATTAGGTCCTGATGAATTTTTTAGAGTAGTAACATGTAAATCTGCCAAAGAAATGTGGGATACTCTACAAATAACTCATGAAGGAACTAGCGATGTTAAGGATTCTAAAATTAGTACTTTAACTAGCCAATATGAAAGTTTTAGAATGAATTCAGGTGAAACCATTTTAGAACTTCAAAAGAGGTTTACCTTGATTATTAATCATCTTATTACTCTTGGAAAATCTTACACTAACAAGGAGCTTATCCATAAAGTTCTAAAATGTCTCACTATGGAATGGCAACCTCTTGTCACCGCTATCAAACAATCGCCAAACATAAATGATATGTCTCTTGCCATATTATTCGGTAAGCTTCAAGTGCAAGAACAAGAATTAAAAGACTTAAAAATAGCGGAGGAAGAAGAAAAGTCTTCCAAGAAGAAGGGGCTAACTCTTAAGGCCACCTCTATTGAAGAAGACAAATCTGAAAGTGATCAAGAAGATGATGATGATGAGTTAGGCCTATTTGTGAGGCAGTTTGGAAGGCTCATGAGCAACAAAAGATTCCAAAAGGGCTTCACTTCTAAAGGTAAGAAATTCATTCCCAAAGATAATAATTCCTTACCAACTTATTTTGAATGCGGAAAGGAAGGACATTTCAAGGCGGATTGTCCAAGTCTCAAAAAGAAAAACAAGGATTAGAAAGGAAAAAGGAGAGCATACATAGCATGGGATAACAATGAAGTGAGCAGTTCAGACGAATTCGAGAATGAAGAAGCAAACCTCTGTCTCATGGCCAACCATCATGACGAAGACGATGAGGTAAACCTCCATGATTTAGATAAAGATGAATTGCTTGATGCGTTTGATGAATTGTATGACAAGTTTATTAAACTTTCTAGTAAGTATAAATTATCTAGAAAAACCATAGAAACTCTTGAAACGCATCTTATTGAACAGGTAAAAGAAAATGAGATTTTAAAAAAGGAAGTAGTAAATGTTCAAGCATGCTCTGAGACTAAACCTTGTGAATTTGCAAAGGAATGTGACATACTTGAAAAGAAAGTGTTAGACTTAAACAAGACACTTGAGAAATTTACTAACGGTAGAGATAATTTAAATGCACTTCTTGGAAAACAACGTTGTATGTTTGATAAAACTAGATTAGGATTTAACTCAGGATCTAGCATTTACAAGAAAGAGAAACACTACAAGAATTTCTTTATACCACCTAGTAAATCATCTTCACCCTTTATAAAGTACAATTATTGTGGTTTTAAAGGACATAGTGCTTTTAATTGCAATGTTAGAAAACTAGGGCCTAAGGTTGTGAGAAAAGTATGGGTTCCTAAAGGAACATTACCTCAAACTAACCTACAAGGACCCAACATAAAATGGGTACCAAGTTCTCTAACTTGACATGTTTTGTAGGTATGCTTTAAAGCAAATAACACCCATTGGTATTTGGATAGCGGGTGTTCAAAACATATGACAGGAGATAAAAGTAAGTTCATTTCATTTACTCCACGAAATAAAGGATTCGTTATATATGGAGACAACACGAAGAGAAGAATTCTAGGAATCGGGAATATTGGTAAAAACTCTTCCACTTCTATAAATGATGTTTTATATGTTGAAGGACTCAAACATAACTTGCTTAGCATTAGTCAATTATGTGATAATGGCTATAAAATTGTCTTTGAATCAAACTGTTGCATAATTTAAAATAAGCTAGATAAAGAAACAAAATTCGTTGGTCAAAGAGTTGATAATATTTACATGATTAATCTTGATTGTCTTACTTCAAATGATGTGCAATGCTTTATAACTAAAGATGATGAATCATGGCTATGGCATAAAAAAATTACTCACATTCATGTAGACCATTTAAACAAACTTGTTTCAAAAGATTTAGTAATTGGTTTACCAAAATTGAAATTTAAAAATAAATTCTATGACGCATGTCAAAAGGGAAAACAAGTAAAGGTTTCTTTTCAAGCGAAAAATATTGTTTCAACAAATAGACCTTTACAACTTTTACATATAGATTTATTTGGACCTTCAAATCAAAGGTTTTGGCAGAAATTATTATGGTCTTGTGATTGTGGATGATTATTCTAGGTATACATGGACATTGTTTCTTACTCATAAACATGAAGCATATCATGCATTTAATAAACTTGCCAAGATCATCCAAAATGAACAAAATTTGAAAATAGCATCCATTCGAACGGATCATGGGGGAGAATTTGAAAATTAATATTTTGAATTTATTTTTTGAAAAATTTGGCATTGAACATAATTTTTTGGCTCCAAGAACTCCACAACAAAATGGAGTAGTTGAAAGGAAAAATCGATCTTTAGCGGAGCTCACAAGAACTATGTTAAATGAAAGTAATATTTCAAAACATTTTTGGGCAAATACGGTAAATAACGCTTGCCATGTTATGAACCGATGTTTGATAAGGCCTATATTAAAGAAAACCCCCTATGAGCTTTATAGAGGAAGAAAACCAAATATCTCTTATTTTCATATATTTGGATGCAAATGCTTTGTTTTAAACAATGGAAAGAATAATCTCGGGAAATTCGATGCAAAATCTGATGAAGCAATATTCTTAGGTTATTCATCTACTAGTAAAGCATATCGACTCTTTAACAAACGAACTTGTACAATTGAAGAGTCTATACACGTCAAATTTGATGAACTTAACCAAAATCCTCCGAGAAAGGAAATTGATGATCTTGTAGGTACCTTCCAAGAAATAAACTTGGAAGATGAAGAAGAAAACAAAAATGAAGGAGATACAACACAAAATGGCGAACCTCAATAAAAGGAGTGGATCACCGTAAAGAATCACCCATTGGACAATATCATAGGTGAAATAACAAAAGGTGTAAGTACTCAAAACACTATTAGAAATACATGCAATCACTTAGCCTTTGTATCACAAATAGAACCCAAAGATATAAATAAGGCTATTATTGATGAACATTGGATGTTGACCATGCAAGAGGAATTGAATCAATTTGAAAGAAATAAAGTTTAGGAAATTGTGCCAAAACCCAATAATCATCAAATAATAGGTACTAAATGGGTTTTTAGAAACAAGCTAGATGAAAATGGAATTATAACAAGAAATAAAGCTAGATTAGTTGCTAAAGGATATAATCAAGAAGAGGGAATAGACTATGAAGAAACGTATGCTCCCGTAGCTAGGTTAGAAGCCATAAGATTACTATTAGTTTTGCTTGTTGTATGGATTTTAAGCTTTATCAAATGGATATCAAAAGCGTTTTTCTAAATGGCTATATTCAAGAAGAAATTTATGTAGATCTACCTCCCAGTTTTGAAAATCACAAATTTCCAAACTATGTTTTTAAATTGAGAAAAGCTTTATATGGTTTGAAACAAGCTCCAAGAGCTTGGTATGAAAGACTTAGTAAGTTTCTTTTAGAAAATAACTTTGAAAGAGGAAAGGTTGATACTACACTGTTTATAAAATGCAAAAATAATGACATTCTTTTGGTACAAGTTTATGTTGATGACATAATATTTGGTGCTACTAACGAAATTCTTTGTCAAGAGTTTGCCAAGATTATGCAAGATGAATTCGAAATGTCTATGATGGGAGAACTCACCTTCTTCCTTGGATTACAAATCAAACAAACAAATGAATAGACTTTCATTAGTCAAACAAAATATTGTAAAGAACTACTTAAAAGATTTGAAATGGACAAGGCAAACGAAATAGCTACACCCATGAGCACATCTTGCTACTTAGACAAAGATGAGAAGGGTAAGGACGTTGAAATAACTAAATACCGAGGTATGATAGACTCCTTACTTTACTTAACAGCTAGTAGACCCGATATTATGTTTGCCGTATGTATGTGTGCTAGATATCAAGCATGTCCTAAAGAATCACATCTCACTGCCGTAAAAAGAATTTTGAAATATCTTGTGGGTACTCAAAATGTTGGTTTATGGTATCCCAAAGGCGTTGAATGTATTCTTATAAGATATTCTGATTCTGACTTTGCTGGTTGTAAACTTGATAGAAAGAGCACTAGTGACACATGTCATTTACTTGGTAGTTCCCTTGTTTCTTGGCATAGCAAGAAACAAGTAAGTGTTGCTTTATCAACAGCTGAGGCAGAATATGTAGCAGCTGACAGTTATTGTGCTCAAATCCTTTAGATGAGACAACAACTTCTTGACTTTGGTGTTATTTTAAACAAAGTGCCTATTAAATGTGATAACACTAGCGCCATAAACATCTCCAAAAATCCTATCATGCACTCTAGGACTAAACATATTGAGATAAGACATCATTTTATAAGAGACCATGTTTTGAAAGGAGATTGTGTTCTTGAATATGTTGAAACTTCAAAACAATTGGCAGATATTTTTACTAAACCCCTTCTGAAAGAACAATTTATAAATAATATTAGAAGGGAATTAGGAATTTTGAAAATTGTTTAATTGATTTATTTTTTATCACATTTTCTTACTCTTTGAACATAGTTTTGCAAATCTTTAACTTAAAGATTTTAACTTATCTAAAATTCTTATTTCTTTGAACATAGTAATTTACTTTATGATATATGGTCAAATCTTTTCATTAAAAATCCAATTACATTTTCAATAATCATGTTAATGCTTTATAAATCTCTTGTCTCATTGAGTTCCCGGGTAGTACCTACTTAATTAAACATATTTTTGACACCAAATAATCTCCTATACACCACATGGATCTCAAATACAAAATGTCAAATGACCTTTGATTTTCTTGACTTTCTTGTGCAACAAGATCATTGGCAAAATTGTAAAATTTTAATCCTTGTATAACCCCTCACAAAACACCCTTCTAATGACATGATTCTTCAAAACTACGTAAAAATAGCTAGATAAATCAATTCATATATAGATGAATCGATTCCCATAAGACATCACTTAGCCAAAAGGAGGAGAAAATATTATTATGATTGCTTACATACTTTAAATTACTTTGTGATATATGTTACATGTTTTAGGGGGAGCTTTTACATGCAAATGGTATCTATCTCTATACAATGTATCTATTTTTAAAATGGTATATATTCTTAAGGTTGTTTTTGATGATGTCAAAGGGGGAGAGAATGTCATGATGTTATAATGGTATCTATTGAATGATTAAGGGGGAGATAAAACCTAGAATCAACATCTATATCTATCCTTGTTGAAATTGCATGATCAAGGAGGAGCTTTACAATATTTTTTTACAACAAGTGATATCCAATTACATATGTAAATGACAAACTGGTATGCAAATATATGTATGACATGTGATAACATGTGGTATCAAAGTATATATGAAAGGAGGAATCATTTATGTCATGTATTTGAACTGTTATGAAACTCACATCCCGAGAGATGAACATTTGTTGTCATCATCAAAAAGGGGGAGAATGTATTTATATGTTGATGTAGGTTTTGATAATGACACAACAAATGAAGATATTTAAAGGATGTTGTACAAACAATTAATCAAAAATCATGAAGATCAAGAATGATTCAAGTCAAGAAATTAAAATGCATAAAAATTTATGAAGTCCAAAGATATGATTCAAGGTATTCTTAGAAGTTTAAAACAAGAGAAATAATTATTCAAGTGCCAAAGAATCAAGAACCATGAGCCAAATGTATCAAAATACATCAAAAATTCAAGGAAACAGGACCAAGAAAGCCAGGAATCGATTCAAGAGCTATAGGAATCGATTCATGTTGAATTCTACAAAGAGGAATCGATTCAAAGAGCCAAGGAATCGATTCAGGGGGCTGAGAATCGATTCCCCCCTAAGGAATCAATTCATGCACTTAAATAACCTAAGGAATCGATTCATGCAACAAAGAATCGATTCATTCTACCTGGGAATCGATTCCCCTTGCTAGGAATCGATTCACTCGCTGTTTTTGATGGAAAAATAGCCTAGAGGAATCGATTCATCACTGGAATCATGCGCTGAATCATGGAAAACATCCATACGCGTTTTCAGAAACTTAAACTCCATTGATTCCTCTCTCGAGACTCTAATTAAGACGGCGTTACATTTATTGAGGCAAACAATCTCCTTCTCCAAGTCAGAAATCAAGCACGCAGGAAACATAAGGCAGATAAAATTCAAATTAATTGCCTAAATTGAGGATCGGAGGTTGAAAGAAACCATGCTGCTTTGCCTATAAATAGAGAAGGAACTGAAGGCAGAAACACACCAACAGCAAGCTATTATTTCCTTTCTCTCCCACGCCGCTATCTTTGTTTCTCTCGTTGCTCTTTGTTTCTCAATTGCTCTTTCTTTTTATTATTTGGCAAATTATTTTGAGAGTGAGTTTTATGAGCAAAATTATTTTTAAGAGCTAAACTTGAATATTATTTCTTGAGAAAGAAAAATCATTTTGAGTGCTAAAATTTGCATATTATTTTCTAAGAGAGGAAAATAATTTTTGTGTGCTAAATTTGCATATTCTTTCTTAGAAAGGAAAATATTCTCAAGTGCTTTAATTTGTATATCAACTCTTTTGGAGAGTTATCTTTGTACACCTAAACACCAAAAATTCTAGAGGGTTGGGTTGGGGTTTCAACCTTGTAATTATGAGATTAAGAGATTGGGTGGGGTGCCCTTGTACATGTGAGAATTGGGTTCTTGAGTGTGGGATACTAGGAAGCCGCGATTGCTCAAAGTTGTATCTCTAATCTCCAATAGTGGAAATCCTCTAAGTGGGTTGCTTAGAGGCGAGACGTACACCGGTGTGGTGGAACTCGTATATATCGGTTTGCAAATCTCTCTTTCCTAAACTCATTTAAATTTATGCACTTAACTTGCTTGATCATTTTATTGTGTTCATAACTTGATTAATTAACTCCTTCATTATTGCTAATTAATTTGGTTATTAAAATTAAGTTCATATTCTATTAAGTTGTTAACTACTTAGAATAATTATTTTAAGTAATATTCTTGAACTATCCTTCAAATCTTTCTAAGTACCAAAAATAGTGTTGTGATTAATTTGTTACTTGAATATTACTTTATCTCTTAAGTGAACTTATTTACCATATACTTAGTGCTTATCAATTTGCCTTGTGTATAAGTTGTTATCGTTTGTAATTAAATTTACTATCTTCATTAAGCATAATTATTAAAGAATCAATTTCAAAAAGCATTCCAAGTAAATTTTTTAATACTCAATTCACCCCCCTCTTGAGTAATTGAGGCCACTTGGTTAACACCTTTGTGTTGCATTTAATAAGCAATTTTTTTTTTGTAATTACTACAGAATTTCAAGGAATGTTTGTGAATCCATTAGGAGAAGTTGGATCCACAATGACTGGAGTTGATTCATCATCTCATTCACAGCCACTGTGTTGTGAATGAATGTTGTTTTGTATGTTTCTACAACTTCAATTATGTTTTTTATGGTGCTTCACTAACTCCTTTTTTTATATGTTTATAGGTCTAAAACATTTTTTGAATACTTTTTCGGAGTCAAGTCATTTCACATTAACATGACTCAGGGATGACCTATTTGATGTTTAATACATCAAAACTATTTTTCATCATCAATTTAAACCCCCACATGATCAAATTTTTAAATGAACCTTTTCGGTAAAATGGTTATACTTTAGATAATTAGTTTTGTAAGGATAGTTTTATAAGGTTGATTTGTTAAAATCAGTGTTGTCAAATATTGGCTATAGCGGCGCTATAGCACTATAGGGTATCCAAAATGAACTTTCCGTGATGCGCAATGCATATCATAGCGGAAAATGCTATTTGCTTCATATTGGGCGATATGACCATAGCAGTGAAGCGGTTTTCCTTGTCCATATTGGTGGTGACTCTTAAAATTCATTTTTAATGTCATTTCCCCTATTAGAATCAACTAATATCATTTAATTGATTTATTTTTAAAGCTATGGGGTAAGTGAAAAGACACAGAAGGTGTCTTACTACAAAACGTCATGCTCTATTTTTTGGTTTAAGTTTCGTACACGAGCAAGGACAATGACCCACTTCAACCACCCTTCTCCTTTCACTTTACCACCCTTCAGCAAGTACTTCTGGCCAGCCCCACCTTCTCCGGGCAGCATGATCTTCTCCGACAAGCAGATTTATTCAGTCTCTATTTTTTATATTGCATGCTCTATTTTTCAGAAAGCTCATGTAACTAGAGTTTACTCTTTTCTTTCTCATTCAAAGAGACTCTAGCCACATTCTCCCTTAATTGTGTCTCCCTCCGGTGAGGTTCACCTTCTCTAGGCAGCAACACCTTCTCCGGTAAGCACATATTTTTCAGTCCCTAATTTTGCCATCACTTACTTTGTTTTTTTAAAAACTCTCCAAAACTAAGTTTTCTTCTTTTCTCTCTCACTTAAAGGCACTCTAGTCATCTCCTCTATGACCATGTCTTCCTTCGACGAGGTCTACCTTCTCCGACGACTATCTCTTCTCCGGTAAGCACATATTTTAGTCCCTGTTTTATCTTTTTCTGAAACTTAATTTTTTCTCTTATCTCTGTTCTATATTAATTTAAATAAAAAATTTTTACCTTCTTAAACTTAGATTTATCATCCCCTTCTATTATTAAAAAAACTAAGATTTGTTTATCTATTCTTGTTTTCGTCTCTATTTTTTACAAACTTCATTTCATTTATTTTTATTCTCTATTTTTCTTGAACTAAGATTTATATAGTATATACCTCTTACTTATTCCCCTTGGAAACTTAGTTTCAGTAAAAAAAGACTATGGCAAGCGGTCCATCTACAAATGCTTCAAGAATTGGTGTTGCTAAGGTTGATCCTGGGTGGAATTGTTGATGTCCAGTCAATGATCATTCTAAGACTCACTACGTGTGTAACTTTTAGGGAAAAAAGATGAACGGTGGAATTACAAGAGTGAAAGAACATATAATGGGTAAGCCGGGTAATGTTGCACACTGTCTAAATGCCCACAACAGGTCAAAGATGAATTCTGGGCATTAGTGAAGGAAAGAAAGCAATAAGAAAGTGAAGCATACCAGAAGATGTGCAGCAATCTTGCTTACAATGGTGACAGTGATAAAGAGCGTGCTCTTGACAAGGGGTTTAATGACATTATACTAGATAATTGTAGCGCAAGGAAAGGCAGCAAGAAGGGTCCAATCAACCTCTTTTTGAAACAACCTGAGACATCCATCTCCAAGAGGAGGAATGAGAAGTTAAGGTAGCCAAGCATCAAAGAAGCATGTGATAAAGAGGCTACTGCAAGAGTACATCAATACATTGCTCGCTTTTAGTACCAAGCCAGACTTTCTTTCAACTTGATTAAGATGGAAAGCTTCCATGACATGCTTACAACTATTGGATATTTTGGACCAAATTTGAAGCCTCCATCTTACCATGACATAAGAGTTTCACTTCTCAATAAAGAGTTACATCATACTGAAGAATTGTTGAAGTCCTATAAGGAGCAATGGGAAAAATTTGGGTGCTCTATTATGTCTGATACATGGACAGACAAGAAGCAAAGGTCTATAATTAATTTTTTGGTGTTTCCTGTAGTAACAATGTTCACCAAATCTATTGATACATCTGATTTTGTGAATATGGGTGATAAATTGTTTGAATTGCTTGACTACATTATGGAAGAGATCAGGGAAGAGAAGGTTGTCTATATTATAACAGACAATGGAAGTAACTACGTGCTTGCTGGGAAGCGATTAGAGGACAAACGACCACATTTATATCAGACCCCTAGTGCAACCCATTGTATAGATTTAATGTAAGAAGATATTGGGAAAATTAATTTCATAAAGAAGACAATTAGCATGGCAATATTTGTTGTTGGCTTTATCTACAGCCATCCAAGTACCTTGAGTTTATTCAGGTTTTATACCAACAAAAAAGAATTGGTGAGGCATGCAATCACAGGATTTGTACCATCTTATTTTACATTGGAAAGGATTTATAAGCAGAAGACAAATCTTAGAAAAATGTTTGTTTTTAAAGAATGGACAAAAAACAAATTGTCCAAGGAGGCCAAATGGAGAGAGGCAACAAAGATTGTGCTTATAACAATATTCTAGAATAATGTAGTGTATATACTTAAGGTGATGGCTCCCCTTGTGCGTGTACTTCGCCTTGTTGATAGTGAGAAAAAACCTATTATGGGGTATATTTATGAGGCAATGGAGAAGGCTAAAGAAGTCATTATGAAGTCTTTTAATTACAATGAAAGTAAATATAAGGAGGTCTTCAAAATCATTTATGATAGGTGGACTTGTCAACTCCATCGGCCATTGCATGCAGCTGGTCACTTTCTAAACCTAGAATTCTACTTTGGTAATCCCTGTATTGAATTTGATTATGAGGTGACAAATGGGTTGTATGCTTGCATTGCGAGGTTGATGCCTAGTTCAGAGGTGAAACAAAAGATTCATAATGAGATACCAATTTATAAAGATGCTAGTGGTATGTTTGGCAATGATTTTGTAAAATCTCAGAGGAAAAAAATTGCACCAGGTAAGAGATCATTACAAAGCTTCTCAATTAGATTGAGTTTTTGAATTGGCTACATATACATTTCACTTATTGGATAACCTCTTTTTGGATTTGTAGCATAATGGTGGAGGATGTATGGAATGTTAACTCCAAATCTACAAAAATTTGCCATAAAAGTGTTAAGCTTGACATGTAGTGCCTCTAGATGTGAACGCAATTAAAGTGTGTTTAAATAAGTAACTTTTAAACAACAATAAATTAGCTAATATTTTCCTATAGTTACTTGTTTATTTCTTAATTATTTATCTGAGCTTAATATTATTGCAAATTCATTCCAAAAAAAGAAATTGGCTTGAGCATAAAAGACTACATAACTTGGTCTATATCAAAATAATCAAGCATTACTTAAGAGATACAATATTAGGGATGAAATTGACCCTATCTCACTTGATAATATTGATGAGTGTAATGAGTGGCTAGTTAGAAGAATAGATGATGATGTTGGGAATGATAAGGATTTTGAGAATGAAAATGATGATGACCTTACTTGGGATGCTGTTTATAAAGCTTTAGGAGTTGGAGGGCCAAGAAACTGCACTCGGAAGCAAAGTAAAAAAAGAAAGGGACCTTTAATTACAAGTGATGTAGATACTACTGCAGCCTTTAGGTCTAAGGGGAAAAAATTTCAGCAACTGCATCAAGTAGAAAAGGAAAAGAGGTGGTCGAAGTGGAAGTAGAAGATGATGATGTAGGGCTTAAAGTGGATGTATTAAAAGAACTATCCCAACTCCAAGATGATTTGGGGGGAGAATCAAAAGAAGATGAGGTTGAAGGATATGCTTCACTTTCAGAAGGCAACAACGATAATGACAATTATATTGGGGGGGGGGGAAGAAAATGAATAGACTTTTGACATTTAAATTTTTTTCTTCTATTGTTTATGTTTTCCTTATTTTGTTTTGAACTTTTAGGTTTGTTATTATGTCAAGTTAAGATTTGATAATGAATGAAACTTTTTAAGTTTTTATTTTGATATAATATAACCTTGCTTATGACTTTTAAGTAGTTATTATGTGTAACATAGTATATTTAATTGATTTTTTTCAATTATTTTACATTCGATATTTACTCGATCCACTATATAGCATATCGATTTTTTGGTTGTCCTAATGAGGACATGATTAAAGATTATCCTAGCTTGGTCTTGGACAAAGGTTTGGAGAGCTTCAAGGGACCTTTGACTAGGTCAAGGTCTAAAAAGGCCAAAAACATCACACATAAAGCTTTAACTTCCTTTCTTGTCACCATGCATGGGCCAAAGCCCCAAGATTCATAATTGAAGACCGTTTCCATGTTTTCTTGTAATATTTTAGAAAATTAGGTCTTTTATGTTTTGGATATGTTAGGTTTAGATTTTAGGTCCTACATGACCATTTCATGTTTATGTTTAAGTTTAGGCCTTTAATTTTGGCCATTTTCTTAGTTTTCTTTAGTTTTAGTGTTTTTAGGCTTAAGAGAGTAAAGCCCATTAGGTTAAGTGGTGTGCCTCCTCTCCCTAGCCTATATATAGGCATGTTCCTCTTTTATAAAACTAACACCTTGAATTGAGAGAATACATTGAGTATTTGTGGAGTTGAATTTTCCTCCTTAGTTTTAGTCAGGGTTTCTTAAACTTTGGCAAACTCTTATCCTAGGGTTTCCTCCCCTAAGTGGCGAGATTGAGGCTTATCCTCTCTAGATAGTACCTCTCATTTCCCTTATTTCCTACCTTCCTTTATTTTTTCAAAAAAACCCTAATCCTTATTTTTCCTTTATCAAAAGAGAAAGAAGAAGAAGAACTAAATCCCCCTTCCTACATCATGTCCATTATGGACCGCTATAAGAAATTGATAACATTGGTTAAAATTAGATTCATTGTATTCACATGTGCTTGAGTTAAGATTTTTTATAGTCCACCATGAAGATGAACAATAAAACCACTATTACTAAAGCTCATAACCTAATTCAAAAGGCACACCTTTTTTTGCACTAAGTTAAGTCCTTATCATATAAGTTATATGTTCTTTCAAACATTTTTATTGTCAAATTGTTCCCTCAAATGCCAAGATACATGTGTACAAAATCCTGCCACATTTTACAAAGCAGATTGGTTCTTCAGAGTTTTCCCAATGAAACTATGGAAGTACGAGGAATTTCAGCACGATTCAAGTTGGTACCCTTTCTCAAACTCCATGATTTGTTTTCCTTGTTTGCTGACATAACATGTATGTATCTTATTTATATTTGAAAATATTTGGCTATGTAAAGGCCAATAAATACCTGAATTTGAATCAGTCAAACAGATTGCCTATGATTACTTACGTTGATATTCTGTGTATGACGACCAATCCTCTTAATCTTTTGATTCTTTCCTCGGTTAGTGGAAACTTGATTGGCAGTTATGCTTTTTAAATTTTTGGAATCCATAAACTTCTAAATGTCTAGTTAGTGGTTACCGCTTAAAAATGATAAGAAAGATTGAATAGAAGTGGAAGAAAAGCTCCCTGCTCTATCATTCCAATAGAAACTTTTCTTTCATTGATATGGGTTGGTTGGGCAGGACAGAACAAATGGCTAGCAACCATTGTATTCTATTGTGTTTCATGATAGAATTTGTTTTGGGTGAAATCATGTATGGCTCTTATAACTACACATTTTTCAATTGGAAGTGAAGACTATTTCATTATAGAATATTTTATCAATGAATTTATTTATCCCTAGATGTCAAAAAATCTGTTGTTCCAAATTCAATGTCTGATTGTTTTATATTAATAGTAATCTTGACCAAGAGAATATTGACAGAGAAGTAACACAACATAATGGATAGCATTCTGACAATGCACTGATCATAGAAAGACACTCATCATCAGCACATAACCTTGGTGAAGAGTCTGACAACTTGGATTTTGATAGAAAGCTTGATATGGTGGTTGAAGCTAGGGTTAGCAATGATGTTCCTACTACAAATTTCATCCTGATTCATGATAATTTAGAGGGTCCAATGGGAGTACCGCCTGAGGTCTATATAGTTAGCTGAGATTTTTCTTTTTTGGTTTTCACATTATACTTCAGCTGTTGATTGAGAAACTTGGTTATGTGCTCTGGTGCTAATGGGTGTGTTCTTAGGTTATTTATTTTCTGGCTGTTGATTTTGGGAGCTTGTTTGGATTAGATTAATTTGGAATGTTATAATTTAATTAATTGAAAAAATGGTGACGTGGTGTTACTATTCTACATGTTTGATAATTTAGGTCATAGTCCTTGATTATAACTTCAATGAAGGAAATAACTTTTTAATAATATTTGTTTCTCATTTTATTTTTAGTAATTTATTAAATTCTAATAAATAGGAATTGTTTTCCAATCACAAGTACTTCAATTGGCTTCATCTGTAGGGTAAGAATCTGCAGTCAATATCAGATATAAAATTCTGTTTGTACCAATGCCAGATATAAAACTGTTTGTACTTTGTAGTGCCAACTTCATTAGTAATCAAGCATGTCTTGTAGTACATACTATAATTTTTGTAATGTTAATATGAAGGTAAATTGATATAAATTTATATAATGATATTATGTATAAACCTATATGTTTACTTTATTTTAATTATACTTTAAGTCTATAATCATAAGATTATACGAGATATATATAGTACATACTGTGATAATATAATAGACATTAAATCATTTTTCTATTGAATTGATAAGAAAATATGTAAAAAAAGTTTAAAAAATAAATTTTAACCATAAAAATTTTAATTCATTATAAGTTTAGATCAAAATTATCCGGTCTAAAAACCCAAAGAAATCATAAGACCATTTAATTAAAAATAATTTACATTTAATACGCAAACCCAAGGATTGATGTCCCTTAATATAACTTTTACGAATCTTACAATTTTCGATTCTTCATGAATGAATGATGGCGTGTGGGACCCTCGTGCTCACCAACAATCATGTCCTCAAGCACAACGTAGAGGAATATTTAAACATTAAAAATAGAATAATCAATATATCTTAAGTATTAAATTCAAAGATAAATATGTATAACCTTTTGAGTAATTATATATATATATATATATATATATATATATATATATATATATATATATATATATATATATATATATGAAGCGAAGGAAAAATATTTTTTTGTGTATATATATTATAATAGTAAGTATTACTAATGAGACAAAAAAAGTACTGGTAATTTTGTAAACATTATATTCAATTAATCCAACTATTGCATTGATATTTAGTATTAGCTATATTAATTTTATAAAATTTAAAATAAATTAATATCTTATTCATTATTTCATTCTAGCTTATGACATATTTCAAAACATTAGTTAATTCTTCAAAATTCAATGTCCACTATCGTAAAATAGTGCAATATTCAAATCTGTCAAGTTTATTTTTATATGAAATCAAATTCATATTTTATTAGAATTCTAAAGATCTTGTTCCAAGTCTGAATTGAAATAAGTGAGAATTAATTTGTATAAATATAGAAAGTGACAGGTTAGATGTTGATTTTTAAGGTTTGCCATCTAAATTTTTTTATCATAAAAAATAAACTTAACTAAACTAAACATATATGATATATCATTAAAAATACAACAAATATAAGTTATTAAGTCCAACTTAAGTAGTTAATATTAAAATATAAAAGATATATCATTAATAATTCTCAGTTTTAACTAATTATACATATATATATAATTAAAATTTATTCTGTTTCATCTTTATAAAAAGAAACAATCCCTAAACTTAATATTTCTCATGTATGCCCATTCCTTAATCTTTACAGCAACCGCACGCTTCTTTTAAATTTTAAATAAAAATATATATATTCGACAACTTTTAAAATATAATAACTTGTAAACCTTGTTATAATTTCCCCGCGGATAGTGAAAAAAGTGTCCAAGAAAAGTACTACACCAAATTAATGAGACGCAAAAAAAAAAAATTGAGAGAGGAGCGTGGATAGAGTAATGCATATACATAGAATTGTCATTTTCAAATTAATAGCCTAAAAACAGATATGAAACACTGCATTTTATTTCTTAAGGTAGAAATATATGGTGTATATATATATAAGCTAAAACAGAAATGAAACACTGCATCTCATTGATAGATTTTTTTTTTTTTCATTTGCTATCTTTATTTTTGCTTCGTTTCTTCTTCTTTTTTTCCTTTTGCACTTTAACTTTACCTTTTTCAGCCGGTGTTCATTCATGTGAACATGATTGATGCTGATACGAGCTCATAGGGTTTTTAATACTGGTTTCAGAGACATTTTCTATTGACACGTCTCACAGCACCATACAGCAAAAGAAAAATCATTGTTTGGTTCCCCAGAAAATTTATAAAAACCTTTTCTTTCTCTCTCCCTCCCCCTATTAACTCCTACCTCAAAGGAGTCCCTGATCCTTTCAACCATTGCTCCCCCAGCTTCATATGATTGGTATGATATTTCCCTCTTTTAAATTTTCTTTTTTATTAAAAAATAAATCCCCACCCCTCCCCCCATTTTTCTTGTATTTCTTGTTATTTTTCCTTCTGGGCATTTCCGAAGTTTAGTTTTTTGTTTCCATATCTGGCCCCCGAATAAATTCTATCTAGTAAGGTTACGTGGGTCTTCTTCATTCATAACTTTGAATTCGCTTGTATGCATTAAAGACCAGATCCCACATAATTCACCTAGTACTGTGTTAGGTAATAATTTTATTTCTTGTTTTTTGTTGGTTTTGTTTAGTCTTTTAATGCGTGTGTTGTTGTGAGTAGTAGAAAAATGCATGGTACACCCTTTTTGGTTGCCAAGAGAAACGTGCTGCATTTCAAGCTTAAGCTTCATGCTGTTGAGAAGATCTAAAGCTTGCTTTGCATTCTTTTTCTGTTTCCCTTGCTTTTTACAGCATGTTACTGACTGATCTGAAGTTCCATGTTGGTGATGAAAACCAACTGGCATCGTTCTTGAAAAGTTGCAGGCTGATAGTTTATTAATTGGAAGCAATTATCATGTTTTGACATAAGATTGTTGTTCTGGATCTTGAATAAATGGTGTTGTACTTAGACTAGGGGATTTGTCATTCTTATTCTTCTGAGATATAGTTCAAGTGATTCTGAATGAGAACTGGTCTTTTTCAGGTTATAGATGGCAAAACCAAGTTCAGCTGATGGTAGGACTAGAAGTTCCGTGCAGATCTTTATAGTAGTTGGTCTATGCTGTTTCTTCTATATATTAGGCGCGTGGCAGAGAAGTGGTTTTGGAAAGGGAGATAGCATAGCATTGGAGATTACCAAGAAAGGTGCAGACTGTAACATAGTTCCAAATTTGAGTTTTGACTCTCACCATGCTGGAGAAGTTAGCAAAATTGATGAATTTGAGTCAAAACCAAAGGTGTTTAAACCTTGCTCTGCTCGTTATATTGATTACACGCCATGCCAAGATCAACGGCGTGCCATGACCTTTCCTAGAGAGAACATGAATTATCGAGAGAGGCACTGCCCTCCTGAGGAAAAGAAGTTGCACTGTTTGATCCCAGCACCCAAGGGGTATGTAACTCCATTTCCATGGCCGAAGAGTCGTGATTATGTTCCATATGCTAACGCACCCTACAAGAGCCTTACTGTTGAGAAGGCTATTCAGAACTGGATCCAATATGAGGGAAATGTGTTTAGATTCCCTGGTGGTGGAACTCAATTTCCTCAAGGTGCAGATAAATATATTGATCAACTTGCTTCTGTCATACCTATAAAGGATGGGACAGTTAGGACGGCACTGGACACTGGTTGTGGGGTATGTTTGTCATCGCAAATTCCTTAGGACATTGCAGATTATTTTTCCATTCTTATGCATGTTAATTTGATTAACAGTGTATTAGTATTTAGTTTGTATTTTTTACTTTGTATCCTTATGTAAGGTTGTTTTCCTCAGGTTGCCAGTTGGGGTGCATACCTTTGGAGCAGAAATGTAATTGCCATGTCATTTGCACCAAGGGACTCTCATGAAGCACAAGTTCAGTTTGCTCTTGAAAGAGGTGTGCCTGCTGTCATTGGTGTTCTGGGGACCATAAAATTGCCTTATCCATCTGCAGCCTTTGACATGGCACATTGTTCTCGCTGCTTGATTCCTTGGGGAGCAAATGGTGAGAAATTAACATTGACATGCATCATTCTCTATGAATTATTGATATAAAATATAAATAGAGAAAAAGCTTTGAAATTTTGTTCACTCTTCTTCTGTTTGATTTAGCACCTTGTATCATATAACTTGTCATGGCAGCTTTTGAAAAATGCATTTTGTTTTGTTTATGTACAGATGGAATGTATATGATGGAAGTGGATCGTGTTCTAAGACCTGGTGGTTATTGGGTGCTTTCTGGTCCTCCAATCAATTGGAAGGTTAATTACAAAGCCTGGCAGAGACCTAAGGAGGAACTTCAGGAAGAACAAAACAAGATTGAAGAGATTGCTAAACTCCTTTGCTGGGAGAAGAAGTCTGAGCAGTCTGAAATTGCCATTTGGCAAAAAACTGTAGACTCTGAATCATGCCGTAGCAAGCAAGAAGGTTCTAGTGTAAAGTTCTGTGAAACAGATGCTAATGATGTCTGGTATGACCCTTCATTTAGTGCGTGTGTTAAACATCCTATTAGTTATTAATATTCCCATATATTTCTTTCTACTAACCATAAGCACAAACATATGTGAGTGCATAAAGCTAAGAGAAAACTTGTGGAGAAAAATAAGATAAAATAAATCAGTTATTCTATTCCAGAGATTATCAATGATAAAGGACCAAGCCACCCTTGCAGTCCCAACAAAGGCAAAACATGTAATTAGTGTTTACTTTTGTGATGTTTACAAGTGTAATTATGAAAAAGCTTGACCATTCCACTGTATATTTGTTTTATATATCATGAAGTATCAGCAGAATCATCCTTTTTTATTATTTCACATAATGCTTCTGTTTGGATTTTGTATATGCTGAGAATCTGAACACTTATGTACAGAAGCAAGTGGTTTACTGACTTGGTATGACTTTGTTTTTGTGGTACAGGTATAAGAAAATGGAGGTGTGCATTACTCCAAGTCCTAAAGTTTCTGATGATCTCAAGCGATTTCCCGAAAGGTTATATGCCATACCTCCTAGAATTGCTAGTGGCTCTGTACCTGGAGTTTCAACCGAGGGATACCAGGATGATAACAAAAAGTGGAAAAAGCATGTAAATGCTTATAAGAAAATTAATAGACTCCTGGATACTGGAAGGTATCGTAACATCATGGATATGAATGCTGGATTGGGTAGTTTTGCTGCAGCTATTCATTCTTCCAAGTTATGGGTCATGAATGTTGTACCTACCATAGCTGATAAAAACACACTGGGAGTCATATACGAGCGAGGGCTTATTGGCATCTATCATGACTGGTATAGTTTTCTAACTTCTTCCTCCTATTTTATTCATGACTTGTCTTTATCTTATGTTTTTTAACGAGTCCTAAATACCAATCTTGTACTGTTATTTGAATAAAATTTTCCAAATTTCCAGAAGTATGATCTGATGTAGACATGTATTCTTCCAGTTATTATGCTAGCTTTTATTAAATTGTGTTTGTGACTAGCTGTGTAATTTTTTTAGTCAGCTAACTTCCTGACATGTTCTTATTCATTTATCTGTGTTCATGATCCAGGTGTGAAGCCTTCTCCACATATCCAAGGACATACGATCTCATTCATAGCCATGGTTTGTTTAGTCTGTATAAGAATAAGTAAGTATTCCTTTGGTTAAATGGTTATTCAGTTATTCTTCCTGTTATTTTAAAATTTTAATGCAGTATTAATTCATAATCAATATTTTTGGGTTTCCTTAATGTGAAATTATAATTTAGCTATAAATAACTTCCTTTTAAATTAGCAATGGAATCTACAGTGATCATGTTTGTTGGTGGCATAATTGGACCCATACATCGTGTGCATAGATGAAAGTGTTATGACCTGTGCTTTATTATAAGTGTTTTAAGCTGTGACTTATGTCTGAACTCTGAAAGCATTCATGCTGCAATTGCATTTAGATTTTTAAGTATATGCTCTCATGAATCCATAGCCTCAATCGCGCTGTCACTTTTTTTGTCATCTTATGATCTGTAGGAATCAGCTACAGTTAGTGGTTACATCTTACTGTGAGATTTCTGTAACATTGATAAGAACATTGAGAAAACAACACTATGAGAGCTAGTTCATGTAGTTGGAGAGCCCACAGCCTTGTAAACCACATCAGAATCTCATACTTGGGACTCAACTCTCATACCTTACAATTGGATCCTAACAAACAGCTTTTATGGTCATTTTGTGTTATGGAATCTTGTTCAGCAGTCATTTTTTTAACTCTGGATGTCTAAATAGGACTTTTAAATAGCTACAAAGCTGAGTAGCTCCCTGGGATTTTGAGTTTATGTACTGATGTACATATGGATTTAGTTATCACTAGTAGAACCACTTGTTTTTAGTTCTCTCTGTTTCCTTTTGTTGGAAATGTTCTTCATTCTTGTGTCTGAAAAGCATGTTGTGTGATAATGAAATGCAGGTGTAATATAGAAGACATTCTTCTGGAGATGGACCGGATTTTACGACCAGAAGGTGCTGTAATATTCCGTGATGAAGTCGATATCTTAATTAAGGTGAAGAAAATAATTGGAGGAATGAGATGGGATACTAAATTGGTTGACCATGAGGATGGTCCACTTGTTCCTGAGAAGATACTAATTGCTGTCAAGCAGTATTGGGTTGTTGGTACAAATGCCACATCAACACAATAATCACTGAAGAGAAGTTGAAAGCCTTTTCCTTGCACGTACCCATTCTATATACTATCATTGCAGAGTTATTATGGCTTTGCATGAGCATTTTGGCTTAGCTAATCATCACAACTGTGGCACAGGGATGGCTGATGCTTGGCTTAACTAATCAATCACAACTGTGTCAGCTCAAAGTTGAAGGCACTAGTCATTTTTTGTCATAATTTAATTATCATGTTATACGATGTTAAATTCAGAAGTAAAACAAACACTTACTTTTTATAAAATAGTTGTCTATTTTCTCTGAATTTGAAGTTGCAGCCTTTCTATTGTCTACTTTACTGGTGACTGCTTGTCTACGTTTTGTAACCAACTATATAGTGTATGGTTCTATCTTCCTAGCTGAAACTCTCTCATTGCTTGCAAGTCAGACTAAAATTGAATTGCCTGTTCCCAAGTGATTTTATCTTCCAAGGGGAGGATTGCGGGACTAAATTTAATTGTCTAGTGTATCAGCTAATAGTATTACCTTCAGACAACACTAATTAAGAAAGATAGTTAACCATATTTAATGTATTTCATCTTAAAAAAAATATATGTTTAATTTTATTGTGCCTTCATTGGAATGATAAGAGTATTTTAGGCGAGATAGCATTAAATGAGGGTAAAGTTAGTTAAAATTTGCTCATATTTTGGTCCACCAAATAAAATTTGCAGAGAGCCGCTATTGCTTATTTGATTTAAGGTGATTATCGATTGGGAAAATTCTTGTATTACCTCTTATCTTTATAAGTAACAAAAAAAAAATTGTTCCTTATAAACAAATTTAACTTAACTCTAATTTAAGTAATGAATAGTATTTGTAAAATATCTTTGTCCTTATTTAATATATATTTTAGTTTTCACTAAAGAGTAGACGCCCTATGTTTCAATAAAGGATACTATAATAAACAATAATATACATTTTTATATGAAATCAATAATATTAAATGAGGTTGATAATTATTTTTAATTAGTGTCAATTAATTATATTTTGTTTATATTCAAAGATGACTATATTACTAAGAAAATAGATACAAGCATTTTGACAATAGACAACCATAACTTTAGCTTTTGGGGGTAGTGGAGGGACTAAACAAGGAGAGGGGCAATATCACACCCACCTTTTCCTGGCAATAGCAGTGATCATAGAAAATTAGAAATGTTCCACAGTTTTAAGAAGGTGACCAAGCAGCACATGTATTATTTTGACAAATCTGATTTTGACAGGCTCCACTTATAAGTCTTTGTAGTCTTTGTTGCTTTTGTCTTAGTTATGGCAATGATGAAAATAGCCAAAATACCACAGAAGTGGATGTGCATAGTAAATTAAGTGCCAGTGAAATGTCAGGTATGTTACCATAGAAGTTTGAAGAAGAAATTAATGTGCTAAATTGCCAACTCAGTGGTGAGTCTAGGTTGTTCAAAAACATTCCAATTACCCATCTTGGTTCTAATTATAGGTCACGGGCTGAAACCTCCCAGGATGATAATTTACCTCGGTGGACAGTGTACCTCACATGTCAATTCTAGACAAGGTACACTGCTGAAAATCCAAGACAAGCCAGGCTAGTTCGGGGGTCCTGCTTGCTTCAAAGTTCATGTTACACAATTGGACCAGCAAGCAGGGTTGGTGTGAGATTTATTGCAAGGAAATTCCCAAATGTAAGTTAGGCTATGATGTTGGACAGAACAGGTGCTTTTAACAATTTTTTAAGCAGCTTTTAAGGTACATGTTACTAATGAACATGACAACATCATGTTACCAGAAAAAAAAGGCACAAAATTAAATTACTGCACCTTATGCAAATAATGGTGAACCCAACTATAATGGTTCTGTCTTTCTCTCTTATAACATGACAATGTCACGTTCCTTAATGGCATGGAAGAATCTTAACCCGTTTTTAATTAGATAAAGTGTTAACTAATATTCTTAAAAGCTAGGACACTTAAGAAAAAAAAATTCTAAATTGTTATAGATGCATCTCAATATTATTTTCAATAAAAATATTTTATTATTTATATTATATGGGTGTAGGACTCTGGTTAACAAAATCTATTTACTATTTCTTTAAAGCTAATGGATGGTTAACGAGTATATCATCGCAATGAAATAGTTGAAGTGAGTGGTGAGCTCGGTTGTCTATATTAAAGCTACTGTGGCCGGGGTCCGCGGAAGCTATTTATTATCTCCTTTGTTTGGTTTTAGCTTAGAGTGTGGTGTATAATAAGCGTCATGAAATCTTGTCAATATTTCATGTCTCGTTTGGCATTATAAGGTTGATATGATACCCTAATTAATGTCCCCGGTAATAAATATGCTTGCTGCTTCCTTTCTTATTAATATGGATTTTTTGTGGACACCATTTCACTCAATCAAACACAAAAATTTTTTTCTTTGGGATAAAAAGAGAGCACACATCATCCTTGGCACTTCATCATCACATGGGCTAAACACATAAGATGTTATGATATAACTCCACCTTAAAATATTATGAATTTTATTAGTCATGGTCTAATTTAACCCTGTTGGTTTTTTTAGTAGAAAATATAGAATTAAAAATAAAAACTTTTACCAAATAAGAGAATTCAGTTTTATTAATCAATCAACACTTACATTTATAACACTAAGACTACTCCTATTAATTCATCTAACAAAATCCATCAAATAAAAACAAACTTCATTCATCCTAATCTAAAAATAAACAACTTATTTAATCCAAAAAAAATAAACAACTTATTCAAATTTAAAATGATAAAGATAAAATATTAAAAACAAACTTATAGCTAACCAACTCAATCTAATCTTAATTTAAATTCAAATTCAAATAATCTTAAAAGAATCCAAACACACATTGTTATCGGACACAACCCGTAAGCCCTGTACATATTCCTTAACCGGGCCAAGGGTCCAATCCACTTAAATGCCCTGGTACTCTAGTACTTTGGCACAGGAATGAATTCTTTTTTCCTGCTAGTTTGTGTAACCAAACCAAGGAATCAGTGTGGCCGAAGCACCATGCTATACCAAACAGCAGTACAATTTCAGCAACTTCTTTCCAAGTACCAATAAGTTCCTTTGTGTCCCTTCTCTTCAGTTTCTGTGACAATTAAATCTCAATAGCACTTTTGATTATGTAATATTTGAGCTATTTAAAGGGGTATTAAACTAGAATGGACAATTCACTGGGTCAGATGCAACTGTGTGTGAGAAGGAAAAATGCAATACTTTTGAAATGATGGGACTACAGATTATGAAATCAAAGTGGATAAGAACGTGTTTCTCACTAGTTGTTATCACCCTACCTGGAAGGAGACAAATCATAGGGATTTCCAATACAAGGAACATAGCATTCTTAATATATAGGCAGCTAAGCTTTCTCTATATTTAGTGATAATCTGTACTAATGCATGTTATTAGGCAGATTACTAATAAAACTTGTTATATGAATTCAAGAAATTTCAGTTAAAACAATTGAAGAAGTGTCAAGTAGGCTACAAGCACGTGGCCCTACCAAATTGACATTTTGCATATTGCATTAGCCTACTTATAGAGCTACTCTTAAATGTGCCAGGTAGTTATTTAGCTATTCATTTTAAATTCTCTTCTCTATCCATTTCCTTTCCTTCTATTTAGTTTTGGCCTTGCCTTCACATAATTCAGTTTTCCTTTCAACCTTGCTACCTTAACTTATTCTTCTGGCCCTTTCACTTAGAAGTTGCAATAAACTATTCATTCTTTTATTTCAAAGTCTTTTAGCATCTTTGTCTATACCAGTTTTCTTTTTTGATCTTATTTTGTTCTTTTTGTGCCTTTTCTTAACCTCTGTGCAAACGGGTTCTGTTGGGCCATTTTTTTAGTACTTTGATACTTTTAACTATGGTTATCATAACAACCACTTCCAATAACAACCTGCATCAGTTTCAAACTTTCAACTCTCAAAATACCAGCAACCATCTCCGTGATGCTTCCTTCTCTTCATACTTGAAAAACAATGAAGAGACCTTACCTGAGTCAGGCCATCCTTTCATCAACAACAGAAAGGGCCCTCTTCTCCAAGGAGTGAACAATGAAGATGATGGAGAAATTGGAGTATTTGAGGCTCAAAAGTACTTCAATGGAGAAGAGATAGAAAGTCCTTCTAGAGTTGGTAACAATGATGCAAATAAGCACCAGTACCAGTTCCAGAAAGATGAACAACCAGCTCTAGAAACTAGAAAGTTCAAAGTTAAGTATGGAACTCCAAGCGTTCGATCCGAATCAAGTACGAACAGCCAAAGTGCACTGCTACAAAGCTCTATGAAGAATTCATCAATGAACATGAAAAACAAAGTACAGAGAAAGAGTTTTCTGGCAAGTCTTGGTTGCAAATGCTATTGTTCTGATAAGAATTCTGTTGATGTTAGTGATCATGCAGGTGAAATCAATTTTAACAAAAAGGCTACTTATGGTGTAGTTCATGGAAAAACCACTTCAAAGAACATCTTCAATGCTGATCCAGATGCTAATCATTCAGTTAAAATGACTAAGCCCCATGCAGAACTCATGATCAACAAAGATGTCTACTCTCAAAAGCCAGAGAAGTTAGGGGCAGGATCAAAGAGAGAAAACGGTTTAGCATTCTCAAGCGCAACTGTGAATCCTAGCCCAGGAAATCAAGTTCTCAAAATGCAAGTGAAACAAGTTGAGAAGCCAAGGAAATCATTGGAAGTGTTTGGATCCCCAATATTGGATAGCAGGAGCAAGTCCTTGAGCCTTGATAGAAGGTTGAGTTTGAACTCTTGGGATGCTAATCCTAAATTGGAAGAAACAGAATTCTCAAATTCTGGTGGAAACTACAATGATGCTGAGAGTGATGCAAGTTCAGACTTATTTGAGATTGAAAGCCTCACAGGAAAATCCAACTCCTTCCTTGCTAGACCAACATCTAATGTTGTTTCAACCTGTGCCAGCCCCACAACTTGTTATGCACCAAGTGAGGCAAGCATTGAATGGAGTGTGGTCACTGCCAGTGCCTTAGAGTACTCAACCATGTCAGATTATGATGATCAAAGATCAATAGCAACCACAAGGAGTCCAATTAGGACATCCTTAGCTTCCTCAAGTGCTAAACCAAGAGTCATCAAAGAGTTACAAAGGCGGAGTCCTAGCATGCTGTTGGGTTGCAAGAGCCACAAAGCTGTTGGAGTTGCTGTTGATGCCTTCACAACATGTGAGAAGCCAAGTTCCAATTCTCTTATTCGGCGCAGATCAGATACCTTCCCTCAGGTGACAAAGTTTAAGGCAGAAGCAAAGGAGGGAACTTTTGGTGCAAGACATGGGCAACATGCTTATGACACATCCTCACTTCAACGCTCACACTCACCACATTCTTCACACCTCCTGTACATTTAGCTCTTGCTTGAATGAATACATGTGTATCTTTTTTATGTCTTTGGAATTTGGTAAATGAATAAACCCTCGCTTAGTTTCTGATATGCATTGGTCATTTTAGTCTCTGACTTTACTAAAACTGTATTAGTCCCTGACGTTAAAGAACGTAGTTCACTTTAATATTTGAAATTAGTGAAAAGAAGACTAAACTGAATATCGTTTTTTTAAGTGAGGGGCTGATATAATCAACGCAGACAATTTTAGGGATTAAATTGAGCATTTACTCTTTGTTTAATTATGTATCTGGAGTCTTAGTGTGAGAGTTTTTATGACTTTGTTGACAATCTAAAGATTGAGTTTAAATCACTAAAAATGCTAATCTTTTAATTGGGTGAATGTGATAATTTCATCACAAGAATAAAAGTACAGTAAATGCATCCATTCCTCGAGAAAGATTACCACTTTTAATTATTTAAACTCGGTTTTTATGTTATTGTGTTTACCAAAAATGATGGTAATAAGAGTAGATAAGTTTTTAGTCCAGAGTATGGGCATTTTCTCAAATGGGAAGTGTCTTGTGTCTTTCTCTAGCCGATCTTCATGTATTTTTCTGTTTCCTTGGATATGTACTTTCGTTCAGGTTTTGCAACTTCTGGTAAAAAAGAATCTTCATGAGCATGGTGGTAAAAAAGAATCTTCATGAGAATGGATGCCTTGTATTCATGGATTTGGTCTCATTTAAAGAAAGATGGGGTGTAAAAAGTGACCTCGTATTGTCAAGCCAATGGAAATTGCCATTTCAAATCACCCATCAAAGAGCCTGCATGTTGCATAGTTTTTTGTTTTTATGCATTGTTGGGTTCGATCCCGAGGAGCATAGCTTTAAGTAAAATGCACTTTGCATAGATTTGCAAAACCTTTTTCTTTTTCCCTTTTCATGATAGTTTCATCGGAGGACCACTTGCTATAACTACATCCAACCTACAAAGGAATGAAAAAAGTGATTATAAAACTTATCATCCTTTAAATACTAATAAGGGAAATGGTAGACAACTAAGTACTTCCCTTGGATGAAAAATTCATGCTAGGAGTACTTTTTAATCATTGTGATATTAAGAGTTTACATTCATAATACATAATGTTCCCATCAAAGCACACAGTACATCAATAAAAGTATTGTCTACTTACTGTTGTAAGTGTCACAAATTTTGCCATTCTCAATGGTTTGAGAAGAAATGCAACGTGGAACTTGCCGCCAGGGTGGAATACAGACAAAAAGGTCTCTCTAGCTTTCCAGAGAGGAGCTTAATGATCAGACAACTGTCCAACAAGTAACTTTCAAACTTCATTAAGAGAATGTCCTCGCAGCAAAAGCAAGACTCAATTTGAGCACCAAGGAATGAAGCTAGCTGCATTTAATTCTATAACTACCTCATGAATAAAGTGGTCCATCAAATTAATCATCTTTCTTGTGTCATTGCCGATTATTCAGAAATATACCGCATACAGTTATATACAGTGGTTAGAATTAGCTTACCATGCAGAAACCGATTGAAATTTGATTAATTCTGATGAACTGAAAATATAGGCTGTAAACCAATCCTTTATTCAATTGAACACGCTCAAATCATGTCTCAGATCCAGGCACATATATGTAGACCAAAGGTTTTTGGAATTAGAATCCAAGTAAAATCATTAAGCCTTTGTAGATTCAATACTAAGTGGATTACCTAAATTCGAGATTCTACCTAGGAGTGTGGGTGTAACTTAAATTAACACAACATAAAAAACATTATTAACATTTGAGGTCTAAAATAAAACAAGTATCAATAACAATCTCAAAGAAGAGACGAGGCAAAAGACGCATGCGGAGCTACAGTTGATAGATGCAGAGTATGTTTTCGGAGGAGCAAATTGGTGACTCGTGAAATGTTCTCCACTACGCCTAGCCTATGTCATGTGACAAAAGCCAAAACACAATTGTTTTAGTTTATCCAAAAAAAAAATTGTTTTAGTAAAAAGACATCCAAACAAAAAGATCACTCAGACTCGTTATAGTTACTTGGTTTTTTTTTTAAGAAAATTTAGAATTGAAAGATAAAAAACTTAAATAATATTTAAAATTGAAAAAAAAATTCAGGTAACAGAGAATTCTTTATTCATTAATTAACACTTACATTTATAATATTAAGAACTACTAACTCATCTAACAAACCATTTACTCATTAAATAAAAATAAACTTTTTCCTAATAATAACAACTTATTAAAATTTTAAATGATAAAGATAAAACATTAAAAACTAACTAGTCTAATGATAACTAACTCACTAAATCTAATCTTAATTCAAATTCAAATGAAAGCATTTAAAGACACATTCTCAACACTCATTTTAGCCTTAGAGGTTTTTCAAATTTTTAAATATGTTGGACGGATAAAATTTTGATTTAGCAACTTTGATCTTCAATTGAGTTTTTCTTTGAGATAACTCATTTCTTCCTTAGTTGGATCTAATGTAAAGATTTTAGCTTTTATTTTAATATTTAAGATCTCCTTGTTGATTGAGTTATAAATATGATTTATAAATAATAATTTAAATTATTTTTCTAATAATTGACTAATGCTAGTAAATTTTGGCTAACACTTAACATAAAGAATATCATATATTGTAATTGGTTATGAATTTGTTAGAATTTAAATTGTTCCAGTTCTTTAAACCGGGATGCAGATTGCATATTCATACTTTGGTTATGTTAAATTTCTCGATGTCCTTGAAAAACCTTATGATATTGGTAATATGGTTGGTGTAACTACTCGCAACTAGTCAACCTTCACTTGATTTACTGTGTGTAAAACAAGTAGACACGAATAGTTGGTCTTTTTCCTTGTTCTCTTGATTAACATTTTGAGTATCTTTACCATCTTTGTTTCTACAAATTATTGCTCTGTGACCTATTTGACTGCACTTACTACATTTTGAACTATTCTAGCATCTAAATGGTGGATGTCCTTTTTTGCCACAATGTTAGACATGGAGGAAAATTCTTGTTTGATTTGTGCTTAGCTGCTAAGGCACCTTCAACTTTATGATCTTTGACCATGTCTTATTAGCCTTCGTTGCTATTGGGCTTGGAAGTAAAACTTATGTTAAAGTGATCTTACACAGATCCTTTGTGTTTTCTAGGGTAGTTACAGACGCTTCATATTTCCTAAGCATTGTAATAAGAATTTTTTCTACAAGTCTAAAATCAATAAATTTAATGTTTAGTAACCTTACCTTATTTGCAATACCTCATACTCCATTTTTTGCAGCTCAAATTTCTTTAATAAATTAATGACTTGCATTCCTCTAATTCTTTCATTGCCTATACTCTTCTTTTAATAATCCCATATTTCTTTTGTTGTTTTTAAACTCATAATCCTAGTGAACATGGTTGTTGAGACACCAATAAAGAGATGATTTCCCCTTTGCCTTTTGGGTCTTTCAATCCTTGTGATTTTTTATTTGTGCCATGGTGAGATTTTCTAACAGCGGAGTTAAAAGATAAAAAACTTAAACAATATTTAAGATTGACTATAAACTTTTTTACATAACAAGAAAATTCAACTCTATTAATCAATCAACACTTACATTTATAATACTGGAACTACTTACTCATCAAATAAAAACAAACTTCATCCTAATCTAAAAATAACAACTTGTTTAAATTTAGAATGATAACTGACTTAATCTAATCTTAAATTGAAATTCAAATAATTTTTAAAGTATCTAAAGGCACATTCTCGATAAAGTCTTTAAACTTGAATGATTTTAATGAATCTAATTATCTTAGTTTAACAATTCTAATCGAATTCCAAATCTAACTACGAGGTAATTCATTTTTTAAGTTAATTAACTCTAACCAACTTGCGGGAGGTGTTCCAACCTTATTCAAATGTCTCAAGTGAGTTATATTTATATAGTGGCATTAAATTTCGTCTTAAGGAGAGTTTTGTATCTTTAGTCTTTGCCTGACTTAAGTAATATGAACAAGAAGCACTCAACCAAAAAGAAGATCCAAGATGCAACATCTGATTACGGCCAACTCAATTCCCTTTAAACGTAACAAACTTGGAACATTCCCATTCAATAGTTAATGAAGCTTTTCCACATGGACCTCCACAGGCAATAGCCTTAGCATGCAACTTGCAACCATGTGATACTCATACTGTGGCCACAAAAGCAATAAGCTATTAATTTTTGAAAAAAGTAAAAGCTGATAAGATATTAAGGCCACAAAAGGAGAAGATTTTAATATGTGCAAAATATTATGTCATCCTATGAACTTTATAACTTGATCAGCCTTTTGTGGATTCAAAATTAACAGATTAATGGTCAACTTCAACCAACAAATCAGAATATGAAGCAGTTGTCCTTTTTAATGTCCATGCATTATTTTCTTATCATGTAACTGGCTAAAGATTATCATCGTGACCATATGTCATGGACCATGAAAGATATGATTGCATTTATTTAAGCTCTCTGATTGGACCCTTCACGTGGAGCTAAAATGGGCCTCTAAAGATTAAATTAAACTATTAAACTTGAAAATATGTACAGAAGTCACATCTAATATCTTCATTATGAGTCAGTGAGTAAACAAGGTATATTTGTTCGCAGTTAGATGATGAATACGACCTAACATTGTTGATTTATGATTATAACCACACATTCTCCCTACATATTTAAGGGTTTCAGTTGTTGATTTAGATGTATGGCAAAACATGTTTGGCTATCATATCAATAATGGCTAAGAAAAGATAAAAATCACAACTCACAAGAGGACTTGAAATGATCAACAAATCCACGTATCTTGCTTTGTGTTATGTTTATTTGTTATGAGTAAAGTTCAATTTAGTATATTTTTTAATATCTAATTATCCTATTTAAACTTAATATAGTCTAACTTTTTTTTTAATTACCATTGTTCTCTTATGAGACTCCAACCATAATTTTTATGTCGTATTTATTACTTAGTCAATATTATTTTTTTTTGTTTTATTAAGAATTGAACTTGTGTTAAATCACACAAACTACTCTTACTCAACCAAGAGAATGATTCCTGTTATGTCAACATGTTTTCTTTATCAAACAAAATTATTATTTTAGCCATTCTTATGATACTTTTAATGCCATTCTACAGAAGAAGACTTTAGTGAATTAAGTTTTGTAACTTTACATCTAATCATGAGTTGAAAGAAGACCAATTCACATGCAACACTATGTTTGCAATTATGTATATATATTTTTAAGCATGACTTGATATTCAAGTTTAAAAAAAAAAAATCAGACAGTCATAGGTATGTTATCATACCGCCAAATATTACATATATTTTAAAGTGAATTTTATGATAAGGTTATTTGATAAGGTATTGAATAATTTGTAAATTTTATAACCTTGATTCTTATGGTTGTATTGAAGAAATTCAATGCTTTTAGAAGTTATTTATATGAATAAATTTAACAAGCAAAAAAAGGGAATAAATCTAATAATATTGAGTAAATTCATCTTATCTACATATAACATTTAACGTAATAATTCAACATCTCTTCTTTTTAAGTATGTAGTTAGAATTGGAAGCCTATCTCACAACCGGTTACTTGAGAATGAAGAATTGGCTCTTAAATAAAAATCGGTTTTTTAATTTGTTTTTGTTTAGTCATTTCTGATGATAAATAGAAAATTTTACCTGTTATTTGGTGTTGTAGTATACCATTTCTGACAGTTTTAACCCTTTTATTGTAATAAAAAAAACCTCAAGAAATTTAAAATTCATAAAATTTTATTTTGAAAATCATAACAAAATATTTTTAATATAGTTTAATTATTTTGGATTGAGTAACGACAATAATAATCAAAATAAAATGATATAATGTGTGTTTATTTTTATGTCTCATTTAAAATCATGAATTGTAAAAAATAAATAAATAGATGTATTCTGTTGGAGAGAGAGGTTTTGTTTTCTTAAATTTGAAAAAGCATAGAAGAGTCATATGTATTAATAGAACCCAGATAAGAACAAAAGAGGTTGCTATAGAAATGACTTGAGAACATTTTTAATGGAGTCTGGAATAAAAAAATTATTTGCGTTTTCCTGTACTGTCATATTATTTTTTTTATATGTTTAGCAACTAACTAGTTTTTTCTTCCAATATAGTAACTTAACAAAGATTCTTAAATGAATCCACAATTCACCCACTCCTATAAATTATGTGAAAATTTAATAAATAAATGTGTATACTTAAATAATAATTTTAAAATATGTATTCACATCTTTACAATATATATTTAAATTATTATAATATAACAAATATTTATATAAAATTATTTATTAAAAACTGTAGCAACTTAAAAATTTTATACAATGTTTTTTATTTTATTCTATTTTGATAGAGCATATATATAAATTATATGTTTAAATAATTAATAATATATTTAATTTATTATGATATAATAATTATATGTTACCTAATATTAATTTAATATAAGGTGAGTTGCTGCAGTTAGCACCCGTTACTGAATTTTTAACAAGGTTAGCTCTCCAACCACTAGTGCGAAAATTGGATATAACAACTAGATATAATCACGGGTTAAAGTGGATCAGTGATAAAAACATACGCGGTGACATTTTTGAAATTATAAGGTAAACGATATAATCAAGGGAAACTATATATCCACGGTTAACATCATAACCGTGATCGTACCCATAAATATATAGTCACGGTTGAGGAGTCAACCGTGGATATATAGTACCTGAAATATATATTCACGGTTGACTACACAACCGTGACTATATATTTATGGGTATACGATCACGACAATGATTAGGGATGGAAATGGGCCAGGCCAGGCCAGGCTTTGAAAGGCCTGAACCTGGCCTACATCAAAATTTCAAGGCCTAAGTCTGGCCTATTAGCCTGTCATAGGCCTTTTTTTAAGGTCTGTTCTGGCCTATTTAAAAGGCCTGTTTATAGTGAAAATTTTAAAATGCCAAAATCAACCTAAAAAAAATTGTGTTTCATTCCCTCCTAATTTTTTTTAATTGTAAATTTATAATATTAATTTATATTATATAAATGTAAATATCATATATATATATATATATTATTTTATGTTATAAATATATTATATATATAACTAATCAATAATTAATCTAATTAAATATGTCAGTCTGTTGAGCTTCAAAGGCTTTTTTAGAAAGCCTATGACCTGACCTGTTTAGTTAAAAAGGTCTTTTTAAAAGCCTAAACCTGACCTTCTAGCCTGATAAGCCTGGCCTATGTAGGCTTTAAACGAGTCGGGCCATAGGCTCCTGACGGACGGCCTGACCCATTTCCATCCCTAGCTATGATATTATCTGTGAATATATGTTAATGTCTATAATCACGGTTGTATTTACAACCGTGGATATATAGTTCAGGTACTATATATCCACGGTTGTGAAATAAACCGTGGATATATAATGATGGGTACTGTTCCCTCCCTGGTCAGAGGGGGCCCCATGGTACCCCTCATCTCCTTTAATTTAACAGATAATGATTCTCCATTATCTCACCAGGCGGTTATCTCCTTTACCGAACTTGGGTCTGGATTGCCCTTTTTACTTTACAAGTGTATAAATACGGTCAATAGGCTTGCATTGTAACCTAAGTGACACATTAGAAAGATAATAAACCTAATCCCTAGGAGAATTCTCTAGGGTTTTTGTGTCTACTCTCTGTGTGTGAATATTTTGGCGCCCACCGTGGGGTCCACGGTTTCTACTCACAAATCCTAAAACCAAAAAGGAGTTAATAGGTTCTGCCCACGTCGTTCCTGTCGTCATTTGCTACATCACCAACGCCATCAATTAAACTGGCACTTGAAACGCTTGAAGAGTCGTCATAAGCAACTGGTTGTGACTTCCAATTTTCCAGATAAGTATCCTTACATTTTTTCATTTTTCAAATGCCCGATATTTGCATTTTTTTATTATATCATTGCTGAGGAGAGGGCAGGCAAACGATCCACGAAATTCTTCATCTCCACTAAAATAAATCCGTATTGAAAATTGTTAGTTGTGAAAATCGAGTCAGTTTCACTATTCATCCAGCGACCGTGTTTTCGAAACGGAAAACCGATACTTTGTTACAGGCGTTATTATCATGGCATATATTTTACATGACTTAATACTCTTTCATTGCCTATAATTCACCCGTGTACAAATTGCCTCATAACCGAGCAGCTATTAATGGTAATGGTTTTCAATGGCGGATAGGTGAAAATGCAAACCCCACTTTTTCAAGCCACCCTGCCAAGATTTCAACAATTAATTGAATGTGCATGATAACGTTCGGGAGGCACCGACCTTCAGTGTTTGTGCCTATTTAATATATTAAATTAGTTGAAGCGGTGCCCCCTATTATATTGAGGATAAACTGATTTTATTAAATGTTAATTTTTATCTATTAAAATCATATTTACTCACAATCTTGTTTAATTATCTTAGAAGGAATAAGGGAAAATCGAATATAATTGAATATAAATTTGTCAGAGGGCTGATAATTGAAATTTTGCACTACATATGTTTGTGGCATTTGTTACCTTTTTCAGTAAGCTGTTAAAAAAAATAATATAAAAAATAAAAAATATCCTATACCCGTTCTTGGTTTCTCGCCTTCCCTCTCGCTTTGTGGGCCCTAATTAATTATTATGGACAAATCCTAATTGAGACTTATTGGAAACCATGCATGGAATAGTGGGTGGGGAACCCTGCTCTCTGTAGCCAAGTTTTGCTGGTATTTTTCAGCTTCCGTTTCTCACCCAGGCACATTCCCAAATAATCCTTGGTCCCACCCTTTGATCACTTGACCACTACCAAGCTCAAATTCAATTGGATTATTTCTTTCAAAGCTGGAATCGAAAGCAGTAAGTGTTCCCTGATAGTGAACTTTGACTCTTTCACCTTTGTGTGCCTGAACTTCATGTGATGCTGGCTTATGCTTCACGCCAATCTGTAACTCCGTTACATCAGCCTGTTTGGTTATAAAGTTGGGTTGGTCAAAGGTTTGACCAACTCCAAAAATAAATCTTACGGTCAAACGGAGTTTTGACTGTCTCGAACGGTGTGAAGGATCAATATCAACCCTTAAATTTCTCTATTTCTCCAACTCCATTTCCCCAACTGGAAACCAAATGGATACCGAGACAAGAAGGACGACGAGCAAAACAGGAATGACCTGCATCGAATTAGAGAAACTCATTTTTTTCGTCGCAAAGTCACTTACTTGATTCGAAACCTTCGTGTATGCTCCATGTTGCACCAAACACTTTTAAGAAATGTCATTCTCATTACAAGCTCAAGGTGATCCCCCTATTATGTTAAACCATGCATGCACTAACGGTTAATTTCAATTTATTTTAATATATACACTATCGTTGATCATGGAAAGAGAACACCATGTCATATGAATTTGCATAATTTCCTTGATTCTTTAAGCGCCAGTCAAGATGATACCTCAGTTGTCGATCCTTCTCATCCAACCCAAAAACTATCTTTGAAACGACGCTAAAGAATTGTTCCTGCTTAACTAGGAGATATCATTATGATGGCCCACATTAGATGCTATTACCTGGCATATACTTTTTACGCTATTCCATTTCACACCGCACATTGTATCAACATATTAACGCTATTATAAGTTATTTATTGGGCATTATGTTTCCCTTTATAATAGTGGCAAATATATATAGCGAACTTGGTTCCATGCAACCGTAACCATAGCCTCAAAATGGAGCCCCCGACCCGTTATTTCCAGTAGACTCTTAGCAAACTACAGCAATAACTTCACATATCTTGGCGGGGTTCGATCACAAAGACTGTTGCCCACTATGATACCGGTATTATGAAAGAGCTTTCTAGCTCGGAATGAAGTATACTTGCTCAAGAATCCAGCCAAGCTTAACGGGAACCTGTTCTTGGAGTTTTGATGCTGTTACTGTTCTCAAGTGGAGATGAGAAGACTGCAATAGCTGATCCAAACGCAGAGCTCTTTCAGAATCTCGCGACGACGCACACCAAGAGTAAAGAAAACTGGTCCATCATACTGAAGCTTATTTTTCTCATCAACTGTCGCAAGTTTCCACTAGGAACCCAACATTTAAACGCTGAAACCTTGAATTCCTCAAAAAAATGCTAATGGATCTCCTAAAAATGATAACACTAACACAACAAAACCCGTTAGCGATACAGTTGCTGTCAATTCAGAGATTGTTTTCCATAATATTCTCCCCTCAGCAGAAGCCAACATGTAACATTAAAGATGATTTTTCCCATTTTACTCGATGCATTGATCTCGGTAACTATATGGACAACACCCGACATCACACTCCCAAACTTGAATGGGTGGCTTCTTAGCTATCCAGTGATGAATTTGTTTAGCAAGGAGCATGTGGCCGACGCCATTTATATTCTCTCCACCAAATATCTTCATATCGTTCAAGTATTTGTTTGCAGGAACTCTTAAGAAAGAGACTCGAGCTGAAGAATGTTAAGCTTTTCAAATGATGTATGATCTAAGCATGGGAAGTGGTAATGAAGAATGAGCAAAGGCCTTTCTGGCTCACATGTAGGCCGAATGAAAGATGTGCAAATGCTCGAAAGTCATTAAGATGGAGGGACCAGTTGACGATTCGCCACATCTACTACTCAAGTTGCCTCAAACTGAGCAAAAATTACACTATCATAAAGCTTTACAGCCAACAAAAGAGGGGTCTGGATCTTCATGAGCATGCTTATCTAACATTATGTTGTACTCTTGAATTAAAAGATTGTCTGCCGAGTCCCATATCAAGTTGTTCCAGTTTTTGTGCCAGCTCCAGTTGTAAAATTTGTCAGTAAAAAAAATATGGTCGAGGGTCGTGACTTACCCTCTCACAGAAGTTTCTTGAAATTACAAATAGCTTTCAGGAGCCAAGGACTCCATCGTAGATATTGAAAATACTAAAGAACCAACACAACACACTCCTTGATGTCCCTCTTCTACTAGCTCCTATGCTCCGTTATCAACCTTATCATCAGGATTAAAAGTTTGAAGAATGCTTGAAGAATGTTTGAAGAATTATCAGTAAAAACCTTGCCAATATAAACTTTCTCCTCTTAAGTGAAGAAAAAGCTACAAACCACTTAGAATACACGCTGGTTGCGCGATAAATATTATTCAATCAAGAAACTAAGTATCACAAAAAGCCTGAGCGCAGATTCAATCCCTCGGCACACATTTTGAAGGCTTGAATCCATTCAAGTAAAGCCCGAGCGCGGAATCGATCCTCGGCACGTGTTTTAAAGGCTTGAATTCGTTCAAGTAAAACCCGAGCGCGGAATCGATCCCTCGGCACATGTTTTGAAGGCTTGAATCCGTTCAAGTAAAGCACGAGCGTGGAATCGATCCCTTAGCACACATTTTGAAGGCTTGAATCCGTTCAAGTAAAGTCCGAGCGCGGAATCGATCCCTTAGCACATGTTTTGAAGGCTTGAATCCGTTTAAGTAAAACCCGAGCGCAGAATTGATCCCTCGGCACATGTTTTGAAGGCTTGAATCCGTTCAAGTAAAGCCCGAGCGCGGAATCGATCCCTCAGCATATGTTTCGAAGGCTTGAATCCGTTCAAGTAAAGCCCGAGCACGGAATCGATCCCTCAGCACATGTTTCGAAGGCTTGAATCCGTTCAAGTAAAGCCCGAGCACAGAATCAATCCCTCGGCACACATTTTGAAGACTTGAATCCGTTCAAGTAAAGCCCGAGCGCAGAATCGATCCCTCGACACATGTTTTGAAGGCTTGAATCCGTTCAAGTAAAGCCCAAGCATGGATCGATCCCTCGGCACATGTTTTGAAGGCTTGAATCCGTTCAAGTAAACCCCGAGCGCGGAATTATCCCTCGACACATGTTTTGAAGGCTTGAATCCGTTCAAGTAAAGTCCGAGCGCGGAATCGATCCCTCGGTACATGTTTTGAAGGCTTGAATCCGTTTAAGTAAAGCCCGAGCGCAGAATCGATCCCTCAGCACACGTTTTGAAGGCTTGAATCCGTTCAAGTCAAGCCCGAGCGCAGAATCGATCCCTCGACACATGTTTTGAAGGCCTGAATCCGTTCAAGTAAAGCCCGAGTGTGGAATCGATCCCTCGGCACATGTTTTGAAGGCTTGAATCTGTTCAAGTAAATCCCGAGCACGAGCTCTAAGAAATTTTGAAGACAAGCCTGAACATGAGCCCCCGGCAATTCTGAAGACAAGCCCGAGCATGAGCCCTCGGCAACTTTGAAGATAAGTCCGAGCACGAGCTCTCGACAACCTTGAAGATAAGCTCGAACACAGAATCGATCCTTTGGCACACGTTTAAAGTCTTGAAAATTGTTTCAAATAAAAAAAGTTCGAGGTCACAATCGATCCCTCGGCACACGCTTTGAATGCTTGAATTTGTTCAAATATACGAAAAGCCCGAGCTCAGAACCGTTCACTCGGCACACATCTTGAAGGCTTGAATTCATTCAGGTATTACGAAAAGTCTGAGCGCCCTTCGGCAATTACATCGTGAAACCGAAATACGATCAAGTACTCAAAGCCCGAGCGCGGATCCAATCCCTCGGCACACGAAAAGCCCGAGCGCGGATTTAATCCCTCGGCACACGTTTTGAAGGTTTGAATCCGTTCAAGTATTACGAAAAGTCCAAGGTCGGAATCGATCCCTTGACACACGATTTGAAGGCTTGAATCCGTACAAGCATTACGAAAAGTTTGAGGTCAGAATCGATCCCTCGGCATACAATCTGAAGGCTTGAATCCGTTCAAGTATACGAAAAGTCCAAGGTTGGAAAAATCCCTCGGCACATGATCTAAAGGCTTGAAACTGTTCAAGTATTACAAAAAGTCTGAGGTCAGAATCGATCCCTCGGCACACAATCTGAAGGCTTGAATCCGTTCAAGTATTACGAAAAGTCCGAGGTCGAAATCGATCCCTCGGTATTTTTGAAGATAAGCCTGAGCGTGAGCTCTTGACAACTTTGAAGAAAAACCCGAGCACAAGTTATCAGCCATTTCAAAAACCTGCATTACAATAAATAACACCACTAAAAAAAGGTTAAACAGCTACCCCGACTTAGCGACCACAGATACCCGTCGCTAAGTAGCGACCGAATTAGCGACCTCTTACACGAAAAGGGACCAATGCGAAATGTTAGCAACCACTTTAGCGACCATAAAAGGAAGCGGTCGCTAACAATTACAAATACCGTCGCTAATACGGTCGCTATCCTTTAGCGCCTTTCTTTGCTGTTTCCCTCCAAAGTTTTCTGTTGGCGCTAAATAGTAGCGACGGTAAACACCGTCGCTACTTTTCCCTCAACGTTAGCGACCAATGATCTGCGTCGCTATGTTTTGTAATAGTGACGGATATTTTGGCCGTCGCTAGTATTCTGCAGGAATAGTGATGGAGGACTTAAGCGTCGCTAATGTTTTTGGCCTTCCCTCCATTATTTTAACTTTAAGAAAGGGATTTAGCGACGGGGGGATTCGCCGTCACTAGTATTGTGGGGGAATAGTGACGGATGACTTAGGCGTCGCTATTGTTTTGGCCTTCCCTTAACGACGGAGGGGTTGGCCGTCGCGAGTATTCTAGGTAATAGTGACGGAGGACTTAGGCGTTGCTATTGTTTTTGGCCTTCCCTCCATTATTTTAACTTTAAGAAAGGGATTTAGGGACGGAGGCGTTTTCCGTCGCTAGAATTTTTAACTTTAGCGACGGCAATGTTTTTCGTCATTATATTAGTGACGTCATTAGTGACGGGTAGGAAGCCGTCGCTAAATGTTAATCTAAGTCGACAGCTTTCCCTCTCCCTGTCATTTCCCTAAAGTTCCCCTTCCTCTCTCAGCCCCGTCGTCTCCCTCTCCCTCAATCTCCGTCTACCTCCGTCTTCCCTTACACTCCCTCCGGCCCTCCCTCCTTTTCCATCCGGTGGTCCTCGAAGCCTTCCTCCTATTTCTCTGCCTCCTCTAAGCCCTAAACCTTCTTCCCTTCACTCAGTTTCTCTCTCTCACGAAGCACCATCTTACTCACTACCCCGGCTCACCCACTCTCTCGTCTCTCAGTTTGAAGCTCCCTCTACTCACCCCGGCTCACCCACTCTCTCGTCTCTCGGTTTGAAGCTCCCTCCACTCAAAGGTTGTCTTCGACAACTCTTCCCTCTTGGAACACATCTGTGATGGCTCCTCCCTCTCTCCTTCAAGGTATGTTCCACATTGCCTACTCTTTTCATATCAACATCTGAAATTCCTAGCTGCATAGTATAACACTGCACCATTTCTGCATTCCACTGTTCTGATCTGGTTTGATACTGAAGTCTGATTTCTCTGAGATGGCATAAGAGTCTGATTTCTCACTCACTAACATTAGAAGCACCCTAGACATTCCCGGCCTATCCTCTGGATGCTGTTGAACACACAAGAGACTAACATGAATGCAATACAATATTTGTGATACGAAACAAGTGTCTTCTAGGCTTTTATCAATCAGTTCTAGTGGCCTTCCTTCTTTCCAGAGTTTCCATGCCTAAAAGACATTAAAATGGCTTGTCATACAGGATATACACACAGGCGCATGGGCGCACACAAGTATACATGCTAATTAACAATTTGACTCTCAATACTTACATAGCCTATTAGATTATGGCTATGGTTCTGATTGTAATACCCTCTACTTCTCTTGCCAGATATAATCTCTATCAATAAAACTCCAAAGCTAAAAACATCAGATTTCGCTGAAAATAATCCATCAGTTGCATATTCTGGTGCCATGTAACCACTGTAGAACACATTTTGAAATGAGATTCTTAACTAGGAGAAAACAGATGTTAAGAATTCAGCTTGATTGGAAAAAAAACTCGTTCACTTACTAAGTGCCAACTATTCTCTTTGTGTTTCCTTCATTCTGATCTCCACCAAAAATTCTTGCCAATCCGAAATCTGAAATTTTGGGATTCAAACCATTATCAAGTAAAACATTACTTGCTTTGAGATCTCTGTGAATAATCCTTAGTCTGGAATCTTGATGAAGATAGAGAAGGCCCTTTGCAATTCCACTGATAATGTGAAAGCGCTTTGACCAGTCTAGTAGTTTACTTCTTTGCTGATCTGCCAAATTTCCATAATTGGAAAAATTCAACTGGATTATACGTTGTAAAAAATTTTAGTTCAAAATCTGTTTAGGGAGTTATCAAATCATGAAACTAATCTTAGTCTAAAATTCTAAATGTACAACTCCTTCCTTTGATCCATTTCCATACCAAAAATGAATGAGTCCAGACTACCATTAGGCATGTATTCATAAACCAACATTATTTCCTCTCCTTCAAGGCAACATCCAAGAAGCTTTACAAGATTGCGGTGTTGAAGTTTTGCAATCAATTTTACTTCATTCTTGAACTCTGTCAGTCCTTGTCCTGAACTTGTTGAGAGCCTCTTCACAGCAATTTCCAGCCCATCTGCTAGAATTCCCTGAAAATTCAAATTTTGATATTGATAATTTGGTAGAACAGTTCATTTCACTATTCTTTCTCCATAACCCTTAATGTCATCATATAAGAAAATTACCCAGTAGACAGGTCCAAAACCACCTTCTCCAATTTTGTTTTTGATTGTAAAGTTGCTAGTTGCCTTAGCTATTGTTGACACTTCATAGACTGGTAGATCCATATCATCAACTTGCATTCCACTGTTCTGATCTGGTTTGATACTGAAGTCTGATTTCTCTGAGATGGCATAAGAGTGTGGTTTCATATTGTGACAAGCATGCTATATTTCTTTTAATTTTGAAGAGACAAAAACTTCATCTTTCATAAAATGAGAAATTCCCATGTCCTACTCAGATTTATTCCATTTAAGCCCTTAGCCCTCCTTCCCCAAACCAAAAGAAAGAACAAATGAGAGGTATGTCAAGCTTAACTGAGTTAATTTTGAGAGTTGAGACAACCATTTAAAAGTTAAAGTTAATTTGCCTTTTCTAACACATTAACCAGGCAACAATGAGAAACTAAAAATTTTCTGCCAAAAATATGAAGTGCTAATTGGTGAGAATCATGAATACTGACCCAACCAAAGGATTCTGACTTTTTACTGTATAAAAAAGTGAGGCCATCTTCTCTGCATTGTTTTTGTTTGGTAATGGAGTTGTGTATGCTATTCATGGTCTTGATCAGACCAACACATTTATGTCATAAAAAAAGTAGTATGAACTTATTATTATCAGAAACCTCCCTGGAGCAGCACCTTCTCATTAGAGGACTATGGGAGACAGTAATGAAAAGTTCACAAATATTTATTAGGTTCTTCATTATGGAACCTCCATTCAATGAAGGACTCAGAACAAGTGCCAGACATGACTTTTTTCCAGCTCCATAAAACTTCTTTAAACTTCTCATTTAGCATGCAGTTATTAACCAAAGAAGGAGAACCACATTGGCACCTATAAACTGTTTACTTACTCCAATGGTTTTGTTTTGTGGATCACTCTATGGTTGTCAAACAACATGCATACATCTAATACAATACTATAAACATTCATAAAGCAACATAGACATTTTTTGCGTTGTTATAAAAGGAACAGAAAAAAATGAATTTTACCTTGCATATTGATGTGTGATTTCATTCTATAACACCAACCTAGTATTAGTATACCAGAAACTGCTGCCACGGCCAAAGAAACTGTTACGGCCACTATGACTCCACCCTTCTTATGGCCCTCATTAGCATGTTCTAGTTAAATTTAATCACAAATATTTTTAAGGGTTACTTAAATATTCAACAATGAAAATGCATTATAGCAAAGAAAATCTTTTGAAGGACTAATAATAAGTAGCAAAGCTAAGAGTAATTCCTACCCAATTCTGAAGCTTCCATTCAAACATATAGATCCTGGCCTCCAGCTGCAAACTGTCTAATATCAATAAGATCACCAAACCACATGGCACAACCACTCCCTTGTCCACTAACATCCGAATTTGCATAAGCCATACAAGAACAGTTCTCCAAGCACTTGGCTCTACATTCCTCTAAACCAATTGTTTGATCCAGCCAAGTATGTGCAGTGTCAGGTGCTTTCAGGCCAGTCAATTTCATAAATCCATCCTTGTGTCTGTCCTCACAGCTTAATCCCTTATTGCAGCCACACCCATGAGACCAATCCATCGAGTTCCATGCCTGAGGTGACTTAGGCTTGAACCCTTCCAAACACTGGCACACAGGTGAATCTGAAATAACACAATTTGCATAAGCTCCACAAAGGGCATAACTATCACACAAGTCCAATGGCACTGAAGTGTAAACCGCCCATCTTTGCTCTGATTCAATCCACACATAACGCCTTCTAACATAGCTTGTTCCATTAAGTACTAACCTTGAGATTAAAGATGAGTTCTTAAGGCTATATGTGTAGTAAAATTCATCCTTATTGAAAACAAACTTGAAGTCATAAATAGGGTCGTCCCTTAGTTGTGGTGAACTGCTTGAATGCAAACCATTCCATGGTCCACTTCTGTAGAACATTTGGTTACCCTTCGTCATGTAAGCTTCTGGATAGTTATGTAGCACCATACCAAAAGTAAAGTCACTTGGAGAAGGATCATCAGGACTCTTCCATGCTGTTAGGTATCTATTAAGACCTCTTCTCAAGTCCCAACCAAACTTCATTTCTGGCAAGAAAGTGTCAGTTGGGTAGTCAAAACTCTGGCACAAATAGGCTTCACTTTCTGAGACATTCTAATCACTGGTAGCATAAAAAAAAAGTTCTCATTTTTTAGTTCAATACATTTTACATATCCTGTAAATTGTCTCAGCTATTTTTTCTTTTTCTCTCTGAACCATGTTTCATAACAAAAAGGAATTTAAATAAAAAGGCAGTGCTGTCAGAAAGAAAAAGGGAGAGAGTTATTAGTGTTTGTCATGCTGTTGGTTTTCTACATTCCTTTGTGACTGACTATTTTCAGTATAGTTTGGTGTAGTTTATAGTTACTACTTTTGGTTTCTGGTCTCCTGAGAATTTGTCTGTTGTAAGGAACTGAGCTTCATTCCTTTTAGTTGAATACTATCCAGAATTCCTGATTTTTAGTTTCTATAGAAAAGTTTCAATCTTAAGTCTATTCAAAGATGCAAATGCATTCCACATAAATCCTGGAACTGTTATAAAAAGACTGTGAAGGATTTTTTTAGTGTTTTTTTTAAAAGAAAAGAACAATTTAGAGTTCATGGTGTAATAGAGAATGCAAGTTTTGTAGAGTTTGAGTTTTGCAGAACATTACCACTATATTATAAGACTATAATTTCCAAATTGTTGGTGGTATTAAATTCTGCTAAATGCAATTTTTTGCTACCTAAAGCATGTTATCTTGTCATACTTGATACAACACCATCAGGAATTTTTAATGTTGATCACCAATGGAATATCCAATAAAAGTTGAAATGTACTCAGCATTATGGAATAGGTATGCTTTTCCCCTCCGACAATGAAACCCCTGAAAATAAGGTAATAGAAGATTAATATGAGAAGTAATTTAAGAATCCAGTAGAGCTGTTGAAGATTTAGAGCAATGTGTACGCAAAAACCAAGCAAAATCAGTAGGAGAGATTTTATGCATGCCTTTAGAAGTAAAACATTTAGCTTTTTATTTTTTCCCACCTCTAATACGAACCTTAGGGGAACCACATAACAAAGACCAGTCAAGATGGTCAAAGAGCCCAAGGTCTCATAAACCCTGCAACACGGAAGGCCTCCATCGAGACGTAGACTCGTACGAGTCTACGGTCCGAGACGCGATTCTAACAACACTGAACCAAACGATGCCTTAAATACAAGTGATTGTACAAGAACTTAGGATTAACAATCGTAAAAATTATGCTCCTCCAAAAGTTCTGACTAACTTTAGCTTTGGCGGCTACCCCCAACAACAATAATCCAGGAATCAAATTGAAGAATAAGCTCTGTATAATTGAACCAGAATTTTAGGTACCCTCCAAAAGAAGAATTTATGTTCATTTTCCTTGGCTTTTCCTACTCCAAAACCATTGTTTTCTTTCCTTGTACTATCTAAAAACCTTGGAAACTTCCCTGTTTGCTTCTGCTCACTTCTTAATATAGCTCAAACCTTTACCTTTTTGACCTTTTTTTTCTTCTAATATGCAAATAACGCCCGGTGAATTGATTGGGATAGACCTTATATAATATTGAGTTATTAGTAATTAATTTTCCAATTGAGTGGGATAGACCTTATATAATATTGAGTTATTACAATTTGCTTCGACTGTCTCTGTTTGTTTAGTTTCCTTGCAATGTACTTAATCTATAATTTGCTTTACGTGTCTCTCTTTGTTTAGTTTCCTTGCTACTTGTAACTGTCTAACCAGTTATTGGTTTGTCATGCAGACTAGCACACGTTACGCGTGGTCTGTGATCGTTTGTTGACAGCTTTATATTCTTCCCTCACTTTTTTCCTCGAGGTAATCCCGTAACACTGACTTTGTCATTATGTGTATGCATGTGGATTATTGTTTGTTAGTGGAAAGCAGAGCTCATTAGGCATTGGTTTTGTGTGCTGATAACATGATTTGAAGATGCATGTGTAATATTGTTTGCTAGTGGAGAGCAGAGCTCATTAGGCATTGGTTTTGTGTGCTGATAACATGATTCTTTATGCATGTGTAATGTTGTTTGTTAGTGGAGAGCAGAGCTTATTAGGCATTGGTTTTATGTACTGATAACATGATTTGGTGTTCATAACTCTGAATATCATATACAATGCGTATGGTATATTTATTTATCTATACTGGGAAGTTTTCTGTATGTAACAGGTGGTTTGTAAATGTGGGAAATGTCTAGTTTACAGGGGAGACTCTGCCAAAATTTTGACAGGCTCCCTGTTTTAGGGAACTTAAAAAATAAAACTCATGATTTAAAAATGTAGGGTTTAGTCGTGTGTGTACCCATTAGATTCCCGTTCAAGTTTCAAAACAACCGGTTGGTGTACCGTGTTGTGTTGGAGCTTGAATTGTCCCGGTTGGACAGTTTGGTATGAATTTGTAACCAGTAGGGCGTAACCCATCAATGTTGTATTTGGTCATGATTTGAGACGTTGAATGTTCATTTGAAATTTCGGTTATGGTGTTTCGTATTGTCCCCAGGGTGCATGTCTGTGTGTGGTGTTTCATACCGTACGTATCTCTGTGTACTCGGGGACCAATGCGAAATGCTGCCGAAATTTCAAATGAACATTCATTCAACTTCTCAAGATAGACCACATATAATTATGGGATGGGTTACGGATGGTTGCATATTCATCCCGAATGGGATAGGGCCCCACCAATTTGCAACATCAAAGAGATAGAGTGATTCACAACCGATAGTTAAATAAAAATTTAAACGTGTAAGGTAACAGAAATCGTGCTTGTTAGATATTATAAATGGAGGTACCGGCAAATCGGCGATGGATGTACAACCGACTAGATCGCAATCGGTGAGTGACTGAGGAGTTTATGATGGGGCTATTGGAGTTCATTCCGTTCGCTACGGCAAACACGCCTGGATTTGAAGCAACTCAGAAGATTTGTTGTCCGTGCTCAAGGTGCAAATGCATGAGTTTTGAATACGCGGATGATGTCATGTGCTACCTAACTGAGAAAGGGTTCATGAAAACATACCACTGCTGGTACAACCATGGTGAGCAGTTACCGCCTAGACCATCAGACGTAACCATGCAACAGTCTTACTATGAGGTTGGAGGAAACAGGGATACGTACAACAACATAGAACAAATGGTGATGGATCATGTTGGACCCTCCACCGGGCGTATGCTGGAACATAATGACAAAGCAGGTCATGGGGACTCTGACAATGTAGAGGAGGATCCTAATCCGGAGGTGAAGAGATTTTATGATTTGTTGGCGGCGGCTCAGACTCCATTGTGGGACGGGTGCAACAGTCACACTGAGTTATCCACCTCCCTAGCTGCTTTAAGCCTAAAGGCAGATTATAATCTTTCTAGAGGTTGTTTTGATAGGATGGTCAGTCTGATGGGTTCCACCATGCCTAATAATCACAGAATGGCAGCAAACATGTACCGTGCTAAGAAACAAGTGGCAAACTTGGGGTTGGGTTGTGTGAAGATAGAGTGTTGTGTTGGTGGATGTATGTTGTTCAGAAATGAGTTTGCAGACAAGAGTGTCACAAAATGTCTACATTGTAATGAGGAACGCTACAAGACCGTTAAAAGGAGAGGGAAGGTAACCCGGACGGCCAGGAAGAAAATGTGGTACTTCCCTATAACACCGCGTCTTCAACTCCTGTATGCCTCATTGTCCACGGCAAAACACATGCGTTGGCATGCTCTGAACCGAACACAAGAGGGGTTTCTTTGCCATCCTTCCGACGGGAAAGCATGGAAGTGTTTGGATGAGCTATATCCGGACTTTTCAGGCGAGCCGCGCAATGTAAGACTTGGCTTATGTACTGATGGGTTTAACCCATTTGGTCAATACGGAAGAGCTTACTCTTGTTGGCCAGTCATCCTGACCCCATACAATCTGCCTCCTGATATGTGTATGAAGAGGGAGGTCATGTTTCTATCTATACTGGTTCCAGGACCCAAAAATCCAAAGGCGAACATAGACGTGTTTTTGCAACCGTTGATTGAAGAGTTATCACAATTATGGGATGTCGGGGTAATGACATACGATGCGTCTTTGAAGAACAACTTTATGATGCGTGCTGTTTTGATGTGGACTATTAACGACTTCCCGGCGTATGGTATGCTTTCTGGATGGTCCACGTCTGGGAAGCTTGCTTGCCCTGTATGCATGGAACATACCGGGGGGGAATCACTCCCTGTTAGTGGCAAGACAAGTTTTTTTGACTGTCATAGAAAGTTTCTACCGTTGGATCACCCGTTTAGGCGAAACAAAACCGCTTTTAAGAAGAACAAGGTTGTTAATGAACCTCCACCCCGTAGGTTATCTGGTACACGCGTTTGGCAGAGGGTCGAAGAGTATCCTTACATCTGGGACAAGAGTGTTAAGGAGTTTGCGGGTTACGGTAAGGAACACCACTGGGTGAAGCAGAGTGTCCTGTGGGATTTTCCATATTGGAAAGACTTGTTGTTAAGACACAACATTGATGTCATGCACACTGAACGTAATGTTTTCATGAATATTTTTGACACTGTTATGGACATCAAAGGGAGAACAAAGGACAACAAGAAGAGTCGTCTAGACCTTCCGATTTGGTGTTCTAGGAAGGAGTTGGAGTTGAGGGATGCGGGACGTGGAAGAATGTTTAAACCCCATGCAAAGTATGCTTTAACTAGACCACAACAGATTGCTATGTGTATTTGGATGAATGGGTTGACCCTGCCTGACGGATTCGCTTCTAACTTGAGTAGATGTGTCGACGTGAAGGAGGGCAGGGTGTTTGGCATGAAAAGTCATGATTGCCATGTGTTTATGCAACAACTACTCCCGTACGCGTTTCACGCCTTACCGAAGCCTATTTGGAAGCCGTTGGTGGAGTTGAGTCACTTCTTTAAGGAGTTGACGGCTACTTCATTGACTGTGGAGAAACTTGTGAAGATGGAAGAAACTATCCCGGTGTTGATTTGTAAGTTGGAGCAGATTTTCACACCATGTTTTTTTGACTCGATGGAGCATTTGCCTATCCATCTACCGTACGAGGCCTTGGTTGGTGGCCCGGTGCAGTATCGTTGGATGTATCCATTTGAAAGGTGAACGCCAGAACTCTTTAATTTCCTTGCAAACACTTCTTATAATAGTATTTTCTAACTTAACACTATCTTGTTAATGATGGTGAAAATTCTTACGCTCCTTAAAAGATAAAGTGTCGAACAAAGCCTGTGTTGAAGCATCAATTTGTGAGGCATACTTAGTCGAAGAAATGACAACCTTTGCTTCTTTCTATTTTCCGACGGAGATAGAAACTAGAATGAGTAGAATTCCCTGCAATCTTGGGGTAGCCAGCCGCACAGGGTTTGATGAACAAACATCGATTTTCAACTATCCTGGTCACCCGGGGGGCAGGCTCACAAAATGTTACATTGACGAGAAAGATCGAAAGGCGGCTCACTTGTACATTCTTCTCAATTGCCCAGAAGTGGAACCCTTTATTAAGTAAGTCATAGAAGTTATATTATACATTCTTAACGTAGCTTTTATAGTATCTAAATTTGTTTCCTTTGAATAGCTTATACACAGATATGCTAAAACTTGACAAAATGATTTAACTGATGACCAAATTCATAGTGAGGTGTCATCCAAGTTCGTTGGTTGGTTCGCGCAACACGTAAGACCCGTATACCAAGTGTTTTTAAGCCTATGTGCTTCTAACTCCCGTTATCTAACGATGACCTACTTTTTATGTTGTACATAGATACAAGACCCTAACAACCATATTGAAGATTCTTTACTCCAAGCCCTTTCTTGGGGGCCGGTGAAAACTGTTAAAAAATGGCCTATTTACTATGTAAATGGATACAAGTTTAACATTCTTCAATGGAGTGAAGGGATGCGCACCCATAACTACGGGGTTTGTGTAAAAGGCACCGCCGGACAGTTAGAAGAAGACTTTTATGGAGTGCTGACGGAGATTGTTGAAGTTTCATTCTCTGGACGACTAAGAAGAGATATTGTTCTATTCAAATATGATTGGTTCGACAACACAATCGGTGTTGGAACAAAGGTTGACAACAACTACGGCTTAGTTGAGGTCAAGAAGAATGGTAGATATAAAGGTTTTGATCCCTTCATTTTTACTCAACAAGCCGAGCAGGTTTATTACACCGACTTCCCGGGAGGACATCGGGACTGGTATGCAGTAATCAAGGCCAAGGCCCGAAGTCAGATCACTGACAATGTCTCCGAGGAGGTCGATGACGCTTATCAGCTTGCACCACACGAGCTCAACGATGCCAATTTGTTGTTCAACATTGATCCAGTCATAATGGATGAGACACTCGCCACTACGGGGGGTGAACACATTGACAAAGACCTTGTCTCTCGATCAAAACGGTCTAGGGCTGATTTGGATACTGATGAACTTGTTCAAACAGATAACGATAGTGACACTGAAACTGAGGGGGAATTTGAAACTGAAACAGACACAGAGTATGTCGTCGTTAAACAAAATGTTACATAGGTTTATATATATCCTGAGACTAACCTTTCTTTTCATGATTTTATCCACAGATGACGGGACGTCGACTGCCCTTCTGTAGGGGTGGTGGGTCCAGGACCCCGACATCCCGGCAGAGGACTCCCACCCCAGGACAGGAGACCATTCCATCACCACTATAGCAGAGCACTCCATCACCACCACCACCACCACCACAGCAGACCACTCCACCACAGTAGACCACCCCATCACCCCGACTGACCACCCCAGAGCAGAGTCCTGGAGTTGGTGGCTTGGAGGACCATGTCCATCAGGCCACCCCACCTCCGGCATCCCCTCTGCCCATGTTGGTGCCCGTGCCGGCCGGAGACGAGTAAGTGACTAAACCTCAAATACTTTTATGTTATTTGTATGATACTTTATATTAAACTTTAGTGAAAAGACTTGTTGGTTTATTGGATGTTACTCTAATTAGTACTTGTATAGATTGAATTGTACTGGGCACTCTTCTGTTTGTAACAGGGTAACTATTGTGATTGGAAATGTTACTATTACAGGGGAGACTCTGCCGAAATCTTGGGAGTCTCCCTAGATTGTGTGTTATTTTACTCCTAACATAATTGTTGTCATTACAGCTTTGTTGATAGTAGTCGCACTACCAAAGCGATTACTAAGGTTTTGAAGGCCCAGTGGGATGGTCCATATATATCTTGGACAGATGCTGGGAAGGTTGTGCAAGATAGGTGGTTTGACACCTTCTCGGTAAGTTCCTAGCTCATTTGTTGTGACTTGATTTGTAAAATAGACCTGTTATTAATTTTGATTTCTCATTTCATTTTACAGCGTGATTACCAGTGGGCGGAGGGTATGATTGATGAGATTAGGAAGGTCTTTGCCACAAAGACCTCCAAAATCATCAAGAGTACCCTTTGGAAGGTGAGGGACAAGGGTGAGCGCCCTCGTTGGATCCCGGAGGACCATTGGGACGGGATGGTCCAGAAGTGGGGCGGGGTCCCGTTCCAGCAGGCGAGTGCTCGGAACAGGGCCAACAGAGCCGCCGATGCTGCAGCCTCGGTTTACACTGGGGGTAGCATTTCAACCCTCGAGCACAAGAAAAGATTTGTAAGTATATTTATGTTAAACATTTCTATTATGATTCGTCTTACATGTTTACAAATAATAATCTCAATGTTTTTTGTCCACCACAGGAGCTGAGGGAGCACCGGGAGCCTTCTTTGTTTGAGGTCATGCAAATGACCAAGAAGAACAAAGCCGGTGCATGGGTAAACCAGAAGACTACGGATCTAGTGGTATTTACTTTTAACTTACACATGCTTATAATTTACAAATCAGCTTACTAATCCTATCATTGTTTTTGAATTTACAGGAGGCGTATCAGGCCAGGAGGGCCGAGAAAGAGGCGGACCTGGTGGCTTCAACTCCTGAAGGGGAGGTTCCTCCCACCCTATCTTGTTCTGACGACAACGCCATCTATATGGAGGCTGTTGGCGGTGTGAACAAGAAAGGGAGGGTATTTGGATTGGGTGGCGTCGGCACGCAGCTGGCGAAAAAGGGGAAGACCCCTTCCTCTTCGTCCTCTTTTGGTCTTCCGACTGAGGTCGTTCAGGTAATTCAAAACCTGAACGATGAGCTACAGGAGGAGCGACATCAGAGGCAGTTGTTGTTGGAGCGGGCCGAGGCGGACCGACAGAAAGCCGAGGCGGACCGACAGCGGGCCGAGGAGCAGCACGCCGAGACTCGTCGGCAACTTGCTCAGCAGCAGGAGCTACTGATGCAGTTGATGGCGAGGCTACCTCCCCCCACTTCCCAGGCGCCCCCACCACCACCCCAGGATCCCCCACCACCATGATTGTATTTTTATTATTTATACACATTGTATATTTGATTTTTAGTTTTTATGTTATATTTCATTCAGTATTTATTTTGTCATTCTTTATTTATTATGTCAATATTTATTGGTAATTACATTCAAATCAAAAAGCTTTATTGTACCTATCATTAATAATTCAACCTATTTGATAAATAAATTTAATCTATTATTTTGTTTTTAATAATAATTTAATATTTTAAAAAAATTATTTAAATTTAATTATTAAATTTTATCAGCCAAAACAAAATACAAAATATTTAACAAAACCTATATAAATATTTAACCCAATTTCCTAAAAAAGATATTTCCAATTAGCAACGGCAACAGATGGTCGCTATATTGTAAAACATAGCGACGGACTAAAGTGGTCGCTGTATTGTTAAAACCAGCGACGGACTAAAGTGGTCGCTGTATTGTTAATAACAGCGACGGACTAAAGTGGTCGCTATATTGTTAAAAACAGCGACGGACTAAAGTGGTCGCTGTATTGTTAAAAACAGCGACGGACTAAAGTGGTCGCTGTATTGTTAAAAACAGCGACGAATCACGTGGTCGCTACATGAGTACTCATAGCGACGGCGGAGCTTAGTCGCTGGAAGGCCACAGCTGGTGACGGACGCGTCGGTCGCTATCCGTTTAACATTAGCGACGGAGACTTGAGGTCGCTGTATGGCAACACTTAGCGACGACTTTTGTTATTGGGGCAGAGACGATTTTAGCAACGGCCTTACGCCGTAAATATGGTAGCGACGGCATGTATGTGGTCGCTGATGTATTTTCGATGAGGGTTTTAGCGACGTCCTCTGTCCCGTCTGAGATACCGTCGCTAATGGTTTTAGCGACGGTCATGGCATGGATTAGCGACCAATTCCTTCCGTCGCTAACAGGTGTTTTTTTAGTAGTGTAATGACCTGAGCATACGTTGAAATAGAAGACTCAAGTAATATGCGCACGCTTTTTGCCAAATAGAACGAGGGAACTCCAAGAGACGAAACTCCCCATATGACAGGACCAGGGCTTACCTCTCCCAGAATCGCTCATTCAGAGTTAATCACTCATTCAGAATCACTCACTCGAAATCAGCGATAATCTACCAGTCACCAGGGAGTTCATGCTTACCCGGGAAGCGATTCTCAAAACTTAGAAATACGTTAAAGCACGTAAGCACCATGTCGCTCCGACTACAAAGTCCCATGGCAGGACCAGGAAACCCTTCCTTAGAAGAGCATCGCATGACGAAGAACCAAGAAAACTTAGACATTGATAGAGAGAAGCGAGGCACAATCTACATCAAGCTATAAACCTCCACCAGACCAATAGGAGGAAGCACATCGGGTGAGAAAAGCCATCAGTAAAAAGGCATACCGACTTGAGAGCATATCATTTTGTATATTATAGACAAATGTAACGAAGACACTCTTTTTCTACTCGAGGGGTTTTTTCCCACTGGGTTTTCCCCCGAGAGGTTTTAATGAGGCCTGCCAAAATAGTAAAATATATTAGTGTTGAATGTAACAGAGGCACTCTTTTTCCTGCTCAAGGGGTTTTCCTTGAGAGGTTTTTTACGAGGCCCACCACGATAACAAATGAGACAAGCACGACTCAGCTCATCTCACGAAGAAACAACAAAAGTTCAAGACCAGTAATCATTTGGTATACAGCTACTTAGAATTGGCTACCCGATCCGCTCGGGCCTAATCACTCAGCATCGACTCATACGCCGTCAAGATGAATCTTCGCTCAGCACCCAATATGGAGGTGACTCACCTTGGCACTTAGCCACTTTGCTCGGCTCTACGCCTGGAGCTTGTGACTAGGGGGCTCCTATTCCCTCCCTGGTCAGATAGGGCCCCACGGTACCCCTCATCTCCTTTAATTTAGCTGATAATGATTCTCTATTATCCCACCAGAAGCGGTTATCTCCCTTACCGGACTTGGGCCTGGATTGCCCTTTTTACTTTACAAGTGTATATATACGACCTATAGGATCGCATTGTAACCTAAGTGACACATCATAGAGAGATAATAAACCTAATCCCTAGGGGAATTCTCTAGGGTTTTTATGCCTACTTTCTGTGTGTGAACAGGTACGATCACGGTTATGATGTTAACCGTGAATATAGAGTTGGCATTTAACCAGGGGTATTGGTGTAACCGTGATGATAGGGATACTACAATCACGGTTGCAATAGGAACCATGAATATATGTTTAATTTAAGTCAGGGTTTTGGAGGTTTTAGGTCATTTCCCCGTGTCCCTGACTTCTTTTTCTTCCTCTCGCACTCTACTTCGTCGTCTTCATAGTGGTTGAGTGCTTCATTTTTATCCCTTTTCCGTTCAGGTAGTGTTTCCTCTTCTTCCTCTTTTATTTTCCCTATGCTGCATTGTGTGTGACGTTCTCTTCCTCTATTTTGGTTCACAACTAAAAAAACCCTAAACAGTTACCTCAAATTAGCGACCACCATTTGCCATCGCTAAATAGCCACCGCGTTAGCGACCGCACCATACCCAAAGGGACCAAAAAAGATGTTAGCGACTACATTAGCGACCGGTCGCTTATGCGGTCGCTAATCCTTGTCAACATCGTCGCTAGAATGGTCGCTATATTTTAACTCCACCATTTTTTGTTTCCTGCCTGGGTTTTCAGTTGGCGGCAAATAGTTGCGACGGTGCACCACCGTCGCTAATGTTCCCTCCAACTCAGGCGACGGTCTAACCGCGTTGCTATGGTTTGTACTAGTGATGGAAGCCTACGTCGTCGCTATTTTTAAGAAATAATCAGTGACAGATCTATGCTACCGTCGCTATTAAGCAAGAGAGTAGTGACCGAAGTGCTCGACCGTCACTACTATTTTTGCCTTCACTCCATATATTTTTCTTGTAATAATGGAAGTTAGTGACGGGTAGAAGCACCGTCGCTAAGGTTTAGGAGATTAGTGACGGAATTCGCCTACCGTCGCTAGCAATTTAACCTTCAGTCCACACTTTTCTTCAAATAATGGAAGTTAGTGACGGTGGGGTGACACCGTCGCTACTTTTGAAGAGGTTAGTGATGGTGAAGGTCTACCGTCACTATGTTTTTCGCCTTCCCTCCACACTTTTCCTTTAAATAATAGAAGGTAGTGACGGTGGGGGTGACACCGTCGCTAATATTCAGGAGATTAGTGACGGATTGATTCGACCGTCGCTATGATTTTCGCCTTCCCTCCAATTTTTTCTTTTAATAATTGAAGATAGTGACGGTGGGTTGACACCGTCGCTACGATTCAGGAGATTAGGGACGGAGTTGTGGTACCGTCGCGAAGTGTTTAATTGTAGTGACGTCGTTAGCGACGGGGTTGTAGCCGTCGCTAAGGTTTTAATGTAACTCGACAGCAACCCCTTTCCCTCTCACTTGCCCGAAATTTCCCCTTCCTCTTTGAGCCGCCGTTCACCTCTCCTCACCTCTCCTCCCTGCCTCCCTTCGTCCGACTTCCCCCTCCTTCCCTCCGTTCGTCTGAGTTCCTGTCTCAGCCGCTGTCTCCCTCTCCTCCCTCCGAACCTTAGCACTTTCCCTCTCACTTTCCCTCTCTCACAGCCGTTCCCTTTCTTCCTCCCTCAAACCTCCGCGTGCTTTCTTCCTCCCTGGAACCTACGTGTGCGTTGCTTCAATCCACTATTTCCGGCCAGGCAGAGCTGCGACAACGTCGGAGGAGTCTTCGGCGACCACCCCTGCAGGTTTTCCGGCGACTTTGAAACTTTCCGACCAGGTTTTTCACGCCCTTGTTTTCTATTTTTGGTCTCTGTTTTTCATGTACCTGTTTTTAGCTCTCTGTTTTTGGTCTTTGTTCCTTTCTCATTCTATTAGTCTCTCTAACTACCAGATTACTCTCATTTTGATAATTTGTTTTCTCCCAATTTATTAAAATCACTGAAATTAGTTTGGATCGATCAATCAATCTTGTAATAATATCCTGTTACTGCCCATTTAACAACATTCAGAATTCATTCATTATGATTTTAATAAAATTATTTGAAGATCATCAACAATAAAATATAACTCATCAGATCAACACCCTGCTCAAGTAACATACTGTATCAATTCAATACCCACAGATTTTCTTACAACTATTAACCTACAGTACTTTTTCCAATTCAATTCTGAATAGGATATGTAAAATCGAAAAAGACTTGATAAAAAAATTAAAAATACATACACTTTACTAATTATATATGTTCTTAAACATTGAGCTAATCGTGTTTTATTTGGTTCAATAACATACCTCATTTGCTCCCCTTACTATGTTTAAAGCTGCTTTTTAATTAAAACTGGCTATTCAACAAGTAGTCAACATTATCTTAAGAAAACATAGTAGTAGTTCTTAATTTTGATTTACAATAGTAAAGCTTTAAAATTCAAAGTTTGAACCTATGCTTTTTGATTGACTACCCAAACTCCACTACCAGAATGGTCTGGTGGGTAAACTAGTAGGAATTAATTCATATGAAAAACTTTGAAAAATATACCCATTCAGAACTCACTATGATAGTAAGATTTTCTTTACCAAGTTTTTCTATATAATATCACGATAAACTATAACAAGCATGTCAATTTATCTAGGTATGTTCTCCATGATAGATAAAAAGAAAAACATAAAATGTATGATAATATAACTCAATTCAATTTCTATTTATCGTACTAATAATGCTAAATAGTACTCACTGCTTGTTGAAAACCAGTGAGGTAGATGGCAAGTGAGCATTCATCTTGTCCAGGACAAAGGGCAGCCATTGTGACATCGGTGATGGCATATTTTCATGTAATAATAATAATTTCTCCTCAAACTGGGAGGATACCACTCACCAACATCCTATAATAACAACCTGTAAATACATTTTTTAACACTAGTATCATATTTTCATGCTCTTACCCAATTTTAAAATAATCTTTTTAAAATAATGTATGCTCGAATAGAATACTTAAAATCAAACTTGAAAAAAAAATCCACGTCGAAATTATAATGCCAATGTATCTTTTTCCTTCATATTCAATTCATTAAAGCCTGGTAAGTTTAAAGTTTCTAGAATTGGGCCAATCAGCCTAGAGTTTGGATAACAAGGTTGGCTTGCTCAACTTTTGAGCTGCTTGGACAGGGTTCAATTGCTCACAATTTATTAGCCTTTGTAAATTGTATATATATTTCTTTTCCCTGTTTTTGCCATTAAGTTAATATACCATAGAATATCAGAATTGGTTTTTCTCTGGCATGTGTTTTCTCTCTTATAAAGTTTTTTGCTTCCTAAAATCACTTCAAATCAACATCCCTTCCTATTCACTAAAAAAGCATTCAAACACATACATATTTTTTAAAATCATATATATAATGCAGGTGTGACTGATATGTAAATGCAGATCAGTACAACGCAGTTTCTGCTTTAACTTGTTATTGCAAAGAATTGAGAATATATACATGGTGAAAATTTTCCTTTGATTTTAACTTGTTATTGCAAGACTAACGAAACTGGAAAGGATCGGCGATGCATCGATCGATCGATGTGAAAATTATTCTAGCAGATTATAAAAATTCTACAACTGTTTAATATCATATAAATGCATAAACAGAAGCTATATCAGTGTTTAACTTTTGCATGGGATATTCAGATATTTCGATGCTTATGCCCCCCTAAATTGAATTTTAGAAGTTAAATTGACGAGATGAATCACCAACAAAATTCTCACGTAATAGAACCGGTTGATCCAAAACCAGATGATGCCTGGTTGCTGAGCATAAATTAATAATCATTCCAGAAGGTATATATAGTATAAAATAGCAATGTACAAATATATAATTAATTAGGTATAGGTTCGTAGGAGTATAAGTTTGGTGGCTGGAATGTCTTTTTGTTTGACATATAGAAACGTGCCCTTTCTCATTTGCCAAAATAATACTATAATTAGATTATGAAGGTTGTTTGACATATATAATTATGATCAATGACTTCAGAATATCCCCGAATTGAACCTCGTAGAGCAGAGATGTAGACTCGTTGTCTTTTTATTGACTTATCTTTTTTATGGCACTACTTTAGAATGTGCTCCTTATAAGCGGTAAATGTATGATTGAACAATGGGTGGGACATCAATAGGGGAGAGAATATCAGATATGGTCATGTTTAGAGTGGCATAGATAAATTTGGCTCCGGGGCTGTTTTTGCAATCAACAAAAACAACATATGATGGAGGGTCTTGGGTTTTTTGGGTCACAAGACGACCAGCCAAAGGGTAAAAGTGGGAGAGTGCAAGGGAAACAGAGTGCTTGAGGTTGTTTAACGGATTTTGGATGAAGTGTTGTGGATCAACAAGTGGTGTGGGCTTCTTGAAGAGCATGCCCTTTTGGATGTAGTTGACAGACAGCATAGCTATATCCCATGGGGCCAAATGGCAGATTTGGTTTGACTCTTGGGTGGGGCTTTCTGGCGTCACGAAACATTCTGAAACACGTTCAACTGCAGGGGTACTCATCGTGCAAATAGATTCCGATTTTGTGTTGTAAGAGTTTTGGTATCTGAACAATGTCTATATAGGTTTAAAATTAGTAGTTAGAAGCAGGGGAGGATCGTTTTACCAAAAGCTGCTGAATCTCACGTAGAGAGAGAAATTATATTTTGCCTTATGTACAATTAAGAGAAAGCCATCCGGAGAAGAGAGTATAAAATAAAATTAATTATGGAAATAAAGTGATTTTAAAACATCTTAAAAAAAAAGGAGTAGAAACAAATAAGGTGGGGAGAAAGAGAAAATGTTAATAGTCCCATTCTTTGAAATTTCATACAAATCCTTTCTCTAAATTTGATATTGCGTGTATGCAAAAAGTACTATATATAGTAAAAAGAACATACATTTCATATAAAATTAATGACAATATTGTGACATGCTTGTTTAAATTCCTAAAATTTACTCTAGGGTCTAATAAAATTAGAGAAAAATTTTCTTATGGAGTATGCCCCTGACAATAAACCTTAAGAACCTAAGCGGTACATAACTTAGAACCACTCAAAAACCTCATTTTTTGATGGTTAATTAAATACACTGTTAACAATCAACTTTGTCATGCAGACCAACACACTTTACGTGTGGTTCGTGTTCGGCCCTCATCAGCTTTGACTTCATCGCTATCTGTCTTTCCCAGGTAATCCCCTAACGCTAACTTTCTGGCTATGTGTGTTGTATCTTTTGAAGTGTATGTATGTTGATTGTTGTTTGTTAGTGGAGAGCAGAGCTCATTAGGCGATGGTTTTGTGTGCTGATAACATGATTTTTTATGCATGTGCAATGTTGTTTGTTAGTGGAGAGCAGAGCTCATTAGGCATTGGTTTTGTGTGCTGATAACATAGTTTATGATGCATGTGTAATGTTGTTTGTTAGTAGAGAGTACATCTCATTAGGCATTGATTTTATGTATTGATAACATGCACTGGTGTTCATAAGTCTGAATATCATATACAATGCGTATGATATGTTTATTTATCTATACTGGGAAGTTTTCTGTATGTAACAGGCCGTTTGTAAATTTGGGAAATGTCTAGTTTATAGGGGAGACTCTGCCAAAATTTTGACAGGCTCCCTTTCTTAGGGAACTTAAAAAATGAAACTCAACTTTAATAATGTAGGGTTTAGTCGTGTGTGAACCCATTAGATTCCCGTTCAAGTTTTAAAACAACCGGTTGATGTACCGTGTTGTGTTGGATCTTGAATTGTCCCGGTTGGACAGTTTGGTATGAACTTGTAACCAGTAGGGCGTAACCCATCAATGTTGTATGTGGTCTATCTTGAGAAGTTGAATGTTCATTTGAAATTTCGGTTACGGTGTTTCGTATTGTCCCCAGGGTGCATGTCTGCGTGTGGTGTTTCATACCGTACGTATCTCTGTGTACTCAGGGACCAATGCGAAATGCTGCCGAAATTTTAAATGAACATCAACCACACAAGATAGACCACATACAACATCGATGGGTTACGGATGGTTGCATATTCATCCCGAATGGGATAGGGCCCCACCAATTTGCAACATCAAAGAAATACAGTGATTCACAACCGATAGTTAAATAAAAATTTAAAAATGTAAAGTAACAGAAATCGTGCTTGTTAGATATTGTAAATGGAGGTACCGGCAAATCGACGATGGATGTACAACCGACTAGATCATAGTCGGCGAGTGACTGAGGAGTTTATGATGGGGCTATTGGAGTTCATTCCGTTCGTTATGGCAAACACGCCTGGATTTGAAGCAACTCAGAAGATTCGTTGTCCGTGCTCAAGATGCAAATACATGAGTTTTGAATACGCGGATGATGTCATGTGCCACCTAACTGAAAAAGGGTTCATGGAAACATACCACTGCTGGTACAACCATGGTGAGCAGTTACCGCCTAGACCATCAGACGTAACCGTGCAACAGTCTTACTATGAGGTTGGAGGAAACAGGGATACGTACAACAACATAGAACAAATGGTGATGGATCATGTTGGGCCCTCCACCGGGCGTATGCTGGAACATAATGAGCAAGCAGGTCATGGAGACTCTGACAATGTAGAGGAGGATCCTAATCCGGAGGTGAAGAGATTTTATGATTTGTTAGCAGCGGCTCAGACTCCATTGTGGGACGGGTGCAACAGTCACACTGAGTTATCCGCCTCCCTAGCTGCTTTAAGCCTAAAGGCAGATTATAATCTTTCTGGAGGTTGTTTTAATAGGATGGTCAATCTGATGGGTTCCACCATGCCTAGTAATCATAGAATGCCACCAAACCTGTACCATGCTAAGAAACAAGTGGCAAACTTGGGGTTGGGTTATGTGAAGATAGAGTGTTGTGTTGGCGGATGTATACTGTTCAGAAATGAGTTTGCAGATAAGAGTGTCATAAAATGCCTGCATTGTAATGAGGAACGCTACAAAACCGTTAAAAGGAGAGGGAAGGTAACCCGGACGGCCAGGAAGAAAATGTGGTACTTCCCTATAACACCGCGTCTTTAACGCCTGTATGCCTCATTATCCACGGTAAAACACATGCGTTGGCATGTTCTGAACCAAACACAAGAGGGGTTTCTTTGCCATCCTTTCGACGGGAAAGCTTGGAAGTGTTTGGATGAGTTATATCCGGACTTTTTTGACGAACCGCGCAATGTAAGACTTGGCTTATGTACTGATGGGTTTAACCCGTTCGGTCAATACGGAAGAGCTTACTCCTGTTGGCCAGTCATACTAACCCCATACAATCTGCCTCCTGATATGTGTATGAAGAGGGAGGTCATGTTTCTATCTATACTGGTTCCAGGACCCAAAAATCCAAAGGCGAACATAGACGTGTTTTTGCAACCGTTGGTGGAAGAGTTATCACAATTATAGGATATCGGGGTAATGACATACGATGCGTCTTTGAAGAGAAATTTTATGATGTGTGTTGTTTTGATGTGGACTATTAACGACTTCCCGGCCTATGGTATGCTTTCTGGATGGTCAACGTCTGGGAAGCTTGCTTGCCCTGTATGCATGGAACATACCGGGGGGGAATCACTCCCTGTTAGTGGCAAGACAAGTTTCTTTGACTGTCATAGAAAGTTTCTACCGTTGGATCACCCGTTTAGGAGAAACAAAACCGCTTTTAAGAAGAACAAGGTTGTTAATGAACCTCCACCTCGTAGGTTATCTGGTGCACGGGTTTGGCAGAGGGTCGAAGAGTATCCTTACCTCTGGGACAAGAGTGTTAAGGAGTTTACGGGTTATGGTAAGGAATACCACTGGGAGAAGCAGAGTGTCTTGTGGGATTTGCCATATTGGAAAGACTTGTTGTTAAGACACAACATTGATGTCATGCACACTGAACGTAATGTTTTCATGAATATTTTTAACACTGTTATGGACATCAAAGGAAGAACAAAGGACAACGAGAAGAGTCGTCTAGACCTTCCGATTTGGTGTTCTAGGAAGGAGTTGGAATTGAGGGATGCGGGACGTGGAAGAATGTTTAAACCCCATGCAAAATATGTTTTAACTAGACCGCAACAGATTGCTGTGTGTATTTGGATGAATGGGTTAACCCTGCCTGACGGATTCGCTTCTAACTTGAGTAGATGTGTCGACGTGAAGGAGGGCAGGGTGTTTGGCATAAAAAGTCATGATTGCCATGTGTTTATGCAACAACTACTCCCATACGCGTTTCATGCCTTACCAAAGCCTATTTGGAAACCGTTGGTTGAGTTGAGTCACTTCTTTAAGGAGTTGACGGCTTCTTCGTTGAATGTGGAGAAACTTGTGAAGATGGAAGAAACTATCCCGGTATTGATTTGTAATTTGGAGCAGATTTTCCCACCAAGTTTTTTTGACTCGATGGAGCATTTGCCTATCCATATACCATACGAGGCCTTGGTTGGTGGCCCGGTGCAGTATCGTTGGATGTATCCATTCGAAAGGTGAACGCCAGAACTCTTTAATTTCTTTGCAAAAACTTCTTATAATAGTATTTTCTAACTTAACATTTGTTAATGATGTTGAAGATTCTTACGCTCTTTAAAAGATAAAGTGTCGAACAAAGCCTGTGTTGAAGCATCAATTTGTGAGGCATACTTAGTCGAAGAAATGACAACCTTTGCTTCTTTCTATTTTCTGACGGAGATAGAAACTAGAATGAGTAGAATTCCTTGGAATCTTGGGGTAGCCAGCCGCACAGGGTTTGATGAACAAATCTCGATTTTCAACTATCCTGGTTATCCGGGGGGCAAGCTAACAAAATGTTACATTGATGAGAAAGATCGAAAAGCAGCTCACTTGTACATTCTTCTAAATTGCCCAGAAGTGGAACCCTTTCTTGAGTAAGTCATAAAAGTTATATGTTACATTCTAAATGTAGCTTTTATAGTATCTAAATTTGTTTCCTTTGAATAGCTTATATACAGATATGCTAAAACTTGAGCAAAATGATTTAACTGATGACCAAATTCATAGTGAGGTGTCGTCCAAGTTCGTTGGTTGGTTCGCACAACACGTAAGACCTGTATACTGAGTGTTTTTTATCTGTGCTTCTAACTCCAGGTATCTAACGATGACCTATTTGTTATGTTGTACATAGATACAAGACCCTAACAACCATATTGAAGATGCTTTACTCCAAGCCCTTTCTTGGGGGCCGGTGAAAACTATTAAAAAATGGCATATTTACTACGTAAATGGCTACAAGTTTAATAATCTTCAATGGAGTGAAGGGATGCGTACCCATAACTACGGGGTTTGTGTTAGAGGCACCGCCAGACAGTTGGAAGAAGACTTTTACGGAGTGCTGAGGGAGATTGTTGAAGTTTCGTTCTCTGGACGACTAAGAAGAGACATTGTTCTATTCAAATGTGATTGGTTCGACAACACTATCGGTGTAGGAACCAAGGTTGACAACAAGTACGGCTTAGTTGAGGTCAAGAAGAATGGTAGATATAAAGGGTTTGATCCCTTCATTTTTGCCCAACAAGCTGAGCAGGTTTATTACACAGACTTCCCGGGAGGACATCGGGACTGGTATGCAGTAATCAAGGCCAAGGCCCGAAGTCAGATCACTGACAATGTCTCCGAGGAGGTCGATGACGCTTATCAGCTTGCACCACACGAGCTCAACGATGCTAATTTGTTGTTCAACATTGATCCAGTCATAATGGATGAGACACTCGCCACTACGAGGGGTGAACACATTGACAAAGACCTTGTCTCTCGATCAAAACGGTCTAGGGCTGATCTGGATACTGACGAAGTTGTTCAAACAGATAACCACAGTGACACTGAAAGTGAGAGGGAATTTGAAACTGAAACAGACACAGAGTATGTAGTTGTTAAACATATATACATAGGTTTATATATATCCTGAAACTAACCTTTCTTTTCATGATTTTATCCACAGATGACGGGACGTCGACTGCCCTTTAGTAGGGGTGGTGGGTCTAGGACCCCGGCATCCCGTCTGGGGCCTCCCACCCCTGGGCAGGAGACTACTCTATCACCACCACAACGAACCACTCCATCACCAGGGCAGGAGACCACTCCATCACCACCACCCCGGACCACTCCATCACCACTACAGCAGACCATTCCATCACCACTACTACAGCAGACCACCCCATCACCCCCACAGCTGACCAGCCCAGAGCAGACTCCTGGAGTTGGTGGCTTGGAGGACCATGGCCATCAGGCCACCCTACCTCCGGCATCCCCTCTGCCCATGTTGGTACCCGTGCCGGCCAGAGACGAGTAAGTGACTAAAACTCAAATACTTTTATGTTATTTGTATGGTACTTTATATTAAACTTTAGTGGAAAGACTTGTTGGTTTATTGTATGTTACTTTAATTAGTACTTGTATAGATTGAATTGTACTAGGCACTCTTCTGTTTGTAACAGGGTAACTATTTAAACTTGGAAATGTTACATTTACAGGGGAGACTCTGCCAGAATTTTGGGAGTCTCCCTGGATTGTGTGTTGTTATACTCCTGATATAATTGTTGTCATTACAGCTTTGTTGATAGTAGTCGCACTACCAAGGCGATTACTAAGGTTTTAAAGGCCCAGCGGGATGGTCCATATATATCTTGGACAGATGCGGGGAAGGTTGTCCAAGATAGGTGGTTTGACACCTTCTCGGTAAGTTACCATATCAATTTGTTGTGATTTGATTTGTAAAATAGACCTCTTATTAATTTTAATTTCTCATTTCATTTTACAGCGTGATTACCAGTGGGCAGAGGGTATGATTGATGAGATTAGGAAGGTCTTTGCCACAAAGACCTCCAAAATCATCAAGAGTACCCTTTGGAAGGTGAGGGACAAGGGTGAGCGCCCTCGTTGGATCCCGGAGGACCATTGGGACGGGATGGTCCAGAAGTGGGGCGGTGTCCCGTTCCAGCAGGCGAGTGCTCGGAACAAGGCAAACAGAGTCGCCGATGCTGCAGCCTCAGTTTACACTGGGGGTAGCATTTCAACCCTCGAGCACAAGAAAAGATTTGTAAGTATATTTATGTTAAACATTTCTTTTATGATTCGTCTGACATGTTTACAAATAATAATCTCAATGCTTTTTGCCAACCACAGGAGCTAAGGGAGCACCGGGAGCCTTCTTTGTTTGAGGTCATATAAATGACCAAGAAGAACAAAGCCGGTGCATGGGTAAACCAGAAGACTATAGAGCTAGCGGTATTTACTTTTAACTGACACATGCTTATAATTTACAAATTAGCTTACTAATCCTATCATTGTTTTTGAATTTACAGGAGGCGTATCAGGCCAGGAGGGCCGAGAAGGAGGCGGACCTGGTGGCTTCCACTCCTGAAGGGGAGGTTCCTCCCACCCTATCTTGTTCTAACGACAACACCATCTATATGGAGGCTGTTGGCGGTGTGAACAAGAAAGGGAGGGTATTTGGATTGGGTGGCGTCGGCACGCAGCTGGCGAAAAAGGGGAAGACCCCTTCCTCTTTGTCTTCCTCTGGTCTTCCGACTGAGGTCGTTCAGGTAATTCAAAACCTGAAGGATGAGCTACAGGAGGAGCAACGTCAGAGCCAGCTGTTGGAGGAGCGGGCCGAGGCGGACCGACAGCGGGCCGAGGCGGACCGACAGCGGGCCGAGGCGGACCGACAACGAGCCGAGGCGGACCGACGGCGGGCCGAGGAGCAGCACGCCGAGACTCATCGGCAACTTGCTCAGCAGCAGGAGCTACTGATGCAGTTGATGGTGAGGCTACCTCCCCCCACTTCCCAGGCGTCCCCACCACCACCCCAGGATCCCCCACCACCATGATTGTATTTTTATTATTTATACACATTGTATATTTGATTTATAGTTTTTATATTATATTTCATTTAGTATTTATTTTGTCATTCTTCATTTATTATGTCAATATTTATTGGTAATTAAATTCAAATAAAAAAGTCTTATTGTAATTATCATTAATAATTCAACCTATTTGATAGATAAATTTTATCCATTATTCTGTTTTTAATAATAATTTAATATTTTAAAAAAAAATTCAAATTTAATTATAAAATTTTATCAGCCAATACAAAATATAAAATATTAATTTATATTTTTAAAGTTAAATTAAAAAAAACCTATAAATATTTAACCAATTTTTAAAAATTAAAAAATTCTAATTAGCGACGGCGTTAGATGGTCGTTGTATGGTTTACCAATAGCGACGGCGGACGTGGTCGCTATAGTAGTACCCATAGCGACGGCGGGTGATCGTGGTCGCTATATGGCAACAGTTAGCGACGGCTTTGTTTAGTGAAGCAGAGACCGATGTAGCGACGGCGCTATGCCGTCCGTATTTTAGCGACGGCTGTCGTGGTAGCTATATGGCAACAGTTAGCGACGACTAGGTTTAGTGAATCAAAGACCGTTGTAGCGACGGTGTTGTGCCGTCAATATTTTAGCGACGGCGTCTCTGTGGTAGCTGATGTGTTTTTGACGAAGGTTTTAGCGATGGCAAGTCTCCCGTCTGAGATGCCGTCGCTAAGGGTTGTAGCGACGGACTTGTGATGAATTAGAGACCAATTCATTCCGTCGCTAACAGTTATTTTTTTAGTGGTGGTTATGCAAAGCACAGTGTCGTGCCATCTTCTCTGTTCAGCGTCGTTCCCCATCTTTGTAGTTTCTTTATTCAGGTAGGTGGCTTCTTCCCTGAACCCCCATTATAGATTACGTGCCTTTTGCTGCTGAACCGATTGTCTGCGTAACCCCCATTGTCATTGTGCTTTTTTTGTGGCCATGTTCCCTGTTCCCTGTTCCCTATTCCCTGAACCCCCATTGTCATTGTGCTTTTTTGTGGCCATGTTCCCTATTCCCTATTCCCTAAACCCCATTATCATTGTGCTTTTTTTGTGGTCATTTCCCTGTTCCCTAAACCCCTATTGAATCAGAATCTCCCCTGCCTTCGTTACTTCTTGTCTTGTAATAGGAGTGAAGCTGTATAGCAAAAGTGTATTAAGGTCTGACCATTGTCAAGACTGGACATTGAGGGACCAGAAAGAGAACTCTATAATGAACTTCAAATTAGTGGCCTGTCTGTGTATATTGTTTGTAGGTTTGGTTTTGACTTTGATTTTTAGTAATTAGTTTACATTTTATATTTATCATACTTAGTTTTTACTTCTAAATAAAATAAAAATAATGAATATAAGATAACTTGTGAGATCTGTTTGAGTTCTTAATATAAACTTTGAGATAAAGTAAATAGATGTTTAAATTGTAAAAAGTAAAAAAGGGTGGTGTATATATATAAGATTGATTAAAAATTATTATAAAAATAATTAAACATTTATAAGTGAGATGCACCACTAAAGGTAGTCTTAGATTTTGAAATTATCAGAATTTTAATATAAATATAATAATTCTAAAAATGATTTCATAATTATTTGTTGTTTTTTTAATAAATAATCACCTGCCTAAAAGAAATTATAAATTTTTTTAGGCAAATGTATAGATTAATAATTTAGAAGAGCAAGCTTTCAAACTGATGTTTGAAAATTATTTGTTATTAGATCAATTTGTAAAAAACAATTGTGACTAAATTATTCTAAATATTTATTTTACCACTATTTTAATCCTATAAAGATTTGTTCATTGAATATGCGAAAGATGTAGAAAGACATAATTAGATTTAAAAATAAAAAATCAATCTAAAATATTTACCAAATTGAGGTCAAATACAAATAAGAAAGTAAACGTATAAATAAACTTTCAACAAATTGAAGTTGTTAATGCTAACCTAGTTAATGAAAGTTCATATGATCTTATAATCCATTATCCATAATCTATAATCCAAACTTTAAAAGTCTTATAATCCAATACCATAATCCATAATTCATAATCCATAATCCATAAATCCATACTTCTATTTCAAAATAACACAAATTAAAAACATCATACTAATTACTAAATAAAAGTCCAAACTTTAAAAGTCTTATAAGCCAATACATAATCCATAATCCATAATCCAACACCATACTTTTACTTCAAAATAACACATTTTAGGTATTATTTGTAATCAAAATTTACATTTCACTTATATAGTGTTATTTCTATATATCTTGGTTGCTCGTATATAGTGTTATTTCTGTTGCTGTTGTATGTGTGTGGTTGTCATTCTTGCGAACTCGTAGGCTCATACTAGTTAACTAGTAGTATGAAAGTTGTTGTGCATGAGTGAACCGTAGTTCCCCGTTTGAGATTCGACACAAATGGTCATTAGATTAATTAATTTCATCCTTTGTGTTGAATCTTGAATTGTCCATTTGGACAGTTTGGGATAAACAATTATTTTTATACCTCATTATTTAGGAGTTATTTTGAAATTTGATAAAGTTTTGGTAACTTGCATTTTGTGTTGTTCTCTGGGTGCATATTTGGTTGTGGTTGAATTTGATTTGACCACTCTTATTTTGTGTACTTAGAGACCAATGCGAAATGTTGTCAAAATTTGATCAAATTTTAAAATAACTCCTAACCTGTATATATCAATGACGTATAACAACAATCGTCGTCCTGAATGGGTATAGGACCACCACCTTTGTAAGAAAAGTGAGATTGATCATAACACCTTGTAAATAGTTAGTATGGATCGAAGTTGGATAACTGCATCACACATAAGTCTAGAGTATGAGGGTGGAGTTGAATCATTTATAGAATTCGTAGCGAGGAATGCTGAGGAGGTGAATGGAAGGTATTTTTGCCCTTGTGTTAAATGCTTGAACCTGCGTCGGCTAGACTTGGAAGAGGTGCGAGAACATCTATTGTGTGATAGATTTCTTCGTAGTTATACTCGTTGGATATGGCACGGTGAAGATGTGGTGGTCCCAAGTTCCAACTCTTAAACTGAAAACCGAAGCTCAATGCATGACACCGATGTCGACATGGATGACCGACTTAAGGATATAATCTGTGATGTGGGGGTAAAAGGTTTTAAGAAAGCTCATGTATATACGACTCTGTATGAGGATTCTGACAAGCCGTTGTATCCAAACTACGTCAATTTCACGAGATTATTAGCAGTTTTGCGGTTGTTTAATTTGAAGGCCATAAATGAGTGGAGGATAAAAGTTTCACTGACTTACTTAAGTTATTGAAAGAAATACTCCCAGCTGGAAACACCTTGCCAAATCGTAACTATGAGGCCAAAAAGGTGTTGTGTCCTATGGGATTAGAGTATAAGAAAATACATGCATGCCCAAATGATTGTGTATTATTCCGGGGTGAGTATGAAATGCTGCATCGATGTCCTAGGTGTGGGGTGTCACGGTTTAAGAAGAAAGAGGTTGATTCTGATGAGGTCTGCACCAAAGGGTCTCCTGCAAAGGTGTTGTGGTATCTACCATAGTTCCAAGACTAAAGCGTTTGTTTGCCAATGCAGATGAATAAAAACTTATGAGATGACATACTGATGAAAGGGTTGTTGACGGACTACTTAGGCATCTGGCCAATGGATCGCAGTGGAAGAAAATGGATACAATTTTTTTCAGATTTTGCCCATGAACCCAGAAATGTTAGGCTTGCACTAGCCACAGACGGCATGAACCCGTTTGGGAACCTGAGCACAAACCATAGTTCGTGGCCTGTTTTGTTGTTCGTTTAGAACTTGCTGCCATGGCTATACATGAAACGGAAATATGTTATGTTATCAATGATGATTTCTGGTCCATGATGAAGGTGTATTATACATTCATTTCATGCTTCAATTTAACTCATTGTTCAAAAGAACTTAACTAATTTGGTGAAAAATTGAGTGTGATTCTTTTATAAATAAATACATTGTCAATACTCTTGAAGATTTGCAGGATGTGCAAAGAAACAATCAAATTGGCTTACTTGGTCTTGAAGGATAATGTGTGAAAAGTGAAATAAGTACCTAGGCGCTTGGGCGAACAGACCACACGCTTGAGCATGGACTAAAAAAAGAGAAATAAAGAACCAACCGACCCCCCATGCTTGAGCGTGAAAGGGGGAAGCTTGAGCGTAGAAATGAAAAAGATAGCCACGCTTGAGCGTGACTGAGCGTAAGAGACTCAGCATCAGACCTTCTCCTCACGCTTGAGCTCGAACACCACACGCTTGAGCGTGACACAAGGAAAGCTTGAGCAAATAGAAACCAACATCAGACCCCTTCCACGCTTAAGCGTGAGAAGGGGACGCTTGAGCGTAAGCCCGAGCACGCTTGAGCGTGACTCTGGGCATGACCAAGTGTAGGAAACATAGAAGCAGCTACAAGTTATCAGGTCCCTCACGCTTGAGCGTGACCACCTACGCTCAAGCGTGACTCATGCAGTATGGAGTTTGTAATTTAATATTAACCAATGGTGCGATGCCAACTCAACCACTTTGAGGTGTTTCTGTATATCTCTGAATATTCCTTCATGGGCATTATGCAAGTGGGCAAAGAAAGCTGAAGCATAACCCCTATAAATCGAGCAGAGAAGATCATCGGAGAATATCTCCTTCATATCATCAAACACATCTCCTGCATCCTACATTCTTAACTAATAATTCAAAGTGAAAATGCAAAGCATGAGTAGCTAAATTTTCTTTATTAGGATTGGTTGTGATCAATTCAAACATGAAGTAATGTTGCTGTAAGTTTTTATGTATGTTAATAAGATTTGATAGTTTCTGTATTTCATTCTACCATTAATGCCTGAAAGTACTTGATCACTATTTTCTTGTTTTAAGTTTTCTTAAGTATACCGGGCAGTAACTTTTGAGAGCAGATCTGAATGAAATACTTGTTGTAAGTAGTTGACCAGGGATGGCATCTAACACAATGAATGTCAAAATAATCGACCAGTAATGCTGGAATGGTTTCAAAGTGACTGAGGGATCAACAATTCGAAATCATTCTTATGAATTTTGTAGTCGAGGGATCGATACAAATAACTTTGATTGTGATGTAGAAATTATCATTTCAAGTTACATACATGTAAATTTATTTAGCTTACGAAAGGTGAGATGTGATGAAACCAATCCCAGTTTTCCAAATCTGATTTCTACCAAAACATTTTACTGTCATTATTTTCATTCAACACTTACTGTTTATCTTGTATTCAATCTTTTGTATAACAAAATCAGAATAAATCTTCTGTTAACATCAATTCAAGAACTAAGATTTTTAAGCCAACACCTACTCAGTGAAACGACATCTATACCATACCATAATTACTGTGTTTAAACTTGGCACAAACATTCCATTAAGTTTACATTATACAAACTTAATTCTATTTCCTTGAAAGCTTTATTTCTTTGTATGATTGATAAAAACCATTAACAGTCCACGACAACCAGGGACCGACATTGATGTATATCTGACTCCATTAGTTGAAGACCTCAAAGTATTGTGAGAAGACGGGGTTGATGTGTTTGACGGGTTTGCGGGGCAATCATTCAAATTACGTGTCATGCTATTTTTCACGATCAATGACTTTCCAGCGTATGGTAACTTATCCGGGTACAACATGAAGGGTCATAAAGCTTGTCCTGTATGTGATGAGGGAACTACTTCTGTGCAGCTACACCATGGTAGGAAAAATGTTTATCTTCGACATCGAAGGTTTCTTAAAGCGAATCATCCATTTCGTAGGTTAAAGAAGTCGTTCAACGGAGCGCAAGATTTTGAAATGGCTCCTCCACCACTATCTGGTCGCCAAATATATGAAAAGGTGAAAGACGTCAACAAGGTGTTTGCAAGTGTGAAAGACAATCTACCACACAGAACCACTGGAAGAAAAAGTCAATATTTTTTATCCTACCATATTGGAGGGAGCTTGATGTAAGAAATTGCATTAATGTAATACATGTGGAGAAAAATATGTGTGACAGTTTGGTTGGGACACTCTTAAACATACCTGGGAAGACTAAGGATGGCCTAAATTCATATATGGACTTAGAGTTGATGGGTATACGTCAGGATTTGCATCCACAATCAAAGGGAAAAAGAACATATTTTCCCCCAGCATGTCATACATTGTCCAAAAAATAAAAGCAAAGTCTGTGTGAATCGTTACGTAGTGTGAAAGTTCTGTCTGGTTATGGTTCTAACATCAACTCTTGTGTTTCCATGAAAGATTTGAAGTTAGTTGGGTTGAAGTCTCACGATTGTCATATGTTGATGCAACAGTTTCTACCTATCGCCATTCATGACATTTTTCCTAAAAATGTGAGAAATTTCATAACAAGACTGTGTTTATTTTTCAATGTCATATGTTACAAAGTAATCATCCCCGACTAATTGGATGTGTTGGAACAAGAAACATCACTTATACTATGTCAGCTTGAAATGTATTTCTCATCTTTTTTTTGACATAATGGTCCACTTAATCATTCATTTGGTGAGAGAGGCTCGTTTGTGTGGTCTAGTGTTCCTGCGGTGGATGTATCCCGTTGAGCGATATATGAAGATATTGAGAGGGTATATGAAGAATCAACGTCGTCCTAAAGCTTTAATTGTGGAAAGGTATATTGCAGAGGAAGCAATTGAGTTTTGCACTAATTATATGTCACATGCTGAAAGTATTGGTATTCCAAAGACTCGTCATGATGGGCGATTGGATAGGAAAGGTACGATTGGTAAAAAAATAAAGAGCATGCCATATGATGATGTCCTCCAAGCGCACTTGTATATTTTGAACAACATAGATGATGTACAACTGTATCTAACCACTCACAAAGAGCTAGTCAAGAGAAACAACCCTAGAATGACTGAAAAATGGGTGTTGAATGAACACAACAAGACATTCATGCAGTGGTTCCAAATGACTGTTCTGAAAGATACACCTGCTTCTGTGACATTACATCGACTGGAACAGGGACTAAACTTTGATGTCTTCACATTTTGTGGGTATGACATAAATAACTATTTGTTTTATACAAGAATATAGGATGAGAAGAGTATAAATCAAAATAGTGGAGATATGGTTGTGACTCAGTCAATACATTTCTCAACTTCAAAGGACAACAACCCTGTCATGGCCGACCAGTGTTACTTTGGTATGATTGAAGATATATGGGAAGTCAATTACGGTCCCTTCACCATTCCTGTGTTTAAATGTAAATGGGTTGACAATAAAAACGGTGTCAAAACTAATGATTTTGGATTTACATTGGTGGACCTCAACAGGATAGGTCATAAGGAGGAACCATTCATTATGGTAACGCAAGTGAAGCAAGTTTTTTATGTTACTGACCCAGCTGACAAAAAGTGGTCAATTGTTATCCAAGGTAGACACAACATTGGAGACCCCAGCCTTGATGTTATGGAAATTTCATCCGCCACAACACGTATTCCGTCATCTGTCATGGAACATGACATAGATGATGTAGTTGCCAGTTGTCATGACCACCATGAAGGATTATGGGAAAATATACCATCTTCATAGGGTATGAATGATTGTATTGAATGTTATTTTAATGAATCATTGTATTAAATGTTATATTAATTATTCATTGTATTAATCATGTTACAAGTACTATGTATTGACATTTTGTTTTTCCTTGTTTGGACAGATACTCATGGCTGACCAGGATGATCCTGCTAGGTCTGACTCACAGGCCACAGGTTCCTCTACTCGGAAGAGTAGAGGTGTTACCTGGATGCAGGATGTTGTACTCGGGCGTCATCGGGGAGAGAGGTTGTGTGTTGATGTCGATGTCAACACTGGTAGATTTGGTGGACCACGTGGCTCGAAGTTCAGCAGTTACTTAGGATTCGTGGCACGCATGAAGGTGCCTATCATTATCCCCGACTGGGATAATGTTGAGGAGGTACTGAAGAACCATATCTGGAGTGATATTCTGGTAAGTTAAATATGTTATATTAATTATGTTATATTAATTATTTTAATGTATTATTTCATGTAATTCATATACTGACTATTTCCCCTTGTAAGACTCTTGGGATATACCAGCACATGATATACTGAGGAGGAAGATTCTCAGTATTATTGCTGAGAGATGAGGTCATTCAAGTCCTCACTCACTAGGAGGTATGTAAGGACTTTAAATTCTTAATCAACAGTTTACCTATTGTATTCTCAATTTTTACTTCACCTTATTTTAACTGTGAATTGTAGGTATATATTCGGGGAGGAGCGAGGATAGTTCCCCGAAGAGAAATATACCTTTATTGATCAGAAGACTTGGGATGCCTTTGTTGCATCTAGGCATACCGACTAGTGGAAGGTACATTAGTATTTAGCATGATTAAATCATTTATAATTTAAACGTAACTCTAACACATTTTCTTTCTTGTTGCAGGATGTACGAGAGAAGGCACAGCGTATCAGGAAGCTGGATGACTGCCCCCACAGATTGTCGCCTGGGGGTTACCGATTATTGGAGGAGCGCATGGCCCAGGAGAAGGGCAGTCAGTGTCAGGCTAGCCAACCTGACACCGATGTTGTGGATCCCCCTTCCCCACTTGCATGCCATGAGAAATGGAAATGGGCCAGGGTCAGGAAAAGTAGGGAATACACTTCCTCACATGCTCAGGAGGTCGCCTCACAAATAGTAAGTATCAGCCACATAAAGTTTTCTGATTTTTGGTTTACACGAAACCTTAAACATTAACTTATTTGGTTTCAGGATTCCTTGGTTGAGCAATCAACCCAAGGCTCTTTCGTAACCCATGGTAGGCAGGACATCTTGACCACCGCCATCGGCAGGCCAGAGCACCCAGGAAGGGTGCGTGCTGTTGGTCGAGGTCACGGTAAGTTGGAAATGACTCTATCCTTTGATTTTGTTTTCTATTAATCAATTGTAGTTTAATCATTCACATTTCACAGGCCTCTGGAGCTATTATGATTCTCCTGACCCTGCGCCCTCCATTGAGCAGTTGGTGGAACAGAAGGTTGAGTCGAGGGTGGCTATTGTGAAGGCTGAGTATCAGGAGGAGATTATAAAGCTGCAGTAAGAGATGGCCGATTCAAGAAGGAGATGAAGGCCTCACTCAGCCATCACCAGGAGCCTACTGCCCAGCTGTCAACCCACAGGTTGGATTCCTTATAGTATTTAACTTGAATTTGTTTGTAATTTGTTTCTTTCATTGTTGGATAACTTCTGCTTGATGTGTAAATATGTAGGTACGGAGGGTTAGCACTAAGGGGTCGTGCGCTGCACCTGACCCTGATGATGGGTCGGAGGAGCCAGTTGCCACTGGCATGGTCTACAACTTAAGCCATGTGATTCACCATCAGTCATTACCTGATGGTATGTCTAGGGTCTCTATTGTGCTCGTCCTCGAGGAGGATATTGCTGTGCCAATGGCAACTTCAGAGGTGAAGACCGTCGGTCAGGTGGTGGGACACTTTCTTATGTGGCCCAACAGACTCCTGTCGGTTGCTCCTACACAGGTATAAACCTGAAACACTAACAAAATTTTGTTATATTGTCAATTATGGTACAAACTGTAATGGTTTTAATTGTTCAATATGAAGCAGGACCGGCTTTGAAGAAGCCAGACCCCATCGACAATCCGATCCAAATGATATGGCAGGTCGGGGCTGAGCTAGGAGAAGACGCTCTTCAGGTCCCATGGCAGCCACTGGTGTTCGGCCGTCCAGGTTCACTACCAGTTTACATTACACAGAGTGACTTTTGTGCGATTATTATGCGGTCGATGATGCTGAACATATCCATCATTCAGCTGTAGGAGCTGTAAGCATATTATTTTATGTCCAATTATTTCATTATACAAGTTATTTGTCGCTAACCATGTCTAAACTTGTTTAAGTTTCTGCATAAAATCTGTATGGACTTGGGTTTCGATAAAACTTATGGTTTCTTAGAGCCCTCTTTCATACAAAGGAAAGGAAACAGCAAGGAGGACACCCAGGCATACATCCAGAATTGGATGTATGAGTCTAGGAAGGGTGTATACCTGGCCCCGTATCATAAAGGGTAAGAATCTATTCCATAATTATTGTCCATTAAGTTTTTCATTTTGAAGTCTCACTTATCACTAGTAACTGCAGCGCTCATTGGACACTCTTGGTGATCTGTCCCCGGGATTCAGTGGCTTTATACTTTGATTCTGTGCACGGGACTATTCCATAAGACCTCAGGACCATAGTAGACGCGTAAGTTAATCCCTAAAAAATAAGTACAAATTCAATTACATCATTTTTGGTCTTATACGATTCTAACTTATCTTGTGTTTTCTTTTGACGTAGGGTGGTCGTTGGATACAGTCGACTGCATGGAAGTAAGTCCACCAGAAGAAAACTTGTGTGGGTGCACCCAAAAGTAAGTCAATCGAATTCATTCAATTCTTTATTATATTTTGAAAACTTGAATTCACTTATTCTATATTTTATGTCCATTGTAGTCTTATAGGCAGGAGGGTAGCTACGAGTGTGGTTATTACGTCATGCACACCATGCTGACCATCGTCCAAGAACATTTAGTAGATGGATGGACAGATGTAAGTCTCATCACTTGCACTAGTTTTCTACCAATTTCATCAAATTCATGTAATAAATATAGCCTTTGTTCTAATTGTTTTATGCATTGTTTGTAGTACTTTCAGGACCGATCATACTTCCCCAAGACACATGTAGATAATGTTAGAAAGCAATGAGCCACATGTGTTTGTATATTGAAATAGGTTTTGATGCATGATAAACAATTGAAGGATCAAGAAAATTAATTGATGAATACAAAGAATATTGTACAAGTAATTAAATGAAAAAGCATGAAGATAAAGCTTACAGGGATGTTCTAGATCAAAAAAGCATGTAGAAGATCATCAAAATTGAACTAACATGTATTAAAACACATAAAGGCATCAAAATTAAAAAGAATCAGCCAGGATCAGACCCAGGAATCGATTTACCTCATTGGGAATCGATTCCCATGTTGAGTAGTAGCAAGGAATCGATTCAACAACACAAGTATAACATCCCTAAATAACTACCAAAATTTAAATAAATAAATAATAAAAAATTAACTTAAAGATATAAACAATCTCACAGTCATAATTGCATATATCTGAAATACTTTACTGTATAAACATTCTTATATATATATATATATATATATATATATATATATATATATACAAAATTGTACACTAGTTTGATTTTTTTTACACTAATACAAAATATAGGTTCAGATTAGAAGAAACCCCAAAAGTTAGACGCTAGCTAATGTCAAAATAAGCTCCAGAACATGTGAGTAGTTAAATAGTATAACCAAAAAGTACTACCCAACCATTAAGCACAACTGGAGTCATCAAAACTACCCCTAATGTCCTACGAGGTTAACCTATAGCTAGCTAAGCATCATCAATAGTGGAGTCACTTCCAGATGAAGCTCCCTCCATATCTTCTTCATCAGCTGGCGGGGGTGGGGGCAGTGGGATAATAGGGAAGAAGGGGTCCATATCACGAAGATCCAATACAAATCTAGCTCTAAAGGTAATAGTGAGAGCTCCTACGGGGTCTAGCACTCCTAAAATAGCCCGCCACAGTCGCACCGTGACAATCCCATGGTATTTGTGAACATGACCTATCCAATAATGTCTCCAACGACCTGGGTCCGGCTGTCTTGGCCTTATTCTAATATCTGCAATATGGGGCTGGTTATCATCGCCCATAGTGGCCCTCTGATCGGTTCATATCCCATTTAATGTAAACAAGGAAGAAAAAGGGTGAGAAACAGAACATACCAATATTATACAAGACACATATAAATAATAGATTTTTTTACAAACAATAAAGTTTTAATAAGAATTTCTTTATACATGTTATTTTCCAGCATGAAATAGAAATGTAAAGACTAACAGTTCTTAATTTAAATTAATAAATATTTTATCAATTCTTTTATGAACGATGAAGATAAAATGCATGTGGGCCCTTAAATCTTCTTTTATTGGGAGCAGTTAGGAGTTGATACTGTTTCATGATAATTTGCCAATATGGCTAAGGAACAGCTCCACTGACCATAATATACACTTAGGGCCTAGTCAGATTGGCAAGAGTTTGTTGTGAATTTACCCAACACTAGGGAGCGACCCCAGGTCTCCTAGGCCTCTCTTCACACCCTCTCATCCCAAGGTTCGCTATTGAACCATCCCTAATGTATTTCTCAGATTATAACCGTATCTCCCAAAACATTCTTGTCTTTCACTTGTTATATGATGCATGTCTCCTACTTAATTAACTCAAACTTTTAGCAAATACTTTCCATTCTTGTTCATAAAATTTGTCAAAATTTTGACAGAGTTTCCTCTGTAAATTGAATATTTCTAAAATTTATCTTTGACCTGTTACACTCAGAAAATTCCTAAACAGTATAATACAATCATATTAAATATGTGTTTTTGATTCAAATATCAAACTTAACATAGTCTAACAATTATAAATTCTCATTATAAAAATATGTAAATAGCAAAGTATGACATATAAATAATAATTGTAAATAAGTAAAGACATAAAAATAATAACTAAAATAAATATTGAGAGGATCAGGGAGTCCCTTCTATTATTTAACATGTCTTATATTTAGTAAATTCCTATCTCACCTTCCCTTTACCTGCGAAACTATCTTCCAAGAGAATCTTCTGAAGTTAACCTAGACACATAGGTTCTTATTGTTAGCGTTTACTTCATCTTATTTGGTTATATTTTTATTTTATTTGGCACTTAATACAACGATATTAATAAAGAGAATTTTTTTATAGTTACATATTCATTATATGAATACAATAATATTCAAAATGATATTGTCATAAGTTTTAAAAGTGCATAATAAGAATTAAACATCCATTAAATATTATAAAAAAATAACAATTAAATAAATGATTAAGAAATAAAGTAAATAACTGAATAAATGATAGATAAATAAACATTATAAACTTAATAAATAATAAATGTATGACAACAAAAATAGTACAATTAAGTAAGTAAGTAAATAAAATGTAAATAAATGAATAAAATAATGAGATAACAAAATAAAAATAACATATCTAAATTATAGATGAACAATAATAACAATACAAATAAATAAAACAAATATATAAAAATTAATTAATTAAACACAGACTTAATAATAATAATAATAATAATAATAATAATAATAATAATAACAGATTAAATAATAATACATAATAATACAAATGACAACATAAATAAACAAGGTTGTCAAAATCGAGATTCTACCTAGAATCGTGGAGGCTCCAACGACTCGTAGAATCGAGATTCTAGGTAGAATCGTAAGATTCTACCTCTAATTAAAAAAATCTAAAAATAAAATAAAATAACATACCAATACATAAAATAAAACATAAAATTGCATAAACAAGTCCATGAAGTCCAACACAAGCTAAAAAGTTCACACAAACAAGTATATAAAATCACAAACAAGATGAAATTAATTAATAATGATCATCTATCAATCAAAATCTAATCCTCCAGTGTATTCTTCATCTTCATTTTCCTCAATTTCATCATCTTCATCAGATGATAATTGCTCTGTAACAATTGCATCAACATTAAAGATAGGATCATCTGAAGTTGGATTGCTTTGAAGTTGCTGAATATTGTCACCCACTTCCCCAATAACATTGACATTTTCATTTTCATTAGCAATGGGTGGTTGAAAAGCCTCTTCATCATTAGCACCATCGGCATCCGCCTCTTCAGTGATCCATTCATCATCTGAATTAATTTCTTCAAAAGGAAGAACAACATTCTTCCTTACTTGTCTACCTAATTTCATGTTATACATTACATAAACTAAATCATTCATCTTGTTTTGATGCAAGCGGTTTCTCCTCTTTGTATGAACCTATAAAACCAAATATAACAAACTAATTAAAATTTAAGACCCTAAACCATATAAGATAATAGTAATTAAAAAGAAACTAAAACAACTTAGTTACCATTTCAAATGAACTTCAATTCCGCTCACATCCCGAAGAGCTACAAGTCAAGCTCAAAATACGAATAGCAAATCTCTTAAGCTCGGGAGTGTCATCCCCAAATGATTTCCACCATTCTGCAGGATCCATGGTCTTCCTAGCCATCACAGCAAATGGATTACCAAAAATCCCTCTAGCGTTTCTAAATTCAGAAATTTGATGATTAATCTTGTTACTCTCAAACATATCATTAACCATTCTCCCCAAGCAATTGTATAGCCCTTGTTTCACCTCAACATCATCATCTCTAAAATTATCTTCATAGTGCAATTGTGGATTCAGATAATATGCTGCAGCATGTAATGGCCTATGCAGTTGGTGATCCCACCTTTCATCAATAATTTTCCATATAGGTTCATAGCTAAAGAACAAATTAAGATAAATGACAAGTTAGTTAGGAAAGAATTCACAAGTTATAAAATTACTAACGAGTGAAGATAAGAATATTTACTTCTTTTTGACATTGCCAAAGTTGAGTTTTATTTTCTCCTTTGCTGAATCCAGTGCATCATATATGAACCCCATGGCAGGTTTCTCATCAGAATCTACTAAGCGAAGGACGGTCATAAGAGGAATAGCCGTCTTGAGACATATGATAATGTTCTTCCATAGTCGACTATCCATAACCATCTTTGCAACTTGTTTCCCATCTGATGTAGAGGCGAACCTACTTGATTGCCATTCAGGTGAGGAAAACATAGTCATCAATGCCCCTTTGTGCTCATTGAGACAAGCAAGAGTCAAATAAACAGTGGCAAATCTTGTAGCACCAGGCCTAATCAAGTCCCTCCCTTTAGTGAACTTCTTTAGAATACTGATGAGAAGCACTCTAGTATATATATAAGTGGTGATCTTTCTCCCCTTCATTATAGTGACTTCATGAACCTTGATCTTCTTTTCAAAATCTTCAAAGATCAAATCAATACAATGAGCGGCACAAGGTGTCCAAAAAAGATTCTTCCGTTTTTGCATCAATAACTCTCCTGCTAATTTGTAATTTGCAGCATTATCTGTAACAACTTGAACAACATTCTCTTCTCCAACATATTCCACAACATCATCTAACATCTTAAAAACTTTGTCAGCTGTTTTAGAGATGTCAGATGTGTCCAATAAATATAAGAAAACAGTCCCCTTGGGGCTATTCACCAAAAAATTCACAATTGACCTCCTTTTTTTATCCGTCCATCCATCAGACATTATGGAACATCTAGTTTTCTTCCACTCTTTCTTATATTCCCCAACCATTTCATCAATTCGAGCCACTTCCATTTTTAACAATTTTTCTCTAACATCATGGTATGAAGGGGGTACATAACCAATGCCATATCTTGCAATCTCATCACACATTTTGATGAACTCCGGGTTCTTAATACAATTAAAAGGAATGGCACTAGTGTAGAAAAACCTAGCAACCTGCAGATCAACATTCTCCTTTGTTTTTTTTTCATGATTTGGTTAATTGTTGATTGACCACCCTTTTTGCCTTTGGAAACAAACTTCAAAATACCTTTCCCTTTGGTTTGAATTTGAGATATATCAATCTCCTTCTCAATGTCATCTTCTTCTTCCTCAGATATGTCAATCATTCTTCTCTTCTTTCTTGCTACCTCTTGAGCCCCCGCAAGAACTTTTATCATTGCTATTTTAACTTCTTCAGGTACTGTAATACAAGGCTCAACATCTTCACTAGTGCCAGCAAGATGATGCTTAAATCTAAAAATTCCCCCTATTACTTTTAAGCAATAATTGCACTTGACCTTTTTCCCATCACCATTAACATCCAGCCCATGTTTCCAACCAACATCAGTCCTTTTTCCTGGGGCATTCTTCCACTTGACAGCTGCAGAACTTGCTAATGATGAATCTGTACCACTACCAGCTGGAGGTGTAGGCATAGGTGTAGACATTATCTAAATCCAAACAGATACAATCTGTATCATACAACTTAAGCAGAATTCTAACACTAATTCTAATCAACAACAGAGTTTCAAAATTTCTAATCAATCAACAACAATGGCACAACAGAATTCTAACACTAATTCTAAGCAGAATTCTAATCAATCAAGCAGAGTTTCAAAATTTCTAATCAATCAACAACAATCAACAACTTAAGTAGAATTCTAACACTAATTCTAATCAATCAACAATAGAATTCTAACACTAATTCTAAGCAACAACAATGGCACAGATTCAAAATTTCTGCTCCAACAGCAACAAAATTTACTAAATGAAAACAGCAACACAACACAACAGCAGCAAGCAAAGTAGAGTTCTATAAAAAAACAGCAACATAACACAACGGCTGGAGGGAGCTACCGTCGGAGGAGGGAGCAGGCGACCACTGTGGCAGGAGGGAGGAGCAGGCAACCACTGTGGCAGGAGATGGAGGAACAGGCGACCACCGTAGCAGAGAGGTGGTCACGCGGCTAAGTTGGCAGCTGAGAGGGAGGAGGCAACCACCGTAGCAGAGACACACGCACGGGAGAATGAAAATAGAGGTGTGCGCGACCACGAGAGGCGGAGGAGAACCGACCATGTGAATGAGGAGGAACACTGACCAGCGAACACCAACGGGAGAGCCGACCACGACAGGAGGAGGCTGACACGGAAGGAGGAGACAGACGGAAGCAGCACAAAGGAGAAGCGAAACTGAAAGGGTTAGGGATTTTGGGGGTTTAAAATTTTTTTTACCAAAACGACGTCATTTTGGTTGATTTTCTGTCCAAAAAAAAATTTAGTAAAAACGGTAAAAACTATAAAAACGCACCGATTCCACCGTTTCCACCGATTCCACCTCTGATTCTACCGTTTTTACCTATAAAACGAGTCTACTTCCGATTTAACTCGTCAAGCCATGTAGAATCGTAGAATCGTCCGATTCTACTTGTAAAATCGCGATTTTAACAACCATGTAAATAAAGAAGCAAATAAATAGATAGATAAATAAATAAACAACTAAGTAAACAAATAATTAAACAACTAAGCAATTAAATAAATGACTAAATAAATGACTAAACAATTAAATAATTAATTAAGAAATTAACTAAACAAATAAATAAACAATTAAATAAACAATTAACTAAATAAATAAACAATTAAATAAATTATGAAACAATTTAATAAGTAATTAAGAAATTATATAAACAAATAAATAACTAAACAATTAAATATCTAAATAATTAATTAAAAAATAATTAAACAATCAAATAAATAAACAATTAAATAATTAAACAAATCAATAATTAAATCAATAATCAAATAAATAAACACATAAATAGATAACAATAATAAATAGAGAAACAATAAAAATGGATAAATAAATAATGAATAAATAGTAGATAAATAAAAAGTAAAATTAAGTAAATAAATAAATGAAAAAATAAATTAATAAAAACTAATTAAATTAATAAATAAAACAAACAAACAAATATATATACAAATAAATAAACCAACAATAAAATAAATACACAAATAAATAAATAAATAAATAAACAATAATATAAATAAATAATTAATTAAGCAATAAAATAAATAATTAATTAAATAAACAATTACATAAATAAATAATAAAATAAATAAATAAATAACATTATATATATATATATGTTAACGTTACAATCAGTATCGTAATATATATATATATAGTTTCAACAAAAAAAATGGAAGTAGAGAGAGAACGTGCCTTTTCCTTTCCTTCTGTTCCTTGCCTTAAACCACGTGAATGTAAAATGGTAACAGGGAGTATTTATAAATAGTAAAAATATTATTTTTTTGTCATAATTATCCATAGCTATACTATAAGTATTTTTAGGAGATAAATTTTATACTTAAAATTTTGTTATGAACACTCAAAATATACTTAGTAAAATAAATATAACTTTTTAATGAATTTCTTTTATACTAAATATCTTAATTACTAAATGTTTAAAAACCCATTTTTATAAGTTCATCGATTTACTTTTCTAGCCAAACGATCTCTAAACTTTATAAAATTTTAAACATAAACTCACATGCACGAATCTAAATTCTCTATCAAGTTTCATAATTTTTTGATAACATTTTCTGTATTGGTTTAGACCCAACCGGCTCTATTTTGGACTATTTTCACTTATCTCTAAAAATATCCAAAAATTCCCATAAAACCCTATAAATTGCAACGATCAATCAGTTCTAAAGAATCTTAAGCTAATTTTGCCAAAATTTTAAATTATAATTTTCTTTATAATTTTATCCTTTTATATAAAAAAAATATAATAAAAGTATAGGATGTTACAACAAGGAATCGATTCATCATGATTTTAGAAGCAAGGAATCGATTCAACAACACAAGGAATCGATTCATCTCATTTTTGGAAGCCAGGAATCGATTCCCCTTGCCTAGGAATCGATTCATGCACTGATTTTTGCATAAATTTATACGCAGGGAATCGATTCATTACTTGAATCACGCGTTGATTCATGGAAAATATCACTACGTATTTTTTTCTGGGAATGTGAAAAACACCATTTCGGGTTTCAGAAGCTTGAACTGCGCTGATTTTCTCGAAACTCAAACTGAGACAGCCCTGCGCATTAATTAAGGAAGACATTCACATCCTTCAAGTAAGAAAACATGGAAGGAAACATAGAGGCAGACAAAGCACAAATCAAGGAACGGAGAGTGGAACCCTTGCCTTTGAAATGCCTATAAATAGAGAAGGAATGAAGAGGCAGAACACACAACACAACAACGAAAAATTCCTTGCTTTCTTTCTTGCTCTCTTATTCTCTCTAAGCTTAAGCTCTCTGACTCTTTTATTTGCAATTAATTTTTTGAGAGTTATATTGTGAGAAAAATATTTTCTAGGGTGCTAAATTTTCATATCCTTTTCTAAGAAAGGAAAATATTTTTCAAAGTGATTAAAATTTGTATATCCACTCTATTGAAAGAGTCACACTTGTAAAATCACATACACAAATTCTGAGAGTTTTTGGGTTGGGTTTCAACCTTGTAATTGAAAGATTGTGAGATTGGGTGGGTTACCCTCTTTGCTTGTGAGGATTAAGTTCTTGAGTGTGGGACACTAAGAAGTTGTGATTGCTCAAAGCTTGTATCTCAAATTCTCAATAGTGGAATCCTTCAAGTGGGTTACTTGAAGGCGAGACGTACACCGGTGTGCGTTATATCGGTTTGTAAATCTTTCTTCCTTAAACTCCTTCATTATTGTGATTTAATCTGCTTAGTAATTTAAAGTGCACTAGTAATTTGATATAAATTGTTTAATTAATCATTTAGATTAATTTGTCTAATAATCCAAGTTATATTCTTGAATTAATTATGATAAAATTGATTATTATTTTCTAAGTGCTAAAATAGCTTTGTAATTAATTTGACATTATTACTTGCTCTTTTGTGTATTATTCTTATTTATCAAATTGATTACAAAAAGAATTAATTTCAAAAGCATTCCAACAAAAATTTTTAACACTTAATTCATCTTCCCTTTTGAGTAATTGTGGTCACTTGGTTAACACCACATATTTCATTGAAGTGAGGAAAGGACTTAGATAGATATAGGATTTTTATTCTCTTATATATGTATCTAGTGTAGGATTTAGGGTTTAGATTTTATTAGGTTACATTCATCTCAATTGTATATAGTTTCATTTTCTAGGTTGTTATGAATTGATAGCAAATTAATGTTATATATATATATATATATATATATATATACATACCATTATTTTCATATATTGGTGCTGGATATGCTGGGATATACTGTATATTATGTTGGCTGTCTGATTGAAGGTTTGGGAAACAATAAAACAGAATCTACATTAAAAAAAAACCTCAATATTTAATCACAGTTATGGTAATAATCATGATTATAGACCATCTTTATTCACGGTTGCTACCATAACCGTGATTATAAATAGTCTGTAAATGCACATTTTATGACCACTTGTAATCACGATTATGGTTGGCAACCGTGATTAAATAGGTTTTTATTTAATCATGGTTACAAACAACCATGATTAAATAAGATTTATAACCACGGTTGTCAACCGTGATTAAAGTACCTCATCCACTATCACAGTTGCAACAACCACGGTTCATTAACTGTGATTAAAGGCCAATTTTAACCATAATTATATCCATTTTTTCCACTAGTGAACACCTACAAATGGTTGGAGTTTTTGACTATTTTGGGGCGGTTTAGGAAAAAAATTGTAACTATAGAGTTGAAACAAAAAAAATTGGTGGTCTAGGGCATTTTATGTCAAATTAGTGCTTAAATTTCACATTTTCGAGGGACGAATACATAAATTCGTATGACAAAGGGATGAAACTTTGCATGCTTGCCACATGTAGACCATGCAAAGGAAACGTATGAGGAAGAGGCGAATTCAACGTCAAAATCGTATGGGCAAGAGACAAAACTGGCACATGTCACAAGGGGGAGCAGGCTTGGGAATTCAAATTTTTAAAAGACAAATTTATGGGGCCTAGGCATAATATTTTCTCCTATGAAGAGATGAATTTAAATGGTCCCCTACTTACTATGTTCTCCCTGTATTTCACACCACGGTGGTGTTTCCTTTCCCCCTACATCTCACCATTTTTGTCCCCACAATGGTGCATCATTTCCATCTTCAAGCTCTCCTTCTCACAGGTGGTGTTGTACTGGTATTTTTGTCCAATAGTTGAAGGTACACATCCTAAACCCTTTAAAAGTTAATTTTTTTGTTGATAGTGTGATTTGTTCATGTAATATGTCATGTCATCTGGGAGTTCCCAGACCCGAACCCCAATGTAACTAAGATAATCAATCAATAAAAATATAAATAAATTTTTCACGTTTTAAACACCCGACATTACATCGTGACCCGAACCACGAAAAACTGAAGAGTGAAGATAAAGATTTTTATAAACTGGATCGATAAATAAATAGCCCTAATGTGTATACAAAATAATTGAGTTTACAGTGGAAGAAAAATATATATACAAGTCATACGCCTAGTCCCATATATGAAGATATGAGAAAATGCCCAAAAATAGGGAAGGAAGTGAAGAAATCCAAATCAGGTCATTTCGCTTAAGCGAGGCATCACTGGCTTGACCAAGACCACGACCACTCGCTTGAGCGAGAAACATCATACAATCAGACCCTCAATTTCTCTTGAGCGAGCCACATTCGCTCGAGCGAAAAACATCCAGAAGTAAAACATAATTAATTCGCTTAAGCGAGATACTCCTCGCTTGAACGAAAACACCATAGTCAAATCCTTATGAATTCACTTGAGCGAGACCTAGCCCGCTTGAGCGAAAAAGAGACAAAATCAATTCCAAAAGAATTCTCTTAAGCGAGACCTAGTCCGCTTGAGTGAAGATCACACAAAAGTAATTTAACATTAATTCGCTTAAGCGAGCCCTCACTCGCTTGAGTGAGAACACGATAGAACCACATCCTCTAGCCCTCACTTGAGTGAGATCAATATTGCTTGGGCGAAAATGGACCAGAAACCACACATCTGATACATAACAAACTCGCTTGAGTAAGAATCATCTCACTTGAGCGAGATTATCATAATATGGCAATTTCCAAAGAGAAAACAATCTACATGGCATGCCAATTTGCAACAAGCAAGGATTTGATCAAAACCATCAATTAACACACACTCATACACATAATTATGATTTGTTCCATCAAGTCTCATCCAATAATTTAAGCTCTAGATCATCCTATGCATTTCATGCACTTTAAACACATTTGAGCTAAACCAAGCATGCCAAAATACAATATAGGCCTATTTGGCCACATCCAACCATACACATAAGTCATATACACATAATATGAATTATGGGTAGCCTCTAGATGAGGTATTAACCATCAAATGGGAATATGGCCTATCAACTTCCCAAATACACATACAATTCAAAAGCTCCCTTATATATATAAGTTGTATATGCATCCTCAAGGATCATATTTCTTAAACATCATCATTCATTCATCAAATTGGTATAAAACCAAATACCATAGTTGTCATTATTCATTGTCAAGGTCATAACCAAAAATTATCCTTCCCACATCAAGGTCTAATTTTCACACATGACCCCCAAAATAAATATCCAGCATCATTCAATATTCATATACATAATAAACATATACACATATTATATGTTTTACAAAAGATTGCCGGCCAAGGCTTACAAGTTTTCCTTCTATATTTACCTTCCCCAAGCTCAACTTCCAAAAGGGGTAGGATTTCCACATACCTACATCAACCTTTAAAAATGGTAACTAGGAGGTGAGTAACATATATCAAATAGATCAATATCATACATTATGATAATACATATATACATGTGCAAAACATATGTCCCCAATGGAACCATATGATTCATCCACACATTAAATCATTTCACATATAGCATATGTTTCAATCAACACATTTACATTATACATATACCAAATCATTGGTAATCGCATCAAGCACAACCATCAATTTAAGGTTAGTACCACATTTTCTTTTTCTTTACTCATCAATCATCCATTGCCACCACAGGCTATCAAACTCGGCATATCTCTAGCTATATGCAAATGCTCTTATAGCTAATGCATATGCATAAGGAATCAACATCAAATCACGGATCCGGCTGTGGGAAACAACATCATATAATATGTGGGTCAAGCATACGTGTGCTACTATGCCCCTACTGCAGTAGTAAATATGTACACTTATCTCTCAAACTTTGCATGCATAACATCATTCTTTTACAGGTACTAAACCGCTATCGCCCATATATAGCACCAATCACCTCGTGACTTGTGGATCAACAACATGACCTTACCTGTCAAAGGTTTTACGGGCCCCTCCCGAACACACATCGAGAGAGCCATGCCTCGTAAGGACACCGAGGTCACTTTCTCATCACAACGTCGTCCATCCACTAGGCCCACCACACAGGGTGCCTCGCCACCAAATTATGGACAGCTTCGTGATTCCATTGAATCACTAGGGAACAATACAATTTTACCTATGCACTGGGTCACCCTTCCACTGGGCCCACTTGTTGGAATCCCTAACTTTCCAAACCAGATAGCGTATGATATGCCATGGATGCAAATGCAGATCAATGCATTCTCACTTAGTGCATCCTAAAATGTCACTCCATAATCATCAACTCACCAATATCTCTTAGTAGATTTCAATATTTCCATCATTCTCAATTACTAGCAATTATCATTGGATTTTTATTCACATCAATAGTTAGTGGCAAACAATATCCACATACATTTTTATCAATTTTATATCATGGAATGATCTAACAGATGGTATTCAGATAAAGATATTATTTCCTTTTCGTCTTAAACCCTGGCACAGATCTAAGGTCCGATCCACTAAAAAAGATCAAATAAAAAAAAGATAAAAAAAACTTTTGTTTTTTAACAATTTGGGGAAGGGAAGTCGAATTTCCGTTTTCTAGTTCTCCCAAAAATCGATTTTCATTTTTTGATCCTATTTTTAAAGAACTCAAAAAAAAATGAAAAAAATTTATTTTTTTTTTCTAGTTCTAAAAGTTTTAACTGAAAGAATCCAATACAGTCATGGTCATAACATCGATCACAAGCCATTCACAATGCCATGAATTAGCATCAACACCATAATCATAATCATCATCCCAAATATCATTCACCACATAACACAAAGTATTCCAAATGCATTTCAATTCACACACTCATCAAGATATTCATCCAAACCAAAATTTTGGAAACACATCCATACATATACATCAATAATGGATGAAATCATGTATTTAGAAAATGTTACACCCTCATACCTCAAGAGAAGTAGAAATCATCGCGGTTCGAAGGTCCCGCTTCGTCAATGGGGTTGTTTCCTACATCAAACAATGTACCATACAATTATTTCCATTTAAACCACCAAGATTTTAAATGTTCTTAATTAACTACTTGGTGTTTATGTTATTATCAACCTTAAACCATTCCTATTACATTTAATCCACCACAACCACCATGGGTTTGGTGTCAATAGTCATTTATTATGCATTTAAAGCCACACCCATTAATCAGTTCCCACATTAATTGTTATCAACCATCATTATTAACCATCTACCATCATTAATAGCCATCGCTCAACATAAATAACATCTCCCAACATTAATAAATACTCTTTTACTCATATTTCACATTTCCCCCAAATCCAAGGGTTAAGGTTTCATCAAAAACCCAACAACCATCATTAATATTCATTATCCTCCATCACATTCATCACCATTTTTGTGTACCCATTAATACCCTTATAAAAGCTTGTATTTATTACACCCCACCTTAGGGTTTTCATCATTAATAACTCCTATTTAATAACTCATTCAAAGAACACTCTCTCAAACCATAATACCCCAAAACCTAGGGCTAGAGCTCATGAAAATGGTGAGGAAAACTTACCTCAAGCAAAATGAAAATGAGCTCCAAGAGTGAGGGAGAGGGTGATGAAAATAAGAGCTTCCAACACCACAAGCTTCTCCTCATAAGCAAGAGGAAAACGAAAATGATGGAGAAGGGCACACACCCACACAATGGGTTTTGAGAGGAAGATGAAGATGAAGAGGAATCAGGGAGGGGAGAAGAAAAGAGTGTTTGTGTTTGGGAGGGAGGGAGTGAACGTGAGATTGAGAGAATAGAGGGGTTTTAGTGTTTAAAAACTTATCTAAAAATTATTCCGAAGATATATTCGAATTCCTAATAATATTCTTAACAGCCCTGACCAATAGTATCTCAACCAGAGATACTTGGTCTAACACTTATATTTTAATCAAGTATTAGTTTCAGCTCTTTAAGCCACAATAAATTATGAATAATTATAAAAATTTTCAATTTAATCATTTTTAATTTTTGGGACATTAGTTAACTCGTATGTAATTATTTACTATTTATTTCTCTCAATTAAGTATTTTTGTAAATTTCAGGATGTTACATAATAGTAAAGTAAGGTTGTGTAGATAAAACATGATATACCGAATATATTTTAATAGTTGTAGAATAAGGTTATGTAGATAAAACCATAAACTGAATATATTTTAGTAATATTTCTATTTTTGTTTTGTATTGTATAAAAATATATTTTTTAGTTGATAGTGTTATTTGTTTATGCAATAGTAAAAATATATTACTCGATAGTGTGTGAAAGGTGTTTATTTGAAAGACCTAAATGAAGTGTTTTCATAATAAGTTAAGAGACTAAGACTTTAGAGAGATTACTCTAAAAGAGTTAGGGCTAAATTACTCAAAATGTCACTTAATTTACAATGGGGGATCTAAGGCCATATATACAACTAGCGTGCCAAAGAAGGAAAGTGAGGCGTGGAGGGCTTCAAGCCCAAGTCCACAATGAAGAGTGGGATAACTGTATCCTGCAGGGTCGGCTAGGGATTTAACCAACCTCCAACTCAAGCCTAAAATAAGGGGAGACGGGTGTCGTGGGGCCCCTTCTATCTGGGGGAAATAGGAGCCTCTCAGTCACGAGTGTTAGGTATAGAGCCAAGTTGAGTGATTAAGTACCAAGCTGCGTGACTAAGTACAGAGTCAAAATGATTTATACCTAGATAAGAGCGCATTGTACTAAGCTGAGAGTGCTTTGCCCAGGGGTCATTGCTGGGTAAGGCTTCTTTCGATAGCGATCTGTCTCTTTCATATGGTTGCGTGAAACAAAAAGCATGTCATTTACCGATAAGGAGTGGGGAGTTACCTGAGGAATCTTGTTCCGACTAAAGCCATCCCTGTTTGACCCACATTCTGAGTGGTTACTGCCCGAGTAAAGCCATCTTATGTCACGTTCCGAGTGGTTTCTGCCCGAGTAGAGCCATGTGTCCTATGATTTACAATTGTCCTTTAGTTTCTCCATGTGTTATCTACACTCGTTGTTTTTCTAATGATGAGACGTTTCGTATCTGAAGGCTCTTAAATGTGTCTCTTGGTTTCTGGCGCAATTTCTTGAAAATGACAAACCTTGAATGTCATGTGTCCAATGTAATTGTTACATAAGGGGTCGTTGTGTTATTGTGACAGCTGATATGATTCGTGTTTCTCCCCATCGCTAGATCTGTTGTTTGAAATTTATCCCTATTTTTCCATATATAATCTCTAAAATTCCCTTATTTACTCTTTGCTTGCCTGATTTTCCTATTTCTTCATTTCTTTGTTCTACATTTCTTCCTCAAGCTTCTGTGCTCTTCTAAAAGTTCTCCTTGCTTTATTCTTTTAGAGGATAGTTTCTTCATTTCTCCATCTTATTTTGCTTACTTGGGTTTTATTAGTGCTTAGCTCTACGTCGTCTGTGTCTCTATATTGTTGATGGCTTCTCTTAAAAACATTTTTTCTTGGGTAAAAAATGGAGGCCTGTTCTCTTCCCTTTTCTCTCTACAGCCCTGAGGACATTGTCAAATTATGGCAGAAGGGGTCCTTAGACAATTCGACCCTAGCCCTCAATGTGAAGTGTATTAGTTGCTCTAAGGATGAGAGGGTCTGTTCTGCTCGAACTAACATGGGGCAACTAGACTATACGTATGTGTATGAGACGTTCTTTTCCTAACGTCACCTTTGTCTTCCCTTTTGAGTTTGAGAGAGGGGTTCTCAATGCCCTCAATCTCGCCCCGACCCAGTTGCACCTGAATAGATGGGCATTTATAAAGGCTTTTGAGGTTTTATGTCATTATTTTGAGAAGGCCTTTTTTGTTTTTTTCTTCTTTTATTTCTTTCAAGGAAATGTTGCCCGTATTGGGGATCCTATGGATGGGTATCCTTGAGCAAAGTACCGAATCTCACTTAATAAAGGTGTTTGATCAATCTTGTAATAATTTCAAGACTCTTTACTTTAAGGTCTGGATGAGTCTAGACATGCCTGGGGCAGATTTTCTACATCATCTGAATGGTTACCCATGTTTCCATTGTATTGGACTCGCCTGCAAGTGCAATATCAAATAAATTAGGAAGACCTCACTCTCACCGAGCGGGGTGACGTAAAATTTTAGACCAAGGATGTGGGGCTACGCTTCAGTTTACAGGTGTTGATTGCGCTTTTGACCGATCCCATCGCTCTGGACTCTTGGATACGTAAGTAGCTTTGTCTAGGTTTTGAATTTGCTTGTTGAACTATTATGCTAACTTTTGTTGTCTTTCATTTCAGGTGACATGGCATTGAGTAAGATGTCGGTGAAAGACTTGGAGAATTTTTACCAGACAAAAGGAGCGCAAGGTGAATCGTCAAAATTAAGCCTTCCCTTGCGGTGACCGTTGTTGACCCTCTTACCATCATCCCTTCTAGAGGCATCCCTGACTCTCAACCGGTCATTGAGATGGACTCCCCTCTAAAAAAGAGACAACATCGTGGATCTTCTTCCTCCAGTGTCGATCAATCAGAGATCCCCTAGGAGGAACTTGTTCAGACCTTGCCTTCCCCTCCCTACGCTCTCTCGATTATTATAAAGAAGGAAAGGGCGGGGTTTCTCGAGGATCTTTGGCTCCTCTGAGTGTCATTACAACTGAGTGGATTATGGCTCCTCTTTAGTGTGACTTTGAAAGTTCCTCTCAACAGTGGGAAAAGTTTATGAACCAGAGTCTGGATTTTAATAAAAAAATTTCCCACACGATCCTTATGGGACGCTCACTTCTCGATTCCCAGTTCATGGATAGGGCAGTTTTGTTTGAGAAGGATAGAAATAAGTACATGGACTCCAACCTAGTGGCCATGTGACGCTCTATGGAGATGTTTGGCCTTTAAGTCTCTTCTATAAGCAAGTACTTAAACGAGTATTTTGAGGCCCAAGAAAAGACTCTAAACCGACTAACTGCCGAGAAGGAAGCGGCAAAGACCAAACTTAATGGCCAAACTAGAAAGAAAGCTGAAGGTCATCGAGGCGTCTGTGGAGAAAGCTGAGCAATCTTTAAAGGACTCGGAGGCTAGTTGAGCATCCTTCGAGGCGAAACTTAAAGTTTCTGAGGAGGAGTTGTCTCACTGCTAAAAAATTTTGGCGGTTCTAAGGACGCGTACCAAGAGCTCTTCATGAAGAATATGGAGCTGGGGAACTTTCTCAAAGAGGTTCGACAGGTGTTAGGTTCTGCACAACAGAATTTTAAGGAAGCAAAATCCCGATGGCATGTGAAGTAGGCGGAGATGGAGGCCCAGACAGGGTATTTAAGGAGGAGGTCGTAGAAAAATTTATACTTGAATCAGAAGCTTTCCAAGAGAAAGTTACCATTCTGAACCCTGCTCTTGAGATCTCCTAGGAGGGGGTTGACCCCTTCAAAGTTGTGTTGGATAGGAGGGTAGTTGATCCCCCTGAGTCAGACGGCGATAAAGCTGCCATTATCAATTTTTCTCTTCCTCCGCCCGATGGGGAAGCTAAAATGACTCCTAAGCATGATGCTGAAAAGGTTTCCCCTGAGGCCACCCCTGCTCATTAGTCTTTTATTGTAATTTTTGTTTTCTTGTTCCTCTTAAGTTAATAATGGAATATTTTACCTTTTGAACAACTTGTATATTTGTTGCTCCTTCTCTTACTGATTTCTTTGATTGGTTTTGTTGCTTTGTTCCGAGCATGTGTACCTTTAAAAGTAGAATGGCCAATGCTCCCCTGGTAAGCTTCTCATGCTCGGGGTTTTGTATTTTAATCGTAATATGAAGAAGATAAGTGTCGCTACCCTCGAGTGAGCATTTCTCACTCGGGTTTTTAGAACATAGCGTAAATTTGAATGCGAGTGTCGTTACCCCCGAGTGAGCATTTTTCACTCAGGTTTTTAGGACTTAACGTAAACTTGAATAAGAGTGTTGTTACCCTCGAGTAAGCGTCTTATACTCGGGTTTTTAGGACTTAACGTAAGCTTGAATGAGAGTGTCGTTACCCCCGAGTGAGTGTGTCTCACTTAGGTTTTTAGGACCTGACATAAACTTGAATAAGAGTGTTGTTACCCCCGAGTGAGTGTTTCTCACTTGGGTTTTTAGGACTTAATGTAAACTTGAATAAGAGTGTCGTTACCCCCAAGTGATTATTTTTTACTCGGGTTTTTAGGACTTAATATAAACTTGAATAACAGTGTCGTTACCCCTGAGTGAGCGTTTCTCACGTGGGTTTTTAGGACTTAACATAAACTTGAATAAGAGTGTTGTTACCCTCGAGTGAGCATTTCTCACTCGGGTTTTTAGGACTTAACATAAACTTAAATAAGAGTGTCGTTACCCCTAAGTGAGCATCTCCTACTCGGGTTTTTAGAACTTAACGTAAACTTAAATGAGAGTGTCATTACCCCCGAGTGAGTGTTTCTTACTCAAGATTTTAAGACTTGGCGTAAACTTGAATAAGAGTATCGTTATCCACTAGTGAGCGTTTCTCACTCGGGTTTTTAAGAGTTAATGTAAACTTGAATAAAAGTGTTGTTACCCTCGAGTGATTGTTTCTTACTCGGGTTTTTAGGACTTAACGTAAACTTTAATAAAAGTGTCGTTACCCCCGAGTGAGCGTTTCTCACTTGAATTTTTAGGATTTAATGTAAACTTGAATAAAAGTGTCATTACCCCCGAGTGAACGTTTCTCACTTGGGTTTTTAGGACTAACATAAATTGACAAATCAAGAGATGGAACTAAATACCTCACTTCATTAAATATTGTGTCTATGAGCCTCGTTAAAATATTCCGAGAGAAAAACCCTATAGGAAAAACCTCCCGGGTAGGAAAAAGAGTACCCGTGGCTTTTATCAACTATAATATATTTTTAAGTGGGTAGCATTCCATGTTTGAAGGATGTCTTTGCCCCCCAGTTCTTCCAATCAATAGGCACCTCTTCCCACTACCTCTTTTACTCGGTACAGGTCTTCCTAGTTTGCTGCAAACTTTCCTTCTTCTTTCAATCTTCGATTGTTGTCGACGACTCGTAAGACTAAGCCCCGCTCTGAAAAGGACGTGGTTTGAGCATAGTGTTCCATCTTTGAACGGACCTTTCCTTGGAAGCTTAGATTTTTACAAAAGCTACATCCCGTTCTCCCAAGTGAAGGTCAAGATCTTCTCTTCTCCCTTTGTCGGCATCGTCTTCATCAAAATTCAATCTCTGGGGAGAAGGTTCCCCCAACTCTACTGGGACCATGGCGTCTACTCCATATGTGAGCCAGAATGGTGTCTTGTGTGGAGCCGAATGAGGGGTTGTGTGGTAGGCCTATAGTACTCCTGGTAACTCGTTTTCCTACTTTCCTTTGGCCTACCCTAGTCTGTGTCTCACTTCTTGTAGTATTACCTCATTTGCTGCCTCAACTTTACCATTGGTTTGTGGGTCTTCCAACGAGGAAAACTTCCTTTTATGCCCAGATTGTTGCAAAACTCAATAAAGTCTTTATCTATAAATTATCACCCGTTATTGGAGATGATGGTGTCGGGGAGTCTATGTCTACATATTATGTTTCTCCAGGTGAAATTCTTTATCTTGGCGGCGGTAATAGTGGCGACAAGCTCTATTTCAATCCCCTTTGTAAAGAGATCAATTTCCACCACAAGGTATTTTACTTGTCTTTTACCTGGATGAAAAGGACCAAGGATATCCATACCCCAGGTGTTGAACGGCCATAGGGAAAGGATCTCATACAATGGTTCCTAGTGGTTGTGGATCCGGTTGGCATTCTTCTGGTATGATTCGCAAATCTTAATAAATTCAGAGCAATCCATCCTAATATTGGCCAAAAATATCCCACTCTGAGGACCCAGGCCACCAAAGGGCGAACTCCCCTTTGGTGTCCGTAAATCCCTGAATAAAGCTCTCGCAGTACATAGGCTACTTGTTTCGGGCCGAGGCATTTAAGTAGGGGTAGTGTGAATGCCAGCTTGTATAAGAGTGTAATATGTCGTTTATACTTATACCTTCTTTGATTCTAAGGGGTCTGAGGGGAGATCCCCCTAGTTAAAAAATCTATGATTGGGGTCATCCACGTGCCTTTCCTCGGGGCGAGGGTGACTTTATTTGTCCTCTCTTCTTCTTTAATGGTGGGCTCTTTTAGGGTGACTTGTATAATCGTCTTCAAGTTACTTGTTTTTATCGTACTGGCCAACTTTGAGAGTAGATATGCCCTTTCATTCTCTGTTCGGGGAACATGCATAATTTTGTAAAGTTTGAATTCATATATCACCTGTTTTACTTGGTCGAGGTTCCTAGCTACAGTGGGATCCTTAGCTTGGTATGCTCCTTCTACCACCTGTATTGCTACCAGCTGGGAGTCACTTTTTACTTGTATGTATCTGGCTCCTAGATCTAATGTCGTTCGCAAGCCTGTAATCAATGCCTCATACTCCGCTTGGTTGTTACTTGTCTTGAACAGGAATCTTAAAGGCTCTTCAATCACTAGTCCACTAGGGGATTCAAGTATGGTCCCCACCCCGCTTGCCTTTTCGTTTGATGACCCATCCACCGATAGGGTCCATAAAATATGCTCGGCGTCATACTCTTCCTGATTGTCTCCCAACTTAACCATGAAGTCTGCTAAAACCTGAGCCTTAATAGGTCCCCGAGGTTCATAGCGAATTCCATATTCTGACGGCTCTATTGCCTACGCCACCATCGTCCTACCAGTTTTGGTTTTTGGGGTATTTTTATAAGCGGTTGATTAGTTCTGACCATAATTTAATGGTTGTGGAAGTAGGTTCATAACCTTCGAGCAGCCACTACCAGGCCATTTGTAAATTTTTCTACTCACTAGTATCGTGTTTCTGCACCTTGTAGAGTTTTACTTGTGAAATACACAGGGCGATGGATAGAACCGTCTTCCTACACCAAGGTCGAGCTAACGGTGTGTTCTCCTACGGCAAGGTATACTATCAGTTCTGCCCTTGGACTTGGCTTAGTCAATATGGGAGGGAAAGCCAAGTATGTCTTCAAGTCTTCAAATGCCTTCTCACACTCTTTAGTCCATGCAAATGCATTAGCCTTCTTCAATACTTGGTAAAAGGAAATTAATTTCTCAGAAAATTTAGAAAGGAACCAAGATAGGGCGGCAATTCTCCCGATGAGATGCTGTACTTCTTTGATGTTTTGAGGACTTCACATTTCTAGTACGGCGTGATAATGGTCGAGGTTAACTTCTATGCCCCTATGTGTCAACATATAGCCCGGGAACTTCCAGCCTTGGACCCTGAATAAGCACTTCTTCGAGTTGAGGTGCATGTTATGTTTTCTCTGCTTGACAAATATCTCTGTCAGGTCCTTTGTGTGATCTTTTGCCTCTATAGTTTTTACCACCATATCATATACATAAACCTCCATATTTTCTGCTGACCTCTTTAGCAAAAATCTTGTCAACCAACCTCTGATAGGTGGCCCCGACATTTTTCAGCCCAAATAGCATGACTCGGTGACAAAAATTTGCTTCACCAGTTATGAAGGCGGTCTTCTCTTCATCCTTTAGGTCATTCTGATTTGATTGTACCCTAGTACCCATCCATGAAACTGAGTATTTGGTAACCTAACATGTGATCTACCAAACGGTCAATGTTAGGTAAAGGATAAGGATTTTTAGGGAATACCTTGTTCAAATCAGTGATGTCCACGCATGTCCTTCATTTGTCGTTGGCTTTCTTCACCATGACTACATTGGATAGCCAGGTCAGGTATTTCACTTCTTTTATGAAGTTGGTTGCCAAAAGTTTATTTGTTTATTCTTTGACGGTCGCTCTTTTGTTAGGGGCTAGTTTACGTTGTTTCTGTGTAACTGGCCTAGCTTCAGGCTTCATATTTAACGAGGGACATACGACACTCGGATCAATTCCCGACATGTCAGAAGAATTCCATATGAAGAGATCAACATTGGCTCTTAGTAAGGTAACCAATAATACTTCTAGGTCTAGGTTCAGAACTGCATTCACACAAGTGCATTGGTTCGAGTTGGACCAAACTTGGACCAGCTTCAGGAATTCGATTGTTGCGGTCATTCAAATTGTCGTTTGTCACGAGGGTCGAACCCTATTTCAACATCATCCTCCACTAAGAATGTTTCTTTGGGGCGTAGACTCTTATGGTAACATTCCCAAGTTATCTCGAGATCAGCTCGAACAACCCCTGATACAGCCATCTCAAAGGGGGAACTTTATAATGAAGAGTTAAGACAATTGCTTCGAGCGTGTTGAGGGACGGGTACCCCAGGATGGCGTTATATGAGCTAGGGAAGTCGACCACCAGATACTTCACCATTACCGCCGGTTGTCGTCTCCCAAGCCAAAGATACTCTTTAGCTTGACATATCTTATTACCTGCACATAATCACCTATGAAGCTAATTAATGCACTGCCATACCTTTTGAGGCAGCTTGAGCTTTTTGTACACCTTCTAGTGTAGGATGTCGGTTTAGCTCGGCTGGTCCACCAGGACTCTTTCGATTATGCATTCCGCTATCTCTATGGTAACCACCATCAGATTGTCTCTATTTGGGACTCCTCTAGGGAGGTCGGAATTGTCGAAGGTAATGATCCCTGTATACGGATAACTCTGTATTGGATTGATTTAGCCAACCCTGTGTTGAGAACTGATCCTGTCCCAAGGGTAGCCTCCTGAGATTATATGGATTATTCTCTTCCCATCATCCCTCACCTCATCAGCCTTAAAGATCAGGAGTGCCTACACTCATAGCGGGGTGGGACTCAAGGCTACAATTTAACCTGGTCTGGGAGTTCACATTTTTTTCGGCCGACGTCTTGTGGTGTTTCTCCCTTCTGGTCAACAAATTTTTATAAGTACCCCCAGTGGATCAGGTGTTCAATCTAGTTCTTAAGGGACTAGCAATCATCGGTCCCATGCCCAAATGCGTGGTAGAATTCATAAAATTTTGCCTGATCTAAGCCTTTGGGGCCCTCCTCGAATGGATGAAACTTAAGCAGGCCAGTGTTGTAAACCTCATGCATTATCTGGTCTTTCTACTGTTTAAGGGAGTGAAGGTGCTATATTTGGGGTTTGGATATGGGCCACATCGTTATTCTCTTTTTGGCCTCAAACTTCCCTTCTGAGGTTCTACTTTGGCTACACTCTGCTCGATGTGGCCTATCCTACCAGCTTCTCTCTCATCCACATTAATATATTGTGCGACCCTCTGCCCTATGTCCATAAGGGGATTTTTGGCCAATGAGTCAAAAAACTTACCGGGGCGCAACCCCGTCTGAATTGCATGTAGGGCAACCTCTGAGCTAAGGTTGTGTATCTGGATGGCTTGTTCATTTAAGCAGGCTACAAACTGCTTAAGGGTTTCGTCATACCCATGTCTCAGATTCACCAGGCTAAGGAAGGTTTGTTGCATCACCCAGTTGGACGTGAATTGACTCAGGAATTTCTCTGTCAATTTTGTAAAGCTTGATAAGGTCCTCGGTGAAAGGTAGGAGAACCATCGTATGGCATACTTGGTCAATATAATTAGAAACGTCCTAAAAAGTAGGGCATCAGACGCTCCCATTATCAATATGGTGGTAGTGGACATAGTGAGGTGCTTTTCCAGGTCTCATTTCCCGTCGTAGTTTTCCATGGCTGGTGGCTTATAGTTTTGGGTGGTTGGGGCCGCCATAATCTCCTTCGTGAATGGGTGTGCAGCGTATGGATTTTTCTAATCAAGTCTGTGAGTTCTTTTCATCAACTAAGTGGTAAAGGTGTTGTGGTAGCTTGAGGCCTCTCATTCTTTTGTTCTACGAGTATGTAACTAATTGTTTTCTAGTCGTAATTCTTCCATTGTCTGTTCAATGTCTCAACCATGGTTACCAGCTTCTGTACCTGATCGTCTCCATTTTGTGGCTGCTATTGTAAGTTATCATCCTTTCAGTGGTTGTGGTTGTTGCGGGTGGTCACCATTGTTCTCCTCCTTCTTTTTCTTCAGGATTAGGGTTTTTGTTTGTGTGTAAGAACCATTTTATTAGGCCCCATGGTAGGCACCAAAATGTTCATAATGAGTTGAGAGGCTAAGACTTTAGAGAGATTACTCTAAAAGAATTAGGTCTAAGTTACTCAAAATGTCACTTAATTTATAATCGAAGACTCCGAGGCCATATATACAACCAGTGTGCCAAAGAAGGAAAATAGGGAGTGGAGGGCTTCAAGCCTAGGTCCACGATAAAGAGTGAGATAACTGTATCCTGCGGAGTCGGCTAGGGATTTAACCAACCTCCAACTCTAGCCTCAAATGAAGGGAGAAAGGGTGTCGTGGGTGTTAAGGAATCCCTCTTAGATAGGCAGTAGAAAAACAAGGATTCCCATTGGACTTGCAAAACTTCATGTTCCAAAGCATAAGACAAATATCAAATATTATGATTTTTAGGATTACCTCTTGCAGAAAACAATTCGAAGTAGTCCTAGCTTCATCCTTTAGGACTCTACACGAGCACTCCCACCAGAAACACTACACCTTCCAAATGCTAGTTTGACGGTGTGTAGCTCTTACAATTTTTGCGTATTTTGTGTCTCTTTTTGGTGAGCCGCCTATAAGCATCTTATGCATTATTTATAGGCTTAGGTTTAACCTAATTTGCTCTCTTTAAAGACTGGCTTCCTTACTCATTCTAAATGAGTTAGGCCCATTAGCTTTATTTTAGTCCAACTAAAGTAAAAGTTATTTTCTGATAGGCTTACTCTATGTGTAAGACCTTATAGGTAAAACACTCAATCATATTAATAATAAACTATTTTATTATTAATATAAAATAAAAGCGGCATCTAGCAATACATCATTATGTTCAAATATTTTTTAGTATCAACATAACCTATAAGTGATAATTATTTTATATGTTTGTTCCTTTTGTCATGATATCCTAATTGGGCCCAAGGAATGGTCGTATCATCCTTGTACGGCCCAATTTATTTTACTTGATACCGGAGTAGGATTTATCTGAATAAATATCCAATATTTATTCTTTCTAGCATGGTCATGCATTTCCATAGTCTCACTTCATCAAGTAGCCTACAGATATCACTTTTGTCATATAAGAAAGATAAATCTCATCTACATCACTCACATCCCTCTGCATAATTTGTTTATTTCCTAATCACAACATTTATAGTCCTCTTGTTACAGAAGGTGTTTGATTGTATTAAAACAACAAACTCCTCATGTAGGAATCGTAGTGACTTCAAGTCGAAGGACTACATATACCATTATCACATTAAGAATCGTTTATGACATTCATGTAATGATCCATGTAACGTTCTCATGGTGGGTCTGTCAAGTACATCATTACTCTCAATGTATACCTGTGTGAAGACTTGATATCATCTATACCCATGATCTGTGAGATCAGATCATCAGTACACTCGCACACTGGTCTTAATGTATTTACATGTCCCCACGTAAATACTTGACTAGGGACATTTTAGGAATAACTCTCATATGACCTATTACTCTAAGGATAAATACATTTCAAAACAATTTTAAAGTGAAATACTTATTTTAATGATAAGCAGAAAAATGATACAAATGGAAAAAGCATAAAAGCTCATAGTGCATACACCAATAGTGGGGCCCTCTCTATCCGGGGGGAAAGTGCAATAATATACACTAATGTATTGATAAGTGTGTGAAAGCTATTTATTTCTATATATAGTATAAAAATGAATTTTCATTTAAACAAGTTAGTAGAATTTTATGAAATTACAAACCAACATTAAACTCATATTAATTGATTTATGATTATGCAATAAATGTTTTTATTTATGTCTTTTAATTTATTATTTAGGGTTCAGGGTTTAGGGATTTTAGTGAGATAATATTTAATATTGATTTTAATATTGTGTAATTTATTGTTTTATATATGAATAACTATTGTTAATAAGAAAATTCATAAAATATGAAATAAAATATTGTAGGAAAAAAAGAAAAAAAAAGTAAGGTAAATAGTATTGGTTGTGTAGTAGGTTGACAAAATGGGCCGACCCGTATGGACCGGCCCGAGCTCGCCCGTAAAATTATAGTGTGTGGGCCTTAAAAAAATTCAATATCAATAAGTGGAAAAAAAACCCGACCGTAAAAAATCCCCAAAAAAATGGGCCGAGTATAGGTCGGCCTGAGTATTTAAAAAAAAAAAAAAATAGGTGCGTTAGGGTTTTAGTTCCACTTTCTAATTCTTCCTCTCAGTCTCACACTTCCTAATTCTCCCTCTCTCACTCAGTGCATGCATCCCTCTCACAATCTCACACTAACTCTCTCAGTCTTGTGCCTTCCTCTCTCACTCGGTGCCTCCCTCTCACTTTGTCGGCGTCCTTGTCTCTTGTCTTCAACGGCTCATGACGAACCCACACTCGTCTCCGGCGGCTTGAACTCATTCTCAAGGTTTGTGTCTCCCTTGGCTCAATTCATTATCTTTGTTGAAACACTTGTTTAGGTTTTCTTTCTAACTTTTTGAGTTTTCAATTCCTTCATATTTTAGCTTTCTTTAGTAACCATCACTACTCTCTACATTAGGCTTCCATTGTGAGGGTGTACAAGAGGCTAAAGGGAAGTGGTAAATTCCAAGCAGTGACTTCTTCTGCTTACTCTTTCTTCCACTCCCATTCTCATTGACAACTTTTATGGCTTGCTTTCTGTGACGCACTTATTCCGGTAAAGAATATTAAAGTTATTAATAATTAGATGATAAAAAGTAGAGTAAATTTTTCACGATTTAAATAATTGTCAGAAGAAGGACATCACGATTAAAAGTTCAATGAGTAACCCCAGATCATTTAAAGACCTGTCTCATATATGACGATATGAGAAGGTAGATGTTTTATAAAAATATTAAATTAGAGTAATCATTTGCACAATCACCATGCAAGCATTTAGCGGAAACGTATATTGATTTATAAGTAAGAATGGGTATAAAGAATAACCCAAAGAAACAAGCATGAGAAGCAAGGAAACAAGCCATGAGTCACACACATCAAGCAAGCATTAAAACTTATGGAAATTTGATCAACAGCAAGCCATGAATCGATTCGAGCTAGTCATGAATCGATTCATACGAATTGGGAATCCAGAACAGCAAAACAGAGGCTTATGAATCGATTCAGGTATACCCATGAATTGATTCATGTGAATTGAATTTCAGTTCAATCAGGCAGTGAGCTATGAATCAATTCATGTAATTTCATGAATCGATTCAAGGGATTCTGGAAAATACAACCATGGAAGTCAGTAGGTCATGAATCGATTCAAGAAAATTCATGAATCGATTCATGCAAATCCAGTAGCTCATGAATCAATTCAAGCCAAGTCATGAATTGATTCATGACAGCAAACTGCTACAGAATGCAGAAAATACACCAAATTCTAACTTCCAACCACCCTAATTCTTTCATATGAAATCCAATCATCACTAAATTTTGACACTGCCTAATATACACCATTTATGATGTGTAGCCACTGGACGCACTCAAAAATTCCCAAAAATAAGGGATTTATACGCAGAAACACGTTTACCCCATTTTAAAGCATTTTTGTACAACTCAAGGGTCAATTCTTAATGGAATTGGCCCATTCCAGTTTCTACAAGTTCTAAATCATGCATAGGCACCATTAAAACTATTTCATGGCATCCAAACCACCTAAATCTCTATATGGCCCTATCAGTTCCTTAATTATGCCTGAACATCATGAACATAACCTCACATTTTAATAGTTCATCCATTCATGAATTTCCATCAACATAAGCATCAATGTCATCAATTGGCTCTAAACATTTCATCATCAATATTCATTCATCAATGTAGAATGAAAATCATTGTATCATAATTAACATTAACTATTGTTAAGGTCACAACCAAAAATTAGCCTTCCAAAACACATAAGGCCTAATTTTCACAAATGATCCCCAAATGAATACCTAACATCATTCAATATTCATGTACAAAATAAGCATATACACATGTCATATGCTTTACAAAAGATCACCGGCCAAGGCTTACAAACTTTCCTTCCATATTTACCTTCACTATTGCTCAACCTCCAAAAGGGTAGGATGTCCAACATACCTACATCAACCTTTAAAAGTATCATCTAGGAGGTGAGTAACATATATCAAATGAATTAAAATCATACATTATGATGATACATATATACATGTGCACAACATATATTCCTCAAAGGAATCGTATGATCCTTTCACACATCATATTATTTCATTTCAACATAGCACATGTTTCAAACAACATATTTACAATATATGTATCAAATCTTTGGAAATCTTATCAAATACCATCACACATGTAAGGTTCGTACCACTATTTCTTTCTCTTTATTTATCAGTCATCCTTCACCACCATGGGCTACCAAACTTGGCATATCTCCGGCTATATGCAAATGCTCTTACAGCTAATGCATATGCACAAAAGAATCATTATCAAATTATGGATCCGACTATAGGAAACAACATCATATAAAATATAGGTCAAGCATAGGTGTGCTACTATTCCCCTACTGCAGTAGTAAATATGTACACTTATCTCATTAATTGCATGCATAACATTACCCTTTTACTGGTAACAAACCGTTATCGCCCATATGTAGCACTAGTCACCCTGTGACTTGCGGATCAATAACATGGCCTCACTTGCCAAAAGTGCTACGGGCCCTCCCGAACACACATCGAGAGAGTCATGCCCCATAGGGACACCGAGGTCACTTGCTCATCATAGAGCTATCCACCTACTAGGCCCGCCACATAAGGTACCTCGCCACCAAACTATGGACAGCTTTGTGATTCCAAGAATCACTAGGGAACAACAATAATTTTTACCCGTGCACTGGGTCGCCCTCCTACTGGGCCCGCCTATTGGAACCCCTAACATTCCACATAGACAGCATATGATATGCCATGGATGCAAATGCCAATCAATGCATTTCTCACACTCTGCATCCTAAGATGCCACTCCACAATCAACAACTCACCACCATCACTTAGTGGAATTCAATATCCTCATCATTCTCAACCATTACCAATTATGATTGGATTTCACTCATATCAATAGTTAGTGGCAACCATTATTCATTAAATTACATGTCATGGGATGACCAACATAATTGCAATTAATTCAATCATGGTCTCAATGTCATTCACAAATAAGTCACATTACCATGAATCAAATTCAAAATCATAATCATCATCCCAACAACATTTACCACATAATACAATTCATTCTAAATGCATTCCAATTCACATGAACCTCAAGACATTCATCCAAGCCAAATTATAGAAACACATCCATACATACACATTAATAATGGATGAAATCATGCATTTAGAAATGCTACTCCCTCCTACCTCAAAAAAGTAGAAATCACCGCGGTCCGAAGGTCTCGTTTCGTCGATGGGGTCGTTTCCGACATCACAAATGTACCATACAATTATTTTCTATCCAAACCACCAAGATTTAAATGCTCTTAATTAACTACTTGGTGTTTATACCACTTAAACCTTAAACCTCTTTTATTTCATTTAATCCACCATAACCACCATGGTTTAGTGTCCATTTGCATTATTAATTATTTATGACCGCGCCCATTAATGGGTTTCCTCATTAATGGTTCCCAACCACCATTATTAATCATCTACCCTCATTAATGGTCATCCACCATCAATGTCACCATCTCACATCATTAATAACATTCTCCCAACATCAATAAATACTCGTATACTCACATTTTACATTTCTCCTAATTCCAAGGATTAGGGTTTCATCAAAAACCCAATAATCATCATTAATGCTCATCAACTTCTACCATCAACCATGCTATTTTTGTGTACCATACAATACCTTCATAAAGCTTGTATTTATCACACCCCACCTTAGGGTTTCCCACATTAATGGTTCTCCTAAATAACCCACATGCATTAAACACTCTCCCAACCATCATAACCCACAACCTAGGGCTTAAGCTTAATAAAAATGGTGAGGGAACTTACCTTAAGCCAAGAGTGAAGTGAACCCCCAATAGAGAGAGGGAAAACAAAAATTAGAGAGCTTCAATCATAAGCTCCACCTTCTTGCAAGGATGAGGGAAATTAAAATGGAGGAGGAGATGGGCACACCCTTAAGCTAGAGTTTTTAGAGGAAGAAGATGAGTGGGAAAATGAGGAATGAAGAGAAAAGAGAGCAAAAGACTCTTTGTCTTTGAGAAAGAGACCATCGTGAGGGTTAAGAGAGGAAATAGAGTTTTTGCATTTAAAATTTTGACCTCTCATTAAAAGCTTTCCGTTTTATACTAAACATGATCTCTGTTCGGGTTCAATACTTTATTCAAAAATCATTCCGCATACATATTCGAATTCGCATTAATATTCTTAACAGCTCTGACCAACAGTACCTCAATCAGAGATACTAGGTCTGGCACTCGCATTTCAATCGAGTATTATTTTTAGCTCTTTAAGCCACAATAAATTATGAATAATCATACAAATTTTCAATTTAATCATTTCTAAATTTTGGGACATTTGATAACTCATAATTAATTATTTACTAATTATTCCTCTCAATTAATCATTTAAATAAATTTTTGGGATGTTACATTTTTCATGCCCTGTTTGTTTGAAAATTTCAATGGGCATGGGGTAATGTCTGTTTAACAAAAAATGTTCAGATAAATTTGTTGTTCAAAAATTGCAATCGTCATGAGTTTCACAACACTAGGTTTCTTTGATTGGTTTTTTTATGCGTAGTGCTTTTTTTCCTTTTTGTTGAACTTTTATAGTGGTTTCATGTATAAAGCACAATAGCGTTATAAAGATTATTGACTAAGTTAATTAAGATTTTTTAAGTATAATCAGTTGTCTCGTAGAAACTAAGGAAGAACATGATACAAATCAGAATGGAATTCGATCATCTAGTGCAAAACTCAATTCTTGATTGTTTTCATAACTTTTCTACCTAATACCATGATGTAATTAAGATCAGGGTCTGTTGACAATACCATTGGTTGTCTAACCAAGTTGGTCTTAAAGATTGGTCCATAGCTAAAAAACAAGAATAATTCATTGCAAATATTACAAATATATGTTTGTTGTTGTTTCCTTATCATTGTATTGAAACGTTTAAAATTTTTTTACAAATATTACGTAGTTTTAATTTTTTTTTTATAGAGTCTTAATTTTTTTATAAATTTATTTTTTGAACATTTTTTTAAAAGTGGGCCGCCCGATCAAGCCCATAACCCGTTGAGGCCAGGCTAGGGCCTTTAATTTCAAGACCTGAATTTTTATGGACCTTTTTTGGTCGGCCCTAAGTGAAAAGCCCGGTCTTTTTAGGACCACTCGCCCGAATTGCCAAAATATTGTTAACTATATTTTTTGTCATAAAATATTTTTTATTGTTTTTATGTAGTGTAAAATAATCATGTGTATCATAGGATGAGCGCATCATCTTCATCAATACTACAAGCAAAGTTAATCTCGACCCTAAAAATTCATCACTCTTGATATTTCAAAATGTGCATGTATCAGAATCAGTATAGAATGGAAGACCAAATAGGATTTTAAAATGTAGACATGCATTGGTTTTCCTGGCAGAAGAGGTTTTGTCCCATAACAAATTGTGTCACTCTTACAAAGAGTCGGTTTCCTTGGGATCGCCCAACTTCATTTTTTTAGGTAGAGCCTACTTTAGTGTCGCCCAACTTCAAACTTTGATGCAAACTTTAGTCCAACATACAAATCATCACGTAAAAGACAGTCAGGTTGGTTGTCTAACCCAAGTTGAGTTTGTTCTTACTCAGAATTCTCCCAATTTATATTACTATAATCTGGTGAGGATGCCCAAAATGGCATACCCGCATTTCCTATAAACCACAAAATGTTGGTCACCATTACACAAAAATATCAAAATGTTGGTCATCATTGACCCTGGGTAAAAGGGTCGCAACACCAACTGGATTCCTTAACTGTGACATCTTTGGTTCAAAATCAAAGTCATCTTCAACACATGCAAATTGCTAAGCACCGCTTCTCATGATTTCAGCAACCCGACTTGATTCGTTGTCGTACCAATTAAACTTAGTTAGGTTAATGAAAAAGTAGAAGTGAAGATTTATTGGCTCAACAAAAAATTAACTTTATCTATGTAAAATTAACATTAATTATTAGATTTTTTAAATTTCTACAACTTCATTTTCTTAACTGGTTATTAAATAAGTACTTAGATGTTGTTCGTATTGCTCTAAGTAAACAAATTAGAAAATAAATTGCCCTTGCTGTCCACTTAATTATGATATTTTTCCACTCAAACATCTGTTGAAAGATGCTTGTGATTATAAGTAGGAATTAAATTTTTCTTCAGTCCCTTTTTTCTTAGAAAATGTTTGCTAGGCAGTATATCTTTTATTTATGGAAATATAAGTTTTTTAAAACAAATTCTGTATTTAATAGAAGTTATAAAAAAATATTTATAAGTTGAATTACTAAAAATGTTAAAATGTAAAGACTATGTTTTCAAGTGGGTAAAAATTTACCTATAAAACACTTACATGAGAAAGAGCTAAAAATAATACCTTCCACCAAAGAATATCTTACATTCTTTCTTTGGTTGTATAACATAGAGAGGAAAAAAAGAAAAGAAATGTGATAGGTTGTTAGATGTAAAGAACGTGATAGGAAGCAAAAAAAAAAAAAAATAGTTTTATATAGATATACAAGAAAGTGAAATATGAATAAATCATTATTGGATCACCATGTGGCTACACAGTCTAATAAGAAGAGGGTTGAAAAAAATATAATAGGCCATAAAAAGATGAAAGTTCTTCAAACATGAAAAGAATTCCTTACACGAAGAGGTGATTGTTTTACACGGGTATGATGAGAAGAGAATATTCGAAATCTTGTTTTCAAAACTGCGCCTTCTTTTAAATCAAGGAAAGAGATCGAAAGGACTTGTTCAGTTTTGAGCCTACAGGATCAGACAGCTAAATTGCTTGAGAAAGGAAGCCTAATCAGTTTTGGCATTTTATCTCAACAGAATACACATCTTCCCCCACAAACATTAAAGAGTACATTAGAATACAAATGGTTAGTGGATACATACATATGTCTCATTAAATGATAAAAGGATGAGGGCTCCACATTTACTTGATTAGATACAAGTCCACAACATATTCAATTAACCATTGATATCAAAATCAGGTAAATCCAACCAGTCCAACCAAATTTGAATTATAAATCAAACTAAGTGACTAATTCAAATTAATTCTTTATAATTATTACCATCTATCCACAGATCAATTCCCAATTAGACCATAATTCATTCACTTGAATTGAGACCTTCTTAGATTCAATAATCAGTCCAGTTTTAAAACCATTGCAAATAACATTTGACAACCGTTGTTGGCCCTTAAATCGACCTTTGTAGACACTAGAGCCAGAGATATAAGTTCAGTAAAGCAAATGCAGTATTAGGATATAAAAGATTTCGTTCATGAGCAAGTTAAACAAGAGAAGAGACCAAAGAGAGATACAAGGTGTGGCTAATTGGCTATAGCATTAGCACCAAGCAATACAAGGGTGAAAATCACACTGTAGTAAAGTAGCTCCTCAATTTCCTTTATTGAGTCTACCTAGTATGGACATAAGGGAACCAAAAATATAGAAAAGGACACATCATATGTATATACAGGCATTATCACTCAGGCAGTGCTCTGCTCATAGCAAGGAAGAACAATACTAGTACAGATAAAGAATGCTCATCAAGTAAAAAGGGTTAATCATCCTTAAAATCTTTGCAAGGTCTAGTCTCAAAACCACCACCTGCCCTCTCCTCCAATGTGTACGGCATGTAGGTACCCAAGAATCGATCCCACATAATGAAGAATGGCTGTGAGAAGTTGTACTTGTTGCCATAGAGCTGATGGTGTACATCATGGTACGCAGAGTTATTTTTGAAAAATATGTGGAAAAGGTTTCCAGGGAGCAACAACCCGCAGTGATCGTCCACTGTTTTTATGGTGGCAAGGGAGAAGAAATAGATGGAGACTCGAGGACTCATACCAGAGACTAGGAAAGATACAGCCCCACCAATAGTGTCATTAAGAAGCCCCTCCACAGGGTGATTGTACAGAGCTCCAAATGAATAGGGTACAATAAGTCTGTGATGTAGAGAGTGGATATGTTTGTATAGAAACTTGTTGTGATGCATGTATCTGTGCATGAAGTATTGCCATGCATCCATTACCAGCATAGCAGTGACAAATTGTCTTGCTAATACAAGTAGAGAAGTATTCTCAGAGGTAGTAGTATCTTGGCTATCACTTCCTGTCACCTGGACAATAAGAAAGTCCCACTTACAATTTAGTTATCAAGATCAAACCATAAATTTACTATAATCCAATAATTTAAACACGACAAGTACAAGTAGATCAATAATTTGCACAGTAGAATTTTACACAAGTAGATCAAAATATTACACTCCATGGTAAATGTAAACCTTTAAACTGATTTTAAGGTTTGCATAGTTAGTCAATGTTGGAAAAAACTCACAGCCTTTGTTTCGTTTTTAAAAAGGAAGAACAATTACAGTAACCTTTAGAGAATCACACCAGTTCCATATTTACATGATACCATTTGCCCACTTATGAATTCAAATCCCATACTTTTAGGGAGGTGTTGGTTAAGAATGTCAACATACACCACTTAAACAACAAAGCGCTCAAGAACTCCATTAAGAAAAACACCTTTTTTTATCAGGGGAACAGATAATTGCTAGGATATGTAGTTGTACTTGTACACTATCACTCTTCTCAACATCCTTGAGCACCCTAATATATGTTTGTGTGTGTGCGTGTATGTATGTATGTATGAGTGTATGTATACATACAAACATGCATATCTATATATATAAAGCACACAAACACATATATATACATAGACCAAGTTCCCTCTTTAGTTAGGGGAAGCGGGGACACTAAGCAACTTTCTGCACTGGAGCTCAAAGCTCAATACCTTTTTGAAGGAAAGGAACTTATTTTTGGGTTCACAACATATTAGCTACAGCACCAAGGAATGATAGAAGTATAATAATAACCCATAAAAGTACTCTAAAACTACAAACCTCCCATATGAAGTAGGCGATGATAAACATATAGGCCACAAAGCAATTCAATCATATACACGTTATTTCAATTATCAACCCCTAACATAGAATTGACTGATTGAGTACAAAAGTGACATTTTACATTACATATATGAAATAGCAACAAAAACCTTATCAAAATCTACAATCCAATATACACCAAACTAGGCGAAACACACACAATTTGCAAATAAAGGTTACTAGTAACATAATAACACCAACCAAACAAAAGATAATGAAAACACTTGGATAGGTGTCTACCTATCCTCAAAAGACACAAAGTACCCCAAAACAGATGCGTGTTAGACAATCAAACCTCAAAAAAGCTGTTTTGGCATTATAAAATCGTAAAAAGTAAAAAGTTAAATCATTTTCCACCTTAAAAACTCACCGCAAACAAGAGAGTTGCAACCACAGCCTGAACTAGTTGTTGGATGAGAACCCCTTTAACCACAGCACCTTTGGACACCAAATTCTTTTCATCCTCTTCCTGCTGCGAGTGTAACCGATAATTCTCCGCAAAACACCCCAAAACAACGTAAATCCCAGAATAAATCCAGTAAACTACTATCGGCACAAAAGTGCCCAACACCTCATCGGAAACCCCCAAATCCATTTCCCCAACCCCCCAGAACAAAAAATCAAAATTTTCTCGTTGATTCGATTCAGCAACCACCCACCAAACCCAAAACCTGCATCAATTTCAGATAACCAGAAAAACAAGAGGGTGGATTGACGAAATTAGAAACCCTAAAAAAACAGAGTAAAGAGAACAAATTGAACCCCTCACTCCTCTTATTCTTGCAACCCCAAATGATTAAATGGTTCAGCCGGCGAACCCAATTAAATAACGAAACAATTAAATAATGGGTAGTTGCCAATCAGAGTTAGGGTTCCACGCATAAGGAAGATTCCAAAGAGAGAGAGAGAGAGAGAGAGACAGGGTGGAAAACTTGAAATTGCTTGCAAGATTGAGACTCTTGCGCACAAGAGAAAATATCAGACGATAGTGTGGTTAGTGGTGTAGGGGGTTATGGTGGTGTTGTCTGACGTGTCGGAGATTACGTGTTGTTGTGTTTGTGGGAACGGTGTTTGATTGGTGCGGTGTAGGAAATTGTATGGGTGAGTCCGCAGAGGATTGGGGAGAGGTGCATTATGGGATCATCGAAACGACGCCGAGTTTGACCGGGAAAACTGGGGAACCAGTTTTGAATGTGTGGCCGTTTGGGTTGACACAAAGTCAGTCAGTTATGATGACGAAACACTAATGGAAAAAACAGAACAGTTGTTTCTTTTTAGTTTCTTCTCTTAACCATGCTTTTCCAAATTAAGGATAATAAATTTTGATTCCGATCATAAAAAAATAATAAAGATTGATTATAAATTGTTACAAATACTATGGGACTGCTTCGAAGCAGTTTTTAAAAATAAGAAATAACAAGAATCTGTTTGATATACAAATATTTAAGAGTTGTTCTTGTTTTTTAAAAACAACTATTAGAATTAATAAAAAAAACAACTATTAGAAAACATTAAAAGTTGTTTCTGTTTTTAGTTATTGAAAACAATTTTCTGTTTTTAGTTTTTTAAAACAATTGAAAAAAAGAATTAGTTACCAAACAATTTATTATTTTTAAATCAATAAAATACTTCTAGAAAAGTTAAAATTTTGAACATTGACGTCATTAATAAGTGTTTTCATTTTCATATTATATTTACTTCAAAATTTGTGACGACTAATTAATCATAGTTTTATTTTACTGAAAATAATATCCTTATGGAATATATACACGTCCCCACATACATGTACGAGTGTTTAGTGATTTTAAATTTTACAAAAATATCACCTACCTCCATTTCATAGTATAATCCCTAATTTATAATAAAACATAGTTTTAGAGAAATAATTATTGTTTTTATATTATAAAAAATAATTTTATTTTTAAAATTTATCTTTATTAAAAGTAAAACTTCATTATTAAATATTAATTGTATGAATATAAAAATATTAAATACTTAAAAATAAACTAAGAAAAAATATAAAAATACTTATAATTTTTTTAGACTTTAGAGGGACTATTTTTTAAAAGTTCTCTTCAAAATTTAATTAAAAATAAGTAGCGTGTAAATATATTAAAACAATAAACTATACACATTCTTAAAAGTTACCACCCATAGTAAATTTATTAACTGAGACGCCCATAGTAGTTAACTTTTCCGGTGGATCAGTCAATTCCATTAACTTTGTCTAAACCTCCAGATCCAACTGTATTGACTTTGACCTTAATCTCCCAATTTTGAATTATTTATGTCAACCCAACGCGTATGAAAGATTTTTGTCCTTTATTATTTATGTCAACCCAACGCGTATGAAAGATTTTCATACATTAATTACAAACATTCCCAATCATGGATATATCAATCTGCAATTATTTTATGTGAAGCTAAAGTTTATTTTAAATGTGTATAGAATCATTTGGATAACATATTGTCAGTGGCCACATGCCCAGCTATGTTAACCATATTATCATGTATGCATCTAGCTATGTCCTTTAAAAATTCGATCAACGTAGTCAAATGTTGAATATATATCTACTAATAAATGTGTATATACATACTGTCTGTGTATGTAAAATGTATTAATTTTGAAGCTAAATGGTAATACCAAGGAAAGTTAAAAAAATCATTGCTAATCTGTACATCGTTCTTGCTATAGGGCAATGAAATTCCACAACAGACCATTTTTAACAAAATTGTGAACTCTAGTGAGGAATGTATGATAACTCAAGCAACAGTTCCCTTATGTGACAATACAAGTTAATGCCATCTATCTTCATCCTTTTAATCCATACGCTATATACTACGCTGAATTTCAACCAAAATAATCTTCCGTCCTAAAACCAAAATCACATGGCCTCCAACTTCTTGGTCTCGGAAGATTCCTTGATAAAGTTGAGGCGAGTCTGTTTGGTTCGCTTGCAAGGTGCTATAGACAGAAAGTAACAAACAAATTGAGTCAACTCTCCTTGGCTTAGTTGGAGAATAAGAAAATACAAGAATTTTTCTCAGTACCTTCTGTCTTGTTTTGTTCATTGGATGAAAACACAGAAGATTTCCACTTCTCATAATCACCCTTTTCCATTTGTTTGCGTTTCTTATAACTTGAAAGCTGGATATACAAGAATATTAGTTTAATACCATAGACAATCTTAGCAACATAAAAAAATGAAGAATCCGCCAATCCATTATTCAGCCAAATTGGAACAACCGTTTTACACAGTATTTTTGCAAAATACTAACACAAATACACACAATAATGAGTGAATAGTGAGAGGAATCAAACAGCAGGGCATGGTGCTCTTGCATTTAACCTAGACAACAATATACAAGATGGATTATAGATTTTGGGGAACGTACTTTAATAAAACAGAGAGTATTGAGCTACACTATCTGGTGCATACATTTAAATGCCTAATTGTGCAATAAGTTGTTTTTCCAGAATTGGAATCAGTATAATTAAGTGGAATAATTAATAATGATGCACAATGACCCTTTGCTAGATAGATAGCACACCCTACAATGAGCAAATGCAAATGCTAAGTCTAAAATGTTACATTTAAGTTACAAAAGGACCTCCGTAACAATTAATCAATATAACAAAAGCCATCCAAAATAAGATTCTACATCAATATTTATAAATGAAATTACTAAAGATAAAAGAGAAAATAAGGGAATCAAAATAATTGTGGACAGATTCTCATTCATTTTAATGCTACAACCCGTCATTACAATACAGAAGGCATTGGTTACAAATAAATTATAGAGCTACAATGAAAGTGCATTAAGCTCGGATAAAACCAAGATAACACAAGGATCAATTTGATCACCTTAAAAGTGGATGGTAGAAAATCCCAGAGTTGAATTTCATGTAAAAGAATCACATGATTTTCTAAGAATAAAAACAGAAACAAGCATGCTGGAAAGTTACAACAAAGGGCTAGCCATTAGTACCTCTGCCTCCTCCTCAGATAAATAACCACCCTCCTCAGGTTTCCTTTTGCTTGGTAACACATCTAGCAAATCTGCACAAAGTGAGGAAAAAGGAAAGAGAAGAAACTAATCAATGCAAATACAGATGTCAAAAACATGCACAAAAAGGCCTACTTAAAGCAATGAATGATAACATTATGATAAAACACCAGAGTGGAGAAGAGATATTACCCCTATTTGACTTCACTTCCCTGGAATCTTTCTTTTCCTTAGCAACCCCAAAAACATCATGGCATAAATCCTTCATGGTAGTAGAAACCTACAGCACAGCCATTCACAACCCATTTAAAAGTCATTAACATTATTCACAAAGGTAGAAACCAAATAAAACCACCACAAATTCAACATTCATTATATATAGCACTTACACTAGAAAACTCAGATTCAACTGCACCACAGAGTTCAATTAACTTAAGCTTGTCCACCTTAAGCTGCAAAAAAAATTAAATCAAAAAATAAGAATAATCCATCCCAGTACAAGCAAACAATTCCATAATCCCTTTCCAAATAATAATCACAAGACAGACATAACCTAATCAGCACACAATCAATAGGATCACATTTGGTATTCTACAGTCTCATTTAATTTCCACAAAATTCTATACAAGTTACCTTATGTTTCTTAGCACATAAATAAAAAGCAACTGCAGTGAACACCGGACGAGTAAAATCAGTGCTGGCACGACGTGAGACCGGCAACGACGAAAGGAACCGATCCTTATAGCTAAACACAAAAAATAAAAAATAAAAAATAGGACATATCAGCAACCAATGAATTTCTCAAAGGCATTTTATCAAACACATGACAGATTACTCACAGCTTGAGACCGTCACGAACAAGAGGGACAATGCGAACACATCCGAACTGAATGGCCAATTCCCTTACATCTAGCCTCATCCTGTAAACAGGAAACACTTGATCAACAAGAATAAGAAAACAAAATCAAAGTTGAAAGAATAAAAGGGGGAAATTAAGAGTAACTTACTTGACACCAAGCACATTGTGGAAGGAGTTGTAGGATCGAATGTAAGCCCTTTCAGACATTCCACTGAGCCTCACTGCAGCGGATCGATCGAAGAGAACGCCGAGCTTGGTGGCGGCGATTTCCAAACAAATAAGAGCCTTAGCAACCTCGCCCTGTAATAGAAAGGGAAGCGAAGTTGAAGAATGAAATAGAACAGAATATTGAGGGGAAGAGAAGGAGAAGAGGCTTACAACTCCGATGATGGAGGAATCGAACTGAACATCGCTGAGGCGACGGAGTTCGGCAGCTTTAGAGATAACGAGTTTAGCACCTGAGAGACCGAGTTTTCTAGCGAGGTCAGAGACGTCCATTGTTTGTTTACGGGAATGAGAGATGAATGGAATTGCATTGGTTGAGATGGGGAAATGAGGAATAGAAATAGATTGAATGATGTGGTGGCTTTTTGAATAATTAATCGCGCGCACCGTTTGCCGGGAAAGATTTCGTTTGGCGGGCGAAAATTCGTTTCCAACTACGCGCTCTTTTGCCTTGCGTCTTCTACCACACCGATCAAAATTAGATAGTGGTTTATTGTGGTGATTCTCCATCAAGAAATAAAATATTTTAAAAAAAATACTTATTTTAAACTTTATGTGTCTGTTTAAATTTTTAAAAAATAAACAAAAGTAAAAAAAATAAACAGATTTTTATTTATTTTAATAAGAAATTTTAATCTACTTATTAAAAAAAATACTTATAAAATAATATTTTTTTAAAATAAACGAAACATATAACTTACATGAATTAAGCAAATTATTTAGACTTTCCCTATTACTATCATTTAGTGCATGTGCATTCACCCTTCAAAGATATCGGGGAAAATTTTCTTAAAAATATAATAATCTTCATTAATAGAACAGTAAAATATAAACAATTATAAATGATAAATATTATAATAATAACAATCCTAAAACTAAAATTAAAATTAATCTTAAAAAACTAAAAAAACACATATCAAATCAAGAAAATAATATTAACAAGTAATAATAGAGATAAAAATAATAATAACGCAATTGTCAAAAATATAATGATAATGGTGATAATAATATTTATTAAAGTAAAAATAGTTGTAGTAGGAATTATATTTGTAAATTAATAATATAAAATAATATCCAAAATGATGATAACAACAATAATTTATTATTATTAAGTTATACCTCAAATTGAAATAGTAATATGTTGAAATTTTTAATTTAATATATTATTATAATAATATTTAGTGAATAAGTATTATTAATTTATTATATTGATATTATGTTGTTAATTATAATATATAATAATTTGAGTAGAATTATATATTTAAATAAATATCATGACTGAGCTTATTGATAGGATAAATTAGTGAGTTAACATCTTGTAGTGTCCATTTCCTCCTCTCTAATTACGCTTATATATTCATTATCTCATCAGATGAATTACACGTGGAAAAATCAGGGCAAATTAGAGAGGGGTAGTAAAACACTCAAATTGAATCATAAGTGATCATTGATTGTCTCTCATCTGATACGCATTTATTATGTTAATTATTGCATGATCAAGTGAAATAAATTTATGTTGTGATGATATGTGTCAATTGTGATATGTTTAATTACATATTAAATTCTTCATTATAAACTTAAAAAAATGATTTTTTATTATTCTAAAAATTATTTCAAAGCCATTTTACAAATGACTAATATAATTTAACAAACTTTTTGTTGAATAAAATTTGTTTATAAATTTGTATTTTAAAACAAAAAAAAATAGACAATCAAAACCACCCACAAATGTGGCCTAAGGCTGTAGGATTTTCATTTCAAAAAAATATTACTATATTGGTCAAAGATTACAGTTTCTAAAAGGTGTATTGAGATATTAGATTTGATTATGATACAGTAAAAAATCAATCACCCTTTATTTGAAATTAGTTAAATCAATAAGATATATTAATCAGAATCAGCTGTAGATAATTTTTTTTCACTTTACATATCTTCCAGAGTGTTTTTCAAAGAGATTTAAAACTTTCCATGTTGCATTTGTTTTTTTAATTAATAGTCATAGTAATTGAATTAAAACATACAAAACTTAATAAATTTGACAAATAAAAAAATAAATAATTTTAATTGAAATATTTAACATAATCTTACTTATATAAATTTCAATAAGAAATATTTTAAATATAAAATATGTCAATTTGTTAACCACTACCATTATATTAAATATCGAAAGAAATATTAAACAACATAACATAAAGTAAATACATGCATTTGGTACGGTGATATAAATATTGTAATATTAAAGAACAATATACTACGGTACATTAACTCAAATATAAAATATAATATTAAAGTAAAGTAACAAAATTAAACAAAAAAATTCAGAGATGACGATAATACTGAAAACAATTGAAATAACGAAATAAGAAAAAATAATAATAACACAGTACAATATAACATTGATTAATTGGAAAAAAATAAATAATTATTTAATTAATTTTTATAAAATTATAATTTAAATTTGACTAATAAGGATAAATGATGAATAATATATTCAAGATTTTTTTTATTGAAACGTAAATATCTCTATCTTTTGTGGATCAAAAGTAATTGAATTGATGTATCTTTTTATACCCTTCTTACTTAATTGTTTAAGTTAATTTTATTTAGCATAACAAGAGGTGAGGGCAGTGGTGGAGAATACTTCCCTCGTCCCCATAAAAGTTGAAGCCAGTATAGGAGATCAGATTAAAATAAAATAAATTTAAAAATTTAAAACTCATTTCCATTTTTGTGGGTTTTTATTGAGTTTGGAGAAATCCATGAGGATCTTACCATATTTTATTTTCTTTCATTTTGTTAACTTAAATACATAATTTCAAATAAATTACATGTATCTAAGATATTTTAATTGAAATTGATCTGGTCCTAACACCGGCCCCTAAGAGCATGGCTTTAATGCTTTGCCAGGTCAGTATTTCGAACAAGGGAAGTACGCTTCAAATGCATTATAATTGTTTCTATACGGAGTATATACGACCAAGGCAAGTAACTCCGCCTAGGCATGTTACTCCGCCTAGGCATGTCACTCCGCCAAGGATACGTCACATCAATGGCCTCAGAAAGTAAGTGGGTGTGTCAGCAGATTATGCGGAAAAGGTGATTATCCTCTCCTCTTCCTAGAGGATCGTACTCTGATAATTGACCTACCTGACACATTTTGAAAGTTGAGCCACCTTGATTGACACAATACACACGCTATCAGAGCCAAGGGGCCCACCTGCATCTAACGACTCATTTTTCTCACGTACAACTATAAGAAGCATAAATCAATACATATGCACGGTATCGTTGATCTATCTTACATTTTACTACTACTTCGCTTGAGTATACACTGAGTTCATACACTCTTCTAACTTGAGCGTCGGAGAATCTTTGCAGGTGGCACCACCTTTCGCCCCCTGCAACGCGAATCGTTGGTGTGAAGGATCTCTAGGACAACAAGACCGGCCTCTCCCACTGAGAGACCAGATTAATACATCGGTTTCTCACAGTTCCGGTGTGCAAACCCTAAAAACACCTGCATTCTTGTGGCTGGTCCCACACCGGATCCTAGACCCCGGTCCAGACCAGTTCATTGGCACGCCCAGTGGGACTCGTTAAAGTTATTCCCACCTCTCGTTTAAGAAGTTTGGTCTCTTATTATGAAAGGTAATGGGAGAAACCAACCAGATGGGCACGTGGAAGACATCACTGCCCAGGAACAACCAGTGAACAGGCACTTAGCTCTCGAGTCGCCTGTGGAAAGTTCAAGAAGAATGGTGCAGGTTTCAGCACCAAATCTAAAGGATGAGATGATAAGAAAGAGCGTGGAGGAGAGAGCCATGTCTCTGACCAAGGGGACACATCACACAACCGAGGGAGAAAAATCCTCTACCCCCCAGTATTCAAATATCCCCACATTTGAAGTGATAAGAGCAGATCCAGATCGGGTTTTACCAAGAAGGTTTAATGAGTCATAACCCCGACTCATCTCTCTTTCTCTCTTTTGTAATTCATAATTAATAAAATACTCTAAATGATTCACCCATTGTCTTTATGATTTTATTCGATGCACAACACTGTTGTGACAAGATACTTTCAGGACGGATGATCCTAACAATGTATCCGTTGTTAGCGATGAACCTTTTCGAAGGTACAACTGGGTGAATCACCCCATTTGAAGGCCCAGATTGTAGGATTAAACCGAACTCTGGGTACGGTTAGTAAGTTTGGCTGAACACCGGTGAAGACCTGAGTTGTAGGATTAAACCGAACCTCAGGAAATGGGTTGTAGGGCTGGTCCTTTTTCAAGGCCATAAACCGAACCCCATTCGAAGACTACATGGGTTGTAGGGCTGGTCCTTTTTCAAGGCCACAAACCGAACCCCATTCGAAGACTACATAGGTTGTAGGGCTGGTCCTTTTTCAAGGCCACAAACCGAACCCCATTCGAAGACTACATGGGTTGTAGGGCTGGTCCTTTTTCAAGGCCACAAACCGAACCTCATTCGAAGACTACATGGGTTGTAGGGCTGGTCCTTTTTCAAGGCCACAAACCGAACCCCATGCGAAGGCTTGGGCGCAGTAGGCCGGTTCATACAGAAAACCGTGCTGAACCCCGAGTAACGGGCGCAGTAGGTTCAGGATTAGCCCTGATCTGAACCCCGTGTTGAAGGCTTGGATTGTAGGATTACACCGAACTCCAAGTACGGTTAGTAGGATCGAACCGAACACCGTGCGAAGGTTGGTAAATGAGTGAAATCCAACACCGGTTGAAGAAGAAACACTTCCCCAGGACGGATGCTCTCAATCACATATTCTGTGAGTTGACGAGGTAACTCCTGGCGCGGACAATTCCCATCATCATCCTTATGATGGAAGTCTTTGAAGACTCAATCCGTACTCTTACGATTGAGATACACTTCCCCAATCCGACCTCAATATTGATCACGCTGAACGGATTATTAAATGCTTTCCTGCATTCAATCTTTACTCTAACTTTGAATTGATTATCCATGGCAGAACTTGTTCCCATGCAGATAAGACAATGGCTCCAAAACTGAAGCACAGATGCATAACTCTTTATTCCATAAAGATCAACCAACATGCAACAACGCTTCACAAACGGGGTCAATAAAAACTCCTTGGGGGGAAAGGATTGGTGTCTCAGCTATATGCTGCACCATACTGACCCTAAGGTCCTGCAGGCCGCCTATGGGATGAATTGGTGTCACAATTATATGCTGCACCATACCGCCTCAAAGGTTTAACCAATTTCTTACAGGAACAATTGGTGTCACAGCTATATGCTGCACCATAGCCATCCTGGATTCAACAATTCTCATTTGATCAGGAATTACACTCCGGTCCAAGTTCAAAAGGATGAACACTCCATCCAAAGCTTGACTCCGCCTAACTACCAATGTTTTACGGAGTACATGAGCAACAAACTCAAGCACTACCCAACAAGTTCAAGTAAGTTCAACACTTGTAAAATTTTACTTCAATGAAATTCCTAAGAGGCTACTCCGCCTCCTTACGGAATCCTACTTCTTTGAAATTCCTAAGAGGCTACTCCGCCTCCTTATGGAATCCTACTTCTTTGAAGTTCCTAAGAGGCTACTCCGCCTCATTGTTGAATTTACTTCAATGAAATTCCTAAGAGGCTATTCCGCCTTCTTACGGAATCCAACCTCATTTGAAATTCCTAAGAGGCTATTCCGCCTTCTTACGGAATCCAACTCCTTTGAAATTCCTAAGAGGCTATTCCGCCTCCTTATGGAATCCTGTTCCTTTGAAATTCCTAAGAGGCTATTCCGCCTTCTTACGGAATCCAACTCCTTGGAAATTCCTAAGAGGCTACTCCGCCTTCTTACGGAATCCAACTCCTTTGAAATTCCTAAGAGGCTATTCCGCCTTCTTACGGAATCCAACCTCATTGGAAATTCCTAAGAGGCTACTCCGCCTTCTTACGGAATCCAATCTCATTGAAATTCCTAAGAGGCTATTCCGCCTTCTTACGGAATCCAACTCCTTGGAAATTCCTAAGAGGCTACTCCGCCTTCTTACGGAATCCAACCTCATTGGAAATTCCTAAGAGGCTACTCCGCCTTTTTACGGAATCCAATCTCATTGAAATTCCTAAGAGGCTATTCCGCCTTCTTACAGAATCCAACTCCTTTGAAATTCCTAAGAGGCTACTCCGCCTTCTTACGGAATCCAATCTCATTGAAATTCCTAAGAGGCTATTCCGCCTTCTTACGGAATCCAACTCCTTTGAAATTCCTAAGAGGCTATTCCGCCTCCTTACGGAATCCATTAATGACAGGCGTGACAAGTAATGATAAAGCCAATAAATGCATGAAAACACTTGTCCATAAATCCTGAACTAGCAAACGCCGCTTAAACCCATGCCTATAAAAGCTAAAACTTAAAGTGTTATAGCTCATTAAAGTGACTCCGCCAGTCACTATAACAAGCTAAGAGGCTAATGATCCAGTCCTAACACCGGCCCCTAAGAGCATGGCTTTAATGCTTTGCCAGGTCAGCATTTCGAACAAGGGAAGTATGCTTCAAATGCATTATAATTGTTTCTATACGAAGTATATACGACCAAGGCAAGTAACTCCGCCTAGGCATGTTACTCCGCCTAGGCATGTCACTCCACCAAGGATACGTCACATCAATAGCCTCAGAAAGTAAGTGGGTGTATCAGCAGATTATGCGGAAAAGGTGATTATCCTCTCCTCTTCCTAGAGGATCGTACTCTGATAATTGACCTACCTGACATATTCTGAAAGTTGAGCCACCTTGATTGACACAATACACACGCTATCAGAGCCAAGGGGCCCACCTGCATCCAACGACTCATTTTTCTCACGTACAACTATAAGAAGCATAAATCAATACATATGTACAGTATCGTTGATCTATCTTACATTCTACTACTACTTCGCTTGAGTATACACTGAGTTCATACACTCTTCTAACTTGAGCGTCGGAGAATCTTTGCAGGTGGCACCACCTTTCGCCCCCCTGCAACGCGAATCGTTGGTGTGAAGGATCTCCAGGACAACAAGACCAGCCTCTCCCACTGAGAGACCGGATTAATACATCGGTTTCTCACAGTTTCGGTGTGCAAACCCTAAAAACACCTGCATTCTTGTGGCTGGTCCCACACCGGATCCTAGACCCCGGTCCAGACCAGTTCAGAAATAATATATAAAATAGATATTAAAATTATTTATAACTAATAAACTTCTCGTTAGATATTAATTTAAGAAAAATATATTAAATTATTGTTATTATTTAGCTATAAATACGAGTAAAATTATTGAATTTATATATAGGGCTAGGTTCAAGTCTGGGGTTGGGGTGGGTAGTTGTTTTCTCACACCCACTATTGTCCCCATCAAAATTAAGGTGGGGCAAGTTTTTGTTTATCTACAGCCAAAATGAGTTTTACCTGTCAAACTTAGTGCGAGTCAATCCTTGTGGGTTCAGGTATAATTGTCATACGTAATTTTATTTTAAAATAAAATAATTGATTATAATTGTAATTGATCTCGGGTGTATACCGAACCCTATAAACAGTGGACGAAGTGCATAGCTGATCCCATAAAAATAGGCAACTAACCCACTTCTTAACACTGGAGGGGTGCATCACGACCGTTGTGATCAGTCGACTAAGTACGGATTCTTAATCATGACCCTAGTCAAGAAAACTGACATTTAAGTCCGAGTCAGACAAGGTATGGACAACATGTCTCTGCCAAAACTGTAGCTACAATACTCTGAAAAGAAAGACATATCATTTTTTACATTTAGGAAAATCTTATAAATACAACTCATTTATGAACCCAACGGGGGATCGGGACAACATTTACTGAACCTCCAAAATCACTCTATTTTTGTTACAATTGTACTGACTTGAGCATCAAAGTCTCTTTTACAGGTACACCCCCGATATGTCTCAGCAACAACGATTAGAATTGACCCAATACATCATTTTTACTTGAAGAGTACATGATCCCCACTGAACTTGTATGTAAAATACCGGACTCCACTGAGACGGTGTAAGAAAGAGAAAAGAAAGAGACACTTTTGACCCCGGTTATACGTGGCATACAGTACAACCCGTACACTAGCCAGACCATTGACACGCCCAGTGGGACCATGTAAATTGTAGTCCCACATTGCAACAAGAGGCAAGACATGGAATATGGTAGGAGGAATGGAACCCTGGAAGGTCATGTCTAGAATATGACCCAGACTTTAGATTACGGTGAGGGGATAGTCGAGACCTCGGGTATAGGACAAAGAGCGCAGGCGGTGGTCCATCCCAATCCTCGGGATGAAGTTATTAAGCAACTCCAGATGGAGCTTCAGGAGCTTAGAAGAATGGAAGAAAGAGAAAATGCATGCGGGAACTAAAGACATGAGTTTTATCATACCTAGTCAACGTATTGAACTAAAGAGCTACATAGCCAAAGGATGGCTTTACAACAAAATAGGGGAGGAGAATACCGGTTCAAGATCCCTTTTAAAGAAGATTGATGAATATTCCTATTCCAAGACACCTACAGACTCTACAACCATTGCCAATAGGAAGGTATATCAGAGAAATAGATCTTGGGAGCCACCTTCTGGGAGTTAAAGAGGACGTGATGTGTAGGATGTTCCCCAAGATGCCGTCTGTTGAGGCATTAGGATGATTCAAAAGCTTGTCTTCAGGATCTATTAATTCTTCGGATGACATGGCCCATGCCTTCTTGAAACACTTTGTAGTATCAAGGGACGTCCCAAGAACATCCCATACTTTGGTGCAGATTAAGCAACGGGCGGAGAAAAGTCTTAGAGATTTCCTTAAGAGATTCTTCAAAGAAGCAGCGCTTATACCGGGGTTAATAGAGCATATTCAATTACACATTGCGGGTAGAGGCTCTCCAACTGTAGTCCCCTTCTGCTTTGTCTTTAGTAAATGGACCCCTCCATACTTTTAAAGAATTCAGGAGAAAGGAAGCAAAATATGTCGGAAAGCAGACGCATCTCATTGTTGCTAGAGAAAAAAGTTCAATTTTTTAGGGAACTCCGGCACATGAAAAGAAAGCACTGAGGTCTGACCGCAAGGGTCAGAACCGAGAAGTACCTTTAAAGCAAAGGGAACAACGGAGTATTAATTATATGCAGTACATCCCCCTAGCAGTCCGGCCTGGACAAATTCTGAGGGAAGTTGGTTTAAGAGGATTGATGGTGTACGGAGTGAAGAAGCCCATTCCCATGAAGAGACTTAGGAATACCAGCTAGTATTGTGAATTTCATTAGTAGACTGGTCATAGTATTGATGAATGCCAGCAACTGCAAGATGTAATTGAAACTCTAATCAGAGAAGGAAAGCTGGAACAATATTTGTTTAAACAACGGACTTACGAAGAGCAAGAGAAAAGTGGCACCTTGAAGGAGAGAGGTCAGTACAGGCGAAAACGAGGAAGCCAAAAGTTCAAAAAAGCTAGCCCTTGATAAGGGAAAAGTCATTGTGGATAACATTGATGAAGACGATGAGTCATGGATGAAACCCCTGGGCTCAGGAAGGAGAGATATAATTGACATGTTTACAAGTGGTTTTGTAGGAGGTGGAGTGTCTAACATCGCTTAGAAAAATCATTTAAGGATGATCATGTCTATGCAAGCAAAGGCAGATAATATACCGTTCCAAGGTAGAGTCCATACTCTACCTATCATATTCACAGATGATGACTACGATTCAACCATTTCAGGAGGAGACAACGCGATAGTGATTAAAGTTGTTATAGCCAACAAGACAATCAGGAGGATTTTGGTGGATCAGGGAAGCTTATATGATGTGATTTTTTATGAGTGTTATAAGAAGATAGGACTTTCAAACTCTGATTTGTAACCTTACACTTAGGATCTGGCGGCGTTGAATGGAGCCATTTAGGATGTTACAAAGCATCCCATCAAAGGCTACTTGGATACGAGGTTGACGATTGAAGGAGAGTCGGGGTCCAAGACGATGAGAATTTGAGTATTGGTGATAAACGTTAAATCCCTTTTTAATATGATCCTTAGAAGACCATCCCTTAATGCTTTGGAAGTAGTGATTTCAACACCTTATTTGTTAATAAAATTTATTGACAACCAAGTTTCTTTTGTCAGAGGAGATCTGTAATATCCCGATTTAATAATTATTTACCGAATGAATCTAAATTGCTAAAATAGTAATTCCAGAAGTAGAAAATCATTTGTTAATTATATTTGGTTTAACTTGAGAAATAGTGACAAATTAAATAAGCTTAATTGGTAAGGGGTGGCTGTTTGCGATTGGTGAGTCCGTCCACGATTTCCCACCCCACTCTCCTCTTCCTCGCGCACGCACATGCATTTACATATATGTGCCTTGGGTCATTAAAGTGATGCATTTCCTTCAGATTTCTCTTCTTCTCTTCTTCACTCTCCTTCTCCTCTTCTTCTTTTCTACTCGCTGTTCCCGTGAGCTCGAGACAGTGGTGGCTGAAGGTCGGAAGTCCTCCTTCCTTACTCGACGAGCCAGTGAGGGTGAGGGTGTGCATTCCCTCTGCATGCAACCCGCCTCCTTCCTTGTTCCCTCATCCCTTCGTCGACTTCCTCTTCTTGCTCGAAACTGCCAAGCCCCAGTGGAGATCTGCACTACGAGGAGCTTCAAGGGGATCGGAGTGTTCACAGCATTGCGATGGAGCCCTTCTAGGGAGCGAGCCGAGAGCGGGACGTCTTGGGCCTCCCCTGCTCTTGCATGTAGATGTTAAGGGTGATTCAGTGTTCCTCTGGAATTGAATGTCACGTTGACCGACTGAGAGCTTCAGTCCAGGTAGGGGGAGTATCTTCTATCTTAAATGCATGGGTTATGAACAGGTTCCGAGTACTGATGCTTGCTATATCCTTGCTCTGATTGTGTGTCGTGTTGTGTTGATGAGAATGCTTTATTGAATCTGTGCATGTTCATAGGAATGCATCTGTTGATTAAGTTCTGGTACTGTCATATACTGATTGCATATTGTATCATGATTGATTGGAATGCTTGCATGAGCCTGTCATTCTTCGTATAAATACCTGCGCTAATTAAGTCTTGATGCTGCTGTGAACCGAATGCATGTTAACTTGAAGTGGATGAAAATGCTCACATGGGAGCTGTGTGTGTTGAATTAACAGGCGGAGTCCTGATGATATGTATTACCGACTGCATGTGAAAGATGTGTGATTGAATAAGAGGATGTGTGCATGAGTTAAATGCTGTGTGTGAAGTACTGTTAATGTCCAGCATTGATTGCATGAGATGCATGTGCCATTTGAGTGCTGATGATGTATGATGCCGATTGCATGAGATGCATGTATGGCCGCGTATATGAACTCTGTGTGTGTGTGATGAATCCGCGTGTGGCGCATGGGATGCGTTTGTGCTGAGAGCACGTAGTGTGGGACACTACCATCGGTTTTAAAGCGTGGGACGCTATAAAATCCTTGAGTGAGACTCAAGGTAGCCCTTGAGTGGGACTCGGGCTGCCTGTGAACACCGCCGTTGGCGCTGAGAGCGTTGGTGTCACCTGTGGGCAAACGATTAGGTACCTGTAAAACGGCCAAGCAGCTGAGAGCTGATTTGATAGCTGAGAGCTATGTGTAAAAAGGCTGAGAGCCTACGTTGCAACGTCTAGACCGATAAACACGAATGCGGAACCGAGTGAAATAATATGTGCTTATTAACTGTTGACAATGTTGAAATTGGTTGCGCATGCGAAGTGTTAGTGAGATGATGAATGTGTATGACCGAGTGAATTACTCCGTGCGAACCTGCCTTGGATGCTAAGTGAATCCTGTTTCATGAAAATATATATATATCAGTGTTATTGAAATGTTAGGTGTGTAGCCGAGTAAAAATTGTTGAATTCTGATTGAGAAAGATTTGACATATGCATTCTGATCCCTGGGTATTGTTATTAAGTCATTGATTATCGTATGTTAATGTTGTTGATTGATGCTACTCTGACTATAACTGTCGCCCTGTATAATTGTGTGTATATATATGTATTGTCGTATAATTGTGAGACACCCTGAGTCGGTATCTGTCATTTAAAATTTAAGACGCTCACCCCTGCACCATTTTTCAGTAAGTATGCAGGTTGGATTCTGAAGTGATGATAAGGCCTCAGGTCCGAGTGAGGGGTACTCCGCCCGCAAGTGTTTTGTATGTGTCATGTTCGTCAGTTGTAGCCTTGGCTGGCTCGTAATAACAGTGTGGTGTAATGAACATGAATATATTTATATATGCGTATAGGTAATTGTGTCATTGTAAACCGAGTGCATGTTTATATATATATACAGGTATTATATTGATAACAGAGGAATGAATGACGTATTCTGAGTGCATAATTAGGTACGTTCAATATGTTGTATCTGGGTGGTCGTGTTTCGAAGGATGCTGATGGTTAGAACACTGCTCAATTAATGATTTTCGAGTGGGACTTAACTTCCCGTTTTCCCGAGTGAAGTGTGAGCGTGAGGATTTATCGAGTAAACCCTTGTCTATATCCGATTGAGAAATTACTTTGTTTGTGTTGGAGGGGCGTTGTGCTGACCTCGCTTAGGCGGTGTCATACCTCGCCCAAGTAACTAGGGCGGTTTGCCCAAGCGCGTGGAACCATGCTGAAGCAAGCAGATATCAACGTGAGACTCCGCCTATGTACCTCCTTCCTCTGTTGTCGTATTATTATATCCCACTGGGCGGTGTTGGACATCGCCTGAGTGAGTGAACGTTGTGATGTAGTCCGTCCAGGCGTTGTTGTGCCTTGCTGAACTGGACAGCGGTGTAATTACTTCCTTCTTCCATGGTTGCACTATCATGCTTCGCTCAGGCGGCGTCGGACCTCGTCTGAGTGAGCCAGTTATCTTAGTCTTTGCCCAGGCGCTGTTGTGAGGACTCGCGCTGGAGCGAGTAGTTGTTAGAATGAGACACCGTTCAATTACCTTTCCTCTCCGTCGTGATGCTTATGCAATCCAGACACCGGTGGTGACCCCTGATTTGGGCGTTGTGGTTGAGTCCGCCCAGGCGTTGTCATAAATAGCTGAGTTGGACGGAATAGGTTCTGGCCCCTCTTCCTCCATAAACTACTCCTGCATATGTACATCTCTCTTCTTCTTCCTTTGCCTGCCCTCCGAAGCTGAACGCCCAGCGTTCTCTGAGTAAGGGTCAGTCCGTAGGAACGAATAAACGCTAATGTAAGGTTTACTTGAAGAGTTTCACGTCTGATGTTGCATTGTCACACATCGTTTAGGCGGTGTGAGATAACGGTTGAGCAGGACACCTCGCCCTGGAGTCCGCCCAGGATAGACATACCCCGCCTAGCCAGGTAGGATGATTCGAACTCCGCCCTTCTACGAGAGCTGTGCGTGTGAATGTATTAATATCTTCCCCTTATTTATTTCCTCCTATAGAGTAACCAGTGTTACTCGAGGGAAAGCTTTCCTTGTGAAATCCCCTCCATCCGCTGCTGCATTACCATACTCCGCCTGGACGGTGTCAGACCCCGTCCGAGCAAGCAAACGGTGTTGTGTAATCCGCCCATTGTTGGTGTGTTACGATAAACCCAATGAGCCGGTCCCAGTCTTAGCTTCTCTGTTATTTGCCTTATGCGTGTGGATGATCTCTCATTTCCCTTGTTCTTCCTTGCACTCCGCCCTTTGTGTTATCCGGATGCCTTATAGTCTTGGGTTACTTAATTTTGGAAAAATTTTCCCCGTATTGGTTCTTAATTATTTATTAAATTAGGGTGTTACATTTTGGTATCAGAGCAGACCAAAAGGTCCATGGCCAAGGTTTGCCTACTGTTTGTGGGCGGTTGAATATATTATGCCAGTTGTCCTAGATTGCTTATGATATTCTATTGTATGTTGATACCTGTCCAGTTATGACTCGGGTGATGATATATGTTATGATTCTCTATTGAAATTGGTATATGCTGACTATGAATGGTGTGGTTGTACACTTGTGCCTTGTTGAGAAATTTGAACGTGTGATAAATGAATGATATATGAAGTATGTGATTTGCAGTATAAGGGATGGGTTGTAGTTCCTAGGTTGAAAATCTGGGTGTGTAATAAGTGAGTGAAGGTGAGGTCGGAAGTATGTTAAAATTGGGGTTGCGTCTCAGTGGCGATTGAGGAAACCAAGTGAGTGATGACTAAATGCTAGGCCAATAGGAATAATGACCCCTTAGGGATTCTAAATCTGATAGTTTATTAACCTTATGAGTTGTTGAGCCGAGTAGAACAATTGCGTAGTAGCTCATTGAGGTTTGAATGATCATCATGTGATGTGTTGTGTGTGAGATGTGTTGGTAGCTGCACCATGATTGCGTAATGATGCATGCGACTCCTGGATTGTGGCGTTGTAAACTGCTTAGTGATTATGCGAACTCCGTCCACGAATGCATGCTAATAATTCTATGAATACTGACTGAATACTTGTAAAATAGGAGTGTCACCATTGCTGCCGAATGCTAATTGTGACGGATATTTTGTAACCTAGCACATGAGCCTTGCGTGATATATGATATAGGTGATTAGGTGTGAACCCTGATTGAATAATTAGATCATGATAGTTGTTGATGACTGAAATATGTGAATAATTTGTAACCTAGCACTTTATGTATTGCTCTATATTCGAAATATGATAGTTGTTGATGACTGAAATATGTGAATAATTTGCAACCTAGCACTTTATGTATTGCTCTATATTCGAAATATGATAGTTGTTGATGACTGAAATATGTGATCTGTGTTTGATTGCTTAGTGATGCATGCAACACCCGGATAGTATGATAGCCATTGATTGTAAACCGTTGTGATGATGCCTGTCTAAAGGATATATATATGTGTGAATAAGAATGCCGAGTGACTTATGCTGTGAGTCAGCGAATAAGAGCTGTGTGTGATGGAGTGTATCAGCGTCGGATGCTCTTCCGAGTGGGCAATCAGATGGATGCGTGGGATATTGAGGATTCTGAGACTAATCCTAAAAGACCTCCGAGTTGGACTCGAGGCCATGCTTGGAGCATGAGCATTGGATGCTTAATGGAAGTCCCTGGGTTGGACCCAAGGCAAACGCCGTGTGCATTGGAGTTGGACTCCTGGTGAACACATCGTATACATCTGATTCGCCGACTGGATGAATGCATGTTATAAGTACAATTTCTGATTGAATGGCTGTGCGTACACTTATGAAAATAAATGAGCTCAGTGTGAACTATGTGAATGTGTGAATATGATATTGTGAATAAAACCCTTAATGTAGTTGGAATTGATTTGGGTAAATCTGATTGGATGGGCGTATGTATATGTCAAGTGCAATGTGTGTTATGATTATGATGTATGCTGTAGTAAATAATGATATAACCATGAATAATTGGTGTGACATCTGACTGAGTGTCTGTATGTACATTAGTGCTGTTGCTGAAGCTTATGGTGTGTTATAACATATGTGATTGTGAATTGCTTAAACCTGAATGAATTGCATGAAACCGAATGAGAGATGTCATCACATTGCTGGGGATTGAGAATTTAATTCAAGCCATGATTTTGTGTTGAATAGGATTAGAGGAAATGATTACTCGGTATTGGCTAGGAACCGATTGTTGTATTGCCATCAACTGTTTTACAGAAATGCTGAATAATTTTCATGATTATTGATACGTGATGTACCCTATGTGATGCGTAATGTTAAAGTGGGTGTATTACTTATATGTATGAACTGCCATTAACTACCGTGTGAATTTATATTAGTTGGGTGAAGTCTGATTCGTGTGAGGTATGCTGCTCTGAGATGATTCTTCCTGCCTTAAGTAATGTGGTAGCGTACACGTTGCAGTGACCATGTAACTGTTGTAACCCTATAGGAATGAGACGTCATCCTATAAGTTGGATGCAACAATTCATGAGTCAGGCAGGTGAAGCTGTAACTACTTATGGTGATGGTGAGTCTTTCAGGCGGTCCCGAGTGATTGTGAGAATTATGTTAAACGAGTGTTATACGGTTATGCATCAAAATGAAGATAGGGGGTTTGTTTGACCTTAGTATGTCTGCCTCCGAGTGGATTAGAGGGCATCGGGTACGGATTAGCTACTAAAAAGTTGGTTAATTACTGGGATGAGAAGGACGGTCAATCTGTCACTGAAGTTGTAAGTTTTATAGGATTAACCGAGTGGTATTGTAAGCCTAAAGAGGAAAACAGGATCTTAAACCAAACTAAATTACAAAGTGAGGATTTACTTGGGAAGGGATTAGTGTATTCCGAGTGTGTAAAAGTGGGGATAAATCCGAGTGAAGTCCTATGAGGAAGCATTGCTGAGTGAGGACTAGAGTGTTCCGAGTATAACCTCATAGAGAGTGCTATTACTAAGTTAAGAGGATAGTATCCGAGCGAAACATTCTGAGTAAGGGGAGATTCGAGTGGTGTGTCTCAGAGTGTATCCCTTCCGTGTAGAGTGGAACCATGTGGGATGACTCTACGAAGAAAGATGCCAAGTGTAGAATTCTTAATGCCCTTGTGATGTCCAACCGAGTGATCTTCCCGGAGAAAAGTCCTTCTGGACGAAAATGAGACTCCGAGTGAGTGAGTTTAGCCAAAAGCATGGGTAGGAACCTAAGATCTCCACGCCGAGTGTAGTTCCTGTGCGAATTAAACCCTAGCAAATGGTACTGACTGGAGCACATAGGAGCCCTTTTGAGTGTTCATTCGGGTGTAAGGAAGAAATCTTGTGGTCAGAATTTAAAAACCTGAGTGTTTAAACCGAGAGGAATTGGTCAGGAGTGGGTATTTTTGGGGGTCGGTGATGTTGTTACCTATTAGATTACTCCCAACTAGATGATTAACCCCCCATCACGTATACATGTGATACAATTTTGGGTTTGTACCCTGTGTGAGTTGTAGTTGTACCGAATGACTCATTTGAGTCTGGGAAACCGAGGGTGTAAATACACCAACCGGTGTTGAGAGCACGGGGCCGAGCGGCCAAGTAATTAGGAAGTGCCTGCTTGTAATGGATTGGCTGAGTTAAAATGGAATAAATTGTACGTTTTAATTCAAATTCCCAAATATATTAAATCCTCTAATGAAGTTATAATCAGATAGGGCCGGACTTTTGCTTTACCGACTGAGAATTGTGGTGCGGTCAGTAAACCGCTTGAGTGGTAAATCTTCTCCGAGTGAAATTGTGGTTCAGTCGGTGACTGCTTGTGGAAACACAGCAGCGTGGTAAGTAAACAGCAATCTTCTGAGTTAGGCATTTGTGGTAAGTTACCGATTGAATTTCGAGGACGAAATTCTTTTGAGAGGGGGAGAACTGTAATATCCCGATTTAATAATTATTTACCGAATGAATCTAAATTGCTAAAATAGTAATTCCAGAAGTAGAAAATCATTTGTTAATTATATTCGGTTTAACTTGAGAAATAGTGACAAATTAAATAAGCTTAATTGGTAAGGGGTGGCTGTTTGCGATTAGTGAGTCCGTCCACGATTTCCCACCCCACTCTCCTCTTCCTCGCGCACGCGCATGCATTTACATATATGTGCCTTGGGTCATTAAAGTGATGCATTTCCTTTAGATTTCTCTTCTTCTCTTCTTCACTCTCCTTCTCCTCTTCTTCTTTTCTACTCGCTGTTCCCGTGAGCTCGAGACAGTGGTGGCTGAAGGTCGGAAGTCCTCCTTCCTTACTCGACGAGCCAGTGAGGGTGAGGGTGTGCATTCCCTCTGCATGCAACCCGCCTCCTTCCTTGTTCCCTCATCCCTTCGTCGACTTCCTCTTCTTGCTCGAAACTGCCAAGCCCCAGTGGAGATCTGCACTGCGAGGAGCTTCAAGGGGATCGGAGTGTTCACAGCATTGCGATGGAGCCCTTCTAGGGAGCGAGCCGAGAGCGGGACGTCTTGGGCCTCCCCTGCTCTTGCATGCAGATGTTAAGGGTGATTCAGTGTTCCTCTGGAATTGAATGTCACGTTGACCGACTGAGAGCTTCAGTCCAGGTAGGGGGAGTATCTTCTATCTTAAATGCATGGGTTATGAACAGGTTCCGAGTACTGATGCTTGCTATATCCTTGCTCTGATTGTGTGTCGTGTTGTGTTGATGAGAATGCTTTATTGAATCTGTGCATGTTCATAGGAATGCATGTGTTGATTAAGTTCTGGTACTGTCATATACTGATTGCATATTGTATCATGATTGATTGGAATGCTTGCATGAGCCTGTCATTCTTCGTATAAATGCCTGCGCTAATTAAGTCTTGATGCTACTGTGAACCGAATGCATGTTAACTTGAAGTGGATGAAAATGCTCACATGGGAGCTGTGTGTGTTGAATTAACAGGCGGAGTCCTGATGATATGTATTACCGACTGCATGTGAAAGATGTGTGATTGAATAAGAGGATGTGTGCATGAGTTAAATGCTGTGTGTGAAGTACTGTTAATGTCCAGCATTGATTGCATGAGATGCATGTGCCATTTGAGTGCTGATGATGTATGATGTCGATTGCATGAGATGCATGTATGGCCGTGTATATGAACTCTGTGTGTGTGTGATGAATCCGCGTGTGGCGCATGGGATGCGTTTGTGCTGAGAGCACGTAGTGTGGGACACTACCATCGGTTTTAAAGCGTGGGACGCTATAAAATCCTTGAGTGAGACTCAAGGTAGCCCTTGAGTGGGACTCGGGCTGCCTGTGAACACCGCCGTTGGCGCTGAGAGCGTTGGTGTCACCTGTGGGCAAACGGTTGGGTACCTGTAAAACGGCCAAGCAGCTGAGAGCTGATTTGATAGCTGAGAGCTATGTGTAAAAAGGCTGAGAGCCTACGTTGCAACGTCTAGACCGATACACACGAATGCGAAACCGAGTGAAATAATATGTGCTTATTAACTGTTGACAATGTTGAAATTGGTTGCGCATGCGAAGTGTTAGTGAGATAATGAATGTGTATGACCGAGTGAATTACTCCGTGCGAACCTGCCTTGGATGCTAAGTGAATCCTGTTTCATGAATATATATATATATATATCAGTGTTATTGAAATGTTAGGTGTGTAGCCGAGTAAAAATTGTTGAATTCTGATTGAGAAAGATTTGACATATGCATTCTGATCCCTGGGTATTGTTATTAAGTCATTGATTATCGTATGTTAATGTTGTTGATTGATGCTACTCTGACTATAACTGTCGCCCTGTATAATTGTGTGTATATATATGTATTGTCGTATAATTGTGAGACACCCTGAGTCGGTATCTGTCATTTAAAATTTAAGACGCTCACCCCTGCACCATTTTTCAGTAAGTATGCAGGTTAGATTCTGAAGTGATGATAAGGCCTCAGGTCCGAGTGAGGGGTACTCCACCCGCAAGTGTTTTGTATGTGTCATGTTCGTCAGTTGTAGCCTTGGCCGGCTCGTAATAACAGTGTGGTGTAATGAACATGAATATATTTATATATGCGTATAGGTAATTGTGTCATTGTAAACCGAGTGCATGTTTATATATATATACAGGTATTATGTTGATAACAGAGGAATGAATGACGTATTCTGAGTGCATGATTAGGTACGTTCAATATGTTGTATCTGGGTGGTCGTGTTTCGAAGGATGCTGATGGTTAGAACACTGCTCAATTAATGATTTCCGAGTGGGACTTAACTTCCCGTTTTCCCGAGTGATGTGTGAGCGTGAGGATTTATCGAGTAAACCCTTGTCTATATCCGATTGAGAAATTACTTTGTTTGTGTTGGAGGGGCGTTGTGCTGACCTCGCTTAGGCGGTGTCATACCTCGCCCAAGTAACTAGGGCGGCTTGCCCAAGCGCGTGGAACCATGCTGAAGCAAGCAGATATCAACGTGAGACTCCGCCTATGTACCTCCTTCCTCCGTTGTCGTATTATTATATCCCACTGGGCGGTGTTGGACATCGCCTGAGTGAGTGAACGTTGTGATGTAGTCCGTCCAGGCGTTGTTGTGCCTTGCTGAACTGGACGGCGGTGTAATTACTTCCTTCTTCCGTGGTTGCACTATCATGCTTCGCTCAGGCGGTGTCGGACCTCGTCTGAGCGAGCCAGTTATCTTAGTCTTCGCCCAGGCGCTGTTGTGAGGACTCGCGCTGGAGCGAGTAGTTGTTAGAATGAGACACCGTTCAATTACCTTTCCTCTCCGTCGTGATGCTTATGCAATCCAAACACCGGTGTTGACCCCTGATTTGGGCGTTGTGGTTGAGTCCGCCCAGGCGTTGTCATAAATAGCTGAGTTGGACGGAATAGGTTCTGGCCCCTCTTCCTCCATAAACTACTCCTGCATATGTACATCTCTCTTCTTCTTCCTTTGCCTGCCCTCCGAAGCTGAACGCCCAGCGTTCTCTGAGTAAGGGTCAGTCCGTAGGAACGAATAGACGCTAATGTAAGGTTTACTTGAAGAGTTTCACGTCTGATGTTGCATTGTCACACATCGTTTAGGCGGTGTGAGACAACGGTTGAGCAGGACACCTCGCCCTAGAGTCCGCCCAGGACAGACATACCCCGCCTAGCCAGGTAGGATGATTCAAACTCCGCCCTTCTACGAGAGCTGTGCGTGTGAATGTATTAATATCTTCCCCTTATTTATTTCCTCCTATAGAGTGACCAGTGTTACTCGAGGGAAAGCTTTCCTTGTGAAATCCCCTCCATCCGCTGCTGCATTACCATACTCCGCCTGGACGGTGTCAGACCCCGTCCGAGCAAGCAAACGGTGTTGTGTAATCCGCCCATTGTTGGTGTGTTACGATAAACCCAATGAGCCGGTCCCAGTCTTAGCTTCTCTGTTATTTGCCTTATGCGTGTGGATGATCTCTCATTTCCCTTGTTCTTCCTTGCACTCCGCCCTTTGTGTTATCCGGATGCCTTATAGTCTTGGATTACTTAATTTTGGAAAAATTTTCCCCGTATTGGTTCTTAATTATTTATTAAATTAGGGTGTTACAAGATCAGTAGATGGCAAGGTATTGTTACAACCTCAGTATCCAAATGACCAAGGCAGAAGAGTTGGTCAAGAGGAAAAGGTTGAATGACGGTGGAATTGTGTTGGGATCAGTAAATTTAATTGACCTGGATCCAAGAGAGGAGTTGGTAACTAATTCAGTGAATCCTAAAAGGCCCACATCAGAAGGAGGAGTTATAAAGGTTCTACTCAAGGAAGACCCTGCCAAGAGTACTGAAATTAATGATTCATTAGAAGCCGGAATGGAAGAGCGATTGGTGAAATTATTAAAAAAAGTTTAAACATTTATTTGCATGGACAGCGGCAGATTTTGACCCAAATTTTTGTTGCCACAAGCTGGTAGTATATCTGAAGTCAAAGGCGGTTGCTTAGAAGAAAAAAAGGTTAGGGCTTGACAAGGAGTAGGTAGCCTATAAGCAAGCAAAAGAGCTATTGAAGGCCGATTTCATTAGAGAGGTTCAATACTCTTCCTAGGTCTCCAATGTGGTTATGGTGAAGAAGGTTAATGGCAAATGACAAATGTGCACAAATTTTACAAATCTAAACAAATTCTGCCTAAAAGACCCATATCCTCTACCCAGTATTTGTTAACCAAGTGGCCTCAATTACTCAAGAGGGGGGGTGAATTGAGTATTAAAAACTTTTCTTTGGAATGCTCTTGAAATTGATTCTTTTGTCACTATGTATGTTTAAGATAATAAATTAGATAACAAGAAGCAATAAATTATACACAAGACAAACTAACAACTACTTAAAGAGTTTGAATAATGAATCAATTTAGTTGCAAAGCAATTTATAGGATTTTTTAGAAAGATTGATTCAAAAGAGATGCTTAAGTCCAAGTTCAACAAAGTTATTCAAAAATGGTTTTCAACTTAATATATCATGCACTTAGTTCAATTAATGAAGCAAGGAAGTTAAGCAAACAAATTAGGTGCACAAATTAAATGAGTTAAGGGAAGAAGGATTTGCAAACCGATGTATACGAGTTCCACCACGCCGGTGTACGTCTCGCCTCTAAGCAACCCACTTAGAGGATTTCCACTATTGTAGATTAGAGATACACTTTGAGCAATTGCAACTTCCTAGTGTCCCACACTCAAGAATCCAATTCTCACAAGTACAAGGGCACCCCACCCAATCTCTCAGTCTCACAATTACAAGGTTGAAACCCAACCCAAAATTTCTAAGATGTTTGATGTTTGAGCATACAAGGAAACTCTCTCACTAGAGTGGATATACAAGTTAAAGCTTACACAAGATAATAACTCTCAAAGAGAGGATATGCAAGTTAAGTACACAAATATAATTTTCCCAACAAATTAACTCTCAAGAAATATACCAATCAAGAATAAAGAGAGTAAGTAGAAGAGCAAGAGAATGGAGGAGGAAGAAAGCAAATGGAAATGCTTCAAATGCTTGGTGCAAGTTTTGCCTTCAACTCCTTCTCTATTTATAGGCTCCATGAGGCATGACATGTGTAATATTTAATTCCTTGGGAGCTTGAAGTGTTAGGCATGTGTGTCTCCATTCAACTTGGCATTCCAATTCCAATAAACCTTTTAGTGTCTCCAAGAGAATATTGCATGTGCATCAAGAAGCATGTTTGTCTAATATTCAAATTAATTGCATTACCAATGTAACACATGCATGTGGAGAGGGACAAGTCATGGAATATTGCCTAGGACTTCTTCAATTTGAGTGAACCGAAGGGGAATTAGAGTCTGCGCATGTTTCTACCTTCTGACAGCCTCATGAATCGATTCTTATGGCATATGAATCGATTCATGCAATTAAAACAAAGTCACTGGGTAAATTTTCAATGTGGGAATCGATTCAAGGGAAGATGGAATCGATTCATGATGTGAAAAATCACATCCTGGGGCAACTAAACCGTGTGAATCGATTCATGATGAGGGAGGAATCGATTCAAGCTTAATTTCTCAGCTTCCTGCACCAAAAGCACGTTTGAATCGATTCATTATTGAGGTGAATCGATTCATGCTCCTGATTGAACATTTTTCATGCTTTGTTGGACCCTTTTGCATATTTGATGAGTCTTGGCTCCAATCCTTTGATTCTTGGCACATTTGTTGATCACTTGTGCTTGATTAAATTTTCCTTAAATGGCTTTAACATAAGTTCTTGATTGTTCATCAAAATTAAACATTAACCATTTTAAGTTCCACATTAAACATAATCAATTGCTTGATAACATCTTTGATACTTCTTCATTTGTTGTGTCATTATCAAAACCTACATCAATATACAAATACAGTATTGACTAGATGGTAGATGACTCCTCAAGATATCAATTTTTATCCTTCATAGACGCTTACTTCGGTTATAATCAAATTCTGATATGGAAGGATGGTGAGGATAAAACTGCTTTTATTAATGATAAATGAGTGTTTTGCTACACATTTATGCCATTTGGGTTAAAGAATGCTAGAGCCACATACCAGAGGATGATGAATAGGGTTTTAAAAGGAATGAGGTCCAAAGTTATGGAAGTATATGTGGACAATATTATAGCAAAAACCCTTGTTAGTGGAGACCACGTCGAAGATTTGAGGAAGGTGTTCTAAAGGCTTCAGATGTATAACATGTGATTAAATCTACTAAAATTCACTTTTGTAGTTCCTGTAGGGCGATTTTTAGGTTTCATATATTGACTTAGTGGGGAATTAAAGCTAATCCAGACAAGTACAAGGTGATTAGAGAGCTCCGCAACCCAATGAATGTCAGGGAAGTTTAATCTTTAAATGGGAAGTTCATTGCGTTATCTCAATTCATGCCAAAACTGGCACACCGGTCACTCTCATTGTATAAGGTGTTGAAGAAGAGCGAAGTATCTGGCAAATCCAATAGAAGTTTTGGCAAATCCACCGGTGTTAACAAAGCCTGACCTCGATAAGCAGTTGTTCCTCTACCTTTCTGTGTCTAACAAAGCCATCAGAGCAGTGCTAGTAAAGGAGACAATAGAGGGACAACAACCAGTTGACTTTGTTGGGAAGGTGCTTCAAGGGTCGGAAAACTGGTATCAGAAATTAGAGAAGGCTGCTCTCGCTTTGGTGTGGACATCCCAACATCTAAGGTAGTAATTTCATGCCTATCCGATTATAGTTCAGACCGACCTTCCCTTGAGAACAATTTTTCATAAACCAGACTTAGCAAAAAGAATAACCAAGCAGGCTATTGAACTTTTAGAGTTTGACATCTCTTAAGAGCCTAGAACGGTCATAAAGGCACAGGTCCTGCGGACTTTGTAACAGAGCTAACTGGGGAGGCACCTACACCACTATAGGAGCACTAGATTATTTATGTAGATGGCTCCTCAAATGCAAAAGGATATGGAGCCGGGGTGGTCATTAAAGTAAGGACGGAGTAAGTGTGGAGATTTCCCTCAGATTTGATTTTAAGACATCAAATAATCAAGTAGAATATGAAGCATGTTTGGCAAGACTAAGAGCAGCTTTAGACATGGGAGCCAGAACTGTGATCCTTTACAACGATTCATAGATATCCTAGATTAATGGTAGTTATCAAGCCAAGGAACCACTAATGCGACAGTACCTTGTCAAGGTAAAAGAGTTGAATGAAAAATTTATCAAGATTGAATACAAGTACGTCCCAAGGGAAGACAACGTCAAAGCTAATATCTTATCTCGTCTGGCGAGCACCAAAAAGGTGAGATTCACAACAATAGTCATCCAAAGTACCTTGTCCACACCAACCATTCTAGATCCAATCAAAGTTTGTGTCATCCAGTTCAGAGCTCATCCTAATAATTCTTGGGTGATCCCAATCATTCGATACATGGTAAGTGGACAACTCCCAATTGACCCATTGGCAAAGAAGAAGTTAAAGAAAGAACTACCAAATTTTGAATTAGTTGATGGAAATTTGTTCAGGAGAAGAATATTGGCTCTATACTTAAAATATCTAAATGAAGCAGAGGTAGATGAAGTCATGACTAAAATGCATGAAGGAGTGTATGGTCACCACTGTGGCGGAAGGAGTTTAGCAAGGAAGATATTGCGAGCAGGTTATTAGTGGCCCATTTTCGCCAAGGACACTGTCAAATATGTTAAGAGGTGTGACGCCTGCCAAAAGAATAGCAGTGCACACCACGTCCCAGCAGAAGAATTGTTCACATCGTTTGTTCCCTGGCCTTTCCATCAATGGGGCATTGACATCTTGGGACCTTTCCCAAAGGCATCAGGCGGGGTCAAATATTTGATAGTTGAGGTGTATTATTTCACCAAGTGGATCGAGGCAGAGGTAGTAGTACATATCACATCCGCCAGAACTCGTAGGTTCTTGTACGAAAATGTAATTACTAGATTCAGAATTTCGGGAAGAGTTGTCACCGACAATAGAACACAATTTACAGATGCCAAGTTCAAAATTCTTCTCGAGGGACTCCAGATCCAACAAGTCTTTTTGTCAATGGAACATCCCTAAATAAATGGGTAGGCTGAGATGGCAAATAGGGAAATCCTAAGAGGATTTAAGAAGTAGCTTAGAGATGCGAAAATAGAATGGGCCAATCAGTTGTGTCGTGTCCTTTGGGCCTACTACACTACACCTCATTCATCTATAGGAGAGACCTCATTCTGGTTAGTATATGGTGTAGATGCAGTGATATCAGTTGAGATCAAGCAAATTTCCCCAAGAGTTCAGCAATTTGATGAAGCAAATAATGGTCCAAGGTTGAGAAATGAATTAAACTTATTGCACAAAGTTCAAGAAGAGTCCCTTAATCCGGGATCAATCCATTAAAGCCAAAGCAATAGTGCACTATAATATGAAGGTTTAGAGGCGAACATTCAATGTTGGAGATTTGGTCTTGAGAAAAAGCTTAGTTGGAAATCGTCTTGCACATCAAGGAAAACTCATGCCTACACGGGAAGGCCCATACCGGGTGAATGAGGTCTCCCCGGGAGGAGCCTATCTTTTGGAAACATTACAAGACGATGGAATGTGAAGAACCTTCATGTGTATTACAGCTAACCAGCATCATGAGCCATGCACTATTTTCCCCTACCTAGGTTTTTTCTATAGGGTTTTGCTTAGGAGGTTTTTAACAAAGTATGCAGTCGGGGTGCTTATTCAGAAATAAAGATCAATTTAAAAGAAAAAGTATATCTTATTCAATTTTTGATTAAACTATCTAAATTGCTAAATTTAAACCCTAGAGTGGTTAAAAAACTTAAAGTGGTTATTAATTTAAACCCTAGAGTGGTTAAAAACCCCCAGAGCAGTTATGAATATAAATCCCGGAGTGGTTGAAAACCCTAAAGCAGTTGTTAATCTAAAACCCTAGAATGGTTAAAAACCCCAGAGCGGTTATTAATTTAAACCCCGAAGTGGTTGAAAAACCCCATAGCAGTTGTTAATCTAAAACCCCAGAGTGGTTGAAAAACCTTAGAGCAGTTGTTAATCTAAAATCCCAGAGTGGTTAAAAAACCCCAGAGTGGTTATTAATTTTAACCCCAGAGTGGTTGAAAAACCCCAGAGCAGTTGTTAATCTAATACAGATCAAGTGACAAGATAACCCACTCAGTGAACCAAATCACTATAATCGAGGGGCATCTGGGTAACCACATAGTGAACCAAAGCATTATAAGCGTGGTACCCAAGGACTACCAGTGAACCATGGCACTATAATCGGTAGCCTCAAAAGTAACATGCTACAGATTGCACAGTGAACCAAAGCACTATAATCGTGATGGTCACCTCAGCAAACCAAAGTGCTGGAAATGCATATGATGTCATGAACTATATCTATGTTGGAAATGCAAACCAAAGCGCACAAGAATGAAATCTTGATATAGTTCATAGCCATAATGTCATCATAAATAACCAGTAATAAGAACTTTACATAATCATCCATCACATCATATGACATATTCAAGATAATAACAACCAATTCATATATGATCAAAACATGCCAACATTTAGCAACACAATGTACATATACATACGATTCCAAATATATTAGGCATCTCAATCTCAAAACACAAAACACGGTCCAAGTCATTTCTTTACACGGGTAAAATTTTCAAAACTACATAACATAAACGAGGACCTAATTTCTTTCTATTGTTCAAACGATAAACCCTCGTATGTATAGAAACGTACCTGAAAGCGTGCCGACTCAATTCATGCTTTTGAACGACAACTGATAGAAATTCCTAAAAATGTTGAATCATTATATTTAGTACGAGATGGTACATTCACAAGGTTTTAGAGGTCAATCAAGGAAATCGATGAAGCTTAGGTGAAGGACAACTTGCCAAAGTGGCATTACATACTTTATTCACCCTCCGATAAGGCTCCAATCTCTGAAAGTCAGCTAACGACTTCCGAATCAATACCCACAAGCTGCCCGACAATAATTAAGTGGAAATTTAGTATTCACACAAGATGGATATAGTTCACGTTGCTAAAATTTGAAGAAACTCAGAAACCCCCATGACACCTTACAATTTCAGAATCGTGGATAGCTTGCTTCCGTCTTCAAGTTCTACCTATGGTGGCCATGGTCCATGCTAATAAGGAAATGAAGGAAGATGAATTTTTTAACTGCATTCACAAAGAAGACCGCAAATGGGAAGAGGATAAGTGATGTTAGCTTTTACCTCAGGAGAAATTTTGAATTAGATGACCCAAGATGAAGATGACACATGATGTTGAGGATGAAAAACAAGAAGAAGAAATATGGGGGAAGCATGCACAATGAGGTGATGGTGAACTTGGTAAGGAAGGAGAAAATGCTGCTTAACTCTCTCAAGAAATGGCATGCACATGAAGTGAAGAGTAGGAATGCCTTGCTAAGGAAGAATAAATTAATTAAGGTCATTTTAGAAGGTTATAAGATCTAGTGTATAATTAATTTGGGTTAGGCAATAATTTCCCAATTTATCCAAGTGCTTAATTTTTAATTTGATTAGAAGGGCTCACCATATTGCTTTTTAATGTCTACTCACAATTTATTTTACCGTCCCCACTTATTTATCTCCTAAAGATTTAAAATTCAAGGATGTATACTTCACCCCACCAGAAAAGAAAGTTCGTGCTCGAGAACATACCTTAATTAAATAACTCTGGATGATGCTTATGGCGCCCTTAATCCGGTAAATGATATTAAAGATATTATTAATTAGATATTAAAAGTGGGGATAAATTTTTCACGATTTAAAAAATGAACAAGGGATGAAGAACACCACAAAATATAACTTCAACAATTAACCCCAGACCTTTTTAAAGACCTATCCCATATATGATAATATGAGAAGGTATGTGGTTTAAAACAAAAGTCCTCTCTAGATAGTCAATTACATAATCATCATTCAAGGATACACAAATTGATTGCTAAAATTTGTTTAAAATTTGTACATTCAATTGCATAAGTGTGCCATGAAGCAAAGGAACAAGCAAGCATCAAAACTTATGGGAGATTGGCAAACATCAAGCTATGAATCAATTCAAGCAAGGCCATGAATTGATTCATGCATGAAAGAAGTCTAGGACAATAAAATAAAAGCTTATGAATCAATTCAAACATGTCTGTGAATCGATTCATACAAATTGGGAGAACAAGCTCAACAATCCAGTAAGTCATGAATCGATTCAAGCCATACCATGAATCGATTCATGTGTTCCTAGAAAATACCTCCCTGAAGACCAGTATGTCATGAATCGATTCAACCCAAGCCATGAATCGATTCATGAGTTCCTGGAAAATGCCTCCAAGGGGATCAATAAGCTATGAATTGATTTAGTCATACCATGAATCGATTCATGATAGCAATCAGCAGCAGATTACAGAAAATGTACTAAAAAACTGCAAATTCTAACTTCTGACCACCCTAACTCTTTCATATGGAATCCAATCTCTACCAAATTTTGACACCACTATTTATACACCATTTATGACGTGTAGCAACTGGATGCACTCAAAAATACCCAAAAATAAATGACTTATGCACAGAAATGCGTTTAGCCCATTATAAAGCATTTTTGTGTAACACGTCAATTCTTAATGGAATTGGCCAATTCCAATTTCTACAAGTTTTAAATCATGCGTTGGCACCATTGAAATTATTCTACGGCGTCCAAACCTCCTAAAACTCTATATGACCCTATCAGTTCATTAGTTATGCATAAAAGTCATATAAAATCCATCATTTTCATGCACCTACACTCAACCAACATTCTAACGCATAATTTAACTCAATCATCATGCACATTCTAATTCCACTACATACATAAGCATCAATGCCATTAAAATGGTTGACAAATTCAATTTCAAGCATCATTATATATTACATTGGTGATACAAAATGATCACAAGCTCATTTCAAATGATCCTAATGTATCAATTACCATTATGAAATATCAAATCATCCATATCCAATCATCATCATACTCATAAGGCATCAACTATAGTATAACTATACAAAACACTACCATATACAAACACTTCCAAAAGGATGTATAAAAGCTATCAATTCAAAAACCATGCTAGCCTAGGCATCTTTACCAATTCTTCCTTCACACCATACCTCATCTCTTGAAGAGCCTTACTCCATGGTCATGCCCTACAACACAAGAGCTAAAAAGTGGACAATATGGAGAGTAAGCATACTTTCTCAATGATGAACAATCAATCAATCAAATTGTGATAACATAAATATATAAATGTAATTTAACATATTCTCCTACAAGGGAGTTCAATCAAATAATAGTGTCATATATCAAATCATCTTCCATGAATATAGGTATTCATACATAGCAATCCATCAACAAGGACATTACCAAGTAGAGTCAAGTCTCTAAATCATAATATCACCACACTTATTGTCAAAAGACATAAACAACATAAATAGGTCACACCAACAATGATACACAATTAGTTAGTGACCAAAAGTGGGTTTTATCTCTCAATTAACACTCTTAATAAGGTACCATCATTCTTGTTTTTCCCAACTCAAATGCCATGTCCCTATGACTAATACATATGTCTTACCATGAAATGCATATACAATGGATCCGATTTGAAACATTTACTCATAGCTTATGCGTACATGATTCATCAAATATTTGCAACCACGTATAGTTGCTTAAGCAGTTTCCCCTGCAATGGTGCTTTTCATAAGATCCCACAAGACCTCTATTATCTCATTACATTAAGTGATCGCAACCACTTATGATCAATCAAATATACGTCCCTCACGCAAGGGTCCATTTCCTTATAGGATCCTACAAGACCTTTAGCATTTTAATGTGCCAAGTGATCGCAACCACTTATAATCAATCAAATATATGTCCCCCACGCAAGGGTCCATTTTCTCATAAGATCCTGTAAGACCTTTACCATCTCAATATACCAAGTGATCGCAACCACTTTAATCATTCTCATATTGGTTTCCCCCACGCAAGGGTACTCCCTTTCATAGTCCACGCAATGGTACTTCTATTTTTTTTGTAGTGGCAACCACATATAAAATGCTATGTTATGCATGCTATGAATGCAACAATGCACATGCTAGCCTTGGATTCATAAGGATTCCTCACCCACTTACTTAGGAGTATAATTTGCACTTAATATTATAGTTAGTGGCACACAATCATATATAACATTCTCCAAGGCATACCACTCATAGTGTTCAAGATTATACTAGCCAAGGATTTTTATCAATGTCAATCCATACATGGAAATCAAAGAGCATCTCAATAAATATACTCTAAATTCATATCCTCATCAAATGTGCCAAACCAACATCTAATCATCAATATGAGTTAATCTCAATTTATATCACACACAAGAGGTAGTATATCCACTCAAGGAAAAACATGAAAATATACATCATCAACATATAATTAATCATGCATTTAGAAAATATACTCCTTTGCTACCTCAAGAGAAATATTCCTCCAGGTTAGATGATCCCGCTTCACAAAAATTATCAAATCCTACATTAAATACATATAGGACCACATCAATCACTCATTCAACATCATTTTCAAATTTCTTGCATATCACTAATACATATATATAAGTCTTATCATATTACTTGCAATAGGTTTTCATTTTCTTATTTTCTTAGGTTTCAGGAATTCTTTCCCTTAAATCAAAACTCATTATAATTAAAGGGGCAACCACACAACTATTTAAGTCACCCACACATATCAATTTCATACCCAACTTCCTTAGTGGGTTTTCTCATTAATGGCTTCCAACCACCATTATTAACCATCACCTATGGCTATCTCTCTTCATTAATAACATTCCCCAACATCATTAAATGCATATCCCACTCACATTCTACATTTCCCCCCAAAATTAAGGGTTAGGGTTTTACCAAAAACCCAACAACCATCATAAATGCATATAATTTTCCACCATTTACCATGGCAATTTCGTGTACCCTCTTTAATGCTCATAATAGCTCATATTTATCTTACCCCACCTTAGGGTTTTCACATTTAATGGTTCATACAACACCCGACACGCATTTAAACACTTTCCCAACCGCAACAACCCATAACTTAGGCTTTATCTCATTAAAAATGGTGAGTAACTTACCTTAAGCCAAGAAAAGAAAGTGGGTACCAAGAAAGAGGGAGGAGGTGATCAAAATGCAAGAAGAGTGAGGAAAGCTTTAAGCCATCATGGTCTCCTTATTGCACAATAGAGAAATGGAAATGGAGGGGGAAACACACAATCTTGTTTAGGTTTTTAGAGAGGGGGGGGGGAGAAGGGAAATATGAAAGGAGAAGAAGAATGGGTTTGCTCATTAGAAGGGAAATATAACGTGAAAAATAAGAAGGAGAGTAGAAATTTTTAGTTTAAAGTTTATCCCATCATTAAACTTCTCCGCTTTAAAATAAATAGGATCTCAGTTTGGGCTTAATACTTCATCTAAAAATTATTCTGAATATATATTCGGATTCACAATAATATTCTTAACAACCATCACCAAAGGCATCTCAATCAGAGATACTTGGTCTGACACCCCTATTTTAACCAGGTATTAATTTTAGCTCTTTAAGCTTATTAAATTATGAAAAATCATAATAAATTCCAATTAAATCATTTCCAAACTTTTAGAACATTAATCTTTTCATATATAATTATTTGTCATTTATTTCTCTCAATTAGATATTTATATAAAAGTTGGGATGTTACAATCCACCCCACCTAAAAGAAATTTCGTCCTTAAAATTTGATATACCAGATTCAAATATATCAGGATACCATTTCCGTATGTCATCCTCACGCTCCCAAGTAAAAGTACTTTCGTTTCCATGTCTCCAAGCTACTTGCACAAGTGGAACCAACTTGCTCCGTAACTTCTTAATAGAACGTCCAGCAATCTTGGCAGAGACAAAAGGGATAGTTAGATTGTCCCTAACTTACACATCATTGACACTAAGTACATGTGAGGGGTCAGGCACATATTTTCTCAACTGAGAAAAGTGAAATATATTGTGAAGATTGGCCAAGTGAGGTGGCAGAGCAATACGATAAACAACTTCACCAATTCACTCAAGGATCTCATAGGGGTGGAAGTGTAATTTTGTCAAAATTATAAATTATGATTTTTATTATGAATTTATCCTTAATAAAAGACAGTAAAAATAAGATGTTACAATTCTACCCCCTAAAAAAATTTCATCCTTGAAATTTGCATACCTTAATGAAAAAGGTATGGATGATGTTTTATCATCTTAGCTTCTAATTCTCATATAGCATCTTCATCATCTATTCTACTCCAGATAATGTTTACTAGAGGAATTTCCTTCCCTCTTAAGTGTTTTATTCTTCTATCGGTTATTCTAACAAGTGATGCATCATACATAAGATTATCATTAACTTGTATAATGTCAGGATCAATAACATGTCTAAGGGTCATGAATATATTTGTATAGTTGGGATATGTAAAAAACATTATGATTGTTTGACAGAAAATGTGGCATAACAATATGCTAAAGAATCAGTTCTTTCTATGATTTGATAGGGACTGATACACTTAGGTATGGGTAAACGAGATTTCATTATCCGACCAATCCTAGTTATGGGTGTAACTTTCAAAAAGACATGGTCACCTTTCTAGACAAGGGTTTGAAGGTATATAGAGGCCCCTTGACAAGGGCAAGGACTAAAAAGGCTAAGGACATCATCCTTCAAACCCTAACTGCCTTTCCTACCACTTTGTAGGGGCCTAAGCCCAAGGGAGAGCACTTGAAGACATATGTCTTCTTTACATGTAGTATTTTAGAAAACTAGGTTTTTAAGTGTAAAATAGGGTTTCATATATGTTAGGGTTAGAATTTGGGCCTTGCATGGTCAATGGGTCACTTTTGGGCCCTGTACATTATTTTAGGCCTTGTATTTGGCAATCCTTTATATTTTTAGCTAATTGGGCCAAAGAGCTTGATGGAAGCCCAATTAGGAATGCTTGACTGGAACTCCTCATGGCCTATATAAGGCTTGCTTTTACTTGTAGTCCTTACCTTTGAAATTGAATGAAATCTACATTTTGTGAGAAAGTGTGTCAACTTCCCCCCTTAGGCTAGAGAGTGATTTTAGACTTCTTTAAGCTCTCATCTCTAGGTTTCCATCCCTTAATTGGCATGTAAAGACTTATCCCTCCAAGGTGGCATCCTATACCTCTTCCAATCCATAATTCCCTTCCTTTTCCTATCCTCATTCCATCCTTCCACCTTTCACCTCTTTATTTTCCATTAAATAGTTAGGATTCATCTCTTTCCCTAAGCTTTCTAGTTTTGGTTTCCCTATATTACCATAGCTTCTAAATTCCATTTTGATCCAAGAAGGCATCAACAACTCCAAATTGAAGAGAAGAAAGCATTGTTAGATCTAAAATTCCCCTAAAGTGAAGATAGGGCTATATCATATGGTATCAAGAGTTTAAGGTGCAAGCTTTCTATTGTCTTCTTAAAATCATCTTTGTAATTGATTTGTGTTGCTAGAAATTTAGATTTGATCTTGTTTTTCATAGTTTCATTTTTCTTTTTGTTGAAAAATTTTAAGAAAAACCTAAAAAGATGCATCTTTTGTGTTTCTTTCATTAATCTTCTTGCATATTGTTGAGAGTCTTTAAGTTTTAGAATTGTATGTGTTTTGTATGCTTTATATTCCTTAGTTTTGCACCATTAGAGTTTCGGCCATATCCTCTAAAAATTGAATATCAAAAGCTTTAAATTCTAGAGCCAATTTAGGTCTTGTGTAGTGCATTCTTGGAGCTTTATCTTGGTTTCTAGGCATTTACTTGAATCTGTGTGGTAGTGTGTTACTTTCTTTCCATTAAAATTCATTTTTTTAAATTGGCTTAAAGCTCCAAGTCTTGTGTGAGACCATCTCACTTTTAGGTGGTCCAAGTGTGCTTAATTGTTAGGCTTGTTAGCTCCTTTCAATAAAATTTTCTTCTAGGTTTATTTTATAGTTTTTGTCTAGCACATTAGGTATACCATAATTCTGAATTGCATCTTGGTATTGCATAAATATTTGTCAAAAAAAATCATAACCTTCCATACCTAAAATTTTTGAAAGAAGTTGTATGTGTTGTATAAGTGAAAAGAGCTTGAAAATTGAATTTTGGGTGCATTGTGGTGTCTCAGTTTTAGGCTATTTCAAAGTGAGAAATTTTTTATTTGCAAAGGGAAAAAGAAACACAAAAAAGTGTGAAAGAAAAAGTGCCAAAGAAAAAAGTTGAGCCCTCATAAAGAAATTACAAAATTCAAAATGGCATTTTAGCAAAAAGTGAAAAAAAGTGTATTCCTTTGTTAGACAATTAAGTGGCATGATTTTAGCACAAAATTACAAGCGTAATCCTTTGTTGGAATTTTACATAACAAATATCTCATTCAAATTCAATTTTTGCATCAAAAACCTTTCACTACCCAAAAGCGCATTTTAGAAGTCCTAGGGTTTTAGGTGTGCTTGTTTGATTGGTTGCATTTAATTTTTTTTGGCTTGTCAAGTTGTGTTTTCTTCTTTGTGTAACTTGGAAACTTATAATTCCATAGAATACTATCTCATTTCATTTAAACATTTATTGCTTTTTAGGTTAATCTTTTGTCAAACTTTAAATTCCACTTTGAGTTACCTTTTTCTTTTAAATTTAACTTTTGTTTGTTTGTCTTCTTCTTAACTCAAGTTTTGTCCTATAGTTTTCTTGCCTTTGAAATTCTTTGAGATAATTCTTACTCTAAATTCTAAGGGTAACATACTTGGGAAATAAAAGGTGTGAGTGATAATTGGAGAAGGTGACAAGAACTTGAAACCTAAGTGGAGGAGAGTTTGAGTTAAACATTTGGGAGAAGAGTGTATTCAGTTTTGACCTAACTAACACCATTGCTTAAGTTTGTTATTCTGTGTAGCTTGAGGCCTTGTGGAGTTGGAGGAGTTGAAGGCAAATTGAAGACTTTGTAAAGAGAGCAAAGCCTTGTAACATAAAATTTCAATTTCTTTGTATTTCTTGTAAGTCCTTGTATTTTTGGCATTTAATTTTCAAGCAAAGGACTTTGGATATTTGGTTAAATTTTTTTAGTTACCTTAGGGTATAATTTTGGCTAGTTAGTATATAACATCATTTTAGTTGTATTTTTTAACCTAATTCTAGTTAAGTGGTTAGGGTTAATTATTAGTTATAACAAAATTGGTTAGTAGTTAGGGAGTTACAACTTCTTAACAACTTCTAATTAATTTTATTAGATTTGTTAGGTTGTTTTAACTAAATTTGTTAGTTGTTAGGATTGTTAAAACCGAATTTAGTTAATTGTTAGCATTTTGTCCTAACTAATTAGGGTTAGTTTCAACTAATAACTTTTACAACTAATTAGGGTTGTTAGTTGTTACACCTAACTAGGTTAGTTTTCCTACATATAACTAAAATTGGTTTAAAACCTAAGACTAGTGTACATTGTCTCTTAATTCATAACAAACTTAGTCCTACATCCTAGTACAACACAATTCTAGTACAACAACCTAGATAGACATCATAGTATAGAACATCCTAGTAATACCTTTGCATCCTAGATTTTCATTTGCATTTTAATCCTTGTTTTGCATACATCCTTGACTAAAATATCACTTATTTGTCTTTGTCTGCTTCTTTGATTTCCAAACATGTTGTCTAGTGAGAAAGATAATATATCCCCGCTTAGGTTAATCATGGAAAATCTCAATAAAATCAATACTAGGTTAGATAACCTAGAAAATAAAAATAAACAATCTAGACATAGAAACAAGGATAGGAATCAAAGACACACTAGATATCAGGAGAGTGATAGTGAGGATGAACTTAGGTCAAAGAGACATTATAAAAGGGATGATGTAGGTTTGAGAGAAGTAAAACTAGAGATCTCACCTTTTCATGATAAAAGTGATAGGGAGACCTATTTGGAATAGGAGATGAGGGTTGAACAACTCTTTAACTCCCATCAAATATAAGAAGATAAAAAGGTTAGAATAGCAACCCTATCTTTTCAAAACTACGCTTTGGTTCGGTGGACTCAAATCTATAAAAAAAGAAGAAAAGATAATTTTCCTCAAATTGAAGAATCGTTTAACTTAAAAGCACTCTTAAGAAAAATATATGTTCCAAACTATTATCGAGGGGAACTATTAGCAAAGCTAAATAGGCTCACCCAAGGTACAAAATTTGTAGAAGACTACTATAAGGCCTTAAAGATAGCAATGATTAGGGCAAATTTAGAAGAAGATGAAGAAACAGCTAATGCACTAATTTTTACATGGTCTTAATAGGAACATAAAGAATAAGGTAAAGCTTTTACCACATGTAGACATAGAGGAGTTATTACACTAATGCACTAAAGTAGAGAGCCAATTGAGTAAGAGGAACTCTTATAATAAAGGGGATTATCAACCCTTTAGGCTCAAGTGGAAGGGCAAAGAGGATTTTATCCTTAGAAAGAAAGATATGTTTGATAAAAAACCTAATGAGAAAGGAGTGGGTACTTCTTTTCCACATGTAAAGAGTGAGTTGTATAAAAAAGTAAAATTTATAGGACAAATAAGGATAAACATGACTTCACATCAAAACCTTTTTCATTCAAATATTCTGCCATCAAATATTTTAAATGTCTAGGCAGAGGACATATTGCATCTGACTGTCCTACAAAGAAAACTATGATTCTAAAAAATAATGGGAACTACTTAAGTCAATCAAACTCTGATTCTGATGTTCACCCTTCAAGTGATGAGTCAAGTAGTGACTCATATGACAGTAAGCATATTTTGGGGGATGATGGTGAACTTTACATGATTTAAAGGTTACTTGGAAGCCATGTAAAGGTTGATAACTATACACAAAGAGAGAACATCTTTTACATAAGATGTTATATAAAATGAAAATCTTTATTCTCTAAATATGGACAGTGGAAGTTGTACAAATGTAGCTAGTCAAAGGCTAGTCCACAAAATGGGCTTAAATCTAGTAGATCACTCTAGGCCATATAAACTCCAATGGTTAAATAAGAGAGGTGAGATACTAGTAAATAAACAAGTCTTAATAGACTTCACCATAGGATCGTATAAGGATGAAGTAATGTGTGATGTAGTTCATATGGAAGCAACCCATATCCTTTTAGGAAGATCTTGGCGGTTTGAAAAGAAGGTCATTTATGAGGAGTTCTCTAACACCCTCACTTTTAAACATGAAAATAAGAAAATTGTATTACATCCCTTAACCTATTAGCAGGTTTTAGAGGATCAGCTTCAAATGAAGTTGGAAAGTGATAGAGAAATAGGTTCTTCCTCTTCTCACCAAAAAGAAAAACAGGAACACCAAAATAGACAACAAAGTGTCATACATGATGACTTTAAATCTAGTCTCTTGACAACTAAACATGATGTGAAGCAAGCTTTGCTTCTTCACCAACCCTAGTATGTCATGTACCCTAAAGACACTCCTAGCGCTTTTGTGTGCTCAATGGGCTCCTCCCTTTTTAGTTTTCTTAAAGGAGTTCAAAACCTCTTAGAAGAATTTAGGGACATCTTTCCTAGAGATATACCAAATAAATTACCTCCTGTTAGGGGCATCGAACATCAAATAGATTAAATCTCAGGTGCTAGCTTACCTAATATGCTTACATATATATGTAATCCAAAAGAAAGCCTAGAGATAGAAAAATAAGTGCATGAATTACTATCTAAGGGATGGATAAGTCCACGTGTTTTACTTGTTTCACTTATTCCTAAAAAAATAGTTCATGGAGAATGTGCATTGAATGTAGAGCCATTATAATATTACCATCAAGTATAAGCATCCAATACATAGACTTGATGATATGCTTGATGAACCAAAAGACTCCACCATATTCTCCAAGGTTAACCTTAAAAGTGGATATCATTAAATAAGAATCAAAGATGGTGATGAGTGGAAAGCTACTTTTAAGACCAAACTTAGACTGTATGAGTGGCTAGTTATGCCTTTTGGTTTAACAAATGCACCAAATACTTTTATAAGATTAATGAACCATGTTTTAAGGGAATTCATTAGGCACTTTGTTATGGTCTATTTTGATGATATACATATTTACTCTAAGACCATGACCTTTCACCTTGAACATCTTAGACAAGTTATGCTTAGCTTGAGAACAAATCACCTTTATGCAAATTTTCAAAAATATTCTTTTGGCATGGATAGTATTGTCTTTCTTGGATTTGTGGTTAGTTCAAAAGGGGGTAGAAGTTAATCATGCTAAGGTTAAAGCAATACAAGATTGGCCAACACCTAAAAATGTTAATGAAGTTATAAGTTTCCATGGTTTGACTAGTTTCTACAGAAGGTTTGTAAGAGATTTTTCTACCTTGGCCTCACCACTCAATGAGTTGGTTAAGAAAAATGTTTCTTTTATATGGGGTCCAAGGCTATAAAATTTTTTTAATGACCTTAAGGATAAACTCATTTATGCTTTAATTTTGGCATTGCCTAATTTTTCTAAAACCTTTGAGCTAGAGTATGATGCATCCAATGTAGGAATAAGTGCAGTCTTGTTACAAGAAGGCCACCTTATTGCATTTTCAGTGAAAAACTCAATAGGGCTACCCTCAACTACCCTACATATGATAAGAATTATATGTCTTAGTTAGATCTCTACAAACATGGGAATATTACTTGATCCCTAAAGAGTTTATAATCCATAATGATTATCAATCACTAAAACATACTAAAGGGAAACATAAGTTAAACAAAAGACATGTTAAATGGGTTGAATTTTTGGAATAATTTCCCTATGTTATTTAGTACAAGAATGGCAAATCTAATATTGTGGTTGATGCTTTATCAAGTACGCATGATTTGCTAGCTTCTCTTGGAGCTAAGATTCTTGGACTTGATGAAATAAGGAATTTATATCAAAATGATTTAGATTTTTCAATAATATACAACTCATCTAGTTTAAACACATCTCATAAAAGATTCCATATTTTAGATGGTTATATTTTCAAAGCCAATATAATTTGCATTCCTAGAAGTTCCTTAAGAGAATTACTTGTTAGAGAAAGCCATAAGGGAGGTTTAATGGGTCATTCTGGAAGAGATAAAACATTATCCATATTAAATGAACACTTCTATTGGCCTAAAATGAAAAAAGATATTGAAAGACTATGTTCTAGGTGTATTGTTTATAGAAAAGTAAAATCTAAAATATCACCTAATGGTCTTTATACTCCCTTGCCTACTCTATGTTCTCCTTGGATTGATATATCAATGGACTTTGTGCTTGGCTTACCTAGGACCCAAAGGGGAATGAATTGTATCTTTGTTGTAGTGGATAGATTTAGTAAAATGGCTCATTTCATTCCTTGTCATAAAGTGAATGACGCGAGCCATATTGCTAAACTATTATTTAAAGAAATTACGAGATTGCATGGCATCCTTAAAACCATTATTTCATATGGGGATACCAAGTTCTTTAGCCATTTTTGGAAAACTCTTTGGGCAAGGTTAGGAACTAAGCTTCTCTTTTCCACTACATGTCATCCTCAAATGGATAGTCAAACATAGGTAGTAAACAAGACTCTTCCTACTTTGCTTAGGGTTTTAGTAAATAAAAATGTTAAATCTTGTGATAAGTGTTTACCATACATAGAGTTTGTATATAATATGGTACAACACTCCACAATAAACATAGTCAATTTGAGTTTGTATATGGTTTTAACCTTTTTATACCACTTGATCTTTTGCCCATTGATATTTTTGATTCCTCCCTTCACTTGATGGAGAGGAAAAAACAAGTTTTATAAAAGATTTTCATGAGAAGGTTAAAAATCAAATTCAATCCAAAAATGAGCATTATGCTCGTTATGCTAATAAGAAAAGAAAGGAAGTTATCTTTGAGGTTGGAAATTGGGTTTAGTTATATTTGAGAAAAGAAAGATTTCCTAATCTTAGAAAATCCAAACTAAACCCAAGAGGTGATGGTCCTTGTTAAATAGTTGAAAAGATTAATAATTATATCTATGTTCTAGATTTACCTGGTGATTATGGGGTTAGTGCTACCTTTAATATGTCTGACTTATCTCATTTTGACCTAGATGATCATGATGATAGTCTAGATTTGATGACAAATCTTTTCAAAGAAGGGGATCATGATGAGGACATAGCCAAATAATATCACATCACAACTCTAGACAAGGGTTTGGAGGTATTTAGAGGTCCCTTGACAGGGGCAAAGACTAAAAAGGCCAAGGACATCACCCAACAAACCCTAACTGCTTTTCATACCACTTTGTAGAGGCCTAAACCCAAGGAAGAGCACTTGAAGACCTATGCATTCTTTACATGTAATATTTTATAAAACTAGGTTTTTAAGTGTAAAATAGGGTTTTATATATATTAGGGTTAGAATTTGGGCCCTTATATGGTTAATGGGCCACTTTTGGGCCTTGTACATTATTTTGGGTCTTGTATTTAGTCATCCTTTCTACGTTTAGCTAATTGGGCCTAGGAGCTTGATGGAAGCCCAATTAGGAGTGCTTGACCGAAACTCCTTATGACCTATATAAGGTTTGCTTTCACTTCTAATCCTTACCTTTGAAATTGAATGAAATCTACTTTTTATGAGAAAGTGTGTATAACTTCCTCCCTTAGGCTAGAGTATTTTAGCCTTCTCAAGCTTTTATCTCTAGGTTTCCATCCCTTGAGTGGTGAGTAAGGACTTATCCCTCCAAGGTGGTGTCGTAAACCCTCTTCTAATCCATAATTCCCTTTCTTTTCCTTCCATCATTCTATCCTTCCACCTTTCACCTTTTCCTTTTCCTTTAAATAGCTAGGATTCATCTCTTTTCCTTAGCTTTCTAGTTTCGGTTTCCCTACATCACCATAGCTTCTGAATTCTATTTTGATCTAAGAAGGCATCAACAACTCCAAATTAAAGAGAAGAAAGCATTGTTAAATCCAAAATTTGCCTAAAGTGAAGATAAGGCTACATCACCTCTTAAGTGTTTTATTTTTTTACCAATTATTCTAACAAGTGATGTATCATACATAAAATTATCATTAACTTGTATAATGTCAGACTCAATAACATGTCCAGGGGTCATGAATATATTTGTGTAGTTGGGATACGTGAAAAACATTATGAATGTTTGACAGAAAATATGGCATAACAATATGCTAAAAAACTAACTCTTTTTATGATTTGATAGGAACTGATACACTTAGGTGTGAGTTTATGAGATTTCATTATTCGACTGATCCTAGTTGTAGGTGTAACTTTCAAAAGAAATGGTCACCTTCCTAAAATTCAAGAGGTTTTCTTCTCTTGTCATAAAAACTTTTTTGTCTTCTTTGTGTTGTCCTTATATTTTCCTCAACCAACTTGATATTTTTTATAGTTTGTTGTACCAATTTAGGACCTACTATTAAGTTTTCTTATAACATCCTACGTAATTATTAGACCCTAAAATATGCAATTAAACTCAATTTAAGTCAAATTGACTTTAAATAATATGATAAACACCAAAAACTTAACCCATGATATAAGAAGGTTTAAAGAAAAAATTTTCAACACGTCGGCTCCCTATGCACTGCCCAGTAATTTACGTCAAATTGGAGTTACAAAACTCCAATCGAGATGAATCTAATTGGTACACATCTATAATATAAATACCTACAAATGTTATGAAGAATTCAAAGGCCAATTATGCCCTAAAAACTGCCTAATTGATGAAATTGTAAAATCAGTCTGGTTCAAATTTTTAGCCTGAACAACCTGTAGTATTTTGGGCATAACTCGGGCTACCGACCTCTGATTGATGTGATTTTAGCAGCAAAACGACTGTGAAAAAATTACCTACAACTTCTATGGAGAAAGCAAAAATTAGATCAGCCTTGCTTGAGTGAAAAATTAGCTTGCTTGAGCAAGAATTCAATAAGAGCAGCCCTTGATCAGCTCGCTCAAGCAAAAATACTTTCGCTTAAAGCAGAAACCACTCATTTAGCACTCGCTTGAGTGAAAATATCCTTGCTTGAGCAAGAATTCAACAAAATACAACCCTAAAACCATACATAGGCTTGCTCAAGCGAGAATTGACTCACTTGAGTGAAAATTTTAACACATAACCCACTAATCAACTTCCAACCTACTTATTTCGCTTATTTCAACTCTGATTGCTACGAAACTTCACGAGCCCCGTGTTTTTGACATTTCGGAACTGTTGGCATAGTTTGGTTGCCAAAATTCCATTGTGTGAGTGAGATATACATAAAACTATAGTTTTCATAATTTGATGTTACCTAAGGCTCTAAGACCAAATCTAAACCAATTTAACTTTAATCAAAGCTTCACACAATTTCTAAATGACCCAAGAAACCTATGTAGCCTATCCGGGGATCCTAAATCCCTTTGGATTTCTGTTTCACTAGCCTAGTTCCTTGAATTTTCATGAATTTAAATAAGAATCTTATATCATTTTTTCCAAATCTATTTTCTAATGCCTCTAATCCATAGAACTCAATACTTCTATCCACAATCATCTAACATACAATAAATTCCACCTATAACTCATGTAATTCCTACCCATATGCATTAACAACCATAATTGGCTTCGTGCCATAATAATATACTAGCAAACAACACCAATATATATATATATATATATATATATATATATATATCTCACCTTATGAAAACACTTGGCATCACAAGCATGCTAGCATGCCCACATTCACAACATCATATAATTCATAATCACTATGTCCATGCACATAGATATTTTTATATATCACTTTTATTATACTTAGCTACTTGGCATCAACATGTAATCCCATGCAAACTTATACCCATAAGATAACACATACATAGTTAAAGTACTTTATTAAATCTCTAACACAATAAAAACAAAATTCCTAACTCAATCATAATAGAATCACTAAGTCCACTACACATTACTACCCCACACTTGTAATCGCGTTCCTTGGCATTGGTTCCCCCTTGTGACCTCATTTAGTGCTCGCCTCCGTGGTGTCCATCAAAACCTGCTATCAATCACTTAAACCACAAAAAAATGGGGTGAGTGACTAAAATTAAGAATTAACATAGAACTGTATAACATACACCAGGAAAAGTGTAATCTAGCTAAATTACTAGTTAAAAGCATTATTTATTATTATTATTATTCTATATCACATCTTTACCTACCACTCTAATCACCTCACTTCTCTTTTTATTATAACTAATATCAGTTCAATAATCATATTAATTACTCTTATTAAAATCATCGACATATATGCCATTACAATTTATTTGTTTCATTCCACATAACACACTACATATATAAATATATAAGTATATCTTATCAAACATAAAATCATTTATAACATAAGCTTCAATTTACTTCAATAATGCACATCATCATATAAAAACTTGTATGGATATCATCTCAAGTCAAGGTATGTAAAACATAACTGACTCCCAAACAGATAATATGACACCCTTGTATCCGGATACTAAAAGGATCAGCCTTTAGCTAGGGGTCCTACTTGACACCCCGTGAACCTGACTTGGTTCACCGAGCCCGACTTGGCTCTCTACCTCAACCACTGGGCCCTATTTGACCACAGGGTAGCTCAACCGTGTCTTGCTTCACCACGGGAGCCAAAAGTGAAGGACAAAACATATCGTTGACCGTCCCACACCATATAATCACATATGTTTAATTACTTTATTTAATTTTATATTCAAATGGCATAAAAGCCTCACCTTTTAACTATTCAAGGTGGCCACACATACCCAACCCATGAATCTCCACCAGGGCGGCCACACAGACCAAGCCCCAAATATAACATCATGCCATGACATAGCATCACCTCATCAATAATCAATAGTGATTGTAAATCTCAATTCTCATGAACAACAATATAATCCACGCCATTTACACAGTCTCAGGATACATCTTTTGCACATTTGAAGTCATAATTACATCAATATAATTCCACATACGCTACCTCCTAATTCACATGAATTATAGATTTTCAGTTCCACCTAGTATAATCACCATATTACATCATCACATCATACATAAACATATCACATCGTCAATACACTATGTCATTACTTCATCATTGACCATCAACACAAAATCATCATTATTTTCAACTCAACAATATATTCTAACAAAGATCATTATCAATTAATGCATTATTCATGATATCTATATTCATATAAATATATAAACATTAACATCATTATTAGCAATATGCCATTTACTCTATCATTGCTTATTAACTTAAAACCATTATCATTTTCAATTTAACATCAACTCATGACATTTATCATAAATTACAATGTCTCTCAATCATTCTTATTTTTGTACTCTACCCATGCATCAATTAACCGTAAGCCATCAATGACATAAACTACCCCTTATACACCGCATAATTCTAATTGTATTAAATCATCACTCTTCAATTACCCATTTTCTGATTAGTTATTTTTATTATTATGTACCATTACACTACTCTTCTTAACTCACCTCAAAACCTATGATGTCCTATTTTCTTTAATAAAATTTAAAGTTTTATAATCAAAACTTATTAAAATCTTTGTCATCTTTCCATTACTTGCCTACCTTATTATATATATATATATATATATATATATATATATATATAACCCACTTAGACTCACCTTCTACTTTATAAACTACCATATGCATACTATATACTATATCACTTTACTTTACTAATTAACTGATTCCATATAGGTTACTCTATAGTTCTCAAATCATCACACATCAATATAATTAGTTACATATTCACTCATTCATTTATCTCTTATTTATCATTTCCAAAATTCATGACTCACCCTTACTTTCTCATTCTCTAATCTTTTATCAACATATTTCTAAATTTAATTAAATCATCTAACAGTGGCTATGATCCACTCTTTTCCTCGACACCAAATAACATAAATGATTTCTATGTTAACCTTAACCCAGCATACCTCTTACCTCGATTCCAAGCCTCCACGAGTTGTTCTTTGTGTTGGTCATGACGCATGGTCAAATTGTTCACCGTTTCGCTTCCACTCTCGATGCCCACTTCACCTAGCGATCCCCCGACGCTCGTTCTACCACCTATAAACGTCAATACACAAACATACGAACATATTGTCACACCTATTATCATGAAAGTCAATTTCAAACCCTAATTAGCTACAAAATGCAAAATGACACCATCCCCATGCATGGGCATATTCGGTCAAGGAGAGGAAAAGAAGGGAAATGCAAATTTGACATCACCACTTGTCACAAAAGCTATTTCTAAGCTCTAACGTACTAAAAATACAAAAATTAGACCCCCACATGCAATGGCACCCTACGGCTAGAGAGAGAAAGCATAGAGGAGAGGGAAAACTTGAAATTCATGGCACCATAAGACTCACCTTGAAGCCATGATCTTGAAAACGCGATGAATTTAAGATTCCGACGTGAAATGGTTCCTCGATTTGAAGCTTCACTCACGACAATGGAAGAAAATAGAAATGGACACCTACTACTTCACTCTTACACGCAAATGGAAAAAGGGAGGAAGGAAGGGATTTTTGTCATATATTCATTAAGGGAAAAATGGTCCTTTGCTATTTTCTTTTATAACTTTAATTAAACTTTTACTTTAAACTCTTTGGTAAATTAAAACTTACCATCACTTATTTATTTTAATTATCAAACTTTAATAGTCACACCTAATTTAATCAATTTAATTAATTCAATTAATTCCACCACCTTAGTTAATTATAGATTAACTTATAATGATTCATAATTATTTTAGAAAAAGCCAAATTAATTCTAAACAATTTATTTATTAATCTAAGCTAATCATCGATAATTAAATTAAATTTACGGGATGTTACATTTCTCTTATCTCAAACCAACACAATGGAGTTTTACACTTTACTCCTATATAGTGCCTCAAATGGTGTAATGTTAATGTTTGCATGAAAACTATTATTGTAAGTGAACTCAACCAATGGCAAGATTTGATCCCAACTTCCTATGTGTTCTAACACACAAACTCATAACAAATCCTCAAGAGTTTGAATTGTTCTTTTAGATTGACCATCTGTTTGTGTATGATACGTTGAACTTAAATGAAGTTTAGTTCCCAAAGCATGTTCCAAAAAACGTGATTTAAAATGTGGATCATGATTCAAAATGATGCTTGAAAGAATTCCATGCAACCTTACAATGTCTTTGATGTAAAGTTGAGTCAACTTTTCCAAGGAGTATCAAATATTAATGGGAATAAAATGAGCAGATTTTGCAATTTATCAACTACTACCCATATAGAATCATATCCATTAACGATTCTTAGTAGTGTAGTCACAAAATCCATGACAATGATATCCTATTTCCATTATGACACTTTTAGTGATTGTAGTACTTCATAAGGTTTTTGATGTTCCACCTTTGCTTTCTGGAAAATCAAACATTAAGACACGTATTCTACTACTTTCTTTTTTATTTCAGACCACCAAAATAATTTCTTCAAGTCCTGATAATTTTGGTAGTTCTTGGATGAATACACATGTTACTTTTATGAGATTCCTTTAAAATTATTTTCCTTAATTCTGCATGATTAGGGATACAAACCCAATCCTTGTATTTTATTATTCCATCAAACCCTATTTTAAATTCCATTTCTTTTCCTTATTTTAAAAGCTTCTTCTTTTCTTGTAGAAAAATATCTTTTTGTTGAGCCTTTAAAACTTGTAACAGAAAGTCATTTGTTACCTTCAACATTCCAAGTCGATAACTATTTTGATTTGAGTAAACACCAGAATTAGTCCTTGACTCTAGTGACATCAGACATTTAGGTCCTCCTATTAGAAAGTTAGTCCCATTATTCCCTTATGTCTATCATCGATAGACAGATAAGCCATTGTCGTTAATAGAGTGCAAACATCCATTAGAGTTAGTTGACGTGGCTTGTTAAATGCCAACAAGGAAGCCACGTTTCCAAGAGACATGATGCCGTTTTGCACCTATTAAACGACATATAAAACGACATCATTTTGTTTTGTGAAAGAATGGCTAATTTATGAACAATGTGTCATTTGTGCGTTGTCCCTCTCTGTCACATTCATCTTTCTCCTTCCAAACCCAAAAGCCTCTCCCAATTGTGACTTGCTTTCATCTTTCCCCCTCCTAACCCAAAACCCTTATTTCCTCAACGTGGTATTTTATGTTGGAGGTGCGACTTGTGACTTGCGATCTGCGACAGAGTTAAATATGCATGTTAGTATGGATAAAAGTGATGGGAGACCCCAAATAGGTTAGTAATCGCTCATGGTGTTCGTGCTCTTCTGTTGTTTGGGTTTAGGGTTTATCAGGGTTTAGGATTCCCTTAATCCAGATTGAGGGTTTAGGGTTCCTTTACTAGAAATTGAAGGTTTAGGGTTCATGTAATAGGGATTGAGGAATTAGGGTTTAGGGTTACCAATTGTGTAATTAGGGGTTTAGGGTTGTGTAATTGAGGGGGTTTCATGGTTTCGTTAATTGTGGGATTAAAATTAAGCCATATATGTTATATGTTGTATTATGTATGTTGTATGTAATTTTACTTTTACAATGTGTGTATGCTGTATACTGTAATCTGTTGGGCTCAGGAATGTTACTTATGTAATGTGATGCCTATTGGTTATGGTGTATGTTATATACTGTAATACCGTGATACCTATTACCTATGGTGTATGGTGTATACTGTAATCTGTTACTTATGCAATCTGTGTATGCATAAGTATTTTGTGTATAATGTTACTTATGCAAATGTGTTATGCAAATGTGTTTTGTGTATGTTGCTACTTATAAAATTATGTTTTGTGTATGCTGTTACTTATGCAAATGTGTTATGTGTATGTTGTTACTTATGTAATGTGTCATTGAAATAACCTTATGAAATGTTACATATATTCTGTTGTTTATTATTTATGTTGTTTCTGGATAGGGTAATTTGAAATTAACTTTTTATGTTGTAATGTAATGTGATGAACATTTAGGATATTTGGATTAGGCTTCATATAGGTGGCAGATTTGTGATTGATGCAAATGGAAAAAAAGTATAGTTTGGGTAAAGTCGAAGAGTGGGATGAACTTGACCCTGATTACCTAGATTTTTTTTACATTCGTTAGGTTTGCCGAGAATTGTGGGTACTATTAGCTGTGTAATATCTTTTGACATGACCTAGGTTTGATTTAAATGAAGGGTTAAGTGTCTTAAAGTATGACAGTGATATATTAAAGATGGTTAGCTACGTAAAGCAAAGTCAGAGGTGTATGGATATATGTTTTCAACATCCAGATGAAGAGAGGATTAGGAAGGATATTGATGGGTTGAGCCATATTGCATGTGGTAATGTCAGGGTATTTGTTAGAGTGGAAGATAACATTGTGAGTAATAAGGGTGGTGACCTGGACACCACTGATAAGTCTTGAAAAGACTTAATTATTTCACATTTTATTTAACTTAATCCATTAAATATTGTTTAGTTTGGCATTACTATTTAATAAATTGTCAATAATTTTGGTTTTATTTAATTTCAAAAGTGTTTAAATTATGCAAGAAAATGATTAAAAAGAGAAAGTAGTTAAGGAAATTTGTTTATTTATAAATTCACTAACCCAGCGTACATACGCTGGACAGCCAGCGCACATACGCTAGACATTTATTTGTTTGCATGTGCTGGTGTAGTAAAATCTTCTTCACGCTCAAGCTTAAAAATTTCACGCTCAAGCGTGAGATCCATGCAATTCACGTAAAAGGAAATCTCGATCACGCTCAAGCGTGAAGTCCAAAAACCATTCATGCTCAAGCGAATATTCAATAGAAAGCTTAAATTAAAGCACACGCTTAAGCGTCAGTCATTCACGCTCAAGCGTGAAGTTGGTTGTGCAGTTCGTTGTTTTTCCCTCCAAGTGAAGTGCTGCACCGTTGCTATTTTCTGTTGTACCTTAGTAACTTAAGTAATGTATATAATTAATTATTTCTCTGTAATTATGTAATTAGATTAGTTAGTTAATTATTAATTAAGTTTCCTTTGTAATTAATTAAGTTAGTTAGTTAGTTAGATGTATATATATACTTGTACATACTCTGTAAGAAGAGGGAGAGAGAATACACAGAAGCAATAACACGACTTATTTTCTCATTTCTAATATCTCTCTAATTCTTTTCTCTCTCTAAATTCTTCCATCCACGTCTCTCCATGTTCCTTTGACAGAATCCATTCCCATGGGTTTCTAAACCCCTAGGGTTGGGATTCCTGAAGCTTCTGATGGAATCTTGAAGCTGCACTGAGGAAATTATCTTTTGAAGTAAGAGGAGAACAAGATGAGAAGTGGATCTACTCTTTTGAATTGACAAATTCAGATCCAAATGAAGAATCTCACCAGTGAGGAATCATGGTTGAGGCTTAGGTAACTTCTAGCTTCCTAACTAATTCAGGCCTAGTAATTAGGTGAATAGTTAGGGTTCAACCCCTAATTTCGCATTAGATTTCTCTGTCACTGAACACCTAAGGGATTAGGGTTTAATGCTTAGGAATTAGTGTTAATTGCCTAAGGGATTAGGGATTAACCATCTGTGAATTGTCCTCTTGCATCTGAAGCTTAATTGAACCTTGATTGCTTGTTCCTTGATAAAGTTGTACGCTGAAGTAATCCTAACCTATCTTCTATTAATCACATTTCATCTTCTATATTGTTTCTGAAAATACAAAAACTTAGAAAGTTTAAAACAACAAAAACAGGATGAATTCTATCTGCTTGTGTTGGTTCAGCTTGTACTAGTCTAAGATTGTGGTAATTACCATAATCCCTGTGGGAACGATCAAATATATTACAAATTTAACGATTGGTGCACTTGCCAAAAGAAAATAAATCATCTAAGAGTCACATAATAAGTCGATAATAATTCATGATTTTCACACCAAATTAATGGCTCAGGATTTACCAATCAACCACTATGGATGTTGAGAGCAGTTGTAGGACCAAAGGTGAAGGTCCATGAGGGAGTTCTAGGTCATGTGATGGAGGTGCAAGGGAGAGTTTAAGGACAAGTGAAAGTGCAAGGGGTATTTCTAAGACAAGTGAAGATGAAGGAAGCCAAGAGTGTGGTAGAAAGAGGAATGGGAAGAGTGCTAATATAGGGAGTAAGAAAAAGAATAAACAGAAAATGGAGGTGTAAAAGAATAGGAGGTCAACCATTCCCACTATATTTGAGACTAATTCAGAGGAAGAAAATGAAGTTGGTGATGGTTTGTGTGAGGAAGGGAATGGTGGAGGTTCTAAGGACTCATGGGCTTTAGAAGAATTAAAAACTCCTGAATGTTTAGAAGATGAGGGTGAGTCAAGAGAGGTTTATCCTCAGTATAATGAAACAACCATATTTGGTCATGTAATGCTAGAGTGTGAGATGGAGTTTTCCTTACTGGCACTGTTTAAACATGCTGTGAAGGATTATAATGTACATCTGGGTAGGGCATTTAGATGGGTAAAAAATGACAAGGTCAGGGCAAGAGCAAAGTGCGAGGATAAGAATTATGCATAGGAGATTTTTTATAGTCTTAACCCAGTTAGGAAATCATATCAGGTTAAGACTTTCAATGATCAATATTCATGTGTAAGAGTGTTTAAAAATTCAACATGTGACCAGTAATGGGTTGTAGGGAAACTAGTTAAGTATATGAGAAGACACCATAATATCACACATTCAGGGGTGTATGAGCTCTTTAGGGAGAGGTATAAGGTTAAGCTAGAGGACAAAATGATATACAGGTCAATGAAGAGGTTAAATGAGGTAATTGAAGGGAGTGAGAAACAACAGTTTGCTATGCTATAGGATTATTATGGAGAGCTACTTAAGAAGAACCTTGGATTAACAGTTAAGATGAAGTATGAACCATAACCAGAAGGCTCGCCAGTATTCCATAGGCTGTATATTTGTTTAAAGGGATGCAAAGATGGTTTCTTGCAAAGTAAAAGATCACTGGTGTGCCATGATGGGTGTTTTTTGAAAGGTTACTATAGAGGGAAACTTTTGACTTTTGTGGGTCAAGATGCAAACAACAACATTTAGCCTATTGCCTATGGGGTTTGTCAAGTTGAGAACAAGGACAATTGGAAATGGTTTCTAGAGTTACTATAAGCAGATGTGGGTGACTATAAGGAGAGGAGGCTCACTTTCATGAGTGACATGCAAAAGGTATATACACTGACCCCTAAGTTTAGTGATTTTTTGTAGTTAACCCTGTTGATTATTTATGATGACATTTGCTTTTTGTTTCTTGTAGGGTCTGATACCTGCACTTCAGGAAATCATGCCTGGTGTACCACACAGATTCTGTGTGGCACCTATGGCAGAACTTTTCAAAATAGTGGAGGGGGAAGGAGCTCAGGTCCCTTTTATGGTAGGCGGCTAGATCAACAACACCGAATGAGTTTGAAAAAATATGGTGAAATTAAGGATGGTAAATGACAAGGCATTTGTCTAAGTTTCCGAAGGAGTCTTGGAGCAAGGCATTTTTTGATGAAGACTACAAGGTAGACAATATCAAAAACAACAATTGTGAAGTGCTCAACGCCAAACTTAAACATGTTAGGTGCAAGCCAATAGTGACAATGTTGAAAGAGGTGAGGACATACCTTATGATCACCATGGGTAATAATAAGCTGAAATTAATAGGCCACCTTGGAAAGTTACCCCCTGTTCAACAGAGTAGGTTGGAGAAACAAAAGTCTGCAAGCAACAACTGGACAGTAGTGTGTATAGGTAACTAATTAGATTTTCACTAGTAATTATTTTTTCTTTTCCCATGTAATGTATCTGATTAATTTTCTAATTTTTGACTAGGTGATGGTGGTGTTGAAAAGTGTGATGTTAGCTATTTTCCAGACAAGCTTTCTATTAACTTGGGAACCCAATAATGCACTTGCAGACTATGCCAACTGACAGGTATGGTTTTCTATGTTTATCATTTACTTGCAGTGTATTGTGTTGTCTTGTGATAGTTCAATGTTTTATGACAGGTATGTCATGTAAACATGCTTGTCCTGCCATAACACATAAAAGAGAAAGAGCAGAGGATCATTGCCATAAAACTTATGAACACCACATCAAATTAGTTCCCGGGTCAGAATTTTGGGAGAAGACAACCTATGTCCTACCAGTGCCACCCACCATACAAAGGACCATTGGGAGGCCCAAAATACAGAGAAGGAAGACAAGTGACAAAACTATGGACTCAACTGCAGATGATAAAAACAACAAAGGGGATAACAACCTAACAAAGAAAATGAAAAGGAAGCTACAACCTGGAAAGTGTAGTGAGTGTGGTTAGGTAGGACACAAGAAGCTATCATGCCTAGTTGCCAAAGAAGAAAGAAGAAAGGCTAGGCTCAGGATCTATTTAAGGTAGTCAACCCAACCAACCCCACACCTCAACAGTCCCAAGTAGTGATTGACATTACTGTCTCACAGCCACTGTCTTAAACTAAATCCACAACTCCTGTGAGGAAGAGTCCCAGGTTGGCAACCCCTGCCATATCTCCACAACCTGCCACAACTATAACTTCACTACCCAACAAGCAATATAATTTGAGAAGAAAGCTGCCCATCTAAAAACTAGGACAAATAGTTTAATGGAAACCCCTGGATTAAAGAAATGAGGGTACGCCTGTTTTTGAATTAACAATTGAAGTTGACTGATTATGTGTATGTTTAAGTTGACTTATTATGTGTATGTTGAAGTTGTACTCCTGGATTATGAGATTGTACTCTTGGATTATGTGTATGTTGAAGCTGATTGATTGTGAACAATTATATATGCCTATGTTGAGGTTTACTTAATTTACAAGGTTGATATTTTAAAACAAAAATTATATATATTGCTCATATATAGCTAATTGTGATCAATTTATGTGAACTGCTCATGTAAAATAGAAATAAAACAGTCTCAATTATTTCATTAAGATTATACTTATGAACTGCTTATTTCATGATCACACGCCAAACTCTAATAGAATCAGTCCCAATTATTTCATTGGGATTATACTTATATACTTATATTATACTTATATACTACTTATATACATGATCATTACTAATTTCATTGAGTCAGATAGTAAGCAACTAACTATAAACTAGTGAATCTTTAATGACATGGACTTATGGAAAAACTAGTTAATTCTAAACAGCTTTACGACTTATTTAAGTACCTATCTCAACTACTTATATGGTCTCACTAAACTCACCATTACTAATAGAGTTAAGAGCTTAAAAACCAAAATAAATAAAACATCAAACATCAAATAAGTGGACAAAGAGACATGAGATGTATTGGAAAAAATTATCACTGATTACATAACCTTCATAACCAATAGGAAAACAACAAAACAAGATCACAACCAACAACCCCATTACACTTTCATGATCATAACCAACAGCCCCATTACAAAAAAAAAATATAACACTTTGAGTAACCAAAACCATCTTTAACTTTCGAAGTTCTTGCTGGGTTTCCAAAACCCCTTTCACCAATGATTCCATGTGCATCTGTCATTTACCTTCTTCATTCTATATAACCTGGGACATGGCTTCATAAATATCCCTACGAACATCACATTTGTGCCCTAAAATGATAGACTCCATCTTTGTTAGCTTACAAATTAGCGCATTCCTCCATTCTTCCTCATGAATAACTAAATCCACATCCTGGACCTAAACAAAGAAATCACATTGTCCTCCTCAGAGTCGTGCGCATCTCTAGAATTGATGATTTGGGTTGTTCACTGTATAGGACACACGCAGTGCTGGTGGGTCGCCACAACGGCAACAGAGCCGGCGTCGAGGTTGGCTGGATGATAAGGACAATGACCCCTGACTCCTACCTTCCATGATGAGTTCGCCTCAGCCTCCACAATCACGGGGAGGTTTGCTGCAGAAGACCAAAAATGAAGCAAACTAGAGACACGAGGAGAAGACACTAGGGGAATACAAAGAAAATGCGGGAGAGGAGTACAAGGGGGAGAACGATGACAATATGAAACTACTTAGCGTTTCATGCCAAAACGGCGCTGCATGGTCTCTATTGTGTGCATTGGCTTTCAAAGACGAAAATAGCATCATTTTCATGGAAATGTGGCATCCCTATTGGCATTTAACAACGTATGTCAGTTGACTCTGATGGACATTTGCATTCCATTATGTTAGTCCTCAAATTTATAATAAATTTGTTAATAAAAAATATGTAAAAATTAATAAAAATTTGTTCAAACTGTTAGAAATTTAGATTTTAATTATAATAAATGGAAGTTATTGGAAATTATCTGCCTTGATTAATTTTTTCTAGTTTTGTAGTAAAAAAATAAGGAAATTCAAGAGAAAATTCAAGATCTAGATAGCTGATGCGTAGCATTAAACCCACGCGTAGCATCAGGGTTTTGATGCTGACGCTACGCGTCAGTCCCACGTGTAGCGTCAAAAGCTACATGGACTCCACTTCTAGGTGGTCAAGCACTCAGCCAAAAGGGCCAAATAATGGCAATCCACTTCTACTATCTGCCAAATCGAATGGGGAAAAATCAGGGGCCATGTCTGCCAATCATTGAATTAAATATTGTTAATCATGGCCCTTAATTCTGCCTCTAATGGAGGCTGAGTCAGGAAGTTAACGCTACGCGTCAGGACCCTTCCTCAGCCCTATAAATAGGCCATTCTCAAGGCATTCTGGGTATCACATTCTATATCCATTAGCTTCTTTCCTCTCTTTTCACTCAAGTTTGAGTGTTCTTTTGTGAGTTTGTAAATCTAGAGTAGTTTCTAAAAACTTGAGAGTGTTGTGTAGTATTGTGAGCTTTTGTATCGTGAAGTGTTTCCACGCCTTCGTAATGTCAACCTCTGTAAGTGTTGTTTTCACTTTACCATGTGTAACTAATTTGTTTATGTTGGAGTTGGTGAACTAATCTATTGAGTATGATGTTGTGAATTCGACCTCTGCATGTTTATGATTCAAGTGCCATGTTAGTATTTCAATCTTTTATTAGTGTGAACGTCAAATGGGAGAATGATTTTCATGCGTATTGAAACTTGTTTTATTAGTGTGAATGTTAAATGGGAGAATGATTATTCATGCCGTATTGAAACCTATTTTAATGAAAGTAAAAGTTGAAATACCCTTAATATGCTAGTTACTAGGGATAGAATCGGTGATTATTGTTGCTATAAGGCCAGGACTTAATGCAAGTTTTTACTGAGAAAGCTTCTGATATATCAGACTTTACGGTGACTGCTTAGAATTTATATCACGAGGGATCAGTTATAATGATTTTAAGCTGCAATGACATGAACTTGATGATTAAATATGCATGTCTTGAGTTTCTTCATTATGTTCTAGAAAGGGGATCCAAATTCTAACATAATTTGTCAATCTGTGTTTTTACCTCAAGTATCTGAGCTATCCTGAATTACATCTCAACTTTTTAGATAGATTTTATATTTACCATCTTTTTACCATATGAACAAATTAACCATTAAATTTTATGAATATTGTATAAATTACTCTTTTTAAGTTTAGAAACTTTTACCATAGTAAATAGAGAATTACTGTGACTATAAAATATTCAATCCTTGTAGGAATGATATCTAAATTTGAAAACTACAAACGATTAGTGCGCTTGCTAATAGAAGGCCTTTACAAAAGCCTCAACACATTAACGGTAGGGACCTATCTGTCCGACGATGACAGACGTGGGGGACTAACGGGACTAACTTACTAATATAAGGACCTAAATGTCTGATGCCACTTGAGTCAGGGACTAACTGGGATATTTACTCATTCTGATTCACTTCCATAACCAAATTCGTATCCCTAAATTGTTATATCATTTTCAATTCTTCAATCTTAATTATAGACATATGCAATGATTTACGACTTAAAGCATTTACTACTACATTTGCCTTTCCGGGATGATATTGCAGTTCAAAATCATGATCTTTCAAAAATTCCATCCATCTTATTTGTCTTATATTCAAGTCTCTTTGATCAAACAAGTATTTTAAAATTTTCTTATCACTGAAAACTTCAAATTTTGCTCCATACAAATGATGTCTCCATATCTTTAATGCAAAAACCATAACAGCCAATTCTAAATCATGAGTGAGATAATTGGCTTTATGTTATCTTAATTGCCTTGATGTATAAGCCATAACCTTCCTACATTAACACACATCCTAGACCTTATTTTGATACGTCACAAAATACTTCATATCCTTGGTGTGGGTTAGGTAATACAAATACAGGTGTCGGTGTAAGGTGATTCTTAAGCTCTTGAAAACTATTCTCACATTGTGTCTTCCAAACCAATGGTTGATCTTTTCTTGTGAGCTTGGTTAATGGATTTGCTAGTTTCAAAAATCCTTTAATAAAGCTATATTTCTTTTCTTAGTTTGATTCAAGTGTGCCCAGACTTTTGGACTGCTGTAGTATATTTTATTCTTAAAATTTAGCACACACACTTGCTTCAACATCAAACCCCAGACTTTTGAAGCATCAAGAACGTTACCCTGTTCATTCGCATCAAACAAGATCAAGGTTATTTTTGAAGATGCTCAAAATTGAGTTTTGATCAACAATGACAAAGTCATATTTCTTTCCTGTTAGATTTTGTATTTGAGATGGACCAAACAAATCTAAATGTAACAATTTTAATGCTCTGGTTGTGGAAACAACATTTTTATTTTCAAAAGAGGTTATATGTTGTTTCCTTTTTTGGCATGCTTCACAAGGCAAGGAGCTGTTAAAAGAGATTTTTGGTAGTCCCTTAACTTAGCCCTTTTTATGAAGTTTTGAAATATGTTTCAAGCTTACATGCCCAAGTTTTTTGTGCCAGATCCATCTTTCTTCAGAGTTTAAAAACAAACATGTTATATTTTGATCATTCAGTTCATTCAGATAAACCTTGTACAACTTGTTGTGTATGTTTGCATAGAAGAGTATGGTTCCATCATGGTTGATAACATTACACTTTTCTTTATCAAATAAGACCTTGTACCCGTTGTCACAAAATTGACTTGTGCTAAGTAGGTTATGTCTCAGTCCTTCTACAAGAAAAATATTTTCAATAACAGGGGAAGGAACTTTACCAACTTTACTAGTACCAACAATGTTCCCAGTCTGGTGACCTCTAAAGGTAACTGTTCCACCTTTAAACCGTTCCAGGTCTAGGAACATAAACCTTATTCCTGTCATATAATGTGAGCATCCACTATCCAGATACCAATGCTGATACTTTGTCTTTGTCTTTAAACACATCTGCAATAGGAATAATCAATGATTTTGGTACCCATATCGCTTTGGGTCCTAGATGGTTAGTAATCTTTACACTTCTTTTTTTTCTTTTCTCATAGTCATTAATTACATGACCATGCCTTTTACATTAATTACATTTTACATGCTTCTGTTTCTTTGGAATAGAAGGAGGAGAGGAAGACTGCATGAGATTAACTTACACAACATAACCCAGACCAGGTCTGTCATGGCCTTTACGACGTTTTCCCATAAGCTTGTTCAGATTTTCAGTGCCATCAACAAACATGCCTAGGTCTAAAGTGAGTGAACTCACTTGTTTCTGAAGCTGGTTGATCTCTTAAGTCTATGACTAGGAAAACCTAACCGAAGATGTACTCAGAGTCGAACACTAAATCAAATGAGTTATATAGTGCTAATAATGGAAGTGATAATGATAAGTACCCTTTATTTAAGATGCTCGAGACAATGAAGAATTTTAAATGGGAAAAAGGTATTATATTTGTAAGCAAAGAATAATTCAAGGAGGTTATGGTGGCTTATTTTGTCCATAATGGTAAAGATTTAAGGTTAAAAAAATGATAAAAAGATGGTGAGGGTTAAGTGTGTGGAAGGTTGTGAATGATATACTTACTATGGTAAGTTTCCATATATGAGGAAACTTGGCAACTGAGGACTATTATTGATGAGCACCACTGTGGTAGACAATACTCAATCAAGTTGCTAAGTTCAAATTGACTATCCAATGAGATGTTCAGTGGTGTGAGAGAGAATCCCAAGCTCAGGTTAGAGGATATTTATGAGAGAGCACAAAAGACTTAGAATGCAAAAATATCCAGAACCAAGACATACAGGGTTAGAAGAGCATCAACCTAACTTGTTGATGGAGATTTCAATGACCAATATCCAAAGCTATGGGACTACACCCAAACTCTGTTGACTTCTAATCCAAAATCCATAGTCAAGTTGGATGTGCAGTTGCAAGGGGAAGATGCTTTATTCCACAGGCTATATGTTTGTTTGTATGCATATAAACAGAGCTTCAAACAATGTAGACCCTTCATAGGTTTAGATGGTTGCTTCTTAAAAGGACCATTTGGAGGACAACTACTTTTTACAGTTGGGAGAGACCTGGATGATCAAATGCTTCCTATAGCCATTGGTGTGGTTGAATGTAAGAACACTAATTCATGGAGGTGGTTCCTAAAGTTACTTGTGGGGGATCTGGGTGGAGTAGAGGCATGTAAGAAGTTCACCTTCATATTAGACCAGTAGAAGGTAATTCTATTACATAAATCATTTCAGTACCCTATGTACAGTTAGTTGTTTCATTTAGATCCCTTATATGTTTGTAAATGTTTTAGTTTGGTCACTTGATATAGTTTGTGACTTGTTTACTTTGTTTTACTTGTAATGAGCAGGGTTTGAAACATGCACTAGAGAAACTTACATCTGGTGTTAGGCAGAGATTCTGTGTGAGACACCTCTACAATAATTTCAAGAAAAGGCACCCATGCAAGCGACTAAAGGAGATGATATGGAATGTAGCTAAATGTACATACACCCAGGCTTGGGAGAGATAGATGCTAGAAATAAGGACTCTGAATAAGGATGCCTACAAAGAACTGATCCAATCGCCACCCAAACATTGGAGCAAGTCCAAATTCAATTATAATGCAAAATGTGACATACTGGTGAACAACATGTCAGAAACCTTTAACTTTGTAATATTAGCTGCTAGAGGAAAGCCCATCATCACCATGATTGAGGAAATAAAAACCTATATGATGGAGAGATGGGATACCAACAGAAAAAAGATGATGGGGAAATACAGAATGTGTCCATGGATAATTAAGAAGGTTAACAAGGAAAAATAGTTCACCAACATGTGGCTTATGAAGTGAGTTTTTTTTTTGTAATTCTAGCACGTATTTCCTGATGTGGTTGCTGAATATGACGTGTTGTTGTTATAGGTGGTCCAGGGACAAAATTTATGAGGTTAAGCATCTGGAAAGAGTAGGGGTATCTATCCTACACCTGGACAGAACATGTAAAAACCAACTGGCTGTAACAACATACTTCTCCCACCTTACAAGAGATAACTAGGTATACCAAAGAAGTCAAGGAGAAAGGATAAAGCTGAGATTGATGATATCCACATGTTAAGGAAAGGCCTAACCTCCAAATGCAGTATATGTAAGAAACCAGGCTATAACAAGACCACATGCCCTTCTAAACCAACAATGTAAGACACCCAAACTGCCCCACCAAACCAAACAGAAAATGCATCACAAACTGCATCACCAAACTAAAAAGAAAATTTGACTCCACCACCAACCCAAACATATCAAACAACAACCTCATCCCTAAACCCTTCTCAGACTCAGACCCAACAAGGTCCACCCAAAGGCAAAAGCATTACTGTATGAGGGGGAAAAAAATTAACACCAAGGAGGAAGAAACACTGATTCTTAGTTTTTATGTTTAGTTGTTTCATGTTATGTTCAGATTTACATTTTTAATTTGTTATGTTTAATTGGAGGATGTTTCCTTTTGGATGATGGCTTAGGACTTTGAATGAATCTGAAGTTATATTTTTCAATTGCAATGCTATCTGAAGTTATATATACTAGTCATATTCATGATCCGTAAAATACAACAGGGATAGTTCTTAACCACAATTTCATTGCTCACACATAAAATATACAAAATACAACAGGGATAGTTCTTAACCACAATTTCATTGCTCACACATAAAATATACCAAATACAACAAGGATAGTTCTTAACCACAACACAAAATACATCCCATAACAGTTCCCTTACTCAGGGATACTTCTTAACAACAACACAAAATAACCACTAGTCCTAATCCTAAACCCTTAACAAAACCACATTAAAACCCCTATACCAATCACTAAACTTAGGAGACCACAAACAAAATCAAGACACTTAAGACATCTTTGACTTCTTCAGAGCTTTTCGTAAAGCCATTATTCGACTTTTTTGCTTCAAAATCAATATATCTTTCTCAGTTTCAACATCATCAGACACCTAATGGAAGAAATTACAGCTCCCATCATCCTTTTCACCCTGCAAAATGAACTCCAGATTATAGTGGCTATAAAACAACCAAACTCTTAATTAGATATGCCCGTAAACAACCCAAAACCTATAGAATATTTCACACAGCCTCAGAATCTTCGTCCATAATTTGCGGGTCTCTTCGATGTTCACATCACAACTTTCAATCTCCCAAGGCATTCACACAAAGGAGAGACATATTCACGCACTCTATTTCCATAGCTGAATGTTGATCTACATGAGTTTGCCATGCTAAAGGACATGGAACAAGAAATTTGTATAGGAACTCTAGGTTTCCCCTAATATGGAAGGAGCCATCAAAGAAAGAGACCCTAAACCTTATATTGAAGAAGATGATGGCAACAATGGCAAACGACATTACATCCACTTGACAAAAGGACTTAAATAACAAAGTGAAATTTTTTTTAAGGGATCAACTTAACATTTCCATAAAACATAAGAGACAAATAATATATTTAGTCTATCATCTACCGAACAACGTTTATTGTCTAGGAATATTTAATTCAAATTAAATTAAATATATAACAACAGTGCAATTGAAATGCAAGCCATTCTTGTCTGAGAAATCAAGAGTGCCGTTATGGTGTGGATGTGTGAGTAAGTAGAAAGCGATGGGCACTAACCTGATGAGATGCTCTCACGTCAACAACGCTTTCTTCAGAGCTCTCAAACCCAAACCCAAACCCAAAGGCTGCAATTCCTCTTCACTCTCACTCTCTTCTTACGATGCAGTGCTCTTAGATGCTGGAGGCACTCTCTTGCAATTGGCCAAACCCGTTCACCAAACTTACGCCGCTATTGCTACCAAATATGGTTCGCGTTCCTTACCTTCTTCTTTTTCTTTTTTTCGCTCTTCAAACATTCGCAATATTAATTTCAGGGCTCTTTATTAATAAATATCATAGACATCGATTGATAGATATATCATTGCTATGTTTATTTATAGGTTTGACCCTGAATCCAGATGAGATTAAGCAAGGATTTAAGAGAGCGTTTTCTGCTCCTTGGCCCCAAAACCTACGTTATCAGGCCTATGCTCTTTCTTCTATACTCATTTGTTTTTCTTTCAATATTTTACTTCATTGCCCACTATGTTGTGTTATGCCCATTCCAGGATATTCATCTCACCGTCTATTTATATAGTTTTGTGTTATGTCTATTGCTTTGACATGTTTTCACCTATCTAGTTGTATAAACTTAGAGTTAGAGTTGGTTGGTATTAAGTATTATCTGGAAGAGTATACAGTGTTACGTTGTTATTTAAATTTAAGGATGTTTGTGTAGGATAAGGAAAGGGAATGTATCAAGTGACATTTTGTTGAACTTTTTACAGTGTTTGTGTAGTTTATGTCCTAATTTTTAACATGAAACATAACCAAGTATTTAATCATTTCAACAAGATATGTAAATTGTAAACAGAAAAAAATATGTAATGAGCAAATGGTGTTTATTTAAGGCAGTAGTATTATTGACTTAAAAAGTTTTATTCATTACAGGGGGACGGGAGGCCGTTTTGGAAACTTGTAGTTTCTGAAGCCACTGGTTGTGGAGATGAAGATTACTTTGAGGAAGTTTATGAGGTAACCTTTCTCGGCAGCTGAATGTTCTTATTGTCATTCCCTCTTTTTCAGTTTATGTTGATTCACGATTCTATCAATCAAACCATTTTATCTGTAGAATGCTCTGATCTTTTGGGAAACTTTCAACCTATACCTACTAAAATGATTTAAAGAAAATTGCATGTTCTATTTGCTTTTCATCACTGTAATATAGGATTTATTGGTTTTAACATTGTAGTTTCTGGTCTTTCTTCTTGTTGGTTCTAGAATGTTTGTCTTGTTTTCCCAGATAGTATTGCTTGTTTACCAAGGAAAAATAAATTGGCAGGAGTGTATTTTAAAAGTTGATGGGGTTTTTTTTTTCTCTAAGTAATGATATGAAGCTATCTTATGTTATGTCTGAACTTTAAAAATTGTTTGTGTCAGTATTATGCAAGAGGTGATGCGTGGCATCTTCCAGATGGAGCTTATGAAACAATTGCTCTTCTCAAGGATGCCGGAGGTTACTTGAATTAGATATTTCTTTTTTCCCCTGAATCACTAACATTGTTAACCTTGTAAGTTATCTACATCCTTTGGAGTTTGTTTTTCTTACTAACAGATTAAGGATTGACACAGTTAAGATGGCTGTTGTATCCAATTTTGACTCCCGCTTAAGGAAGCTATTGAAGGATCTTAATGTTTTAAATCTGTGAGCATTGGTTGTTCCTTCAATGTGTGCTGATACTTACTATATTGCTTTTCTTTTAACCTGTTATTGGTATCTTTGAGGAGGTCTATAGTATAAAGAAATCTCACAAAATCTGATGTATATATCTTATACCTAATTTTTCTGTTTTTCACCTCAGATTTGATGCTGTCATTATATCATCAGAGGTTGGGTATGAAAAACCTGACCCAAGAATATTTCAAGCTGCTCTAGGTATATATGGTTAATAATTATTTTCCTGCCAACTTAATTCTCAAAAATTGTTGGTATGTCTCCTGCTTAACATAAATTTGATTCATATATTGCCACCTTATTTGCTATAAATTATTGTTTAGTTACAATACTTGTTATCTTTCTTGTTTGTAATTGGTTCTTGACTTTCCTGTGGAACTAAGAGAAATGGTAGATATTTTTCATATTTTGGTTGAGTTGTTAATTGAAATGCCACATTTAAAGAATAATAATCCAAAACCAAACTTAATCTTTTCTTGTTTTTTCAGATAGAGTAATGCTTGTAAGAAACTACCTAGCAAATTCAACACTGTGCTCGTCCCATTAGATGAATCTTGTGAAAAACAGTAGTGCAAGTAATGGACAGACATAAATTAACTGTTATTGGACATGACTTTTGTTATCTTTTTCATCTCATTTAGTTGTGAACTAATTATTAGAAAATATCATTTCCATAAAAAGGTAGCAAATTGTCTCTTCCAAATGGAACTTGAGGGAAAATAATGGCATCATTTACGGTCATGTTAAACTTATTCCGGCAATAACAATTTTGCTTACTGAGTTTCACTGCCAATATTTTTTATTCCCTAGATCAATTAAATGTGGAGGCTAGCAAAGCGTTGCACATTGGGGATGATCAAAAGGCAGATAAAGTAGGGGCCAACGCTGTGGGTATAGATTGCTGGTAAGATTTCCATAATGATCATTGCATGTTTGAATACAAAAAGCGGATATCTTTCGTGACAACAAATTTCCGGATTTTGAAATATCGGCAAGTTATCTTTTCATGTTGGAAGTCCAACAAAACAAATATAGAAAATGACTTTAAGAAATCAAAAATCTTGTTGTCAAACAAACATTTTCTCTAAACGTTTTTGCTGACAGAAATGTCTCTTTTGGCTGATCATTCCATTTTCTTACGTTGGATTTTAAATTGATCTGTGAATGCAGGTTGTGGGGGATTGACGTACAGACATTCTCCGAGATACAAATCCGCATCCTCAATTCAAAGGCATAAATTCTACTTGTGAGTGTGACCGGGGATCAATAGCCAACTTATTATTATTATTATTATTATTATTATTATAAATTTTTTTCCTCATTTGAGCGAATGCTGAAAAGTGTGATTTTTAGCTTTCATTTGCCATGATGATATCAACCATTTACTTAGGTGGATAAGCGTCCTCCTCCTAATCTTTTTATGCATGTTGTATAAACTTTGATGTGATGAATTTGGTTGCTAAGTGTTGGTAAATAATTCTACCTCAATTCTTATATTCTCCCGAAAGTGAGAAGAATGTCCCGGATATCCTCATAGGTGTCGGGTTTACCATACCAGGCTAAGGTAACTATGAAATCGTAGTCAGTGGTTTCCCTCCTTCCATAGCATCTTGCTTTCGTGGGTTACTATTCTCCACTAGTAAACTCGCTTATATCCTTACTCAACTACGTCGACCCTCTCTGAGTAAAGAAAAGGGTAATTCTGAAGCTAAACAATCATCAGAATAATTCTCTCATACTCAATATAAGATTTTTTTAAGAATTTATTTTTATTTTATGTTATTATTTATTTTTAGATTAAAATACTCCTATTAAATGAATAATTCTTATTGGAGTATTTTTCTTTTAAAATTTTATGTTATACTTATTTTTAGACTAAAATACCCCTATTAAATAAATAATTCTTATTGGAGTTTAAAAAGATAATAAAAGAATTATTTTCCCTCCTTGCTTTTGTCTTCTCATATGAAATCCAAGTAATTAATTACGATGCTGAGAGAATTAGTGGAGAGATAATGAGTGAGAAGAAAAAAAAATAGTATTCTCAATGATCTTATAATTTTAGACAAAATTAATGATTTTGATTAAACTAATCAACTTTCTTAATACCCATAAATTAAATGAAAGATTTTTATATTTAGGGACAAAGATAATAGATGTTGCAACCAAAATATTTGCAACAAGGGCAAACATTTCTATAAACAGTTAGGGACAAGTTCATTACCTTTGAGAGACTAAAGTCTTAAATTAGTCTTTAGAATCATATAGGTAGAAAATTTTAGGTTGTGTTTAGTTCGTAAGTTTTTTAAAAAAATGGAAAACTATTCTTAAAAAAGTTGGAAAAATAGAAAAAGTGTTTGTTTACAAAATATTCAAAGAAAATTTATAGAAAACTGAAAACTGGATTTTTTTTTATTTTTTTAAAGAAAAACAGAGAAGTCTTTAAAGAAATTTTCAAAGAAAACTGAAAAGTGAAAATATTTTTCAAGAATTTTTTTAACTATTCCAGGAAATGAGAATTTTGAAAAACAAATAAAATTTTTTTCTCACAAAACTAGAATAATTTTTTTGTAACTAAACGCGTCCTTAGTCTTACAAGACTCTTCAACATATAACACTCTCGTCATTCATTCATGATATATTATTGGATAACATATGTTTTAATTCTCTCAATTTTAGAAAGTTTAGAAAATATTTGATTTTAGTTTTTATATTTTTTCAATAATTGGTTTTAGCCTCTGTATTGTGTTTTCCGTTAGATGACTTGACATAGGATTTGAGGGACTTAAAAAGTATATTTTTTTAAAAAAAAATTAAGGAGTAAAAAAAAGATATAGAAACTAAAATCAAATTTTCATTAATACGTAGACTAAAAAGATATTTTACGAGAAGGTATGATGGTGAAAGTTGCATGAATGCCAGCAATCTAACTCTACCGTTTTCAAAGCTACATAAAATTTGTTGATTTATTAATTTATTCTCACATCTAATGATTTGTTTATCACCTTTCATTTCTAATTTTCTAACGTTTAAATTATGTGTATCAACTGATGGATTATCTAAAGTTAATGGCATTAGCTGATAAAAAAAAACCAATGGCATTAAAAATGATTTATCTAACATTGTAATCTTGTAGAGAATAAAAGATAAAAAAGGAAATTTTTTATTTAAAATTAACAATAATGTAGAACCAAGGTTTAGTTAATGGTGGTTTTTAGTTTTGAAATTTTAAAATAAACCAAAACTTGTTTTTAGTTTCATGTTTTGGTGTTTATAGTTTTGAATTTTAAAAAGTTGTAAAACACTAATCCTAAAAAATAATATAATAATAATAATATTAATAGTAATAATAAATATTCTATATTAATAGTGGTGGTGATGACATTGATGGTGGTGGCAGTGGCAATGGTGACGACAACGATGTAGGTGGTGAATCAAAGATTTGACTTTCTCGAACTCTGTATGTAACTCACTATAGACCCGAGAAACAAAGAGAAGATGTGTACGAACGAGATATCCAGCAACAAGAAGAAGGAAAAGGATTGAATAGAGGAACTCTCGAACATTTAGCGATCTCAGATGTGTGGATATCAATAGTGACTCATTATTTCGATGAATAATGTCAGCGGACAGAAAAAAATTATGTAAACACTTACTTGAAATCTCACTTATCAGATTCCATATCTCACTTATCCGATTCCATTGTGTCTTCCACAATGGAATCGGAAGAATTCGCCATGATATATCTGATCCATGCATAATATCATGAAAAATGGATACAAATTTTTGGCTGCTATTTAGTATCGGCAATAGGTCTGAAAAAGTATCTAAAAATATGAAATTTAGATATTTGTACCCTGTCGAGGTAAGGAACCAAGGTATATATGTTTGAAATAGATTCCATTTTGAGAGAGTTGAAAAAGAACTATCTTGTTGAAAGGTTCTATACATCTGCCCTTTTTCAAAGCATTTTTTTAGACAAGGACTCCGTTTTTTCTTCTTTTCGGATGATAAATATTTATCAGAACATGGAGTGTGAATCAAAACCATGTTCGATGATAGTCGTGGTAGTGGTCATCATGACGATAGTGATGGTAGTGGTGGTGATGATAGGGGTAGTAATGACAGCAGTTGTGATAGTGGCAATGACGGTGAAGGTGGTGGTCGTGGTGATGTTAGTTGCAATGGTGGTGGTCATGGCGGTGGTGGTGTTAGTGATGGAAAGTGTGATGACATTGGGAATGACAATGATGGTGGTGGTGACATAGTGGAGAAGGTGGTCATGGTGGTGATGTTTGCAGTAACGGTGGTGGCGATACTGGTGGTGGTTGCTATGACAACGACAATAGCAACAACGGTGGTCGTAATTGTGATGATGGCGGTGATAGTTTGTGGCGGCAACAATGATAATTGTGATAGTGGTGATGACGATAACAGTGGGAGTGGTGATGGTGACGACAACAGAAGTGGTCATTGTGGCAATGATGGTGGAGGTGGTGGTCATGGTGACCATAGTTCCAATGATGGCGGTGTAGTGATGAAGGGTGTGGTGACAATAATATAAAAGGTGATCGTGGTGGTGATGATGACAACAACAATAATGACAATAATGGTGGTGGTTACAATGTCAATGATGATGACAACGATTGTCATTAGGGATAGAAATGAGTCAAGTCGTCTGTCGGGGGCCTATGGCCCAACCTGTTTAAAGCCTACATAGGCTAGGCTTGTCGGGTTAGAAGACCAGACTTTTAAAAAGGCCTTCTTAACTAAACAGGTTAGGCCATAGGCTTTCTAAAAAGCCTTTAGAGCTCAATAGGCCGACCTATTTAATTAGATTAATTATTAAAGCCTATATATATAATTTTTATAACAAAAAATAATATATATTGTTAAAAGAGAGAAAAAAACAAAAGACATATGAATTCCGTGTGTTTTGTGATCACCCGGAGCTTTGTATTTATAGGGATTTTGTACATAAATACAGAATATACAATTAGAGATATGATTGATATATTTAGTCCTAAAATATATCTTACTATATTTACATCATTCTAACACTCCCCCTCAAGCTGGAGCATATAAATCATATGCACCAAGCTTGTTTCATATATAGTCAATCCGAGGACCCCTTAGAGACTTAGTAAAAACATCCGCCAACTGATCATTAGAATTAACAAAGCTAGTGGATATTTCACCAGATAAGACTTTTTCTCTAACAAAATGACAGTCAACTTCAATGTGCTTCGTCCTCTCATGAAAAACTGGATTCGAGGCAATATGCATAGCGGCCTGATTATCACAGATAAGTGTCATCTGTGAAACCTCTCCAAATTGAAGTTCTTGAAGTAATTGTTTGAGCCATATGAGTTCTTGACTAGCTATAGCCATAGCACGGTATTCTGCCTCTGCACTGGACCTGGCTACAACGTTCTGTTTTTTACTCTTCCAAGAGACAAGATTACCTCCGACAGAAATACAATATCCAGAAGTGGACCTTCTATCAATGGGAGAGCCGGCCCAATCAGCATCAGAGTAACCCACAACTCGAGTGTGTCCTCTATCTTCATATAACAGGCCTTTTCCAGGATCTTTCTTGACATATCGAACAATACGAGTCACTGCATCCCAATGTTCCTTACAAGGAGAGTTTAGGAACTGACTAACCACACTAACTACAAATGAAATATCTGGGCGAGTGACAGTGAGATAGTTCAGCTTGCCAACTAAACGTCTGTATCTCTCAGGATCTGGAAGGGGCTCCCCCTGATTTGGTAGGAGCTTGACATTGGGATCCATGGGAGTGTCAACTGATTTGGAGTTTAACATCGTTGTTTCTTCCAGAATATCCATTGCATACTTTCTTTGGGATATGACGATTCCATTTTTGGATTGCGCTACCTCTATCCCCAAGAAATATTTGAGTTTGCCAAGGTCCTTCGTCTGAAAGTGCTTGAAGAGATGTTGTTTTACCTGTGTAATACCAAGGTGATCACTGCCAGTAATAACAATGTCATCCACATATACCACTAAGTAAATACAACCAGCAACTGAATGACGATAGAAGACAGAGTGATCTGCTTCACTCCTGATCATGCCAAACTCCTGAATCACAGTACTGAACCTGCCAAACCATGCCCTGGGAGACTGTTTAAGGCCATATAGAGATTTTCGCAAGCGACAAACAAGTCTAGAAGACTCCCCCTGAGCAACAAAACAGGGAGGTTGCTCCATGTAAACCTCTTCAAGCAAGTCACCATGAAGGAAAGCATTTTTGATGTCCAATTGGTATAAAGGCCAGTGACGAATGGCGGCAATAGAGAGGAAGAGGCGGACCGAGGGCATTTTGGCAACAGGGGAGAATGTATCTCCATAATCTAAGCCGTAGATCTGAGTATAACCTTTGGCGACAAGGCGGGCTTTGAGGCGGTCAACTGATCCGTCCGGGCCAACCTTCACCGTGTACACCCATCGACAACCAACAACAGACTTCCCCGGTGGTAGAGGAACGAGATCCCAAGTTCCACTGCTTTGTAAGGCACACATTTCATCCATCATAGCTTGTTTCCATCCTGGATGAGTAAAGGCATCTCCTGCATTCTTAGGAATAGAAACAGAGGACAAAGAAGAAAGACAAGAGTAATAGGATGGAGGGATGCGATGATAACTTAAAGCAGTATAGTGAGGAGAAGGATTACGAGTAGAACGAATACCTTTGCGTAGGGCAATAGGAAGATCTGACTCAGGAGGCGGGACCAGAGAAGAGGTCGAATGAGTGAACCCAGAATGTGAGTCTACAGTCTGATCGGTGGCAGGTTGTGGTGGTAGAGGACGAGGACGACGCTGATAGACCTGCAAAGGAGGAGGAGGAAGAGGATCTGGAGAGGGAGAAGACTCTGCTGGAGGAGAAAAAAGAACAGTAGGTGTAGTCACAGGAAGAGGAGGCTCTGGTGGAGGTGTTTCAGGCTTAAAGAAAGGAACATCTTCAAAGAATGTAACATCTGCAGAGATAAAATACCTGCGAAGGGAAGGAGAGTAGCACTTGTATCCTTTCTGAGTACGGGGATACCCAATAAAAACACATTTATGAGATCGAGCAGATAATTTATCAATGCCAGGACCAAGGACATGAGAGAAACAAGTAGAACCAAAGACGCGAGGAGGAAGAGAGTGAAGAGGACGATGTGGATATAAGACTTGATGAGGAATTTTACCTTGAAGAACAGAGGAAGGCATACGGTTGATGAGATAGCAGGCGGTAAGGACGGCATCACCCCAAAATTGAAGAGGAACATTAGAATGAAGAAGAAGAGTCCGAGTGGTTTCAAGAAGATGTCTATTTTTACGTTCAGCAACCCCATTCTGTTGGGGGTATGAGGACAAGAGGTTTGATGCAACATACCGTGAGATACCATAAAAATCTGAAATGAGTTAGACAAGTATTCACGTGCATTATCACTTTGTAAGGTACGAATGGAAATCCCAAATTGAGTTTTTATTTCATTAAAAAAAGACTGAAAAATAGTGAATAATTCAGAACGATCTTTCATTAAATATATCCAAGTACAACGGGAAAAATCATCAATAAAGGTGACAAAATACCTAGATCCTAAAGAAGACACAATACGACTGGGACCCCAAACATCCGAATGAACCAAAGCAAAAGGGGACGAGGCCCGATTATTTATGCGAGTAGGAAAAAAAGTACGAGTATGCTTACCTAACTGACAAGACTCACATTAAAGGTTCCATCCCAAAACCAATTGGCAATGGTTAGAGTGGCCCAACAGGTATTTAAACCATGCGAAATATTATGAGGCAGGCGACGTGGGACTTCCAACACGCCCCCTCCAACGAAGCCTGCCGGACCAGGCAAGGGGTAACTTTTGACCCACAACGAAAGGGCAACTCTTGGCCCATAAGAACCGGAAAGAATGCTCTGGCTCTGATACCATGTTAAAAGAGAGAAAAAAACAAAAGACATATGAATTCCGTGTGTTTTGTGATCACCCGGAGCTTTGTATTTATAGGGATTTTGTACATAAATACAGAATATACAATTAGAGATATGATTGATATATTTAGTCCTAAAATATATCTTACTATATTTACATCATTCTAACATATATATTTACATAATATAAATTAATATTACAAATTTACAATTAAAAAACTTAGGAGGGAAGGAAACAAATTTTTTTAGGAGCCTCACTATAGACAGACTTTTTAAACAGACTTTTAAATGAGCTAGACTTTCAAATGGGTCAGACTTTTAAACAGATTTTTTCCAGGGCTTAAGAAAAAGCCTATGACAGGTTAATAGACTAGGCTTAGACCTTTTAAAGCCTGGCCTAACCTAGCCCATTTCCATCTCTAATTGTCCTTGTGATATGGTGACAATAGTTGCGGTGGCAACAATAGTAATTATGACAGTAACGACAACAATAGTAGTTATGATGGTGGTGGTCTCAATGACGATGATAATGATCATGGTAGCAAGTGGTGATGGTTGCAATGATGATAACAATGGCATTGACAATGAAAATAGTGAGGTTGGTGGTGGCGGGGATGGTGGTGAGGGTGGTGGTAGTAGTGATGGTGGTAGACAATGAAGGTTAGAAGTTTATAAAACTGAAAACAAAAATGAAGAAACTTTTTTTTATTGTTTTTAAATATAACTAAAAATTACTTTGAAAATGAGAAAAAACTCACTTTAACACTTTTTTTACCTAACAAATTTTGATTTTAAATTGATTTTTTTAAAATAGAAATTTACAATCACCCCATAAATTTTTCATAATTTCCAATAGAAATTTCCTCTTTTTAATTTCTTATTCTCTATAACCTAGTTATACAAATTAGATAAACCCTAAAAAAAAACTACTGGATTTGTATTTAGGCCTCAAATGACATGACATTTTGCCATTTATCCCTCTTTCTTTGTTTGGTGAATATCTGGTTTTAGTGCCTAGATCTTTAGTCACTAATTTGAATCCTTGTATTTTTCACTTATTAGCTTTAGTACCTACAACATACCCTCCATTAAATGACTCAACACCAGAAGCTTACAAGTCACTGGATTAAATTGAAGATTATTATTTAATAGTCATTGCCTATTATGCTGACGGCTTAAAGGCAGTAAACAATAACCTCAATCATAACATTCAATTAACTACTACTAGCCATCGTACATAAAAAGACTACCAAAGTACATTATGTTTTCATTAGAATGCGGTGAGATTTAGAGAATCTTCTTCCAGCTATAGGCAAAAACAATATCTGGATAACCTACGATAGAAAATCCAGTCATTAAACTCCTATTTCAGTGAAAATGAGTGTTTTTGGTGGATGCAGAAACTTTAGCATGTTAGGTAATGCAAATAATGAGCTAAAACAGCACAATTGCACGACCAATAGGAACAACAAATTGATGTACATTAAGAATCAATGGATCTGTTGGAAAAGTCATTTTTCTCCACCTAGTTCACAAGCCACAACATTTGTATCACTGTATTTTAACTAAAACAAACAAGATAACTAATTCTAGGCAAGATACCGATACAGTTTTCTGTCACTATCATCTCTCTCTAAAAAGTCCCGCTCAATGAGAGACTCAATCCGTTTCTTTACCTCTGTTGGATTTGCGAGGAACCGTGCCTGCAACTGCTTTGTGACCTCAGCTATAAGGTTGTTATGATCAAGCTGCTTCCTTGACTTCATGATCCTCACTATTGCGGCCTCAATCTGGGGCTTCCTGTCCTCCTCCACTCTCTGTCGAGTTTCCAGTTTCTCAGGCTCTGATTCCTTTTGTGCAACTACAGTTCCTATTTTTACCTTGTACAGTTTGCTACTGAACTTGTCATTAACAAAGAATGCATCGTCCTCACCTACATCTTTACTCATAGGTTCCTTCTTTAGGACATTTCTTCCCTTAACCAAAGCCAAGGATTGCAGGCACCTCTTCAGATCTGAAGCTGGAATCTCAGTTGCTTGCTCAATTTCCTTGTAGCTTAGTCTATCAGCATTATTAAACAGCATGAGGACACACATTTGGTAGGTGGATACATTTAACTCGTGTTTCTGACCTTTCCCAAATGTAGCTTTTAAGTCTGCTGTGCCCATATTAGTTTGCCAGGACAATCTCCTGCCAGTATGGGTTCCAAGGTAATATGATCGGAACTTCTCGCAAAGTGCAGACATTTCAGCTGGCAGGTTACATGTAATACTAGACTGAGTAGGCCAAGATCCTGTTGTCAAAACCTGCACAGTAAGGGTGGGACCATCGCTCAACTCAGGGTGGCTGCCATAAAAGCCCTGCATTGTGTCAAGAGAGGTTTTCATGTCTGTAAACATGCCCTCTAGTTTAGAGGTGAACTGATAACCGCATTCTGTCTTGAGCTTAACTATGAGACTTCTTTCTGCGTCATCAGAAACTGTTTTTCCAGACAAAAGCCGCTTTGCCAGATGCTGTTTGTAGTACTTCTCGAACACATCTTTTTCTTGCAAGAACCGGAATAGCATCATTACCTTGTCAAGAGTAATCTCTACATCATCCTCACTAACTCCCTTGAGACCTTTCCGAAGCTTATCATCCACAAATAGTGAAATGAATTCCGGAGAACGGGGATTCAAGTTAATGAAGTATTCAAATGAAGAATTCAAAGCATTCTGGAACAACTTGTCATTATTAAATGCCAAATTTATAATCTTGTCATACTTATCTTTCTCATCTAAGAGCCTCTGAACAAATTCAACAGGATCCTTCAACCTTTCAGGATCAGTGACAAGCTGTTTACCAGACTCTCTGATGTGTGAAGTCATCACTTCACGTATTTTTGAGAGACCATCAGTAACACGACGGAACAAGTTATATATTCTACCCAAATCTTCATATTTATCATCACAAAGCATGCTTACTAACCCGGAATTCTCCATATGTATTAATCTAAGCATGTGATTTTCAATCATCTCCCTCTCTACCACGTTAGTAATCTTCTTTTCAGTCCTGGGATCCAAGTAATGGCTCACTCTATCCATTTCCTCATTCAGACGCCTCTCAGCTTTCTTCAAATAATCCCCACAATCACAACACTCAATAAACTTCTGGGATTCTACCCTGTAGAACTCAGCTGAAACTTGGAGAAAATGACTCTCAAATTCTTGCCCATAAACAGAAGGACCTAAATCCATTAGCATCTTTGTTGTATTTCTGAACAGTCCTCTATTAATAACTTCACCAGCACGTTCACTGGACACCAATTCCAAAAGCGTATTCAACAGTCGGGTCCTTATCTGGTGTGAATATATAACATTTTCTCTCCACAGGTTCAAGCCAAGTTCATGAACTGGGGTCTTCTGGGCACTCGGGATATAAGTCCTATCCATGTACATCAGAATGTCTCTAATCATTTGTAATGCCTTATTATGATCATTCCATTTCCTGTTCATTTCTTCCAGAAAGGAACCTCCTTGAGTGGCTTCAACAGATCTAGCTATCTCTTTGAGATGAGCAGTCATGGTTGCAACCAACCCTAAGTATAGCTTCTCACCAAATTTGTGAAGAACCATATTGTATGCATTTCTAAATTCACACAATAATGAAGGAGGAGAAAATCATCAGAAACGTGAAATCCATTGCTCTAATGGAAAAAAAGGATAAAATACAACGTCCTTTTGATGTCCACATATGACATATCCAAAGTAAAATTTGCTTAACTAATTATTATGTGAAAAAACAATTCATTAGTTTAGACAGTATAAACTGTTGAAAGCAAGAGAAAAGTGAGGCACATTGTAAAAATCCATGTCAGCTACACAGTGGAGGAAAACTATATAGATGAAAATTCATACTCCTCTGGTTTCAAATATACATACTTATTAAGAATGTTAGTTAAAAATAGTCAATTTTATTAATGTTATCAACTACTTGGTGTGTTTTACTAAAATATCCTTAATCTCATAGTTGTTTTGGAAAAGCTTTTAGGAAGGATATTTAGTACACAAGTATATAATGATGTTGAAAATACATAGTTTTACCTGTATCCAAGACCCAAAAAATTGCTTATATTTAAGGCCCGACGGAAGAGTAGTAAAAACAGAGATCACGAGTACCCTAATTACCATAATCACATTATTACAATTAACCTATATATGATAAGCCTAGACATAATTTACATACGTTCCAGCATGAGCTAATAAATCAAGGAGGAAAGAATGGTACAGAAAATGAGCCATAAATGCCAACAAATATCACTATAGCTTGCATATACACTATCTTGTTGCTGCCTAAAAATAACATTAGAAGAACTTAAATTGCATGTAACACACAATCCATGTCTTTATTTCCATTACTAGGTCCTACCCTACTTTGCAGCCTGACAATGAAAACTCTTTATTACATTACTGTGTCAATTCACCACATCTACAGTTGAAACCACCATATATATTCTACTTGTTCATTCAACATTGCTAAATTTCAGGATGGACAAAACTAAGGTTTCATAAATGTATGCAAGTCCAGATTATTAACTACATATCATTCTAATTAATGGAGCTAACCTAATTGCATAACAAAGAAAGTATTAAATGTTTTTTTTTTTGGTTTAAACTTTAAAATATAAAATGCTACTACTCTTCATTTAATACTTTTTTAGTTCAGTGAAAAAGAAATGCTAAATTGTATGAAAATACATTTTTGCAAAATGGTATACAAAAAAGTATAGGCATATAGCATCTTTGATGTAGAATGCCAGCTTGACAATGTTGTCAAAGGCATATTGTTTCATTCATTAAAATCCATAGCCATGTCATTTCTAGTTAAATACACAAAAATGGTTTAGTGTGGTGTTATTTAAGCAATTAATGTTTCAAGGACAAATGATCACTTAATTCAAATATATCCCTATTTTTGTCTTCTTTGTTTTGTTAGCTGCAGCCTTCACACAAGGATCTGTAATCTGTTAACATCATTTAGCCCAGTGGCATGCTACAAAAGGGATAACCGCAAGCAAGAGAGCAGGTACTTAACATATGATTCAATACCAAACATCAACAATAATGGTATCATAAACAAATATGGTGATTCGTTGTCTAAAAATTATATCACACATATCATCATATCCTATAAGAGTCCACTTATCCAACAAGAATTTCAGTAGACCATCATGTGACATGTTGAGTATACCAGCTAATTCTCATAAAGGATGATAATTCTACAAATCTTATTAAAAAAGAAAAATAAAAAGGAAATGAATCAAATTACAAGAGAGTCAAGGACAACAAACAAAAGAGCACACAAGCTCAAAAGAAATGAAAACAAACACTCATGAGCTATGAGTTGCAAACAAGTAATGACAAGTCCAAAAATTAAGAAATGCAACATCATAGTAGCTGATCCCCAAAACCCAACAACACCAGCACAAACTCAATAAATATGTCTTCCAGCCACTGAATACACCTCAATTCAACAACCCCAGAAGAGAATAAAAGAACAGAAAAGAAAAAGCAAGAACCCTAGAATGACAGAATAAGCTTTATAGGCCCCAAATTGCACAAATCTTAAACCACTTCACCATACATCTTCAAAAACAAGCCAAATCATTGCACAGTGGCAATCAAAATCAAACAGAATGATATCACGTTAAGACAAAGAAACAATACATGGTGGGAATCATGAGAAAAGAAATGAAAGGGTAACCTGTAAAGCTCTTCAAAACTGAGACCACTAGCGTTGTGGTTGTATATCTCATGAATCGCATGTTCCAGAATGTTCCATGTCTTGTCGGCATATTTCGGATCAATGACCACACGGTGCTTAAACGCTTCTATCTGGAAATTCCTCTTCTTCTGGTTACTCATCTTTCTCCTTCCACCAAAAACCCAGATACCCACAACCCAAAAACGCAATTTTTTCCCAACCGAGATTCCAAAAACCCCTTAAATTAAAGAAAAACGTAAGATCGATGGCTCTGCAGCAGAAATTATGATGAACAAAATATGGGGTTTTTTATTTTAAAAAATATGATAATTACAGAAAAAGTTGAGAAGGTGATGAATCGTTGTGAGGGTGTTGAAGTGGTTGAGTGAATACAACGAAGCTTCGGGCAATTTAGTTGGGATTGGTTACGAGTAGATTCTGGTTTCGGAGTTTCATGTGGAGAAGATGGTTGTTCAATAATGATGATTGAGTGCGAAACGTTTCTCAGTGTTTTGTTTGTTTTTAAGACGTTTCGCAGTTGAATATTTTCAGCGGGTCTATTTAGTTGGGCACCCAGGAAAAAAAACATGAATTAATGAATTAATTAATCCATTTTTTAACGTTACTATTTTAATAAATAAAATTGATTTTTTTATTCATTGAAAATTACATATCAATTGCCTATAATTTAAGGTGGATAAACATCATAAAAATTTTTATTTCTAGTTTCTTAATTAATTAATGCTCAGAGTATTGATTATTATTTTTTTAACAAGTTTCCCAAACACATGTTAAAAAGTAATTAAAAATTATGATAGACATGTCCAGAAAATCACTTGGGAAGCACATCTATGTTAATTTTAAATAAAAAAATTTCATTTCTAAATTTCTTAACATATGTCTTCCACATATTAAAAAACTAATAGAATCCCCTTGTTAAATTAACATTTAATTTCATATGTAGTCATTATGGTTTTATACATGTGTGATTCTGATTTTCCTTTTTAATCATTTACATTTATTTCTTATACTTGTCCTTTTTGTATAATTACCTATTATTAAGAAATTTAATTTTTCTAATTAAATACATTAAATATATCAATTGATTTTGTTATAGTTTTAAAACTACTCTTAATATTATTAAACATATTCCATTAGGAGATAGGATTTAAGTACTATGAGTATACGTTGTCAAAAGAATAAAATAAATACACATTTTACATAAAAAATCTTATCAACATGATAAAAAAATGAAAATAGTCTTATAAAAAAATAATTAGATTTTTTAAAATAAAAATAATTAACAATAAGTTATTTGATCACAAAATATGTTATGATAAGAAAATTATTGTGTTAAAACTCGATGACGGATCCAAACAAAGCAGGCCAAATTAATAAAAAAAACAAAAAATCAGCATTTTTGTAATTAATAATAGATTGTTACGTCAAATTTGAAAACTTTTATTTTTTAAATTAATATCGAGTAATGTCATAATAATATTAAAACTCCATTATGAAAAAATGTTAAAATCATTTTATTTAAAAAATATACAGTTTAGTATATGTTTATCCAGATTTGAAATTAATTTCAATTAAATTAAAATTAATTACAAATTTAAATAATAATGTACTGAAAAAAAAATAATAAATGTTCAAGAACAGAATAGAGAAAGAAAGACACATGATTATATAAGAAAAAATAAATGACAACTTGCTAATGCTTATAAATTTGTAATGTATTATAAATTTATAATACACATGCAACCCATAAAAAGTATTATAATGCACAGAAGTAAATGACAACTTGCTAATGCTTAGTCATAACATTCTCACAAATTTAAGCATGGAATCTTATAGGGTTGGCTTCAGACTTGTTATCTGCCTTTCTTATTACATTTGGAAAGGGATCAACCAACAAAAAAGTTTACAAAATGTATGATTTTTTCATAACTTTAGGAGTACTACCTAATTTGATGATTTGAAAAGGGTGTTAATAAGTGTCATAAGATTACAGTTTTAAAGATATTGACATTGAAATTTTTTAATAAAAATAATGTTGGAAATTCATATACTGTATTAATAATAATTTTAAGTGCCTTTTTAGGTAAAAAAAAACACTTTGTTCCCCTAAATTATTAGCTGAGCTGCACTTTTTACCATCTTAAATTAAATTAAACACATTACACTACAATTTAACATGTTGTTAAAATTTATCCATTTATATACTCTTATAATTAATTTTAATAACGTTAATGTTTTTCTAAAAAATATTTTTAGGAAGAAAAAAATTAATCTAGAAGAAAGTATATCTATAGAAGAAATAATATATCTACATGCAACTCATATCTATTTTTTAAATGAACTTAGAAGAAAATTTCAATTTTTATAATTTATATGAAAAACACATTAAAATTTGAAATTGTATGCACATCCCTGTTTTTGTACCTGAACAACTTAATGTACTTAATAGCATAATAAACACTAGATAATAAAGTATTCAATCATTCTTCTATTTTTCAATAAAATTAAACATTATTAAAAATAAGGATAGATAAGAAAGTATTCAATCTTTCTTATATTTTTTAATAAAATTAAACATTATTAAAAAATAAGGAGATTTTATTTCTTTGTCTTCATTATGAAATGTCTTTCTTAAAACACTTTTTTAAGGACTTATGGTGCTTTTTTATATTAAAAATATGAAAATACGTTAGACAAAATTAATTTAAATTACATTAAATTAGAGTGTAACAGGATGAATTTTATTTGAGGATGGAAATTATAATTAGCATAATAATTTTAGGTTTTATTAAGCTTATTCTTTAAAATTGTTAAAATGGGTTAAACTTACAAATCAATCTAAATTTAACAATAAAATGGATGAGTTTGATACTCAAAATAGAAAAACCCAAAAAATATCATTCTTATTATGTCCACCTCGATAACAAAACAGTTAAGAAAGCATTAATCTTTCATATGAACTGGTCTGAGTCGGGGTCAACGATCCGGTATGGGACCAGCCACAAGAGTCAATTATAGAAAGTGTCTATACACCGACACAGTGGGTATCCGGTATTATAATTTGATATATATCATTAGGAAATATCGGCCTTGGAGTCCTGGAGGTCCTTATCACCAAGCTTTCGTGTTAAGAAAGGGCGAAAGGTGGTACTCTAACATCTCATTTTCAATACAAATAGAAAATAGATATTAATATATCTTTAATAAGAAATACTTACTATTAGTTAATGAAACAACCCGGCTAAAATTAAATAAAATCCGAGACTAGGGAAATTTTTCCAAAATTCAGAACAGTTTAGAGAAGAAGTCGGGACAAAATAAAATGAATTGAAGTCAAGGGAAAGTGAAAGTCGATCAGAGAGGAGGAGTCCGGGTCAGGTGCCACACGTTGGCAAGGCCCAACTTCGAATGAACAACGCCAGCGTAAGACAAAACATGAGCGATCCCTCTCTCGCTGGAGCGATTCCTGATTCGCTGAAGCGAACCCAGCACTCGGGAATTTCCATCACTCGGATTAGGGACCTAAGTTCACTCGGGAACGGTCCCCTTCGGGTCAGGCTTCACCCGGTAAACTCACACTTAGCCAGATCCTTATTCTTATTTTTATTCTGGAAGGTCACAATCATAGTTCATTCAGAGGCGTTAAATCTCCACTCGGGAAATGACTCCCTCAGCAATTCCACTCGGAGTCCATAACCTTCCCTCACTCGGAATATTTCCCCAGTCCAATACACTCGGTGTATTTCAACCCCAAATTCACTCGGAGGTGCATTCCCCATTCTCCACTCGGCATATTCTAATCTTCCTCACTCGGAGGACACCTTACTATGTCAAAGTCTCACTTAAAGATTCTATAACCTCATCCACTCGGAAATACTCTAGCTTCTCTTCCCTCAGAAGACTTCACCAAGTTAATTTCTGCTCGGTAATAGCTAAACCTTATCCCCTCGGAATAGGCTTCTAAGATAGGTTTCACTCAGAACCATCTTGACCGTCCTTCCCTTGGAAGAATTCCCAATCGGTTAATTCTCACTCGGCATCATGACTATTCTTCCCTCGGAAGAAGTCATTTCGAACACATACCCTTCGGAATCAGTTCGAGCCTACATCACTCAGAAAAGGCTCACTCGCCAAAGCCTCACTCGGAACGGCTCTCCTGACTATATTTCACCCGGAATTTATTGACTCAGCATTATTCGATCAACAACACTTCTCGGTCAATACAAGTAACATCATATCAACATAAATTATATTTATATATATAAGCCTACTTGTTCACAACTCCGATAGTCAACCCATATAAAGAAATACGTTTAGACAACGGATTACATGAGAGCCGGCCAAGGCTATATCGACTATATACAATCTGTATACTATGTACACTACAACAGCATAGATACCCATCACTCGGGTTTAAGGCCTTTTCGTCATTCACCATTCCGACCTGCATATACTGAAAATATAGCCACAATAGGGGTGAGCTTTTACATATTAAATGACAGTTATTGACTCGGATTAATCCTCAATTCTCAACTATACGATAACATTTCTCAATCAGCAATGATACATACTGCCATTCAATATGAATATTCACACAACATCATCCGATCGAAATTTATTCAATTCATTCAGACTTTATAATTCACATTATCCGGCACAACATATACCACAACCATAACCTCATATGGCACTCGGCAACAACATCCGCATACATACATTCCTCCAATCGGGATTATTCAATTCGTACTTGGCTATATAATTCACATTATTCACCATAACATATACCACAACCATAACATCATATTGCACTCAGCAATAGCATCAGTATACATGTATTCATCCACTCGGATTCACTCAAATCAATTCCAAACTATATCAATGATGTTATTCTCAATAACATATCCACATATACATACAATCACATTGAGCTCAATAACGATTATAAGTGTGCTCACATCATTTCAGTCAGATCCGATTATTTATTATTTAATTTTATTGTTGCAACATAGGCTCCAAGCCTTTTTCTCAGCTCCAAGCTGATCCGACCGTTTTACTGGTACCAAACTGTTTGCCCTCTCATGTAACACAGTCACTCCAAGTAACAACGGAAGTGTTACGGGCAGCCCTGAGTCCAACTCGGTAGGCTTGCCTTGAGTCCAACCCAAGGTCTTTTAAGTTAAACCCTGAGCCTCGCTCAAGGGGAGTGCCTGAGCCTCGCTCAAAGGTCTTTGATTGTATTTCACACATATTCATCTGATTTTCGTTTATATATATTGAGCGTCCCACGCTATATGCTCTCAGCATTTTCAATGGCGAATCAGATGCATATGGTCGTATTCATCAAGCGTCCAACGCTGAATGCACTCGGCATTGCCTTGGGTCCAACCCAAGGTCTTTCACTGTATCTCATACATATTCATTATAAAAACACAACGAATTCAGCACAACATTTGCATACACTCGGCAATCCACACATTCATCACATGCATCACATGCTTTTTAACATAAAATCCCAAACGGGAATCGGTAAACAGCCCCACACAGTACTGTATGTACGAAATTTTCAAACGGTGTACAGTAACCAGGATTTAAATTTCAAAAAATACACAGTACTTTTATATTAAAATAATAGAATACATAGTAAATTTCCTTCCTATAAATACCGAAGGAATTCTTCTTTAGAATTCATAATTTTAGATTAAGTTTTCTTAATATAGTAGTGCTAGTAAGATAGTGGTGGAAGTAAGAGAGAGAAATAAAATTTTTGTAAGAAGGTTCTGCTAAAATTCTAAGGTAAGAATATATCTCTTTTATATTTTTTAGGGTTATTTTCATATCGTTTTTGAAAATCTATTATTATACTGAAAATAATATTATTTTAAGTTACTATTCTGAATAGTAAAATACTATTTCAATAGTAAAATACTATTTCAATAGTAAATTACTATTTAAATAGTAAATTACTATTTACTATTACTATTTACCTTTACTATTCATAATTTACTTTTTACCGTTACTCTTCACGTTTTAGTATTTACTGTTACTATTCACATTTACTATTTACTGTTACTATTCATGATTTACTATTTACTATTCACTATTCAAAAATTTACCATTTCTGTTTTAAGTAGAAATCTTAATTTTCATGATATTGTGATTGATAATATTTGATTATGATTGATGATCTTGTGATATGAGTTTGAGCATATAGCAAGCATGACGGAAAGTTAAAACTAAGTAAGAATTTTCTTACCTTACTCTTTAAAGTTTTATTCTAAGAGAAAGTATTTTATAATTATTTTAGTCTTTTATTTCTTCTTAGAAATAATTTTTATTAACTTTATTTTTAATCTCTAGAATAAAATCTAGTATTAGAAAGAAGCTATTTTATGAAAATCAAAGGTTGAGATAATTAATTCTTGAATTAAATAATTTTTTTTATAGTTTTAAGTATTCTTAGTTAATGATTTTAAAAATTATTTCTTTTAGAAATCAAAAATTTAAAGTAAATTTATTTTGGTTTTCCCCAACAAAATAACTAAAGGATATTTTGTTATAGTCGAGATTTCTAAACTCAATCTAGTTAAGATTTAAATTGGGAAAGATTATGTAAATATGTGAAGTTTTTAAAGAGAAAGTTTTGAGATATTTAAGGCTTGGAAACTCAATTTTGGTGAGATCTGAATTTGAAGACTATACTAAATTTTGTTTCTGTATAACAGAAGTTCAAAGAAGAACTTATGGGAATGTACAATTTATTGAGATGAATTTATGAACCTTTATGGTATTTAATAATTGAGTTTCTAAAAGTCTTAACCAACTAAATATGCAAGTAGTTCATGCATCATGAATCATTAAAGAGAAATGAGATATGATATTGCCTGGGGATGGATTATAGAAATCGATGATACATTAGAGGAGGCTTAATTACGAGCCTTGGGATGAAAGGGTGTGAAAGGGTGCTTCAGGTGACCTGGGGTCGCTCCCTAGTATCGGGTACTTTCACAATAAAAACTTTCTCAATTTGACTAGTCTCTAAGTGTTTCCACGCCAGTTGAGCTGTTCATATGCTATGAAGGCATTTATGTTATTATTATCCGGAATTATAGAACAGTGTAAACTCCTGGTTGGTCCAGTGCAAACTAAAACTTTAAGGGCCCACATGCATAGAATGAATGAGGTGGTAGTATTAAAAATATTGTATGACATTCATGTGATTGTGACATTCTATGTGGGTGATTGTGAATGAAAGTATAATTGCTATGTTATGAAAACTCTACATTCATAATTGATTATGTGTATGATTATGTTTGAAATTATTATATTAGATTGTGAAAATTCTTATGTTTATGTCTTATCTGTAAAGTATTATATTTTGTTTCTCACTCCTTCTTGTTTGAATTTGTGTCCAAAATATATGTTATATGATATATAGCTAGCAGTTCAAGATGAAAGGATGAAATTACAAGAGGGGAAATTGGTCTCATCCTCAATCAGATAGGAGAAGAGACGTGACAAGAGTATGATTTCAAAATCACATGGTTTGAAGATAAGGAAATGATTGGTTATAGTCGAAGTAGAGGTATTAAATCTTTAGTTTTAGTTTACCTTAATACAATATTAAGTTGGATGATTGTAATTTAAGATAAGGGTTAAACTTTAATAAACCTTATTCTTTGGATATGATACTGTAATCTTTGATCACTTATAATTTTCTGAAAGTTCATTTTATCATTTTGAATAATTTGAAACTTTTTACTTTCAAAATTCAAAGAAAATCAAATGTCTATACATCCTTGTATACGTGAGATAAAGAGTGATAAATATGTATATCTTTTTAAAAGTTTTTTTATATATGTCTCATGTATATAAGGGGGTGTTACAGGTACCGCCTGCAAAGATTCTCTGACGCTCAAGTCAGCCAACAATATATGGATTTAAGTTGAGGAAACTTGAGCAATGAAACAGTGTGTAAGGAATGAGAACAACCTAACCTTTCTGCGTACGAGAATCGATTATTTATAGGTGAGCATGGAGAATGAATCGTCAGGTGCAGGTGGGGCCAGAGGACAAATAGTACACTACACAGTGTACGACTTTGACACGTGACACGGGAGGAGCCGCGTCTCCTGTGAACATCCCCTTGCATCTGTACCTTGTACCTTCTGTCGTGTGACATGGATGCTTTCCAGTATGTGAGGTGTTAACCTAGAAATACCGGTATAGGGAGAGCGCTTGATACGGGGTTTACAGTCCAAAGTATACTTGCAGCGTCGATAGCACAATAAAGACGGATGAAATTACGTCCTTTTCCTGGTACTGGTATCGAGACTGGATCATTTTCCCCTCAGCTTGTGTGAGGAACTGGTAGAGTTACTCATATAAGCTAAGCTGTCTTCTTGCGGATGTTGATATCGGTAAAGAGTCCGCAGTCCCCACTTGATAGGTATGGATATCGGACCAGAAACACATGCTTCTGAGGTTATCTTGACGGTGTGGATGTTGGATTCAGACAGCATTTCACTCTGTGAAAGAATCCCAAGAGTTTTTGAAATTTGTAACTCCTCCCATTTAAGTTTTGTAACCTCCGTTCCTTGAGACGCCACCAATGATGAGCATTTATTGCCATTAACATATGAACAATCATGATTTCTAGTCAGGTGGTTTGTTAATTGTCGTAGGTGTGGGTATTGGGCTTGAAATTCGAATTTTGGGCCCATTCGACTCCACCTTTATGCCAAGCATCACACTTTTCACGCGTATAAGGATCGAAATGACAACGTCGTTTAAACTCTGAAGAGTTGCGTTTCCTGACAAACGACGTCTTGCTTTGTCCGGTGGTTGTGCCCCCCATACCTATAAAAGGGGAACTTAGAAGCTTTTGGAAATCACTCTTGCTTCCACACTTAGGAAACCTCTGCTCAAAATTTTTGAAGAAAGCCGCAGCTGCCATTTCTACGAAGTTACGCATCTCCTTCAAACCTTCAACCTCTTAGGTAACGACATTTCCTAACCTCTTTTAACTTTATCTTTATTTTTAGTATATTCACCATGCGCACTAGGCAAAATCGCGCTGGCCTTAGTTATAGAGGAGGAAGAGTCTTCGCCAGGCCCTCGGGATATCAGAGAGGAAAGATTCCTATGAATCCCTCCAGAGCCGGGTTGCGTCGCTTAGAGAGGGAAGAAGCGTCTTTCCCAAGGCGGAGTGTGGTCCTACTCTTTTCTGAATCCTCCTCTAGCTCAGGGGACAGTCTTTCCTTCGATAATGAGGTGAGCGCTGACTGTTACCTCTTTGACAATGTAGCTTTTATAGCCATGCCAAGGTCTTCAATCATGCAATTCGCAAAATGGCTGGTGAGGGAACTTCATCCGGCCAGCAAATAATTCTCAAGACGGCCAAATAATTATCCAAAGTGGTGGCACATCGGATAGACTGGGTAAAGCTCCAGGCACAATATCCTTATTGCTGGGTAGCGGATGAGATTCGTGAGATGGCATCTTGCCATGCTAAGGACAACGGAGCTCAACTGGAACTGCGGATCTGAGTGCACGCTGAGGAATAGCTAAGAGAACGATATATGGTGTTCACACCTTGTCCAACTGACAGGATCTGCCATATAGTACCAGAGGACCACTCCGTTTACATGCATGACTTTGTCTTCCTTCGACTAGGAGTGTGATTCCCCCTGATGAAATTCGAAATGGGCGTGCTCAGGTTTCTAGACTGTGCCCCTAGTCAAATCCACCCCAACGGATGAGGCCTGATCCGTGCTCTAGAGGTGCTGGGGCAGCACTTCAACTTTGTACCCACAGTGGCGATGTTCTTCTATTATTGCCAAGTTGTGCAGAAAGCGAATAAGAAGGGAGGATTGAGCTTCGTCACACTGAGGAACCTTTCCTACTTTGTAAATTTTGAGGCTTACACAGACTCAGCCAAAGTTGATGGGCGGTCTTTCAAACCCTACTATACCAGAATCCGGGTCAAGCCCAACAAGCCGGTCTTCTGAAAGAACGAGGATGGCCTCACCAAATTTCCTGTAAGCTGGACTCATGAGCACTTCTTGCTCACATCCCAAGCCTACTACACAAAATAACACGAACTTTTTTCCCGATCAACAACTATAATGTTTGCTCTTGAAGCATTTACCACATCATGCAAGGCGTTTTCCTGCAAATGTCTCTTATGATCGGACTTATCTGCGATGAATACTTGCATAATTTATAATTCCCTACTCCTATGTACTTACTTTTTAAACATTGGATGTCTTTGACTCTAACCATACTCTTGTTTGTTTATAAATGGGAAATAGAAGAACTATCCCAGGAGATGTTCAAACTCAAATCCCTAATTGCTGAGGGGGACCCATCAGCTACAGAAAATTTTATATAGCCGAAGAGGAACTCATCCAAATTCCTCTCCGAGACCGTCACCCTCATGGCTACAATGGCTGGTGAGATTCCTCTAATCGAAAGAAGAGAGCAAGTTGGCCCTGATTAACCTAAAGAGAAAAAGGTTAAAGAGAAGAGGAAGAAGATAAAAAATGACCCTACGGGGCACAAACCCTCCTCTAAAAATCCACCCAAGAAATAGTGGACGTTAGAAGACGCCGGAGTGACCAGCATCATGAAGGGTAAGAAGGTGATCACTGAGGCCGGTAATTCTTCTCAAGCCGAGCAAGAGACCCAACAACCACCACCGGTGAAGTTCTCTACTCCGCTGGTGACCAATGCTCCTCCTCACAAATCCTTTTTGACTCTATTTTTGAGGTATGAGGGTCCCATACCTGCTGAGCTTCCAAAGCCATTCTACAAGCTCAGGCATACTTTGGAGGTGGAAGAAATAAAGGAAGCTTGCACAGCTGGAAGATGGCAACTTACAGAGTTATCCGGCCTGTTGAGCTCCTTGAGTAAGACAGCGGATAACATTGTTGAAGCTGATAAACTGAGTGCCCAGGTGGAGCAGCTCTTAGTTTCTTCTGCCAAGGATAAGACCGATTTGAATCTTGCTGATGATCGGTTAGAGAAATCCAAAAAGTACAGTGAAATACTATATATAGATACTCTAGGCCTGAAGGCTACTAACAAAGGCCTGGAGGGTAAAATCAATGAGCTGCAGGAATAAATAAAGGGGGTTCCCCAACTGAAGGAAGACCTGAAATTGGAGAAGGAAAGGTCGGCCAAGTTAACCGAAGACCTTTAGGCCGTGGAGGCCAGACACGCCAAGAGGGCGGATGAATAGGCAGCCAGGGAGGAAGAATTGCTTAAGCAGCTTGATAGTTTGAAGCTCCAAGATTTTGACGTCAACGCCCTGGAGGAAGAGAACGTCTAGCTTAGGAAGGATTTCACTGTCGCTACTTTGAAAGCTCAGGAGGCATTAGATATCTGTACTCAAGTGGCCTTTGAATCCTTTGGGCTGGCAGTCCGTCAAATCTTCTACTAGAATCCTGACTTAACTCTAAATGTCTATGGCATTAATCCGTTCCATGAGTTTCACAGGGGCAAGCTGTTTGTAGTGAAGGGGGATCAACGCGTTGAACCAGAAGACACCCTTTGCGAGTGCCCCCCACTCCCCGAAGGTCAGAGCATGGAGCCCAGCCCGTCCCTTTTGAAGAAGATCAAAATAGAGAAAGTCGAGGCCCAGGGCAGAGAGGACAACCTAACTGAGACCCCAAATGATAAAGCTGAAAAAGTAGATGAAGAGAATTTTAAAGAAGAAGGCATGAAGAAGAACGAAGGAGGCGGCAATCCTGAAAATCAACCTCCGGCCTTTTAAAATTTCTAACTTGTTACTACTGCTGTGTTCCGAGATCAGCTCCGGCTTTTATTATACCTTGCAAACACTTGTCTTTTTAACACTTTCTTCTATATAAACTGCTCGCTTTTCAATACGGCGTTTTACCTTCTTCAGAAGAAGCTTTCTAACTATAAGTTGTGATAATCATTAGTCGTTTATCAATCTTATATTTAGGGTGAACCGATATGGTCATATTGTCTGAAAATGTTAATCGTCAAACACTTGTCACTTTGTATTTGTGTCAATTGCTATCATGATTAATGCCTTTCTCATGGGGTTATGTCGTTAGTTTCAGAGAGGAATGACTAAGACTGTCTGCCCCAAAGGTTTGATACTTGTGCCCCATTAGAGTTGGTAATTACGATGATCTTCAATGGGATTCAGTATGGCCTTGAAAAAGGTCCAATCCTACAACCAATCTAGCTACTCTAGGAGTTCCATCATCAATTACGGAATAGGTAATTCAGATCATCCGTCCTGAGGGTGACTTTTCACTGGGGTTCAGTATGGCCTTAAAGAAGATCCAATCCTACAACCCAAGTCTTCAAAGGGGGTTCGGTATAGCCTTGAAGAAGGTCCAGTCCTACACCCAAGTCTTCAATGAGGTTCGGTATTGTGACGTCCATAATAATTTTCCCAAATAAATTTTTCACGTTTAAAGAATCAATTTGAAACTCATAATTTAAATTCTGAAGTCACGTAAAAGTTGATAAATGCGGAACATTATCAACCATACTAGTCGGGAACAATTAAGCATAAGACCTTTATATAGCGGAAACGATATAGAAAAATAACAGTACGTGGTACATTATACTATTACAACCCATTAGAATTAAAATGAAACCAAAGTCCAAGCAATAACTCATAAAAGCTTCATTCATGGCATCACTCGTCATTCTGTGTAGCATGCACTGTAAAAATTAATATAAGAGTGAGACAGAATATAGAATAAATATAAAATAAGTAAAATTGCTCAAACACAATCAACAACCATAATGATATGATGAATATGCCAACAAGTTCATTTATATATAATAAATCTTAAACTTAGTCAAATGATGTCATGCTGGATCCATTTTGGTTTGGTGGGAATATTGCAGAAAAAGGTTTCATAGAGACACAAGTAGGACTTAGCATAATGCCATGAATCCCTACACTCCATGGCGCTCAAGTACCGAAGTACACAAGTAGGACTTAGCATAACCATGAATCCCTACACTCCATGGCTTCACAAAAATAGGGCTTAAACTCATCATAGAGTAACCCCCCACCAGGGTAGGCAATCATGGAACCCCTAAATTCCATGGTGCGTCCAAATGCTTATGATGCATGAATGCCTTTAATTCTCTTTATCGATTTAACATACCATGATATCAATATTTCCATAATCACTTGGAAAATCACAAGTCCTCAAAGGACACATCACATATAATAATTTTCAGAATCATGGATTTACTGTTTCAACAACATATCTCATTAAACCACAAGACATTCATGTATACAATAATTTAGTCATTCATAATCATTCATGACAAAGATATACACACTGTATGTCATGTATAGGACACTCAATAACTCAATAACAAATTGTTACTCATAGGGAAAATATCATTTTTATCCATAAAAACCATTATAGGTAAATTTTAGAATTTTTACAACAGCAACATATGTTAGTAAAATGACCATAACGTGAGAAAATCAAATCCTTTTTAAGTGATTCTACTTTTTGTGGTTCCATAACAAAATTATCTACAACTTTCATGAAGACCATAATTTCAAATTCCAAACAGAAACATCACAAATTCGCAGTACACTAAACCATCTCAAACAAGGTATCAAAAACGTACATATGTTGGTATTTTCAACGTTTCTGGAGCTACAAAAATAATTTTGGCATGGGACCAGTTTTAAATTACTACTAACACAAATATCTAAAACTTTCATGAAGACACTGAACACTAATTCTCACTACAAAATTCCCAGTTTTAAAAATAGAATTCGTAATTCATGTTAACAGATTTTCAACATGAATATACGTCTGTAATTTTGGAATAACTAGAGCTAAAAATATCCTTTTAACTTGAGACCACTTTTTATAGATCCCTAACATAAATATCTACAACTTTCGTGAAGACATCAAAGTCTAATTATGTATGTATAATTCCTAGAATATTAATTTATACACAAAATATAAGATACGTATTCCAAACGGACATGCTGTAGTATTTTGGCTATAACTTTTGCTATACATATCTAAATCAGTTGATTCAGGTCTCAAAATTCACATAACAAAAAGATCTACAACTTTGATAAATACGTCAGAGTCAAATGCACATGTTTTCAACTTCAAAATTGGGCAACAAGATACGAAATTAATTCTGGAAAATACTAGACAGCATATAATTCTACCCATTCCATAATTATTCACAACCCTATCCCCTCTTACCTTGATGAAGGGTCTTAGACTGATTGAAAAACGATTTCTTCTTGCTGTCCTAGCTTCGAATTAGAGTGGCTTGTATGTAGAGAAGGAAAAGAGAAAGAAAGACTTTTACTAATCTTTGTTGTTCTGAGAATTCAGACTTGGAAAAAGGGGTGGTATTGATTTAATAATGTGCAAGACAAGTGGGAGACAAGCTTTCTCGTGACTGGAGGTTAGGTGCATTAATTATGGAAATAATAAAGATTTTAGATAAGGAATGAGCTGTATTGTTAACTTTTACCACCACCTACCTACTGGAGCTTTGTATGATTGGAGAAAATATATTAAAATATGTACAAAATGACAAGATTGGTGAAAAAGATTAAATCTGACGTTGGTTCTTGTATTCTGCAAATAATTACCGACTGGACTACACTGGTCAGCATATTTGCCGACTGAAACTCTACCATTCAGTGTGTTTGCCGACTGAAACTAAACCGGTCGATATATTTACCGACTGGACACTACCGAGTCCGACTGGACCACTTACCGAGTCCGTCTGAGGAGAATTCATCAGTCTTCTCTTTCAAAACTGCTTCACTCGGAAGGGAATCCACTTGGAAGTGCTTCTGCTTGAACACTCGGTCGGATTTTCATCCCTTGGAGATGACTCAGTCGGAAATGTCTCACTTGGATCATTCAGTACCGATACCTCTCCTATTCAGTTTTTCATTCGGTTAAATCATCCCAGACCAACTCCACAGTCATTCGGTCTGTCACTCAACTAATTATTTCCAAAACTGACTCATCTTGCTCGGTTTTCTACTCGGCCAAATCAATCAAAGCCGACTCATCTCTCACTAGTCTTTCACTCGGTAACATTATTACAAATCCGACTCTTCTTTCACCCAGTTTTTCACTCGGCATAATATCTCAAAAATGACTTATCTCTCACTCGGTTTCACTCAGCAATTCCTCTAATACTGACTCATCACTCGATCGGTCCTCACTCGACAATTCATTTCAAAACCGACTTCACACTCACCCGGGTTTCCACTCGGAAAAATAATCCAGATCGAGTCTTTCTTACTCGAAATTACACACACAGACACGAGTTTTTCTTCTGTTGAACGTACTTCTCTCGGAAACGTTGCACTCGGAGAAGTTTCATTCGGAAATGAGGCTCTGGACAATGTTTGACTCGGAAACGAGTCATTTGAAGATGTTTGACTCGGAAACGAGTCATTCGAGGGTGTTTGACTCGGAAACGAGTCTTTCGAAGGCGATTCACTTGGACTTTTTCCAGAAGTGGTTCTCTCGAACACACTTCACTCCAATGTCTCCGAGGCCAGGACTCCACTCGGTAGTGACTCTTCCAGTCATGTTTTACTAGGACAACCTAGCCTTCACTCGGAATTCCAACCTTCACTCGGAATTCTCAACCTTCACTCGGAATTTTCAACCTTCACTCGGAATTCTCAACCTTCACTCGGAATTTTCAATCTTCACTTGGAAACAGATCTTTTATTCACTCGGAAGTCTTATTTCTGACCTGTTTCACTCAGAATTTCTTGCTCACTAACATTTTACTCGGTAATATTCCTATCAGAGTGCTTCCAGAGGGTAATACTATAGAAAACTACTTGAACAAATCAAAAGAAGCTTCGATTCGCAGCTAAACCTATGTAGAAAGTTAATATAACTGGATAATTTCATTAATGAACTAGATTAAAGATGATTATACACAAGACTGAAATTTTTTTGGGATGTTACAATTCTCCCACCCTAATAAAAATTTCGTCCTTAAAATTTAGTAAAACGCACTCCTCAGTGGAACAACTCTGGGTATTGCGTTCTAATAGTATCTTTACGCTCCCAAGTTAAAGTTACATCATTTCCTTGTTTCCATGCAACCTTCACTAATGGTACATCCTTGTTTCTCAGGCGTTTAATCGACCTTTCCATAATCTACGTAGGTTCTACAGGGATGGTCAGATTTTCTCTAACTTCAACATCATCAGTAGCAATAACATGAGTGGGGTCTTGTACATATTTCCTCAATTGTGATACATGGAACACATTGTTCAAATTTGCAAGGTGAGGAGAAAGTGCAATCTGATAAGCCACTGGGCCAATCCTCTATAGAATTTCATATGGCCCAATGAACCGTGGGCTCAACTTTTTACTCTTCAATGCTCGGCCAATCCCCTTGTGAGGTGAAACCTTCAAAAATACATGATCACCAACCTGAAATTCAAGTGGTTTCCTCCTTTTATCATAATAGTGCTTTTGTCTGTCTTGGGATGCCTTCATCTTCTCTCTGATTACTTCTATTTGTTTAGTAGTCTGTTGCATAATTTTAGGTCCTAACGCCAAACTTTCACTAGTTTCTAACCAACAAAGGGGCGTTCGACACTTTCTACCATACAATGCTTCAAATGGAGCCATACCAATACTGCTATGGTAACTATTGTTATACGTGAATTCAATTAGTGGAAGAAACTGCTCCCAACTACCACCATGTTGAAGCACACAAGATCGCAGTAAGTCTTCCAAACTTTGTATGGTACGCTCTGACTGTCTATCTGTTTGGGGATGATAAGCTGAACTTAATCGAAGTCTTGAACCCAACTCCTGATGTAAGCTTCCCCAAAATTGGAAAGTGAACCTCGGGTCTCTATCTGACACAATACTGGATGGTACACTATGAAGTCTCACGATCTCTTTCACATATAATTGTGCCAACTTTAGTAGAGAATTCTTCATATTCATTGGAAGGAAGTGAGCTGATTTAGTCAATCTGTCTACAATAACCCAGATTACATCATTTCCTGAACGTGTTCTTGGTAATCCTGACACAAAGTCCATTGAAATTTTGTCCCATTTCCAGACAGGAATCTCTAATGGTTGTAATTCACCAGATGGCTTCTGGTGTTCCACCTTGGCTTTTTGACACACCAGACATGAAGACACATATTCAGCTATTTTTTTCTTCATCTTTGGCCACTAAAAGCTTTTCTTCAGATCTTGATACATCTTAGTTGATCCAGGATGAATACTCAATATACTTTTATGTGCTTCTTCTAGGATTGTCCTTCTTAAATCTACATCATCTGGCACACAAATTCTGCTTCTAATCCTCCAAATTCCATTTAATCCTTCTTGTAATCCCATATCCTTTCCATTCGCCTGCATCTCTCTCAATTCATGCAATTGTAAGTCCTTTATCTGCCTCTCACCTATCAGCTTCAGAAAATCATTAGTTATCTTCAAAGTTCCCAAGGTCATACTTCTTGAAGATTTCATCTCCACGCCCAAGTTCATATCCCTGAACTGTTCTATCATTTCCATCTCTTTTACCATTAAAGATGCCATATGAACGGATTTCTTGCTAAGTGCATCTGCTACCATATTTGCTTTTCCTGGGTGGTACTTCAAATCAAAATCATAATCTTTAAGAAATTCCATCCACCTTCGCTACCTCATGTTCAATTCCTTCTGATCGAACAAATACTTTAAGCTCTTGTGGTCACTGAACACCTCAAACTTGACTCGATACAAATGGTGTATCCAGATTTTCAAAGCAAATACCACCGCTGCCAACTCTAGATCATGCGTTGGATAGTTCATTTCATGTGGTCTCAACTGCCTAGAAGCATAGGCAACCACCTTTCGTTGTTGCATCAAAACACAACCTAAACCCATCTTAGAAGCATCACAATAAACCATAAAGTCTTCTTGTGGATTAGGCAAAGTTAGAACTGGAGTAGACGTAAGCTTCATTTTTAGTTCCTGGAAACTTTTCTCACATTCTGGAGTCCAAGCAAAAGGTTGATTCCTCTGGGTTAGATGAGTCATTGGTAAGGCAATTCGAGAAAACCCCTCAATGAATCTCCGATAATAACCAACTAACCCTAGAAAGCTTCGTATCTCAGTGACTGAAGTAGGTCTCTCCCAGTTTGTTACAGCTTCTATTTTAGAAGGATCCACAGACACTCCTTTGCTAGAGATTACATGGCCTAGGAATTTTACTTCTTTCAACCAAAACTCACATTTTGATAACTTAGCATACAACTGCTTCTCCTTCAAAATCTGCAATACCACTCGAAGATGTTTTTCATGCTCCTCCCAAGTTTTAGAATAAATCAGAATGTCATCAATGAAGATGATAACAAATTGGTCCAAGTAGGGATGAAACACTTAATTCATGTAATCCATGAATACAGCTGGGGCATTGGTCACTCCGAAAGGCATCACAAGATACTCGTAATAACCGTAGCGTGTTCTAAAGGCTGTCTTTGGAATATCCTCAAACTTGACACAAATCTGATGATAACCCGATCGTAGATCAATCTTGGAAAATACTGTAGCACCTCTCAATTGATCTATCAGATCATCAATTCTGGGCAAAGGATATTTATTCTTCACCGTCAATTTATTCAACTGACGATAATCCACACATGACCTTGTTAGTCCTCAAATTTTCAATAAAAGCTTAAATAAAAATTTCATAAAAATTATAAAAATTAGTTTAATTTGTTAGAAAATTAGGATTTAAATTCAATAAATGGATGTTGTTGGAAATAATCTGCCCTTGATCAATTTTCTCTAGTTTTGCAGTGAAAAGGTTAAGAAATCAAGAGAAAATTACACTGGAGGAGCTGACGCATAGCCTCACCCCACGCTTAGCATCAACAGATATTTTTGATGCTGACGCTACGCATCACAGCCACGCGTAGCGTCAGTGCTGCGTGGTCTCCACCTCCACTTTGACCAACCACTCCACTTGGACCCAATAATGGGCACTCCACTCAGCCACAAGGGCCACCCCACTCAGCACAAATGGCCAAAACACAGTGGAGACATGTCCAAGTGGCCAAGCATGATTGATTTTTATAATTTGTAGTGGCCATTATCAACTGTTTAATGGAAGCTGAGTCATGGGCCTGACGCGTAGCGTCACAGGGACGCGTAGCGTCAGCACCCTTGCTCAGCCCTATAAATAGGGCCATCCAACACCATTCATCCCATCCCATACACAGCATTTCATCCTCTTCTCTTCTCTCTTGTGCTCGACTTTGAGTACTTCTTTTGTGAGTTGTAGTTCTAGAATAGTTTTCTAGATACTTGAGTGTGTTTCGGTGTATTGTGATCATTGTATCGTGAAGTTTCCATCGTCTTCGTAATGTCAAACTCTGTAAGTGTTGTTTTTACTTTTACCATGTGTAACTAATTTGTTTATGTTGGAATTGGTGAACTAATCTATTGAGTATAATGTTGTGAATTCGACCTCTGCATGTTTATGATTCAAGTCCATGTTAGTATCTCAACCTTTTATTAATATGAACGTCAAACGGGAGAATGATTTTCATGTGTATCAAAACTGGTTTTATTAGTGTAAATGTCAAACGGGAGAATGATTATTTATGCCGTATTGAAACGTGTTTTGACGAAAGTAAAAAGTTGGAATACCCTTGGTATCTCAATTCTATAGGGGTTGTTAACCATTGTTGCCATAAGGCCAGGTCTTAATGCAAGTTTTTATTGAGAAAGCTCACGAGGGATCAGACTTTACGGTGAATTCTTAGAATTTATATCACGAGGGATCGGTTATAATGATTTTAAGCTGCAATGACATGAAACTTGATGATTAAATATGCATGTCTTGAGTTCCTCATTTTTATTCTAGATTAGGGATCCAATTTCCAACATAATTTGTTTATCAGTGTTTATCTCAAGTATCTTACCTATTCTAGATTGTAACTCGTCTTTTTAGATAGATTTTATTTTCTTTTATCTTATGAATCACTCAATCATGCTATCTTGTGAATATTGTATAAACTGTATATAAATCATTCTTTTGTTTATAATTTCCTCCACATTTACCATAATAAATAGAAAATTACTGTTGTTATTGGACTTTCAATCCCAGTGGAACGATATCTAAATTTTGAAAACTACAAACGATTAGTGTGCTTGCCAATTAACAAACCCGGTGGTGGAAACGAACCGTTGAGACGCCGTCGCCGGGTTAACAAGTTTTCTGGCGCCGCTGCCGGGGATTGAATTGTTTCAGTAAAACAGTAAAATTTTAATTACCGTGGTAAATATTTTTTTACCTTAGATAATTTTTTTTATTTATCATTGTTACACTAACTTTCTTTGTCTAGTTTGTGTATGCAAACTCGATCTACCGCAGGTAAAATTTATTTTGATCCTGAGATAGAAAAGTTTGTAAAAAAAATCAAGTCTTTGAAATCTAAAACACAAACTAAGTCTTCTTCTACTTTTAAGAATTTTGAAAATTCAAATATGGCTGCTGAAAGGAGAACATTGGGACAGTTTGCTGCTATAAATGGTCCACCCCGAGTTTCGGGAATGTTTCAAGGACCAGTTTTACCAGTGGAAATTAAACCTGCTACTTTAAACATTATTCAAAACAACCAATTTGCTGGTTTAAATCATGAAGAACCATATGAACATTTAACTGTTTTTTATGAGTTATGTAGCACAATTGGTTTTGAACCCAATCAAGAAGAGTCTGTTTACATGAGACTCTTTCCTTTTTCATTGATTGGGAAAGCAAAAGAATGGTTTAAATCTTGTCCACCGGGTAGTTTTGCAAACTGGTCCGATGTTGAAAGAAAATTTTTGGAAAGATTTTATTCTCCTTCAAAATATTTTGAAGCAATGACAGCCATACATTCTTTTTCTCAAAATAATGATGAATCACTAGGAGAGACATGGGAACGATTCAAGGCACTTTTGGGAAAATGCCCAAACCACAACCTGAATGATGCCGAAAAGGTAAGAATCGTTTACCATAGTTTATTGCCTCAGTTCAAGATGATGTTAGATGCTTGTGCAGGTGGTTCTTTAATGAACAAGACCGTGGAGGAAGCTATTGGGATATTAGAATCAATGTCCATTAGTGACCATCAAGCTAAACCAGAAAGAGGTAATAAACAAGGTATAGTTGAACAAGGAGTAAATGATACAGTGTTAATTCAACAAAAATTATTGATGCAACAAATTGAGGCCATGAGTAAACAACTTGGAAAATTGCAAGTTACCCATGTACCACCACAACTCCCTGCTCAGTTAAAACAATGTGAGTATTGTATGGGCGAACAACCATGTGGGTACTGTGTTCTGGACAAAAATGAACAAGAATAAGCTAATTCCTTGATTCATCAGAGATTACCTACAGGTAATTCTCTAAATCCTCTTGTAAATTCTTTTTCTAACAATTACTTGCAGGGAAGGCAAAACTATGGTTGGAAACAAAATGCTAGACCCTTCAATAATCAAGGAGATTACAACGCTAGATTGACAAAGGCTGAAGAAAGTATTCAACAATTGATGCAATACATGGAGACAATTAATGTCACACGTAAAGCATCAGATCAACAGTTAAGTCAGCTAGTAAAAGAAGTAGCCGACATCAAAGAATTCAAAGCGAAAGAACAATGTAAGGCTATTTTTACAAGAAGTGGTAAGACTGTAGGTATAAATCATGAAAAAGAAAAAGAAGAAGAGAATGAAAAAGAAAAAGAGAAAGAAAAAGAAAAAGAAGAAGAAAAAGAGGGTGAAGAAAAGAAAGAAAAAGATGAAAAAAATAAAAAAATCAGTATCTTGGACAGACACCTCCTGTCCAGGATTTACCATATCCTCATCCACCATCAAGAAAAGATAAAGAGAAGGAATACAAGAGATTCCTTGAAATCTTTAAGCAGTTACACATAAACATCCTTTTTTCTGAGGCATTAGAACAAATGCCTACATATGCTAAGTTTATGAAAGAACTGCTTACAAAAAAAAGAAAGTATGATGAAGAGATTGTAGAACTTGAAGCAAGTTACAGCGCTATTCTACAATACAAGATGCCAGAAAAATCCAAAGATCCTGGAAAATTCACTATTCCTGTCTCTATTGGGGGAGTAAATATCGGTAAAGCTTTATTAGATTTAGGGGCTAGCATCAATCTAATGCCCCTAAGTATGATGAAGCGTATCGGTGATCTTGATCCACAGCAGACAAGGATGACTCTGCAATTAGCTGATAAATCCATCAAGAGACCTTATGGGATTGTAGAAGATGTGCTCGTAAAGGTTGACAAATTCTACTTCCCTGTGGATTTTGTGATCCTAGACATGGAAGAAGATGCTGATGTTCCTCTAATTCTTGGAAGACTGACGTTGTTATTTTTACAGTCGTGATTCCGTCAAATTAGTACATTAAAATTAATTAACGTAGTACTAGGGTGTCAACCTAGGTCGTTCTCTCAAGGATCAACACAAAAATTTAGGAAAAATCAAGTCTTAAACTAATTTTTAACAATTAAAAATAAAAACTCAACAACTAAAAATTTTTACAAACATAAGTTCAACTAACATACAATTGGGGGGGTTTTGATTGATTTTTGTTGTCACAATTAAAATTAAAACAAGGTAAATAAAGGATTTAAAACAATAAATAACAAGCGATTGATTTTCTTGGAGTATTGTAAATAAATTTATCCTTGGTTCACTAAAGATAATTTGTATACTTATTAATGTTAATTTCTTAGCTCAATTTGAATTGATCAACTAAGCGTCTTTTTCAATTCACAATTCCTTTACTTTCATTTAAAAATGAATATTTTAATCAAGCATCCTAATTAAGCAAAAGGAGTCAAGATTGTAAAATCTAGGAATTATTGAGATACATAAGAACATCGCCTATATACATAATCTATTCTCAAATTATGGAATTAAGCAAACCATAATTATTAAAAGTGATTATGAAAATATTCATTAAGCATGCATATTTCCTTAATCCATTCTAATTTAAAACCTTATTTTATTCCATTTGAATAATTAAACCGATTAAGCATACAAATTTAATTAAACAAAATGGAATTAAATAAGTAGAGAAAGATTATGAAGAAATAACAATAATAAAAGCATACTATATTAAAATTAATGACCTCAAAATTACATTACAACATTCTCCAAGAAAATCAATCTAGGGGTTTTAGCCCTCCATAATTACAACTACAAACAATGAAACTAACCTGGAAATAAAGAACTTGCTGGAAAAATTCCAACGGAGAAGAGAAGAGGAAGAACGTATGAAGGAGGAATTGATGTCTTCTGATGAAGAATGAATGGTTTTGCCCCTTGCCTTGCTTCCTATTTATAGGAGCTCAAAAGCAAAGCTTATGCCTTAATTAATTTGTAATGGAATGTGCACTCTTAATTTATAATTCAATGGTGCTCCATTATCATGCTTCAGTGCTCCATGATGATCTTTAGTGCTCCATTATCAGCTTCAGTGTTGTTTCCACTTTGATAATGCGTTATCTGATGTTTCCACTTTGATAATGCGTTATCTGATGTTTCCACTGATGAATCTGTGCCTGAATCGATTCATCTAGGCAATTTTGGGCAATTTTACATATAGGAATCGATTCCTCAGGGGTGGGAATCGATTCCCAAGCACATGAATCGATTCATGCTTGTTTGAATCGATTCCCAGGCCTTTAAAATGCATATGAATCGATTCACAGGGGTGGGGAATCGATTCCTAGCTGTATGAATCGATTCCCAGGGTACTTGAATCGATTCCTTGCTGTTCTTTTGTGTGGGAATCGATTCCCAGACCTGTTCTGGTGCTTTTCTCGCATTTTTGACCATTTCTTGAGTCGTGGCTTCTTTCGTTTGACCTGTGGTAATTATTTTTTAATTACAGGCTTAATCACACACTACAAAATAAGAGAAAACCAACTTTTATTAAAAATTTATCCTTAATTCATTTTAAAATTAAATATTAAATAAAGCTCAAATGATGAAAATGTGTTAAAGTGCAGTATATTACACACTAAGTGATGGCAAATTATACACATTTAAATTGAGGAATTAAGGATAAATCATGCATCATCAAATACTCCCACACTTATTCTTTTGCACTCCCGGGCAAAATCAAAATAAAAACAAGTATCACAATTTATTTAAAAACATTAAGTTAAAAACGACAACACAGAGTTGGCATGAAATTTTAAGAATATACAGAGAAACAAGAGTTTTTCAACATGCAAGATGCAGAGCATCAAGATATATATAAAAATCATTCAAACATTTAGGCATGTGAAAATTAAATTAAACTGAAAAGAAGATCATAAGTGATAGAACCTCACAAGACATACTCTCAACTCTCAAGTGTTTAAGGTTTGTGTATACACTCAAAACAATTCCTGAAAAACAAACAGTCTAAAAATTTTGGCAAGTTTCTTAATTCCACAACCAACACAAATGCATGTATAGATCAACAGGGCTTTCACAGGGTTGCAATGTGGCTAAGGTTAAAATGGATGAAATATATATATATTTATATATACACCAAAAAGAATGATGAAGCAATTAATTTTACTGGCAAACAGTAAGGGTAAAACATTTATTGTATGGTATTTGGTAAATTTGTTTTTTTATAAGATTGCATAACACTTGAAACAAGAGTTGCAATTCCTTTTTGCACACCCCCACACTTATTTGAATGCCTGTTTTGACTTGATTCCAAAGCTTCAATATATTTCTTAAGGTAGGTATATTTTTGGTTCTTCATCCATGGCTTATTTGAGCTGTAACAAGGAAACAGTTAAATAGGCTCAAAATGGCTAGCAAGAGATAATTTATTCATGGTAGGCTTATCTGGCTTAGTGGCTCAACTGAACAAAAATGCCTGTATCATTTCAAATACATTCATATGAGTTTCAAGTATCATCAAGAAACAAGACAAAAATTAAGATGTAAGCTTTCAGGAATTAATCACACATGAAAGGATTAAGATGGTTTAAAGTGATCCATCAAATTTTAAGGCTCAAAAATCTCACGAGGTATAATTCCATCATATATGATCATTTCTTAATTATCATGTCATTCTCAACATACCAAAAATGTTTAAGTTCAAATTATAACATATCATTAATCTCATATCAGACATGAAAGAATTTACTTGTTACTCATGCATATCTTAAAATTCCAATAAAACATGCCTTTTAAAAACACACACAAAATCTTTTATTTTATTTTATTTTATTTATTTATTTTTTTTAATAATTTTTTTTATATCACACAAAATTTAATCACACAATAACACACACAATAATACATGAATGATCCCACCCCCACACTTAAATCATACATTGTCCTCAATGTAAGACAGAGCATACAAAATAGACAATAAAATGAAAAAGTAAAGAGATGGGCAAGAAAAACTCCCTCAAGGGGGATCAAGAAGTGGTTCCCCCAAAGCATGTTCCTCCATTGTAACATCCACAAGTGAAGGATTTTCATGAAATGGCTTCAAACGTTGTCCATTAACCTTGAAGCTTTTGTTGGAGTTTTCACTTTTTATTTCCACAGCTCTATGGGGAAATACATTCGTAATAATGAAAGGTCCTTCCCATTTGGAGTGCAATTTTCCGGCCATCAGTTTCAACCGGGAATTAAACAGTAGCACTTTCTGTCCAGCAGTAAAATCCTTTCTAGCTATTGAGCTATCATGGAATTTCTTTGTTTTCTCCTTATAGAACCTCGAGTTCTCATAAGCTGCCAAACGTATCTCATCAAGCTCATTCAGTTGTAATTTTCTTTCCTCACCTGCTTGATCAAGTGCTAAGTTACAAGCTTTTACAGCCCAATAAGCACGATGCTCAATCTCCACTGGAAGATGACATGCTTTACCAAAAATAATTCTATAGGGAGACATTCCTATAGGTGCCTTAAAAGCTGTTCTATGTGCCCAAAGAGCATCATCCAATTTCCTGCTCTAATCCTTTTTGTTAGGTTGTACTATCTTCTCCAGGATTCTTTTGATTTCTCTGTTAGAGACTTCTGCTTGTCCATTGGTTTGGGGGTGATATGGAGTAGAGACTCTATGAACAACCCCATACTTCATGAGCATAGCTTGCATGGTCCTGTTGCAGAAATGTGTTCCTTGATCACTAATGATTGCTCTCAGAATGCCAAACCTGCAAAGAATTTGAGATCTAACAAAATCCACAACAACTCGAGCATCATTAGTTCTGGTGGCTTTAGCTTCCACCCATTTAGAAACATAATCAACAGCCAATAAAATGTAAGTAAAACCAAAGGATGGAGGAAATGGACCTATAAAATCAATGCCCCAAACATCAAATACTTCACAAAACAACATTGGTTGCTAAGGCATCTGTTGTCTCCATGTGGTAGCATTACTAGCTCTTTGGCATTTATCACAGGTGTTACAAATTCTCCATGCATCCTTAAAAATTGTGGGCCAATATAAACCAGAATCCAACACTTTTCTTGCTGTTCTTTATGGACCAAAATGTCCACCAACTGGTGAAGCATGGCAGAATCGAAGAACTGATTCTATTTCATGATCGGGAATGCATCTTCGAATCACCTGATCATTACACAATTTCCACAAATACGGGTCATCCCAAATATAATACTTTGCATCACTTTTTAATTTTGAAATTTGGTTTCTGGATGCACATGGTGGAAAAACAGAAGCAACAAGATAATTTACAATGTTAGCAAACCAAGGTGAATCAAAAGAGTTAGAAATACTCATGAGGTGTTCATCGGGAAAATGGTCCCGAATAGGTGCTGAATCAGGAGCATTCTCAATTCTGCTTAAATGGTCTGCCATAAGGTTTTGTGTTCCACTTCTGTCATGAATTTCCAAGTCAAACTCTTGGAGCAAAAGCATCCAACGAATTAATCTTGGCTTGGACTCACCTTTCTTCAACAAGTACTTCAGAGCTGCATGGTCAGTAAAGACAACTACTCGAGAACCGAGTAGGTAAGATCTGAACTTATCTAATGCAAAAACAATGGCCAAGAGCTCTTTTTCAGTGGTAGTGTAATTTACCTGAGCAGCATCTAAAGTTTTAGATGCATAGTAGATGACCCTAGGCTGTTTGTCAATCTTTTGACCAAGGACGGCTCCCAATGCATAATTAGAGGCATCACACATCAATTCAAATGGAGCTGTCCAAACAGGTGCTTGGATTATTGGGGTTGTTGTCAATGCTTGCTTAAGGCAATTAAAAGCCTCCTTACACTTTTCATCAAATTCAAATGCCACATCCTTTTGAAGTAGACTGGATAGTGGCCTAGCCTTCTTGCTGAAATCTTTTATGAATCTTCTGTAGAATCCTGCATGACCAAGAAAAGAACGAACCTCTCGAACACAAGAGGGGTAAGGCAAATGTGATATAACTTTTACCTTAGCAGGATCTACCTCAATTCCTTTTTCAGAGATTACATGCCCTAAAACTATTCCTTGTTTTACCATAAAATGACATTTCTCATAGTTCAAGACAAGGTTAGTTTCAATACATCTGTTTAAAACTTTATCAAGACTATCAAGGCATACATTAAATGAAGATCCATAGACAGTAAAATCATCCATAAACACCTCTATGCAATTTTCAATGAAATCATGAAAAATACTTATCATGCATCTTTGAAAAGTTCCAGGGGCATTGCATAGGCCAAATGGCATTCTCCTATAAGCAAATGTGCCAAAGGGACAGGTGAATGTGGTCTTATCTTGATCCTCAGGTGCAATGTGAATCTGAAAATATCCAGAGAATCCATCAAGAAAACAGTAGTGAGACTTACCTGCGAGACGCTCAAGCATTTGGTCAATGAAGGGTAAAGGGAAATGGTCCTTCTTTGTTGCCTGGTTAAGTCTCCTGTAGTCAATACAGACTCTCCAACTATTCTGCACTCTAGTTGGGATCAATTCATCCTTTTCATTTTTCACAACTGTGATCCCTGTTTTCTTAGGAACCACTTGAATTGGACTCACCCATTGGCTATCAGAGATAGGATAAATAATTCCTGCTTGTAGAAGCTTGGTGATCTCCTTCTTAACCACATCAAGGATTACAGGGTTGAGTCTCCTCTGGGGCTGTCTTACTGCTTTAGTATTTTCCGCCAGAAATATTCTATGCATGCACATGGATGGACTAATTCCAGGAATGTCTGCCAATGTCCATCCTATAGCCTTCTTATGTCTTTTCAATACCTGCAACAATTTTTCTTCTTGATTTTCATCAAGAGAAGTGGAAATTATCACCAGGAGCTGTTCATTATCCCCTAAGTATACATACTTTAGGTTCTCAGGTAGGGGTTTCAATTCTAACTTTGGTGTCTGCAAAACAGATAGAACTAACAAAGTAGATTTTGATTCTGCTGTTTGCACCTCAAAAATTTTATTAGAATTTTCTTGAAATCCTGCATACAGCTCCTTATGGTTAACAGGTATATCTAGAGACTCTGAATCAAAAATTATGTATTTATCAATTTCAGCACAAATATCACAACTTCCAGAATCATTGCATGCAAAACATTTATTTGAATCATCCATGTATTCCAAATCAACATTAGAAAAATGTTCAAAAACTAGTTCATCAATAATGTCAATTTGGAAAACAGAATGATTTTCAGATGGATATTTCATGGCATCAAGAATATTAAATTGAACTCTCGTGTCACCAAATTCCATAGAGAGAGTTCCAGAATGAACATCTATTTTGGTTCGAGCTGTTTTTAAAAATGGTCTTCCCAAAATGATAGAAACAGGAATTTGAGGCATACCTTCTTCCATATCAAGTACAAAAAAGTCAGCAGGGAAAACAAGCTGTTCTACCTGAACCAAAACATCTTCTATAACTCCAGCAGGGTAAGCAGTGCTCCTATTGGATAGCTGAATTACTACACCAGTAGGTTGTAAATTTCCAAGAGACAAAGATTTAAAAACAGACATAGGCATAACATTTATTGAAGCTCCTAAATCTAACATACAATTTTCAAATTTATTATTGCCTATGATACAAGGTATAGAAAACGTACCTGGATCCTTGCATTTTTCAGGGATATTTTCCTTACCAAGCAGTGCAGATACATTTCTTCCCATACTTATCCTTTCATTACCTTTGAGTCTCCTCTTGTGAGTACACAACTCCTTCAGAAATTTGGCATACTTGGGAATTTGCTTGATTGCATCGAGAAGAGGTATATTCACTTCCACTTTCCTGAAAGTATCCAAAATTTCTTTGTCCACTTCTTCCATCTTCTTACTTGGAATTGCTTTTGGTGGGAAAGGAAGAGGGATATGAGGTAGAATTTAGGATGGTTGCTTCTCAGATTTTCTTGTGCTTGAAGAGGGCATATCATTCTCAACTGTTGTGGGCACATCTGTTTGTTTTTCAGGTTCCTTAGGTATGGGTATTTCAAGGTTCTTACCTAATCTTAACTGAATTGCACTCACATTTCTTGGATTTGCAGCTGGTTGAGATGGTAATTTGTCAGAGTTTTGAGATTGTAACTGGCTTAATGATGAAGCCAATTGCCCAATTTGGTTGCTTAAACTCTGGATGGTAGCATCATTCCTCTGTTGATATTCTAAGTTCTGTGCAGCCACTTGTTTCACCAGATCCTCCAAAGAAGGGCCACTTATGAGTGGTTGAGGTGTCGGTCTTTGGAAGGTTGGTGCATTGTTTTGAAATGGAGGTTGGGGATTTTATTGTTGGTTTCCCCATCTCAAATTTGGATGGTTCCTCCAACCTGGGTTGTATCTATTGGTGGAAAGGTCATGGTTTTGTGGTGGTGGAGGTCTATCATGGTAGATGTTAGCTGCATAGGCTTGGGGACTATTATTATCCTTTTCTTGTAGAGAAGGACAACAATCAGTGGGGTGCTCTTGTGAAGAGCAGATGCCACATACTTTAGCAGTCATGGATTTTTGATTTACTGCCAATTGTGTTACCAAAGTGGTGAGAGCATCAAGTTTGCTCTCCAATTTAATTCCAGATGAACTAGAATTGGAATCAAACATGGGTTTGAAAGAATCATTTCTCACACCAAATTGTTGAGAGTTAGATGCCATCTTCTCAATCAGGTTTCTTGCTTCAGCAGCAGTCATATCTCCTAGAGCTCCTCCACTTGCCGCATCAATCATGTTGTGATCAACGTGGTGTAAACCTTCATAGAAGTACTGAAGAAGAAGTTGTTCAGAAATTTAGTGGTGAGGGCAACTTGCACAAAATTTTTTAAATCTCTCCCAATATTCATAAAGACTTTCTCCAGAGAGTTGCCTAATGCCAGATATGTCTTTACGGATTGCAGTTGTCCTAGAGGCAGGAAAGAATTTTTCCAAGAACATTTTCTTTAAGTCATTCCAACTTGTGATTGATCTTGGAGCAAGGTAATACAACCAATCCTTAGCAACACCCTCTAAAGAATGAGGAAACGCTTTAAGATAGACATGGTCTTCTTGAACGTTTTGGGGTTTCATTGTGGAACACACAATGTGGAATTCTTTGAGATGTTTGTGCGGATCTTCACCCGCAAGACCATGAAACTTAGGCAATAAGTGTATAAGTCCGGTCTTAAGAATAAAAGGGACATCCTCATTAGGATATTGAATACACAAACTTTCGTAAGTGAATTCAGGAGCAGCTAGTTCTCTAAGAGTTCTTTCACGAGGTTCAGCCATATCAGAAAAACTAGCAGTACTTTCAACAGATTCAGAAAAAATACTATCACTATCAATATCAACAAAGTTATTATTAAATCTAGCTTCTCTAATTAACCTATGAAAAGTTCTTTCAATTTCAGGATCAAATGAATATAAATGCTCAAAAGTTCTTCTAGTCATACATAGCATACAACAAGATATTTGATCATCATGAGCAATAAATCATCAGAATCCTAAATCATGCAAAAGAAATAAAATAAACAAACAAACAAACAAAAGAAATTTATTATTATTATTATTAAATTTTTAATTTTTTTTTTCAATTTTAAAAAAAATTAATTTAAAACAAGTGTTTTTCCTAAAGATCGTTGATCCCCGGCTGCGGCGCCAAAATTTGACGTTGTTATTTTTACAGTCGTGATTCCGTCAAATTAGTACATTAAAATTAATTAACGTAGTACTAGGGTGTCAACCTAGGTCGTTCTCTCAAGGATCAACACAAAAATTTAGGAAAAATCAAGTCTTAAACTAATTTTTAACAATTAAAAATAAAAACTCAACAACTAAAAATTTTTACAAACATAAGTTCAACTAACATACAATTGGGGGGGTTTTGATTGATTTTTGTTGTCACAATTAAAATTAAAACAAGGTAAATAAAGGATTTAAAACAATAAATAACAAGCGATTGATTTTCTTGGAGTATTGTAAATAAATTTATCCTTGGTTCACTAAAGATAATTTGTATACTTATTAATGTTAATTTCTTAGCTCAATTTGAATTGATCAACTAAGCGTCTTTTTCAATTCACAATTCCTTTACTTTCATTTAAAAATGAATATTTTAATCAAGCATCCTAATTAAGCAAAAGGAGTCAAGATTGTAAAATCTAGGAATTATTGAGCATACATAAGAACATCGCCTATATACATAATCTATTCTCAAATTATGGAATTAAGCAAACCATAATTATTAAAAGTGATTATGAAAATATTCATTAAGCATGAATATTTCCTTAATCCATTCTAATTTAAAACCTAATTTTATTCCATTTGAATAATTAAACCGATTAAGCATACAAATTTAATTAAACAAAATGGAATTAAATAAGTAGAGAAAGATTATGAATAAATAACAATAATAAAAGCATACTATATTAAAATTAATGACCTCAAAATTACATTACAACATTCTCCAAGAAAATCAATCTAGGGGTTTTAGCCCTCCATAATTACAACTACAAACAATGAAACTAACCCGGAAATGAAGAACTTGCTGGAAAAATTCCAACGGAGAAGAGAAGAGGAAGAACGTATGAAGGAGGAATTGATGTCTTCTGATGAAGAATGAATGGTTTTTCCCCTTGCCTTGCTTCCTATTTATAGGAGCTCAAAAGCAAAGCTTATGCCTTAATTAATTTGTAATGGAATGTTCACTCTTAATTTACAATTCAATGGTGCTCCATTATCATGCTTCAGTGCTCCATGATGATCTTTAGTGCTCCATTATCAGCTTCAGTGTTGTTTACACTTTGATAATGCGTTATCTGATGTTTCCACTGATGAATCTGTGCCTGAATCAATTCATCTAGGCAAATTTTGGGCAATTTTACATATAGGAATCGATTCCTCAGGGGTGGGAATCGATTCCCAAGCACATGAATCGATTCATGCTTGTTTGAATCGATTCCCAGGCCTTTAAAATGCATATGAATCGATTCACAGGGGTGGGGAATCGATTCCTAGCTGTATGAATCGATTTCCAGGGTGCTTGAATCGATTCCTTGCTGTTCTTTTGTGTGGGAATCGATTCCCATATTGGTGAATCGATTCCCAGACCTGTTCTGGCGCTTTTCTCACATTTTTGACCATTTCTTGAGTCGTGGCTTCTTTCGTTTGACCTGTGGTAATTATTTTTTAATTACAGGCTTAATCACACACTACAAAACAAGAGAAAACCAACTTTTATTAAAAATTTATCCTTAATTCATTTTAAAATTAAATATTAAATAAAGCTCAAATGATGAAAATGTGTTAAAGTGCAGTATATTATACACTAAGTGATGGCAAATTATACACATTTAAATTGAGGAATTAAGGATAAATCATGCATCATCAAAGACCATTTATGAAAACTGCTCGAGTACTGATTGATGTGGACAATGGAAAGTTAGCAGTAAGAGTGCATGATGAGGAAGTAAATTTTGATGTCTTCAAGGCAATGAAACATCCTAACCCAAAGCAAGATTGTTTCAAAGTGGACGTCCTTGATGAAACTTATCTTTCCTTATCAAAAGGTATGATTATTTCTGACCCATTAAATAAGTTATTGACTAACTTGGTTGAATTTTTGAATGAAGAAGAGGAAAAACAGATTGAAAGATATCTTGAAGAATTTGATCAAGGGAAAGAAATTTCCTTTGAATTAAGAAAGATTGAAGAAATTCAAGAATCACCCACTGAAGAAATCCAGAAACCTGAATTGAAAGTGTTACCTTCCAATCTGAAATACATCTTTTTGAAAGAAGGTAATTTGAAACTAGTTATCATTAGTAATCTGTTGAGTGAAACAGAGGAAGAAAAACTGGTGGAAGTATTAAAGAGGAATCAAGAAGCAATTGGGTGGACACTTGAAGATTTGAAAGGTATAAGTCCATCATACTGCATGCACAAAATCTTCTTGGAAGATAATTTCAAACCTATTGCTCAACCTCAAAGACGCCTCAATCCAACTTTGAAAGAGGTAACCAAAAAGGAGGTTCTAAAATTGTTGAAAGCAGGTATTATCTATCCTATTTCTGATAGCACATGGGTAAGTCCTGTTCAAGTTGTTCCAAAAAAAGGTGGTATGACAGTAATTGTTAATGAAAAAAATGAACTAATTCCTACAAGAATTGTCACCAGTTGGAGAATGTGTATTGATTATAGAAAATTAAATCAAGCAACAAGAAAAGATCATTTTCCATTACCTTTTATGGATCAAATGCTTGAAAGATTATCTGGACAAGAATATTACTGCTTTCTCGATGGTTATTCTGGATATAATCAAATTGCTGTTGACCCTCTTGATCAGGAAAAAACTACCTTTACATGTCCTTTTGGCATATTTGCTTACAGAAAAATGCCATTTGGATTATGTAATGCACCTGCTACTTTTCAAAGATGTATGTTTGCTATTTTTGCAGATTTAATTGAAAAGAGCATTGAAATTTTCATGGATGACTTCTCAGTTTTTGGAAATTCATTTGAAACATGTCTATCCAACCTGGACACCATACTGAAGCGGTGTATTGAGACAAATTTAGTGCTTAATTGGGAGAAATGTCACTTCATGGTGAAAGAAGGAATTGTACTTGGTCATAAAATTTCTTCTAGAGGCATTGAAGTTGACCAAGCCAAAATAGAGGTAATTTCTAAACTCCCACCTCTTGTAAATGTAAAAGGTATTAGAAGTTTTTTAGGACATGCTGGATTTTATAGAAGGTTTATTCAAGATTTTTCAAAAATTGCAAAACCCTTATCAAACCTTCTAAATAAAGATGTTGAATTCAAATTTGATGAAGCATGTCTTAAAGCTTTTAATTCCTTGAAAGAAAAATTGGTTACTGCTCCTGTAATTATTGCTCCTAATTGGAATCTACCCTTTGAACTTATGTGCGATGCAAGTGATTATGCTGTTGGAGCAGTTTTAGGTCAAAGATACGAGAAAGTTTTTAAAGTAATACATTATGCTAGTAAAGTCTTGAATGAAAATCAAATAAATTATGCAACTACTAAAAATGAATTACTAGCCATAGTGTATGCTTTAGAAAAATTTCGATCTTACTTGATTGGCTCAAAAATAATCATTTTTACTGATCATGCTGCGATCAAGTATCTTTTAACTAAACCTGATTCAAAACCTCGGTTAATCAGATGGATTTTGCTCCTTCAAGAATATGATCTTGAAATCAAAGATAAAAAGGGTAGTGAAAATATGGTAGCTGACCATCTTTCTAGATTAGTGAATAATGAGGTTACTGTTAAAGAAAGAGAAATTTTGGAAGAATTCTCAGATGAAAAACTTTTCAAAATAACACGACGACCATGGTTTGCTGACATGGCCAATTTCAAAGCAGCAGGAGTTCTTCCAAATGATTTGACTTGGCAACAAAGAAAAATTTTTTTTAGAGATGCAAGATATTTTGTTTGGGATGACCCTCATTTATTCAAAATTGGAGCAGATAATTTGTTACGACGTTGTGTACCTGACTGGGAAGTAAAAGATGTGTTGTGGCATTGTCATAAATCACCATACGGAGGACATTTTAATGATGAAAGAACATCTGCAAAAGTTCTCCAATCAGGTTTGTACTGGCCCTCTCTTTTTAAAGATGCTCACTTATTTGTTCAATCTTGTGATAACTGCCAAAGAACAGGTAATGTTGGAAGAAGGCAAGAAATGCCTCTCACAAATATACAAGAAGTTGAGATATTTGATTGTTGGGGAATTGACTTCATGGGACCTTTTCCTAACTCATACTCAAATCAATACATTCTTTTGGCAGTAGATTATGTTTCAAAGTGGGTGGAAGCAATATCTACCCCCAATGCTGATACTAAAACTATTGTGAATTTCTTGAAGAAAAATATTTTTTGCAGATTTGGGACACCAAGAACTTTAATCAGTGATGGTGGTTCACACTTTTGCAATAAAGTTCTTCAGAAAGTATTACAACATTATGGAGTAAAGCATAAGGTAGCCACAACATATCATCCACAAACCAATGGGCAAGCAGAGATTTCAAATCGGGAAGTGAAAAGGATTTTGGAAAAAACTGTATCATCTTCCAGAAAGGATTGGTCATAAAAACTTGATGATGCACTCTGGGCATACAGAACTGCATTTAAAACACCAATTGGTCTTTCTCCTTTTCAGATGGTTTATGGAAAATCATGTCACCTTCCAGTTGAAATGGAACATAAAGCATATTGGGCTTTAAAATTCCTCAATTTTGATCAAAATGCAGCAGCAGATAAAAGAAAGTTACAGCTACTTGAGTTAGAAGAAATGAGGAACAATGCCTATGAATCATCTAGATGCTACAAAATTAAGGTGAAAGCTTACCATGATAAAAAGTTAAAGAAAAGACACTTCATACCAGGTCAGCAAGTTTTATTGTTCAATTCAAGATTAAAATTGTTTCCTGGAAAATTGAAATCAAAATGGTCAGGCCCGTTTTTGATTAAAGAAGTCAAACCATATGGAGCAGTGGAAATTGAAGATCCAACTTCCAAAAGAAGTTGGATGGTAAATGGCCAAAGGTTGAAACTATATTTGGGTGGTGAAATTAACAAAATTACCACCAGTTATCTTTTAACTGACCCTTGAAATGCAGGAATGTCAGGTTGGAGACATTAAACCTAGCGCTTAATGGGAGGCAACCCATTCTTTTCTTGTTATTTATAATGTAAAAAAAAATAAATTAAATTCTTGTTAGTAAGTTAGTTTATACACTTAGAGTTTTTACAAAATAAAACCAATTTTGTAAAATCAATTATCAATTTCTTTATAACTTAGGAATTTTGATAAATTTAATTACAATAAGTTTATTAACCATCAAGCAAATTTTAATAACCCAGTGAGTTGAGAGATCTTTTTAAACACTTGAGGGTTTAATCGACATATTTTCAATTCGAATTGATTTTGCTTTAATCTCTGATTTGTGTTGTTGTACAGAGAATTCGGGAAAATGATCAAGACACATTTATTGGTGAAACGAAACCTTGGGCTAAACAGCTTACCTTGGTAAAAAGTCTTTTATCCCTTGCAAGCCAATTTGAGCCTAAAATAAAATTCTTTGGTACCCTTAAAACCTAATTTTGTTTTAACCATTCTCTATACTTGATTGATTAAAAGAGCAGTTGAAATAAATGAAAAATATTTTGAGTGTTCTTATAAAAATGGGGAGTGAAAATGAGCAACTTGATTCTTTTAAAAAAAAATAGAATATGGAAAAGAAAAGTCAAAAATAGTGAAAAGAATCAAGTTGGGGGTATTTATTTTTCATCAATAAAAGAAAATGAGAGTTTGGATCAAGAGAAAAGCCTAAAAATTATGAAAATGCTCTTTTATGATTTCAGGTTTTTGAATTCCAAGAAAAACCATTACTTCTTGAAAACCAAGCCTCATTACAACCCGTAAAAAGACCTTGTGATTTTTGAATTAACTCTGTATAAATAACCATTGATTAGATGACAAACAAAGTTAAATTTGTTTGATTTTATGATTGATTAAGTGAAACAGGTTACCAATTGCATAGAGATAAACACTTGTGAGGTAAGCCTGAAATTCTGCTTGGTTGTTAATAGAATATTGTAAACAATTTTATCATTAAACCTTTGTTATATTTGATATCAGTTTTTGATTATTACAAAATAGTTAAAATTGTGTAATTATTTTTTGTGGTAAATTTTTAGACTAACTTAAAAATTTGATTTCAAATTTTTATTTTCTTATTTTTCTCTCTTGCTCGAGGACGAGCAATGTCTCAAGTTGGGGGTATTTGTTAGTCCTCAAATTTTCAATAAAACCTTAAATAAAAATTTCATAAAAATTATAAAAATTAGTTTAATTTGTTAGAAAATTAGGATTTAAATTCAATAAATGGATGTTGTTGGAAATAATTTGCCCTTGATCAATTTTCTCTAGTTTTGCAGTGAAAAAGTTAAGAAATCAAGAGAAAATTACACTAGAGGAGCTGACGCGTAGCCTCACCCCACGCTTAGCATCAACAGATATTTTTGATGCTGACGCTACGCATCACAGCCACGCGTAGCGTCAGTGCTGCGTGGTCTCCACCTCCACTTTGACCAACCACTCCACTTGGACCCAATAATGGGCACTCTACTCAGCCACAAGGGCCATCCCACTCAGCACAAATGGCCAAAACACAGTGGAGACACGTCCAAGTGGCCAAGCATGATTGATTTTTATAATTTGTAGTGGCCATTATCAGCTGTTTAATGGAAGCTGAGTCATGGGCCTGACGTGTAGCGTCAGCACCCTTGCTCAGCCCTATAAATAGGGCCATCCAACACCATTCATCCCATCCCATACACAGCATTTCATTCTCTTCTCTTCTCTCTTGTGCTCGACTTTGAGTACTTCTTTTGTGAGTTGTAGTTCTAGAATAGTTTTCTAGATATTTGAGTGTGTTTCGGTGTATTGTGATCGTTGTATCGTGAAGTTTCCATCGTCTTCGTAATGTCAAACTCTGTAAGTGTTGTTTTTACTTTTACCATGTGTAACTAATTTGTTTATGTTGGAATTGGTGAACTAATCTATTGAGTAAAATGTTGTGAATTCGACCTCTGCATGTTTATGATTCAAGTCCATGTTAGTATCTCAACCTTTTATTAATATGGACGTCAAACGGGAGAATGATTTTCATGTGTATCAAAACTGGTTTTATTAGTGTAAATGTCAAACGGGAGAATGATTATTTATGCCGTATTGAAACGTGTTTTGACGAAAGTAAAAAGTTGGAATACCCTTGGTATCTCAATTCTATAGGGGTTGTTAACCATTGTTGCCATAAGGCCAGGTCTTAATGCAAGTTTTTACTGAGAAAGCTCACGAGGGATCGGACTTTTCGGTGAATTCTTAGGATTTATATCACGAGGGATCGGTTATAATGATTTTAAGTTGCAATGACATGAAACTTGATGATTAAATATGCATGTCTTGAGTTCCTCATTTTTATTCTAGATTAGGGATCCAATTTCCAACATAATTTGTTTATCAGTGTTTATCTCAAGTATCTTACCTATTCTAGATTGTAACTCGTCTTTTTAGATAGATTTTATTTTCTTTTATCTTATGAATCACTCAATCATGCTATCTTGTGAATATTATATAAACTGTATATAAATCATTCTTTTGTTTATAATTTCCTCCACATTTACCATAATAAATAGAAAATTACTGTTGTTATTGGACTTTCAATCCCAGTGGAACGATATCTAAATTTTGAAAACTACAAACGATTGGTGCGCTTGCCAATTAACAAACCCGGTGGTGGAAACGAACTGTTGAGACGCCGTCGCCGGGTTAACAGACCTCATGCTTCCATCTTTCTTCTTGACGAGCAATACTGGCACTCTCCATGGTGACACACTGGGCCTGTTGAAATGCTTTTCCAACAACTCTTTAATTTGCTTTTTCAGTTCTGCCAGTTCAATAGGTGACATGCGATATGGGGCCTTAGACACTGGTTCTGCTCCTGGAATTAAGTCAATTGAGAATTCTATCTCGTGTTCTGGAGGTAAACTTGAGATATTCTCTGGAAATACTTCAGGGAATTCAGAGACAACTGGTATCTCAATTGCTTTAGATTCACCATCTCCTTTGGAAAGAGTAAACAAGGCAAATAATTGAATTTCACCTTTTAAAGCAAAGATCTTGAGGTTGTCAGAAATAGGATTTTCTTCTGATGGAAGTATCACGGTCTTGTTATGACAGACCACCAAGACTCGATTTACCGATAACCAGTTCATCCCTAGAATTACTTCCAGATCCTTCAAAGGTAAACAAACAAGATCGACAAGAAAGTTTCTACCTTCTATGAGCACAGAACAATCGTTACACACCTTAGTAGTCCTAAGTTGTGTACCGGTGGGAGTGGAAACAATCAGGTCATATATCATAGGCTTCACAGGTAATTGAAGACGTCTAACACACTCCTCAGAAATAAAAGAATGTGTAGCACCAGAATCAAATAATACAGATAAAATGGTACCATTGATGGCAAAGACTCTTCCCGTTGCTGGTTGTAATCTTTGGTCTGTTGACTCCATATTCTGTCTTGGAGGTTGAACAGCACGCGTGTTTCCTCCATGGCCTCCCTGATAATTAGAACCTCTTTGATGATTCATAGTGTTATTGTTGTTGTTTTGACGGTTCTGTGGACAATTTGGACTGATGTGACTTTTTCTGATTACAACGAAAGCAAGTGACATCTTCTAGGCGTCTGTTACAATCACGTATATGGTGATTACCCCCACACTTAAGAGACCTCATATTCATATGATTGTTGCGTCTCTCAAAAGATGATGATGATTGTGAACACCTATTTTTGTCCGGCAAAATATATATTAAGACATGTAGAAAAAAAAAGAGTAGAAAAAAAAAGAAAAAAAATAAAAAGAAAAAAAAGAGAGTTTATTTATCCTAGAATCCGGAGTCAATGTTGACTGCATTAACCGGGGTCCTAGCACGGTCTCATGACCGGTGTTGTAACGCCCCGAAACGTTAATTAAAATTCTCGAGTAAATTTTTCGTGTTTTCAGAAGATCATTTTATAATTCATAAATTCAATTTACATGCTAGTCGTGAATAATTAAATTCAAGAAAATACTTAAATAGCGGAAACGATTTAGAACATAATAGTACATGACATATTACATTTATTACAACCCATAAAATCAAAGTTTAGGTAATAATTCAAATAGACATCCATCATGGCATCACTCTGCATTCTGTGTGTCATTTACTGTAAAAATTAATGTAAGAGTGAGACAGAATATAGAATAAATATAAAATAGATAAAATTGCACAAACACAATCAACAACTCATAATGATATGATGAATATGCCAAACAAGTCCATTTAATAATTCTTCAATTAGTTAAATGATGTCATACTGGATCCATTTGGTTTGGTGGGAATACTGCAGTAAAAGTCTCATAGAGACACAATTAGGGCTTTAGCATATACCATGAATCCCTATACTTCATGGCGCTTACACAATTAGGGCTTTAGCATATACCATGAATCCCTATACTTCATGGCGCTTAAGTACCGAAGTACACAATTATCATAAGTAGGGCTTTGCATAGACCATGAATCCCTACACTCCATGGCACATAACAAAATAGGGCTTTACTCATCATAGAGTAACCCCCCACCAGGGTAGGCAATCACGGAACCCCTGAATTCCATGATGCGTCCAATGCTTATGATGCATGAATGCCTTTAATTCTCTTTATCATTTAACATACCATGATAACCACATTTCCAAAACCTCTTGGATAATACAAGTCCTCAAGGGACACAATACACATAATAATTCACAAAATCATGGATTTACTGTTTCAACCACATATGTCAGTAACCACAAGGCATTCATGTACATATATATTAATTATGTCATTCATAATTATTCACCATCACAATATACAGACTGTGTAATACTCAACAACATTTATAATAATTCATAATCACTCAATAATTTAATAAATAATTTTTATACATAGAGAAAATATCATTTTCTTTCAAAATAGCCATTTTAAGTGACTTTCAGCATCCCCAACAGCAACATACATTAGCAAAACAGTCATAACATGGGCAAATCAACTCCTTTTTAGATGATTCCACTTTCTATAGCTCAATAATACAATTATCTACAACTTTCATGAAGAACACAGTTTCGGATTCCAATCAGAAATACCACTTATTCATAAAATACCATACTACCTCAAGATAAGTTTTCCAAAATGTACACAGATTAGTATTTAGAACGTATCTGGAGTTACAAATGTGATTTTGACATGAAACCAATTCTAAATTATTTTTAACGCACATATCTACAATTTTCATGAAGACACCAACCCCTAATTCTCACCATAAACTTCCCAGTTTTAAAAACAAGATTCGGATTTCAGAATTTCAAAATTTCAGAATTTTCAGCTTGCACATACTTCAGTAATTTGAGCATAACTTGAGCTAAAAAAATTATTTTGATATGAAACCACTTTCTAAAAATCCACAACTTAATTATCTACAACTTTCATGAAGACATCCAAGGCTGATTATGCATGTATAATTCCCAGCATATCAAAATATGCACTAAACATGAAGCAAATCTTTCACTCGGTCATACAGTAGTTTTTTGGCTATAACTTTTGCTAAACATACTCAAATAAATCGGTTCAGGTCTCAAAATTCACATAACAAAAAGATTTACAACTTTCATGAAGACACTGATCACTAATTCTTACCACAGAATTCCCAGTTTTAAAAATAAGATACAGATTTCAAGTTCACAGATTTATAGCTTGTACATACTTCAGTATTATGAGCATAACTTGAGCTACAAAAATTATTGTAATGTGAAACCACTTTCTAAAGATCCAAAACATATATATCTACAACTTTCATGAAGACATAAAGGGCTGATTATGCACGTACAATTCCCAGTAAATCAATATATATACAAAACAAAGGATAAACTTTCCACACGAACATGCTGTAATATTTTGGCTATAACTTTTGCTATACTTATTCAAATTACTTGATTAAGGTCTCAAAATTCAGATATCAAAAGGATCTACAACTTTCATGAAGAAGTCAGAGTCAAATTCACACGTTTTCAATTTCAAAAATGAGCAACAAGTTACGAAGTTAATTCTGGAATCCTAGAACAGCATACACTTCTACCCATTTCACAAATATTCACAACCCTGTCCCCTCTTACTTGGTTTGAAGACTTTTAGCTGACTGGAAAAGAGGTCCCCTGGCTGTCCTGGTTCAGATCGAAGGTGTGTTGATGGAGAAGAGTAATTGGGAGTTTCAGAATCAGTGGTATGTTTAATAATGCAAGGTGGGAGACAACTTTCCATAAGTGGGTTTCTAGTGGGCTTTTAGTGGGAATTAAGAGTGGTTTAGGTTGAAAGCAAGCTCCACTTCTGTAGCCCACCCACTGGAGTGTGCATAATGGAAGATGATTTATTAAAAAAATGCATGAAGGGACAAAACAGAAGTCAACGTCGATCTGGGAGTGAATTCCGAGTGAAATTTCACTCCGTCAGCCTCTTGGCCGACTGGAATTCTACTCGGTCCATGTATATACCGACTGGTAGTGGTCGGTATTATGAAGAGAGGGAAATCCGAGTCCCTCTCACTCAAGCAGATACCGACTCGCTTGAGCGAGTTCCACACAATGCACTGGTAGAGGGGTTTCGCTCAAGCGCATACCGACTCGCTTGAGCCAAAACCGATCTTTCATTCACTCGGTTTTCACTTAAACAGCTCAATCCACTCGGTAGAACATCCTAAAACCGTGTCTGTTCTAGTCAGTCTCACTCGGTAATTTCAAACTAAATCTGAGTCATCTCTACACACTGTTCCACCTGGTACAACTCATCCATTCACTCGGAACCTTATTCCAGGATTGACATATTACCTGGTTAACTTTCACTCGGCGTTCATTCTAAACTCTTTTTCTTCCTCTCCAATAATCCATCCAGCACAAGGTCTTCCACTCGGTGAAGTTGTTCCCAAGTTCTTCACATGAATCTCTTCAATCGGTATCTCCTTACTCGGAATTGCACACTCGGATTCCACCATTAAGCTCCATTTGTCATTATTCTGACCTTTCATTACTCAGACCTAATGAATTTTTGTCTACTCGGAACCATTCAAACTTTTTATCACTTGGAGGGATTCATTCACTCGGTTTTATTTCATACTTAGCTACTCGGACTACAAGTTACCTTTTTCACTCAGAATGGTTACTTCCTAGTCAAAATACATACAACATTGTTCACTCACAATTCGGAAGAGGCTCACTCGGATTACTCCCCAATTAAACACCACTCAGTGTATTCCAAACACTATGCAATCGGAATGCATTATCCATTCACCACTCGGCACGTTTACACCTTTCTCACTCGGAGAATACAGAGTTTCCTTCCCATGGAAGGGTCCCCAATGTTATACATCACTCGGAATATCTCCCAACCTTATTTCACTCGGAATTATACTACAAGTTTATCAACTCATCTTCTGAACAGCATCTCACTCGGTAACTAATACGAAGACCGACTAACACTCATTCGGCCTCATACTTGACATTCTTACCTATTCTCACTCTGAGAAATACCCTAGCCATTCATTTCACTCACTCGGAGATCCTGACTTGGACAACTCACTCGGATTTTGTAACCTTCAGTCAGAATTGGTAATCCTTCACTCGGAATTCACTCAGTTTTCATACTTGACAGATTCTCCTAAAAACGTCTCAAGGTACATAAGTTGTCACTCGGTATAATTGATCCTAAACCGACCCAAGACATATATGTTGTCAATCGGAATCCCTTCATTCAGGATTGCAACTTCTGATCCTAATTTGACTCGGAAACGAGTCTTTCTAAGTAATTTAACTCGGCAGTGAGTCACCCCAAGGTGAGTCACTCGGATTCTCTCACCCAGAAGTGGTTCTATCAGTTCCACTTCACACACAAGTGTCTCGGGTGCAGGAATTTCACTCGGAATAAGCTCACTCGGCCATATTCCACTCGGCAAACACAACCTTCACTCAGAATTTATAAGTCTTTCCTCTCGGAAGTGAAGCTTTTGGGCAAATTTTATTCATAAATAGAAACGCCTAGCAATGTATGACTCAGAATTGAGTCATTGGACAATATTTGACTCGGAATTGAGTCTTTCTGACATGCTTGACTCAGCAGTGAGTCTGTGAGACAATATCTCACTCGGAATAAGTCCTCCTGACCATGTTCTACTCGAAAAACACCATTTTGCACTCGGTATTTCCATTTTCCACTCGGAATTCCTCTTGGTCACTCGGAATTTGCAGTTTTCACTCGGAACAGCCTCTCTTTCTCACTCGGACAGTTCTTTCTAAGGTATTTTCACTCGGAATTTGGGCCTCATCCTTAAAGGTTTATGTAATTCCTATAATTATACCCAGAAAATGAAATTTTTGGAGTACCACAACCATCCATAGAGTGTTTTTATTCATTGAGTAACACTAACAGATCTTTTATACTTCAAACTTTACCAAAAAGAGCTATTATTAAAAGCAGGATGTTACATTTATCCCACCCTAATAAAAATTTCGTCCTCGAAATTTCAAAGCTAGAATCATTCCGCACTATTATCCGGAACACAATCTTATCACAACTATACTTATTCATGCTATTATTATACCACCATAAGACATCTTCCCCCAAAACTCATTATCAAGTTCTTAACTTGTTTATATCCAATTTACACGTCTATGTTAGGCTTCGGGAATTCCTTTCCCAATACCTAAATTCTCTAAATCTTAAAGAGCTAACTATTCCTATCAATATCAATACTATGGCTCTTAGCTTTCCAAACCATCACATGAATCGTTCAACCATTACTAATTCAACTATTTCAAAGTGATTCTAGTATTTATTCCCTTAATTCATTATCAATTACTTGCAACCATTTTTAACATCATCATAACATCAACAATCTAAATTTAAGTCCTCTAATCACTCACATACCCATATACATCCTTCTCCTAGTCTCCAATACCAATGTTTCAATAATTCGATTCCTCATATATAATCATCCTAAAGTATTAAATGTCATCAAAATCATCAACTTAACCAAAATCCTCAACTCATCAAAACTTAATAATCATTCCTAATAACCATCAATCCCCATTATTAATAACACCTATACACACATCATCCTGGGTTTTCGCTAAAAATCATCTCACATGACATTATTACTTATTTCCCTTAAATTCTAAAGTTAAAGTTCAAACAATCACCATTAATAACCATTATCTTCCATCTCAAATCTTAAAATCTTCGTATATTATTTCACACCTATCCAAAGATACTTAAGACATATTCCTCCTTTGGGTTCCACATGAAAATGATTTCTATTCTTAAACTCATTCATAATGTATTCTCCTATGATCATAGAAACCAAAACCTAAAACAACCAAAGAGTATAAAAATTTTACCTTAAACTCTACGTTATCTCTAGCCTTAGTATGTCCAAGAAAATGAAAAGAGAATAAGGAGTTTCCATCATTTGGACTATCTTCACATTGAAGAATAAGATAACATGATTGGTTGGTATAGGAGGAGACTCGCAAAAATGGTTATCTGAAATAGGATTTTCTTCTAATGGAAATACCTCGGTCTCGTTATAACAGTCTATTAAAATTTGATTCACCGATATCCAATTCATTCCTAGAATTACTTCCATATTCTTCAAGGGTAAACAAGATTAACAAGAAAGTTCCTACCTTCTGTGAGCTCAGAATAATCGCTACACACCTTAGTAATCCTAAGTTGTGTACAGTTGGAAATGGAAATAACCAAATCATATATTATAGGCTTCACGGGTAATTGAAAACGTCTAACTTACTTCTGTGTAGCACCAGAATCAGACAACATAGATAAAATGGTATCATTATTCTCACACTTACTTTGCATGAGGTCGCCTGCTTGGTCTGCCTCTGAACTGCTAACGTCGAAGACTCTTTCTGTATGTGATCTCTCGTCTGTTGACTCCCTATACTGTCTTATAGGTTGAACAGCACGAGCGTTTCCTCTACGGGCTTCTTGATAACCCGAATCTCTTTGCTTATTCATAGTGTTGCTGATTCGCTGTTTCAGTGGACAATTTGGGCTGATGTGACCCTTCTGATTGCATCGATAGCAAGTGATATTTTCTAAGCGTCTATTGCAATCACGTACATGGTGATTACCTTTGCACTTAAAACACTTTATATCCATATGATTGTTGTATCTCTCATAAGATGATGACGATCCCCCCTTGAAGCGATTTGGATAAAACGATCCTCTCCTTTTAAAGGCAATTGATTGAGGTTTCAGTTGTCTATTGATCTCTTCTCGTTCCAATCTGTCTTGGTGGTTTTCTTCGAAAATTCTTAGTTGATTCTGCCTTTCTATAGCTTCAGCCAAACGGTTAATAGCAGCTGCCATAGCGTCGTTCTCGTTCCTTGTCATCCTATATTCATGGTTTGATTTATACTAATCCTATGGGAAAATATATCGTATGTACATATATATATATAATATTATAACGTAACTACAATTTATCAGATAAGCAATAAGTCATATAACGCACATTTATCATATCATCAAGCTAGTAATCAAACAAATCACTTTGCAGTTTATCAATCAGGCACAAGTCATATAGCACACATAGGACATATTCTCAAACAAATAATCAAACAATTCACAGAGTATATCAAGAATCAAGGCATATCATAGTAATTGGTCCTGAATTTTTGAAAATGCTCTGATACCAACATGTAACGCCCCGAAACGTTAATTAAAATTCTCGAGTAAATTTTTCACGTTTTCAGAAGATCATTTTATAATTCATAAATTCAATTTACATGCTAGTCGTGAATAATTAAATTTAAGAAAATACTTAAATAGCGGAAACGATTTAGAACATAATAGTACATGACATATTACATTTATAACAACCCATAAAATCAAAGTTTAGGTAATAATTCAAATAGACATCCATCATGGCATCACTCTGCATTCTGTGTGTCATTCACTGTAAAAATTAATGTAAGAGTGAGACAGAATATAGAATAAATATAAAATAGATAAAATTGCACAAACACAATCAACAACTCATAATGATATGATGAATATGCCAAACAAGTCCATTTAATAATTCTTCAATTAGTTAAATGATGTCATGCTGGATCCATTTGGTTTGGTGGGAATACTGCAGTAAAAGTCTCATAGAGACACAATTAGGGCTTTAGCATATACCATGAATCCCTATACTTCATGGCGCTTACACAATTAGGGCTTTAGCATATACCATGAATCCCTATACTTCATGGCGCTTAAGTACCAAAGTACACAATTATCATAAGTAGGGCTTTGCATAGACCATGAATCCCTACACTCCATGGCACACAACAAAATAGGGCTTTACTCATCATAGAGTAACCCCCCACCAGGGTAGGCAATCACGGAACCCCTGAATTCCATGATGCGTCCAATGCTTATGATGCATGAATGCCTTTAATTCTCTTTATCATTTAACATACCATGATAACCACATTTCCAAAACCTCTTGGATAATACAAGTCCTCAAGGGACACAATACACATAATAATTCACAAAATCATGGATTTACTGTTTCAACCACATATGTCAGTAACCACAAGGCATTCATGTACATATATATTAATTATGTCATTCATAATTATTCACCATCACAATATACAGACTGTGTAATACTCAACAACATTTATAATAATTCATAATCACTCAATAATTTAATAAATAATTTTTATACATAGAGAAAATATCATTTTCTTTCAAAATAGCCATTTTAAGTGACTTTCAGCATCCCCAACAGCAACATACATTAGCAAAACAGTCATAACATGGGCAAATCAACTCCTTTTTAGATGATTCCACTTTCTATAGCTCAATAATACAATTATCTACAACTTTCATGAAGAACACAGTTTCGGATTCCAATCAGAAATACCACTTATTCATAAAATACCATACTACCTCAAGATAAGTTTTCCAAAATGTACACAGATTAGTATTTTGAACGTATCTGGAGTTACAAACGTGATTTTGACATGAAACTAATTCTAAATTATTTTTAACGCACATATCTACAATTTTCATGAAGACACCAACCCCTAATTCTAACCATAAACTTCCCAGTTTTAAAAACAAGATTCGAATTTCAGAATTTCAAAATTTTAGAATTTTCAGCTTGCACATACTTCAGTAATTTGAGCATAACTTGAGCTACAAAAATTATTTTGATATGAAACCACTTTCATGAAGACATCCAAGGCTGATTATGCATGTATAATTCCCAGCATATCAAAATATGCACTAAACATGAAGCAAATCTTTCACTCGGTCATACAGTAGTATTTTGGCTATAACTTTTGCTACACATACTCAAATCAATCGGTTCAGGTCTCAAAATTCACATAACAAAAAGATTTACAACTTCCATGAGACACTGATCACTAATTCCTACCACAGAATTCCCAGTTTTAAAAATAATATACAGATTTCAAGTTCACAGATTTACAGCTTGTACATACTTCAGTATTATGAGCATAACTTGAGCTACAAAAATTATTTTAATGTGAAACCACTTTCTAAAGATCCACAACATATATATCTACAACTTTCATGAAGACATAAAGGGCTAATTATGCACGTACAATTCCCAGTAAATCAATATATATACAAAACAAAGGATAAACTTTCCACACGAACATGCTGTAATATTTTGGCTATAACTTTTGCTATACTTATTCAAATTACTTGATTCACGTCTCAAAATTCAGATATCAAAAAGATCTACAACTTTCATGAAGAAGTCAGAGTCAAATTCACACGTTTTCAATTTTAAAAATGAGCAACAATTTACGAAGTTAATTCTCGAATCCTAGAACAACATACACTTCTACCCATTTCACAAATATTCACAACCCTGTCCCCTCTTACTTGGTTTGAAGACTTTTAGCTGACTGGAAAAGAGGTCCCCTGGCTGTCCTGGTTCAGATCGAAGGTGTGTTGATGGAGAAGAGTAATTGGGAGTTTCAGAATCAGTGGTATGTTTAATAATGCAAGGTGGGAGACAACTTTCCATAAGTGGGTTTCTAGTGGGCTTTTAGTGGGAATTAGGAGTGGTTTAGGTTGAAAGCAAGCTCCACTTTTGTAGCCCACCCACTGGAGTGCGCATAATGGAAGATGATTTATTAAAAAAATGCATGAAGGGACAAAACAGAAGTCAACGTCGATCTGGGAGTGAATTCCGAGTGAAATTTCACTCCGTCAGCCTCTTGGCCGACTGGAATTCTACTCGGTCCATGTATATACCGACTGGTAGTGGTCGGTATTGTGAAGAGAGGGAAATCCGAGTCCCTCTCACTCAAGCAGATACCGACTCGCTTGAGCGAGTTCCACACAATGCACTGGTAGAGGGGTTTCGCTCAAGCGCATACCGACTCGCTTGAGCCAAAACCGATCTTTCATTCACTCGGTTTTCACTTAAACAACTCAATCCACTCGGTAGAACATCCTAAAACCGTGTCTGTTCTAGTCAGTCTCACTCGGTAATTTCAAACTAAATCCGAGTCATCTCTACACACTGTTCCACCTGGTATAACTCATCCATTCACTCGGAACCTTATTCCAGGATTGACATATTACCTGGTTAACTTTCACTCGGCGTTCATTCTAAACTCTTTTTCTTCCTCTCCAATAATCCATCCAGCACAAGGTCTTCCACTCGGTGAAGTTGTTCCCAAGTTCTTCACACGAATCTCTTCAATCGGTATCTCCTTACTAGGAATTGCACACTCGGATTCCACCATTAAGCTCCATTTGGCATTATTCTGACCTTTCATTACTCAGACCTAATGAATTTTTGTCTACTCGGAACCATTCAAACTTCTTATCACTTGGAGGGATTCATTCACTCGGTTTTATTTCATACTTAGCTACTCGGACTACAAGTTACCTTTTTCACTCAGAATGGTTACTTCCTAGTCAAAATACATACAACATTGTTCACTCGCAATTCGGAAGAGGCTCACTCGGATTACTCCCCAATTAAACACCACTCGGTGTATTCCAAACACTATTCAATCGGAATGCATTATCCATTCACCACTCGGCATGTTTACACCTTTCTCACTCGGAGAATACAGAGTTTCCTTCCCTTGGAAGGGTCCCCAATGTTATACGTCACTCGGAATATCTCCCAACCTTATTTCACTCGGAATTATACTACAAGTTTATCAACTCATCTTCTGAACAGCATCTCACTCGGTAACTAATACTAAGACCGACTAACACTCATTCGGCCTCATACTTGACATTCTTGCCTATTCTCACTCGGAGAAATACCCTAGCCATTCATTTCACTCACTCGGAGATCCTGACTTGGACAACTCACTCGAATTTTGTAACCTTCAGTCAGAATTGGTAATCCTTCACTCGAAATTCACTCAGTTTTCATACTTGACAGATTCTCCTGAAAATGTCTCAAGGTACATAAGTTGTCACTCGGTATAATTGATCCTAAACCGACCCAAGACATATATGTTGTCAATCGGAATCCCTTCATTCAGGATTGCAACTTCTGATCCTAATTTGACTCAGAAACGAGTCTTTCTAAGTAATTTAACTCGGCAGTGAGTCACCCCAAGGTGAGTCACTCGGATTCTCTCACCCAGAAGTGGTTCTATCAGTTCCACTTCACACACAAGTGTCTCGGGTGCAGGAATTTCACTCGGAATAAGCTCACTCGGCCATATTCCACTCGGCAAACACAACCTTCACTCGGAATTTATAAGTCTTTCCTCTCGGAAGTGAAGCTTTTGGGCAAATTTTATTCATAAATAGAAACGCCTAGTAATGTATGACTCAGAATTGAGTCATTGGACAATATTTGACTCGGAATTGAGTCTTTCTGACATGCTTGACTCAGCAGTGAGTCTGTGAGACAATATCTCACTCGGAATAAGTCCTCCTGACCATGTTCCACTCGGAAAACACCATTTTGCACTCGGTATTTCCATTTTCCACTCGGAATTCCTCTTGGTCACTCGGAATTTGCAGTTTTCACTCGGAACAGCCTCTCTTTCTCACTCGGACAGTTCTTTCTAAGGTATTTTCACTCGGAATTTGGGCCTCATCCTTAAAGGTTTATGTAATTCCTATAATTATACCTAGAAAATGAAATTTTTGGAGTACCACAACCATCCATAGAGTGTTCATTGAGTAACACTAACAGATCTTTTATACTTCAAAATTTACCAAAAAGAGCTATTATTAAAAGCAGGATGTTACAGGTGTTACCTCATTAGTTCTAAGCTCGTACAGCCTCAGTGGAGTACGGTATTTTACACCTCAGTTCGAAGGGAATCCGAGGTTCTTCAAGTTAAAACTGATGTGTTAATCCGTACTTGAACTTCAAGACACACCGGAGGTAAACCTGCAGGAGATTCCCCAGTGCTTAATATTTAACCGAGGTAAAGAGAAATGTCCATAGTTGACCAATGATTTTGGACCCCGGTTATGACTTACCAGTTCTTATTGGTGAAGCGGTACAATGCTTAGAACCTCGTCCAGTCCAGATTGCCACCCCGGATCATATTTCAAAAAAATAATATTAAAAATTGCATAGTGACCGTTGGAATAGTAACCCTTCCCCATTTCTATAAATACCCAATCCCTCTTCATTTCCTACCACACCTCTCATTTCATCAATTCTCTTCATTTCTCTTAAGCAATGACTGATGGATGCCGAAGCCAAGAGGAAAGAATAAGGGAGGGAAGACGATGTTTTGTGACTACCTTTTTACTCCTTATAGTGTGGGTAGTAATTTATATTTATTGGATATTTTATATATTTCCATATATGTAATAAATAATTTATGCTTCCATTTGTATTTTTAAATAAAAGGCCAAAAAAAAGAGAAAAAAATATAAATGGGCCAAAAAAAAGAAAAAAAGAAAAAAAAGAAAAAAGAAGAAAAAAAGGAAAAAAATAATAATAAATGGAAAAAAACCAAAAAAACCAAAAAAATAATAATAATAAATAAAAAAATGAAAATAATAATAATAAAAATAAATAACTAAAAAAGGGGCCAAAAAAAAGAGAAAGAAAAAAAAAGAGAAAAAAATGGGCCCAAACAAAAAAAACAAAAAAAATCTAAAAAAATATGGGCCCAAAAAAAAAGTTCTAAAAAAAATCTAAAAAAAACAAAATTCAAAAAAAAAAGGAAAAAAGGAAAAAAAGAAAAAGGGGTTACAGTGGTTTATTAGTGGTGGGCCCCGGTTTGGTTGGATAATTGGAGAAAATTGGGGAAATTGACATGGAATTTGGACAAATTGGAAAAGTAAGAAAGTGATGTCTTTTAGGGAGGATCCAATGCCAATTTTCTTCTATAAATAGAAGGTGATATTGAGACATTTAAAAAAAAAGAAGAAGAAAAGATGGGAAAAAATGTTAAATTTTTGTGAGAATTTTTAGAAGTTTTGGTTTTAAAAAATTATGTTGTGTAATCCTAGTTAGGAAAATAAGTGCAGCACTCTAGTTTGTCTTAGTATGTGAGTTTTTATGAGCCAAAATACTGTCCAAGTGTTATAACCGGTGTCCAAATACCTTCAAATCGAGTCCAAACAAAGCCAAAAGCCAAGGAAATCTACACAAAATTGATTTCCCGACTTCCGTTCTAGTTTCTCTGCAATTGATCTTGTACCAAGGTATTTTTTATTAATACAAGGTTGTTTATTTACATTTATTTATTCATCATTATTTAATTGTTATTTATTTTTATGTACTTTTATTTTTCTTTATTTATATTCAAGCACTTTATTTTCCTGCACTTTATTTTTCTGTAGTTATTTATCTGTTTATTTATTTTTATGCATCTCTATCTTTATTTATTTATTTGTACCTTTATTTTTCTTTATTTATTTTTTTCTTACACTTTTATTTCTCTTTATTTACTTTTCTACACTTTTATTATTATTAATTTATTTTTCTGCACTTTATTTATCTGCACTTTACATTTCTGCAATTATTAGTTTATTTTTTTTATTTTTTTATGTTTTTACATTTTTATCTTTATTTATTTATTTTTATGCCCTTTTATTTTATTTATTTACTTTTCCGTCCTTTTATTTTTGTTATTTACTTTTCTGCCTCTTTATTTTCATGCATTTACTTTTCTGCCCCTTTATTTTTATTATTTACATTTCTGCCCCTTTATTTTTATGTATTTACTTTTCTACCCTTTTATTTTTATTATTTACATTTCTGCCCCTTTATTTTCATGTATTTACTTTTCTACCCCTTTATTTTTGTTATTTACTTTTCTACCTATTTATTTTCATATATTTACTTTTCTGCCCTTTATTTTTGTTATTTACATTTCTGCCCCTTTATTTTCATGTATTTACTTTCCTATCTTTATTTTTGTTATTTACTTTTCTGCCCCTTTATTTTTGTTATTTACTTTTCTGCTCCTTTATTTTTTTATTATTTATTTTTCTGCCCCTTTATTTTATGTATTTATTTTTCTACTCTTTTATTTTTATGTATTTATTGTTACGTCTATTTTTTTTATTTTTTTTATTTTTTGAACTTTTATTTATTTTTCTGTACCTTTATTTTTTTTATTTTTTATTATTATTTATTCTCTGTACTTTTATTTTTAGTTATTTATTTTTTTGCCTTTTTTATTTATTTATTTTTCTACACTTTCTATTTATTTATTTATGTTTGACCATTTTAATAGTTTATAAATATATATATATATAATTATCCATTTTTATTATGGTCATGATTTCCTATTATTTTCTCTTAGTGACCTTTTAATAATTAAGAAAAAATCACTTTCATAAAAAATAAAAAAAATAAAAAAATCAAGACTAATAAATAGTGTGTTATTTATTCATTCATTTTTTTTCTTAAATTTAAGATGAGATTAATTTAGATGAGACATCTTATTAATCTTATTTTTTATAAAAGATAATTAAATAATATTCCTTGTCAATTTTAATTAATTAAGTGTATTATATTTCTTTATCTTCATGTTGATGTGTTTAATTCTATTTTTTTCCTCTTATCTTTATTTATTTATTTATTTATTTGTTTTGAACTTTATATTTCTCAATAAAAATCAATTTTTTTACTAAAAAAAATAAGTAAGACAAGACGTCTTATTGTTTTTTTTATCTTTTTATTTTTATGGTCTTTTAATCATTTGTTTATTTATTTTCTTAGAACTAAAAACAACAAACTTAGGAGATGTATTTATTATTATCTTTGTTTTATTCATATTTATATTTTTTTTATTGTGTATATTATTTATGATTGTTTTATGAAGGATGAAATACTTGATAATCAATTTTGAAATTATGCATGATCAATTTGGGTAACCGTTTTTTTACGGACAATGTGGGGTGCTAATACCTTCCCCTCCTGTAATTCGACTCCCGGACTAAACAGAATCTCATTTTTTTTAAAAAAAGAAAAAAAACCAGTGCTGTTTAAAGGTTTTCCTAATATTTTCCTTAATAAATATTAGTGGCGACTCCTTGAACCCTTTATTTTTTAGGCCTCCCAAAGAGCCTCATTTCAATACCGTTTCAATTTTCTTTTATTTGTCTTTAACCAGTCCGCGTCGCGCGCCGGGACCCCGGTCGCGACAGATGGTGACTCCACTGGGGACATTTTGAGAATCAAGCCCGTTAAATTGATCTTGTGTGTTTTGTTGATTGCTAATTATTTCATCCTTTATATTTATTTGTTATGTTATTCTCGTTGTTCATCTAATCTTCCATTAATTTTAGATTTTATATTATTTTTTTTACTTCTTTATTGCCTTAATTTAGAACCATAGGGTAGAAGACATGTGATATTTATTTTGCCTTATGTTTGTTCATTGTGAAGAATGGGTAAAAGTCCAGGTATGAATGCCCCACACACTTCACATTCATCATAATGCACATATTATTAGAAGGGACCCTATTCTCGGGCCCCGCAAAAGACATAGGCTAGGGGAGATTATTAGCGGTGTCATTTAGGACGAGACGTCATACCATGATTCGCGTGAAAATCTCAACCGGGGTGTTATCTTAGTTATGATGTCCGCACTAAGTAGGATTCCCTACTTTTTGCATAAGACTCATAGCTAAAGATCAGAGCTCCGGTGACCTTCTTAGAACTAATTAGAACAATCACCTTTTAAAGAAACACGATTAAATAGCCTTAGAGCCAATTAGGTGGTTACCTTGTCTAAGACACAATTGGGCAAACATTCCTTTTATCTTTTATTCATTTGCATAAAGTTTTTTTTTTAAAAAAAATCAAAAATGTATATTTTCTATACTTAAGTCATGATAAATATTATCACACTCTTATGTGAGGATATTTATCAAACTGTTTTCTTTGTTAATCTGATTCATTTATTTCTTTTGTTAAAGGTGAAATTTAAACATCGGTAAGTATCACTAAAAAATGGAATTTAACATGAGATCAAGTGAACAAGAAGTGAAGGCAACTGGTTTAAAAAATTTGTTACACCTCAAAGTCATCAGGTCAAATACTAGCAATCTGTTGTCCTTAAGCAAAAGGATGGATATTACTCAAAAAATGACCTTTACAAGGAAGTATGGAAAGATCCTAAAATTCTTAGAGGTCGAAGTGCAAGAAGGGGCCCTTACTGCTCTAGCTAAGTTTTATGATCCTCCTCTCTGCTATTTTACATTCAAAGATTTCCAGTTAGCTTCTACTTTGGAGGAGTTTGAACAGATATTTGGCTTGCCATTAGAAGATTTGAAACCTTATCATCGAACTGAACATCATGCTTCAATCTTCAGTGTAGCTCGCATTCTCAAGATGGATCCTGAAATGCTTAAGAAGGCTCAATTAAACAGGAACCAAATTTCAGGATTCGCACTAAGCTTCTTTGAGCAGCAACTCCTTAGTCAGGCAGGGAAAGGAGAATGGGACGTGTTTGTTGACATTTTGGCGTTGGCCATCTATGGTGTGATCCTCTTCCCAAGCCTTGATAATTATATTGATTTCAAGGCAATTGATGTTTTCCTAGCTAGAAAGCTTAGAGGTGAAAGTTCCATGACTGCTGTCTTAGCTGATATCTATTGTACAATGGATTCCTGTCACAACCGAAATGGGAAGAAGATCGTCTGTTGTCTACCCGCCTTGTATCTATGGCTTACTTCTCATGTCTTCAATCAAGTTGGCAAGGTTGAATGTCCTATCTCTGATTTGAAGCTCCTTAGGTTAACCAAGAAGACTAATAGGGAATGGGCAGGACATCTGGCAGGATTATCTGCTAGCATGATTCGGTGGTACCCTCAGTGGATGAACGTGGATTCCATTATTTACTACTGTGGGAAATTTCTGAATGCGCCTCTCATAGGAACTCAAGGATGCATCAATTACAATCCTAGCATTGCGAAAAGACAACTTTCTTATCCTATGATACAGCCTCCCGAAGAAGAAACAGTAACACCTTTTCTTCATTATTATATTGAGGGAAATAGTGCTTGTGAACACCTATTTCGGTCCGACCTAAATGGAAGAGACACCGATCCCAAATGGAAATATAACCGGTCCAAATTCCAAAAGGGGGGAACACCCACTCCGCCCAACCGTCCTCACCTCAAGAGTCCGCCCAACCGTCCTCACCTCAAGAGTCCGCCCAACCGTCCTCACCTCAAGAGTCCGCCCAACCGTCCTCACCTCAACTCCGCCCAACCGTCCTCACCTCAAGAGTCCGCCCAACCGTCCACACCTCAACTCCGCCCAACCGTCCTCACCTCAAGAGTCCGCCCAACCGTCCTCACCTCAACACTCCGCCCCAACCGTCCTCACCTCAAGAGTCCCTTAATGGCCGATGTCGCGGATCTGACAACAAAAAGACGAGTGAGTCCGGCCTAAGTAAGAAACGACGATCTCGTGGGCGGACTCAGGTCGAAATATGTGCACACCGGCTTGTAGTAGATCCGGACTAGGAGGGAGAACATCGCCCCTGTGATTACATTGAAAGACTCAACCGGTGTGAAGACATAGGTGAAGGTTCTTGAGACACCACAACGGATCAATGGAGACTCCGTCCAACCGATGGCTTTGCTAACCGGTGTCACAAATTTGACAACGGAGGGACGAGGTCGGAAGCTTATGCGCAGTGACCTGGAATCGCACTCCCTGGAAAATGGCAGACAGGGAGGCTGAAGTGGGCAATTAAAAAAACCCCACTGAAAACCCTGCTCCCCACCAATGATAATGGCCAGAGCTGCACACCACTACACGAATGGGTGAGTGGGAGTTCTGGTTGTCCCAAAACCCTCAGCCCATGACTTGAAGGCCCTATAAATGCCCCAACCAAGGAAGCTCAAGGGGTTGGTCCGGAGATTCTCCCTCTTCGCGAGAAAACTCTTCTGAAATTCTCTCCGATTCCTCAAGACCCTTAATTGACCTCCCCACCTGAAACCAGTGGACTGGCCTTAGTCACCACAAAAGACCCCCTTAGTTCGAAAAAGGTTTGAAGTTTTTTTTTTTACTACACAAAGCCACTGCTCCTACATCGTCCATACCCCGAACGTGCTCCGTTATCACAGAACCAACGCCCTTCCAATTCCCATACATTACCTTGTCAATCTTCGTTACTGCTCAACAGCGTTCACCCCGGATCAACTTCCCACAACACCGGTCGTGACCTTCAGGTTTCCAGTTCGGGTCCAACTCCGGTCCATTGTCTGCCAGCGTGCGAGTCCGAAATCAGACACCGTCACTGCGCTCGACCTCCCACATCGGTTCCTAGCTCATCACACCGGTTCCACTCTTTTCCTTATTTCCTTTGCTTTCAGTTCCCCTTTTTTTTACTTTCCCGTGAGTTTGCTGTCTGTTGATTATAGCTGTCTGCGTACCAATAGTTTTCACTGTTAGTATTTTTTATCCTTTTCCATAATAAGCAGACATAATAAAAAAAACGATTTTTGTAAAAAATAGTGTCGTACGGGAGCACTCCTGTCTACACAACCCTCTTAGGATTCGTGCACGTGCGAAGAACCTCGCTTTGCATGAATCTTCCTCTTTAATGATATCCATCAACATCTTTCAGATTCCTTCCTAAAAATAGTAATACTTAGAACTACGTAACCCTGATTTCTTGATAATTCAAGAATACGTAGGAGCAGGACTTTAACTCCTGTCGGGCCCATCTTTCTTATTTCTTTTTTTTTTGATTTATTTCCTCACTTTCATGTTTCTTTCATAAATGTTCTTCTTTTTGGTCGCTTCCGTGAAAATCAATTTATACGTGACGTCTTGTTGATTTCCCCCCAGTTTTTGCTCAAGCCTCGCCATAATTCATAGGGAAGGGATACTTAGGACGAGACGTCCCGCTTATCTCTTTCCTATCCCTGTTTTTTTTATCCGAGAATGTCTAATTTAGGCGTGACGCCTTATTAGCATTCTCTTCCCCTCTCTGTCTCATATCGAAGTCGAGTTTAATTCGGATGAAACGTTCCATTGACCTCGCTTCGACATTCTATGTTTGTACAGCTCTCCCATTCCATTCTATCGTTTTCAAAATACAACAGTAAAAGGGAAGAAACCATGTTTTATTTAAGGCTATTTATATTGTGCTTTCAATCTTGGTACTGTCTTTGACAGGCGATGTAGGGTGCTAATACCTTCCCTACTCGTAACCGACTCCCGAACTTGAATCTCAATTTTTAACCAGTGCTTTACTGAACCTAGTTTTTTCCAATGTTTTTCCTATGGATAAAAACGTTGGTGGCGACTCCCTGTTTCATACCACCCCATTCTCTCTTTCTCGCCGCACCGTCGCGATCCAGGTTGCGACAGATGGCGACTCCGCTGGGGATACTTAAGAGAGTCAGGCCAGTTTGATTGAAAGCGCATGTTCTTTTTATATAGCCTTTGTTAGCTTGGATTTCTTCCCCCTTGTTTTATTTTCTGTTAATTGTTGTGAATGTTTGTTCTTGTTTTAATTGTATCTTGTTATTTGTTTCATTATCTATGTTTGCATGCTTGTTGAACCCTAGGGTAGAGGACCATGTTACTTTCCTGTAATTATTGAACCCTAGGGTAGACGACTTTGTATGTTTGTTCTGTGTTTGTTCTTTGTGCAGAATGGGGTAAGGTAAAAGGTATGGACTGCCCTTCCACACACTACACTCACAATTACTTGCACACACCTATGAGTGGCGCCCTATACCCGGGCCCCAAATGAAGCTTAAGTTAGGAGAGGTTGGTAACGGAATCGTATAGGATGTACTTCCTATCCGGTGTTCGTGAGAACCTCAACCAGAGTTCGACCTCTCATGATATACGCACCTAGTGGTTCCCCACTGTTGCGCCCCTGTCATGGGTAGGATCTTGGCTCTGGTGACCTTCTAGAAGTCTAGAATAAGCCACCTGGTGTGAAGAGCCACTTTTAGACAAACCATAGGGCCTAGAGAAAACTTTCAGCAAAACCTGACCTAGGCCACAAAAGGGCAAACTTTACTTTACCTTACATTATTTTTGCTTTCCCCTTTTATCCAAGAAAATGAATTATCTACCACCCGTAGATTTACTGAGTTATTGAAATAATGACTCGTTTTGAAACACACAGTATTCTTCAGGGAGACACCAACGTCACGGGTAGGCATCCTTACCAGACCCGGCTCCAAAAGAAACTCATGGCTGAGGCAGAAGCTGTTGAAGGAAACTTTAGAACCGAGTTTGATCAGCTGAAAGAGCGAGTCGCAGAGTTAACTAAACTCTTAGAAAAGAAACTTACCGAAGGAGGCTCCTCTGCGGGTGTTGAGGATGCCCAACAGCAGCATGCCACTGCGCCACCTCCCCTTGGTTCTGACCCAGCAAGAACCCGACTCCCTAACACAATGACACCCCCTCTTACCATTCATGTCGGGAGACCTAACCCTGCCATTGAGACCCAGCCACCTTACGGCCAGTCTTACGCACAGCATACATTTGTCGGTCTAGACGGCAACCCAGTACCCTTTCCACTTTATGGCCTACCCCCGGGGTACTATCCCCCGCTCGCTAACCAACAAGACGCCCACAACCAGCAAGCGGTAAATCCTCATGCTTCATACCCCACACAACCAAACATGCCACCACTCCACCAAACCCAAAACACGCAAACCCATGACCTACAAGCTCACCAGGCCCAAAACACACAGGTCCATGACACACAAACCCACCAAATCCAAAACACACAAGCCCCGATGGCCCAGCCAACCTACAACGCCCAAGCCCAAAATACACAAGCCCAGATAACCCAGCCGACTTATGCTGTGGCCCATCCTCAAGGTCCCTCACCAAATACAGGCCTAGTAAACCAGTCCCATGTGTTGCCTCCGTACAACCAGTCATTCGGCTATCCGTATGGATACGGAACCCCCTATGGGACCAACCTCCAAGATACAACCCGCGCGGTCGCGGCTTCTGGAAGGGAAAGGATAGAGATCTTAGAAGAGCGTTTAAGAATGATGGAAGGCGCCGGAGGATTTGGGCTAATAGATGCTTCGGAGCTATGTTTAGTCACAGATGTTGTTCTCCCACCCAAATTCAAGATGCCAGACTTTGACAAGTATCGGGGAATGACTTGTCCTAAGAATCATCTCACGATGTACTGTCGAAAGATGGCATCTTACTCTTCTAATGACCAACTATTGATCCACTGCTTCCAAGACAGTCTGGCAGGAGCCGCTCTTACATGGTATGCTCACCTTGATCGGAACCATATCCATTGTTGGAAGGACCTGGCTGATGCCTTAGACAATACAAGTATAACATGGATATGGCACCCAACAGGGTTCATTTACAAAATATGGTGAAGAGGGCCAATGAAACGTTTAAGGAGTATGCCCAACGATGGAGAGAAACAGCGGCGCAAGTTGATCCCCCATTGTTGGAAAAAGAAATAGTCGCAATGTTTATCGACACACTCCCATCACCTTTCTACGGCAAGATGATTGGTAGTGTTTCAGCCAATTTCTCTGACATCGTGACTATTGGGGAAAGAGTGGAGAGTGGAATACGAATGGGTAAGATCACTCAGGGCTCATCTGGGGCAAACATGACGAGGAAGCCGACACCTGGGAGAAAGGACGGAGAAACTAATTCCATCTCTTCTAATCAAAAGACGGCTCTGCTGAGACCATTCACCCCTACCATGATCCAAGCTCCCAATCCTTATGTGGCCGCAGCTACTTATGGCCCGACAGCTCATACTCCTCACTTCCGCCCACCCATAGTAAGGGCTCCAATACCGCAACCCATGCCATACCATCACCCGCAGCAAGTAGCTCGATCACCCAACTATAATCAGAACCCAAGGAATCCCAACAACGAGCGCGCCCCTGCGCAGTTCGATCCAATTCCCATAACATATACCGAACTTTTTCCAGTCCTCGTTGAGAGGGGAATGATAGCTCCATGCCCCATGAGGCCGTTGCAACCTCCTTACCCAAGGGGGTATGACCCGAACGCTCATTGTGATTACCATGCAGGAGCGCCAGGGCACTCCACAGAAAATTGCATGGCTTTGAAATATAAAGTAAGAGATTTGATCAAGGCCGAATGGATCGATTTTAAAGAGGGAAGCCCTAATATGGTCAAGAATCCCCTGCCGAATCATGGAAGCTCAGAAGTTAATGCCGTGGTGGTTGATAGTTTTGATAACAATGTTGATTTGGTGGCCGCTTGCCCACCAGGACGAGAGCTCAGTAGCTGAAAGGCTGTCAAATTCCCCACGATTTTAAATGGTTCACCAGATTAATTTATCATTTGCCTTAATGTCTTGTTTATCCCTCTGCTATGCCTAAGGCTTTGGGACTTTTCATGTAATAAGGGCGAAAAAAAAACTTGTTTTACCAGTCAATCAATAAATGTGTATCGAAATTCAAAAAAAATTTCTCATCCCTTTATCCTTGCTTTTGACTCATTCTCTTTAACTTGCTTTTCCTTTCTCTTCTTTATTTTGCCATAACACACTAAATTGCAGATCCAAAAATGATCCTCTTGAGACTAGTGAAATCACAATCTTGCTTCATGATTTCGATCACTCAGTCGACTATGCCAACGAATGAGGTAGGGAAACCTACGAGCCACTATCCAAGTTTACAAGATTGTTAGAACAAGAGGATCAAGATAGGTATACCCCTAAGACGAGAACAATTGAAGGAATCACGGGGGCAACCTATCGGAAGGCATGGAATGACAATATGGACAAGTCCCGAATTGGACAAGTGATAGGCCAGCCATTTAAGGAAACCTCAACAGTTGAATAGGGGGAAATCGCTTATGTCTATAAATGTAGACACAACTGAGGAAGACTTTGCCAAAAAAAAAAACAAGAAGAAAAAGAAAAAAAAACAAATAATACAAAAAAAAATAAAAAAAATAGAGCCAAGCTCGAAGTCCAATGCACATACCAAGCAGGGAAAGCTGGTTACGTCCAGATCATCAGGCAAGCTGTCACTTTCTGTATTGGGGGAATAAATGTCACTAGACCAAGAACTTGTATTCTTATCATCATCAACAGCTCAAAAGGTACGCTATTCCTCATGATCATGTAACCAAGGAAATAGTCTATCAGATTGAGTTATTGCATCATCAAGGGCATAAAAAACAAAAAAGGGGTGGCAAACAAAAAAATGATGAAAAAAAAATGAAAAATCCAAAAATGAAATCAAAAAAAAAAGAAAAGAAAAGGGCCGAAATGATAACTCAGAGTAATTCTCTCATTGATGCTAAAAGACTTACCAATATTTCCTTGGGTACATAGCATAGGAGTAGAGTCTCCTATTTGAGAAGACATCAGTTCCCCAAAGGATCCAAACTAAATTTGGAAAAGGTTGGGCAGACTCAGCTGGAGTGTGATCAGTTTCAACCCTTTACTGTAAAGGATGCAGCCAAATTGGAGGTTCAATGCTGAAAATAAGAAGAAGAGAAAAACACAAGAAAAAAGCTCGCTAGGTTGAAAACCTGAAAGGGCGGCCTAGGCAAAAGTTAGAGCAACCCAGTGAATCGAAAACCTGAAAAGGCTGCTCGGGTAAAATTAGGGTCAAGATTTTGGCAGAGTAGCTAAAGCTCCCAATGCAAAACATGCAAACTGTAACGCCCCGAAACGTGGATTAAAATTTTCGAGTAAATTTTTCACTTTTTCGAAAGATCATTTTAAAAATTATAAATTTAATTCAGAGTTTATATAACAATTAATAACAGCGGAAAATTATCATACATACTAGTCGTGAATAATTAAATTCAAGAAAATATTTAAGTAGCGGAAACGATTGTGAAGATAATGGTACATGACATATTATATTTATTACAACCCATAAATTCAAAGTTCAGGTAATAAAACAAATAGACATCCATCATGGCATCACTCAGCATTCTGCGTGTCATTCACTGTAAAAATTAATGTAAGAGTGAGACAGAATATAGAATAAATATAAAATAGATAAAATTGCACAAACCCAATCAACAATTCATAATGATATGATGAATATGCCAAACAAGTCCATTAATAGATCTTTAATTAGTCAAATGATGTCATGCTGGATCCATTTGGTCTTGGTGGGAATACTGCAGTAAAAGTCTCATAGAGACACAAATAGGGCTTTAGCATATACCATGAATCCCTATACTTCATGGCGCTTAAGTACCGAAGTACACAATATCATAAGTAGGACTTCTGCATAAACCATGAATCCCTACACTCCATGGCACACAACATAATAGGGCTTAACTCATCATAGAGTAACCCCCCACCAGGGTAGGCAATCATGGAACCCCTAAATTCCATGGTGCGTCCGAATGCTTATGATGCATGAATGCCTTTAATTCTTTTAACATACCATGATATCCACATTTCCAAAACCTCTTGGATACTACAAGTCCTCAAGGAACACAATACACATAATAATTCACAAAATCATGGATTTACTGTTTCAACCACATATGTCAATAACCACAAGGCATTCATATACATATATATTAATTATGTCATTCATAATTATTCACCATCACAATATACAAACTGTGTGATACTCAACAACATTTATAATAATTCATAATCACTCAATAATTTAATAAATAATTTTTATACATAGAGAAAATATCATTTTCTTTCAAAATAGCCATTCTAAGTGACTTTCAGCATCCCCAACAGCAACATACATTAGCAAAACAGTCATAACATGGGCAAATCAACTCCTTTTTAGGTCATTCCACTTTCTATAGCTCAATAATACAATTATCTACAACTTTCATGAAGAACACAGTTTCAAATTCCGAACAGAAATATTACTTATTCACGAAATACCACACTGCCTCAAGGTGAGTTTTTCAAAACGTACATATATTAGTAATTTCAGTGTTTCTGGAGTTACAAAATGATTTTTGCATGAAACCAGTTCTAAAATACTCTTAACATAATTATCTACAACTTTCATGAAGACTCAAACAACTAATTCATAACACAAAATTCCCAGTATTGAAAACAAGATTCGGATTTCCAAAATTCCAGAATTTCAGAATTTCAGCTTGCACATACTTCGGTAATTTGAGCATAACTTGAACTACAAAAATTATTTTGATGTGAAACCACTTTATAAAAATCTACAACTTAATTATCTACAACTTTCATGAAGACATCCAAGGCTGATTATGCATGTATAATTCCCAGAATATCAAAATATACACTAAACATGAAGCAAATCTTTCACTCGTACATACAGTAGTATTTTGGCTATAACGTTTGCTACACATACTCAAATCAATCGGTTTAGGTCTCAAAATTCACATAACAAAAATATTTACAACTTTCATGAAGACACTGATCACTAATTCTTACTACAAAATGCCCAATTTTAACAATAAGTTACGGATTTCAAGTTTACAGATTTACAGCTTGTACATACTTCAGTATTATGAGCATAACTTGAGCTACAAAAATTATTTTAATGTGAAACCACTTTCTAAAGATCCACAACTTAGTTATCTACAACTTTCATGAAGACATCCAAGGCTGATTATGCACGTACAGTTCCCAGTAAATCAATATATACACAAAACAAAGGATAAATCTTTCACACGAACATGCTGTAGTATTTTGGCTATAACTTTTGCCATACTTATTCAAATTACTTGATTCAGGTCTCAAAATTCAGATATCAAAAAGATATACAACTTTCATGAAGAAGGCAGAGTCAAATTCACACGTTTTCAATAACAAAAATGAGCAACAAGTTACGAATAAATTATGGAATCCTAGAATCAGCATACAATTCTACCCATTTCACAAATATTCACAACCTTGTCCCCTCTTACCTTAATGGAGGTTCCTAAAGTGGTTGAAAGTGTTGTATTATTGTCCTAGCTTCAGATCAAGAGTGAAATTGATGGAGAAAGTGAAAGAAAATAAGAGAGAGACTTCACTAACTTTAGCTTGTTCTAAGAATTCAGACTTGGGAACAAGATGTAGTGTTGATTTAATGATGTAAATGACAAGTGGGGGACAAGATTTTCATAATGGGATTGTAGTGGGATGTTAGGTGCATGAATTATGGTGATAATGGAGGTTTTAGGTGAGAAAAATGAGCTGGATTGTTGACCATTTCCGCAGCCTACATAATGTAGTTTGTTTGATTGAAGTAAATATCAATTCTGACACTGTTTTGGTATTTTAGGCATATCTCTCTCACATCTTAATGGATTTTAACAAATGTGGTCTTGTTGGAAAGCTACGACAACGAGGAACAACTTTGTAGTTTTCGACTTTTTCAAATTCGGACTCTAACAAGGTATTAAAATATGTACAAGATGATATGATTGAAATAAAATATCAATTCTGACACTGTTTCGGTATTTTGGACATATCTCTCTCATATCTTAATGGAATTTAACAAATTTGGTCTTTTTGGAAAGATAAGAAAAAGAGGAACAACTCTTTAGTTGGACACATTTCCAAATTCGGACTCTAACTAACAATTAAAATGTGTACAAGATGACGCATTTTGAGTGGAGTATGTGGCAATTTGATGAGAGTAATTGGAAAAGCCAAGGAAATTAATAACTAAGGAAATAGGTAATAAATTATTTGATTAACTTTTACCAAAGGTATAAAGTTAAAATTATTTACCATGGTAAAAGGTTAAATCGAAGATGTTGTCCTAACCAAAAATTTATATAGAAAGTTGAGATAAAATGGATAATATTAATAATGACCTAGATTAAAAATAATTACACATGAGATTGAAATTTTTGGGATGTTACACAAACTGGGGCCATGTGGACCATGGTCGAACTACCCTCTCAAAGGCAGAGTTGAACGATGTACTTGAGGTCGTGACACAGGATTAAGGTTCTCACTAGTCTCAGGAATTCACTGGAGGATCCTTGAACTTTCCTGAATTTGACCTGTCCTATGTAACTTCATTTCATCCCATCTATTTTCCCTATTGTCCGTTCTCTGTATATTGTTTGACATACATGAATAAAGTTCATCCTTTTTCGATACGTGTTATGAATTGCATTGATCTGGTAAAACATTGTGATTTTTATAAAAATAAAATGAAAGAATGGTGAACATTTAAAGTCGTGAGGAACGAGACGCTCCCACTACTTAATCTCGTCTTATACAATCATCATGAAGACTCAGCCAGACATGCTCTTCAAAGCTATGATCACCTCTTGCATTCTCCTCTGTCCATGAGTTGTCCTAAGGGCCGCGGTTTCACAGGACCTACCCAGTTTTTGAACTTATCTTTGCACTACTTACCATTTTTATGCAGGTTATCTCACAGACAGTCATGCTAGGCATTAACCCCTCAATCACGTCCTTCAAGTCCCCTCCTCGAATCACCTCCGAACTCCTTCCCTAAATCGCCAAAGTTGGCACCTTTTGGTATTTTCTTCTTCCATCGCCTAAGCAGGCATCTTTAAAGTCTCTCGCTCAACTCCAAGATCAGCACCTCTCAAATTCTCATCCCTAGTGAAATCAATCGCCAAAGTTGGCGCTCCTCAAGATCTCTTCCCTAAATGAATCCCAAACTTTACGTTCTCCATCAAAGAGCAGTATCTTGAATCACCCAAACTCTTCCCCAATGGAACTATATTTTCTTCAAAACATCTCAAACTGGGGCATCTCCCCAGATTTCTTCTATTCTAGTCAAGAAGCAGTTCCCTGAGATCCCTTCAATCTTCCTAACTGGGGCATCTCCCCAGATTTCTTTTGTTCTAGCCAATCCCCAAGATTCTCTTAAATCATGTCAAACCGGGGCATCACCCCATGTTTCTCCTTTCGCAATCAAGGGGACGATTCCCCATGTCTCTCCTCCTACAGTCACAGGGAATGATTCCCCGAGATTCTTTCAAGAACCTTCAAACTGGGGCATCTCCCCCAGATTTCTTCTATTTTAGTCTAGGGACAATTCCCCAAGATTCCTTTAAATCATCTCAAACTGGGGCATCTCCCCAGGTCCCTTCTTTCAGTCAAGGGGCAATTCCCCAAGAACTTTCAATCATGTCAAACTGGGGCATCACCCCGAGCCTTTAGGTCCAGGGAGTTAATTTGGACGAGACGTCCTGTTAGCTCCCCCCAACCTTCGTATTTCCTACCAACAGTGAGTTAATTTGGACGAGACGTCCTATTAGCTCCCCCCAACCTTCATATTTCCTACCAACAGTGAGTTAATTTGGACGAGACGTCCTGTTAGCTCCCCCAATCTCTGTATTTTCTGTCAACCGAGGGTTAACCCCACCCTTTACCTTCTGTCCTCCTATTCAGGCACCATTTACTTCCTGCCCGCCTATTCAGGCATCCTTTACTTTCTGCTCGCCTATTCAGGCATCCTTTATTTTTCATTCGCCTATTCAGGCATTCCTTTCCTTTCCTGTCCGCCTATTCAGGCATCCTTTACTTTCAGTTCGCCTATTCAGGCACTCTTTACTTTCTGTCCACCTATTCAGGCACCATTTACTTCCTGTCTGCCTATTCAGGCATCCTTTACTTTCAGCTTGCCTATTTAGGCACTCTTTACTTTCTATCCGCCTATTCATTCTTTCGCCTATTCAGGCATCCTTTATTTTTCATTCGCCTATTCAGGCATTCCTTTCCTTTCCTGTCCGCCTATTCAGGCATCCTTTACTTTCAGTTCGCCTATTCAGGCACTCTTTACTTTCTGTCCGCCTATTCAGGCACCATTTACTTCCTGTCCGCCTATTCAGGCATCCTTTACTTTCAGCTCGCCTATTCAGGCACTCTTTACTTTCTATCCGCCTATTCAGGCCATTTACTTTTCGTTCGCCTATTCAGGCATCCTTTATTTTTCATTCGCCTATTCAGGCATTCCTTTCCTTTCCTGTCCGCCTATTCAGGCATCCTTTACTTTCAGTTCGCCTATTCAGGCACTCTTTACTTTCTGTCCGCCTATTCAGGCACCATTTACTTCCTGTCCGCCTATTCAGGCATCCTTTACTTTCAGCTCGCCTATTCAGGCACTCTTTACTTTCTGTCCGCCTATTCAGGCCATTTACTTTTCGTTCGCCTATTCAGGCATCCTTTATTTTTCATTCGCCTATTCAGGCATTCCTTTCCTTTTCTGTCCGCCTATTCAGGCCATTTACTTTTCGTTCACCTATTCAGGCATCCTTTATTTTTCATTCGCCTATTCAGGCATCCCTTTCCTTTCCTGTCCGCCTATTCAGGCATCCTTTACTTTCAGCTCGCCTATTCAGGCACTCTTTACTTTCTGTCCGCCTATTCAGGCCATTTACTTTTCGTTCGCCTATTCAGGCATCCTTTATTTTTCATTCGCCTATTCAGGCATTCCTTCATTTTCCAGTTCGCCTTTTCAGGCACCCTTTACTTTTTGTTCGTCTATTTCTAAAAAAAAAAAAGAAAAAAAAAAGCGTTCCGATGTTGTCACTAGGTGGATGAGGTTCTCTCTATTCCAAGACATGGGTGGTAGTCTAAAGGGCGGTGTCATGACCCTCAAATCGAGTAAACTAGGAACCGTGAATTAGGTCACAAGGGATGGTGTCCCAGTGGTTACACCGGTTACTACTTTGGGGCGTAACAAACGGTATCATGAAACCTACCTCGGATAGAATTGGATCCAGGGTTTAAGTTGCTAAGGCCGATGTCATGCACAATACACCGGCCATTCAAAAGGGAACAAGTTGAGGACGGGGTGGTCATGGTTCTATACTTTGCAAGGACGATGACCGGTTGATGGGTCCCATTTATCCCCTACATCGGTGTTCATGTCTTTACTCCCTTTTCACCTCGGAAATACGAAGATTCCGTATTTCTCTTGTGAAAAAGGAGTAAAGAGGGGCATCTGTGAACACCTATTTCGGTCCGACCTAAATGGAAGAGACACCAATCCCAAATGGAAATATAACCGGTCCAAATTCCAAAAGGGGGGAACACCCACTCCGCCCAACCGTCCTCACCTCAAGAGTCCGCCCAACCGTCCTCACCTCAAGAGTCCGCTCAACCGTCCTCACCTCAACTCCGCCCAACCCTCCTCACCTCAAGAGTCCACCCAACCGTCCACACCTCAACTCCGCCCAACCGTCCTCACCTCAAGAGTCCGCCCAACCGTCCTCACCTCAACACTCCGCCCCAACCGTCCTCACCTCAAGAGTCCCTTAATGGCCGATGTCGCGGATCTGACAACAAAAAGACGAGTGAGTCCGGCCCAAGTAAGAAACGACGATCTCGTGGGCGGACTCAGGTCGAAATATGTGCACACCGGCTTGTAGTAGATCCGGACTAGGAGGGAGAACATCGCCCCTGTGATTACATTGAAAGACTCAACCGGTGTGAAGACATAGGTGAAGGTTCTTGAGACACCACAACGGATCAATGGAGACTCCGTCCAACCGATGGCTTTGCTAACCGGTGTCACAAATTTGACAACGGAGGGACGAGGTCGGAAGCTTATGCGCAGTGACCTGGAATCGCACTCCCTGGAAAATGGCAGACAGGGAGGCTGAAGTGGGCAATTAAAAAAACCCCACTGAAAACCCTGCTCCCCACCAATGATAATGGCCAGAGCTGCACACCACTACACGAATGGGTGAGTGGGAGTTCTGGTTGTCCCAAAACCCTCAGCCCATGACTTGAAGGCCCTATAAATGCCCCAACCAAGGAAGCTCAAGGGGTTGGTCCGGAGATTCTCCCTCTTCGCGAGAAAACTCTTCTGAAATTCTCTCCGATTCCTCAAGACCCTTAATTGACCTCCCCACCTGAAACCAGTGGACTGGCCTTAGTCACCACAAAAGACCCCCTTAGTTCGAAAAAGGTTTGAAGTTTATTTTTTTTACTACACAAAGCCACTGCTCCTACATCGTCCATACCCCGAACGTGCTCCGTTATCACAGAACCAACGCCGTTCTAATTCCCATACATTACCTTGTCAATCTTCGTTACTGCTCAACAGCGTTCACCCCGGATCAACTTCCCACAACACCGGTCGTGACCTTCAGGTTTCCAGTTCGGGTCCAACTCCAGTCTATTGTCTGCCAGCGTGCGAGTCTGAAATCAGACACCGTCACTGCGCTCGACCTCCCACATCGGTTCCTAGCTCATCACACCGGTTCCACTCTTTTCCTTATTTCCTTTGCTTTCAGTTCCCCTTTTTTTTACTTTCCCGTGAGTTTGCTGTCTGTTGATTATAGCTGTTTGCGTACCAATAGTTTTCACTGTTAGTATTTTTTATCCTTTTCCATAATAAGCAGACATAATAAAAAAAAACGATTTTTGTAAAAAATAGTGTCGTACGGGAGCACTCCTGTCTACACAACCCTCTTAGGATTCGTGCACGTGCGAAGAACCTCGCTTTGTATGAATCTTCCTCTTTAATGATATCCATCAACATCTTTCAGATTCCTTCCTAAAAATAGTAATACTTAGAACTACGTAACCCTGATTTCTTGATAATTCAAGAATACGTAGGAGCAGGACTTTAACTCCTGTCGGGCCCATCTTTCTTATTTCTTTTTTTTTTATTTATTTCCTCACTTTCATGTTTCTTTCGTAAATGTTCTTCTTTTTGGTCGCTTCCGTGAAAATCAATTTAGACGTGACGTCTTGTTGATTTCCCCCCAGTTTTTGCTCAAGCCTCGCCATAATTCATAGGGAAGGGATACTTAGGACGAGACGTCCCGCTTATCTCTTTCCTATCCCTGTTTTTTTTTATCCGAGAATGTCTAATTTAGGCGTGACGCCTTATTAGCATTCTCTTTCCCTCTCTGTCTCATATCGAAGTCGAGTTTAATTCGGATGAAACGTTCCATTGACCTCGCTTCGACATTCTATGTTTGTACAACTCTCCCATTCCATTCTATCGTTTTCAAAATACAACAGTAAAAGGGAAGAAACCATGTTTTATTTAAGGCTATTTATATTGTGCTTTCAATCTTGGTACTGTCTTTGACAGGCGATGTAGGGTGCTAATACCTTCCCTACTTGTAACCGACTCCCGAACTTGAATCTCAATTTTTAACTAGTGCTTTACTGAACCTAGTTTTTTCCAATGTTTTTCCTATGGATAAAAACGTTGGTGGCGACTCCCTGTTTCATACCACCCCATTCTCTCTTTCTCGCCGCGCCGTCGCGATCCAGGTTGCGACAGTGCTCTTGTTATTCAAACTGTCATTGATGCTTGGGGCAAGGTCCATAGGAAAGGAAAAGAATTGGGTGTCCGAAGTTATGCTACAAAAGAAAGTTACCACCAGTGGATTTCAAATAGGGTAGCCATTGTTAAATTACCCTTCAAAGATCACGGTGCTCATGTGAGAAATCCAGCTCCCGATGAAAGCAAAGAGATTGAAAACTTGAGGAGTAAGTTGGCTGAAATGATAAAGAAAAATCAAGCTTTGGAGGATGATTTAATCAAAATTCAACAAGACAATGCTTCCCTTAAGAGAAAAAGGTGTGAATTAGAAAATGCCTTTGAAGACATGGGTAAGAAGTGGCGAATTGAAAGAGAATATATGATGCAATTAGATCAATGCCTCCAAACAGCGAACAGCCAATTGAAGACCAAAGAGAAACAAAAGGATGATATATTGGCTGACAAAGGGCGGTTACGAGGAATTCTAGCCAAGACAAAAGAAGAAGCTCAAGTTGAAAAGAACCTTATGCAAGCACGAATTGATGAACTGGAACAACAAGTCAGAGATGTCGCCAGTGCTTACGAGCGTGAAATAAATGAAGAAGAATGGCAAGCCATGGAAGACAAGGATAGATATAAAGAGATTATACGTTTAATGACCCTAGAAAGGGTTGAGTTGGAAAGTCTTGTCTATTCTTGGAGAGACCATTTTTCTAATCTAGCCGGTCTTGCTAATGAAACACTTAGAGATATTCCTCACCTGTTGAAGAAGGCTGAAGCAATGATGAATCCGCTTTCTACACCGGAGGAAATTGCAACATTCATCCAATACTGCAAGGGGCGATTGGATGAAATGAAGGTCTGGATTGCTAGAGCGGGAGAGAATTGATTTTGATTTGTTGTAACAAATAATGTATCAGAACTTGTTGATCAATGAATAAATCTCATGTTGAATTTCCATTTTTCTTCTAACTTAGTACTTTAGAAAAAGACATTCTAAAAGAAAGGTTTATCTTTGCTTACCGATATTTAAAATTCATCGTGTATTTACTTTACATCTCTTTATGTCATTTAACAATACTTGTTCTTGTACCAAAAGAGGTTTCTTTGTATTTACTCTTATCACGGGGAGGAAGGGCTCAAAGCATCCTTATCAAACCTGACTGCAAACAAGACTCATGGCAGAGCTGGAAAACTCAGTTGAAGAATTGAGGAATGAAGTTGGCTAGATCAAGCAACAGATGGCAGAAATACTTAAGCTCCTTGAAAAAAGAGGTACAGAAAGGGGATCTTCTACAGGAAATGGGGAACAAACATCCACTTTTTAAGTTCAAGCTCAAGAGGGGAACCCTATACCTTTAAATGATCCTGCTCCAGTCACTGAAACTCCATTCATCTCACAACAACCTTATGGTATGCCATTTCCACCTTTTGTTTCCCAAGACGGGAATGTTCAACAAGCATATGCTTGGCCTCCATATGGCTTACCTCAAGGATATTACACCATGCACCCTAATCCTAATCAAGAAAATCCTCTGCTGCTCAACAAATTCCTAATCTCCCGGTATCTAATCCTCCAAATTTTAACCAATCAACAGCTGTTCCCCAAAACACTCAGGCTCCACCCAATGTCACTCCACCTAATATAATTCCACCACAAAATCACCAGACTCCAAATGATGCCACACAACCAAACCCACAAGCAGTGCCATATTATTTCCCTTATGGTTGCCCAATACCACAGGCAGGTGCTTCCCAAAATTTGTCACACAAAGCTCAGGTCCCTCCACCAAATCCTGATCAGCCAGCAGTGCCTTTGTCAAAAGGTCAAATGGAAATATTGGAAGAAAGGTTGCGTGCAGTAGAGGGAGGAAGTGGCTTAGGCATAACAAATGTTTCTAAATTATGCCTAGTTCCAGATGTGGTAATTCCTCCCAAATTCAAATTACCGAAATTTGATAAATATAAAGGAACAACTTGTCCTCATAACCATTTAACCATGTACTGCCGAAAGATGGCTGGATACTGATCTATTTTTTTCAAGATAGCCTTGGTGGGGCAGCATTGAGCTGGTACACTCACCTTGAACGAACTCGTATTCGTTGTTGGAAGGATCTAGCCGATGACTTTCTAAAGCAGTATACATACAACATGGACATGGCACCAGACCGGCTATAACTTCAAAATATGACCAAAAGGAATACTGAATCCTTCAAAGAATATGCTCAACGATGGAGGGAAATAGCTGCACAAGTTGAACCACCCCTGATAGAGAAAGAGATAGTGGCAATGTTCATTGACACTCTTCAGCCACCGTTCTATGAAAGGATGCTTGGGAGTGTATCGTCAAGCTTTTCTGATATGGTGGTAATAGGGGAAAGAATTGAAAGTGGTTTGAGAATAGGAAAAGTTGTCCAAAGTTCCCCGTGAATAGGAAGACCTATGACAGGGGCAGGAAGAAGAAAGGGTGAGGAAGCAAATGTTGTAATGGGAAATCAAGGTCAACATAATCAAAAAATGTTTCAACATTCCCCTTTCCCTTTCCCACCTCATTATCCACCGTACGGACCTTACCCTTATGTAGCTGCTGCTTCTGGAAATCCATTTCCCCATCCTCAATCATATAGACCCCCACCCGTCCATAATTTCAAGAATACACCACCACCTTCTCCCCAACAATGGATGCAAAATCCTAACCCAAATCTTCCATAAAAAAGCCAAACAATGACCGTCCTTCTGTCCAATTCGATCCAATTCCCATGACATATACTGAACTTTTTCCTTAACTTCTCAAAAGTTCTCTTGTTGTACGATGTCTTTTAAAACCCGTAGGGCCACCCTATCCTAAGGGGTACGATCCTAATATGAAGGGTGATTATCATGCTGGGGCACCAGGGCATTCTACAGAAAATTGCATTGCCTTAAAGTTTAAGGTACGTGATTTGATAAATGCCAAGTGGTTGGATTTCGAAGAAGGCTCCCCAAATGTGATTAGAAATCCTTTGCCTAATCATGGAAATGCTGGGGTAAATGCAATAACACATGACTTGGGAAGTGATCATGTTAGGAATGTTTCAGATATCAAAACTCTTCTCCCATGGATCTATAATGAACTTTTGAGGAAAAGATTAATATCTGAAACTAAAAGTTCTAATGAGGATATTCATAATCAGATGCCTAAAATGCTTCAAAAATTACTTGACACCCATCTGGTACAAGTTTATCATCGCCGTTGCAATGATGTCAACATGATCCATGGGCAGCATGGTACAGACTCAGTAAGCCCAGTCACCCCTGTTCCTTTGGTGGTCTATTACACCAAGAAACCTTTGACCGAACCAGTCATAAACCATCCGTCCTTGACAATTAGGACCCCATCTCCATTTTCATACAAAGATACCCATGCAGTACCTTAGAAGTATGAAGTGGATGTAATCCCTCAACTTCTAAAGGGATCGTCATCCTCGGTAACCAATATTTCCGAGACAAGTGGAATGACTAGGAGCGGACGGGTTTATGCTCCTGAAAACTTGAGAAAGGAGGATGCACCTGTAAGTGAAAAAGAAAGTCGTGGTAAAGAACAAGACCCTCCCCAAGGAATAACATATGAAGATGCTTGTGAATTTTTGAAATTCATTAAGCAAAGCGAATACCAGGTCCTCGACCAGTTAAATTGCACTCCTGTAAAAATATCCTTGTTATCTCTCTTATTGGACTCAGAACCACATCGTGGAAGGTTATTAAAAGTCTTGAATAAAGCACATGTTGCGAAAGATATTTCGCCAGAAAAGTTCGAAGGGATAGTGGGGCATATTGCCTCAAATGACTACTTAACTTTCAACGATGAAGAGATACCTGCTGAAGGGAGAGGTTATAATAAGGCATTACATATCTTTGTCAAGTGTCAGGATCATATCTTAGCCAAGGTCCTAGTTGACAATGGATCCTCTCTGAATATCATGCCAAAGTCCACTTTAAATCAACTACCTTTTGATGGGTCACATATGAAGCCAAGCATAATGGTGGTAAGAGCTTTTAACGGTACTCAGAGAGAGGTCATTGGAGATATTGAGATCCCCATCCAAGTGGGCCTATGTACCTTCAACGTATTATTTCAAGTGATGGATATCAATCCTGCTTATAGCTGCCTATTGGGGGGCCTTGGATACATTCTACCGGTGTGGTGCCATCTACCCTTCATCAAAAGCTCAAATTTGTGGTAAACAACAAGCTAGTCATTGTTTCTGGTGAGGGAGATTTCCTTATCAGCAAGCCCATGTCAACTCCATATATAGAAGCGGCTGAAGAAAGTCTTAAGACTTCTTTCCAATCATTGGAAATTACTCACACCACTTATGTGAGCGAAGGGTTACAACTAGCTCGTCCTTCCAGAGCTTCTATGATGGTGGCTAAAGTGATGATGAAATCTGGATTCCAACCAGGGAAAGGGCTTGGGAAGATGCTTAACGGAGAAGTAGACCCATTATTGGTTAAGGAGAATAAGAACGGCTTTGGGCTGGGATATCATCCATCTCCAATGGAAAGAGCGAAGGTTTTCGCAAATAAAAGAGAAAAACGACTTGCACGGTTAGAAAACCGAGAACCCCTAACTGCGAAGATCCCTATCTGTGACCTTTACCAAAGCTTCAGGAGTGCAGGCTTGACATCTCCAGACCAAGTGGTAGTCATCGATGATGAGTCCAAGAGAGAAAACTTGATTTACCCTTGTCCATCAGATACTGAGTTGTGTAATTGGGAAGTTGTTGAGCTTCCAAAAATCATTTCAAAGTAATTGTTCACTTTGTAGGTTTTTGTTTAAATCCTATGGCTATGCCTAAAGCCTTAGGATGAGTTTTAATAAGGGCAAAAACATGTTTCCTTTATCATTTCAAATAAATAAAAGTTAAGTTCAATTAACATTTTCCTTATTTTGCCTTTTTTATATTAAATAAATTGCAGATCTAAAATTGAATTCCAAAATAATAAGATTGCTTTCTCCCATCATGATTTTAATCCAACAAGCAAAGAGGACGAAGAGTCCGATGAACCTTCCCCTGAATTACTAAGGCTGCTAGATCAGGAAGATAAAGAAATTTCTCCCTATCTAGAAATTGTTGAAGTCATAAATTTGGGGAGTGAAGAAAACAAACAAGAAGTCAAGATCGGCACCTCTTTGAGTAGAGAACATAGGAGGGAATTAATAGAATTGTTGGTCGAATTCAGCGATGTGTTTGCTTGGTCGTATCAGGATATGCCGGGATTAGATAACTGCATCATTGAACACAAGTTGCCATTGAAACCCGGTTGCGTCCCCATAAAGCAAAAGTTGAGAAGGATGAAGCCAGAAATGCTCTTAAAGATTAAAGAAGAGATAACCAAATAATTGGATGCTGGGTTCTTGGCTGTCTCCAAATACCCTGAATGGGTGGCCAACATTGTTCCAGTCCCGAAGAAGGATGGGAAGGTACGAATGTGTGTTGATTACCGGGATTTGAATAGAGCTAGCCCAAAAGATGACTTTCTATTGCCACATATTGATGTTCTTATTGATAACACGGCCCAACATTCCATTTTTTCATTCATGGATGGATTTTCTGGGTACAACCAAATCAAGATGGCACCCGAAGACATGGAAAAAACCACTTTCATTACTTTGTGGGGAACCTTCTGCTACAAGGTGATGTCTTTTGGATTGAAAAATGCCGGTGCCACTTACCAAAGAGCGATGGTAACTCTATTTCATGACATGATGCATAAAGAGATAGAGGTTTATGTGGATGATATTATTGCCAAATCCAAATCCGTTGAAGGTCACTTGATTGATTTACGAAAGCTCTTTAAACGCCTGAGAAAATTCAAACTCAGATTAAATCCGACTAAATGCACTTTTGGGGCTAGTTCTAGAAGGTTGCTTGGTTTCATTGTCAGTGAGAAAGGTATCAAAGTGGATCCTGATAAAGTAAAGGCAATCATGGAAATGCCTGCTCCTAACATTGAAAAAGAAGTATGAGGATTCCTTGGAAGGTTGAATTACATAGCTCGTTTCATTTCTCAACTAACAGCTGTATGTAATCCAATCTTTAAGTTGCTTCGTAAAAATCAACCATCACAATGGAATGATGATTGTCAGGAGGCCTTTGACCAAATAAAGCAATACTTGCAATCCCCACCGATCTTGGTTCCCCCAACCTCGGGAAGGCTACTCCTGTTGTATTTGACAGTGATAGATGAGTCTATGGGCTCTGTACTGGGGCAGCATGATGAGTCTGGGAGAAAAGAGCATGCTATTTACTATTTGAGCAAGAAGTTCACTGAGTGCAAAGCATGATATTCCACTGTGGAACGAACTTGTTGTGCATTAGCATGGGCTGCTCGTCGCCTAAGGCAATACATGTTATCTTATACTACTTGGTTGATATCTAAGATGGACCCAATTAAGTACATCTTTGAAAACCCGGCTCTGACGGAAAGAATAGCTCGTTGGTAGGTTCTTTTGACTGAGTATGATATCATTCATGTCACCCAAAAAGCTATAAGAGGGAGTGCTTTGGCTGATCACTTGGCCCACCATCCCCTAAAAGAATACCAACCAATGTCATTCAAATTTCCTGACAAAAATATTATGATGTTGTCAGAAGAGAAAGATTATCCTAATAGAACTTGGATTTTGATGTTCGATGGGGCGTCGAATACACTGGGGCATGGGATTGGAGCCATCCTAATCTCACCAGATAACAAGCTTTTTCCCATTCACTGCTAGACTTTGTTTTGATTGTACCAATAATATTGCAGAATATGAAGCTTGTGCTTTGGGGATTCAGGCAGCACTTGAAGCAAAGGTGAAATCTCTACAAATATACGGAGATTCTGCCTTGGTGATTCATCAACTGAAAGAAGAATAGGGTACTAGAGATGGCAAATTGATTCCTTATCAAGCTCACATCATGGAACTAATCAAAGGGTTTGATGAAGTCTCTTTCCATCATATTTCTCGGGATGATAACCAATTAGCCGATGCTTTGGCCACGTTGGCCTCCATGTTCAAAGTAAGTAGGAAGTGTGACATGCCCTTCATCGAGATTGAAAGGCGTCACGAACCTGCATATTGTCATGAGATAGAAGAAGAGCCCGATGGGAAACCATGGTTTCATGACATCAAAAATTATTCAAAATCAAGAATATCCCCCTGGTATCTCAAAAAATGATAAAAGAACCCTCAGGTGCCTAGCCATGAATTTCTTTATGACTGGGAATACACTTTATAAGAGAAATTATGATTCTGTTCTCCTTCGTTGCGTAGACGTGACCGAAGCTAACAAAATCATGAAGGATGTTCATGAAGGGCCTTTCAGAACACATGCAAATGGGTACTCGATGACAAGAAAAATTCTCAGATCTGGATATTATTGGATGACGATGGAAAATGATTGTCATAACTATACCAAGAAATGTCACAAGTGTCAAACCTATGCAGACAACATTCATGCACCACCATCTTCTTTGCACGTTCTAACAGTGCCTTGGCCTTTTGCTATGTGGGGCATAGATATTATTGGTCCCATTGAACCAAAAGCATCGAATGGGCATCGCTTTATTTTGGTGGCCATTGAATACTTCACTAAGTGGGTTGAAGCAGCTTCCTACACCAACGTGACTAAAAATGTTGTGGTCAAATTCATCAAGAGAGAATTGATTTGTAGATATGGTTTACCAAATCAGATCATCACTGATAACGGTACAAACCTGAATAATAAAATAATGGATAAACTTTGCGAGGAATTTAAAATTAAACACCTCAATTCATCTCCATACAAACCTAAGATGAATGGAGCAGTGGAAGCTGCTAACAAAAATATAAAGAAAATCATACAAAAGATGGTTAAAACCTACAAAGACTGGAGTGAGTTGCTTCCTTTTGCTTTACATGGGTATCGTACCTCTGTACAAACTTCGATAGGGGCAACACCCTTCTCATTGGTGTATGGTATGGAAGCTGTTTTACCAATAGAAGTGAAAATTCCGTCTTTAAAAGTAATCATGGATGCCAAATTAGAAGAAGCTGAGTGGGTTCAGTCTCGGTATGATCAATTAAATTTAATTGACAGGAAAAGGTTAACCGCTCTCTGTCATGGGCAGTTATACCAAAAGCGTATGAAGAAGGCATACGAAAAGAAAGTGCAACCTCGTCAATTTCATGAAGGTGATTTGGTACTGAAGAAAATCTTGCCGAATCAAAATGATCACCGAGGCAAATGGAGGCCAAATTATGAAGAACCATTCATCTTAAAGAGAGCCTTTTCTGGAGGAGCTTTGATTTTGATGAACATGGATGGTGAGGAGTTATCTTTCCCGGTCAATTCAGATGCAGTCAAGAAGTATTATGCTTGAGCATACTCTAAAGGGATAGGGTAGTCTTTATGTCCTCTAAAAGTTTGGATTAAAAATTATGATGTAAACTTGTAATTTTCCCAAGTAAATATATAGAATTCTCAATTTCAGTTCCAATCCTTGTCTTGTCAGGTTTCATTTACATGCATTTTGTGAAAAATATTAAAAAAATATGAAAGGCATATTTTTAATCTCAAACAAGCTTGATACTTCCCAATTACACAGACCTTGGTAATCAGGATATTCCGCTCTGTCATGAGTAATAACAAGTCCCATAAGGATTGTGGTAGTCACCTGGAGGAAACAAGATCTTTAACCTTTAGTTTTCCACTTGATTATTTCTTCTATGTAGGGTTGAGATTACAATAAGGACAAATATTCCCCATAAAGAGTCGAGATCAACAGTTTCAGCCTATCACCTAACTCCAGTCGGGATGGTTTACTAAGATGTGAAAATGCAATCCTTGTATTCACTCGGAACCCACACTAAGTCAGAAAAGTCAATCTCAGACACATTCTTCTTGAGCATAAATCTCATATAATTCTCCACCATAAGTCATTATGGTAGAGGTATTTCCCTTAAGTCTTACTTCATGTCCAAGCGTTAGGTATCCATTCTTAGGCTACTCAAAATCAAATCAGGGCATCGTCCCAGTCATTTATTTTCATGTCAAAGCCTCAGGTATCCATCCCTAGGCTATCTCAATCAAAATCAAATCAGGGGCATTTCCCCAGTCATTTATTTTCATGTCAAAGTCTCAGGTATCCATCCCTAGGTTATCTCAATCAAAATCAAATCAGGGGCATCCCCCCAGTCATTTAGTTTCATGTCAAAGCTTCAGGTATCCTTCCCTAGGCTATCTCAATCAAAATCAAATCAGGGCATCCCCCCAGTCATTTATTTTTATGACAAAGCCTCAGGTATCCTTCCCTAGGCTATCTCAATCAAAATCATTCAGGGGCATCCCCCTGTCATCTATTTTGTGTCGAAGCCTCAAATACCCATTCTTAGGCTCTTCGAAATGTCAAGGCAACTTCATATTTTTCCAAAGCTTCAGGTATTAACCTCTAGGTTATGTCATTTATCTTCCTGTCATGTTCCAGGTGCCTCTCCTTAAACTGTCTAGCATTGGGACAACACCATTCAGCTATTTACTTCTTGCCAAAAGTTGTCGAGTATTCTTAGTGGTGTTCACGTCTTTACTTTCTTTTCACATCAATAATATGAATATGTCTCATATTCTTTCATGAAAAGAAGTAAAGAGGGGCATCTGTGAACACCTATTTTTGTCTGGCAAAATATATATTAAGACATGTAGAAAAAAAAAGAGTAGAAAAAAAAAGAAAAAAAGAAAAAAAAGAAAAAAAAAGAGAGTTTATTTGTCCTAGAATCCGGAGTTAATGTTGACTGCATTAACCAGGGTCCTAGCACGGTCTCATGACCGGTGTTACCTTATTAGTTCTAAGCTCGTACAACCTCAGTGGAGTACGGTATTTTACACCTCAGTTCGAAGGGAATCCGAGGTTCTTCAAGTTAAAACTGATGTGTTAATCCGTACTTGAACTTCAAAACACACCGGAGGTAAACCTGCAGGAGATTCTCCAATGCTTAATATTTAACCGAGGTAAAGAGAAATGTCCATAGTTGACCAATGATTTCGGACCCCGGTTATGACTTATCAGTTCTTATTGGTGAAGCGGTACAGTGCTTAGAACCTCGTCCAGTCCAGATTGCCACCCCGGATCATATTTTAAAAAAATAATATTAAAAATTACATAGTGACCGTTAGAATAGTAACCCTTCCCCATTTCTATAAATACCCAATCCCTCTTTATTTCCTACCACACCTCTCATTTCATCAATTCTCTTCATTTCTCTCAAGCAATAGCTGATGGATGTCGAAGCCAAGAGGAAAGAATAAGGGAGGGAAGACGATGTTTTGTGACTACCTTTTTACTCCTTATAGTGTGGGTAGTAATTTATATTTATTAGATATTTTATATATTTCCATATATGTAATAAATAATTTATGCTTCCATTTGTATTTTTAAATAAAAGGCCCAAAAAAAAGAGAAAAAATAAAAAAATATAAATAGGCCAAAAAAAAAGAAAAAAAGGAAGAAAAGAAGAAAAAATAGAAAAAAATAATAATAAATGGAAAAAAAACCAAAAAAACAAAAAAAATAATAATAATAAATAAAAAATGAAAATAATAATAATAAAAAAATAAAAAAAAGGGCCAAAAAAAAAGAGAAAGAAAAAAAAGAGAAAAAAATGGGCCCAAACAAAAAAAAACAAAAAAAAATCTGAAAAAAAAGCCTAAAAAAATATGGGCCAAAAAAAAAGTTCAAAAAAAAATCTAAAAAAAAACGAAATTCAAAAAAAAAAGGAAAAAAAGAAAAAAGAAAAAGGGGTTACGGTGGTTTATTAGTGGTGGGCCCTAGTTTAGTTGGATAATTAGAGAAAATTGGGGAAATTGACATGGAATTTGGACAAATTGGAAAAGTAAGAAAGTGATGTCTTTTAGGGAGGATCCAATGCCAATTTTCTTCTATAAATAGAAGGTGATATTGAGACATTTAAAAAAAAAAGAAGAAAAGAGGGGAAAGAGTGTTAAATTTTTGTGAGAATTTTTAGAAGTTTTGGTTTTCAAAAATTATGTTGTGTAATCCTAGTTAGGAAAATAAGTACACCACTCTAGTTTGTCTTAGTATGTGAGTTTTTATGAGCCAAAATACTGTCCAAGTGTTATAATCGGTGTCCAAATACCTTCAAATTGAGTCCAAACAAAGCCAAAAGCCAAGGAAATCTACACAAAATTGATTTCCCAACTTCCGTTCTAGTTTCTCTGCAATTGATCTTGTACCAAGGTATTTTTTATTAATACAAGGTTATTTATTTACATTTATTTATTCGTCTTTATTTAATTATTATTTATTTTTCTGTACTTTTATTTTTCTTTATTTATATTTAAGCACTTTATTTTTCTGCACTTTATTTTTCTGTAGTTATTTATCTGTTTATTTATTTTTATGCATCTCTATCTTTATTTATTTATTTGTACCTTTATTTTTCTTTATTTATTTTTTTTCTTACACTTTTCTTTCTCTTTATTTACTTTTCTGCACTTTTATTATTGTTAATTTATTTTTTTACACTTTATTTATCCGCACTTTATATTTTTGTAATTATTAGTTTATTTTTTTTACTTTTTTACATTTTTATCTTTATTTATTTATTTTATGCCCTTTTATTTTATTTATTTACTTTCCCGTCCCTTTATTTTTGTTATTTACTTTTCTGCGTCTTTATTTTCATATATTTACTTTTCTGCCCCTTTATTTTTATGTATTTACTTTTCTACCCCTTTATTTTTCTTATTTACATGTCTGCCCCTTTATTTTCATGTATTTACTTTCCTGCCCCTTTATTTTTATTATTTACTTTTCTGCCCTTTATTTTCATATATTTACTTTTATGCCCTTTATTTTTGTTATTTACATTTCTGCCCCTTTATTTTCATATATTTACTTTCCTGTCTCTTTATTTTTGTTATTTACTTTTCTGCCCCTTTATTTTGTTATTTACTTTTCTGCTCCTTTATTTTTTTATTATTTATTTTTCTACCCCTTTATTTTATGTATTTATTTTTCTGCTCTTTTATTTTTATGTATTTATTGTTATCTCTATTTATTTTTATTTTTATTTTTATTTTTATTTTTATTTTTTGAACTTTTATTTATTTTTCTGTACCTTTATTTTTTTATTTTTGTATTATTATTTATTCTCTGTACTTTTATTTTTAGTTATTTAGCTTTTTGCCTTTTTTATTTATTTATTTTTCTACACTTTCTATTTATTTATTTATGTTTGACCATTTTAATAGTTTATAATTATGTATATATATATATATATATAATTATCCATTTTTATTATGGTCATGATTTCCTATTATTTTCTCTTAGTTACCTTTTAATAATTAAAAAAAAAATCACTTTCATAAAAAATAAAAAGATAAAAAAATCAAGACTAATAAATAGTGTGTTATTTATTCATTCATTTTTTTTCTTAAATTTAAGATGAGATTAATTTAGATGAGACATCTTAGTAATCTTATTTTTTATAAAAGATAATTAAATAATATTCCTTGTCAATTTTAATTAATTAAGTGTATTATATTTCTTTATCTTCATGTTGATGTGTTTAATTCTATTTTTTTCCTCTTATCTTTATTTATTTATTTATTTATTTGTTTGTTTTGAACTTTATATTTCTCAATAAAAATCAATTTTTTTTACTAAAAAAAATAAGTAAGACAAGACGTCTTATTGTTTTTTTATCTTTTATTTTTATGGTCTTTTAATCATTTGTTTATTTATTTTCTTAGAACTAAAAACAACAAACTTAGGAGATGTATTTTATTATTATCTTTGTTTTATTCATATTTATATATTTTTTTATTATGTATATTATTTATGATTGTTTTATGAAGGATGAAATACTTGATAATCATTTTTGAAAATATGCATGATCAATTTGGGTAACCATTTTTTTTACGGACAGTGTGGGGTGCTAATACCTTCCCCTCCTGTAATTCGACTCCCGGACTAAACAGAATCTCATTTTTTTTAAAAAAAAAAAAAAACCAGTGCTGTTTAAAGGTTTTCCTAATATTTTCCTTAATAAATATTAGTAGCGACTCCTTAAACCCTTTATTTTTTAGGCCTCCCAAAGAGCCTCATTTCAATACCGTTTCAATTTTCTTTTATTTGTCTTTAACCAGTCCGCGTCGCGCGCGGGACCCCGGTCGCGACAATGATGATCCTCCCTTGAAACGACTTGGATAGAACGATCCTCTCCTTTTGAAGGCAACTGATTGAGGTCTCAGTTGTCTATTAATCTTTTCTTGTGCCAATCTGGCTTGGTGGTTTTCTTCAAAAATTCGACATTTATTGATTAAGATGGGGAAATTCCGAATTTCTTGATAACCACTAGCCTATTTGATTTCAAGATTCAACCCGTTCTCGAACTTGACACGTTTTGAGGCTTCAACACCAGTCTGTTGGAAAGAAGGGTAAAAGAAAGATAATTCTTCAAATTTTGCAGCATACTCACCTACAGACATTGAGCCTTGTTTCAGCTCCATGAATTCCAGCTCTTTTCGGCTCTTCACACTCGTTGGAAAATATTTCTCCAGAAAACAATCTTTGAAGTTGATCCAGTCCAAAGGTCTATAAGTTTCAATCATACGAGTTCTGGCATGTATCCACCAGTTTTCTACTTCCTCAACCATCATGTAAGTGGCATACTCCACATTTTCGAATTATGTGCAGGGTAAGGCTCGAAAGATGTGTTCTATTTCCTTAACCCATAGGTATGCTACCTCTGGATTATAGCCTCCTTTGAATTGTGATGGCTTCCTTTTTAGGAAGTGATCTAATCCGTAAAGTCCTCCAGCACTTCTTGGTTGATTTTTCCTCTCTATGGCTTCAGCCAAGCGGTTGAAAGCGGCTGCCATAGCGTCGTTATTGTTTCTTGCCATCCTATATTCGTAGTTTGGTTTATACTAATTCTAAGGGAAAATATATCTATCATATATGATTATAAGATTATAACATAACCATAAGTAATTTACAAATTAAACAACAATTCATATAGCACATACTTAACATATTATCAAGCAAGTAATCAAACAATTCACATAGTATATCAATACATGGCATAGCAATTGGTCCTGAATTTTTGAAAATGCTCTGATACCACCAATGTGACGTCCATAATAATTTTCCCAAATAAATTTTTCGCGTTTAAAGAATCAATTTGAAACTCATAATTTAAATTCTGAAGTCATGTAAAAGTTGATAAATGCGGAACATTATCATGCATACTAGTCGGGAACAATTAAGCATAAGACCTTTATATAGCGGAAATGATATAGAAAATAACAGTACGTGGTACATTATACTATTACAACCCATTAGAATTAAAATGAAACCAAAGTCCAAGCAATAACTCATAAAAGCTTCATTCATGGCATCACTCGTCATTTTGCGTAGCATGCACTGTAAAAATTAATGTAAGAGTGAGACAGAATATAGAATAAATATAAAATAAGTAAAATTGCTCAAACACAATCAACAACCATAATGATATGATGAATATGCCAACAAGTTCATTTATATATAATAAATCTTAAACTTAGTCAAATGATGTCATGCTGGATCCATTTTGGTTTGGTGGGAATACTGCAGTAAAAAGTCTCATAGAGACACGAGTAGGACTTAGCATAATGCCATGAATCCCTACACTCCATGGCGCTCAAGTACCGAAGTACACAAGTAGGACTTAGCATAACTATGAATCCCTACACTCCATGGCTCCTTAAAAAATAGGGCTTAAACTCATCATAGAGTAACCCCCACCAGGGTAGGCAATCATGGAACCCCTAAATTCCATAGTGCGTCCAAATGCTTATGATGCATGAATGCCTTTAATTCTCTTTATCGATTTAACATACCATGATATCAATATTTCCATAATCACTTGGAAAATCACAAGTCCTCAAAGGTCACATCACATATAATAATTTTCAGAATCATGGATTTACTGTTTCAACAACATATCTCATTAAACCACAAGACATTCATGTATACAATAATTTAGTCATTCATAATCATTCATGACAAAGATATACACACTGTATGTCATGTATAGGACACTCAATAACTCAATAACAAATTGTTACTCATAGGGAAAATATCATTTTTATCCATAAAAACCATTATAGGTAAATTTCAGAATTTTTACAACAGCAACATATGTTAGTAAAATGACCATAACATGAGCAAATCAAATCCTTTTTAAGTGATTCCACTTTCTGTGGTTCCATAACAAAATTATCTACAACTTTCATGAAGACCATAATTTTAAATTCCAAACAGAAACATCACAAATTCGCAGTACACTAAACCATCTCAAAGAAGGTATCAAAAATGTACATATGTTGGTATTTTCAACGTTTCTGGAGCTTCAAAAATAATTTTAGCATGGGACCAGTTTTAAATTACTCCTAACACAAATATCTAAAACTTTCATGAAGACACTGAACACTAATTCTCACTATAAAATTCCCAGTTTTAAAAATAGAATTCGTAATTCATGTTAACAGATTTTCAGCATGAACATACTTCTGTATTGTAGGCATAACTAGAGCTAAAAATATCCTTTTAACTTGAGACCACTTTCTATAGATCCCTAACATAAATATCTACAACTTTCATGAAGACATCAAAGTCTAATTATGTATGTATAATTCCTAGAATATTAATTTATACACAAAATATAAGATACTTATTCCAAATGGACATTCTGTAGTATTTTGGCTATAACTTTTGCTATACATATCCAAATTAGTTGATTCGGATCTCAAAATTCACATAACTACAACTTTGATGAATAAGTTAGAATCAAATTCACACGCTTTTAGCTTCAAAATTGGGCAATAAGATACGAAATTAATTCTGGAAAATACTGGACAACATACAATTCTACCTATTCCATAATTATTCACAACCCTATCCCCTCTTACCTTGATGAAGGGTCTTAGACTGATTGAAAAACGATTTCTTCTTGCTCTCCTAGCTTCGAATTAGAGTGGCTTGTACGTAGAGAAGGAAAAGAGAAAGAAATACTTTTACTAATCTTTGTTGTTCTGAGAATTCAGACTTGGAAAAAGGGGTGGTATTGATTTAATAATGTGCAAGACAAGTGGGAGACAAGCTTTCTCGTGACTGGAGGTTAGGTGCATTAATTATGGAAATAATAGAGATTTTAGATAAGGAATGAGCTGTATTGTTGACTTTTACCACCACCTACCTACTGGAGCTTTGTATGATTGGAGAAAATATATTAAAATATGTACAAAATGACAAGATTGGTGAAAAAGATTAAATCTGACGCTGGTTCTTGTATTCTGCAAATAATTACCGACTGGACTACATTGGTCAGCATATTTGCCGACTGAAACTCTACCATTCGATGTGTTTGCCGACTAAAACTAAACCGGTCGGTATATTTACCGACTGGACACTACCGAGTCCGACTGGACCACTTACCGAGTCCGTCTGAGGAGAATTCATCAGTCTCCTCTTTCAAAATTGCTTCACTCGGAAGGGAATCCACTCGGAAGTGCTTCTGCTTGAACACTCAGTCGGCTTTTCATCCCTTGGAGATGACTCAGTCGAAAATGTGTCACTCGGATCATTCAGTACCGATACCTCTCCTATTCAGTTTTTCATTCGGTTAAATCTTCCCAGACCGACTCCATAGTCGTTCGGTCTGTTACTCGACTAATTGTTTCTAAAACCGACTCATCTTGCTCAGTTTTCTACTCGGCCAAATCAATCAAAGCCGACTCATCTCTCACTGGTCTTTCACTCGGTAACATTATTACAAATCCGACTCTTCTTTCGCCCAGGTTTTCACTCGGCATAATATCTCAAAAACGACTTATCTCTCACTCGGTTTCACTCAACAATTCCTCTAATACTGACTCATCACTCGATCGGTCCTCACTCGGCAATTCATTTCAAAACTGACTTCACACTCACCCGAGTTTCCACTCGGAAAAATAATCCAGACCGAGTCTTTCTCACTCGGAATTACACACACGGACATGATTTTTTCTTCTGTTGAACGTACTTCTCTCAGAAACATTGCACTCGGAGAAGTTTCATTCGGAAATAAGGCTCTGGAAAATGTTTGACTTAGAAATAAGTCATTTGAAGATGTTTGACTCAGAAACGAGTCATTCGAGGGTGTTTGACTCGGAAACGAGTCTTTCGAAGGTGATTCACTCGGACTTTTTCTAGAAGTGGTTCTCTCGAACACCCTTCACTCCAATGTCTCCAAGGCCAGGACTCCACTCGGTAGTGACTCTCCCGGTCATGTTTTACTCGGACAACCTAGCCTTCACTCAGAATTCCAACCTTTACTCAGAATTCTCAACCTTCACTCGGAATTTTCAACCTTCACTCGGAATTCTCAACCTTCACTCGAAATTTTCAATCTTCACTCAGAAACAGATCTTTTATTCACTCGGAAGTCTTATTTCTGACATGTTTCACTCAGAATTTCTTTCTCACTAACATTTTACTCGGTAATATTCCTATCAGAGTACTTCCAGGGGGTAATACTATAGAAAACTACTTGAACGAATCAAAAGAAGCTTTGATTCGTAGCCAAACCTATGTAGAAAGTTAATATAACTGGATAATTTCATTAATGAACTAGATTAAAGATGATTATACACAAGATTGAAATTTTTTTGGGATGTTACAGGTATGACCTTGAAGAAGGTCCAATCCTACAACCCATTTAACCGCTCTAGGAGTTACATCATCAATTACAGAATAGGTAATTGAGATCATCAGTCTTGAGGGTTGTTTTGCACACCATGCGTAAAGCTAATAATCACCAACACAGAAAAGAAGTGAAAATATTAACAAACTTTCTTATTTAATTAAATGTGTATAAATGAAGCGTAGCTGGGGCCATGCCTCATTAAAACCTTCTTGAGAAAACCCAATGGGAAAGAACTCAAGTTAGGAAAAAGAGTACATGTCGTCTTACCAACTAGCTGTAATAAATGCGTAAATTCTAAGTATTCCACTTATTGTGGATGGGTGTGCCATCGAGGTTCACTAGGTGGTATGAGTCTTTGCCAGTCACCTCGGATACTCTGTAAGGGCCTTCCCATGTCGGAGCCAGCTTGCCTTGATGAGTGAACTTGTTACCCATATTGGCTTTCCTTAGCATGAGATCTCCCATGTTAAATGTTCTGTGCTGGACGCGTTTGTTGTACCGGAGGGCTGCCTTTGCTTTGATAGCCTGGTCTCTGAGGAACGCTTCTTCTCTAAGTTCTTGAAGAACATCCAACTCTGATGCCAGATTAGCATTGTTATTTTCTTCAGAGAAATACTCCACCCTTGTTGACATGGTCTGAAGTTCCATCAGTATCATTGCCTCGATGCCATAAGTGAGGCGGTATAGAGACTCGTTGGTTGAGGAATGGGGCGTGGTGTGATACACCCACAAGACGTGGCACAGCTGGTCCGTCCAGCCGCCCTTAGCTTCACCCAGGCGCTTTTTAAGCCTTTTTAACACTTCTCTATTGGCCACTTTAGCTTGATTATTCATCTGCGGATGTTCGACAAATGATAAATTTTGGACTATCCCTAGTCCTTCAATCAGCTCTGTGAACTTTCTATCAGTGAATTAGGTGTCGTTGTCAGTAACGATCCGTGCTGGCACTCCAAAACGTGCTATGATATTCTCATAAACAAAATACGTGTCTGAGCTGATGTGATATGCACAACAGGCTTAGCTTCTATCCACTTCATAAAATAATCTACCCCAACAATTAGGTACTTGATGCCCCCAGGCGCTGTTGGGAACGGGCCTAAAATGTCCAACCCCCATTGATGAAAGGGCCAAGGCACGGCGGATGTGAAGAGCTCCTCAGCCGAGGTATGGTGAAGGTTGGAGAATCTCTGGCAGGCGCCACACTTCTTGACGAACTCCATGGAATCCTTCTTTATTGTGGGCTACCAGTAGCCTACTCTAAGAATTTTCCTCATTAAGCTCTTGTCACTGGAGTGGTACCCATATTGCCCCTTGTGCAACTCTTCCATGACCCCGTGTACCTCGTTTTCATTTAAACAATAGAGGTAAGGTACGGAAAAACCTCTCCGAATAAGCATACCGTAAAACATCGTAAAATAAGGTAACTCCTTCCTTAATCTCCTCCTCTTCAACTCATCAGTGGTCAATTGTCCCTTGGCCAGGTACCGTACATAAGGAACTACCCAAGAATCCTCGTTGAAGGCATGATACGTTATCACGTTCAGCGACAAGGTTAAGGGAATGCTGGGCGACGTCAAAGTACTTTGCACCACGCTAGTAGTGCTTCCGAGCTGCTTCGTAGTTACAAGCGTTGAGAGGATATCCGCCCTGGTGTTCTCCTCTCTGGGTACATGCTTGAACTCTAACATTAAGAACCTTTCCTTAAGCTCATTCACACAATTCAAATACAACTGGAGCTGGGCTCGCAGACTTGATACTCACCTTGAATCTACGAAATCACCAGCTGTGAATCACTACAGAGAGTTACTTCGGAGGCTCCAATGTCAATTGCTGCTCTGAGTCCGGTGACACAAGCCTTATATTCGACTTGGTTGTTGGAGGTTTTGAAGTTAAACTATAGGGAAATCTCCAGGTGTACACCATCATCACTCTCAATCACAATGCCTGCACCACATCCTTTGCTATTAGATGAGCCATCCCACATAAACTGTCCAATGGGTATGAGACACAGCTGGATCTGCCCCAGTCATCTCCACAACGAAATCTGCTAGCAACTGGGCTTTGATGGCCCCTCGAGGCTCGTAAGACACATCAAACTTAGACAGTTTGATGGACCATTTAATCATCCTCCCTACGAGGTCTGGCTTGCTCAACACAGAATAAAGCGGGAGATCCGTCCTCACCACAACAGGGTGTGCATGGAAATACGGCCTTAGGCAACGAGAGGCCCAAACGACTACGAGAGCGGCTTTCTCAATCTTCTGATACCGGCCCTCAGCTCCTTGCAATGTTTTGCTCGTGAAATAGACCGGTCTCTATCCCTCCGGAGTCTCATTAACTAGCGCTACCCCAAGGCTTCATCAGAAATTGCTAAGTAGAGAATGAGCGTCTCTCCGGGGTCAAGCTTTACTAAAATAGGAGGTCTAGACAGAACCTCCTTCAGCTCTTAAAACACTTGCTCCTACTCCTGCCCCCACTCAAACTTCTTAGACTTCTTAAGGATCTTATACAAAGGGAGTGACCTGTGCGCCATCTTGGGCATGAATCGTGCCAGAGCTGCCACCTTCCTATTCAGGGACTAGACTCCCCTCAGATTTTTGGGACTCTATAGGCCTTGAATTGCCTGACACTTGCCTGGATTAGTGTCGATGCCTCGCTGAGTCAACATGAAACCTAGAAACTTCCCAGCAGGGACAACAAACGTGTACTTCAATGGGTTCAGCCTCATGTTGTATTGCCTCAGGCGCATGAAAACGTGGCGCAAATCCTCAATATGATCACCCCCAGCTGGGGTCTTGGAAATTATATCATCAATGTACACCTCCACCAACTTGGTGTACATGCTTTCAAAAACCTTATTGATCATATGCTGGTATGTGGCCCTAACATTCTTCAGCGTGAAGGGGATGACGGTGTAAGACAACACACTGCGGTCATTGACAAAAGTCGTTTTCTCCTGATCTTCCTCCTACATTAGAATCCTGTTATACCATGAATATGTATCTGTGAAAGATAGGTACTGGTAACTAGAAGAGTTATCCACCATGCGATCGATGTTTGGGAGAGGGTATGGATCCTTTAGGCAGCAACGGTTCAAATCCACATAATTTATACACATCCTCCATTTACCGTTGGCTTTCTGCACCATTACCACATTGGAGAGCCATGAGGAATACCGGATCTCTCTAATAAATTCGGCCTTCACCAATTCCTCCGTTTCCTCACAAGCTGCCTTCTATTTTTCAGGGCCCAATCTTCACTTCTTCTGTGCAACCGGTCTCGTCTCTGGATAGACAGATAACTTGTGGTAACAAAACTTGGGGTCCATGATTGGCATGTCAGCAGCAGTCCATGCAAAGAGGTCTTTGATCTCCTGGAGGAGCGTAAGCAGATATTGCTTCATCACAACTTCTAACTTGTCATTGATACGAGTGACTTTCTCTAGTGAATCCCTCACGACGACGTCCCTAGAGCTTCCTTCCAATGTGGGTTTCGAAAGGTTGAGTGGATCAATCTTCAGCTCTTCCTGGGGTCAAGATCAATCAAGCTAACAGACCCCGCCGTGGCTCCTCTGTCGTTCAACTTCCTTTTCTTGTTGAACGCCTCCAGTTTTACCATATTAAGGCTCAGGTTGTAGTAGTACCTGGCCATCTCTTGATCACCCCAGAGAGAGGATACATTATTGTCCTTATCGATGAACTTGATGAGGAGGTAAGGCATAGAGACGATTGCTTCCATGGCATTCAACGTGGGCGGCCTATGATGCCATTATATGGTGATTCTACATCAATCACCATTACCCTGGATTTTACGGTTCTAGCTCTGGGTTCACCCTCAAAGGATACTAGGGTGTCAAGATACCCATTCGTAGGCTCTTTTGCTCCGTTAAAAGCTGTTAATTCCTGCGTGTAAGGCTGCAAATCAGAATCATTAAAACCTATTCTTTTAAAACAGCTATAAAAAATAACATCGCAGGAACTCCCCTAATCTAAGGGGATCCTCTTGACGTCCTTGTTAGCGATAACAGCTATGACGACAACAGCATCATCACCTCCAGGTATAGTTGGGCCAAAATCCTCGTCAGAAAAAGAAATTACCGATGCCAATACACCATCCCTGAATGGGCAGTTATCCCTAGGCTTTCCTTGCACTGAGAGAATCATGTGATGATAATTCTTCCTTATCGTGATTGAGGCTTCCCCTAGTAAAACCACCAGCAATCATATCAATCACTTTGCGTCGGCCTCGCAGCTGTTGCTGGGGCATTTCATCTTGGTGATCAGCCTCGTTGATGACAACATCCCTCTGTTTCTCAGTGTCGGTAAATCTTTTGGCTGGAGCACGGCTATTATCACCCTCATCGTCGTAATCTCGACCCCGCTTCTCTATCCGGTCCGGCTTGTCCAAGGGATTCTCCTTGAAAAGCTACTGCTTTAGTTTTCCCTCTCAGATAAGGGTTTCCATAATGTTCCTCAGGGATTTGCACTCATCTGTCATGTGTCCCACCTGCTTGTGGAAATCACAATACTTGTGTGGATTCCCAGGTTTTTTTACCAAGGCCGGTCTTCTTATGCCATATACACTCAAAGTGGGCCATTCGATCTCTCTCAAAATCTGAGAGGTTTAGGCATTTAGAGGGGCATAGTTGCTGAAGGCCGCTACGCACCTTTCTTGATGATGGGGTTGAGGGCTTTTGAACCTGTCCCTATAGAAAGGTCTCTCTGACCTCATCCTCTCATTCTTCCTCCTTGGCTCGGACACCAGAGCTGGTGGCCCGGCCCTTATCGCTATGGCTTCCAAGTGCATCTCAATTCCCACATACTTAGAAGCTTTCCTCTGGAACTCTTCAAACAATGTCAGAGGGCTTTTCGCCAAAGACAAGGTAAAAGTTGAGCTGGGCTGTAACGCCTCAATGACGATGTGCAGCTGGATGGCCTCAGTGAGATTTAGGACTAACGTCGCTTCCTTGTAAAATCTTCTCAAAAACTCCTTGAGAGTTTCTGTTTCTCCCTGCCTAATCTGGGCAAGGGTGTGAGATGTCCTGGGAATGTCCCTGGAAATAACAGAGTGATCCCAAATATTGTTGCCATTTCCTCCTAGGAATCTATAGAGTCTGAAGGGAGCCCTTTGAATCAGCCGAGGGCCTCACCAACCAATATACGGGGAAACATTCTACACATAACATCTTCTTCAGCCCCCAAGAACATTCTACTAAGTTGGGCTGTAACGCCTCATTGACGATGTGCAGCTGGATAGCCTCAGTGAGATTTAAGACTAACGTCGCTTCCTTGTAAAATATTCTCAAAAACTCCTTGAGAGTTTCTATTTCTCCGTGCCTAATCTGAGCAAGGGATTGAAATGTCCCGGGAATGTCCCTGGAAATAACAAAGTGATCCCCAAATATTGTTTCCATTTCCTCCTAGGAATCTACAGAGCCTGAAGAAAGCCCTTTGAACTAGCTGAGGGCCTCACCAACCAACATACGGGGGAACATTTTACACATAACATCTTCTTCAGCCCCCAAGAACATGGCCTCGTATGTGCAAGCATGAAAATGCTTAGTGGGGTCTGTCTCTCCTGTGTACTTTCCAATAGAGAGAGGCTGGGTCATTTGTGAATGCCTAGGGATAGGCACACTCATCAACCTCTGTGAAAATGGGACGTTAAGTGTGTACACCCCCAGAGCTGCAACTAATGGCTTCTTCCTTCTAACACTAACTCTCTCACCAGAGTCCTAGGTCTGCTCCCTCTCTTCATATGTAGGGATCTTCGAATATTGGAGAGTTGTAGACTTCTCTCTCCCAGTAGTGTGGTGAGTCTCCTTATCTTGAGACACCAACTTCTCTTCACCCTGTCACCTTTCTCCTTTTAGCTCAACAAGCTCCTCTCTGAGTTGCCTTATAACCTCATCACGGGGGTCTGGAGTTCCGACAGGCACCATTCTTTGTGAGCTCCCAATAGGGGACTCAAAGGCTAGACGCCTTCCAACTTGGTACTCCTGGGCAGTGACATCTTCCACTTGCCCCTCCTAAAAATTCCTGTCATTGCCTTCCATGATAGACTACTGGTCTTTTGTGAAAAGTGGGAATAACTCTAACGAGTCCCACTGGGCGTGCCAATGAACTGGTCTGAGTCGGGGTCAACGATCCAGTATGGGACCAGCCACAAGAGTCAATTATAGAAAGTGTCTATACACTGGTATAGTGAGTATCCGGTATTATAATTCGGTATCTCAGTAGGAAATATCGGCCTTGGAGTCCTGGAGGTCCTTATCACCAAGCTTTTATGTTGAGAGGAGGCGAAAGGTGATACCACCTGCAAAGATTCTCTAACGCTCAAGGCAGCCACCAATATATGGATTTAAGTTGAGGAAACTTGAGCAATGAAACAGTGTGTAAGGAACGAGAACAACCTAACCTTTCTGCGTACGAGAATCGACTATTTATAAATGAGCATGGAGAATGAATTGTCAGGTGTAGGTGGGGCCAGGGGACAAATAGTACACTGCACAATGTACGACTCTGACACGCGACGTGGAAGGAGCCATGTAGGACTGAGCATCAGGCAGGCGGGTTGGATTTGGGCCTAAAATGGCCCAATCCGACTAAAGTCCAAATTTTAAAAGACAGGCCCATTTTCGACCGGGTGGGCTTTCGGATTTAACGGGTTACGAATAATACGGGTCACGAGTTTCAAATGCGGGTTGAAACATCCTAACTAAATTAAATAAAATCCGAAACGAGGGAAAATTTTTCCCAAAAATTCTGAATGGCTAACAGGGGAAATCGGAACAAGAATCTGACCAAGGAAGAAAGAAAGAACCGGGTCAGGGTGTCCCCACGTTAGCAAAGCCCAATAACGCTTAAGTAATTACCAGCGGAAGAAACACCTAAGCGAACCATGATCGCTGAAGTGAAACCTTACTCGCCCAAGCAAACAAGGCACTCGGATAATTCGACCACTCTGGATCTAAACTCAAGTCCATTCGGTATCCCCATTACTAGTAATCGGAGCCTAGGTTCACTCCGTAACTTTATCACTCGGAGTCTGAACCTAAGTTCACTCGGGAATTATTCCCTCGGCCATTACACCCAGAATCTATAAGTCTTTCTCGCTCGGAATATTCTCCACAGTCTCGTGTCACTCGGAATTATTTCACGTATTTTTCACTCGGCATATTTGATCTCTCCTACCTTGAGAACTCTACAAGGTCAAGTATGATTTATGGATTTCGTAGCTTCAGTCACTCAGAATACTCTAGTCTCCTTTCCACTCGGGTAATTTCTAATAAGTTCTTACTTAAAAAGTTTGTAAGTCAATTCCCACTCGAAATTACATGACTTCACTCACTCGGGATATCATAGCCTTATTCACTCGGAATAGGCTTACCAAAGGGATTTCTCATATAATACCCTTTGATTGATCCGCCTAGGGAAATAGTCCCTTAATGAGCATAATTCACTCGGAATTAGCCCAACCCTTCTTCGTTTGAAAGAAGGTCTCTTATCTCATCTCACTCGGATTTACCTTAGCTCTCCCTTACTCGGAATCACACAAGCATTATACACTTAGTAGAAAATATATGTACACAACTTAGACATTCCCCCACATCATTATCCACTGAACAGTATAAAAACACTTAGCATTAAATATAAATATTGAAATATGTTTAGTTCTACTCTTAATACCGAGAGAATTCAAATCCTACACATTAAAGTAGAGTGTTAAACTAAGAGCCGGCCAAGGCTATACAAAATCATCTATACAATGTATGTATATACATGTACACTTCCACTGTACAATGCACTTCCCAGCAATCGGTGTTCTCCCATCATTCCACATTCTGAGCAACATCCACTGAAATATGGCCACAATAGGGGTGAGCTTATACATATAAAATGACAGTAATGACTCGGATTAGCCTATACATTCTTATTAAAACAATCTATCTATCTCAGTGGACGCTAATATCTACTGCCGTATAATAAAGTATTCACTCAAGTCCACTGATCAGATTATTCAAGTCATTCATGGTTATATAAAATTTCTACCTTTCACAATAACATATACTTCAACCATATCATTAAGTTATACTCGGCATCAGCGTCACTACACACGTATATTCAATCGGAATTCACTCAATTTAAATTAAGGCCATATAAACCATGATAATTTTTAATAATATATACTCACATACATATCACATTAAGCTCATTCTCATTCGTAAAGGAGCATGCATCAACTCAATCGGAATTCATTCGTATCATTCACGGATCATATGAATCGTGTTATTCTCTTTAACGATGCACCTATATATATGCATGCGGATCCAACTTAAACAATAATTTTCAGTTACAGGTTCCCTTCTTGGCCTCTCATCCATTAGCCCTTCCCGCGTGGTACCGGTCTCTCATTGACGTCTCGAGACTTAACTCTAGCTCCCTCGGCTACCACGGGCCCTCACAGGATCTAGCCAAGGATCTGTAGCGGGAAATCATCTTATTGGGGTTCCTGACCTTCCACGGGTTACCCCGTTCCTATACATGCAACTTATGCATTTTCTCAGCAAGCATTCCCGATTATCAAGCACATTCCACGCAACCATTAGAATCATAACCGATCCAACATAGTATCCACATTCACTCCTCAATCATACCAGCATACACAGCAACCAAACAGTTCATATTCTTAATACAACACTCCAAACAAGATCAACCCAACAGCCACATATAACATCCCGATTTTTATTAATTATTGATTAATGGTTAATTGGGGTTTAATGGCTAATGAGATTAATTATTGAATAATAATAATAATAATAATATATGCCTTGGTGGTTTAATGGGCCGGTTCTCTCTCTCTCTCTTTGTCCACGTTGGAAGGGAGTGATGATTGCTGAGAGAATTAGCATTAAATGCTAAAGGACTTGCATTAAATGAAGAAGTGATGTTTGATTGAGGAGCTGTCACAGAGTAGTGTGGGGATGGGCAGCGTGTGAAGATGAGGACTTCACTCTCTCATTTCCTTACTCACTCTCTCATTTCCTCGTTGGTGCATGCTATGAAGGAGAGAAACACTCCTCCTTCTCTCTAGAACTTGTTGGAGCTCCTGTTTTATCTTCGTCCTCTCCTTCATCTTCTTCCTCCACTCATGAACTATGTTGAACCGAGTGGAATGGTGTGGCTGTGTGAGGGATAGCGTGGTGGAGGAATCAGCGTATGGCTGTGTGTGGAGGCTGGGTTTAGGTTTCTTCCCTATTCCCTGGTGATCCTTCTTCTCCTCATTCTTCCTCCATGTGGTGAGCTGTTTGTGGCTTGGTTGGGAGCCAACAGCGTATGGTGTGCCTCGGTTGTGGAAAGATGATCCACTGTGTGAGGCTGTGCTATTTGTGTGAAGAAGGCAGAGATGGATGGTGCATGCATGGAAGCTTGGTTGTCCTCCATGGTGGTGAGGACGATGTTGTTGGAAGTATGGAATAATTTTGTGTTGTGCTTGGGAGCTTCTCCACTGATTTGGTGGCTTTGAGGCTTGTGTGGAGATTGTGTTGGTTCTCCATGGCGGTGAGCGTGTTGCTGGGACGACTAGGAGCCATGTTGGCTCTTCCCACGATTTGAATGTCGAGCAGAGTGCTGCTGTGGCTAGGCCAAGTGGCCATATGACTTCTGGAACGTCATACCAGGTAAGGGGGCTTTGCATCTCAAATGCATGGTTTATGGACGGATTTCTAGGTGACATAATTGCACTGTGTTATGTTTGATGTGTATTGTATGCTGTTGTTGAGTTGAACCCAGATGTATGTTACTTATTACTGCATGGTGTATGATTATCCGTTCAAGAGCTGTATGATACTATTTGTGATGACATGAGTTAATATATAAGATGCATGATAATTGTAATATGAATGCCGAGTGAATTGTGTAGTTTGTTATTGGTCCCTATATGAGTAATGGTGTGATTGTATGCATGTGATGCATGATATTGAATTTGTGTATGCTGAGTGCATAGGGTGGGGACTGGCATGATAATTCTGAGTGGAATATTATATGAGAAAACATGGGATGATTACTGTAAAGGATAAATCCAAGTGATAGAGGATAATCCGATCGGATGGCATAGTGATTTTCATGTGGATGTGATGTGAGCCGAGTCATCTGATTGTTGTGGAATTACCGAGTGCATTTTAATGTTGAACGCTATTACCAAGTGGGCAATCGAATGAATATGAGTTGAATGTAAATGCATACGTGTTGAGTATATCACCTTGCGGGGTGCCACGAAGGGTATGACCCGTAGTGAAGAGGACGTGGTCCTATTGTTGAATATGATGAAAGACCTCGAGTTGGACTCGGGGCAGTGTCTGTTGCACTAAACGTGAAATGAGACGCTTGATGAAATGCCGAGTGCATTGGCGTTGGACGCCGAGTGAATGAGACCGTATGCATCCGATTCGCCACTGGAATGCGTTGGACATTTATTACCGATCGGCAATCAGATGACATTATATGGAATATGATGAAGTCCTAAAGCTGGGCTCAGGCAGACTCCGTGAGCATGGCTCGGAGTGAGAATATTATTTGATATAGAGCTGGGATAAATTATGAGGTGAAATCCGATTGGATGAGTAGATATTTGTTAAGGATGTTAGGCTTTATAGCCGAGTGAAATGGGTAAGAAACCCGATTGGAGATGTTTGTGTTTGCTCACATTTAAATGGCAGTGTGTATATTTGATTGATGATATATATATATATTTGTATGTTGTGGATTCAGAGATTAATCCGAGCCAATATCTGTCATTTAATATGTAAAGCTCACCCCTACACCATTTTTCAGTATGTGCAGGTCAGTCTGGGAATGAGTAGAAGGACTCAAGTCTGAGTGATAGCACTCAGATTATTGAAGTGCATAATATGTATATATACTGTAAATAGCTGTGTTAAGTCTTGGCCGGCTCATATAACATGTTGTATAATGAATACAAAATATATATGTACGGAATCCGAGTGCATGAATATATTTATAAATATGGGTTACATTGACAACTTGTAATAAATCATAAGTGTTGGTGAATGGGAAATATAAAGATAATAAGCATTCCGAGTGTATGGTTATATATATATGGGTCGGTAGTCGGATTTGTGAATCAGAGTATATATATATATATATAAGCGATTTATGTTGATTTGATGCTTCTTACCGACTGGAATATAAATGATGTTGGATAGAATAATGTTAAGGTAAAGAATTCCGAGTGAAACATTATTGTGGGAGCCGAGCCGAGTGAGGCTAAATATGTGGCCTTTTCCCGAGTGAATAGGCTTGAATAATTCTGAGTGAAAAATATGGGTAAACCCCGAGTGGGGAATGATTTGAATATCCCGAGTGGAAATCTGAGTGATTCTCTTCCGAGGGGATGAGTTGTTGTAACGGTTGAGATTGGAACATATTCTCAGTATGTGATTCGTGTATAATCCGAGTGAATGAGGTTCAATATTCCGAGTAGGTCAGACTTAGATCAAGTCCGAGTGGGACTTAACTTAATGGTTCCTCCGATTGAATAAGATATCAATTGCCGAGTGAAGGACTGATTGAGATGACTCAGTTTTGGAGTGAGATTACCGAGTGGAATTCTGTGTGAGTGGAGACTCGAATTCAGACTGAATATTCCGAGTGGAGTATGATTATAGAGACCCCTTCTGAGTGAAGAAAGGTCTATGTGTTCTCCGAGTGAGAGACGTGTGAATATACCGAGTGACGGTTGTTTGGTATAAATCCTGATTGTGTTAAGGTTGAGATACCCCGAGTGGTGTTTAATTGGGAAATAATCCGAGTGCGGAAGATTTATGGAACCCGAGTGGGATGACCCTCATTTCCTGAGTGGATCATTGTGTGGCCTTGTGGATAAAAATGTGGAACTAAGTTATGGGATGTATATGTTGGGGTCAATCCCGAGTGAATGGAACCTTTGGATCCCGAGTGAAGGAATACCGAGTGTGGCTTCTCGCTTCAGCGAATGATGGATTCGTTCCAGTGAGTATGTGTAAAGGGAAGGCTTTCAGGTAGTTTTCCCTAAGCGATTGAGTGCTCGCCCGAGCGAGTTGGGCTGCCTCACTCAAGCGGAGTCGGATCTCCCGGTACCATCCATAAACCATGCATTTGACATGCCTACTGAAAAGACGCAAGAACTCCTCTGTTTTCAGTGTTGACCCATGCTCTGTTTTTCAACGCTGATTCTGTTGCTCCTCGCTTCCACAATCACTCTTTCCTGCTCAGTAACCATCGAACCCAGTCGAACACCACACACAGCTTGGAAGACTGGGAGCTGTTCCTCTTCTACTCGAACGATCGCCCCTTACCAACAGTGAGGAAACTCGAGTCCTCCATAACACCACAGCCGTAACTGACGAAGAAGGAGAACTAAGGAGAACTAAGGAGAACGAAGAAGAACGAAGAAGAAGGAGAAGAAGAATTACAGAGGAAGAAGAAGAGTCTCGAGGAGATTTTGAGAGAATAGAGAAGTGATTCACCTTCAGCACATGGGCCAAGAGAAAAGCAGAGAGTGAGCGGGTGGAAGAACGTGCATATGGCAGCCACCATCCAATCATATGTCATATCTAATCAATCACAATCAATGGTCAAGCTTTAACTTATAATTAATCTCAATTATCAATTAATCCTAATTTGCATTTAATCTAATTTTTTTTAATCTGGTCATTAATTTAATTAGGATGTTACACGGGTTATCGGTTTGGGCCTTTAATAACCCAGGTATTCAGCCCAATATTTTTATTCATATTTTTTAATTATCTTTAACCTTTCTAATTCCATTTAGTCCATTTGGGCTTTATATTGGGCCAATTCAAATTTAAAGCCTATTTATTTTCTTTTATTTTACATCACAGTTTTAAAAAACCTGAATTATAAAATTTCAAGTCTATTTGTTTTTTCATAATATTTTATTTTAAAAAAATCATTGGAAGGGTCTCTGTGGGCCATTTCAAGTTCAAGTCAGTTTTCTTTTATCTAATTTCATAATATGAAAAAATCTAAAGTAAAAAATTTTCAAATCAATTACCAAACACACTAACAATGACATTCATTATCCAAAACATAACAAATAATATATTATAACATAAAAAAAATAAACACACAAATAAACAATACTAAACTCAATTGTCATACTTTGTAGCAACAATATCTGAAATATTGTGTCAATGTTTAAAATACTAATGTGCTTAATTTGTATAAGCACAAATATCTAAAAATTAAAGTTTAAAATAATAAAATAGTTTATATAGTTTTTAACACAATATAAATAGTTAATCCAAAATATGCCTAATATGTGCATAAAATAAATCCAAAACAAAATTGAAACAGTATATACCAAAGCCAAGCAATCAAATTACAACATTTAGAAAATTTAAAATTTTTAATTCCTTTGCATCATAACTTGAACCTATCTGCAAATAAGATAAATATAAACAGTTAGTGTTGAACTTATTTATAATTTAATCAAAATTACATATTGCACTACAATTATTAAATACTATGCAAATACATTATACCTAAATACTGCTTCAGTAAGACCTTATGTCTTTAAAATCACTCAAAAAAGGACCTGATTAAGATAAACACTAAAGAGAGTCAATTAATTATCATGATAGCATACATAAAGTTTTCAATAAATAACAAAAGTTGATAATAATAATACCTGTTAATTGATTCAGCCACAAGTAATATTTTATTTAATAAAATAATGGCCTTTTCCCAAAAAATATCAACCACACAGTTGCTACAACAAAAATACATATATAAATAAACTGTTGAAACTTTAAGAGGTTCCAAAACAATAAAACACTCTAGTATTACATAATTTTATACCTTTTAAGATTGATGAGATGCAGCACAAACTGCTGCTGCAGATTCTAAGCCATCCTTTTCCCAAAAAATATCATCCAAAAAGATTGCTACAACAAAACAATATTTAAAATCACTTGTTAAAGCTAAAACATTTAAAATATCAATGGAAATATATCATTATAAATATTATTAGTAGAATATTATTATACCTATATGCAACACAACCTCCTATTGCATATCCTAATCTAGGAGTCTTTGTTGTCCTCCTACTGCAGATCCTAATCCTGCTGCTGTAGAGTGTTTTCCCAAAAAAAAAATAGCATCCAAAAATATTGCTGCAACATAACAATATTTTAAAAATCACTTGTTGAAGTTGAAACAACATATAAAACACCAATGCAAATATATCATTATAAATATGATTAGTATAGTATTATTATACCTGTTAAGACTGCAGATGTTAATCCGCTGCTGCAGAGTGTTTTCCCAAAAAATAGCATCCAAAAATATTGCTACAACAAAACAATATTTATAAAATCACTTGTTGAAGCTGAAACAAGATGTAAAACACCAATGCAAATATATCATGCAAATATATTATTAGTAGAATATTATTATACCTAATAAGATTAATGAGATGCAGCATAGCCTGCTGCTGCAAATCCTAATCCAGGACTATTTGTTGTTTTGTTGGCATCCTTAATTTCTGAAGATAAATTAAATAAATGTCAAGGTAATCATATAATAAATTAAAAATAATTTAGAATCATGTAAATAATGAATAATTTTTAAAAAATGATGGATAGAAAGTGACCTTGAACTCTATTTCCAGTAGCTTGAAGCTCCTCATTCACATTTAGCTCTAAAAATGGGTTCAAACTTGGCCTTAACCAATTCTGCCCACATATAAGGGCTCCAGCCATCTCAGGGCTTAATGAGCTCCTATATATGTCTAACACCCTACCTCCGGTACTAAAAACAGACTCAGAAGCTACAGTTAAGATTGGTGAGGATAATACATCTCTAACCATACAGGACAGAATTGGAAACCTTGATGCATTTTGTTTCCACCAAATTAAAATATCAAAATTGTAATCACCTTTCACATAGGGTTCATCAAGGTATGTTTCTAGTTCATTTTTTTGGTCAAGCATGCTTTGAGAATTTAAATAATCTTGGAAAGAATTATTTAACTTATCCCTGCCTTCCAATTCAGCCATGTTATCACTACTACTTACTAAAATAGATCCTTAAGAACCATGTGCAAACTAAGGTGCAGGTCGATTTTGATCAAAATACCACATGAACATCCTAAACAAGCTGTCTTTCACACTATGTGCAAGTTCAGATGGAGACACCATATCACCTTGATGCATTCTTCTAAAAGCCCATGAAACAAACTGCAGCTTATATCTTGGGTCCAAAATGACCCTAAAATACAACAAGTGGTTAATCTGTTGCAGATTACCCCAGTTTTTATCATATTTCTTTTTCATGTCAGCACCCATTGAGACACCCAAAAATATAGGTAAATTTTTTATGATTTTTGTGTAATTGTTTCATGACAATCACAAGTGGTAAAACTGTACGCTTGGTTCCCTAGACCTATCAGAGACCTGTCTCATATGTGAAGATATGAGAAGGTAGACTGAGAGGATTAACCTTAAAGGCATTCCTTTATTTAAACAGCGAAAGACGATAGCGTACATTAATATAATATGAATGAGTTTTTATAAACCGGCCACCTAAGGATTAAGAATCCCAAAGTTATACTCCAAAGTACTCATCATAATCATGGAATAAAATCTCAGTGTGGAAGAGAAGAAGAAATTAGTAAATAACGCGAACAGGACCATCAGAGTTCCCTTCGCTCAAGCGGACCCCGACTCGCTTGAGCGAGATACTCAAGCCTTGCTTGGGCAGAGCCAGCGAGCATTGGGCGAAATTCTTCCAGAACCGAATTTAGTACAGACTCGCTTGGGCGAGACATTCTCGCTTAAGCGAAAGACTTCTAGTGCCCAGCCTATATCCACTCATCCAATAAGGCTTTCCACACTTACGTTTTCTCTCAGCAAAGTCCTTCCAAATCCGACTCCCAACACACAGGTTGTCACTCGGCATAATTCTCCAAAAACCGACTCAAGGCACTCGGGTTCTCACTCAGCAAGATTATCTTGACCGACCATCATTCACTCAGTCTCCTACTCAGCAACAGCAGTCCAGACCGAGTCCTCCCTCACTCAGACATCCACTCGGTAAATTCGCTCCAAGTCTGAGACTTCGCCCACTCGGTGTTTCACTCGGAAAACTTCCCAGAAACCGACTCACCCCTAATTGGTCATTCACTTGGAATTTCATTCCAAGACCGACTCATTACCTGACTAGCTTTCACTCGGCATTTTATTACAATTCTGATTTCCTCTCTTTTTCACTTGAGTGGAGTTATTACATGGAACTTCTGGATAACTTACACTGAGGATCCCCAATCGGTGTCTTTCCACTTGGAATTTCACAACCGGGGCACATCACCCGGAACAAATTACACTGGACTCGGAAATTCTCCATTCGGGACTCTACAGCCCAGATCATCACACTCAATAGCCAGCTTACTCAGATTCTGTCCACTTCTTCACTCGGAAAGTCATGACTCGGACTTGGGTCACTCGGAATTCACTCATAAGTTTCACCAGCTCTTAGTTTATTTTCAAACTCCCACTTGGGCAGGATCCATTCATGAACTCACCCACTCATCATTTAATTATCTCGCCTGAGCGAATACCATCCCCCAAGGTCCTTCGCTCGGGCGGATTTCGTCTAGTAGCTGACTCCCTTCGCCCTCGCTCGGGTGAAGCTCCATTCGCCTGGGCGAATTTCCTCCAGTATCTAAACACTGATACTGGGACAATCTCGCCTGAGCGAAATTCACTTTCGCCTGAGTGAAAATTGCCCAGAAGCTAAACTCCAAACAGGTGGGGCTCTCGCTCGGGCGAGAATCCACCTCGCCTAAGCAAAATCATCAGACATCTTGCAGAACACAAAATTTACACAACACAATCCACTAAAATTGAACTCCATCTATTCTACCAGAATTCATTACATATCAATCATCATCTGGGTCATTTAAAACTGGTTCTACACCATCATATTCTTAAGTCTTCATTCAACTCTTCAAATATATATATATATATATATATATGTAAATCAATTCTTCATCTCTTCAACTTTATAAAATTGACATTCGAATATAATTCTTTATTCATTCGTCAACTTATAGGGAAATTCCAATATAAACAAATCCTTCATACATACCTAGGGTCACAAATAAAAATGAGATACACATATAATTTCTCATTTTCCTCCATGACCCTCCAAAATCACTTATCATGTAAACTTCCAAAACAAACATTCATTACATCTCCTGCTACACAAAATACATATGTTTACATATATCGCCGGCCAAGGCGCTCTCTATACACTATTTACCTCCACAGCCATAAGTATACTTCAAAATGCTTACTCTTCCCATGAGTGCCCTGCATCACAAGTCTAAAATTGACAACATGGGAGAGTGAGTCCACATTCCAAAGGAATGAATATGAATACCAAGTGATTATGCATATAGGCATCCCCACATATATACTTTGCACATCATTAATAATCACCATGCCATATACCAACACAATTTCACACAAAGCACATAAGCATATACACAATCACATTATTCAACCATTGAATTGTCACACAACCTTTAACTGGTATTCATATCTTTTATGTTGTCTTAAATATACTTTTACCACCTCACACAATCATCATCACATCTCACCACCTTGGCATACTTCCTTCTATATGCAAATGCTCTTAACTAATGCATATGCACAAGGAATATTTCAACAATTGCAGATTTGACTGTGGGAAATTCAACACCAACTGTGGGTTTCAAGCATGGTCATTTAACCACACCCCTACTGCAGTATTAAAATGTGTACACTTATTCTTTAAATTACATGCATTCACCAATTGTTTTACTGGTACCAAACCGCATCGCCCATCTTGCAACACCTGGCCATTTTCACCATGACCGCGGTACTCAAGATATCAACATATGGTGTTGCAGGCCAACCATGAATTATATCATGGCAGCTGTGATCTCAAGGACCACCGGGGACATCTGCTCCTCAAGAGCCACCCCCCACAAGGGTCAACCACATGTGGCTCCCCGAAGCACAACATGGGCAGCTTTGTGACTTATACACCAAGTCACAGGGGAAATATATCTTGCTCGTGCACCGAGCCGCCCTCCCACTGGGCCAACCGGGGGAATCCCCTAAAATTCCAACATCGGCAGCTATGCAGTATGCCATGGATGCAAATGCAATCATCCTCACTCTATGCATCCTATACATGCCACTCATCTTCCAACATCATCAACACCATTATCAACATCACCACAAGGCTTTCATTAACATTAATTATTCACAATAGTTTAAATCTTTGGGTGGCATTCTCTTTATTCTCAATCTCAACAAATAACATCATCATTCATGTCACATTCATGGTAAACACAACTTAACATCATATCACTGCTCATTACACACCTTCGCATAATATACCATGAATATTCTAAATGCATAAAAGCATGTTGCCAAACATATTATCTACATTACACCACAAGTCATCATTTCTTACAACATTCAAGCAAGGCTAACATGCATAACACTACATACCACAATCAATTAACATTCAAATTCATGCATTTAGAACTTAGACTCCTCTCCTACCTAAAGAGAAGAATTTCGATTGATAAGACGCTCCCGCCTCGTCGTTCGGAATAGGTCCTACATTCACATTCATGTAAAACCTTAATCAATCAACTACTCAAATCATCAATTCAATTCTATTTAGTCATAATTATATTTATAATGTCACAACATGTGTTAGACATGTTGTGAATATCATTTTGTTATTTATTAGGCTTCGGGAATTCCTTCCCATTAAGCCACCATTATTAAATTCAAGGGTTACAAGACAACCCTATCCCCAAGCTTCACAAAACTCTTTCCACCATCATTCATATCTTTTAATATCATACATTCATACATTTCTCCATAAAACACATTCTTAAACTAACTTTAACTATTTCCCCCCAACTCTTAGGTTAGGGTTTCCTCCAAAACCCATCCACCTTCATTAATACACCATAAACCCTCACTTCTCATCATCATTAATACACCAACAATCATTTTCTCTTCATAAATGTTCATATTTATGATGACCCATTCTAGGGCATAAGCATTAAATGCTCTACTAAACACCCATGCACAAGCATCTCCTCCCAAAATCATAATACCCATAATACCACCACCAACCCACTCTAAAAATGATGAAAGAGCTTACCTCACACCCAACAACAAAGTGGGTTATCAAAGAAGAGGAAAACCACACAAAAATGAGAGGAAGAGGAGGAAAGGTCTCCAAGCTTCCAAGCTTCACACGAAAATAGGGGAGATGAAGATAACACAAGTTATGCTTAAGGTTTGGAAGAGGAAGAGAAGAGAGAATGGAGGAAGATGAAGAGAAGAAGAAGTAGTGTGTGTTTTCCAAAGCTTCAGTGGGTTTACATGAATAAGAGAAAGAAACTTTGGGCTTTTGGGTTTATTTTAACTTCCTCTATTAAAATTCATCATTTTTGTCACTAACAGGCTCTTCGTTTGGGCTCAATACTTCATCCAAAAATTATCCCGAATGTATATTTGGATTCCCAATATTATTCTCAACAACCCTGACCAATATCATCTCATTCCGAGACACTTGGTCCGACACCCATATTTTAACCGGGCTCATTTTCAGCTTAACCGGTCTCCATAATTTGCCAACTATCCCCAAACTTCTAAACTTAATTAATTTCAATATATTGGGACATTAAATAATTTACCTTTAATTATTTAGTATTTAATTTCCTTGATTTAACCCTCTATTTAAAATTTGGGATGTTACACCCATACTGCTTAAAGAACAATCTATATTGTGTATTGCTTCAGTGATTTCACAGTGAATAAGTACTAACTGATGAAACCCATTATTGATGTTAACTGTGTTTGAGGTTGAGAAAATCTTAGTGGCATCATAAAATTTTTTGAGAAATTTCACAAACATACGGGAATCTGCCCAATCTATGCAAGTAGGTACACCATCTGATCCAAGAGTCTCTAAATAACCAGGGTCATGAAATTTAAGTCTCTCAAAAGCTTGTTCAAACTTCTCAGCAGAATCCAACACGAGGTAAGTTGAATTCCACCTTGTAGAGACATCTAGACACACTAATTTACTGCTATCAATTCCAACTTCTCGAACGCACTCCTTAAACTTTCTCAATCTATGTGAGGATGATCTAACATACTTTACAGCATGTCTAATGGTTGAGATGCTCTTATTAAGCTCTTTTAATCCATCCTGAACTACAAGATTAAGAATGTGAGCACAACATCTAATATGCATAAACTCACTATCTAAGACCAAGCTAGACATGTTCTTCAACCTATTTTTCAGGTATGCCACAACCACATCATTGGCTGATGTATTGTCTACTGTAATTATGGAAATACAGCTTAGACCCCACTCTCTTAAACATCATTCCACTTGTTTTCCAATAGTATCACCCTTGTGATCCTCAATTACCGAAAAACCAATAATCCTCTTCTGATATGCCCACTCATTATCAATAAAATGAGCTGTTAGGCTCATATAATTGAGATTTTGGATTGATGTCTAGCAATTAGTGGTTAACGCAACCCTACTAGTGTTAGACTTAAACAGGTTCTTCAACTCTACTTTCATACGGATGTATAATTGGTAACAATCCCTAGCAATTGTAAATCTGGACAGGACCTTAAAAAGAGGACATAACACCTTACACAAGTTTTTAAACCCCTCACCTTCAACAACACTAAAAGGATGCTCATCTAACATAACAAATATTGCTACAGCTTTTCTACAAGCATCCTTATCAAACCTATTTAATGTCGACCCTAATTGATTATTATCTATTCTTAAAGTTAGAATAGATTGACTTAGATCAAAGGCTGTGCTCATAGGGTTCTTTAAGCATGATTTAACATGGGCAAACATGTTAGAGGTACCATGCTTCTTCGTGTCACAATAAAATGTCTTCGGACAGTAGTTACACTTAGCTTCAGGCTCTTTTCCATCCATAACCGGTAATCTAACAAAGTGACCCCAGACTATAGATTTCTTCCTGGTGCCACTAGCATTTGGTAATCTTTTTCTTTTGTTAGTAGCTTCATCAGGTTTTTCAGGTTGACTATCACTATCAACACCTGCAGCATGTGCAGTGCTGGTGGGGACTGCTTCAACCCTCTGATTGGCAGCTTTATTGTTATTATTAGTTAGCTGCAAAACTGTTACAATTTAAGTTATAAATTATTAATGTCTAAACAAAATATTATTAATGTCTTATGTTATAAATTATTCAAAACTTATTAATGACTTATGTCTTATGTTACAAAATATTGTTAATGATTGGTGTCTTATGTCTTATGTTCAAGTCAGACTTTTAAAAGGACCAAGCATATAATATTTTTTGTGTTTTATGTCTTATGACTTTTAAAATATTATTATTGATTGGTGTCTTATGTCATATACTCAAAATTTAAAAGAAACAAGCACAATAAAATTAATATGCTGAAGTCAAATTTTTAAAATAAATAAGCATATAAATCTATACGTATTCAAGTCAGATTTTTTAAAGGAATAGACTTAAAAGAAGACATGTTAAACTCAAAAAATTAAAAGAACAAACACAATAAAATTAACATGCTTAATTCAAATATTCAAGCCAAATTTCTTAAAGGAACAGACTTAAAAGAAGACATGCTAAACTCAAAAAATTAAAAGAACAAACACAATAAAATCAACATAGTCAATTCATATTTTTAAAAGAAACAACATGTAAATCTAAACATGTTTAAGTCAAATTTTTAAAAGAAATAGACTTAAAAGAAGACATGTTAAACTCAAAAAATTAAAAGGAACAAACACAATAAAATTAACATGCTCAATTCAGATTTAACAAAAAACAAGCATGTAAATCTATATATATTCAAGTCAGATTTTTAAAAGGAATAGAATTAAAAAAAGACATGTTAAACTAAAAAGGTTAAAAGGAACAATCACAATAATATTAACATGCTCAATTCAGATATTCAAGCCAAATTTTTAAAAGGAACAAACTTAAAAAGAGACATGTTAAACTCAAAAAATTAAAAGGAACAAGCACAATAAAATTAACATGCTCAATTCAGATTTTTAAAAAAAAACAAACATGTAAATCTATATATATTCAAGTCAGATTTTTAAAAGGAATAGACTTAAAAAAAGACATGTTAAACTAAAAAGGTTAAAAGGAACAATCACAATAAAATTAACATGCTCAATTCAGATATTCAAGCCAAATTTTTAAAAGGAGTAGACTTAAAAAAAAGACATGTTAAACTCAAAAAATTAAAATAAAACAAAAATTAGGTCATCACATACCATCATTTTCACTAGCTGTCAAGTGACTCAAGCCTTTCCCTATACGATCTGTCATATTAAGCTCTTCCTAGGAAACAAAAAATGGAATGAATATGCATTAGGTGTTAAAACAAAAATTAATCAATATCAATATTAAAATTACAGAATAAGAATAGTTTATAACCAGTAAAGACATAAAACGAAATACAAAATACTAAAGAGAGATTTAGTTGAAAAGTGATTATCACTTTTGTAAGATTGATCTTTAGTACTTTTGTTTCTTAAATTATTTTAAAAGTTGATTAGTTGTGATTACTTGAACCCATTTAAGTCAATTATGAATAATAAAAACTAATCTCATAAAAAATGCTTTAGGCTTTAGTTAAATGACTCAATTGGCAATGAGATTATAGAAAGACTTCTCAAGTTAAATTATCAGTAAACCATTCTTTGTAAGGAAAGAATTAAGCATGATTATTTCTGATTATATTTATATTTAAGATATAAGTGGTATGACAACAAAAAAAATTGGATGCTTATTTAACAAAAATAGAATTTTTATAGACCTTTAATTAACTAAATAATAACTTTTATAAAGCCCAGTTTAACTTACTCATTACTAGATGAAGTATTTTAGTGATTTAAACAAAAATATAAAAATAAAAGGAGTACCATAGAAAAGGGTGTCAAAAGGAATCACCATAATTAGAGCAAATAGTTTTTCTTCCATCTAGATATGACAGCAAAATATGACTACAAAATAACTCCATTTACTAATGGTTTGTTGTGAAGGGTGTCCATGATTTTATAAATTATAAATTTGGCCTAATAAAAATCAAAGTCTTTGTATAAACAATAATTTCTAATAAGTACCAACCAATCATATGATTCATTAATAAATATTTTTTAGCATAGAAAAATGATATTCTATAATTTCATTATACTGATAATGGTAAACCAGAATATAAAGACAGATCTAGAGAAATACCAATAGCAAGAAACCAAGAAATGCAACTATAAAAAATAATGGAAAAACAAATGTTGTGCCATTTCTTAAAATGTCAAAGACATAATCGTGAAGTATGAAACAAATTTTCTTAAAATGTTATGCCATTTCAAGTAAAAGGCATTAAATATTGTATCTTAAAATTTTCTTAAGATGCTTTAGGCTTTAGTAACAAGGTGGCACTGTTACTAGATAAGCAAAATGAGTCTCAGTTATGCATTGAACCCATTAGGTGGAAAAAAAATAGATCAGTCCTTATTTTATGTGAGGCTCAAGTTCTGTTCTGCAATATTTTTTGTCATTTTCTTCAAATTGTTTTGGAAATCTTAAAGGGCTTTTAAGTTCATGTTTTTATCATAATCACTTAAATGTTACCTGATTATTTTAATTCATATTTTTCAACATTTTTGCAAGGAGATGACGAAATATATTAAAAAAAGTGAAAATTTTTATGAATATAATTTCACCCAAGTATAAAAAAAAGTGATACTTTGCATATTATTTTCATTAACACTGACCTTTCATGATTTATAGCACCAACCCCTTATGGTTTATTAATTGAAGGAGATTTGTGTAAGATTAAAATTAAAGGTATATAAATCAAAATTGAATTTAAATTTAATATAATTTTACTTGATCATTTATTTTCAATACATATAGAATAAAGGGTAAACTATTGAGCCGTTGGGGAACAAGTAGTTCTTGATAAAGAGGACAAATTTATGTTGTGATTTAGCAAGTCAATATAGATCTATTTGTATTTATATGTACCCTACTACCTAATGCTTTTACAAATAGTTATTTAGCACTAAAATTTCCATTTAGGCATTGAAGTGTTACATACCTCTCAGTTCTTTTGCCAAAGGTTGCTATTGTTTCATGATCACAGTATTACAAAACGCTTTTTGGGAGGTTAATCGCTAGCTGCAAATTAAGGATCACTATGATGCACCATCAAAATCTAATTAAAGAAGACCCCTTCTTTCTTTCTGTTATTAGTAAAAAAAATGTGTCACCAATGATAAAAAAACCATGATAGCATTAACTATTATAAAAAGTTTAACAACCAAGCAAAACTATAAAAAATACAAACAGGTTTATTGCGTCTAATTTTAGGGCCAAAAAGGAAAAAGGCAGAACCTTGTCACGGGAATGAATGAGTACTATATGCAAACTATGAATTGAAAAAAAAAACAAACAAAAAACCTGAACATACCTTAATCTGATCGATGTTGCTTAGAGGAGACTTCTGAATAGGAGAAAGGAAGAAGAAGAGCACATCACGAGGTAAAAGAGCCAACCAAACCATACAAAAAAGGGTGACAAAACTCAGATCAGAACCCAGAATAAAGAAAAAAACCAAACAAACTACACAAGAATGGAAACCCTAATATACCTTAATCTGACCTTGATGTTGTTCGGAGGAGATACGCCAACCACAAAGCACCGAGGAAGACGAAAGCTAGAGGAAGATGGCAGCCAAATGAAGACGAAGGCCAGAGACAAAAGCCGGAGGAAGATAAAGGCCAGAGATGAAGGATAAACGTAGACGCAGGCCAGAGAAAGAAGAACGGTTGAGAGTTTACCATGTGGTACGAAGCGGTGCAGCCATGACGTTGGTATACTAGGGTTTTTTTTGTTGTGCTAGGGTTTCGATACAAAACTTTGGCTTTGCTTTAGGGTGGTGGGGTTCAGAGGAAAATAAACCCTATTAGAAGAGAGTACTTACTTATTTGGGTTAGGTTTGGGCCAAATCTGCAATGGATTAAAAATAGGCCTTTAAACATTCACAAGCGGTCGGATCCGGGTACCGATGGGTTATTTTTTTAAAATCCGAATCCGTCCGTTTTTAACTAAAAAACCCAATTTTTTTATTTTCCTTAACCGTACCCGACTTTATCCAAACCGACTCATGCGGATTTTTTTTGCTTTTTCGGTTAGAAACGGTTTTCAGAGTTTTGCTCAGTCCTAGAGCCGCGTCTCCTGTGAACGTCCCCTGGAAGTTGTACCTTATACCTTCCGTCAGGTGACGTGGACGTTTTTTGGTGTGCGAGGTGTTAACCTGGACATACCGGTATAGGGATAATGCCTGATACGGGGTTTATAGTCTGGAGTATACCTACAGCGTCAGTAGCACAATGAGGACATATGAAATTATGTCTTTGTCCTGGTACTGGTATCAAGACCGGATCATATTTTTTTAGTGAAAATTAAACATTAAAAATAAGAGATTTTATTTTTGTTCTCTTCATTATGTGACGCCTTTTTCAAAACACTTTTTTAGGACTTATGGTGCTTTTTAATTTATTTTGTATATTAAAAAATGAAAATAGTTTAAAAAATAATTAATTTAAATTACATTAAATAAGAGTGTAACATGATGAATTTAATTTGAGGATGGAAACTACAATTAGTATAATAATTTTAAGTTTTATTAAGTTCAACTTTTAGAATTCTTAAAATGGGTCAAATTTACTAATCAGTCCAAATCTATCCATAAAATGAGTGGATAGGTGTGATCTGTGACATCCCGGCGCTGTTGAGGGTAGGGAGTGATCGCCAGTGCATGGGCACAGACAAGGAGCGGCTCCTGGCAGGCTTCCAGCGGGGAATGTGACATCCCGGGCACTGTTGAGGGCGGGGAGTGATCGTCGGTGCATGGGTACGGACAAGGAGCGGCTCCTGGCAGGCTTCCAGTGGGAGGGACACATGAACGAATCGAATACATACCGGAATGAGAGGGATCCAAAGACTGTATAGGTATGACACTATACAGTCAAGGATAGCTTAAAGAAATGAATTTGTACTACCTATACCAACAAATGCATTAGCCTTTTCGGTGGCCTATCACTTAAGGACTCCAAAGTTAAGTGTCTTAACTTAGAGTAATTCTGGGAAGGGTGACCTCCTAGGAAGTTCCCGGGAAGTGTGTGTGTGAGGACAAAAACACATTGGAAAGGTCTCATGTTGGTCTGTGGGGAGAGTCGTTCATTCCTGAAAAGCGGTCGGGGTGTTACAGTGGTATCAGAGCCTAGCCTCTCCTAGTACGGTATGGTTTGAGGACGAACCAGGCGGAAGCTGGTGGGCATGTGACATCCCAGCGCTGTTGAGGGCGGGGAGTGATCGCTGGTGCATGGGCACGAACAAGGAGCGGCTCCTGGCAGGCTTCTAGTGGGAGGGACACATGAACGAATCGAATACATACCGGAATGAGAGGGATCCAAAGACTGTATAGGTATGGGACTATACAGTCGAGGATAGCTTAAAAAATGAATTCGTACTACCTATACCAACAAATGCATTAGCCTTTTTGGTGGCCCATCACTTAAGGACTCCAAAGTTAAGCGTTAACTTTGAGTAATTCTGGGATGAGTGACCTCCTGGGAAGTTCCCGGGGCGTTACATGATCATTAACTTAATAAAACCCAAAAAAATCATTTTCAAACTATCCATCTTGTAAATAAAAAGATAAGAAAGTATTCAATCTTTCATATATTTTTCAATAAAAAATAAACATTATTAAAAATAAGGAGATTTTATCTGTGTTGTCTTCGTTATGAGACGCCTTTCTCAAAACACTTTTTTATGACTTATGGTACCTTTTAATTTTTTGTATATTAAAAATATAAAAATAGATTAAAAAATAATTTAAATTACATTATATTAGAGTGTAACATGATGAATTTCATTTGTGGATGGAAATTACAATTAGCATGATAATTTTAAGTTTTACTAAGGTTGGCCTTTAGAGTTGTTAAAATGGGTCAAACTTACTAATTAGCCCGAATTTATCTATAAAATATATGAGTTGGATCGTTAAATTAAAAAAATCCTAAAAAATTATCATTCTCACTATGTTTATCTTGGTAAATCCTGACAAACTTAGACTAGGGTAGAAAAAGGCTGGATAAAACCTAAACTCAGACTAAGAAAAGCATGATTGGGTTTAGATAACCCCTTATAAGTGTAAATTATATATAATTTTTTTTATGTTTAATAATAACTAGAACATTAAACTTTTGAAAGTCTTTCACTTGTTAAAAATAATAATAATAAATTAAAAAATCTTACTAAACTTGCAAAGAATTTTAAGGCAAAAATGCTAATTTAATCCTTTAACTTTTTTAATATTCTAGTTCAATCCTCTAATTTTCCATAACATGCTATATTGGTCATTTCCATTAGATCCATTAACTAAAACATAACAATAACAATAACAATAAATATAATATAATAGCAATGATAATACTATTTTTTATCCTTCTCTCTCTCTCTCTCTCTCTCTCTCTAAGTAGTTATGGTGGTCACCTTCACCAATACCACCCCCTATCATACACCACCCACACTACCTTTTTCTACCATCAATCGCCACCTCTCCTCCACCATGACCCAACTTGAACCAACCTCATCACCATTAACTCCTTCTTACTAAGCCATAACTCATTGATAATCTTCTAAGGTTATTTATACACCAGGAAAAGAAAAAAACATAATTTTGGTGTAATGTATAATTTTATGATACTCTATATACACACAGAATTCATATGTTTTCCTTGATGGGAAATGTATAACTAGAGAGAATTTTAACACATAACATAGGCTGAAATGATATCGACATTATGTTTTCTTATTCTTGGTTGTAACCTCACGGGGAAAAGAAACAACAATTTCATTTTAAATTCCAAGCTTCATTTATATGAAGAAATAAAATGAGATAGAAAAAATATGTAAAAAATATGGTGAAAAGAATATGAAAAATATGTTATTTGAATGGATAGAAACATAAGAGAAAGAAGTAAAAAAAATGAATCTTTTTTGTTTCGCTAAAAGTAAGTTATTGGTGTGTAGTGTGTATCTTTTTCCTACATACCTATCCTGGGTTACCCTTGCGTGACTGAGATCTTGCAAGAATGTGAGTAAGGGTATGTCTCTTTAAGAACCTCCACACTCAAGTCAATATATGTCAAAACAAGCAACCAATATATGATGCAAGGATGAAGAAGTGTACCTTTGACTATTATTAGAGAAAGCAACCATTATAGAGTGTTAGATGCTTTTGCAGAAGCTGTCAATGACATAACTCACAGAACTAAGGGGACAATCCATAACTGAGGTAGCATAGTCTTGTGGCCTTGACCTTAGAATTGGGTGTGATGTTTGTGATCGAGGTACCCTGGTAAGGCTAAGATTGGTCATGGTAAGCCTGATGCCTTGGATTGCAAGGCTAAGATTGATCCTGGTAAGGTTGGTGTTTAGAATCCAATGTAAGTGCACACAAGTTGATTTGGTGTGTAATTCGTTATGGGTGCTTATCCATTTGTCTGACATATAGCCCAAATATGAGTATATCGATCGGTGAAACACCTTATTGAGTATATTTTGTGACTTTAACACCAAAGGACCTAGTCCAAACCAAGAAAAGATGATATTAGAAGACCCTGTATTTGAGGATAATGTAAATGTACTACCACTAAAAAACTCTGATATCGATATGCTTGTGGAAAAATATATAGAAAGAGTCCTTGTTTCACGAAGATGAAAGAAAGGGTTAGGACGATATGACAATTAGCAAGTTTGTTGAGGGTCCTTTGGTGATAACGAGTTGGAGCTATCCGATAGAGATTCCATATTAAGACGCTTGCATTGCGTTCATGTGTTCAACCAAGATTTCTGTTGTTCAAGTGGCCTCAATACTCAAGAGGGGGGTGAATTGAGTTATAAAACTTTTGCTTGGAATGCCTTTGAAATTGATTTCTATAATCAAGTTTATGAGATTGTGCAAGTGAAAGCAAGTGACAATGATATGCAATGCACTACAAGAGGTAAGTATTGTTGAAGCAATTTAGCAAACACTTGGTGTGCAATATCTAAAGTAAAGCAAATTAAGCAAGTTCAAGAGTGTTCTTCTTAACCAAACAATACCAATCAGCAAATATGCAATATATGGAAGTAAAAGAGTAAGGAAGAGAAGCTTGCAAACCGATGTAACGAGTTCCACCCAATCCGGTGTACGTCTCGCCTCTAAGCAACCCACTTAGAGGATTTTCCACTATTGTAGACTAGAGATACAACTTTGAGCAATTGCGGCTTCCTAGTGTCCCACACTCAAGAACCCAATCCTCACAAGTATAAGGGCAACCCACCCAATCTCTCAATCTCACAATATCCCAAAGGTTGAGTCCACAACCTTTGTAACCACTCAATCCTAGAGTGAACAGCCACTCAACCTAGAGTGAATAACTTTGTGTGTTTGGAGTTTGTGTTTACAATCAATATTCTCTCTTGATAGAGCAGATATACAAGTGAAAAGCTCTCCAAATTCTAATCTCTCAAGATGAGAGGATATACAATTGAAAGTACAAAAATGCAAGAGATAGGCTTACAAAGCACAAAATAGAGCTATGAATTGTTGCTTCTTGGTTGTGTGTTGGTTTCACTTTGTGCTTGTGTTCTTCCTCCATTTATAGAGTCATGATAGCAGTTGAGGTGTGCCCTAGTTCCTCATAGCCGTTGCAGTTAGTGGAAATTTGAAGAATGGTGGAGACATGACCTGGTTTCCCACTTAAATCTGTTTTTCCACTAGCGTAATCGATTACATCCTCGCGTTGTAATCGATTAGCTTCAAGTCAGAGAGTCCCTAATCGATTATCTCATTACCTGTAATCGATTAGCATCTTGTACCTGATGCATTTAATTTGTCTTCGCAGCATCCTAATCGATTAGCATGTCTTGTAATCGATTACCTTAAATTCCAGTGGCTTCATAATCGATTATATGGCTCTCTTAATCGATTAGCTTCAACTCTGATGCAATTTCTTTCAAGACAGAAAGCTTCTAATCGATTAGCATCTATGGCCTAATCGATTAGCTTCAACTCTGATGCAATTTCTTCCAAGACAGAAAGCTTCTAATCGATTAGCATCTATGGCCTAATCGATTATCTTCGCTGTTTCTTCAATTCTGATTTCATGTCTTTGTTTTTGCATTGTTTCTTCAAGAGTACTTGTCATTATCAAAATTCTTGCACATCTTTTGGACCTGTTTAACATATTCAAACACATTCTCCCCCTTTTTGATGATGACAACTGTGTTCATCTCTTGAGGGTTGTTAGTTTTAAAAAATATAGGCTTATCTTTTGCAAAAACAACTCTGCTACATTATCTCTTTTTCAAATGGCAGATGACAATTTTAAAAAAAAACAATTCAGCAGCCAATGTCTTATCTCATTTTATCCATTGTTTATTATCTCTTATCTATAATTCTCCCCCTATCAAAAGGAGTTTAACAAACAGATAAGATTTTGCAATTTGTTAACAGAGCATCTATTATCCATATTATCAGCAGAGCATCTATTATCCATATTATCAGAGCATATTCAGAAATATTCATATCAGAGCATTATCCAACATATATATGAACATTTATTCTTCTCCCCCTTTGTAATCATCAAAAACAATTGGAGCAGTGAAGAGAAATTGTATAAACTCAAATAAAATACTTTTATTAAATATCAAAGGGAAATACAAGAAGTAAATTAATTCAAAAAGCAGAAAAGCAACAAACAGAAATCAACATAACACAAAAAAAAATCTAATTATCTGGGTTGAAGAAGCGGATTTCTGAAATTTGGTGAGCCAGCTCCTCATAGCGCTGCTGCATCATCTCAAAATGTTGCTGCTCGGTCATGGAAAACTCTTGGAGGGAGTTCTCAATACGATCGAAGCGGCGATCAAGATGAGCGTAGAGAGATGCAAAAGGGTCAACTTGTGGGGCAGATGAAGAGGCTGCAGCTTGTGGTTGAGGTGGAGAAGGAGGAGGAGCAGGTGCTTCTTCAGCAGGAGCTTGGAAGGGAATGTTGGCATAAGCGCCCTCCATGCGTGAGTACCATGCTCCATTGGTGAAGACAAGACCCATTTTGGTGAGGTGATGGGTGCCAATGCAAGCTCTAGGGGGCACTTTCTCAGAGAGTTCCCCTGCTAAGTCTACTCCACAGAATTTGAAAATTTTGGTGAGGAGGATACCATAGGGGAGCTTTTGTTGGTCCTTGGCATGGCGCATGTGGAACTTGATCAACTGAACCCAGTTAATCTCTTTGTGGTTCAGCATGGCCCACATTAAGAGGACATCATCCTCTTCAACCAGAGCATAGTTCCCACCACGGGGAACAATCATCTTGACCAAGAAGAAGTGGAGCAGGCGGTTGTTCATGGTCAAGTGGCCAACTAGTTTGTGGTTGCTCCTTGGACGGTCAGCCTTCCATAAGGATTGGCGAGCAGTAAGAGCATTGAAGCCCCATTCATCCTCGGGTTCGCCTCCATCAAAGTCAGCATTGTTGAGGGGCAGTTTGGAAATCTCTGCAAACTGGGCATTGGAGAGTTTGATGGTGGTGTTTTTCACTTTGGATTCAACCAACCCATTGACAAGGCGGAGGTTGCAGTAGAATACTCTCATAAGTTCAGGATAGTATTCTTCTTCTTTGAGGGATAGGAAGGGGAAGAGGTTGTAGTGGTTGAGGCTTTGGGTGAAGGTAAGGCTTGGGTTGTCAAAGGTGTCAGCTATGGTGTAGTGAGGGGTCATAATCTCCTTTTCAGAAAAGTTTTTCATAAAATTCTGAAGGTCTCTAGGAGAAGAGAAAAACCTTGAGAAGTCAAGGGGATTATGAGCTTGAGCTTGAGCAGCAGAGGATCTAGCCCTTTTGACATTCCTTGAGGAAGACATGGTGAGAAATCCTAAAAGAGGAGATGAAGAGAGATGAGTGCTAGAGAGTTTTGAGAGACTTGGGAGAAAGGAGGTAGTGTGAGATGAGAAGGTGAATGAGGGGTTATTTATAGTTGAAGATTAGGTTTAGGAAGGAGGAAAGAGAGTTTAGGGAGGAGTGAAGTGAGTTAAGAGAGGGAGAGTTTCGAGTGAGCCTAGGAAATTGGAGTTTTGACCCATCAGAACGCATACTAATCGATTACATGGCAGGTGGTAATCGATTAGATCACTGTTACTGGGGAATTTCAAACGTTTTGTGCAGAAGGTAATCGATTAGAGGCTTACGGTAATCGATTAGTTTAGAAACAGAATCGTCCTAATCGATTGGGACAATGTGGTAATCGATTATGAAGAAGAGAAACGTTTTGAACTGGAAACAGAAGCTTCGTAATCGATTATGGATAATGTATAATCGATTATCTTAAAAACAGAATGATTATAATCGATTATGGGTGAGTACTAATCGATTACCTTCGAAACAGAAGCTTAGTAATCGATTGGGATTATCAAAGTAATCGATTATGGAGTCAAAAACTTCAAATATATCAAACAGCAAGGTTCCAAACATGAAATGTGATGTATATCATACATTATGCCATTCATCAAAAATATTCAAACACAATTGGACATGTCCAGAATGCCTAATTCTCTTCTTATGTGAATGAATTGCTCTCTAGCCAAGGGTTTTGTGAAAATATCAGCTAGTTGCTGAGAAGTTTCTACATGTTCAAGTACACAATCCCCTTTTAACACATGATCTCTAATAAAGTGATGCCTAATCTCAATGTGTTTGGTTCTAGAGTGCATTACTGGATTCTTGGAGATGTTAATGGCACTTGTATTATCACATTTAATGGGGACTTTATTCAAGGCAATACCAAAATCAAGAAGTTGTTGTCTCATCCAAAGAATTTGAGCACAACAACTACCAGCTGCTACATATTCTGCCTCAGCTGTTGACAATGCAACACTTGCTTGTTTCTTGCTATGCCAAGAAACAAGGGAACTACCAAGCAAATGGCATGTACCACTAGTGCTTTTTCTATCAAGCTTACACCCCGCAAAGTCGGAATCAGAATATCCTAAGAGATTACATTCAACGCCTTTGGGATACCATAAGCCAACGCTTTGAGTACCCACAAGATATTTCAAAATCCTTTTTACGGCAGTCAAATGTGATTCTTTGGGACATGCTTGATATCTAGCACACATACATACCGCAAACATGATATCAGGTCTACTCGCAGTTAAATATAGTAAGGATCCAATCATACCTCGATATTTGGTGATTTCAATGTCCTTACCCTTTTCGTCTTTGTCTAGATAGCAGGATGTGCTCATTGGTGTAGCTATCTCATTTGCCTTGTCCATTTCAAACCTTTTAAGTAGTTCCTTACAGTATTTGGTTTGGCTAATGAACGTTCCATCAATGGCTTGTTTTATTTGTAGTCCAAGGAAGAAGGTGAGTTCTCCCATCAAGGACATTTCAAATTCATTCTGCATGATCTTGGCAAATTCTTGACAAAGATTTTCATTAGTAGCACCAAATATTATGTCATCTACATAAATCTGAACCAAGAGGATGTCATTTTGTTTGCGTTTTATAAACAATGTAGTATCAACCTTTCCTCTTTCAAATTTGTGTTCTAAAAGAAATTTGCTTAATCTCTCATACCAAGCTCTTGGAGCTTGCTTCAAACCATATAAGGCTTTTCTCAATTTGAAAACATGATTTGGAAATTTATGATTTTCAAAACCTGGAGGTTGATCTACATAAACTTCTTCTTGAATGTAGCCGTTTAAGAACGCACTTTTGACATCCATTTGATACAATTTGAAATTCATACAACATGCAAAAGCCAGCAATAATCTAATGGCTTCTAACCTAGCTACAGGAGCATATGTTTCTTCATAGTCTATTCCTTCTTCTTGGTTGTATCCCTTTGCTACTAGTCTAGCTTTGTTTCTAGTTATTATTCCGTTTTCATCTAGCTTATTTCTAAACACCCATTTGGTGCCTATTATTAGATGATCATTGGGTCTTGGCACAAGTTCCCAAACTTCATTTCTTTCAAATTGGTTTAACTCTTCTTGCATGGCCAACATCCAATGTTCATCAATAATGGCTTCGTCAATATTCTTGGGTTCTATTTGGGATACAAAAGCCAAGTGATTGCATGCATTTCTAATGGCGTTTCGAGTACTTACCCCTTTGGTTATTTCTCCAATGATCTTGTCCAAGGGATGATCCTTCAAAGTTACCCAATCTTGTTGTTTCTCAACTTGTGCTGCACCTCCATCATGGTTGACTTCTTCTTCTTTGTCTTGTAAGTTCATTTCTTGAAAGGTACCTACAAGATCATCAACATCTTCCTTTCTCGGAGGGTTATGGCTATTTTCATCAAATTTGACATGAATAGATTCCTCAATGGTATTTGTTTTTTTGTTGAAAATTCTATAACATTTACTTGATTGAGAATATCCTAGGAAGATTGCCTCATCAGATTTTGCATCAAACTTCCCTAGATTATCCTTTCCATTGTTGAGCACAAAACATTTACATCCAAAGATATGAAAGTATGCAATGTTGGGTTTTCTACCCTTGTAAAGCTCATAGGGGGTTTTCTTTAAAATAGGCCTTATCAAACATCTATTCATAACATAACACGCGGTGTTTACCGCATCGGCCCAAAAGTGTTTTGCAACATTGTTTTCATTTAGCATGGTTCTAGCAAGCTCCACTAAAGATCTATTCTTTCTTTCAACTACTCCATTTTGTTGTGGAGTTCTAGGAGCTGAGAAGTTGTGATTAATACCATGTTTTTCGCAAAACTTTTCAAAAGATTGATTTTCAAATTCTCCCCCATGATCGGTTCTAATGGATGCAATTTTTGAGTTTTGCTCATTTTGGATAATCTTTGCAAGTTTCTTGAATGCTTGATAAGCTTCATTTTTATGAGCAAGAAACAGTGTCCATGTATATCTTGAATAGTCATCTACTATTACTAGACCATAGTAATTACCTCCAAAGCTTTTGATTTTGGATGGTCCAAATAAATCCATGTGCAAAAGTTGTAAAGGCCTTTGAGTAGAAACAATATTTTTGGATTGAAAAGATGCCTTTACTTGTTTTCCCTTTTGACATGCATCACAAAATCTATTTTCAAATTTAAGCTTTGGTAGACCAATTACTAAATCTTTAGAAACAAGTTTGTTCAAGTGGTCTACATGTATATGAGCTATTCTTCTATGCCATAGCCATGTTTCATCCTCTTTTGAAATAAAGCATTGTTCATCATTTGTAGACAAACTATCCATATCAATCATGTAAATATTATCAATTCTTTAGCCTACAAACTTGATTTCCTTATTAGTCTTATGCTCAATTATGCAACAATTTGATTCAAATAAGACTCTATATCCTTTGTCACATAATTGACTTATACTAAGTAAATTATGTTTGAGGCCTTCAACATATAATACATCACTTATGGAGGTGGAAGAGCTCTTACCGATATTTCCAATGCCTAGGATTCTTCCCTTAGTGTTGTCTCCATAGGTGACGCTTCCTTTTCGTTTGGGAGTGAATGATGTAAATTTGGTTATATCTCCCGTCATATGCTTCGAACACCCGCTATCCAAGTACCAATGGGTGTTGCTTGCCTTGAAGCATACCTGCAAAACAAAATCATTTTAGAGAACTAGGTACCCATTTTATGTTGGGTCCTTTAAGGTTAGCTTGTGGGAACGTTCCTTTGGGAACCCACACCTTTCTTAAGACCTTTGGTCCTAGTTTCCTAACACTACACTTATATGCACTATGTCCTTTGGTGCCACAATGATTGCATTTCATAAAAGGTGAGGAGGACTTGCTTGGTGGTGCAAAGAAGTTTTTGTAGTGCTTCTCCATTTTATGATTACTATGTTCTTGGTCATATCCTAGACCGGTTTTACTAAACATGCATTTTTGTTGCCCAAGTAGGATATTCAAATTATCTCTTCCATTAGTGAATTTCTCTAGTGTCCTATTTAGGTCTTCAACCTTGGTTTCTAACACTATGCACTTCTTTGCAAAATCACAAGGTTTATCCCTAGAGCATGTTTGAACTTTCTCTAGTTCTTCTTTTAAGCTCTCATTCTCTTTACATGCTTCCATGAGATGCAATTCAAGAGTATCACTAGTTTTCCTAGATGCTTTGAGTTTACTAGAGATTTTTGTAAATTTATCATATAATTCCTCAAATGCATCTAACAGCTCATTTTTATCTAGGTCAAGAAGATTTACCTCATTTTCCTCTTCTTGATGATTTGCCATTAAGCAAAGATTGGCTTGCTCATCTTCCGAGTCGTCGGAGCTGCTCACGTCATTCTCATCCCAAGCAATATAGGCTCTTCTTCTTCTTTGTTTGTCCTTGCCCTTCTTTTTGAGGTTTGGACAATCGGCTTTGAAGTGCCCTTCCTTGCCACATTCAAAACAGCTTGGTGAAGATGAAGATTCATTAGAGGTAGATTTCTTACCTTGGGGCTTAAAGTTCTTTTGGAACTTTTTGTTCTTCATAAATCTTCCAAATCTTTTTACGAACAGCCCAAACTCTTCTTCTTCATCTAAGTCACTGCATGATTCTTCCTCATGCATGGAGGTGGCTTTGAGGGCTAGCCCTTTCTTCTTGGTGGATTTCTCCTCTTCCTCGGCTAGCTTCAATGCTTTAAGTTCTTGCTCTTGTTCTTGCAATTTTCCAAAGAGTGTTGCAAGAGACATTTCATTGATGCTAGGAGATTGTTTTATTGCTGTGACAAGAGGTTGCCATTCCCTGCTGAGACTTTTCAAAATTTTGTGCACAAGCTCTTTGTTAGTGTACACTTTGCCAAGAGTAATAAGATGGTTAACAATAAGTGTAAACCTTTTCTGCATATCAACAATAGATTCTCCTGAATTTATCCTAAAGCATTCATATTGGCTAGTAAGAGTACTAATCTTTGAGTCCTTTACATCATTAGTACCTTCATGGGTTACTTGAAGAGTATCCCACATTTCTTTAGCGGTTTGGCATGTCATTATTCTAAAAAATTCGTCTTGTCCTAAAGCCATGGTAATGAGATTTTTGGCCTTGTACCCATATTGGACTTTCTTTTCTTCCTCGCTAGTCCATTCATCTATGGGTTTTTCAACATTCTTGCTATCTATGGTATGCATTGGTATATAGGGACCATTTTCAATGGCATTCCATATTCTCAAGTCAATTGATTGAATGAAGATTTTCATTCTCTCTTTCCAAAAGGCATACCCTTCCCCATTGAAAGCGGGAGGTCTGTTTATCGCACCACCCTCGGGAAAAACATTTTGAGAACTTGAGGCCATTTAATCTCTTGAAGCTGTTAAGCTTGATCTACCAAGAGTCAAGCTCTGATACCACTTGTTGTTCAAGTGGCCTCAATACTCAAGAGGGGGGTGAATTGAGTTATAAAACTTTTGCTTGGAATGCCTTTGAAATTGATTTCTATAATCAAGTTTATGAGATTGTGCAAGTGAAAGCAAGTGACAATGATATGCAATGCACTACAAGAGGTAAGTATTGTTGAAGCAATTTAGCAAACACTTGGTGTGCAATATCTAAAGTAAAGCAAATTAAGCAAGTTCAAGAGTGTTCTTCTTAACCAAACAATACCAATCAGCAAATATGCAATATATGGAAGTAAAAGAGTAAGGAAGAGAAGCTTGCAAACCGATGTAACGAGTTCCACCCAATCCGGTGTACGTCTCGCCTCTAAGCAACCCACTTAGAGGATTTTCCACTATTGTAGACTAGAGATACAACTTTGAGCAATTGCGGCTTCCTAGTGTCCCACACTCAAGAACCCAATCCTCACAAGTATAAGGGCAACCCACCCAATCTCTCAATCTCACAATATCCCAAAGGTTGAGTCCACAACCTTTGTAACCACTCAATCCTAGAGTGAACAGCCACTCAACCTAGAGTGAATAACTTTGTGTGTTTGGAGTTTGTGTTTACAATCAATATTCTCTCTTGATAGAGCAGATATACAAGTGAAAAGCTCTCCAAATTCTAATCTCTCAAGATGAGAGGATATACAATTGAAAGTACAAAAATGCAAGAGATAGGCTTACAAAGCACAAAATAGAGCTATGAATTGTTGCTTCTTGGTTGTGTGTTGGTTTCACTTTGTGCTTGTGTTCTTCCTCCATTTATAGAGTCATGATAGCAGTTGAGGTGTGCCCTAGTTCCTCATAGCCGTTGCAGTTAGTGGAAATTTGAAGAATGGTGGAGACATGACCTGGTTTCCCACTTAAATCTGTTTTTCCACTAGCGTAATCGATTACATCCTCGCGTTGTAATCGATTAGCTTCAAGTCAGAGAGTCCCTAATCGATTATCTCATTACCTGTAATCGATTAGCATCTTGTACCTGATGCATTTAATTTGTCTTCGCAGCATCCTAATCGATTAGCATGTCTTGTAATCGATTACCTTAAATTCCAGTGGCTTCATAATCGATTATATGGCTCTCTTAATCGATTAGCTTCAACTCTGATGCAATTTCTTTCAAGACAGAAAGCTTCTAATCGATTAGCATCTATGGCCTAATCGATTAGCTTCAACTCTGATGCAATTTCTTCCAAGACAGAAAGCTTCTAATCGATTAGCATCTATGGCCTAATCGATTATCTTCGCTGTTTCTTCAATTCTGATTTCATGTCTTTGTTTTTGCATTGTTTCTTCAAGAGTACTTGTCATTATCAAAATTCTTGCACATCTTTTGGACCTGTTTAACATATTCAAACACAATTTCATCTTTAGGATGGAATATTTTTTGAAATTGAAATTTATGATTGAAAAATGATGAGATGGCAGAAGACATATAACATCACCCACCATCTGGTTGAATCTTGCCTTGCGTTGAGATCCCTTGAAAGGTCATGATGACGATAACCCAAACAACATCTCTAGAGAACTAATGTCGTTGTCATCATCCTCAAGTTCACAAATAATAACCATAATGAAAGCAAGGTGGAAAGAGAATACCTCGCGAGCGAAAGGAAGTTGATCTCGACTAAAACAAAAAGAATCATCTAGATCTTAGAGCACTATCAACTGATGTCATCTTAAAGATATGTAGGAGTAAGAATGGTGAAAATGACATGTCTATTTATTAAAGAGGACTCAGGGGTAAAATCGTAAAAAGTAAGGGCAATCATTACCTAAACACGCTCTCTCATTAATGTATTTCAGCTAAAGCGGGAAACAACATAACCGTAAAAAATTCAAAATCACAAATAGAAGAGTAACCCCTGAAAAAATTTAACTCTCACATTAGTGAACATTTAAGGGGCCTGCACAACAAGGAAACATCAAATGTTGTGAGGATTAATGGCATGTCATCCTATCAAGACATGGTTTAGAGAGCAGTTCAAGTTAATGCCCCAACACCGCTCTAAACTGAGGGGCATATGATCCGAACATACTATCCAAGGCCACATCGTACCTGGATGACATATCGAATCGTGGATAATAAGGAACCTTGTCCCATACACGAATAGGATGCCAGACTCTTGCCTCGAGGACATTGCCCATGCACACAGACACGTTGACAACCATGTCACTAATAAAACTTATAAAAGTATCTAACAATCACATCATTACTATCATACAAAAGTCCCCGTTATAAATACCTTACCCAAAAACATCAAAGGTACGCACATATATCCCAACTCATGATACCGTCCTTTTTTACTCCAGTATCATTCTCTCACTTAGGCATTGAAGGTGCCCTACGGGATACACCCCTTTTACCCCTGTTTGACAGTTGTGTAGGTGTTCACAAATCCAGAGACATACCGTCCAGTTCACCATCGTAATATATCGTCCAGACAAGCTCATATGACAAGATCAGATTCTATATTAATATAATAATTCATTGTCTCTATTAAGTAAAGATGAACGTGGAAAAAAATTAAATGTTATTATATTTATAAGATTTATTTTATAAATAAAACCACTAAAACTCTCTTTCATAAACCTAATTCTATTACTCTACTTAAATTTAGTAAAATTACAATTTTAAATCATTAGAAAAGATAACATGTAAAATATCTAACCAAATTCAAAACAAACACTAAACAAAATACTTTACACTATATAATACCCAAACTCACACTCATCCCAATTAACTTTTTACGGTTGATTTTCCGTACTCAATAAGCACGTAAAGTACTATCTTTATTGTGAGTAAAGTAAATTTTATTGGTAACATTGAAAAATCAAATTATAATTGGAAGAAATAAACATGGCCAAATATACTCTAAAAAGGATTGAAGAAAGTATGCTGCTGGGTGCCATAGAAAACGTTTGCTGATTAGGCGCCATAGAAAACGTTTGATCTTAGGTGGAACTTTCAGATCTCATAATGATAATACGCTGCTGGGGTGCCTTTACTGTGTCAATGGAACGGAAGTAGTTTAAAGGAGAATTTTCATCTTACTATCAATCTTTAGATTTTTTTTATTTTCCTAACTCTGTTTCTCAACTGTAAACCAAACTTTAAAAAATAGATGTGTTGCGGCAAAAATTTGCTCCTATAACTTGTTCATTCAGCAAGACCATTGTATTGTGCCATATGAGATGCGCAACATATTTGCGTCGTGTCATTTATACACGCAAATCTCAGGAATGTGATGTAAGTTGCCCTATACTCAAACGTTTGACGCCATGTTTAACATAAGCAACTCTAAACAGAAAAATATTTTTATAACAACCCCAATTTGTTAATTACTTTTTAAATTGACATTATTGAAAATAAAACCAAAAATAAAAAATAAAATAAGATACAAGTTTATGAATTTTCAAGTGTTGAACTGGATTAGAAAAATTCAATCACGTGCAGTTATATGATTATTTCTAAACTGCAGAGGATCTGTTTCCTTTCCAATAACTATTTCCATCATGAAGCATTACATAATTGCACAAAAATAAAAATAAAAAAGGATAGAGAACGTGATGTGTCGTTGAGATTTGGCTGAATAAAGCAATCATTCTACTTGCGGAAGCCAGAATCAAAATCATTTTGATGGCCTCAAATACATTAACCAATCTATTCATGGTGACTAGTAACCCCATTATCAGAAATTTACCAAAGTGACCATCACCATTATCTTCCCCGGCCAATGCCAGATAAATTAAAAGTTAGTTAAAATTATTATAAAGTGTTAAATATAATTAGCATTAGCATGTGTGGCCTAATTAAGCTTAGTTGCAGATTTAACAATGTGGAAGTGATTCTTGGTGTAAAACAAATCGCCCTGAATATCTCCTAACTGATGCTAATCCAAATTCATTCTCATGGCCTCAAATAATTACTTGCCCTATTCTAGCTTTCCCTAAGCACCCATTATTTTCCCTAACCAAATATTTTTTTTTACCATGATGTTTATACTTTCTTTAACCAAATATTGTGTACTATGGAATTTATCTTGATGTTGCTGGGAATCAGCATTTTTTAACCTTGCTAATGCCACAAAATTAATTTATCTAGTTCCCTACTTGATTTATGGTGAGTTTGAAATAACTCACCAACAACATAGTAAATAATTTATGAGTCTCATAAATTGATTTTGATCCGGTCCCAACACCGGCCCCCAAGAGCATGGCTTTAATGCTTTGCCAGATCAGCATTTTGAACAAGAGAAGTACGCTTTAAGTACATTATAATTACTTCTATACGGAGTACATACCGCCAGGGCAAGTAACTCCGCCAAGGCATGTTACTCTGCCAAGGCGCCTTACTCCGCCAAGGCATGTTACTCCGCCAAGGAACGTAACTCCGCCAAAGTTTGTTACTCCGCCAAGGTGGAAAATATTGAATATCTTATACACATGCATGAAATGTTCCCAATGCATATTACTCCGCCAAGCCATAGGCTCAATACTGACGGAATATTGAATTTCCCATACTGCGTAGCGAGCCCATACTCACAACCCCGGCACGAGATTGACTCTGTCTTGAGAGGTTAATAATGGGAATCACGCTGTCACGTATAAAGGGGAATAACAATAAAATAATAAAGCATTGACGCTTTCCAGACAAGTGGAGATACCTACTACAATAATGGTGCTTGTAAACGGCACAGGGACCCACCACCTTTTCAGCATTATGCCTGAAAACAAGGAACGGGTCCTACCAATAATGGAGCACCAGTAACAGGTATATAAACCTCTATCAAAAAGGTATAAGGGATCCCCTAATTCTGAACCTTACACTCTCTTACTTGCATAATTCTCTCAGATTTGCTTTCTAAGTCTTTAAGTATTCTGAAATACTAACTTGAGCGTCGGAGAACGATTGCAGGTACCACCCCCAATCGGGTCAAGACAAAGAAGATCCCGTCAGGCGGACTGCACACCGCCCTCGCATATTGCACTCCGCCTCAACATACAAAGACACTCCGTATCTGTATATTTACGCACATTACTTTGTATCAGATTGACATTTTATATACATTTTGAGTTGTTCTACAAACATATTTCTACACCCCCTGTATAGAACAGTTCAGATTTTAACTTGTTTTGATAAGTTATTCGATATAATTTATCAAAATTAGTTATTTTCAATTTATTCCAACTAGTTAATATACTTGTATTTTGTACGATATATTTATAAATAAAACTATTATGTAATATATTAATTTTTGTGTTATACATTATAAGAAAAATATTTACAATTAAATATTTTATGAGATCAACACTATAATAAATATTTTAATTTAATCAAATAGAATATTAAAAAGAGAAAATTTACAAATAAAACATTTTTTCATTTTATTTTCATTTCAATTTTTATTGATAAATATGTTAAGTTATTTTAATAAATTACTTGATATAACTTCTCAAAATAAGTTATTTTTAATTTATTCTAATAAATTTGACATTCAAATTTATAATGTCAAATTTATAGCATAAATTTTCATTTAAAAATAATTTATTATATAAACTCTAAATTAAATTAAATATTTTATTCCAAAATACTTAACCAAAAGAACAAATCTAGTAATTGGGGTTAATCCTTCTCTCGGAGGTTGTGGTTCTTCAGGTATAATTTCTTCTTCAAATACTCATATTTGGGCCATCTTCATGTGCCCATCATTAATATGGGCCATCTTCATGTACCCATTATTCATTCTTTTGTTATTATGCTAGCTGGAATACAATGAGATTGAGATGTAAAAGTGTGTGTTCAATAAGGCAGTTATTATAGAAATGAAGTATAACATAAATAGTATTGGTCTCAAACTTCAGCTGGAACCAAAAGGCGCAATGCCCCTTTAATGTAGTGTCTACACTTGAAGGAACAGTTCTCTTAACTGGAGTGCTTTGACCCATTTTCTGGGACCCTACCACGACACTGGCAAAATTCAAATTCATACCGTGGGCTCACTGCCAACAAATTGCTGACTCAATAAACCTTCACTTCGAATACAAGGGTGGAGCCGTGAAACTGACATTATAAGATAAATCAAACCCTTTTTCTTTTTGTTTTTTAGACACCAACAAAATGGCTTGTAAAATCAACATCCATAATTCCATCTTCTTTCTCCAACAAAACCAGAATGAAAGAAGAAACCATTCTGCTCAATATAACTGATGAATAGAGAAACACACAATTTGATGGAATCTTGTCTCTCTTTTATTATGATCAACCACGGTGTATCACTTTCAGAAGCCAAAAACTTGTAACGATGCAAGGGAAAAGAAGCTAAAAGACATACAGAATATGAACTTTGTATCAATGCAAAGTACATGAACTCTAATATCTGGATGATCATTTCTACATCACACCTAAGAAAAGTTAAATTCAATGCCCAATTTGGAAATGTGGTGGGGGGTGGGGGGCAAACAAAAGTACGAAGACTTCATGTTTTTTCCTCTTTCAATACAAAAAAACAAAAAGAAAAGAAAAAAAAGACCTTGACAATATCCTAAAATATTCCAAAACTTTCCAATGCCTCAGCCATGGGTATTAACAGCTTCCCACAACAGATTCTTAGGGACAGGGTTAGTCAAGTCCCTGGCCTGAAGGGCAGCAGTCCTTAGAGTCCTAATTGTCCATTGATTTGCCTCCCAAAATGACAAGCTCCTATAAGGCAAATTGTGCTTCTTGCATAGGTCTCTCACCAATGGAGAAATCTTCCTCAATTGGCACCTAGGTAGCCTAGGGAACAAGTGATGCTCAAGCTGGAACTGCAAACCACCAAAGAACCAATCCATCCAAGAACAGCAAGAGATATCCAGTGTCCCTCCTGTCTGCTTCTCAAACCAGTCATTGCCACATGGTGGCCCGACATACACATTTGCAGCAAAATGGTTCAAACAAAACTGAATATGTTGAATGGAACAAACAGCAAAACTGGCAAGGACAAACATAAACATCTCAGGCAGGTTTGGTAGGAAACACACAAGGAGAGGGAACCATGTCCAGAACACAAGGATTCCAGCTATGTTCAAGGCTCTATCCTGCACCCTCCTATGCTTTGAAAACAAAAGCAAGAATGTCTGCAGATACAAGTTGACCCTTGCAACACACATAACAGGGTAGAAAGTCCAATGCTGATAACTGATGAAGAACCTGGCTAGAAAATCAAACTTCAACTCTCTTCCATAGAACTTAGATGTGATTGAACTGAAGAACCTTGAGGACACAGCAAACACTGGCATGTGTTGCAGATCAGGATCATGGTCAAGGCTGTTACAGGCAATATGGTGAGCATTGTGAGTCCACTTCCACCAAGCAATGCTTATCCCAGTCAAGCAATTCCCAGAGAGGATCTGAGCAATCTTGTTGAAGCCTTTGTTTGTCATGACCACATAGTGGCCAGAATCATGGCCCACATAGGCACTTTGCATCCAAAGCAAACCCAACAACATGCCAGAACCCAAATGAGCCCAAATACTAGTACACCACACCACACCATAAACAACAATGATGAACATGGCAGCAACAGATGCAAGGGTGCAACAAGTGACATGCTCTTTCTTGTCAAAAAGACCCAATTTTGAGAGCTCAGATGCAAGCTTCCTGTAATCCCTTGACACCTCAGAGACCTTGAAATCCCTGAGGTGGTAGCCAGTGAAGAACCTGTCAAGGTAAGACCATGCTGTGCCAGGATGGTATGCAATGAATGCATCAGTTACATCCTGGCCAGCAAGGTTCAATACAGGAAGATCACCACCAGGGTGTTCCTTAACCCAATCCGTGACATTGTAAACCTTCCCTTGAATGGAGATCCATAAATCTCCATCCTTGTTGTGCTGCTTAAGCTCCTCAGAGGATATGTACTTCTTCTCACCCTCCATGCTTGTGTTGTGCCAGCAACAAAGAAAAACACAAAAAGACAAAAAACCAAACACAATGAGAACAACAACAGCAATGAGGAGAATAAGAAGATGAAGAATGAGATGATGTGGGGGGTATCTGATTCTGCAATGCAAGCAAATCTAAATCATGGAATACCTTTTTATTGCAATGGGGTTGTGTTTATTCATGAGAACAACCCCACGGATAGGGATTTCGATTTGATCTGGTTATAGGATCTAATACCCTTTTACCCCCCCCCCCCCACTCTCGTTCTACTTCCGTTGTTGTTGTTATTATTCCATTAGTGCCTCAACAAACGTTACAGCGCACAAAGGTTACAAATTACAACTATTTTCTTTTCTTTTCCCTAATAATAAAACTGTTATCACTCCATTTTAAGCATTTTTGACCAACTTTTAACATGTCTTTCTTTTCTATTATTTCTTTTTATTTAGTATTTGATGAGAAATTTTAGAAAATATAAACAAATCAATCAAGACGTCTAACTGATTTCTTGAATATTATCTGATTATCTAATTAGTTAAATACTATATCCGATTTTAAATATAAATAAAAATAATTTATTAAAAATAATGGTATTAAAAATGTTTAATTATATTTATATTAATATTATTAAATATTTAATTTAATTTATTAAAATAACTTTAATATAATTTATTATATAAAAAGTTAGTTGTCTATGAGAATATATAAAAAATAGAGAAATTGAAAAAATATAATTTTATTTATATTATAGAAAAAATCAAGTAAATTTTATAGAAATAAATTAAAATTTAAGATTAGAATGATATAGAGAGGGAATAAATAATAATAAAAAAGAGGTGAGATGGGAGAAGAAAAGAAAGCGCGTTACGCAGGGAGAAAAAGGTGTGGTGTAACGTGTAACGTGTAGATGGGGAGCGTTAATGAGAATCATGTGTGGTTCAAATGCTTCGCTGGAATTGAATTGATGGTCCATACGGTTTCAACTTTCAACGGCTCTAATGGAGTGTGTTAGGGTAGGTTGCGTCGTTGCGATGCACTGAATTGGCATTATGGTTAAACTAGAGAACAATATTTTTTTTTGGAAAAACCTCCAATGCCAAGGAAAACTAAACTCACTGCTGTGTCACCAATTTCGACAGATCAATATCTTAATTATTTAATTCGATTCCTCTTTAAGTTATCTTTACACCAACAACTCATTTTTTGTTTTTTGTTTCTACTTTTTATAGTTTTTAAATGGCTTTCACGTGTGTACATATCATTATCATCATCGATTTTTAGTTTTTAAAATCTAAATTAAACAATATTCTCTCCCACCTAACAACTCAAATAATCTCATATTCTTATTTTTTATGATTTATCAAAATTTAAAAATCAAACATCAAAATATATAACATGTATAAGAAGTTGTATGTAGAAAAAAATTCAGTTAAGAAAATTAATTTGATTATAATTGGGTATGTTAAAGATAGACTCATTCAATAGAAATAGAAAAATGACTGAAATTATAAATAATTGTAACATCTCAGTTAATTATTTTAAAAATAGATGATTGACGGAAAAATATTAATAATTGTCATCAAATTGATTTTAGATTTTTAGAAATATTATTAATTAATATAAATACAATTTCAAATACTTATATATTATGAAATTAAATAAAATTATTTGATTGGTGGATTATTAAAGAGTAGATAAAGTTTAAATAAGTGACAGTAAATTTAGAAGTTACCAAGGGTTAAAAGTAAAAGTTTAATTAAAGTTTTAAAAGAAAATGTAAAAAAAGGGCAAATGACCATTTTGCCCCTAGAACCTTAAATTTCAATTCTCCTTCTTCCTCCATAATTTTTCATGCCAGTTTCCCCCCTCTCTTCCTCCTTTTCCATCGTCGTGAGCTCTAGCTCCCAATTGGTGGCTCATTTCACGATGGAACTTTAAATTGATAGCGTTTTTGGGTTCGTGGCTTCAAGGTGAGCTTTAAGGTGCCATTAATTTAAAGCTCTGTCACTCTCCCCCACTTTCTCTCTCCAGCTGAACTGACCATGCATGGTAGGGGTTCCATTTTTTGTTTTTCTTGCACATTAAGGCTTGGAAACGGTATCTATAGCAATGGGTGTAGCACAATGTTGATGGGTTTGAGTTTCGACCTTTCTAGGTGACGAAATGGGCATCAGAAAATCGTTGTGCAAAGCGAGTATCGAGATCGGAGGCGTAGCGGCGAATGAATTGATCATGGGTTGTGAGCGGCACAATGAGCGACTCGTAAAAGCTTGGAATTAAGGGAAAGAGGTGTTTGGTGTCATAATTAATTAGAATTTGGTATCGACCCTAGTCGGGGGTTAAAAAGGGGAATAGCATAGTCGATGGAAATTGTGGTAATTAATGAAATGTAGGAAGTTAACTATGTTATTGCAATGGGTATTGATATGAGAAATTATACAAGATAAAGTAAATGATAGTCTGTTAATAATTGGTAAATAAGAGACTTATCGATTTTTAGCATTATATGAATTTTATTGATTAGTTAGTGGTGTAAACTTGCATGAATTGAAGTGAATTGCCTTATGTACTTATGATTAGAATGAAATAAAACTATTGTGAATGATGATTATGAGAATTATAAATTATGTGGATTAATGGGTAAAAAGGATGGTAACATGAATGATAAATAAGAGATGGTGTTTTATGAACATGTAAATTACAATGACTAGTAAGCGGTTTAGGTGGATGAAGTTGTGTTAATTGATGTGAAATAAAAAATTATAGCAAATGAGTTTGGCAAGGAAGTGTTATAAGTGTAAAGTTATGTTGTTATTATATGTATTAATAATATGAATGTTTAACTTGATGTTAAATCGTGAAACATGATGAAAATGAATAGATTGATATATATATATATATATATATATATATATATATGAATGTGTACGTATGATGATCATATTTTGTGTTATGGTATGATGGGAATAATGAATTTGCAAAGATATAACTTGTGTTGATTACTATGTGGTGTATGTAATGATATGATCTTGACTTCGAAGGCAAAAGATCTCTATCGTGAAATTGTGTAACAATGGCATTGATTGTATTGTTGTATCTGATGATTGAGATTTATGATCATGATTGATTATTAGTGAGGTGACACTCTATGATGCGGTGATATTATATTTAGGGTTTGGTCTGTGTAGCCACCCTGGTGAAGATTTATGGGTCGGGTCTGTGTGGCCGCCCTGAATAATTAAAAAGGTGAGGGTTTTATGCCATTTGAGTAAGAAATTTAAGAAAGTAATTGACTATGTGATTTATGTGGTTGAAGACGATCGACGGTATATGCTGCCCCTCACTTTCGGCTCTTGTGGTCCTTTAAGGCCTAGTTGAGCTACCCAATGGTCAAGTAAGACCAGTGGTTGAGGTGGAGAGCCAAGTGGGGATTGGTGGACCAATTCAGGTTCACGGGGTGTCAAGTCAGATCCCCAACTGAAGATCGATCCTTTTAGTATCCATATATTAGAGCGTCATATTATTTGTCTGAGAGTTAGTTATGTTTTACATGCCTTGACTTAAGATGATGCCTATATTAATGTTTATGTAATGGTAGAGGATGTTTATCCTGGAGTTGTGTAATGATTAAGAAATATGGAAATGAATTGAAATTATATTGATATATAATATAACTGATTTTGTAGTTAGTGAGACATGTAAATAGATATTGTTATGTATGATGAGGTAGATAAATTATGATGGCAGACATTGGATTGTTGTAGAGTTTGGTAAACTGGGTTGGCATTGGAAAAATGAGTAATTGATAACCATTAGTTTACATTACCATTTTATATTGATTACAATTTCTAAATACTCACCCTTTCTTTTCTTTTTAGTAAACAATGATAGGGAAGTGGCAGATGCACTAGAGGGAAGTGCCAAGTGAAACGGGAAATGCCAAGGGATGCAGTTGCGAGTTGTGGAGTAATAAGTTATAATTGAGTTATTAATTATGGTTGTCTTGATTATATTTGGAATTATTATGCTTGTTTGCTATGTGGAGGATTACTATAAAATTGATTAATCGTGAAGTAAATGATAAATTTGTGTGGCTATTTATATGGTATGTGTGGTGTGTTTGCACCAAGTGGCCAAAGCCACTTGGGATAGTTACTTGATTATGAAATATATTGATGTTATATATGTGGTTTTGATGCATTTTTATGTGATCTAATGAAGTAGTATATGGCACTAAGCCGTTAGTTGAGCATGATGTGAAAGATGTTCAAGTTCTATGATTACGTGAATGATAGGTGGCATTGAGCCATTTGATGATAATGGGCATGAAATGTATAATTGCTTTATTGATGTAAATTGTATGCAATTTGATACTTGACAATGATGTATGTTGATATTAGATATCAATGGTGATATGATTTAAAGTGATTGATGAGTGCAGGTGAGGTTGTGAGTGTGATTGATAGGAAACTAATATTTCTAAATATTGAGGAATCAAGTTTTGAGAATTTACGATGATAGAAAGTAAATTGGAAGTATCTTCATGGTCGTAATATGGGTTTAAAGGGTAGGATCATATGAGATAAGGTTGCATAATGTGTAGAAATGGTTAAGTGGATTCAATTAGGTAGAGAATTAAGATTTTGGTATGTTGGTTGGTTGAAATTAGTGAAATTTAAGTCGAATTTAAGGAACTGGACTAGTTATTTTGTAATCTAATGGGTTTTAGGACCCCTGAAAGGAACCAATAGGTTCCCTACCTCATTTAAAACTTGTGCATGTAGGCCTCAATGAGTTTGGAGTCCATTTGATGAGTTTGGCGTAGGTTATTGCATTACTTTTGACTTAAATGTATTTTTCTGCATATGTTGATCATATGATGGAATTTTGGCAAACGAACATCACCAACAGTTCCAGAATGGCGAAAACATATGGCCCATGAAGTTTCATAGCAATCGAAGCTAAAACGGGCCATTTGGGTAGGCCGACAGTTGGCAAAATGGCCTAAAAACCATGACAGCAGCATTGCTATTACTATCATGGCTTACGCGTAGCATGAGGCTGACACGTAGCATCAGACCCTGTTTTTGCCAAACTTTGTTTTTTGTGACTGTAACTGAAACTTAGGTACTAGAATGCCGTATTGATGTTATTTTGAGGTCATATGAGGTTTTTAAGAGGATTACTTAATTGTTAATTAATTATTTTATAAAAAATTTATTGGGATTTTAATTAAATGCTTAAAATAAAAGGTAAATAAGGGGCAGATCTTACAATAATAGCCCTAGTAAATGTCAACTAAACAATCTAAGTACATTAATCTAAACTTTCATCCACACAACGTTTATATAAGGGTTTTACATATAAGTGTGTTATAAGAGATAACTTATGTTGCTAGTTTTAAATTACACATAAGCATATCAAAAGATAACATATTTCCCTATTATAATGGGTTGAGAACTTTGCACAGGATGACTAAGGAGATAAAGGTTTGATTGAGTAAGCATTGATCTTATTGTATTGTTGTAGAGATGTCATGCTAACCAACTATATCAAATGAGTAACTTGGTGATTTGATGAAAGAAGTTAAGGATGGCCACCTAGTACATGCTTAGGTTTTACTTTCTTGCTTTGTTTACTTGACTTGTGTATTTTGATAGGGTGTTCATATTTTTCTACTTTCTTTGAAGAATGTTTAAAATATTTTGATTGTGAATAACTTAGGCAATTTTGTAAATTTAGACAAATTTAAGCAAGCAAACTTTAGAAAGAACTTAAGCAATTTGAAGAGAATTGAAATTTTAAGATCACTTTAGGCAATTCAAAATGAATTATGAACTTTAGGTAATTTTTAGGTTATTGTGAACTTTAGAATAACTTTAGCCAATTCGAAGCGAATCTTAAAATTTAGGAAACTTTTAGTTATTACGAATTAAGAAATAATTTAGACAATTTGAAGTTAATTGTGAATTGACTTTAGGTTATTGCAAACTGGGAGATAATTTAGGCAATTTCAAGTTAATTGAGAACTTAGAAATACATTAAGCAATTTTGAAGCGAATTATGAATTTAGAAATAACATATGCAGTTTGAAGCAAATTGTGAACTTAAAAATACTTTAGGCAATTTAAGGTTAATTATGAATTAAGTAACTTAGGCCATTTCTAGGTTATTACGAATTGAGAAATAATTTATGTAATTTAAAGTTAATTGTGAACTGAGTAACCTAGTCAATTTTTAGGTTATTGTGAACTGAGAAATAATTTAGGCAATTTGAAGTTAATTGTGAAGTGAGTAACTTAGGTAATTTTTTAGGTTATTGTGAACTGAGATCGTTCATCGTGTTCACCATGGCGTTTGCAGGTTGATCTAGCAAGGGCAGCTTGACCCTTAACCATTCGGTCAAATCGGTAGTCATCCCTGGACACATTGCCAGGTTGATTCAACGTGCTTAGTGTTCAACAAGGCGTCTTCTTGTTGATACAAGGGGTAGCCAAGCTTGGTTGCTTGATCAAGCCGGTGATCAACCATGGGCATGATGCGTGATTGACCTATAGTGCTTTGTGTTCACCAAGGCATTTGTTGATTGATTTGGCAAGGATGGCTTGAACCTTAACCATTTAGTCAAGTCGGTAATCATCCCTAGACACACTGCTAATTTGATTCAACGCACTTGGTGTTCATCAAGCTATCTACCAGTTAAATTGGTAGGGGTAGCTTGAACCTTGGCTGGGCAACCCAGTTGGTAACTATTCCTGACAGGTTGATTTAGTGCACTAGATGTTCATCAAGGCACCTACTAGTTTGTTTTCCAGGGGTGGCTCAAACCTTGGTTGTTTAGTCAGGTTGGTAATCAACTATAGACACAATGTTAGCTTGATTCAGTTCACTTGGTGTTCACCATGGCATCTTCTAGTTGATTTGGCAAGGGTAGCTTAAACCTTGACCATTCGGTCAAGTCACTAATTAAACCTTAAACATATTGTCGGGTTGATTCAGTACACATAGTGTTCAACAAGGCATCTACCAGTTGATTTGGTAGGAGCAACTTGAACCTTGACCATTCAATCAAGTCGATAATCAACCTTAGACACACTGCTAGGTTGATTCAGTGCACTTAGTGTTCACCAAGGTGTCTACTGGGTGATCTGGCAGGGGCAACTCGAACCTTGTCGATGAGTTATTTTAAGTGCAACTAGGTTCTTTATTTATTTCAAAATAAATTTGGGTACGCCTCATTAAAACCTTCTTAAGGGAAAACCCAATGGAAAAAACCCCTTAAGGTAGAAAAAAAGTATGCCTCCCTTACAATTATTCAAGGATATAAAGCCTTAAGATGAATATCACTCTAAGTCCTTGGAATCTCTTTTTCATTTAATTCTTCAAACTTGTAAGATCCTTTGTCAATGACTTCTTTTATATCGAAGGGTCCTTTCTAGTTGACTACTAATTTTTCTTTTTTTGATGGCTTCCTGCACTTTTCTACCAATCTGAGTATTAGGTCATCTACTCTGAATAACCTTGACCTTGACATTGACTTGTGTTTTTTAGCTGATCGTTGTTTCCCTGCATGTATCTTGATCAATGTCATTTCTTTGTCTTCTAAAGTGAGGTCCAGGTCCACCCCTTTTCTTCACCATCTTCCTTAGGACTGTAATAAGCTCTCCTTAGTGAGGTTTCTCTTAGCTTTACTGGAATCATTACATTTGCTTTATAAGTGAGTTAAAAAGAGGTTTCTTGTTAGCTGAGTGAGGAGTGGTTTGATATGCCCATGATGCCCTAGAGAGTTCTTCCATCCATGGACCTTTTGACTATCTTAACCCCCTTTTTCAACTCCTTCAATATATTCTTGTTTGCTGTTTCTGCTTATCCTTTACTTTAGGGATGTTCGACAAATGTGAAGTTTCTCTTAATTTTTGGCCCATCGTAGAATTCTATGAACCCTTTATTTGTAAATTGCCTCCCATTATTAGTAATTGTTGTTTACTTAGTCTCGGTGGTATCCTTAGTAAAACAACCTTAATTAATAAAGACAAACCCAAAAATTTCAAGAAACTTTTTTGCGATTAAATCCGAATTCGAAATATGGATTTAAAAACACTTAATTTTATTATCAAATTATGGTAATAATAAGCTCATGGCATAATTCAACATTAAATCATAAGAAAAATTCATTTTTAGTCTTAAAAATAATGGGACATATCACAAATATCACCTATTAGTCCCAATTTGAAAATCATAAAAAGTTGGGTTCAAAACCCTCTTAAACTTAAGTTTTACCATGCAGTGGGTCCGGTATTTTATGCCTCATGAGAGTTAGAAAACTCCAATTGAGGTAAGTCAAATTTTCAAACCTCCGTAACATAATTATCTACAACTTTCATGAAGAAGTCGGAGGCCAAAAATGTCATTAAGATGTCCAAACGGGCTAAAAACAACAAGAAAAACAGAGCAGTTGGAAATTTCTAACAGTGGGGAAACCCACTGGCCGTGGGAAATTCCCACTGGCCATGGAGTCCATTGGTTCCACCACCCAAAATGGCCATTTTTTCACGTTTTGAGGCAGAATGATCCACTGGCAGTGGGAAATTCCCACTGGCAGTGGGAAATTCCCACTGGCTGCGGATTACACTGCTGCGAGCCCCATTTTACAGCATTTTGGCCTTTAAGTTTTTGCCAACTTCTAGACACCCTATCATTCATTTTAAATCCAATAATCACCAAATTTTGACACAAGTTATAATATATCATTTTTGACGTGTAGCCACTAGCCGCACTCAAAAATTCCTAAAAACGAGGAAGTTATGGGTAAAAACGTGTTTGGTTCATTTTGGGACATTTTTGGCAACCAAAGAGTCATTTCTCAATGGAATTGACCCATTCCAGTTTCTACAAGTCACAAATCATTCTTAGATACTTTTAAAATTTTTCTAGGACATTCATTCCTCATAATTTGATATTTGACCACCTCAGTTGCTCAATTATGCATGAAAACCATATGCATAACACATAATCATGACTCTAATACATAACCAATGGTCATTTCTTATACCACAACAATTCTTGGATATAGCAACTCATATACATATGGTGAGACCATCCATATTCACTCTCCATAACCTCAAGTATGCTTTATTATCTATCATAATTCATCACAAACCAAACCATATGCCTCAATATAGGTTCTAAGCTTCTAATTAAAGCTGTCAACTATCTAGTCCATCTAGCAATTTCATATATGCATACATGTACATACATAATCAAAAAGGTATACACAGGAGCCGGCCAAGGTAACTACGACATAACTATGTGCATCATATACATTGCACACATATACATAATGCTCCACACTCAGCTGAGTGATTTCTCATCATTCTTCACTGCATCCTAAATCCACTGTAAAAATAACCACAAATAGGGGGTGAGCATACTACATGTTAAATGACAGTTATTGAATCGGATCAAGTGTCTAATTCATTAACACATATAAATTATAATCATATCACATAATCTCATTATATTTCATTCATTCACAATGATCATATTATCATGTTGTTCACAATAACATACATCAATGTAATCACATGCTCAATCAAATGGATCTATTATTAAGTTTTAATATTGTGTTGCAACACTAGCTCTCAACCATAACTCAGCTTTCAGCTGATCCGGCCGTTTTACTGGTACCAAACCGTTTGCCCTCTCACGTGACATAATCACTCCCAGCGACAACGGTAGTGTCACGGGCTAAACCCCGAGCCCCGCTCAAAAGGTTTTGCCTTGAGTCCCACCCAAGGTCTTTTGTGGAATCCTTGAAACCACATAATATTTCATGTTTTTTCATCACATAAGCATCCCATGCTTTATCAATATGCATCTCATGCATTCATATATCATGTAAACTTCATGAATATCATTCATATAGCATCTTATGCCATTCAAATCACAAATTCCTTTCATAAATATCATTCATATCATCATCATATTTCCTACTGCATCTCATGCATAGGAATCACAACCAATTCACGAATACAACATATAACTCATGTCAATTCAATATCAATAACAATCATAAATATCATATATATTCGGGATTTCTCATTAAATATAACAATATTATCCCGAATCCGTTCATAAACTATACATTTAAAATGTAAACGCTCCCCCTACCTGGAATAAATGATTTCAGAAGCTCTTCGAGCTATCGAATATAATCCATTCGCCGTTCGTAAATTCCGAACCAAACTTCTAGCTCCGAAACCTTCTGAAGCTACCTAATTTATTGAAACAATCACTATTAAGCTTCAATTCTCTAAGATTAGCAATCAACAAGCCATTTAATTTCACTTTTTCATAAGAAACTCTAGGTTCTTGAAAAACCTAAGCTCTCACATCACATCAATGGCTTCCAATCTCTATGAAATTCAAGAAATTGAAAGGTTTAAGGATTAAATCATATTTCTACATAAAAATCCATCTTCTTACCTTGAATTAAGGAATTTAGAGTTCTCTCCCTACAAGCCCAGCTTCCACGTGAGATGAGAAGAGAGGAAGAAGATGAATTCCACTTCAATTTGATGATTCTTGAAAGAAATTGAAAAAGGAAGGATTAGAGGTGATGATTTAGGATGGAAAGAAGAAAAAGATGAAGAAGAATGGTTTTTCTCTATTCTCACGAAGCTTTTAGAAGAAAAGGAAGAGAAATTCAGTTTTTAAAATGGCTTAGGGACGTATCCGTCATTACGACAAATATTGGGGACGTATCTATCATTTTTGCAATTGTTCAAATTAATTTCCCATTTGCCTTTGAATCCCTCTTTAAACCTTGTTTTAATAATAAATTCTATTTTTAGGATGTTACACTTAGAGTAATAGCCCTAGTGGATGTCAACCCAACAATCTAAGTGCATGATTTAAACCTTTATCCCCAAAGTGTTTATATATGGATATTATAGACGAGTTTGTTAAAATAGATAGCCTAAATAAATTACAGATGATGATAAACATAATAAAAGATAAATATAATATCCTTTATTTTAACATATTGACTATTCTGAGCAAACTGTGAGAATTGACTTGTGTATACTGACCAAGGCATGAATTGAGCTAAGCACATGATGAGCAAGATATGGATTGGCCTGTGCATAGGATGGGTTGATAGAGCGGCTAAGTTAAAGACTTGGTTTGGTTAGGGATCAATAAGAGTACCTTTGCTAAGGGTTTATTTAACACTACTAATTAAGTGAATAGGCCCCCTTGGGGGTGGGGGGAACATAAGCTCACCAACGGTAAACTCTGAAAAAGTGAATGAATGGTTCTGCATGTAATTTCTAATCCTAGTGATAAAGTGAGTCAACTGCGTGATTATGATAAAAAAAATTCTAGTGGTTGAGCAGGGCGATCAATGCATAGTTGAAGCAAGGATTGATGGCTAAGCTAACTAATCAGTACATGATTGAAGAAGGACTTGATGGCCAAGCGAGCTAAGTGCACAATGGTATGATAGGATATAAAAATTTTCTTGAATTTCTAACACGCGTCATGAAGAGTTTGTACAATCGCCACATCTGCATGTATTCCCTTACATAGTTGTTATCTCTACCACATTCTTCTTCTCTTTTAAAATTTAAAAACTCTTTGTTTCTTTACCCCCCAATTTCTTTAAAACTTATTGCTTCTCTCTCTTTAAACTCTTCAAAAATTCTTTATTTTCTTTTCAAACTCTTCATTTTTCTCTTGAAGCCCTTCGTTTCCCCTTTTTCTTATTCTTCATAAGCTTTTCTTCTTCTCATTGTTGCTTTGTCTTCAAGGTTTCTTTTAGAAATTATATTTGTTGTCTTTTTTCTCCTTACCTTTTTATTTTAGGCTTCTTAGTTCTTGCATTTTTTTTGTTTTTAGTTCTTCATTTATGATTGTTCTTAGTGCTTTTATGTTTTTTATGCTTCTGTGTTTTAGCTTTCTTTCTTTTGTTTCATGTTTCCTTGCATCTTCATTTCTCCTTTCTCCTTCTTTTTTGAGTGTTTTGAGAGATTAGTTTCCTTGTATATTCTCTAGGCTTCTGCGTGTTGTGTTTTCCTTTTCTAGTTTTTTGTTAATTTATGGCGGTGTCGATCTTGTTCATCTATTGCTCAGTCCTCTCGTTTATCAAAACGTGGTGAGACGTGTTTCTATTTATCTTATTTAGGCATCCTTGATGTGTAAGGGGCCAGTTTCTCAGTTGGCAAAATAGGGTGAGAAAGTTTAAGTTTCCTATGTTTCTAAAGATGAGTAGGTATGTTTGGGTAAAGGGTTGGCCTCTAGAGACTTATTTTACCTATATGAGCCTTAGTTGTTTGGGAGTTTTGGTTCCCTTTATAGATTTTGAGAGCAACATTTTGAATGTTTTGAATGTTTCTTCTTCTCAGCTACACCCTAATACTTAGGATTTCATTCGTGCCTTTAATATACTATGCACCTATTATGTATCTACCTTTCCATTAGTAAATTATTGTATCTTTTCAAAACTAAAATGTTTAAACTAAATAAGCAAGTAGGTTAGGTTTTGGTCAACATTCTTTCAGGTCAGTCGATCCTTGTCGCTTTTACCAAGTTACCCAATATGAGCATAACTAGTAACTTAGCCTTGTCAAGTGGGAGAACTAGTTACATGCTACGAGCGTAACTAGTAACTTAGCCCCGATGAGTGGTAGAACTAGTTAGCTAATATAAGCGCAACTTGTAACTTAGCCCCAATAAGTGAAAAAATTGATTACCCGATATGAATGTAACTAGTGACTGAGTTAATCAACCGATATGAAATATAATTGACAACTTAGTCCTAATAATAGGCTAAACTAAAGCCAATACAAAACTATTAATCTCTGATCTAATTAGACATTAAGATGTAGTAAATTTGACTAAGGTAAATTGAGTAAAAGAATATTTTCATTATGAAAATTATGGGTCTAACACCTGATATAAAAAACATGCAAAAATATGCATGGGCATAACAGCCATAGGAATTTCTGCAATGAAAAGCAAAAGAGCACAAAATGGTTAATAATGTGGTAAATTGATGCCTAGTGCTTGATAAATGTTAATAAAGATATTATGTGATCTAGATCATGAAATGCCACAGGCTGTGTTAATGGTATGTATTATTGACGGTGTTAATACCACTAGTTGTATTGATGATATGTATTGTTAATGGTGTTAATGCCACTGGCTATATTATTGATATGTATTGTTGATAATGACCCAATTTGGTGTTGATGATGTTACAGAAATCGAATTTGAGAAGTTCAGGCATGTGTGGCCATAAATAATTTGTTAAGTATTAAAAATAAATATATATAATGATTGATGTGGTTGATTTTATTAAATCATAAAGTTGTATAGCTCCACTTATTTGATTATGTATATGTGAATTGATGAATGGTGGATTGAAAATTATTAAGGTAAGTAGAGCTAGGCTATGATGTCTCTGTTATGAGAAGTTGTGCTTTGATTCACACACATGCATATTGTATTGACTCATGGCATCATATGCATTAGTTACTATGACGCTTTGATTTGCTCAACACTCAGATTTGCTGTATGGGTACACGATTATAGCACTTAGATTTGTTGTGCAGCTCCCAAGGTACCATCATTTATAGCACTCAAATTTGTTGTGTGGTTATTAGGATATCCACCAATTTATAGCACTTAGATTTGTTGTGTGGATTATCCATTTTGGCACTCAGATTTGTCATTGATTAAGTTGGATCCGCATTGCATACTTTTATGCATTGAAAAGAATATGATTTTTAAAGTCCATGGTATTTGATCATTAGCATAGAGAGAATAGTAATATATGTATATGTATAGGTGTTGGAAGAATTGGAGGTAATTATGATGTTTGAAATTGAAGTAATGATTGATATATGGTTAATGGCTTATATGTGATTGTGATATGGTTGTAATATGTTGAATTACATGACCTAATGAGTGATTTTATCTGTAAATTACTATTTACTACTTTGAGTGGTACTCACCCTTCAACCCTCAATTTAGTGAGTTTTCAAGGTGATAGTGTCACTTGGTGAGCTCAGAGGCGGGAGCAATGTAATACATTATGTATTTAACTATTTTGTTGTGTTATTTAAGGTGAATGTGTAATTAATATGATTTTGTTGATATGTAAAATTCTAGTTTAGCCATTTTGTGTTTGAATATGTTAACAGGTCCAAAGATGTGCAAAGATTTTGATAATGACAAACACTCTTGAAGAAACCGATGCAAAAACAAAGACATGAAATCAGAATTGAAGTAACAGCGAAGCTAATCGATTAGGCCATAGATGCTAATCGATTAGGAGCTTTCTGTTTTGGAAGAAATTGCATCAGGTATGGAAGCTAATCGATTAGGGAGCTGAACAATCGATTAGGTACTCACTGGAATTAAGGTAATCGATTATGCACCAGAGACTAATCGATTACAACAATCAGAAATGGGACAAAATGCATCAGGTATGAAAGCTAATCGATTAAGGGAACCATATAATCGATTAGTGAGTCACTGGATTTAAGGTAATCGATTGCAAGACATGCTAATCGATTAGGATGCTGCGAAAACAAATTAAATGCATCAGGTACAGATGCTAATCGATTAGAGGAAGTGAAATAATCGATTAGTGACTCTCTGACTTGAAGCTAATCGATTACAACGCGAGGGTGTAATCGATTACGCTAGTGGAAAAACAGACTTAAGTGGGAAACCAGGTCATGTCTCCACCATTCTTCAAATTTCCACTAACTGCAATGGCTATGAAGGACTAGGGCACTCCTCAACAGCTATCTTGGCTCTATAAATTGAAGAGGAAGACAAGCACAAAAAAAACAACTAAGAAGCAACAATTCATAGCTCTATTTTGTGCTTTGTAAGCCTATTTCTTGCATATTGTACTTTCACTTGTATATCCTCTCATCTTGAGAGATTAGAATTTGGGAGAGCTTTCCATTTGTATATCTGCTCTATTGAGAGAGTGTATTGATTGTAAACAAACACCAAACACACAAGTTATTCACTCTAGGTTGAGTGGTTGTTCACTCTAGGTTGAGTGGTTGTTCACTCTAGGTTGAGTGGTTACAAAGGTTGTGGACTCAACCTTTGGGATATTGTGAGATTGAGAGATTGGGTGGGTTGCCCTTATACTTGTGAGGATTGGGTTCTTGCGTGTGGGACACTAGGAAGCCGCAATTGCTCAAAGTTGTATCTCTAGTCTACAATAGTGGAAAATCCTCTAAGTGGGTTGCTTAGAGGCGAGACGTACACCGGATTGGGTGGAACTCGTTATATCGGTTTACAAGCTTCTCTTCCTTACTCTTTTACTTTCATTTACTACATATTTGTTGATTGGTATTGATTGGTTGAGAAGAGCATACTTGAACTTGCTTAATTTGTTATATCTCTAATATTGCACACCAAGTGTTTGGTAAATTGCTTCAGCAACATTTCTCATTATAGTGCATTGCTTGTTATCCTCCATTCTATTTCACTTGCATAATCTCATAAACTTGGTTATAAAATCAATTTCAAAGGTATTCCAATCAAAAGTTTTAAAACTCAATTCACCCCCCCTCTTGAGTATTGAGGCCACTTGAACAACAAGTGGTATCAGAGCTTGACTCTTGGTAGATCAAGCTTAACAGCTTCAAGAGATTAAATGGCCTCAAGTTCTCAAAATGTTTTTCCCGAGGGTGGTGCGATAAATAGACCTCCCGCTTTCAATGGGGAAGGGTATGCCTTTTGGAAAGAGAGAATGAAAATCTTCATTCAATCAATTGACTTGAGAATATGGAATACCATTGAAAATGGTCCTTATGTACCAATGCATACTATAGATAGCAAGAATGTTGAAAAACCTATAGATGAATGGACAAGCGAGGAAGAAAAGAAAGTCCAATATGGCTACAAGGCCAAAAATCTCATTACTATGTCTTTAGGTCAAGATGAATTTTTTAGGATAATGACATGCCAAACTGCTAAAGAAATGTGGGATACTCTTCAAGTAACCCATGAAGGTACTAATGATGTAAAGGACTCCAAAATTAGTACCTTGACTAGCCAATATGAATGCTTTAGGATAAATTCAGGAGAATCTATTGTAGATATGCAGAAAAGGTTTACACTTATTATCAACCATTTTATTACTCTTGGCAAAGTATATACTAACAAAGAGCTTGTGCACAAAATTTTGAAAAGTCTTAGCAGGGAATGGCAACCTCTCGTCACAGCAATAAAACAATCTCCTAGCATCAATGAAATGTCTCTTGCAACACTCTTTGGAAAATTGCAAGAACAAGAGCAAGAACTTAAAGCATTGAAGCTAGCCGAGGAAGAGGAGAAATCCACCAAGAAGAAAGGGCTAGCCCTCAAAGCCACCTCCATGCATGAGGAAGAATCATGCAGTGACTTAGATGAAGAAGAAGAGTTTGGGCTATTCGTAAAAAGATTTGGAAGATTCATGAAAAACAAAAAGTTCCAAAAGAGCTTTAAGCCCCAAGGTAAGAAACCTACCTCTAACGAAACTTCCTCTTCACCAAGTTGTTTTGAATGTGGCAAGGAAGGGCACTTCAAAGCCGATTGTCCAAACCTCAAAAAGAAAGGCAAGGACAAACAAAGAAGAAGAAGAGCCTATATTGCTTGGGATGAGAACGATGTGAGCAGCTCCGACGACTCGGAAGATGAGCAAGCCAATCTTTGCTTAATGGCAAATCATCAAGAAGAAGATAATGAGGTAAATCTTCTTGACTTAGATAAAAATGAGCTGTTAGATGCATTTGAAGAATTATATGATAAATTTACAAAAATCTCTAGTAAACTCAAAGCATCTAGGAAAACTAGTGACACTCTAGAGATGCACCTTATGGAAGTTTGCAAAGAGAATGAATGTTTAAAAGAAGAATTGAAAAATGCTCAAATATGTTCCATTAGTAAACCTTATAATTTTGCTAAGAAATGTGTTGATCTAGAAAATAAAGTCCTAGATCTAAACAAAACCTTAGAGAAATTCACTAATGGAAGAGATAATTTGAATATCCTTCTTGGGCAACAAAAATGCATGTTTAGTAAAACCAGCTTAGGATATGATCAAGAACATAGTAATCATAAAATGGAGAAGCACTATAAAAACTTCTTTGCACCACCAAGCAAATCCTCCTCACCTTTTATGAAATGCAATCATTGTGGTACCAAAGGACATAGTGCTTATAAGTGTAGTGTTAGGAAACTAGGACCAAAAGTCTTAAGAAAGGTGTGGGTTCCCAAGGGAACATCTCCACAAGCTAACCTTAAAGGACCCAACATAAAATGGGTACCTAGTTCTCTAAAATGATTTTGTTTTGTAGGTATGCTTCAAGGCAAGCAACACCCATTGGTACTTAGATAGCGGGTGTTCAAAACATATGACGGGAGATATAACCAAATTTACATCATTCACTCCCAAACGAAAAGGAAGCGTCACCTATAGAGACAACACTAAGGGAAGAATCCTAGGCATTGGAAATATTGGTAAGAATTCTTCCACATCCATAAGTGATGTATTGTATGTTGAAGGCCTCAAACATAATTTACTTAACATAAGTCAATTATGTGACAAAGGATATAGAGTTTTATTTGAATCAAATTGTTGCATAATTGAGCATAAGACCAATAAGGAAATTAAGTTTGTAGGCCAAAGAATTGATAATATTTACATGATTGATATGGATAGTTTGTCTACAAATGATGAACAATGCTTCATTTCAAAAGAGGATGAAACATGGCTATGGCATAGAAGAATAGCTCATATACATGTAGACCACTTGAACAAACTTGTTTCTAAAGATTTAGTAATTGGTCTACCAAAGCTTAAATTTGAAAATAGATTCTGTGATGCATGTCAAAAGGGAAAACAAGTAAAGGCATCTTTTCAATCCAAAAACATTGTTTCTACTCAAAGGCCTTTACAACTTTTGCACATGGACCTATTTGGACCATCCAAAATCAAAAGCTTTGGAGGTAATTACTATGGTCTATTTATAGTAGATGACTATTCAAGATATACATGGACATTGTTTCTTGCTCATAAAAATGAAGCATATCACGCATTCAAGAAACTTGCTAAGATCATCCAAAATGAGCAAGATTCAAAAATTGCATCCATTAGAACCGATCATGAGGGAGAATTTGAAAATCAATCTTTTGAAAAGTTTTGCGAAAAACATGGTATTAATCACAACTTTTCAGCTCCTAGAACTCCACAACAAAATGGAGTAGTTGAAAGAAAGAATAGATCTTTAGTGGAGCTTGCTAGAACCATGCTAAATGAAAACAATATTGCAAAACATTTTTGGGCCGATGCGGTAAACACCGCGTGTTATGTTATGAATAGATGTTTGATAAGGCCTTTTTTAAAGAAAACCCCCTATGAGCTTTACAAGGGTAGAAAACCCAACATTGCATACTTTCATATTTTTGGATGTAAATGTTTTGTGCTCAACAATGGAAAGGATAATCTAGGAAAATTTGATGCAAAATCTGATGAGGCAATATTCCTAGGATATTCTCAATCAAGTAAATCTTATAGAATTTTCAACAAACAAACAAATACCATTGAGGAATCTATTCATGTCAAATTTGATGAAAATAGCCATAACCCTCCGAGAAAGGAAGATGTTGATGATCTTGTAGGTACCTTCCAAGAAATGAACTTGCAAGACAAAGAAGAAGAAGTCAACAATGATGAAGGTGTAACACAAATTGAGAGATAACAAGATTGGGTAACTTTGAAGGATCATCCCTTGGACAAAATCATTGGAGAAATAACCAAAGGGGTAAGTACTCGAAACGCCATTAGAAATGCATGCAATCACTTGGCTTTTGTATCCCAAATAGAACCCAAAAATATTGATGAAGCCATTATTGATGAACATTGGATGTTGGCCATGCAAGAAGAGTTAAACCAATTTGAAAGAAATAAAGTTTGGGAACTTGTGCCAAGACCCAATAATCACCTAATAATAGGCACCAAATGGGTTTTTAGAAATAAGCTAGATGAAAATGGTATAATAACTAGAAACAAAGCTAGACTAGTTGCAAAGGGATACAACCAAGAAGAAGGAATAGACTATGAAGAAACATATGCTCCCGTAGCTAGGTTAGAAGCCATTAGATTATTGCTAGCTTTTGCATGTTGTATGGATTTCAAACTATATCAAATGGATGTCAAAAGTGCGTTCTTAAACGGCTACATTCAAGAAGAAGTTTATGTAGATCAACCTCCCGGTTTTGAAAATCATAAATTTCCAAACCATGTCTTCAAATTGAGAAAAGCCTTATATGGTTTGAAGCAAGCTCCAAGAGCTTGGTATGAAAGATTAAGCAAATTCCTTTTAGAACACAACTTTGAAAGAGGAAAGGTTGATACTACATTGTTTATAAAACGCAAACATAATGACATCCTCTTGGTACAGATTTATGTAGATGACATAATATTTGGTGCTACTAATGAAAATCTTTGTCAAGAATTTGTCAAGATTATGCAGAATGAGTTTGAAATGTCCTTGATGGGAGAACTCACCTTCTTCCTTGGGCTACAAATAAAACAAGCCATTGATGGAACGTTCATTAGCCAAACTAAATACTGTAAGGAACTACTTAAAAGGTTTGGAATGGACAAGGCAAACGGGATAGCTACACCCATGAGCACATCCTGCTATCTAGACAAAGACGAAAAGGGTAAGGACATTGAAATCACCAAATATCGAGGTATGATTGGATCCTTACTGTATTTAACTGCAAGTAGACCTGATATTATGTTTGCAGTATGCATGTGTGCTAGATATCAAGCATGTCCTAAAGAATCACATTTGACTGTCGTAAAAAGAATTTTGAAATATCTTGTGGGTACTCAAAATGTTGGTCTATGGTATCCCAAAGGCGTTGAATGTAATCTTTTAGGATATTCTGATTCCGACTTTGCGGGGTGTAAGCTTGATAGAAAAAGTACTAGTGGTACATGCCATTTGCTTGGTAGTTCCCTTGTTTCTTGGCATAGCAAGAAACAAGCAAGTGTTGCATTGTCAACGGCTGAGGCAGAATATGTAGCAGCTGGTAGTTGTTGTGCTCAAATTCTTTGGATGAGACAACAACTTCTTGATTTTGGTATTACCTTGAATAAAGTCCCCATTAAATATGATAACACTAGTGCCATTAATATCTCGAAAAATCCAGTAATGCACTCTAGAACCAAGCACATTGAGATTAGGCATCACTTCATTAGAGATCATGTGTTAAAAGGGGATTGTGTACTTGAACATGTAGAAACTTCTAGGCAACTAGCTGATATTTTCACAAAACCCTTGGCTAGAGAGCAATTCATTCACATAAGAAGAGAGTTAGGCATTCTTGACATGTCCAGCTGTGTTTGAATCTTTTGATAAGAACCTTGTTGAATGGCATAATGCATGGTATATATCACATTTCATGTTTGGAACCTTGCTGTCTGATACGTTTGAAGTTTTTGACTCTATAATCGATTACATTGTTAATCCCAATCGATTACTAAGCTTCTGTTTCTAAGATAATCGATTAGAACTTGCCCATAATCAATTACAATCATTCTGTTTCTAAGATAATCGATTATTCATGATCCATAATCGATTACGAAGCTTCTGTTTCAAGTTCAAAACGTTTCCTCTTCTTCATAATCGATTACCACATTGCTCCAATCGATTAGGACGATTCTGTTTCTAAACTAATCGATGACCCTAAGCCTATAATCGATTACCCTCTGTATGGAACATTTGGAATTCCCCAGAAACAGTGATCTAATCGATTACCCCCTGCCTCGTAATCGATTAGTCTGCGTTCTGAAGAGTCAAATGCAACTCCCTAGGCTCACTCGAAACTCTCCCTCTCTTAACTCACCTCACTCCTTTCTAAACTCTCTTTCCTCCTTCCTAAACCTAATCTTCAACTATAAATACCCCTTCATTCACCTTCTCATCTCACACTACCTCCTTCCTCCCAAACCTCTCTAAAACTCTCTAGCACTCATCTCTCTTCATCTCCTTCTTTTACATTTTCCAACCATGTCTACCTCAAGAAATGTCAAGAGAGCTAGGTCCTCTACTGCTCAAGCCCATAACCCCCTTGATTTCTCAAGGTTCTTCTCCTCCCCTAGAGATCTTCAACACTTCATGAAGAACTTTTCTGAAAAGGAAATCATGACTCCTCACTACACCATTGCCGACACTTTTGACAACCCAAGCCTCACCTTCACCCAAAGTCTCCACCACTACAACCTTTTCCCCTTCTTATCCCTCAAAGAAGAAGAATACTATCCTGAGCTTATGAGAGTATTCTACTGCAACCTCCGCCTTGTCAATGGGATGGTTGAATCCAAGGTGAAAAACACCACCATCAAACTCTCAAATGCCCAATTTGCAGAAATTTCTAAACTGCCTCTCAACAACGCTGACTTTGATGGAGGCGAACCTGAGGATGAATGGGGCTTCAATGCTCTAACTGCTCGCCAATCCTTATGGAAAGCTGACCGCCCTAGGAGCAACCACAAACTAGTTGGCCACTTGACCATGAACAACCGCCTGCTCTACTTCTTCTTGGTCAAGATGATTGTTCCCCGTGGTGGGAACTATGCTCTGGTTGAAGAGGATGATGTCCTCTTAATGTGGGCCATGCCGAACCACAAAGAGATCAACTGGGTTCAGTTGATAAAATTTCACATGCGCCATGCAAAGGATCAGCAAAAGCTCCCCTATGGTATCCTCCTCACCAAAATTTTCAAATTCTGTGGAGTAGATATGGCAGGGGAACTCTCTGAGAAAGTGCCCCCTAGAGCTTGCATTGGCACCCATCACCTCACCAAAATGGGTCTTGTTTTTACAAATGGAGCATGGTACTCACGAATGGAGGGCGTTGATGCCAACATTCCCTTCCAAGCTCCTGCTGAAGAAGCACCCGCTCCTCCACCTCAACCACAAGCTGCACCACAAGCTGACCCATTTGCATCTCTCTACGCCCATCTTGATCGCCGCTTCGATCGACTTGAAAACTCCCTCCAAGAGTTTTCAATGACCGAGCAGCAACATTTTGAGATGATGCAGCAGCGTTATGAAGAGCTGGCTCACCAAATTGCAGAAATCCGCTTCTTCAACCCGGATAATTAGATTTTTAGTTATGTTTTGTTTAGCTGTTGGTTTCTGAATTTTTGAATAACTTTACTTCTTGTATTTCCCATTTTCAATTCAATAAAAGTATCTTATTTCAGTTCATATTATTTCTTTTCACTGCTCTAATTATTTTTGATGATTACAAAGGGGGAGAAGAATATATGTTCATATGTTGGATAATGCTCTGATACAAATATGGATAATATTGATAGATGCTCTGACTACAATTTTGAATATGCTCTAATACTATGAATATGGATAATAGATGCTCTGTTAACAAAATTTGAAAAATATTATCTGTTTGTTAAATTCCTTTTGATAGGGGGAGAATTATAGATAAGAGATAATAGACAATAGATAAAATGAGATAAGACATTGGCTGCTGAATGTGATTACTCTGTTTTTTTGAAATTGGTCATCTGCTATTTGAAAAAGAGATAATGTAGCAGAGTTGTTTTTGCAAATAAAAGATAAGTCTATATTATTTAAACTAACAACCCTCAAGAGATGAACATAGTTGTCATCATCAAAAAGGGGGAGAATGTGTTTGAATATGTTAACAGGTCCAAAGATGTGCAAAGATTTTGATAATGACAAACACTCTTGAAGAAACCGATGCAAAAACAAAGACATGAAATCAGAATTGAAGTAACAGCGAAGCTAATCGATTAGGCCATAGATGCTAATCGATTAGGAGCTTTCTGTTTTGGAAGAAATTGCATCAGGTATGGAAGCTAATCGATTAGGGAGCTGAACAATCGATTAGGTACTCACTGGAATTAAGGTAATCGATTATACACCAGAGACTAATCGATTACAACAATCAGAAATGGGACAAAATGCATCAGGTATGAAAGCTAATCGATTAAGGGAACCATATAATCGATTAGTGAGTCACTGGATTTAAGGTAATCGATTGCAAGACATGCTAATCGATTAGGATGCTGCGAAAACAAATTAAATGCATCAGGTACAGATGCTAATCGATTAGAGGAAGTGAAATAATCGATTAGTGACTCTCTGACTTGAAGCTAATCGATTACAACGCGAGGGTGTAATCGATTACGCTAGTGGAAAAACAGACTTAAGTGGGAAACCAGGTCATGTCTCCACCATTCTTCAAATTTCCACTAACTGCAACGGCTATGAAGGACTAGGGCACTCCTCAACAGCTATCTTGGCTCTATAAATTGAAGAGGAAGACAAGCACAAAAAAAACAACTAAGAAGCAATAATTCATAGCTCTATTTTGTGCTTTGTAAGCCTATTTCTTGCATATTGTACTTTCACTTGTATATCCTCTCATCTTGAGAGATTAGAATTTGGGAGAGCTTTTCATTTGTATATCTGCTCTATTGAGAGAGTGTATTGATTGTAAACAAACACCAAACACACAAGTTATTCACTCTAGGTTGAGTGGTTGCTCACTCTAGGTTGAGTGGTTGTTCACTCTAGGTTGAGTGGTTACAAAGGTTGTGGACTCAACCTTTGGGATATTGTGAGATTGAGAGATTGGGTGGGTTGCCCTTATACTTGTGAGGATTGGGTTCTTGAGTGTGGGACACTAGGAAGCCGCAATTGCTCAAAGTTGTATCTCTAGTCTACAATAGTGGAAAATCCTCTAAGTGGGTTGCTTAGAGGCGAGACGTACACCGGATTGGGTGGAACTCGTTATATCGGTTTGCAAGCTTCTCTTCCTTACTCTTTTACTTTCATTTACTACATATTTGTTGATTGGTATTGATTGGTTGAGAAGAGCATACTTGAACTTGCTTAATTTGTTATATCTCTAATATTGCACACCAAGTGTTTGGTAAATTGCTTCAGCAACATTTCTCATTATAGTGCATTGCTTGTTATCCTCTATTCTATTTCACTTGCATAATCTCATAAACTTGGTTATAAAATCAATTTCAAAGGTATTCCAATCAAAAGTTTTAAAACTCAATTCACCCCCCCCTCTTGAGTATTGAGGCCACTTGAACAACACATTTGACTAGCTTAAATCTGTGAATACATGTATGTGATACCAATTGTTAAATTTTGATATATATATATATATATATATATATAAATATATTGATACGAGGTATAAGGTATGACCCCTTCGATTAGCCTAAGATGACAAATATATATATTTATGTGAGGTTTGATGCCATATTTTTAACATCCGTAAAGATACGTGAAATATATTTATGTGATTGATAGTGGATAGATACTGACATCTAATTGGAGGTTTAGATTGTGTCTTACCATTGTATTTATGATTGAGGATTTAATCCTCCCTATGTCTAGGAATTATTTGAACATAATAGATTGTGAATTGAAGTATTGACTATGTCATGTAAGTGATGCCCTGAGGTTAGTATTCCTTGACTCCCTACTCATATCGTCATATATGGGAATGAAAGGATAACCTTTTAGGAACCTGTAGCTTGAGTGAGTCCATCTTAAGCGTGTTAGGGCTTGTAGGTTATGTTTCTATTGTGTATCTTTAAGCCGCGTGTTTCTTAGGTTCTTAGAGTTAATTTGTCAGAGTGTTTTATTTGAAAAAGCTTTTTTTTAATACTTAGTAGACTATGCAGATTAATTTTGGGAATTTAAATGAGACGTCATAGTAAACAAAATATCAGAATTTTACAATACCCACTCCCACAGGTTCCCCATCAGGTTTGGGAAAACTGTGACATCCTAGGTCATTTTACATTTATTTTTATTCGCTTAAATAAAATTCATAATAAACTTTTCACAAAATAGTTAATTAAATAATTCAGTAATTAGAAAAATGAATGTTTCTAGCAAAAGGGCCCAAAATTGTAATTTATATGAAAACCAAAATTTGGAAACAAGGCCCGATGCTACGCGTTAGGCCCACGCTACGCGTGGGGCTCTCCACGCAATCCTGGCGCTATGCACTAGGCTGACACCCAACGTCAGCATACTAGAAACAACATCAGATCCTGTTATGCATTTTAGGCCAATCGGCCAACTTCCGACCTATACAATTGGTCCGTTTTAGGTCCGATTGCCGTGAAACTTCACGGGACACTTATTTTTCCTATTTTAGAACTATTGGCGCTATTTGTTCACCAAAATTCCATCATATGCATGAGTTATGCGTAAAATATAGTTTAACTCACTTATGTGCAACACCCTTGCACCAAACCACCTAAATGGACTCCAAATGGTCCAAGGTCTACATGCACAGTTTCTAAATGTCCGAATCATAAAACCATCTATCCAGCTCCAAATTCAGACATGAAAACCACTATATGCTTACTCTTGATAATAAACCAAGTTCATCAATTAATTCTTAATTACATCACATCATACTCATGCATATACACATCACCTGCCCATATTCATAGATCAATCACACAACATTGCTTTCGTGCCAATATACATCAAATTCATGTCAATCAATATTCCTAACATTTATATCACAATCCTACTAATTCATCATCATTGATATTAAGTCGTGATCACATCAACCATATATTAGACAAATCTTAAACATCCTTGTCATCATCATCAACTATCACACAAGTTCACGTATGTTACCACACACATCAAATTTCACATAACAATCAATTTTATCGAATAAATACATATACACAAGATCAGTATTACATCACTTCATCCTCGTCCTGGCCTTATTTAGCATTTGCCTCTATGATGTATCTCCATAACCTGTCTACAGTCACTAAAACCACAATAGGAAAGGGATGAGTGACTGGAATCAAGTATTAATACAGAAATAACAACAAGACTAGGAAAGGTATAGTCTAGCTCCTTTCCTAATTTCAACTCCTAATTATGATTATTTACCTTTCACGCTATCCCTTTACTTACCATTTTAATTATCGTGCTTTTGTAATTCTACTAGTTACAAAGATTAACACTACTCTTAACTCATTATAATCATTTTAATTCAACATACATGCCTGGCCATTTATTCTCTATTCATTATACAATTCTATCACACACATAAGTCCAACATATTACTACTCATAAAACCATTAGATTCCTTATCATCAAATCAAATCAACATCATACATCGCATAAACATTAACAACTCAATCACTTATTTCATTCCACATAAGATACAAGGTGTGTAACCAAAAGCACGGTCGTATGATCCATCCACTGGACGCCTTTCAGGAGCCGCTCCTTGACCGTGCCAATGCATTGGCGATCACTCTCCGCCCTTAACAGTGTCCAGGGTGTCACATCATTACTCACATCCATGTCATTACATATAAAAACATATCAACACAATTGACTCTCAGATAATACGATGCCCTAGTATCCGGATACTAAAAGGATCGACCTTCAGCTGGGGGTCCTACTTGACACCCCATGAACCCTGCTTGGTTCACCGAGTCCTACTTGACTCCCCTTCAACCACTGGGTCATAGCCTTTGGGTAGCTCAACTGGGTCCGACTTGACCCCGGAAGCCAAAAACAAGGGTAATATATACCATCGGTCATCCTCCACCATATAAATCACATAATCAATCGATTCTCATACATTTTGTGGCTCATTAACAATAATTTATATTTATCACTGGGGCGGCCGACTTGCCAAGCCCACCAAAATAATACCACAGGATCTCTCAATTCCTTATTCATATTCATTTACAAGAATTATTCACAATATACCAATTATATACTTGAAATCAAAATCATATCATGTCATTGTAACCATCCATTCAACATAGGTACACACATCGTTCATTTCCATCAATATTCACACAATTCTAATCATATCAAATCATGATATATATTGACATATATCATCAATGCATCGTTAATCATGAACATGAACCATTATTATCTTTAACTTACCGACGCATTCTAACAAGAATCAACATTAAGCAACGTATACTCATAATATCTATATACATGCAAATATACCTACATATACATACATACACACATATACATCATTCTATCATTATCAACACATTCCTTTTTCACCTCATCTTTGCTTATTGACTTAAAACCCATCTACACTTTAAATTTAACATTAACTCATAACATTATTGTAAGTTCTAATTGAACCATACTATCATAAACTCCACCTACATTAATTCCCTAACAAAGCTATTCATTAAAACATATGACTTCATGCCTACTCACATAGTCTTACTAAGTCATTAATATCATTTATGTATTATTAATTATGATTCATCTCATTTCTCATTATTTGTTTCTCATCAATTATTAGTTGGAAACACATTCTAAACACATGCAAAATGTACAATACACATCACACATGGATAAATTGTTTTTGATCTATTTCATATAATTTATAATATAACTTCTCAATTTCACAATCATCAGCATAGATAATTATCTCTTTTACTCTTATCAATTCATTTACTTCCCATTTATCATTTTTCCCTTTTTCTTTTAGTTACTTCCATTTTACATAAATCTTAACTCACTAGTTTTCTATCTCAAATCTACACCTCTTCCTTTCATACTAAAATTTTAGTAATCACTCATATATGAACTCATCATTCCTCCTCAAGATTTTCCTTTACAATAGTTATATATATAATCACATATTTTAAATCTCTACCTTTTCCTTAATTCATTTAACTCTTCATCGATTAATCATTAAAACTTATTAATTTAACCATAGTGGCTATGACATAACCTTTTCCTATACACTAGAAGCGTAAATAGACTTCTACATTAATCTTGACCTGGCACACCCCTTACCTCGATTCCAAGCTTCTCTCAACTACTTTGGGCACTGTTCGAGCCTCATACTTGCTTGATTCATTTCCTGGCTTCAAATCCAACACCCACTTCATCAATTGATCTCCCGACTCTTGTTTCAGCACCTACTATAACAGCCCTCATTTTGTGTGTTAGGAACTTGGGGCCAATAGTTTTAATTTTGTGATAATTCTATGTGTACTGATGGTTGGGCTACGGCCGATTGACTTGTGTGTATTAGTTAAGTTATGTTTCAAAAGATTTTATGAGTAAGAGATGAATATCTCTACTTTAATTTTGTGAGAAAATAGAGACAATTAAAATAATAACAATAATATGTTTAATGATAATCATAATTGTGACGTCCTTGGTCAATTTACATTTATTTTTATTCATTCTAGTAAATTTTACAATAATTTTTTTTTCACATTTAACAATAATTAATTAAGCCCTAATTCAAAATAGCATTCATTTCTCCCTAACATGTTCAAAGGACATTATCTCTTTTACTCAAATAACGTAATCATATATCCCTTTGATTAATCAAGGCTTGGACGGACTAAAAATAGTTAATTACAATGTCCTAATCGCTTACCAAGCAACGAGTAATCGATTACCAGCTTCCTGGAATGGTTCATAGGATCAGGGGCAGTATTTAATCGATTACCTCAGCTACCTAATCGATTACCATGGTTCTGTTGAGTTCACAATCGATTACAGAACCTTGGCTAATCGATTACAAGGTTTCTGTTTGACAAGTAATCGATTACCCACTGAGGTATAATCGATTATGTTGCAGACAGAGGCCTTGTAATCGATTACACCTTAGAGGCTAATCGATTACACCCTGTCATTATGCAGAAATTATGCAGATTTTGCATCCCAAGTGAACTTCTTAACTACCAAAGATTATGTAAACGATGTCGGAATGCCACCAAATTTTAACACCAGTCAAAACACATTAATTGTGACGTGTGACAGCTGACCGCACTCAAAAATTCCTAAAAATGAGAGATTTATGCACCTAAATGCGTTTATCCCATTTTAAGGCATTTTAGGGTAGTCAATGAGTCCATTTTTGGCAAAATGGGTCCATTCCATTCTTCACAAACCACAATTAACATATCTAAGCCATTGCATCCCTTCCACTACATCAAAACCACATATATCATCATTTGACCATGCTAGTTCCTAGCTCATGCATAAAACAACTATCCAAAAGCTTAAAACACCACCTAAGGAGCTATAATTCACACTCCCAACATTCATTCTCCATCAAACAAGCAAGACCTGCCCATAAACATTTATGTCTAATTTATGAAGCTTATAATGAATTCTCTTTTCCATCACCAACATACAATCTCTATCTAATACTTATTACAAACCTTCATAACTATATTAATCATACTTAAATTAGTCTAACACACATGGAAGGCATATATCAACATAACACATATAAAGCACAACACACATACATCCTTCAATTTATAATTCTCTGCACTCCTTGGCATCAACTCTCCGCTTGGCGTGTCTCCGGGGCTTCAACCTCTTCCCTGTCATTGGTTACTAAAATTAAAGAAACAACAGCAAGGGTGAGTGTTTGGTATCATAATTAATATAGAATGACAATTCAATAACAAGATACATATTCACTAGTTGTAGTTTCTGCCATTTATCTTACCTCTTGTCCTCAATTTCCACTTACCAATCAAATTTGATTCCAATCTCTTGATCCATAATTTACTAATCACAATCAACAATTATCATGAAACACATTTATATCATTCTACAATGCTAACAATGCATCAAATAACACAACTGACTCTCATATTAAATCGACGCCTAGTATCCAGATACTAAAAGGATCGGCCTTCAGCTGGGGGTCCTACTTGACACCCCGTGAACCCTGCTTGGTCCACCGAGTCCTACTTGACTCTCCACCTCAACCACTGGGTCCTACTTGACCACTGGGTAGCTCAACTGGGCATAAACACCACGGGAGCCAGAAACGAGGGGCTGTACATACCGTTGGCCATCCTACACCACATAATTACACATGTAAATTCATATTTCTCATATCATACTGCAAGTGGCCAACAACAAAACACATACTCATTAATTGGGCGACGTACTTGTCAAGCCCATCACCACAATGCCACCATACTCATCAACTCATCACTATTCAATCCACATTGTATTCATAATCATCACAAATCATACACCATTTACATTCATACATATACAATTATCATTTTCTTGTAAGTTCTCGTTAGTTCCGCATTTAATTCACTTACTTAATTCAATTACATTTACCTATTCTAATTAATTATAACCTGAATACCCCCCTTACCTTGGTTCCGAGTTCCGACGACTTGTTCTTGATGAGATTGGCGTTCCCTCGACGCTATGCCCAACGTTCTACGTCCGAAATCAACACCCACTTCACCGTTCGACCCTCCGACGTCTGTTTCATCACCTACGGAGGTCGAAACACAAAACCCATCAACGTTAAACCGTTCTCATTACTCTAAAAGCTATTTTTCAAGCTTCTACACACTAGAGGAGTAGGGAACCGAAGCTCACCCCTCCATGCACGACCCCTCGGGTTAATGGAGAAAACGAAAGAACTACGAAAGCTTAATTTAAAGGACCCATTGGACTCACCTCGAAGCCACGATCGCAAAAACGTAGTTATCTCGAAGTTTCGACGCGAAATCAACCTTCCTTCAAGGCATGCAAGTCACGGCCACTTTGGGGAGAAGAAGAAGAAGGATGCATGCGTGAAGTGAGGAAGAAGAAGAGGAAATTTAGATTTTTAATACTCAAGGGCAGTTTGGTCATTTCCTATTTCAATTACTTTTTCCTTTAAAAGTTTTAATTAAAACTTTTACCTTTACCTTTCACCCTTCACCTTTTACCCCATTGTAACTTCAAATTTACCTCCTTCTATTTACCTTCATTTAATCTTTTATAATTGATTAATCAAATAAATTTATTTATTCCCACAACATTTAATTATTTCTAATTGCATTTTTAATACTAATAATTCCCAAAATTTCAATAAATCCGGTTGGGCAATTATTAATATTTTTCATCAATTAAAACTTTTCTAAAATATTAGGGATGTTACAATAATAAGAGAAATTTATCAATTAGAACGTTAGTAATCTAATAAAAATATTTAAAGTGTTCTGACTCAGTTATTTAAACTGTGTAATTCCCCCGGTTTTGGCCCAGGAATTATCCAAGGGAATTGAGTCAATTATCTTATCCAAAAATATCCCTCACATTGTCCCTAACAATTTTTACAAAGAGACCGAAGACCGTTTTAACCACCCAAACCCAAAACTTTGATTTTAAGTTACCTAGGTAAGCTAAAATGCACATCTGTACGTATTTTAGGTGTAATTTCCTCTCCCGTTATTGGATTCAAGTAATTCTTGTCCCAAAATCTTAGTATCAAATTTATATACAACTTTGATGCTGGCCACAAAGACCAATTCTCATCCCATAAATCCCAGAATTTAAAATACTACATTAATTCACGTTTTCCAGCAACAGCTTGCACTAGGTTCAGTATTTTCATATATCTTTCTCATATTACCATGAAATTGAACAATTATTTCACCAAAGTTTTCTTAACTCAGTTCTCTACAACTTTTATGAAGAACACAAAGCCCAAATCCCTACCAATTTAGCCCAGAAAATCAATCCTTGCAAGGAACAAAAATCCCATCATAGCCCTACACCTCTTTTATATTTGGGCCATAACTCTCTCATTTCTTAATGGAATTTTTTATGCCACATACCAAATTAAATATGACAACAATTTTTTACAATTTTTGTGTTTGGCCCATTTCCAAATTCGGCCTAGAAGGTCCTTTAAATCCACAAGCAAGCTACTACCTGTGCACTTGACACATCAGCCTTTGCATGGAAAATGACCAATTAAATCACACCGCTATCTTGCCACTTGTTTAGACCATGCAAGGCCTTTCACCACCTCACTATCATCTACACATGACACCTCTCAAGTGCATGAAAATCTCTTGACACCTCTCCCACTCACTCATGACCGTGCAAAGCTCCTAGGGAGGCAAAAGATTGCATGCAATTTCACATCTCCAAAAGACTACTCTTACTCTTACTTTGCTTTTCTTCATTTTCTTTCAACTTAGAAAAATTCGAGCTACCTTCTTCTTCAATTTCTCATGTTTTCTTCATCCAAATCATCATCATCCACCCTAAATCACCACACCACCCTTCCTAACCTCCAAAAATTCAAGATACCACCTTCTAATCATCAAACCTTCTCGTTAAACCACCACCAAACAACAATGTTTTTCCTTCCTCTTCCACCATTATATTCACATTGAAACCACCACCCTCTAAGCCTCCATTTTCCTTCTCCTTGATGAAGTAAACTATGAAGGTTTAAAAGCAAGCTTTGGAGTCCTTGTCACCTTTCTTGGAGGGCAAAAATTTAGTGGTAAGGGGGAGTATATAGCTTGTCTTAGATCCATTAAATAATGCATGCATGGTGATATACGTGTTCCTTGGCACTTATACCTTGATATCTCCTTAAAGATCTTGGTTTTTATGGTTAAATCTTGAAAGTTTTTTTGAAAAAATAAGATCTTTAAGTGGTATTATGGCTGCACCATAATTTTGTTAAATTCTTTAAATTTCAAAAATTTTAATTATGGAGTTACTAACTTATGAATTTTGTTGCTGTAGAATTTTTGTTATAACTATGTGCATGTGATGAACTTGTTTAATAATGTGTGTTCTTGGTTTAAATTGGTGACTTGTGATATTGATAATATTTTTAAGGGTCTAAAATATTTTAAAATAAGTTCTTATGACTAAGAATGGATTCTCATTTTTGTTGGAATTTGTTTTAGTTAGTTAAACAAATTAACGTTAATGGATCCTAACATATAAACTTGCAGAAAATGAATTTAATGGTTGAGATTTGGTTGCATGGCTAAATCTTTAAATTTTTATGCTAAAAATGAGTTTTTGAATATTTACTAAATTCTGAAATTTTATTAAAAATAAGGAAAAATTGGTTTATAGTTATGGTAATTACGCGATACGCTTTAAACTTAGAAAAAAAGATATTTTAGGAACGTTTAAAAATTTATCCTTGATGAATTTTTTGAATGTAGGAGCTGCTGTATTGTAATGGTTGATACTTTATTTGATGATAAAATTTTTGGTGAATGTGATGATCAATGAAGAAATTAAAAGGACCCGAGTTTAGGCGCGAACGGTGAACTTAGAAACTGTGAAAATGCGTTTTTGTAGGTAAATGGAGGAATTTGGCAAAACTGTTTTGGGGGAGTATTTTGTGATATGAAAAATGAATTTTGAGCATAAAAAATACCCAAATGAGAAAAATTGATTGAAAGAATTTCCAACATGCGATTTTCCCTTAAAACGTGTTTTTACAAATGTTTAAACGACAGATTTTAGCACTTAGTGGCCTTTTCATGTAGGGGCTGTTTCTGAGAAGAATTAATATTTAAAATATCTATAATTAATTAGTATTTTAAAATTTAAACACCTTTGGCTTTGTAATCACCTAAATTGGAATTTTCTAGATAAAATACGACAAAAACAACGTTTTGATAAAATAATGAAAATTAACCACTTTGTACCCTTGCTTTAGAAAGAAAGGATTCTTTTATTTTCAATATAGAACTAGGAGAAATATTTTAAATTATTTTACCCAATGATTTATAAATTTTTTCTGAAAGTCAAAAATCTATTTAAATCGTTCGTTGTAAATCAATACGACGAAAAGGCCTTAGCAAATAATTGAAAAATCATGGGAAAGATGTTTTGTTCTTACTTTTCTCTTATGGGTGATATTAAGTTTCAAATTTATACTTTGAATAAAGAAAACAAATAATTTAAAGAGATTGTGTTTTTTTTAGAATTTAAGCTTATTATATTTAAATATCCTTATAGATTTATAAATAAATTAGATATTTTAATACTAGAAAGTTTTCTTATAAGTCTTGTTTAGGGGACGTCCTTGATACTTTTAGTAAAATGATTTAGGTAATACTTAGACTTTGGTTCCTTGTGCCTACTATAACATCCCTGATGTTTTAATATTAGAAAATAAATTAGGAATATATAAAAGTATTATTTGGATTAAAATTATAATAGTATATGGAAAATTTAGTGGAAAATGGAATTTTAAGGAAAATGACATTAAGACCCTGACGTGTAGTGTCAGGTGCAAATTAATGACCTGACGCGTAGCGTTAGCGTCGCAATCGGTTTTAAATGAAGGCATGTAGGACAAAACCTGTAACCTTTTCCTTCATTCTCTTCTCCCTCTCTGATGCGATTTGGCCTAGGGCTTGAAGAAAGCTTTGATTCTTTGTGATTTTGGGCAATTGGAGGCTAAGGTAAGTGATGGGGAACCTTCAATTTCATGGTCTCCTTCTTCTTCTTCCATTTCTTCCAAGAGCTAAACCTTGCATGTGATGTAGGAAGTTGTGATTTTGAGTTTTAGTGACTTGGGAGGCTTAAATGGTAAGTTTGGAAGTGTGAGGAAGACAATGTACTAATCGGTTCCGTGTTTCAGTGACTGTAGGTGCCGGAACGAGTGTTGGACGAGTGAGTGGTGAAGCGGACGTCAGATTTGAAAGAGGAACAGTGAGTCAAGTGATCGGAGGACGCAACCGACACCAAGAGCAAATTTTAGAAGCTTGGAATCAAGGTAAGGAGGTATTTGGGTCATAATTAGTTAGGATTTGATAATATGATAGCTTTGGGAGGCTTAGCAATTATTTAGAAAATATTAGGGGGACATAGAGTGGTTAAATATAATTAATATAATTTTATAAGTATGTTTGAATATGATTACGTTATTGTTTGATAAAGAATTATGTTGATATGAGTAAATATGAGCTAGGAAGTATGAGCTAGGAAGTAAGGAAATAAATATGTAAATTATATGCATGAGTAACATCAAATAACTTATGGATTTTGATTGGTGATAGTGATGTGTGGTGTAAGAATTATTGATATTGATGTATATGAATTGATGGCATTCATGACATGATGAGTATGTGTATGTGTACATGGCTTGTGATGATGGGCTTGGAAAGTAGGCTGCCCGAGTGATGATTATATGTCAGTTTCTGATGATATGTGTGAGATGTATTGATATTATGCCATGATGATATGATTTGTTATATGATTATGTGGTGTGGGATGGCCGACAATATGTATAGCCCCTCGTTTCATGCTCTCATGGCCTTTGTGCCCAGTTGAGCTACCTAGTGGTCAAGTAGGACCTAGTGGTTGAGGTGGAGAGTCAAGTAGGACTTGGTAGGCCAAGCAGGGTGCACGGGGTGTCAAGTAGGACCCCCAGCTGAAGGCCAATCCTTTAGTATCTGGATACTAGGCGTCGAATTATATGAGAGTCAGTTGTGACATTTAATTAGACTGTCAATATTATGTGATTTGTATGAATTAAATGAATTACATGCGGATGATAACTGATGTGTGATTTAGGATGTATGTGATAGGCTAATGGTGCTAATTGGGCTGAGGAATAATATATGTTATATATAGTTAGTATTGTGAAGTGATTTATGAAAAGAGATAGTAAATATCTAGATATACAAAGACATATATGCACGTGTGCAGGAGACCGAAGGAAGTTACTAAATAATATGGATAGTAGGTATTATTAAGCTTATTATTCTATTCTATATTAATTATGATATGCCAAACACTCACCCTTGCTATTGTTTCTTTAATTTTAGTGACCAGTGACACGGAGGATGCTAATGCCCCGGAGGTGTGCCAAGTGGAGGATTGATGCCAAGGAATAAATGAATCGATGTAATAGTTTGTAGCATGTGATAGTCTGTTGGATTTATTTGATAAGTTGAAATTAAAAATGTGTATAACAAACTAGTTAACTATGTGTGATGAATTAACTATACTATGCTTTGGTTGATAGTTGCAATTAGGTTGGTATGTTGATAATAATGCATTGTGAAATAGTTAGTAGGTGATATGATGGAGATATAAATGATCGATGATGATGTTGGTGATTTGAATTTGTAATGATCTGTCATGTGATGTAATTTGTGGATTATTATAAATTATGGCACAGAGCCAATGCTGGGTGAATGATTGATATGGGAAGGTTCTGTAAATTGCATGAGTGAGATGTTGTGTGTTTGTGATGTAATTGATTGATGTGGTGGATAGTAAATTGATGATTTGATTAAATTAGGAAGTTATGCATATAATTTACAATTATGGAATTAAGTAACTAAATAGGTGGTTTTGAGATCCGGTGGGTTTCGGGATCCCCAAAAGGTGTCAATAGGTTCCCTAGGACATTTAGAATCTATGTGCATTGGCCTTGGGTCATTTAGAACCCATTTAGGGTATTCGGTGTAAAGGTTTTGCACCTAAATAGTTTAAACTGCAAATTGCGCATAACTTGCGCATATGTTAGAATTTTTGCTAATGGATGGCGCCAATAATTCTGAAATGGGGAAATCATATGGCCTGCAAATTTTCATGGCAATCAGACCTGAAACGGGCCATTTGGGTAGGTTAAAAGTTGGCCAGGTGGCCTCAATTATGTATCAACACCAAATCTATTACTATCATGCTGACGCGTAGTGTTAGAGCTGCATAGGGCAGCTCATGCTACGTGTGAGGCTGGCGCGCAGCGTCAGGCCCCTATTTCAGTTTTGATTTTCCTTTCAACTTAAATGAACTATGTTGTTTATAAATTGATTACTGAATTTATATTTTGGTACTTTTATTGAAAATGTATATTTTTCTAATTATGGATTAATTTAAGTATTTAATTACGAAAAATTTATTATGAAAATTAGTAAAATGGTTAGAATTAAATATAAATTGACATAGGATGTGACACCTACTATACGAAAAGATTTTTACTTTAGATACTTTCCTCGCTTTAAGGACAAATATGCCAAGAGATGTTAGGTTCCGTCTAGTACTCGGGCACCCTAGTAAATAAGACAAGTACATGGCATATTGCATTTGGAGTTGAGGAGGGATATTGGAATAATCCCCTAGAGCATACAGTGACAGGGTACACTAAAGAATCTACCGCGTGTCGATACCCGATGGCAGTCTAGGGAGTATATGGGAGGCAGGAACTCCAATGGCTCGGATTCACGCCCGTTACCGGATAGCCCGTGGCAAACTCTGGTATACTTTAAGAAGAGGTGGGATTTTTTATGACCATGGAGTGCCTGCTCTGTAGAGATTGTGATTGTCCATTATGATGATAGGGTTGTGTGTCCTTACCCTTTTGTGAAAACCAGAACGAGGAGAGCTCTGGTCGCTTTAGTTGGGCAGGTAGGATAAGGTGGGATTGTTGTGCACATTGTTATTGAGATATGAGATTGTTCAATGGAAGTTGGGCCGTATTGCATATTGGTAATAAATTTAAACGGATAATAAACTGAATCTAACATATGCATAACATATCATGATTATTGTGTTTATATGTTGACACAAGTTTTGATAATGATAAACAATTAAAAATTCAAGATCAAACATGGACAAATTAATTATGTTTGATGGCATGAAAGTTAATGGATATCAAAGGATGAAGTAGAAAGCAATTAATCAGAAATTAGAAGTGAATCATGAAGATCAAGTGAATACGGGTCAAGAAATCAAGAATTAAATGTATAAGGATTGATGAACATCAAGGATACATGTTAAGGCATTTAAAAAGGTTTAAAACAAGTGAAAAATGATCATCAAAGTGCTTAAGGATCAAAGGAACCAAGCCATATGCAATTACATCTCAAAAATGGTGAAAAAGTATGCAAAACATGGAGAATCAGGTGGATGAATCGATTCATCCATGCCTGAATCGATTCATACGTATTAAATGCACCCAAGATGTGTTTTTTAAGGGATGAATCGATTCACACTAGCATGAATCGATTCATACGACTGGGTAGTGCCAAAATCAGCAAAAATCACGCATGAATCTATTCATTTGGTCCTCGAATCTATTCATTTCAATTTTGATGCAAAATTACACTAATTGAATCTATTCATTTGGGAAATGAATCCATTCATCTAGTTCAAATTTAAATTTCAAATTTGAATCTTCAGAAGCTCAATTGGACAGCCTTGCATCGCATCATACTTTAATTAATGGACCACTAAGCAGATAAGGAAACAACCATTACTTGAATCATGGAATAATTGGCAAACAATTGAAGAATCCATTACTTGAAACATGGAACCATGACTTCCATTTCTTGATTTAGGGATCAGTGGAGATTTATTTAATGCAAGGAAAGCTCTTTGATTTGCTATAAATAGAGGAACACGTGAAGAAGTTCAACACACCAACAGAGCAAGCAAGGAAACCATTCTTTCCTCTCTGTTTCCATCTCTTTGATAATTACTCTCTATTTATAATTACTTTTGCTATTCTCCTTGAGAGTTTTTAGAGAGAAAAATATTTGAGTGCTATTAAAATTGCATATCCTCTCTGTGAGAGTTATTATTTTGTGAGAGCTTAAAATTATGCATCCACTCTATTGAGAGTTATTCTTGTAAACACTATCACCAAAAATATGAGAGTTTTAAGGTTGGGTTTCAACCTTGGTTATTGAGAGATTATGAGATTGGGTGGGTTGCCCTTTGCTTGTGAGGATTGGGTTCTTGAGTGTGGGACACTAGGAAGCTGCAATTGCTCAAAGCTTGTAATCTTAAATTCTCAATAGTAGAAATCCTTCAAGTGGGTTGCTTGAAGGCGAGATGTACACCGGGGTGGTGGAACTCATTATATCGGTTTGCAAATTCTCTTTTCCCTTAAACTCCTTTATTATTGTGAATTTATATTGCTTGCTAAAATATTTATATCTAATTGGTTTGTTAAAATTGCTTAAATTAAATCCTTGAATTAATTGACTTAAATCTTGTTGGATTTAATTATTGTATAAGTGAGTAAAATATGATTGTTAATAACTTGTTAAACTAATTATGCTTTATTAATTTGTTAGAAATTGTTTAAGTTAAATTGACTTAAATTTGTATTTATCTGTTGATGTAGGTTTTGATAATGACACAACAAATGAAAATATATAAAGGATGTTGTACAAAGCGATTAATTAAAAGCAATTCAAGTTTATACAGATCAAGAAATCAAGAATTAAATTGATGAAGCCCAAAGAATTGATTCAAGGCATTTATAGAAATCTTAAACAAGTGATATAATCTTCCATGTGTCAAAGAATGAAAGGAATCAAGAATCATGAACAAAAATGCATTAAAAGACCCAAAACGCATCAGAATACATCAAAAAATGAAGAAACAGGTGCAGGAGAAGCATAGGAATCGATTCACCCCTATGGGAATCAATTCCCACGTAAAAAAGAAGGAGGAATCGATTCAAAGCCATTAGGAATCGATTTATGGGGCTGGGAATTGATTCCCCCTGTAGGAATTGATTCATGCACTTAAATAACCCAGGGAATCGATTCACGCAACACAGGAATCGATTCATGACTATAGGAATCGATTCCCCTTGCCAGGAATCGATTTATTCACTGTTTTGGAAGGAAAAATAGCCTAGAGGAATCGATTCATCACTGGAATCATGTACTGAATCATGGAAAATATCAGTACGCGCTTTTAGAAATTCAACTCTGCTGAATCCTCTCTCTAGACTCTAATTGAAACAGCGTTGCATTTATTGAGGCAAACAATCACCCTCTCCAAGCCAGAAATTAAGCACGCAGAAAACATGGAGGCAGACAAAATTCAAATTAATTACACAAATCATGGAACCGGGAGTGGAAAACATTGCCATTGAAACTCTATAAATAGAGAAGAAGCTGAAGGCAAAAACGTACACCAATAGCAAGCATTTCTTCTTCCCTCTCTCACGCTGCTCTCTTTATTTTCTCTCTTTGCTCTCTGTTTCTCAATTGCTCTCTCTTTTTATTATTTGGCAAATTATTTTGAGAGTGAGTTTTGTGAGCAAAATTATTTTTAAGAGCTAAACTTGAATATTATTTCTTGAGAAAGAAATCATTTTGAGTGCTAAAATTTGCATATTATTTTCTAAGAAAGGAAAATAATTTTTGTGTGCTAAATTTGCATATTCTTTCTTAGAAAGGAAAATATTCTCAAGTGCTTTAATTTGTATATCCACTCTTTTAGAGAGATATCTTTATACACCTAAACACCAAAAATTCTAGAGGTTTAGGTTGGGGTTTCAACCTTGTAATTGTGAGATTGAGAGATTGGGTGGGGTGCCCTTGTACTTGTGAGAATTGGGTTCTTGAGTGTGGGACACTAGGAAGCCGCGATTGCTCAAAGTTGTATCTCTAATATCCAATAGTAAAAATCCTCTAAGTGGGTTGTTTAGAGGTGATACGTACACCGGTGTGGTGGAACTCGTATATATCGGTTTGTAAATCTCTCTTCCCTACACTCATTTAATTTGTGTACTTAAAATTGCTTGCTAAATATTTATGTTTATAATTTAATTAATTAAGCAACTTTATTAATTTACTTGTTAATATTAAAGTGCATGTTCTGTTAGTTTGATATAATTTGTAAATCATTTAGATTAAAATTGTTAAAGTTATTTAAGTAATATTCTTGAATTAATTAATTATTACTTTCTAAGTGTTCAAAATAGTGTAACGATTAATTTGATATTCTTAATTGTTATCTCGAATATTACTTAAACTCTCTAAGTGAATTCACTTGCCATTCATTAAGTGCTTATTATTTTGTCTTGTGTATAAATTGTTATTTACTTGTGATTAAATTTATCTTTCTCATTAAGCATATTTATTAAAGAATTAATTTCAAAAGCATTCCAAGTAAAATTTTTAATACTCAATTCACCCCCTGTATTTTTATGTTGATGTAGGTTTTGATAATGACACAACAAATGGAGAAGTATCAAGGATGTTATCAAGCATTTAATTATGTTTGATGTGGATTTTAAATTGGTTGATGTTTAACTTTGATGAACAATCAAGGACTTATGTTAAAGGCATTTAAAGAAGCTTAACACAAGTGCAAATGATCAACAAATGTGCCAAGAATCAAAGGATTGGAACCAAGACTCATCAAATATCAAAAAGGATAAAACAAAGTGTCCAATTTCATGCAACAGGTGCATGAATCGATTCATTATGCAAAGCAAAGGAAAATGAATCGATTCATACGGTTTCCAGTGCCCAAAATGTGATTGCTTCAGGGTTGAATCGATTCAACCCATGTGTGAATCGATTCACACGAAGACAGTGGCCCAGGATGTGTGTTTTTAATGGTTTGAATCGATTCCTCCTTGCCCTGAATCGATTCATACGCCTGGCAGTGTCTAAAATTGCACAAATAACACTAAAAGAATCGATTCTTTTATGAAATGAATTGATTCATTTAGTTCAAATGATTGTTAAACATGCGTTACAAGCTGGAATTGCACAGTGGAAAACTCAAGATCGCACTTCATGAATAATGGACCACTAAGCAGACAAAGACAAGCTCCATTACATGATTCATGGATCCATTGGAATATTTTAAGTGAAAATTCCATGTTGCTGGAGGCTATAAATAGAGAGGAAATTGGAGAAGCAAAACACACCAAGCATTTGAAGCATTTCCATTTGCTTTCTTCCCCCTCCATTCTCTTGCTCTTCTACTTACTCTCTTTATTCTTGATTGGCATATTTCTTGAGATTATTTTTGAGAGTTAATTTGTGGGGAAATTATATTTGTGTACTTAACTTGCATATCCTCTCTTTGAGAGTTAATATCTTGTGAAAGCTTTGAATTGTAAATCCACTCTAGTGAGAGAGTTTCCTTGTACACTTAAACATCAAACTTCATACAAATTTTGGGTTGGGTTTCAACCTTGTAATTGTGAGATTGAGAGATTGGGTGGGGTGCCCTTGTACTTGTGAGGATTGGATTCTTGAGTGTGGGACACTAGGAAGTTGCAATTGCTCAAAGTGTATCTCTAATCTACAATAGTGGAAATCCTCTAAGTGGGTTGCTTAGAGGCGAGACGTACACCGGCGTGGTGGAACTCGTATACATCGGTTTGCAAATCTCTCTTCCCTAAACTCTTTTAAATTGTGCACTTTACTTGTTTGCTTAATTTGGTGCTTCATTAATTGGACTAAGTGCATGATATATTAAGTTGAAAACCCTTTTTGAATAGCATTGTTGAACTTGGACTTAAGCAACAATCTTGAATAAATCTTTCTAAGGTTCCATAAATTGCTTTGTAACTTATTTGATTCACTCTCTTAAACTCTTTAAGTTGTTATTAGTTTGTCTTGTGTATTATTTGTTTTTACTTACAATCTAGTTTATTATCCTAAATAAACATAGCAACCAAAAGAATCAATTTCAAGAGCATTCCAAAGAAAATTTTTTAATACTCAATTCACCCCCCCTCTTGAGTAATTGAGGCCACTTGGTTAACAAGTGGTATCAGAGCTTGACTCTTGGTAAATCAAGCTTAACGGCTTCAAGAGAACAAATGGCCTCAACCTCATATAACATGTTTCCCGAGGGTGGTGCTACAAACCGACCTCCCGCTTTTAATGGTGAGGGTTATGCTTTTTGGAAAGCAAGAATGAAAATTTTTGTACAATCAATAGATTTAAGAGTGTGGAATGCTATTGAAAATGGTCCCTTTATACCTATGCATATTGTGGATAATAAACAAGTTGAAAAGCCTATGGACATTTGGTCTAGTGAAGAAGAAAAGAAAGTGCAATATGGTTATAAGGCAAAAAATCTTATTACTTCGGCCTTAGGTCCCGATGAATTCTTTAGAGTAATAACATGTGAAACGGCTAAAGAGATGTGGGATACTTTACAAGTAACCCATGAAGGTACCAATGATGTTAAAGACTCTAAGATTAGTACATTAACTAGTCAATATGAGTGCTTTAGGCTAAACTCCAATGAATCAATTGTTGATATGCAAAAACGTTTTACACTCATTATAAATCAACTCATTACACTTGGAAAGACTTATACTAATAAAGAGCTTATTCACAAAGTCTTGAAAAGTCTTAATAGGGAATGGCAACCATTAGTCACGGCCATCAAACAATCGCCTACTATCAATGAAATGTCTCTTGCTACACTATTTGGTAAGTTGCAAGAACAAGAACAAGAGCTAAAAGAATTGAAGATGGCGGAAGAAGAAGAGAAAGTCTCCAAAAAGAAAGGACTAGCTCTCAAAGCTACTTCAATAGTTGAAGATGAAATCGAGAGTGATCTTGACGAAGATGAAGAGTTAAGCCTATTTGTAAGAAGGTTTGGAAAGCTCATGAAGAACAAACGTTTTCAAAAGCACTTCAAATCACAAGGTAAGAAATCTATACCTAAAGAAAATTCTACTTCACCAACTTGTTTTGAATGTGGAAAGGAAGGACATTTCAAAGTGGATTGTCCAAATCTCAAAAAGAAACACAAGGATAAAAAAGGAAAAAGGAGAGCATACATAGCATGGGATGAAAATGAGGTGAGTAGTTCGGACGAATCCGAGAATGAAGAAGCAAATTTTTGTCTCATGGCCAATCACCTAGATGAAGAAGATGAGGTAAACTTTCATAACTTAGATAAGGAAGAATTACTTGATGCTCTTGAACATTTGTATGAAAAATTCATAAAAGTTTCTAATAGACTTAAGTTGTCTAGAAAAACTAGTAATACTCTAGAGATGCATCTTATGGAAGTTTGTAAAGAAAATGAAGGTTTAAAAGAAGAATTAGCTAATATTCAAGCATGCTCTAGGACCAAACCTTGTGAGTTTGTAAAGAAATGTGATATGCTAGAAACCAAGGTTGTAGACCTAAATAGGACATTAGAAAAGTTTACTAATGGAAGAGATAATTTGAATATCCTACTTGGGCAACAAAAATGCATGTTTAGTAAAACCGGTTTGGGATATGACCAAGAACATAGCAATCACAAAATGGAAAAACACTATAAAAATTTCTTTGTACCTTCAAGCAAATCCTCCTCACCTTTTATGAAATGCAATCATTGTGGTTCCAAAGGACATAGTGCTTATAAGTGTAGAGTTAGAAAACTAGGACCAAAGGTGTTAAGAAAGGTGTGGGTTCCCAAAGGAACATTTTCACAAACTAACCTACAAGGACCCAACATAAAATGGGTACCAAGTTCTCTAACTTGAATTGTTTTGTAGGTATGTTTTAAGGCAAGTAACACCCATTGGTACTTGGATAGTGGGTGTTCTAAACATATGACGGGAGACAAAAGTAAGTTTATATCACTTACTCCACGAAGCAAAGGATTTGTTACTTATGGAGATAACACAAAGGGAAGAATACTTGGAATCGGAAATGTTGGTACCTTCCAAGAAATGAACTTGGAAGACAAAGAAGAAGCCAACAATGAAGGAAGTACAACTCAACTTGATAAACAACAAGATTGGGAAACCTTAAAGGACCATCCCTTAGACAAGATCATTGGAGATATAACCAAAGGGGTAAGTACTCGAAATGCCATTAGAAATGCATGCAATCACTTAGCTTTTGTATCTCAAATTGAACCCAAAAACATTGATGAAGCCATTATTGATGAACATTGGATGTTGGCCATGCAAGAAGAGTTAAACCAATTTGAAAGAAATGAAGTTTGGGAGCTTGTGCCAAGACCCAATGACCATCTAATAATAGGCACCAAATGGGTTTTTAGAAACAAACTAGATGAAAATGGAATAATAACTAGAAACAAAGCTAGGCTAGTTGCTAAAGGATATAATCAAGAAGAAGGAATAGACTATGAAGAAACGTATGCTCCCGTAGCTAGGTTAGAAGCCATTAGATTATTATTAGCTTTTGCTTGTTGTATGGATTTTAAACTTTATCAAATGGATGTCAAAAGCGCTTTTTTAAATGGCTATATTCAAGAAGAAGTTTATGTAGATCAACCTCCCGGTTTTGAAAATCATAAATTTCCAAATCATGTTTTTAAATTGAGAAAAGCCTTATATGGTTTAAAACAAGCTCCAAGAGCTTGGTATGAAAGACTTAGCAAATTTCTTTTAGAAAATAATTTCGAAAGAGGAAAGGTTGACACTACACTATTTATAAAGCGTAAAAATCATGACATTCTTTTGGTACAAGTTTATGTTGATGACATAATTTTTGGTTCTACTAATGAAAGTCTTTGTCAAGAGTTTGCTAAGATTATGCAAGATGAGTTTGAAATGTCCATGATGGGAGAACTCACCTTCTTCCTTGGATTACAAATAACACAAACAAGTGAAGGAACGTTCATTAGTCAAACAAAGTATTGTAAAGAACTACTCAAAAGGTTTGAAATGGACAAGGCAAACGAAATAGCAACACCCATGAGTACATCTTGCTATTTAGACAAAGATGAAAAGGGTAAGAACGTTGAAATAACTAAATACCGAGGTATGATTGGTTCGTTACTCTATTTAACTGCTAGTAGACCCGATATTATGTTTGCGGTATGTATGTGTGCTAGATATCAAGCATGTCCTAAAGAATCACACTTAACTGCCGTAAAAAGAATTTTGAAATATCTTGTGGGTACTCAAAATGTTGGTTTGTGGTATCCCAAAGGCGTTGAATGTAATCTTTTAGGATATTCTGATTCTGACTTTGCGGGTTGTAAGCTTGATAGAAAAAGTACTAGTGGTACATGTCATCTACTTGGTAGTTCCCTTGTTTCTTGGCATAGCAAGAAACAAGCAAGTGTTGCATTGTCAACGGCTGAGGCAGAATATGTGGCAGCCGGTAGTTGTTGTGCTCAAATTCTTTGGATGAGACAACAACTTCTTGATTTTGGTATTACCTTGGATAAAGTCCCCATTAAATGTGATAACACTAGTGCAATAAATATTTCTAAGAATCCGGTCATGCATTCTAGGACCAAACACATTGAAATAAGACATCACTTCATTAGAGACCATGTTTTGAAAGGAGATTGTGTACTTGAATATGTTGAAACTTCAAAACAATTGGCGGACATCTTTACAAAACCCCTTCCAAAGGAACAATTTATAAATATTAGAAGGGAGTTAGGAATTTTGGAAATTTCCTAATTGGTTTATTTTATCACACTTTCTTACTACTTGAACAAAATTTTGCAAATCTTTAACTTAAAGATTTCAAAATAATATTTTTCATAAAATTTTCATTTCCTTGAACATAATACCTTACTTTGTGATATACATACATATTTTTGAAGAAAATTTATACTCTCATTTTTCAATAATCAACTTAATGCTCTACAAATCTCTTGTCTTATTTTAAGACCTTGTGGAGTCCCCATTTATTTTTTAAACATATTTTGACACAAAAATAATCTCCTATATACATCATGGATCTCAAAAATAAATGGCAAATGACCTTTGATTTTCTTGACTTACTTGTGCAACAAAATCATTGGCAACTTGCAAAATCTAAATCCGTGTATAGATCCCTTAGTAACATGATTCTTCAAACTCATGTACAAATAGCTAGATGAATCGATTCCCATGAGACATTATGTGCCTATATGCTATGAATGATTTCGTGATGTATGTTGCATTGTCATCTTACTTTGAATTGTATGCATGCACCTTTAAGTGGTAATGTTTTTGATGATGTATGCTTATCAAATAAGGTAGTCTTTTTGATGATGCCAAAGGGGGAGAGAAATACATACATTTCTAGGGGGAGAGAAACTTATAAGAAAGGGGGAGTAGATTTACACTCTAAATAGAATATCTTGTATAAAGATGAGAGTTGATTAAGAAGGAGAGAACATATATTAAGGGGGAGAGAACTTTTTAAACACTCTCTTGAAAATTTATGCCTTTAATGTCATATATATATGGTATCTAATTACATGTGATAGGGGGAGTTATTTCATATTTGAATTATTATGATACTAACATCCCAAGAGACAAACATTTGTTGTCATCATCAAAAAGGGGGAGAATGTATTTTTATATTGATGTAGGTTTTGATAATGACACAACAAATGGAGAAGTATCAAGGATGTTATCAAGCATTTAATTATGTTTGATGTGGATTTTAAATTGGTTGATGTTTAACTTTGATGAACAATCAAGGACTTATGTTAAAGGCATTTAAAGAAGCTTAACACAAGTGCAAATGATCAACAAATGTGCCAAGAATCAAAGGATTGGAACCAAGACTCATCAAATATCAAAAAGGATAAAACAAAGTGTCCAATTTCATGCAACAGGTGCATGAATCGATTCATTATGCAAAGCAAAGGAAAATGAATCGATTCATACGGTTTCCAGTGCCCAAAATGTGATTGCTTCAGGGTTGAATCGATTCAACCCATGTGTGAATCGATTCACACGAAGACAGTGGCCCAGGATGTGTGTTTTTAATGGTTTGAATCGATTCCTCCTTGCCCTGAATCGATTCATACGCCTGGCAGTGTCTAAAATTGCACAAATAACACTAAAAGAATCGATTCTTTTATGAAATGAATTGATTCATTTAGTTCAAATGATTGTTAAACATGCGTTACAAGCTGGAATTGCACAGTGGAAAACTCAAGATCGCACTTCATGAATAATGGACCACTAAGCAGACAAAGACAAGCTCCATTACATGATTCATGGATCCATTGGAATATTTTAAGTGAAAATTCCATGTTGCTGGAGGCTATAAATAGAGAGGAAATTGGAGAAGCAAAACACACCAAGCATTTGAAGCATTTCCATTTGCTTTCTTCCCCCTCCATTCTCTTGCTCTTCTACTTACTCTCTTTATTCTTGATTGGCATATTTCTTGAGATTATTTTTGAGAGTTAATTTGTGGGGAAATTATATTTGTGTACTTAACTTGCATATCCTCTCTTTGAGAGTTAATATCTTGTGAAAGCTTTGAATTGTAAATCCACTCTAGTGAGAGAGTTTCCTTGTACACTTAAACATCAAACTTCATACAAATTTTGGGTTGGGTTTCAACCTTGTAATTGTGAGATTGAGAGATTGGGTGGGGTGCCCTTGTACTTGTGAGGATTGGATTCTTGAGTGTGGGACACTAGGAAGTTGCAATTGCTCAAAGTGTATCTCTAATCTACAATAGTGGAAATCCTCTAAGTGGGTTGCTTAGAGGCGAGACGTACACCGGCGTGGTGGAACTCGTATACATCGGTTTGCAAATCTCTCTTCCCTAAACTCTTTTAAATTGTGCACTTTACTTGTTTGCTTAATTTGGTGCTTCATTAATTGGACTAAGTGCATGATATATTAAGTTGAAAACCCTTTTTGAATAGCATTGTTGAACTTGGACTTAAGCAACAATCTTGAATAAATCTTTCTAAGGTTCCATAAATTGCTTTGTAACTTATTTGATTCACTCTCTTAAACTCTTTAAGTTGTTATTAGTTTGTCTTGTGTATTATTTGTTTTTACTTACAATCTAGTTTATTATCCTAAATAAACATAGCAACCAAAAGAATCAATTTCAAGAGCATTCCAAAGAAAATTTTTTAATACTCAATTCACCCCCCCTCTTGAGTAATTGAGGCCACTTGGTTAACACCCCCCTCTTGAGTAATTGAGGCCACTTGGTTTACAAGTGGTATCAGAGCTTGACTCTTAGTAGATCAAGCTTAACAGCTTCAAGAGAACGAATGACCTCAAATTCTCTAAACCTTTTTCCTAAGGGTGGTGCCACAAATAGACCTCCCGCTTTCAATGATGAGGGTTACACTTTTTGGAAAGAAAGGATGAAAATTTTTGTGCAATCAATTGATTTAAAAGTGTGGAATGCTATTGAAAATGGTGCTTTTATACCTATGCACATTGTTGATAATAAACAAATAGAAAAACCTGTGGATGATTGGACCAGTGAGGAAGAGAAGAAAGTGCAATATAATTACAAAGCAAAAAATCTTATCACCTTAGCCCTAAGCCCCGATGAATTCTTTAGAGTAGTTACATGTAAATCTACTAAGGATATGTGGGATACCCTTCAAATAACTCATGAAGGAACTAGCGATGTTAAGGACTCTAAGATTAGCACTTTAACTAGCCAAAATGAAAGTTTTAGAATGGATTCCAATGAATGTATTTTAGAACTTCAAAAGAGATTTACTTTGATTATTAATCATCTTATTACTCTTGGTAAATCTTACACTAACAAGGAACTTATCCACAAAGTTCTAAAATGTCTTACTAGGGAATGACAACCTCTTGTTACTGCCATCAAGCAATCTCCCAATATAAATGATATGTCACTTGCCACATTGTTTGGTAAGCTACAAGAACAAGAACAAGAATTGAAAGAGTTGAAACATGCTGAGGAAGAAGAAAGAGCCACAAAGAAGAAAGGGATAGCTCTTAAGGCCACCTCAATGGATGAGGATGAATCCGAGAGTGATCTTGATGAGGACGAAGAGCTAGGACTATTTGTGAAGCATTTTGGGAAACTCATGAGAAACAAACGCTTCCAAAAGAGCTTCACTCACAAAGGTAAGAAACCTATCTCTAACGAAAATAATTTCTTACTTACTTTTTCGAATGTGGAAAAGAAGGGCACTTTAAAGCGGATTGCCCAAACCTAAAGAAAAAAAACAAAGAAAGAAAAGGGAAAAGAAGAGCATATATCGCATGGGATAAAAATGAGATAAGTAGCTTGGACGAATCAGAAAATGAAGAAGCAAACCTCTGCCTCATGGCTAACCACCAAGATGAAGAGGATGAGGTAAATTTTCATGACTTAGATAAAGAAGAACTACTTGATGGTCTTGAAGAATTGTATAATAAATTTATAAAAGTTTATAATAAGCATAAGTTATCTAGAAAAACCATTGACACTCTTGATATGCATCTTATGGAAGTTTGTAAAGAAAATGAAATTTTAAAAATGAAAGTAGCAAAAGTACAAGCATGCTCTAGGACTAAACCTTGTGAATTTGTTAAGAAATGTGACATTCTAGAAACTAAGGTTTTAGACTTGAGTAAAACTTTAGAAAAGTTTACAAATGGTAGAGATAACTTAAATGTTTTACTTGGAAAACAACGATGTATGTTTAATAAAACGGGACTAGGTTTCAATGCCTCTAAGAAACAAAAGAATTATAAGAACTTCTTTATACCGCCTAGTAAAACTGCATCACCTTTCATGAAATGCCATTATTGTGGGTTTAAAGGACATAGTGCATCTAATTGTAATGTTAGAAAATTAGGGCCAAAGGTTGTGAGAAAAGTATGGGTTCCTAAAGGAACATTTCCTTAAACTAACCTACAAGGACCCAACATAAAATGGGTACCAAGTTCTCTAACTTGACTTGTTTTGTAGGTATGCTTTAAAGTAAGTAACACCCATTGGTATTTGGATAGTGGGTGTTTAGAATACATGACGGGAGATAAAAGTAAGTTCATTTCATTTACCCCACAAAATAAAGGATTCGTTACATATGGAGACAACACGAAGGGAAGAATTCTAGGAATCGGGAATGTTGGTAAAAACTCTTCCACTTTTATAAATGATGTTTTATATGTTGAAGGACTCAAACATAACTTGCTTAGCATTAGTTAATTATGTGATAAGGGATATAAAATTGTTTTTGAATCAAACTATTGCATAATTAAAAATAAGCTAGACAAGGAAACAAAATTCGTTGGTCAAAGAGTTGATAATATTTATATGATTAATCTTGATTGTCTTGCTTCAAATGATATGTAATGCTTTATAACTAAAGAGGATGAATCATGGCTATGGCATAGAAGAATTGCTCACATTCATGTAGACCATTTAAACAAACTTGTTTCAAAAGATTTAGTAATTGGTTTACCAAAATTGAAATTCAAAAATAAATTCTATGATGCATGTCAAAAGGGAAAACAAGTAAAGGTTTCTTTTCAAGCGAAAAATATTGTTTCAATAAATAGACCTTTAAAGCTTTTACATATGGATTTATTTGGACCTTCAAAAATCAAAAGTTTTGGTAGAAATTATTATGGTCTTGTGATTGTGGATGATTATTCTAGGTATACATGGACATTGTTTCTTACTCATAAACATGAAGCATATCATGCATTTAAGAAACTTGCCAAGATCATCCAAAACGAACAAAATTTGAAAATAGCATCCATTCGAATGGATCATAGGGGAGAATTTATAAACCAATCTTTTAAAAAATTTTGTGAAAAGATTGGCATTGAACATAATTTTTCGGCTCCAAGAACTCCACAACAAAATGGAGTAATTGAAAGGAAAAATCGATCTTTAGCGGACCTCGCAAGAACTATGTTAAATGAAAGTAATATTTCAAAACATTTTTGGGCCGATGCGGTAAATACTGCTTGCCATGTTATGAACCGATGTTTGATAAGGCCTATATTAAAGAAAACCCCCTATGAGCTTTATAAAGGAAGAAAACCAAATATCTTTTATTTTCATGTATTTGGATGCAAATGCTTTGTTTTGAATAATAGAAAGGATAATCTTGACAAATTTGATGCAAAATCTGATGAAGCAATATTCTTAGGTTATTCATCTACTAGTAAAGCATATTGACTCTTTAACAAATAAACTTGTACAATTGAAGAGTCTATACACGTCAAATTTGATGAACTTAACCAAAATCCTCTGAGAAAGGAAATTGATGATCTTGTAGGTACCTTCCAAGAAATGAACTTGGAAGATGAAGAACAAAACAAAAATGAAGGAGATACAACACAAAATGACAAACCTCAACAAAAAGAGTGGATCACTGTAAAGAATCACCCATTGGACAATATCATAGGTGAAATAACAAAAGGTGTAAGTACTCGAAACGCTATTAGAAATGCATGCAATCACTTAGCCTTTATATCAAAAATAGAACCCAAAGATACAAATGAGGCTATTATTGATTAACATTGGATGTTGGCCATGCAACCAAAATTGAATCAATTTGAAAGAAATGAAGTTTGGGAACTTGTGCCAAGACCCAATGACCATCTAATAATAGGCACCGAATGGGTTTTTAGAAACAAGCTAGATGAAAATGGAATAATAACAAGAAATAAAGCTAGATTAGTTGCTAAAGGATATAATCAAGAAGAGGGAATAGACTATGAAGAAACATATGCCCCCGTAGCTAGGCTAGAAGCCATAAGATTATTGTTAGCTTTTACTTGTTGTATGGATTTTAAGCTTTATCAAATGCATGTCAAAAGCGCTTTTCTAAATGGCTATATTCAAGAAGAAATTTATGTAGATCAACTTCCTGGTTTTGAAAATCACAAATTTCCAAACCATGTTTTTAAATTGAGAAAAGCTTTATATGGTTTGAAACAAGCTCCAAGAGCTTGGTACGAAAGACTTAGTAAATTTCTCTTAGAAAATGATTTTGAAAGAGGAAAGGTTGATACTACACTGTTTATAAAATGCAAAAATAATGACATTCTTTTGGTACAAGTTTATGTTGATGACATAGTATTTGGTGCTACTAACGAAGTTGTTTGTCAAGAGTTTGCTAAGATTATGCAAGATGAATTCGAAATGTCCATGATGGGAGAAATCACCTTCTTCCTTGGATTACAAATCAAGCAAACAAAAGAAGGGACTTTCATTAGTCAAACAAAATATTACAAAGAACTACTAAAAAGATTTGAAATGGACAAGGAAAATAAAATAGCTACACCTATGGGTACATTTTGCTACTTAGACAAAGATGAGAAGGGTAAGGACGTTGAAATAACTAAATATCGAGGTATGATTGGATCCTTACTTTACTTAACAGCTAGTACACTCGATATTATGTTTGTTGTATGTATGTGTGCTAGATATCAAGTATGTCCTAAAGAATTACATCTCACTGCCGTAAAAAGAATTTTAAAATATCTTGTGGGTACTCAAAATATTGGTTTATGGTATCCCAAAGGCGTTGAGTGTATTCTTATAGGATATTCTGATTCTAACTTTGCTGGTTGTAAACTTGATAGAAAGAGCACTAGTGGCACATGTCATTTACTTGGTAGTTCCCTTGTTTCTTGGTATAGCAAGAAACAAGTAAGTGTTGCTTTATCGACAACTGAGGCAGAATATGTAGCAGCTGGCAGTTGTTGTGCTCAAATTCTTTGGATGAGACAACAACTTCTTGACTTTGGTGTTATTTTAAACAAAGTGCCTATTAAACACTACAACAGAAATTACAAAAGGTAACGCTAATATTGTCTGCGGTTGGGCAGAACCGCAGACATTGATGCTCAAAAGGGAGTATTTTATGTGGGTAAGGAGTTAAACGTAGACAATAATATTATCTGCGGTTATACATAATAACCGCAGACTATAGTGATCCAAAATTTCCAATCGCGTGCGGTTTGGCAACTTTCACATATAATATATATTTAATAACTAAAGAGAAGTGACTTTTGCAAATAATATACAATAGTTTTTTTTTATCCTTTCTTTCTCTGAGCTTGACGTTTTATTTTTCTTAAGAGAGGAAGAGCAACTAATAGTGACACCATTGACTGCTTTACCCTACTTCGATGAAATCGTCCCTTCCACCGTCGACGTCCTCCTCATCACTCACTTTCACCTTGACCACGCCGCTTCTTTGCCCTGCTTCCTCGAAAAAACCACCTTCAGAGGCCGCGTCTTCATGACCTATGCCACCAAAGCCATTTACAAGCTCCTTTTATCCGATTTCGTCAAAGTTAGTAAGGTCTCTGTCAAAGATATGCTCTATGACGAACATGACATCAACCGCTCCATGGACAAAATTGAGGTCTCATATTTAGGGTTTTGCTCAATTATTTGATTATTTTTTAATACACGAAACTTAGTTTGTTAGTATAAAGGGTTTGATTACATTGAATGGAATTGAAGTGCATTTTGGTGTGCTGATAGTTATTATAATGTGGGTTTTTTGTCACCTGTTTTGTGGTGATGTGCTTGATATAAAGATTTTAACTTTGGTTCTCACGGTTGGTCCTATGCTTGCATACTGTGAGATTTCAGGTTAGATGTTATATCCATGATTACTTAGTAAAGAGGGATTTGAAGGCTTCTGCTCAGGTATTTCAAGCTGAAGGGAAAGTGTCATCAGACCCTGTTGGTGAGTTTCATACCAATGAATTGGTTGGATACTTGGATTTAATGTTTCTGTTTTATCTGTTTTTCTAAATTGTAATGTGGGATTGCAACTATTGATGCTCCTGGTGGATTTTTGTTCGAGTGGTGGTTAGTTTTCTGGGACATATTCATTGCTAGAACCAATGAGAAACACTCAGAGGTTGCTGCATCTTATATCGAGGTTGGTTTGAAAATTTTCATTTTTTATTCTTTTGTTTAGAACTGTTAGTGAATTAACTTTCGATGTATTCACTATTCACTATTTGATATGGAAGTATTTGCATTCTATCAGTTTTAACTTCCAAGTATTCCTCCTAAGTTGTGGGTGATTTGGGCTACATTTTCTTGTTTAGTGTGTAGTTTAGTAGCTGTTATCTTCTTGGTAGTTTAGTCTACTAAGATTACAGCGAGATGTTTAATGTTTAATTCCAGGTTTCTAACTGGTTGGCTGGCAGTGTGATTTCTAAAAATAACAAGTTTAAACCAGTGGTTATTTTTATCTGCTGTTGATTATGACTTTTAATGACTTTTGATGTTGAGTTTACCGATATGAAATCATAAATTGCACATAGAAATTATTTCTGCATTATTGTGTAAACTTTTGGTAGCAAGGCAACTTTGAATGTATAGTTATGCAAATCTAAATCTAGGGGACAAAAACTTGAGAAGTTGATTACCAGGGTCTGATTTACCCAACCAAAAACTGGAGTTGAATCTTTCTCTATTGTCATGGAAATTTGTATATGTAGCTTTCTTTTACTATGAGATAGATGGTAGTTCACTGTGTCTGCAATGTGATATGATTGTACATGTTGGTTGGTGGTAAAAGAACTCATGAAAGATATCTACTATTGAGGCAAAGAGTTGAGGTATGTGTTCTTTCTACTGTAAAAAATTTCAAGCTATCGAGCTTCTAAATAGTATGTTGAAGTTTATTCATCTTATTTGGGCATTATTTTTTTTGGCAGTTTCCAGGTGACAAACCTACCCAGATGGAAGAGTTAGGGCTATAACCACTGGATCAAAATGAATCGAGGAAGGATGGAAGTCACTCACTCAAGCTAAAATCTAGAGATTACCAGCAGAATTAGAGTGTCTCACCTGTTCCAAGGCAGGAAAATTACATAAATGGTCATGTGAAAATGGATAAAAAAGTAATTGATCTTAATACTAGGCCACTACGGTTAAATGGATCAACATCAACCAACCAGGTAATTGTGTCTCCATTAGCCATATTGACTTAAGTTTATCGATTGAGGGATGTTTTCTAAATTTTGCTTTCATAACCCTTAATTTATTTGGTTTTCTTAATCTTGTAGAAATGGGAAGTTTCTAAATTTGGTTTAGTTAAACTAACGTATTATCTATTTTCTAGGAGCAAGGTATGAATATGCAAGTGTTCCACTGGTAGAATCTTTCAAACATGAGGTTGAGAGGTAACAAGGCTACAATGTATAGAGTGTTTACGAATTTTACTTTTACACTTTTGACTTTGTTGTTCGTGTGGAATTTGTTTTTGTTTTCTTGAAGCTTGAATTGTTTGACTTTGTGTATCTCTCTCTTTTCTTGTTGCTTGGTTGACAGATGGAGTGAAAGTTAAGGTATAATTCTATGATGACAAGCCTTTATCTGCATCCGTTCCAAAACGTGTAACATGTATTGTCAAGGAGGTGATTACAGTCACCCCAAGGTATGTGGCATAACCTATTATTGTATTTAAAAATTATACTTCATGTGTATGTTTCTAATTTTCAACCTCATTTTGGAGGTACCTTTTTATGTAACTAAAACACTAAACAGTTAGATCTTGAATGCTTTGGTGAAGGGCCCAATCTGGTTGATAAGTGATGGCTTTTCTTCCATCCTTTCTTTCTCATCATATATGTTGAGCTAAATTTTATGAAACAGTAGTAGATATAGTATGGATTTCAGTGGTCATTAACGATTTTGTTATATTATTTTTCCCTCACCATATTTCATTTATGCTCTATAGTTAAATGCTCTGAAGAAGTGCAATATCACTGTATAGATTCTTTTATAATAATTATTCTATGTCTGTACTCTATATTGTGATCACCTATTTTCCTCATTTAGTTATTTACAAGGATACTTGAGCTCTATGTGCTGATAAGTAATTATAGATAATAATAGTTGCTTCAACTTGGCTTGATTACCTAAGATCTAACTGCAATTTTAACTGCAGACTCCAGGAAGAGAATTAGAATTAGATTGAGGCCATCAAGAGGAAAATTTTAATTTCATAATTTCTATGGGGTTTGAATATTGGTGATGACTACTACTATCAATATAAATATATGCTCTGTTGTGTAGTAAGTAAACACAAAATTCTTCTCATATCACGTCTCCTGTTCTTTCCCTATCTCAACAATTTTGATATTATAATATGCAAATCCGTGTTTGTTTCATTACCTGTTGAAATCATAGTACTGATTATTTTACCTTGCAAGACTTGCTTTCAAATAAGCAAACAAAAAATTGGTTTCATTACCTGTTGAAATCATAGTACTGATTATTGTTACTAAGCTTTTTTTTTGGGTAATTTCCAAAGTTATTTGGAAAATTTCTATAAATTAGGAATTAGGGATAGGAACTAGAAATAAGTAGGAGTGATAAGCTGTTCTAGAAGTTAAAGTTTCGTGGAGGAGGGAGAAGCTTCCAGGTTCGACTCTCACCTCACTAAGAAAAAAACTAACATTTAAATTAAATTGGCCATTTCAAAAAAACAAACTAGAAATAAGTAATTGACTTTATTTTCTACAACTGGCTCTGTTTCCTGATTCCTTGCTTGACAAATTTAATTGGTTTATAATATTTTTCATCAAAATCTGCATTTCATTGTGTGATTTTTTTCTACCAAGTTATGTAAAATGTGTTGGTTCATGAGTTGCTTGTGTGCAGGTTTATTAAAATATTTAATACAGGTTCATCACCTGAAGGTTCTAGTAGTGACTGGGTTCAGCTGCATGAAGGTTCTGACAAAGGTCGCCACCAGAAAGTTAACCCTTCAAAGGGTAAGGATTCAGAAGATGAGTCTAGTGACTGGCTTGTTGCTGATCATTTTAATTAGATAGACTTTTCTTGTTTACCAAGTTGTAAAGGTTCAACATTTTCCCCTATTCGATGGTTTTGTGTTTAGGGAAATACAAAATCATATAAATTTATTGCAGTATTTTTGTTCATATGTGCGGGTACATATTTCTTGTTTGTACAAGGCTAATGTAGGGCAGTGGGTAAACATCGCTCATTTATTGATAGTGTACGATGCAAACAAAATAAAGTATTTCAATATTGTAGTAATTTGAAAGTTTTTGTTACTCGGATCTGTAACATTGTATAGCTGTCAAAGTGATAATAACATAATTTACTCTTATATTCAATATTGAAACTTCTGCCAAAAATAAAATAAAAAGGGTAAACTAAAACCTCCTCCCTGGAGGTTTCAAGAAATAATAATGATCCCTAAAGTTGCGCCAAACTATTGTCAGCGGTTCCACACTACAACCGCAGACATTGTTTAACTATTGTCAGCGGTTCCGCATCCCAACCGCAGACATTGTTTGACTATTGTCAGCGGTTCCGTGTTACAACCGCTGACAATACATAACTAATGTCAGCGGTTTAAGCGCTGACATTATTTTTAGTGCTATTAATAGCGCCATTATTGTCTGCGCTTGTACCGCTGACAATAGCTATGACGGAACCGCTGACAAAGACCTTTTTTGTAGTAGTGAAATGTGATAACACTAGTGCCATAAATATATCCAAAAATCCTGTGATGCACTCTAGGACTAAACATATTAAGATAAGACATCATTTTATAAGAGACCATGTTTTGAAAGGAGATTGTGTTCTTGAATATGTTGAAACTTCAAAACAATTGGTGGATATTTTTACTAAATCCCTTCCGAAAGAACAATTTATAAATATTAGAAGGGAATTAGGAATTTTATAAATTGTTTAATTGATTTATTCTTATCACATTTTCTTACTCTTTGAACATAGTTTTGCAAATCTTTAACTTAAAGATTTTAACTTATCTCTTTCATAAAATTATCATTTCTTTGAACATAGTAATTTACTTTGTGATATATGGTCAAATCCTTTCATTGAAAAACCAATCACATTTTCAATAATCATGTTAATACTCCATAAATCTCTTGTTTTATTGAGTTCCCAGGTAGTATGTATTTAATTAAAACATGTTTTTGACACAAGATAATCTCCTATGTACCACATGGATCTCAAAAACAAATGGTAAATGACCTTTGATTTTCTTGACTCTCTCGTGCAATAAAAATCATTGGCAAATTGTAAAATTTTAATCCTTGTATAACCCCTCACAAAACACCCTTCTAGTAACATTATTCTTCAAACCTGCATTAAAACAGCTAGATGAATCGATTCCCATGAGACTTTGCTTAGCCAAAGGAGGAGAAAATATCATTATGCTTACATGCTTTGAATTACTATGTGATATAGGTTGCATGTTTTAGGGGGAGTTTTATATGGAAATGGTATCTATCTCTATAAAATGTATCTGTCTTCAAGTGGTATATATTCTTAAATGTTTTTGATGATGCCAAAGGGGGAGAAAATAAGTATATACTTTCTAAGTGGCATAAAGTATCTTACAAAGGGGGAGAGAATATCATGTTGTAATAATGATATCTATTATATAATTAAGGGTGAGATAACATCTAGAGATCAACATCAATATCTATCCTTGTTGAAATTGCATGATTAAGGAGGAACCTTATAATTTTTTTACAATAAGTGATATCTAATTACATGTGTAAATGACAAAGTGGTATTCAATTATATGTATGATATATGTATAACATGTGGTATCAAATTATATGTGTAAGGGGGAGTCATTTATGCCATATATTTGAATTGTTATGAAACTAACACCTCGCGAGATAAATATTTGTTGTCATCATCAAAAAAGGGGAGAATGTATTTATCTATTGATGTAGTTTTTGATAATGACACAACAAATGAAGATATATAAAGGATGTTGTGCAAAGCGATTAATTAGAAGCAATTCAAGTTTATACGGATCAAGAAATCAAGAATTAAATTGATGAAGTCCAAAGAATTGATTCAAGGAATTTATAGAAATCTTAAACAAGTGATATAATCTTCCTTGTGTCAAAGAATGAAAGGAATCAAGAATCATGAACAAAAATGCATCAAAAGACCCAAAACGCATCAGAATACATCAAAAAATGAAGAAACAGGTGCAGGAGAAGCATAGGAATCGATTCACCCCTATGGGAATCGATTCCCACGTGAAAAAGGAAGGAGGAATCGATTCAAGGCCATTGGAAATCGATTCATGGGGCTGGGAATCGATTCCCCCTGTAGGAATTGATTCATGCACTTAAATAACCCAGGGAATCAATTCACGCAACATAAGAATCGATTCATGACTATAGGAATCAATTTCCCTTGCCAGGAATTGATTCATTCGCTGTTTTGATGGAAAAATAGCCTGGAGGAATCGATTCATCACTGGAATCATGCGCTGAATCATGGAAAATATCAGTATGCGCTTTCAGAAACTCAACTCCGCTGAATCCTCTCTCGAGACTCTAATTGAAATGCCGTTGAATTTATTGAGGCAGACAATCACCCTCTCCAAGCCAGAAATCAAGCACGCAGGAAACATGAAGGCAGACAAAATTCAAATTAATTGCACAAATCATGGAACCAGGAGTGGAAAACCTTATCATTAAAACTCTATAAATAGAGAAGAAGCTAAAGGAAAAAATGTACACCAACAACAAGCATTTCTTCTTCCCTTTCTCACGCTGCTCTCTTTATTTTCTCTCTTTGCTCTTTGTTTCTCAATTTCTCTCTCTTTTTATTATTTGGCAAATTATTTTGAGAGTGAGTTTTGTGAGCAAAATTATTTTTAAGAGCTAAACTTGAATATTATTTCTTGAGAAAGAAAAATCATTTTGAATGCTAAAATTTGCATATTATTTTCTAAGAGAGGAAAATAATTTTTGTGTGCTAAATTTGCATATTCTTTCTTAGAAAGGAAAATATTCTCAAGTACTTTAATTTGTATATCCACTCTCTTAGAGAGATATCTTTGTACACCTAAACACCAAAAATTCTAAAGGTTTGGGTTGGGGTTTCAACCTTGTAATTGTGAGATTGAGAGATTGGGTGGGGTGCCCTTGTACTTGTGAGAATTGGGTTCTTGAGTGTGGGACACTAGGAAGCCGCGATTGCTCAAAGTTGTATCTCTAATCTCCAATAGTAGAAATCCTCTAAGTGGGTTACTTAGAGGCGACACATACACCGGTGTGGTGGAACTCATATATATCAGTTTGCAAATCTCTCTTCCCTACACTCATTTAAATTTATGCACTTAAAATTGCTTGCTAAATATTTGTGTTCATAATTTAATTAATTAAGCAACTTTATTAATTTACTTGTTAATATTAAAGTGCATGTTCTTTTAGTTTGATATAATTTGTAAATCACTTAGATTAAAATTGTTAAAGTTATTTAAGTAATATTCTTGAATTAATTAATTATTATTTTCTAAGTGTTCAAAATAGTGTAACGATTAATTTGATATTCTTAATTGTTATCTCGAATATTACTTAAACTCTCTAAGTGAATTCACTTGCCATTCATTAAGTGCTTATTATTTTGTCTTGTGTATAAATTGTTATTTACTTGTGATTAAATTTATCTTTCTCATTAAGAATATTTATTAAAGAATTAATTTCAAAAGCATTCCAAGTAAAATTTTTAATACTCAAGTCACCCCCCTCTTGAGTAATTGAGGCCACTTGGTTAACAAAATTTGTATTGGAATTAATTATTGTATACCAAGTGTTTCAAGAATTGCCTAAACAAATAACTTGCCTTGTTTATTAAAATCAATTCTTGAATATTCTTTCTTCACCTCAAAGTGTTTTAGTATGATATGTGCTTCATAATTTCTCTTCTACATTGTATCATTTGTGTACTAAGAATTGTTTTCAAAGGGATTCCACACAAAAATTTGAAATACTCAATTCACCCCCCTCTTGAGTATTGAGGCCTTGGCTAACAATTATATGACTAACCCTCTGATTATTCTAAATTTTTATGCATGTGAAGCCTTATATATCTATTCTAAGGTATATTGTGTGTAATCTTTTCTATAGTTTTAAAATATTTAAGTCACCCTTGTATGCATCCGTTATGAGTTGAGAGCTTTGTACTCACCCCTTTTATTGTTGTGTGTTGTTTTCCTTCCTCTGATCATCAGCTGAAGGTCAAGGCGAATGTGGGCAGGACTTGGAATATTTGCAGTGAAGGACGTCAGATCGGAAGCGTCAACTGTGTATATTTTCTATTTACGTTGAGTTCGTCATAGACTCGATATTTCTATTATGTTGTTATTTTGCAGTAGTTGTTGGGAGCCTATGAGCCCCGTACTCTTTTAAGTACACTTATGTTTAAAAGAAATGATCTATGTGATGAACTTATTTTAAATTATATGCTGATGATCACTAATAAAAAAACTCCTATATTTTTATAAATATCAGTGACTCCTTAATTAAGTAAGACGTTCCAGTGTGGAAATTTGTCTTAGTTAATCGAGGGTGTCACACCTACGGTCATCGAAGCATATAATCCGTTAGCACACAACCTTCTCCAACATGCCAAATGCAAGACCCAAGCTCCCAAGTCCATAGAAACATAAAATCTGAACCCAAAACACCACTTGCATGGTTCAGATTTAAAGAAGGAAAAATAGGAGGGGAAGAAGAAACATGAAAATAAAGGTCCTCCATGCCTTACCTCATTCCCCAAGGCTCAAAACGCCAGGAATCGCAAGGTCCCATGAGTCCCAGCCATAAATCGCAGGGGTGGAATGAAGAAGAGAGATATGAGTGTTTCTGCCCGCTATTTTGCATGCCCTAGTTTTAAACTGAATGTGACGCTGATGCTACGTGTCAGTATGGCATTACGTATCAGCTCACTAACTTGTACCTGACGCTACGTGTCACAGCTACGCCCTGCGTTAGGGTTTTGAGGCCATTTCCTTTAAAATTCCCTTTTAAATCATCATTTTCTTCTTAAAATATCATTCTAAATTACATCTCCATTTAAAATTCCACTTTCCTTTAGTTCAAGCCAATCAAATATTTAATTTATCTTTCCCATATTTAAATTATTAGGGGTGGTACAAAAACTGTATTTATATGTTGATGTAGGTTTTGATTAAGACACAACAAATGAAGAACTATTAAGGATATTGTCAAGCTATTAAATTTGATGAACAACAAAAGGACTTGAGACAAGACATTCACAAAGGTCTAAATCAAGTGAAAATTGATCAACAAAAGTTCCAAGAATCAAAGGAATCAAATCGTTTTGCAATCAAGTATCTAAATGGGTACAACAAAGCGTCAAAAGTCATGCATTAGGCCCATGAATCAATTCACACAGCATCACATGGCTGCATGAATCGATTCCCACGAGAAGAAAAGCAGAGAATTGAATTTTTGATAGCAAGAATTGATTCCTCATACCTCCAAATCGATTCATATGTGTTGAATAGGGCAGGAATCGATTCAATAAGACTATGAATCGATTCATGGTGTAAAACAAACAGGGGAATTGATTCATCATATAAAAGAATTGATTCATATTGGAAAAAACGCCTGGGAATCAATTCATACTGACAGGGAATCGATTCATGCACTATCAGAAGTCCAAAGTGCTCATTGTGAATCCATTCAAATTTAAGATGAATCAATTCATCTAGTACAATCAGTTCTGAACGTTTGAAATTGAAGTGTGAACAGCCTGGAATCGCACCACGGAGACACACGCCCATGATTCATGCTCCACTCCATACTACACTACATCGAAGGAGTAAAATAAATTGGCCAAACCATGCTGCACTATCCTCGAATGAATTTTTTAAATTGAAAAGAAGCTATGCCTTATGCCTATAAATAGCAAAGGAAATTAAAGGCACAAACCGTCCCAAGCATCAGAGAAGCAGTTCCTCTGAATTTCTTTCCTTCTCTCTCACGTTACTTCACTTTCTCTTCTCCTCTTAATTACTCTCTTCTCCATTTTATTTGCATATTATTTTGAGAGTAAAATTTTGTGAGCAAAATTATTTTAAGAGTTAAACTTGCATATTATTTCTTGAGAGAGAAAATTATTTTTAAAAGTGCTAAAATTTGCATATTCTCTCTTTGAGAGTTATTATTTGGTGAAAGCTTTAATTTGTATATCCATTCTATTGGAGAGTTACTCTTGTATTCTAAACACCAAAATTTCTAAAGTTTGTGGGTTGGGGTTCAACCTTGTAAAGTTATGAGATTAAGAGATTAGGTGGGGTGCCCTGCTACTTGTGAGAATTGGGTTCTTGAGTGTGAGACACTAGGAAGCCACGATTGCTCAAAGTTGTATCTCTAATATCCAATAGTGGAGATCCTCTAAGTGGGTTGCTTAGAGGTGAGACGTACACCGGTGTGGTGGAACTCATATATATCGGTTTGCAAATCTCTCTTCCCTACACTCATTTAAATTTGTGCACTTAAAATTGCTTGCTAAATATTTGTGTTTATAAATTTATTAGTTAAGAAAGTTTATTAATTTACTTGTTAAATTAAAGTGCATATTCTATTGTCTTGATTAAATTTGTAAATCACTTAGATTAAATTTGATGAAGTTGTTTAAGTAATATTCTTGAATTATTCTTTAAATCTTTCTAAGTACCAAAAATAGTGTTGTGATTAATTTGATATTATTACTTGAATATTACTTTATCTCTTAAAAGAATTTATTGCCATATACTTAGTACTTGTTAATTTGGTTTGTGTATAAATTGTTATCATTTGTGATTAAATTTATTATCTTCATTAAGCATAATTATTAAAGAATCAATTTCAAAAGCATTCCAAGTAAAATTTTTAATACTCAATTCACCCCCCCTCTTGAGTAATTGAGGCCACTTGGTTAACAAGTGGTATCAGAGCTTGACTCTTGGTAGATCAAGCTTAACAGCTTTAAGAGATCAAATGGCCTCAAATTCTCTAAACCTTTTTCCTGAGGGTGGTGCCACAAATAGACCTCTCACTTTCAATGGTGAGGGTTACGCTTTTTGGAAAGAAAGGATGAAATGTTTTTTCAATCAATTGATTTGAAAATATGGAATGCTATTGAAAATGGTTCTTTTATACCTATGCACATTGTTGATAATAAACAAATAGAAAAACCTATGGATGATTGGACGAATGAGGAAGAAAAGAAAGTGCAGTATAATTACAAAGCAAAAAATCTTATCACTTTAGCCTTAGGTCCCGATGAGTTCTTTAGAGTAGTTACATGTAAATCTGCTAAGGATATGTGGGATACCCTTCAAATAACTCATGAGGGAACTAGCTATGTTAAGGACTCTAAGATTAGTACTTTAACTAGTCAATATGAAAGTTTTAGAATGAATTCTAATGAATGTATTTTAGAACTTCAAAAGAGATTTACTTTGATTATTAATCTTCTTATTACTCTTGGTAAATCTTACACTAACAAGGAACTTATCCACAAAGTTCTAAAATGTCTTACTAGGGAATGACAACCTCTTGTTACTGCCATCAAGCAATCTCCCAATATAAATGATATGTCCCTTGCCATATTGTTTGGTAAGTTACAAAAACAAGAACAAGAGTTGAAAGATTTGAAACATGCCGAGGAAGAAGAAAAAGCCTCAAAGAAGAAAGGGCTAGCTCTCAAAGCCACCTCAACTGTAGAAGATGATTCCGAGAGTGATCTTGATGAGGACGAAGAGTTAGGTTTATTTATGAAGTGCTTTGGAAAGCTTATGAAGAACAAACATTTCCAAAGAAGTCACAAATCTCAATGTAAGAAACCTATTCTTAAAGAAAATTCTTCTTCACCTACTTGCTTTGAATATGGAATGGAAGGACACTTCAAGATAGATTGCCCAAACCTAAAGAAGAAAAACAAAGAAAGAAAAGGGGGGAGAAGAGTATATATCGCATGGGAAGAAAATAAGATAAGTAGCTCGGACGAATCAGAAAATGAAAAAGCAAAGCTTTACCTTATGGCCAATCACCAAGATGAAGAAAATGAGGTAAATTTTCATGACTTAGATAAGGAAGAACTACTTGACGCTCTTGAAGAATTGTATAATAAATTTATAAACGTTTCTAATAAGCATAAGCTATCAAGAAAAACCATTGATACTCTAGAGATGCATCTTGTAGAACTTGGTAAAGAAAATGAATTTTTGAAACAGGAAATAGTAAATGTTCAAGCGTGTTCTAAGACTAAACCTTGTGAATTTGCTAAGAAATGTGACATGCTAGAAACGAAGGTTTTAGACTTGAGTAGAACTCTAGAAAAATTTACAAATGGTAGAGACAATTTAAATGTTTTACTTGGAAAACAACGTTGCATGTTTGATAAAACTGGATTAGGTTTTAATGCCTATAAGAAAGAAAAGGGTTATAAAAATTTCTTTATACCACCTAGTAAAACTGCTTCACCTTTCATGAAATGTAATTATTATGGTTTTAAAGGACATAGTACATCTAATTGTAATGTTAGAAAATTAGGGCCAAAGGTTGTGAGAAAAGTATGGGTTCTTAAAGGAACATTACCTCAAACTAAGCTACAAGGACCTAACATAAAATGGGTACCAAGTTCTCTAACTTAACATGTTTTGTAGGTATGCTTTAAAGCAAGTAACACCCATTGGTATTTGGATAGTGGGTGTTCAAAACACATGACAGGAGACAAAGGTAAGTTTATATCATTTACTACACGAAATAAAGGATTCGTTACATATGGAGACAACACGAAGGGAAGAATTCTAGGAATTGGGAATATTGGTAAAAACTCTTCCACTTCTATAAATGATATATTATATGTTGTGGGACTTAAACATAACTTGCTTAGCATTAGTCAATTATGTGATAAGGGCTATAAAATTGTTTTCGAATCAAACTGTTGCATAATTGAAAATAATCTAAACAAAGAAATAAAATTCGTTGGTCAAAGAGTTGATAATATTTATATGATTAATCTTGATTGTCTTGCTTCAAATGATGTGCAATGCTTCATAACTAAAGAGGATGAATCATGGCTATGGCATAGAAGAATTGCTCACATTCATGTAGACCATTTAAACAAACTTGTTTCGAAAGACTTAGTAATTAGTTTACTAAAATTGAAATTTGAAAATAAATTTTGTGACGCATGTCAAAAGGGAAAACAAGTAAAGGTTTCTTTTCAAGCAAAAAATGTCGTTTCAACAAATAGACCTTTACAACTTTTACACATGGATTTATTTGGACCTTCAAAAATTAAAAGTTTTGGTGGAAACTGTTATGGTCTTGTGATTGTGCATGATTATTCTAGGTATACATGGACTTTGTTTCTTACTCATAAACATGAATCATATCATGCATTTAAGAAACTTTCCAAGATCATCCAAAATGAACAAAATTTGAAAATAGCATCCATTCGAATGGATCATGGGGGAGAATTTGAAAATCAATCTTTTAAAAAATTTTATGAAAAATTTGGCATTGAACATAATTTTTCGGCTCCAAGAACTCCACAACAAAATGGAGTAGTTGAAAGGAAAAATCGATCTTTAGCCGAGCTTGTAAGAACTATGTTAAATGAAAGTAATATTTCAAAACATTTTTGGGCCGATGCGGTAAATACCGCTTACCATGTTATGAACCGATGTTTGATAAGGCCTATATTAAAGAAAACCCCCTATGAGCTTTATAAAGGAAGAAAACCAAATATATCTTATTTTCATATATTTGGATGCAAATGCTTTGTTTTAAACAACGAAAAGGATAATCTCAGTAAATTTAATGCAAAATCTGATGAAGCAATATTGTTAGGATATTCATCTACTAGTAAAGCTTATCGACTCTTTAACAAACGAACTTGTACAATTGAAGAGTCTATACACGTTAAATGTAACATCCTGGATTTTTAAATAAAATAAATTTATTGGATGATGATAATTGATTGTTTAATGTCAAATAATTATGGGAGATGTTGTTAGAGATTAGAGGTGAATTATCGGTAAATTAAGATTTCCCATAAACGGATGAATTAACTGGTGATGTGGGACCCACTTGATTTAATTAGATGTTTGATGGGTCTAGAATATTTAGAAAATTATTGTGGTTAAGATGGTATACTTAAAATGATTTTTTGTGTCAAGGAAATAATTAATTGGACTCGACGTATGATATGAAACGGGGAAAATACGAGTTAAATGGAATTAAAAGAAAATATAAATCCTCACCTTCTCCTTTCCACTTAACCGTGGCATCCTTCTCTCTCTCTTTTGGCCCTTTTATCCATTGGACAATGGGGAATTATTACCTATTGATTAACAGCAAATGTGACATCCTTTTAACCACTGGACAATGTCTAATTTTGTTTTAACTTTCCTTTCTCTCACTCATTCTCGGTGTACCCTTTTCATTCACTCTATCTTTATCACTTTTCTCTTCTCCTTCATTCTTCTCTTGCACGACCGTGACCATCTCTCTTTTCCTTGCTTTTCCACTCAAAATTAAATGGTTCCCATGGATTTGTGAGGCTTGAATGTGTTTATGGAGCTTGGGAGCTTGTGGGATCATCTTCTTCCTCTTCCTCACCTCATTTTCATTTTTGGTGGAGCTTGAGCTTGAGGTGAAGATTTCTCACCTCCACCTTGTTTTATTTATGGTTTTGAGTTGTTGAGTTGAAGATGGTGATGTTAAAAGCCTTGCATGTGGGTGGAAATGGAAACCCTAGGCTTGAATGTTTGGGAATGAAACCCTTGAGTTAGGGCTTTATGATTATGTGAGATTTAGAGGTTGATGAGGTCCTTATGATAAAATAAAATGGTGAACTAAGTCATGAGTTGCAAATGAAGATATATGCATGTATATTGGTATGTTGATTTGAGGGATTGATCTTAAGTGTTGATGTTGTTGGGTGTAGTTAACCTTTGAGACTTAGAAGGTCTTTACTTTGGGGAAAGGAATTCCCAAAGCCTAACATGGGTAAATGAATGTGGATCTTAGACAAGTCTAGGACTTGGTCATGGGTTAAGAGGTGTGATGTCTTGTGATGATTTATTGATTACATATGTATGTATAATTGTTGATAGGGTTGCATTCCGGGCGAAGATGCGAAATGATCGATGTAATCGCGTGGCGATTCTTCTCTCGAGGTAGGAGAGGAGTTTGCATTTCAAGTGCATGAGTGATTAATTGATAATTATGTTATGTGTGCACTCATGCAATGCCTTGCCAAGAACTAATTGTATGTTTGAATTGTTAAAGTAGTGAATGATGGCTTGGCTTATGGGTTTGTTGTGAAAATTATATGAATGTATGATGTTGATGATAAATACTTGATATTCCTTTGAATTGACATGAATCAGATGTTTGGTGATATTCAATGGATAGATGAGTTGAACAAAGTGTTGAAGATTATTTGTGATAAAGTGAAATGATGATGAAGGGTGTTTATATAATTCTATTTCATAGTTAATGAATTGATATTCGGAATTGAGACGTATGAATTGTTGAACCAGATTCTAAGTGCATAAATGGAGGAGTAAGAAAGATTAATCTAGGTCAAATTTATATATAAAGGTTTTGATGTGAGAAGGAGAGTGAAAAACTAAGCTTCTAAGCGTGCACTGGTAATCTCGCTCAAGCGAGATGGGATCTCGCCCGAGCGAGAGTCCCCTGCTCCAGAGAATTAGTCTCTGGAGGAAATTCGCCCAGGCGAATTGAGCTTCGCCCGAGCGAGGGTGAAGGAATTAGATACTAGTCCGATTTCGCTCAGGCGAATGGCCAGTCCGCTCAAGCGAGAATGCTAGGAGAATCAGAGGATGGCTACTGGACAAAATCCGCCCGAGCGAAGGGTCTGAGGAATGGCATTCGCCCAGGCGAGACCATTAGATGGTGAGTGGGTGAGTTCATGAATGGATCCTACCCAAGTGGGAGTTTGAAAATAAAACTAAGAGGTGGTGAGACTTCTGAGTGAATTCCGAGTGACTTAAGTCCGAGTCATGGTTTTCCAAGTGAGGAGATGTACATAATCCGACTAGCAGGCTCGTGAATGTGATGATCTGGGCAGTGGAGTCCCGAATGGGGAATTTCCGAGTCCAGTGTAACCTGTGCCGAGTGGAATGCCTTCTAATATGTAATTCTGAGTGGGGCTATAGCCATTGGTCCTTTTCCGAGTGGTGAAGACTTATGAAGACTCAGAGAGAAATGTGTTTCTGAGAGGCCCATTTTGATAAATCTAATCCGAGTGGGATCTTAGCGAGAGAAAACCCCGAGTGGGGAAAGCTTTGGGTATTTTTGAGTGGAAGTCCCGAGTGAACCTCTTCCGAAGGAAGAGTGATTATGATGGTTCTGATTGGGGTGTCTCAGCTAAATATTCCGAGAGGCTAAATATTAGATAAATCTGAGTGAACCACCTCAGAGGTAAGGAATGTTGTGATGGTTGAGATTGGGATATATTCTAAGTATAGGAGAGATACATAATCCGATCGAATGAGGTTCTATATCCCGAGTGGTTAAGATTTAAATAAATCCAAGTGAAACAGCTTAGTGAATTCCTCCGAGTGAGGAGAAGTCAAAGTTATTTCGAGTGAGGAGAGTTTATGGATTCCGAGTGGAATAGCTATCATTCCCGAGTGAATGGAACCCCTGATTCCGAGTGAAGGAATGCCGAGTGGAACCCTGTGTGAGTGAAGACTTGGGTTTAGAATGAATTAACCGAGTGGAAGTTTATGTGAGTGATGGTCAGTCTTGAATTAATTTGCCGAGTGAAAAAATACAAGAGAGAAGAGTGGGTTTTGAAATAATTCACCGAGTGAGGACTGATCAGGAGTTGAGTCGGTGTTGGGATGAATTACTGAGTGGGGACCGATCGGGTGATGAGTCGGTTTTGGAGTAATTAGCCGAGTGATAGACTATGTGAGTGTGAGTCGGCCCTGGAATATGTTGGCCGAGTGAATGTTGGGTCGGTCAGAATTATTTTGCTGAGTGGAAAACCTGAGTGCTTTAAGTCGGTTTCAAGAAGAATCTGCCGAGTGAAAACTGAGTGTGGAAATGAATACTGGTGTAATTTCGCTTGAGCGAGTGACCGAGTGTGATGGCGCTTCGCTCGAGCGAGTAAGCGTGAAAACGCTACTGGACGTTACTCACCTACGCGAACGAGGGTCGCCCAAGCGCACCGACCTGTCTCGCTCAAGCGGATGTGTATCTCGCTTGAGCGAGTTTCCACCAGATTGAGCTTTAATCGTTATTGCTGGTGGCAGGCTCATCTTTGACCCTTCTTTTTGGCATGACGAGGTAAAACTGAGATGAATTAAGGGATGTATGAGAGGTAAAGTGTTAATGGTAAAACATGGTGATGATTAAGGTTGATTGGTACATTGGGATTAATTAATTATAACCCATTACCACTTAAAAATAGAATAATGAAAGGATAATTAGATGATATGGTATATGACATAAAGTGATGAAGTGGTGAGAATGTGACATTGAATAAATAGAATAATGAAAGAATAATGAAAAGACATTAAACAACGATTGATGATGATGTTGAGCACTCTCTTGCACCAAGAGGTGCATATTGATAGTGATAAATTGTTGTGTGTCATTGTGTGTGATACAAGCATAGTCTTGTATGTGTGATATGAATTATGAAATTAAAAATGTTGTGAATGCCACACAATTATATAAGCATATAAAGTATACTTGAGACAATGGTAATGAATGATGAGATGAAAATCCACTAAATGAAGTGTGATAATATTAATGAATAATATGTGATGTTGAAATGTCATAATGGTTGTTTGCAAGTATTGACTTGCGGGTATGATGTGAAATATATGTGAAAACATGTTGAGATGGAAATGCCACATTAAAACTTGAAAATAATAATTATGAAACCAACAAGGTTGAAATCCACTAAGGTGTATGGTGGTGTTGGTGATTATGGTGATGATGATTGATGAGTGGCATTTAGGATGCACAGAGTGAGAATGCATTTGCATTGCATTGCATCCATGGCATATCATAGCTGCCGGTGTTGGAATATTAGGGGATTCCCCCGGTTGGCCCAGTGGGAGGGCGGCTCAGTGCACGAGCATTTATGTTGTTCCCCTGTGACTCGGTGTGTAAGTCATGAAGCTGCCCATGCTAAGCTACGGGGAGCTGCATGTGGTTGACCCTTGTGGGGGGGTGGCTCTTGAGGAGCAGGTGTCCCTGGTGGTCCTTTGGATCACAGCTGCCATGTTGAGAATCATGGTTGGCCCGCAACACCATATGTTGAATATGTTGTATATCGCGGTCATGGTGAAAATGACCAGGTGTTGCATGATGGGCGATGCGGTTTGGTACCAGTAAAAATATGGTGAATATGCATGCATTATGATCTATGTGTACACATTTTACTACTGCAGTAGGGGCATGGTATATGATCATGCTTGAACCCATAATTGGTGTTATTTCCCACAGTCGGATCCGTATTTGTTGTTGATTATTCCATTGTGCATATGCATTAGCCATAAGAGCATTTGCATATAGCATGGAGATATACCAGATTATGATGTTGATTGATGATGATGGTGATGATGAGATGGTGTTGATGAGATGAGTAATTAATATATCGAAAGAGCACATAAAAGTAATAAATGATATGAATATTAAAATGATGTTGAATATGACGATATGTATGATATGGCCCAATGTAATGAAGGGCGTATTTGTTATGATTGACAATGATGATGTTAGCCCATGGTGGCTTTGATGAAAGACCAGAATGGTCTATGTTGATGATGTTGGCCCATAGTGGCGGTGTTATAAATGTGTATATGCTTGCTTTGCTATGACTTGATGAATAAGCATGAAATAAATATATCTTGTTGAATTAATGATCTATGATGATTGTTGTTGTGTTTAGCAAAGCATACATGATGTTGATATGCATATGCACATAATTTCAATTGTATTCATATCGTCATTTGAAATGTATAACTCACTCTCCCATGTGGTCTACTTTTTAGTATTGGTGCAGGAAAACGATGGGAAGATGATGATTTAAAAGAAAAGCTTTTGGGAAGGTAAATGGTCGTAATGGAAAGCCTTGGCCGGCAGCGATTGTAATTTATTGGGTTGTGAATGAATGTATGTAATAGTGGTAATCTTGGATGTATTATGAATAAAGATTTGAGTGGCTATTGTATTGATCTTGAGGTTGAATTGAATATGAATGTTGGAGATGTGTGACACATGACCATATAGATATGTATATATATATATATATATATATATATATATATATTCATATCTTAGGCTTTGCATGTTTATGTGAATATGTGAAATGCTGATGTTTGTATATTAGGCCTATATGCCATTGCATGCTTTGCCGAGCCTTTTCTCATATCTTCATATGTGGGACTAGGCGTGTGCCCGGTATACATATTTTTCTTCCGCTATAAACTCTGATATTTTGTATACCATTATGGGCAATATATTTATCAATCTAGCTTTAGGTGTTATAATCTCACTCTTTGGTTTTCTGTGATTTGGGTCTAGATGTGGTCAAGGTGGTGTTTTGGAAATGTTTTTCCAACGCAAAAAATTTATTCGCACTTTTATTAATTATGTTGATCACATCGGGATTCGAGTACAGAAAATCAGGGGTGTTATATCAAATTTGATAAACTTAACCAAAATTTTTCGAGAAAGGAAATTGATGATCTTATAGGTACCTTCCAAGAAATGAACTTGGAAGATGAAGAAGAAAACAAAAATGAAGGAGATACAACACAAAATGACAAACCTCAACAAAAAGAGTGGATCACCGTAAAGAATCACCCCTTGGACAATGTCATAGGTGAAATAACAAAAGGTGTAAGTACTCCAAAGGCTATTAGAAATGCATGCAATCACTTAGCCTTTGTATCACAAATTGAACCCAAAGATATAAATGAGGCTATTATTGATGAACATTAGATGTTGGCCATGCAAGAGGAATTAAATCAATTTGAAAGAAATGAAGTTTGGGAACTTGTGCCAAGACCCAATGACCATCAAATAATAGGAACTAAATGGGTTTTTAGAAACAAGCTAGATGAAAATGGAATAATAACAAGAAATAAAGCTAGATTAGTTGCTAAAGGATATAATCAAGAAGAGGGAATAAACTATGAAGAAACGTATTCTCCCGTAGCTAGGCTAGAAGCCATAAGATTATTGTTAGCTTTTGCTTTTTGTATGGATTTTAAGCTTTATCAAATGGATGTCAAAAGTGCTTTTCTAAACAGCTATATTCAAGAAGAAATTTATGTAGATCAACCTCCCGATTTTGAAAATCACAAATTTCCAAACCATGTTTTTAAATTGAGAAAAGCTTCATATGGTTTAAAACAAGCTCCAAGAGCTTGGTATGAAAGACTTAGCAAATTTCTTTTAGAAAATAATTTTGAAAAAGGAAAGGTTGATACTACACTGTTTATAAAACACAAAAACAATGACATTCTTTTGGTGCTACTAATGAAATTCTTTGTCAAGAGTTTGCCAAGATGATGCAAGATGAATTCGAAATGTCCATGATGGGAGAACTCACCTTCTTCCTTGGATCACAAATCAAACAAACAAATGAAGGGACTTTTATTAGTTAAACAAAATATTGCAAAGAACTACTCAAAAGATTTGAAATGGACAAGGAAAACGAAATAGCTACATCTATGGGTACATCTTGCTACTTAGACAAAGATGAGAAGGGTAAGGACGTTGAAATAACTAAATATCGAGGTATGATTGGATCCTTACTTTACTTAACAACTAATAGACTCGATATTATGTTTGTTGTATGTATGTGTGCTAGATATCAAGCATGTCCTAAAGAATCACATCTCACTGCCGTAAAAAGATTTTTGAAATATCTTGTGGGTACTCAAAATATTGGTTTATGGTATCCCAAAGGCATTGAATGTATTCTTATAGGATATTCTGATTCCGACTTTGCTGGTTGTAAACTTGATAGAAAGAGCACTAGTGGCACATGTCATTTACTTGGTAGTTCCCTTGTTTCTTGGCATAGTAAGAAACAAGTAAGTGTTGCTTTATCGATAGCTGAGGCAGAATATGTAGCAGCTGATAGTTGTTATGCTCAAATTATTTGGATGAGACAACAACTTCTTGACTTTGGTGTTGTTTTAAACAAAGTGCCTATTAAATATGATAACACTAGCGCCATAAATATATCCAAAAATCCTGTGATGCACTCTAGGACTAAACATATTGAGATAAGACATCATTTTATAAGAGATCATGTTTTGAAAGGAGATTGTGTTCTTGAATATGTTGAAACTTCAAAATAATTGGCGGATATTTTTACTAAACCCCTTCCGAAAGAACAATTTATAAATATTAGAAGGGAATTAGGAATTTTGGAAATTGTTTAATTGATTTATTTTTCTTACTCTTTGAACATAGTTTTGCAAATCTTTAAACTTAAAGATTTTCACCTATCTCTTTCATAAAATTCTTATTCCTTTGAACATAGTGATTTACTTTATGATATGTGGTCAAATATTTTCATTAAAAAGCAATTCACATTTTCAATAATCATGTTAATGCTCCACAAATTACTTGTTTTATTGAGTTCTCGAGTAGTCTCTACTTAATTAAACATATTTTTGACACCAAATAATCTCCTATAAACCACATGGATCTCTAATACAAAATGTCAAATGACCTTTGATTTTCTTGACTTTCTTGTGCAACAAGATCATTGGCAAATTGCAAAATTTTAATCCTTGTATAACCCCTCACAAAACATCCTTCTAGTGACATGATTCTTCAAAACTGCGTAAAAACAGCTAGATGAATCGATTCATATATAGATGAATCAACTCCCATGAGATTTTGCTTATCCAAAAGAAAGAGAAAATATCATTGTTTACAAGCTTTGAATTATTCTGTGATATATGTTGAATTCTTTAGGGGGAGTTTTATATACAATTGGTATCTTGCTTCAATAATGAATGTATCTATCTTAAAGTGGTATATATTCTTCAATGTTTTTTTTGATGATGCCAAAGGGGGAAAAATAAATATATACATTCTAAGTGGCATAAAGTATCTTACAAAGAGGGAGAGAATGTCATGATGTAATAAATGGTATCTATTGAATGATTAATGGGGAGATAACATCTTGAATCAACATCTATATCTATCCTTGTTGAAATTATATGATTAAGGGGGATCCTTACAATATTTATTTACAATAAGTGATATCTAATTACATGAGTAAATGACAAAGTGATATTCAATTTTATATCTGACATATGTATAACATGTGGTATCAAATTATATGTGTAAGGGATAGTCATTTATGCCATGTATTTAAACTATTATGAGACTAATACCCCGAGAGATGAACATTTGTTGTCATCATCAAAAAGAGGGAGAATGTATTTATATGTTGATGTAGGTTTTGATTATGACACAACAAATGAAGAACTATTAAGGATATTGTCAAGCTATTAAATTTGATGAACAACAAAAGGACTTGAGACAAGACATTCACAAAGGTCTAAATCAAGTGAAAAATGATCAACAAAAGTGCCAAGAATCAAAGGAATCAAATCGTTTTGCAATCAAGTATCCAAATGGGTACAACAAAGCGTCAAAAGTCATGTATCAGGCCCATGAATCGATTCACACAGCATCACATGGCTGCATGAATCGATTCCCACGAGAAGAAAAGCTGAGAATTGAATTTTTGATAGCAAGAATTGATTCCTCATACCTCCAAATCGATTCATATGTGTTGAACAGGGCAGGAATCGATTCAATAAGACTATGAATCGATTCATAGTGTAAAACAAACAGGGGAATCGATTCATCATATAAAAGAATTGATTCATATTGGAAAAAAACGCCTGGGAATCGATTCATACTGACAGGGAATTGATTCATGCACTATCAAAAGTCCAAAATGCTTGCTGTGAATCCATTCAAATTTAAGATGAATCAATTCATCTAGTACAATTAGTTCTGAACATTTGAAATTGAAGTGTGAACAGCCTGGAATCGTACCACGGAGACACGCGCCCATGATTCATGCTCCACTCCATACTACACTACATCGAAGGAGTAAAATAAATTGGCCAAACCATGCTGCACTATCCTCGAATGAATTTTTTAAATTGAAAAGAAGCTATGCCTTACGCCTATAAATAGCAAAGGAAATTAAAGGCACAAACCGTCCCAAGCATCAGAGAAGCAGTTCCTCTGAATTTCTTTCCTTCTCTCTCATGTTACTTCACTTTCTCTTCTCCTCTTAATTACTCTCTGCTCCATTTTATTTGCATATTATTTTGAGAGTAAAATTTTATGAGCAAAATTATTTTAAGAGTTAAACTTGCATATTATTTCTTGAGAGAGAAAATTATTTTTGAAAGTGCTAAAATTTGCATATTCTCTCTTTGAGAGTTATTATTTGGTGAAAGCTTTAATTTGTATATCCATTCTATTGGAGAGTTACTCTTGTATTCTAAACACCAAAATTTCTAAAGTTTATGGGTTGGGGTTCAACCTTGTAAAGTTATGAGATTGAGAGATTGGGTGGGGTGCCCTGCTACTTGTGAGAATTGGGTTCTTGAGTGTGAGACATTAGGAAACCGCGATTGCTCAAAGTTGTATCTCTAATATCCAATAGTGGAGATCCTCTAAGTGGGTTGCTTAGAGGCGAGACGTACACCAGTGTGGTGGAACTCATATATATCGGTTTGCAAATCTCTCTTCCCTACACTCATTTAAATTTGTGCACTTAAAATTGTTTGCTAAATTTTTGTGTTTATAAATTAATTAATTAAGAAACTTTATTAATTTACTTGTTAAATTAAAGTGCATATTCTATTGGCTTGATTAAATTTGTAAATCACTTCGATTAAATTTGTTGAAGTTGTTTAAGTAATATTCTTGAATTATTCTTTAAATCTTTCTAAGTACCAAAAATAGTGTTATGATTAATTTGATATTATTACTTGAATATTACTTTATCTCTTAAGAGAATTTATTGCCACATACTTAGTACTTGTTAATTTGCTTTGTGTATAAATTGTTATCATTTGTGATTAAATTTATTATCTTCATTAAGCATAATTATTAAAGAATCAATTTCAAAAGCATTCCAAGTAAAATTTTTAATACTCAATTCACCCCTCTCTCTTGAGTATTTGAGGCCACTTGGTTAACAAAAGCCCTTAAGGATTTTATCATATTCTATTTTTCTTTATTTTCTTCTTATTTTGATAATTTAAATATATAATTTCAAATAAATTGTACATATCTAAGAAATTTTAATTGAAATAATATATAAAATAGATATTAATTTTTTTATAAATAACAAACTTTTATGATTATATATTATCTTAAGAAAAAATATATAAATTTATTATTATCATTTAACTCTAACTACAAGTAAATTTATTAAGTTTGTATATCTTGGTAGGTTTAGGCGCGGGATTGGAATAGGTAGTTGCTTCCCTACACCCGCCTCTGCCCTCATCAAAATTAGGTTAGAGTCTAGGTGAGTCTGTATTTATCTTCGGTAAAAGCAGATTTTACCCATCAAAGTCAGGAAGATAACGTATCGATCCCATGAGTTTAGGTACAACTGAAATACGTAATTTAGTTATTCATACCATGAATGAATTCAAGTTTAAAGTAGATATCTAAAAGAAAATATTCAAAAAATATAATAGAAATTTATTTTATAGAAATCAAAACAAAAATATCCTTATTTTATATTAACAAAAAAACATATTAAAACTTTTTTTTATATAATACGGAGGCATTCCTTTCCTAAGAGGACAACAAGTTGTTTGGTGCGGTTAGGTTTCTTCGATTCGAACTCTACGAAATAAGGATGGATTTGAAGAAGAATTTAACATATATGGAATTTTGTTTTGGTAAGTAAGATATATGAATTATGAAATTCAATCTCATGTAGCTACCGAGTTTGAAGAATTTCGTGGGATTGCATACCTTACTATATATATATATAATTTTTTTAGTTTTAATAATTTAAACATATTTTAAAATAATAATATATTTAATATATTTTAACCTTAAAAATATTTAAAAATAAATAACCTTTAAGATTTATACTATTTTAAATTCGATCAAATAGGTTTCATTAAAATCAAGCCAGGACAAACTAGTACCCCGAATTAAAGTTTAATTCTCATGTCCTGTCGCCTGTTATTCTAAATTTAGAACACGAAAAAATTTGGCCAACTTTCTTTCATAATATTTTAGTTTGTTGTATCTTATTTAGCCTCAAGTATGTAAGATAAGAATAGTATTAATGATAAAAAAAATTCTATCAAAATTTAACGTAATTATGTTCTCTAAACAAATCAGGGTTGTATTGCTAAAAAAATGTCACTTGAATTATACATAGTACGTAAGATTGCATTTATACAATGGTAAAAAAGAAATAGGGAGGGGCCTTCCTGCTCATACTCAATTGGCCAAGAAAGAATCTATTTTTCTATGATCATGGGAATTCAGGATCTCCATTATGCTCTCCAAGAATAAATGGATTCGGTAGGCGCCTTGGTTTCTCAATGAACATTTCTTTTAGATCCTCTGTATGCTTTCGTGCTTCCTTGGTTTTTATGACCATGTCGTCCACATACACTTCCATGTTTCTGCCAATTTGTTTAGCAAAGATTTTGTCCACCAAATGTTGGTAGGTAGCACTAACGTTCTTCAATCAAAATGACATTACCCGATAATAGTAATTTGCCCCTCCGGTGATGAAGGTGGTCTTTTCCTTGTCTCTCGAGTTCATCTGTATTTGGTTGTATCCCGAGTATTCATCCATGAAGCTTAATATCTGGTAACCCGAACTAATATATACCAAATGATCAATACTAGGTAAAAGGTGTGACATCCTGGCGCTGTTGAGGGCGGGGAGTGATCGCCGGTGCATGGGCACGGACAAAGAGCGGTTCCTGGCAGGCTTCCAGCGAGGAATGTGGCATCCCGGGCACTGTTGAGGGCGGGGAGTGATCGCCGGTGCATAGGCACGGACAAGGAGCGGCTCCTGGCAGGCTTCCAGTGGGAGGGACACATGAACGAACCGAATACATACCAGAATGAGAGGGATCCAAAGACTGTATAGGTATGGGACTATACAGTCGAGGATAGCTTACACTACTAAAAAAACCCTAAACAGCTACCTCTATTTAGCGACCACCAACTACCGTCGCTAAGTAGCGACCGTTTTAGCGACCGTTTTAAATAAACAGCGACCAAAAAGGTTTTAGCGACGCATTTAGCGACCAAAAGAGGAATCGGTCGCTAAAAAATACAAACACCGTCGCTACTACGGTCACTATATTCTCAGATCCTCCTTTTTTGTTTTCCCTCCATGTTATTTTGTTGGCGCCAAACATTAGCGACGGCTAAACGGCGTCGCTATGTTTTGTACTAGTGACGGTTCCACCAGTCGTCGCTATTATTTTGACCTTATTTTAATTTAAGAAAGGGTAGTAGCGACGGTATGAAGAACCCGTCGCTAATATTCAGGAGACTAGTGACGGAGTTGTCCTACCGTTGCTAATATTCAGGAGAGTAGTGACGGATTTAGTGTTCGGTCACTATTATTTTCGTCTTCCCTCCAGTTTTAAGAAGGGAAGTTAGTGACGGTGGGGAGCCCCGTCGCTAATTCAGGAGATTAGTGACGGGATTCGTGTTCCGTCGCTATGGTTTCGTCTTCCCTCCATGTTTTCACTTTTAAGAAGGGAAGGTAGTGACGGTAGGGTTACCCCGTCGCTACTTTTTAGGACATTAGTGACGGATTTCTCTTGTCGTCGCTAAGGATTTTAATTGTAGTGACGTTATTAGCGACGGGTGCTAGCCGTCGCTAAGTTTTTAATGTATCTTCGAGCAAACCCTTTCCCTCTCATTTGCCCTACCGCTCCCTTGCCCCTCTCAGCCGTCTCCCCCTCCGTCAATCCCCGTCCATCCCTCTTTTTTCCCTCTCTGCGCCTCAGGAACCACCAAACCACCACGACCTGTCTGACGAAGCTCCAAACCTCCGTCTCCCCCTCACAAACGACGGTGACCCTCTCCGTTGGAAGTTGTGGCCGTTCGAGGCTCCGTCCCTCCCTCTGTCAGCCTCCCTCCAGCCGTCGACCTCCCTCCCTGTGTGCCGTCCCTGGCTTGGAGCTGTGTCCCCCTCTGTCTCTGTTCGGAAGTCCCCTAAGTCTACCATCAGGTGTAGCAAACAGGTAACAAACTTGTTTACATGTGTTCATTATCCTTTGTGTTTTTAGAGAGAAATGTGTGCCATACATTACATGTGTTTCTTTGTCTAATAATGCAACCAGTTTGTGCCTTTCATGTGTTTCTTTGTTCAGTATTGCAACCTCTGGTCTTGTACTTGTTGTTTTGTTTGATGAAATATCTTTTGTTATTTGGAGAATGAAGCAAAAAATGATTTTAACTTAACCCAGATCACTTTCCTTATTGCTACATTCTATGATAATTTACCTACCGCTTCCATAAAGGATTAATTTCAGATTCCATGAGATTAGAATATAAAGATTAAAATAAACTTAACAACATTGTTAAAATCAAACAGAAAATGATAAGGCATACAATGATTGCTAAAAAAAATACACATAATACCATCTTCTTAAGTTTATTCATTGCTGAAAAATGCTTTAAGCATGTCAAAATAGCAGAGTCAAGGGGTTTGTCAGGAGTAACTTTATCATCAACAATCCAAGGGTGACCTGATTATGCAAGATTCAATTGTCATTCGATCTTCCAAGAAGCTGACACTATAATAATAAAACGCCAACATACACCAGTGGCACATGAAAATCCAGTAACAACTAGTACTCAAGGAACTCATATAAAACTTCATGGGCAGAAACTCTTTGCTTAGGGTCCCTATCCAACATTTGTTTTACCAATTCTTTAGCACTTTCTGAGATATTAGGCCATGGTTCAAAAACAAAATCAAGCTCTCTGTGTAAAATCTGCCTGAAAATTCCTGATTCAGATTCTAAAAGTAATAGAAAAAGTTAATGTAATTCAGGTACAGAGTAGATGACTAAATAATAATACAACAGAGAAAAAGTTAAATGCATATTAGGATCATTACCAGCCCAGAAAGGTGGGACACCACTTAGCTTTAAAAAAATTGAAGAAGTTTTCACAGTTTTTAGTTTTAGTAATTGGTTTAGCATTCTTCGAACCCTTCTAAGGCTTTTTCTTCAAAACCTTCTGAGTCAAGCATTTTCCTGGGTACCATTGAATTTTAGTCCTATTGAAAAAGAACATAGCAAGTAAACCTTGATCAAGACCAAACCAGACCCTTTTGACAACATTATAAACTATGCAAACAGATAACATAATAACATCATTCAAAAAGAACAGCTTACCTAATTGCTTTCTCCAAAATAGGTTCATCCTCATCAATCATATGATATGTTTTTGTCAATACAGAATTTGAAAAGTATGGATTGGTATTGGTATCAAAGAAGAACTCAAGCTTAAATCCTTTGGGGTTTTCTATCATGCTCCACTTGATATCTTTAAGGAACTTGAGAGCACCTTCATCACGCTCTGAAATCTACAATATAAAGTGGTCAAAAGATCACTAAACGAACCAACTAAAAAGTAACTTCAACCCAAAACTCAACAGAAGGGGTATTTGGTATTTGTATACAATGGCTAATACAAAGCTTGGTATTTGGCTTCAAGAGCTGGTCTCTCCTTAAAAAAGCACTAGGTCGGTGAGATTGTCTTCATTGAGAGCTGTAGGGAGTAAACGATTTAAAACAGAGAAGAGAGATGGAGAAGAAGAAAACAAGAAGATGAAGAAGAAGAAGAAGAGTGACAAACCAGAGGTGAGATCTGCCATGCTGAATTTATTATCGTTGTTGTTAGACATTAAGATAAGAGGCAAAGCGAGAAGTAAAGTAGTAAAACCTAGAAAATGAAGAGAAGAGAAGAGAAGAGAAAGGGTTCGATGATACACTCAACATGCAAAACTCACCTCTTGTCTCTCCTTTTAAACCAAAACCCTTTCATTATTAGTATTTGAAAGAGTAGCAGAAGAGGGAATGGTTTCGAGGAAGAAGAAGACGATGGCTTCGAGGGAGAAGAGAGAGACGAGAGAGATGGTTGCTGAAGTACCTCGTAGAGCTTTGAGAGTCGCTGAGGCGGAGGTAGGAAGGCGGAGGCGGTCATGAATATGTCATTTAAGGCCCAGAATCGCGATTCTAGTGCGATTCATGCACATTTGGTGTTCTAGGGGCGACTCGGATCGTTTTCCTCCTCCAAAATCGTAGAATCGGGATTTTTCCGATTAAAATCAGGATTTTAACTACCTTGCCTATAGCCCTCTGGGTTCTAATCCAATCTGCTGCAAATTACTTTCCTTGCCCCTTGAATTTGACAACTAAGGCTAAAGGGTAACCTAAAATTAATCATAAATTCCACATAAAACATTAGTTCACTAGATTTAATGTAGGTATATATATCCCTCCTTTCAAGTGTTACTAGTCCACAAAGTCTAACCTGCAGGGCCGTAAAACTTAGAAATTCCTAAGAGGATACATATTGACACTTGCCTTATGATGTAGGGCTGCTTTTGCACGACGCTGATCACTATAGCCATATGCATCTAAGCCTAAAAGTAAAATATCATCCGGCGTCAACTGTAACTCAGAGAAGAAGCGGAGGGCATACAGTGATTTCTTCTGCAGATGTCTCCCAATGGTTTTTAACTAAGAGGAAAGGCCCTTAGGCTTTTTGGGTTCAATCTTAAGAAAGGAAACAAATCTCTGCAAATTGAACTGACCATTTAAAAATAGAAACCTGAAAAAGTTTCAGAGCAGAGACATGGTCAGGCAACAAAAGCAGAGGTAAGAAGATGGAAGGGAGAGACTTGCCAGACATGGAGGAGGGGGAGGGAGAGGACACGGTGGAGAGAGAGGCCATGGAGAATGGAGTAGGAAGGAATGAGAGGGGCGTGCATGAAATGGAGCTGTCGGGGTCTGGAAAGCTTTGTGCCACGGGACAAACCCAAAGGGAGAGGGTCTCCAGGAACAGGACATGCCAACCCATCAAGCGTCTTAGGAGTGGAAATGTCCAAATCCCAAAACCCTCCTCCATCCCAAAACCCACGGGCCATGATCATCCTCCTCCTCAAAAATTTTTTGGAAAGGAATGGTATCTGAGTCACTGTACAAAAATTAACTCTTTTAAAATACAAAAGCTTGTATGAATTGCCTCTAACTCCTTGTTTCCTCAATTGTTTCTCTACACTCTTTGGTCTCCACCAGAATTTAGTGACTAGTTTAATAGCAATGCAACGTGACGTGTGTAGGTAATATGTTAGTCATACCCGCTGGTAGAAGCGTTTATTTATTTTTTAACGTTTTTAGTATGTTATATATTGTTTGGATGCATGCCTAATATTAATTTGATACAATTTTTAGCATGAGGTAAACTCGTAAACTCTTACGAGTTTACGAGTCGAGTCTACCTAGCCAAAACGAGTCTTGGTAGACTCTCGAGTCTGACAACCTTGCTAAAGTTCATTGAAAATGTATGATTAGCAAAGGCCAATAAAACTTTTTCTTTTGATGACTCAATTTCCATTCTAACTAGAGTTTGTCATGCAAACCAAGACACCTTACGTGTGGTTCGTGTTCGACCCTCATCAGCTTTGTCTTCATCGCTATCTCTCATTCCCAGGTAATCCCCTAACGCTAACTTATCCGGCTATGTCTGTTGTATGTGTTGAAGTGTATGTATGTTGATTGTTGTTTGTTAGTGGAGAGCTGAGCTCATTAGGCAGTGATTTTGTGTGCTGATAACATGATTTTTTATGCATGTGTAATGTTGTTTGTTAGTGGAGAGCAGAGCTCATTAGGCATTGGTTTTGTGTGCTGATAACATGATTTATGATGCATGTGTAATGTTGTTTGTTAGTGGAGAGCAGAGCTCATTAGCGGTTGATTTTATATATTGATAACATGATTTTGTGTTCATAACTGTGAATATCATATACAATGCGTATGATATGTTTATTTATCTATACTGGGTAGTTTTCTATATGTAACAGGCCATTTGTAAATTTGGGAAATGTCTAGTTTACAGGGGAGACTCTGCCAAAATTTCGGCAGGCTCCCTTTCTTAGGGAACTTAAAAAATGAAACACAACGTTAATAATGTAGGGTTTAGTCGTGTGTGTACCCATTAGATTCCCGTTCAAGTTTCAAAACAACCGGTCGATGTACCGTGTTGTGTTGGAGCTTGAATTGTCCCGGTTGGACAGTTTGGTATGAATTTGTAACCTGTAGGGCGTAACCCATCAATGTTGTATGTGGTCTATCTTGAGAAGTTGAATGAATGTTCATTTGAAATTTCGGTTATGGTGTTTCGTATTGTCCCCAGGGTGCATGTCTGCGTGTGGTGTTTCATACCGTACGTATCTCTGTGTACTCGGGGACCAATGCGAAATGCTGCCGAAATTTCAAATGAACATTCATTCAACTCAAGATAGACGACATACAATTATGGGATGGGTTACGGATGGTTGCATATTCATCCTGAATGGGATAGGGCCCCACCAATTTGCAACATCAAAGAGATAGAGTGATTCGCAACCGATAGTTAAATAACAATTTAAACGTGTAACGTAATAGAAATCGTGCTTGTTAGATATTATAAATGGAGGTACCGGCAAATCGGCGATGGATGTACAACCGACTAGATCGCAATCGGCGAGTGACTGAGGAGTTTATGACGGGGCTGTTGGAGTTCATTCCGTTCACTACGGCAAACACGCCTGGATTTGAAGTGACTGAGAAGATCCGTTGTCCGTGCTCAAGGTGTAAATGCATGAGTTTTGAATACGCGGATGATGTCATGTGCCACCTAACTGAGAAAGGGTTCATGGAAACATACCACTGCTGGTACAACCATGGTGAGCAGTTACCGCGTAGACCATCAGACGTAACCGTGCAACAGTCTTACTACGAGGTTGGAGGAAACAGGGATACGTACAACAACATAGAACAAATGGTGATGGATCATGTTGGACCCTCCACCGGACGTGTGCTGGAACATAATGACCAAGCAGGTCATGGGGACTCTGACAATGTAGAGGAGGATCCTAATCCGGAGGTGAAGAGATTTTATGATTTGTTGGCGGCGGCTCAGACTCCATTGTGGGACGGGTGCAACAGTCACACTGAGTTATCCGCCTCCCTAGCTGCTTTAAGCCTAAAGGCAGATTATAATCTTTCTGGAGGTTGTTTTGATAGGATGGTCAGTCTGATGGGTTCCACCATGCCTAGTAATCACAGAATGCCAGCAAACCTGTACCGTGCTAAGAAACAAGTGGCAAACTTGGGGTTGGGTTGTGTGAAGATAGAGTGTTGTGTTGGTGGATGTATGCTGTTCAGAAATGAGTTTGCAGACGAAAGTGTCACAAAATGTTTGCATTGTAATGAGGAACGCTACAAGATCGTTAAAAGGAGAGGGAAGGTAACCCGGATGGCCAGGAAGAAAATGTGGTACTTCCCTATAACACCGCGTCTTCAACGCCTGTATGCCTCATTGTCCATGGCAAAACACATGCGTTGGCATGCTCTGAACCGAACACAAGAGGGGTTTCTTTGCCATCCTTCCGACGGGAAAGCATGGAAGTGTTTGGATGAGCTATATCCTGACTTTTCTGGCGAGCCACACAATGTAAGACTTGGCTTATGTACTGATGGGTTTAACCCGTTCGGTCAATACGGAAGAGCTTACTCTTGTTGGCCAGTCATCCTGACCCCATACAATCTGCCTCCTGATATGTGTATGAAGAGGGAGTTCATGTTTCTATCTGTACTGGTTCCAGGACCCAAAAATCCAAAGGCGAACATAGACGTGTTTTTGCAACCGTTGGTTGAAGAGTTATCACAGTTATGGGATGTCGGGGTAATGACATACGATGCGTCTTTAAAGAACAACTTTATGATGCGTGCTGTTTTGATGTGGACTATTAACGACTTCCCGGCCTATGGTATGCTTTCTGGATGGTCCACGTCTGGGAAGCTTGCTTGCCCTGTATGCATGGAACATACCGGGGGGGAATCACTCCCTGTTAGTGGCAAGACAAGTTTCTTTGACTGTCATAGAAAGTTTCTACCGTTGGATCACCCGTTTAGGAGGAACAAAACCGCTTTTAAGAAAAACAAGGTTGTCAATGAACCTCCACCCCGTAGGTTATCTGGTGCACGGGTTTGGCAGAGGGTCGAAGAGTATCCTTACATCTGGGACAAGAGTGTTAAGGAGTTTGCGGGTTACGGTAAGGAACACCACTGGGTGAAGCAGAGTGTGTTGTGGGATTTGCCATATTGGAAAGACTTGTTGTTAAGACACAACATTGATGTGATGCACACTGAACGTAATGTTTTCATGAATATTTTTGACACTGTTATGGACATCAAAGGGAGAACAAAGGACAACGAGAAGAGTCGTCTAGACCTTCCGATTTGGTGTTCCAGAAAGGAGTTGGAGTTGAGGGATGCGGGACGTGGAAGAATGTTTAAACCCCATGCAAAATATGCTTTAACTAGACCACAACAGATTGCTGTATGTATTTGGATGAATGGGTTGACCCTGCCTGACGGATTCGCTTCTAACTTGAGTAGATGTGTCGACGTGAAGGAGGGCAGGGTGTTTGGCATGAAAAGTCATGATTGCCATGTGTTTATGCAACAACTACTCCCGTACGCGTTTCATGCCTTACCGAAGCCTATTTGGAAACCGTTAGTGGAGTTGAGTCACTTCTTTAAGGAGTTGACGGCTACTTCGTTGAGTGTGGAGAAACTTGTGAAGATGGAAGAAACTATCCCGGTATTGATTTGTAAGTTGGAGCAGATTTTCCCACCAAGTTTTTTTGACTCCATGGAGCATTTGCCTATCCATCTACCGTACAAGGCCTTGGTTGGTGGCCCAGTGCAGTATCGTTGGATGTATCCATTCGAAAGGTGAATGCTTGGTGAACTCTTTAATTTACTCGCTAATGTCATGCTTATAATAGTATTTTCTAACTTAACACCACCTTGTTAATGATGTTGAAGATTCTTACGCTCTTTAAAAGATAAAGTGTCGAACAAAGCCTGCGTTGAAGCTTCAATTTGTGAGGCATACTTAGTCGAAGAAATGACAACCTTTGCTTCTTTCTATTTTCCAACGGAGATAGAAACTAGAATGAGTAGAATTCCCCGCAATCTTGGTGTAGCCAGCCGCACAGGGTTTGATGAACAAACGTCGATTTTTAACTATCCTGGTCACCCGGGGGGCAGGCTCACAAAATGTTACATTGATGAGAAAGATCGAAAGGCGGCTCACTTGTACATTCTTCTCAATTGCCCAGAAGTGGAACCCTTTATTGAGTAAGTCATAGAAGTTATATTATACATTCTTAACGTAGCTTTTATATTAAACTTATTTGTTTCTTTCAATAGCTTATACACAGATATGCTAAAACTTGAGCAAAATGATTTAACTGATGACCAAATTCATAGTGAGGTGTCATCCAAGTTCGTTGGTTGGTTCGCGCAACATGTAAGACCCGTATACCAAGTGTTTTTAAGCCTATTTGCTTCTAACTCCCGTCAATATGGTAACAATGACCTACTTCTTATGTTGTACATAGATACAAGACCCTAACAACCATATTGAAGATTCTTTACTCCAAGCCCTTTCTTGGGGGCCGGTGAAGACTGTTAAAAAATGGCCTATTTACTACGTAAATGGCTACAAGTTTAATATTCTTCAATGGAGTGAAGGGATGCGCACCCATAACTACGGGGTTTGTGTTAAAGGCACCGCCGGTCAGTTGGAAGAAGACTTTTATGGAGTGCTGACGGAGATTGTTGAAGTTTCATTCTCTGGACGACTAAGAAGAGATATTGTTCTATTCAAATGTGATTGGTTCGACAACACAATCGGTGTTGGAACAAAGGTTGACAACAACTACGGCTTAGTTGAGGTCAAGAAGAATGGTAGATATAAAGGGTTTGATCCCTTCATTTTTGCCCAACAAGCTGAGCAGGTTTATTACACCGACTTCCCGGGAGGACATCGGGACTGGTATGCAGTAATCAAGGCCAAGGCCCGAAGTCAGATCACTGACAATGTCTTCGAGGAGGTCGATGACGCTTATCAGCTTGCACCACACGAGCTCAACGATGCCAATTTGTTGTTCAACATTGATCCAGTCATAATGGATGAGACACTCGCCACTACGGGGGGTGAACACATTGACAAAGACCTTGTCTCTCGATCAAAACGGTCTAGGGCTGATTTGGGTACTGATGAACTTGTTCAAACAGATAACCACAGTGACACTGAAACTGAGGGGGAATTTGAAACTGAAACAGACACAGAGTATGTAGTTGTTAAACATATATACATGGGTTTATATATATCCTGAGACTAACCTTTCTTTTCATGATTTTATCCACAGATGACGGGACGTCGACTGCCCTTCAGTAGGGGTGGTGGGTCCAGGACCCCGGCTTCCCGTCTGGGGATGCAAACCCCAGGGCAGCAGACCACTCCATCACCACCACAGCGGACCACTCCATCCCCATTACAGCAGACCACTCCATCACCACCACCACAGCAGACCACTCCATCACCACTCCAGCAGACCACTCCATCACCACCACCACAGCAGACAACCCCATCACCCCCACAGCTGACCACCCCAGAGCAGACTCCTGGAGTTGGTGGCTTGGAGGACCATGGCCATCAGGCGACCCCACCTCCGGCATCCCCTCTGCCCATGTTGGTACCCGTGCCGGCCGGAGACGAGTAAGTGACTAAATTTCATATACTTTTATGTTATTTGTATGATACTTTATATTAGGGTTTAGTTGAAAGACTTGTTGGTTTATTGTTGCTTACTTTAATTAGTACTTGTATAGATTGAATTGTACTGGGCACTCTTCTGTTTGTAACAGGGTAACTATTTAAACTTGGAAATGTTACATTTACAGGGGAGACTCTGCCGAAATTTTGGGTGTCTCCCTAGATTGTGTGTTGTTTTACTCCTAACATAATTGTTGTCATTACAGCTTTGTTGATAGTAGTCGCACTACCAAAGCGATTACTAAGGTTTTGAAGGTCCAGTGGGATGGTCCATATATATCTTGGACAGATGCTGGGAAGGTTGTGCAAGATAGGTGGTTTGACACCTTCTCGGTAAGTTCCTAGCTCATTTATTGTGACTTGATTTGTAAAAACGACCCGTTATTAATTTTGAATTCTCAATTCATTTTACAGCGTGATTACCAGTGGGCGGAGGGTATGATTGATGAGATTAGGAAGGTCTTTGCCACAAAGACCTCCAAAATCATCAAGAGTACCCTTTGGAAGATGAGGGACAAGGGTGAGCACCCTCGTTGGATCCCGGAGGACCATTGGGACGGGATGGTCCAGAAGTGGGGCGGGGTCCCATTCCAGCAGGCGAGTGCTCGGAATAGGGCCAACAGAGCCGCCGATGCAGCAGCCTCGGTTTACACTGGGGGTAGCATTTCAACCCTCGAGCACAAGAAAAGATTTGTAAGTATATTTATGTTAAACATTTCTATTATGGTTCGTCTTACATGTTTACAAATAATAATCTCAATGTTTTTTGTCCACCACAGGAGCAGAGGGAGCACCAGGAGCCTTCTTTGTTTGAGGTCATGCAAATGACCAAGAAGAACAAAGCCGGTGCATGGGTAAACCAGAAGACTACGGAGCTAGCGGTATTTACTTTTAACTGACACATGCTTTTAATTTACTTACAAATCAGCTTACTAATCCTATCGTTGTTTTTGAATTTACAGGAGGCGTATCAGGCCAGGAGGGCCGAGAAGGAGGCGGACCTGGTGGCTTCCACCCCTGAAGGGGAGGTTCCTCCCACCCTATCTTGTTCTGACGACAACGCCATCTATATGGAGGCTGTTGGCGGTGTGAACAAGAAAGGGAGGGTGTTTGGATTGGGTGGCGTCGGCACGCAGCTGGCGAAAAAGGGGAAGACCCCTTCCTCTTCGTCTTCCTCTGGTCTTCCGACTGAGGTCGTTCAGGTAATTCAAAACCTGAACGATGAGCTACAGGAGGAGCGACGTCAGAGGCAGTTGCTGTTGGAGCGGCACGAGGCGGACCGACAGAAGGCCGAGGCGGACCGACAGCGGGCCGAGGAGCAGCACGCCGAGACTCGTCGACAACTTGCTCAGCAGCAGGAGCTACTGATGCAGTTGATGGCGAGGCTACCTCCCCCCACTTCCCAGGCGCCCCCACCACCACCCCAGGATCCCCCACCACCTTGATTGTAGTTCTTTTATTTATACACATTTGTATATTTGATTTTTAGTTATGTTATATTTTCATTCAGTATTTATTTTGTCATTCTTTATTTATTATGTCAATATTTATTGGTAATTACATTCAAATCACAAAGCCTTATTCTACCTATCATTAATAATTCAACCTATTTCATAAATTAATTTAACATATTATTTTGTTTTTAATAATAATTCATTACTTCAAAAAAATTATTTTAATTTAATTATAAAATTTTATCAGCCAATACAAAATGCAAAATATTAAGATATTTTTAAAGCTAAATTAACAAAACCAGTCAATATTGAATCAATTTTAAAAAAATTTAAAAATTCTCGTTAGCGACGGTTCATGTCCGTCGCGGACTTATTAACACTAGCGACGGACGCCGTGGTCGCTACCTGGCAACCACTAGCGACGGACGTTGTGGTCGCTACCTGGCAACAACTAGCGACGGACATTGTGGTCGCTACCTTGCAACCACTAGCGACGGACGTTGTGGTCGCTACATGACAACCACTAGCGACGGACTTAGGCGTCGCTACATCGCAACCACTAGCGACGGAATGTCTTGGTCGCTGTCTCACTACCTATAGCGACGGCATACGGTGGTCGCTGTTGGCTGTTATTAGCGACGGGGCCTCGAGGTCGCTGTATGGCAACACTTAGCGACGGCTGGAGTTATGGGGGCAGAGACGAATTTAGCGACGGCATCACGCCGTCAATAATTTAGCGACGGTATGTATGTGGTCGGTGAGGTGTTTTCGACGAGGGTTTTAGCGACGTCCACTTTCCCGTCTGCGATGCCGTCGCTAATGGTTTTAGCGACGGGAATTCCATTGATTAGCGACCAATTACGTCCGTCGCTAACAGTTGTTTTTTTAGTGGTGTTAAAGAAATGAATTCGTACTACCTATACCAACAAATGCATTAGCCTTTTCGGTAGCCTATCACTTAAGAACTCTAAAGTTAAGCGTGCTTAACTTGGAGTAATTCTGGGATGGGTGACCTCCTGGGAAGTTCTCAGGAAATGTGTGAGTGAGGACAAAAGCACATTAGAAAGGTCTCGTGTTGGTCTGTGGGGCGAGTCGTTCATTCCTGAAAAGCGGCTGGGGCGTTACAAAAGGTACGGGTCTTTAGGACATACCTTTTTTAGGTCGGTGAAGTCCACGCACATCCGTCACTTGCCGCTTGCTTTTTTTTACCATGACTACATTGGAGAGCCAGGTTGGGTACTTGACCTCCCGGGTGAAGTTGGCTGCCAATAGGTTATTTATTTCTTCCTTTACTGCAACTCTTTTGTCAGGACCCAAATTTCGTTGCTTCTACATCACTGGCTTGGCCTTTGGGTCTATGTTCAGTGAATGACATATGACACTCGGATTGATTCCCAGTATATCCGAAGGCATCCATGCAAAAAGGTTGGAGTTCACTTTTAGGAGTTTGATTAACAACTCTTCCAAGTCCTGGGAAGGTTTGTACCATCCAAGATGATGGCCTTAGTGGTTGGGAGGCAATGCGTGAGTTGACCTGCCATTTCCCGAGTATAGTATCACTTTTTCTCCCTAGAAAACCTCCAAAGATAGTACACATGATTTTCTTCCCATCATCCCTCACGTCCTCTAGTCTGCAGGATTGAGAACGCTCACGCTCATGTCGAGGGAGCTCACGTGGTTGTAGCTCTTCCTACTTCAGAGATTCTTTTTCCTTCTTTTGGCCAGCTCCTGCTGGTGCTTTTCCTTTCTACTTAATAAATTTCTTCACATAACCTTGTCGGATAATATGTTGAATTTGGTTCTTCAGTGACCAACAATCTTTAGTGAGGTGGTTGAAAGTTTGGTGGAACTCACAACTTAGATCGATCTGAGCCCTTCGTCTGTCTCTAGGTAGGGGTAATTTGAGTAGCCTAGTACTATAAACCTCGTGCATTATCCTCTCCCTCCTGCTATTAGGTGGGTAAAGTTGTTGTACTTTGGGTTGGGATAGGTTCTGTTCTTTTGTTCCCTATTTGGCTTAGGACGCTTCTTTTGTGGCTCCGCCTTCACGATACTAGGCTCATAATTTCCTACTCGATCAACTTCCTGTTCCTCTATGTTGATATACTGGGCATCATATTGCCTGAAATCATCCATATTCAAATGAGGTTTTTTAGCGAAAGAGTTAGAAAACTTACCTGGGCATAACCCTGTTTGGATTGCGCATATGGCTACTTCTGACCTCTGGAGCCATGAACTATTTAAGAGTCTTCTCTTGTCCCAGTTTTAGGTTAACTAAGCTGTGTGAGGACTATTACATCAATCGACTAAATGCAAATTGAGTTAAGAACTTCTTTGTTAGTTCCACGAAGCAAGATACTCTCCTTAGAGGGATGTGTAAGAACCATCGAAGAGCAGACTTAGTCAAGGTTACAAGGAACGTCCTACACAACAAATCGTCAGACGCCCCCATGATCAGTAAAGTGGTGGTAAACATGGTAAGGTACTCTTCCGGGTCACCCCTCCCGTCATACCTCTCTGTTGTCAGTGGTTTGTAGTGCGTAGGTGTTGGAGCTGCCATTATCTCATTTATAAATGTGTAAGCTATGTAAGGCACTGGAGGTTCAGGCTTGTCTGTCGTGTGCCTTGTGGTTTAAGTGTTGTGATAACTGGGGGCTTTCTTCTCTTTCATCCTATGACGATGCAGGTGTTCATTTTCTTTGCGTAATTCCTCCACTGTTTATTGCAATGTCTTAACAAAGGTTAAGACTTCTTGTAATTATTCGTCTCTTCCTTGCTGTCTCCCTTGTTGTTCTTAATGATTGTCATCTTCCTAACAGCTAAGATTGTTATGCGTGGTTACCATTTAATGAAGGAAAGCCCTTCTAATGTGGTGGATCTTGGTTCCTTTTCCCTTGTGCTTGCTTCTCCTTGGAATTTTTCTTGTAGAAACTGAAAGTGAACAATTGAAATGTTGAATGAAGGTGACTCTTTATAAGGAAGGAAACTCCTAAAACTAAAGGATGGGTGGTGGAAATGGTAATGGAAGGAAACTTAAGAGGAAAGGTAGGATGAAATGGATTAGTTAGATGGATGTAAAGGATTGGATGCCACCTTGGGGAAGGATAAGTCCTACTCGCCACTCTAGGGGGTGAGAGCCTAGAGATAAGAGCTTGTTAGAAGGAAAAACTCACTTTAGCCTAAAGGAAAGAAAATGCACTATCTCACAAAAATTTGTATATTCTTTAAAATCTAAGGTGATGACTACATGGAGAGCATACCTTTATATAGCCCACTAGGAGATTTGGCTAAGGCATAAAGTTTTGGGCTTCTAACATTTTCCTAGGCCCAATTACACAAAATGAGAGAATAATGACCCAAATACAAGCCCAAAAGTGGCCCAATGACCATATAAGGTCTAAATCCTATCTCTAAAATTATGTGAAGCCCTAAAATATATTTAAAAACCTATATTTCATAAATGTTACATGAAAAGTATGAATAGGTCTTCAAATGGTCATCTTGGGCTTAGGCCCATGTAGTGTTGTTAGGAAGGCAGCTAGGGTTTGCTGGGTGGTGATTTTGGCCTTCTTTGTCCTTGCCTTTATCAAGGGTCCTCTGTACAGCTCTAGACCCTTGTCTAGGGTTGTAATGGGATCTTCCCTGCCCATGTCCTCATCACCATTGTTCTTTCTTTTTTGGACTATCTTTCTTATGTTCTTCATTGGAATCATTTCATCGGGCCCCATAGTGGGCACAAAATGTTCATGATAAGCACGTAACACACAAAACCCCTAGAGAATTACCCTAGGCAAATCAAGTTGTATTGCTAAAAAATGTCACTTGAATTATATAAAGTACGTAAGGTTGTATTTATACAATTGTAAAAAGAAAAAGGGAAAGACCTTCATTCCTGGCCCAATTAGCCAAGAGAGAACTATATTTTGTCATGATCATGGGAACTCAAGATCTTCATCATGTTCTCCAAGAATAAAGGGATTCGTTGGGCGCCTCCCGATCTGGGGGGAACATAAATAATTCTTTGAAAGGGAATTTGACTGGGACTTTTATAAAATAAGAGTTTTTGTTAACCTTTACCTTTAGATTAAACATTGAATATTTTAGTATCTATTATAAGATTTTTAAAATTTTTAATTTATATTAATTATTTATTTTTTTAGATGATGACATTAATTCTGTATATTTTATTATAATTAAAACATTTTTTATAAATTGATTAATTTTTTAATTTTTATAAATTTATATACTATTTATACCTTTTTCATTTTAATTACTTGTTTGTAATTCCCCCTTAATTTTAAAAGTCATATATGAAAGTTCACTATCAAATTATCTTTTTTATCCATTTATCTTCTATCATGTTAAAATTTAAATTGAATCTCATTGGCTAAGATAGAATTTCATCTATTGTAAAACTTTTTTTTTATTTTGGCATGATAAGAAGATGATTTGATAGTAATTTTCATATTTGAAAGTTTGAATCACATAATACTAGTACCTTTTATCATGTACTCGTGTCCTTTAACATTTGATAATTTTCAATCTCATGTTTTTGACCAATATGAAAATAGTGAAATAGTAAGGGGAAATATTTATAAATATAATCAAAAGTGATTACCTACAAGTAAAAAAATAAAAATGGTATAGAAATTTTATAAAAGTTTAAAAATCAATCAATTTATAAAAAAATAGTTCTTTTAAATACAATAAAATATAAGTAATAATGTTGACTAAGAATTGAAGGAAATCTTATAATAAATACTCTATTGGATTTTGACTGAAAGAAAATTAGACAAATTTCACACAAATTAAGAAAATTGATTATAAGTTATTTTTTACATAATGTAATCAAATATTTGATGTATTTGTCTAAAGTGTCCTCAATCTCATGCATTGCATAATACATTTAGTTGTGATCTTTGACGATGTATAACTATTGTTAACGGGGCACAATACTGACATTGCATGTCGCCATATTTGAATAAGTAGCCGGTATAAATCCTAATGCGGGGCATATTGCTGAGGTTTGTTTTTACTGACGAGTCGTGAGGTACCTGGAAAAAGGGCCAATGGGGCCGAACATGAGTAGGTCTTGTAAGGCCTCTTCGATGCCTAAATTAGCGTATGATGTACGTGTAGGTTAGAGCAATGAAAGAATTAGGTGAGAAGGTTCATAATGAACATACCAGTATCATAAGTGTAGTGGGTATTTATAGGTGAGAGCTTGTCAGAATGGTGGTAGAGTGGTCAGATATAATGTGGTGTGTAGGTCGGGCTTTAACACATGAGGTTAGTGTACGTATACCGCCCATGTAGGATATGACCCTAGCGAAGCCATTTGATGTGGCCTAAATTGGCCTGTAAAAGTGTCAGCTTGGATGCTGATCTTGTAGACTATATACAAGGTACAAGTTCAAATCATATACCCCAAGGATGATATGAAGTCTGAAGGATTTGACATCAAGTTATACTTTTATGCATCGTGCTTCACAAGGACTGATCTTGGTTGATGCCGTGGAAATTTAAAATTTGAATTTTGAATGTAACCTCTTCAACCGTCAAAAATGTTTCACATTATGCCATAATTGCTTTTGATAAAGGGTGCCACATGGCTTACGCTCATTGGTGTGTTACAAAATCAAAGTAATTTATGCCCGTTGAAGCATTGGGGCAATCGTATATATGAAAGGACAAAAATACCCCTGGTTTGAGCCTATAAAAGGTGGAGAGTCAGCCTCATTTCCATACTTTGCTCAAAAAGATTTCTCTCACTCTAGTGTCTTCTTACTACTGTTCATGAGCTTGTTCTTTTTGTAATTAATTTAGTCGTGCTTTAAAACCGAGGTACTCATCTAACCTTGAACTTTGTTTTTCCCTTTTCCTATAAATGGTTATCCTTAAGGAGTTGGATAGAGGTAGCGAGGATGGGTCCTTGTTAGTCCTTAAATTATAGTTATTTTTATGATAAAAATTATGATAAAATAAATAAAAATTAGTTTAAATAGAAATAAATTTAGGTTTTAAAGCAAATAAATGGAAGTTATTGAAATTAACATGGCATGACCTATTTTTCCATTTTTGTAGTAAATGTTTGAGGTTTGAAAGTGGAAATTTATACAAGATAGAAGGATGACGCGTAAGATCAACCTTATACTCAGCATCAGGATTTTTGATTCTGACGCTATGCATCGGGCCTATGCGTAGCATTAGGTGCTATGCGTATTCCACTAATAGGTGGAATTGCACTAAAAAAAGGCGTAATAATGGCCAAACCACTCCAGTCCAAAGACATAAACATAGTGGGAGACAACAGGGGACTAGGTCTGCACATTATTGAGGCATAATTGAGGATTAATGGCTGAAAATCTGGAGGAATAATGGAATCTGAGTTAAAAGCCTAACGCGCAATGCCACACCCACGTGTAGCGTCAGACCCAAACTTCTCCACTATAAATAGGGCCATTTGCCATAGGTTTCAGCATCCTTTAGCATCCAATTAGAGTGTTGTGTTCTGAGTTGCAAAAATAGCTTCCATATACTTGAGAGTGTTATTTTAGTGTTGTTTCCTTTCGTGTTGTCAAGTTCAGTTAAGTGTTCGTCATGTCTCCACTTGTAAGTGTTGATTTTACTTTCACCATGTGTAACTAATCTGTTTATATTAGAATTGGTGAACCAATTTATGAATATGAGGTTATGATTATGAATTATGCATGTTTATAATTTAAATTCTACGTTAGTATTTTAACCTTTTATGAGTATGAATTTCGAACGGGAGAATGATCTTCATGTGTGTTAAAAACCATTTCAACGGAAGTAAAAGTTAAAATACCCTTAATATACCAATTACTAGGGATAGAGTTGGTAATTATTGTTGTATTAAGGCCAGCACTCAAAGCAAGTTTTTACTGAGAAAGCATCTGAGGGATCAAACTTTACGGTAACTATTTAGAATTTATTTACCGAGGGATCAGGTTTAATGATTTTAAGCTACAGTGACATAGATTTGATGATTAAATATGCATGTTTATAATTACTATGTTATATTCTAGTGCGGAGATCCTAATTCCAACTTAGTTTGTCATTCTTTGTTTAAATCTCAAGCATTAGAATTGTTCTAAGGTGATATTTTCATAAATCATTTTGTAAATAGTTTCATAATCTATACCATCCTTTGTTCAATGTATAAATCAATCTCTAAAACTCTGAATATTGTACAAATTTGTATATGAATCATTCTTTTATTAATAAGTTTTGATACTTTTACCATAGTAAATAAAAATTACTGCCACTCACTAAAATCAATCAATCCTTGAGGGAACAATATCTAATCTTTTGAAAACTACAATGATAAATTGGTGCACTTTCTAAAAGTCCAAGAAGTTTTCTGGCGTAGTCGTCGGGGATATAATTGATTTCAGTAAACAATAAATTTTTACTTACTATGGTAAAATGTTTTTAACTTAGGTAATTTTTCATTTTTACTTTTTACTTATACATTTATTTATTTACTTTTACTTCTTCTTTATTTATTCTTGTTACACTAACTTTTTCTATTTAGTTTGTGTATGCAAACTCGATCTTCTGTAGGAAGAATCTTCTTTGATCCTGAGATCGAGAAATTTATGAAAAAACTTAAATCTTTGAAATCCAAAACACAAACTTCATCTTCTTCTTCTTCTTTATTTTCTTCTTTTCAAAACTTTGAAGATTCTAAAATGGTTACAGAACAACAAAGATAGACATTGGGACAATTTGCTACTATTCATGGACTACCTCATGTGTCGGGAATGTTTCAAGGACTCGTTGCAGCGGTGGAAATTAAACTTGCTACATTGAGTATAATTCAAAACAACCATTTTACTGGTTTAAATCATGAAGAACCGTATGAACATCTAACTGTTTTTTATGAATTATGCAGAACTATTGGTTTTGAACCCAATCAAGAAGAATCTGTGTACATGAGACTATTTCCTTTTTCTTTGGTTAGGAAGGCAAAAGAATAGTTTAAATCTTGTCCTCTTGGTAGTTTTACAAACTGGTCCGATGTCAAAAGAAAAGTGTTGGAAAGGTTTTATTCCCCTTCTAAATATTTTGAAGCTATGACAGTCATTCACTCATTTTCACAAAATCATGATGAGTCATTAGGAGAAGCGTGGGAGCGTTTCAAAGCATTGTTAAGAAAGTGTCCAAATCATAATTTGGATGATGGTGGAAAGGTAAGAATTGTCTATCATGGTTTATTACCTCAGTTTAAGATGATGTTAGATGCCTGTGCAGATGGTTCATTAATGAACAAAATGACAGAGGAGGCAATAGCTATAATGGAGTCCATGTCTATAGTGACAGACAAGCAAAACATGAAAGAGGTAATGTTTCCTGAAAACCAGGTATGCTCGAGTTAGGAGTAAATGATGCAGTCCTAGCTCAACAAAAATTATTGACACAACAAATTGAGGATATGAGCAAGCAATTACTAAAACTTCAGATTGTTCAAGTGTCATCACCACCCCCAGCTCAGTTAAAATAGTGCATACATTTCATAGGTGAATAACCTTGTGGTTATTGTGCACCTGATGGAATTGAACATGAGCAAGCCAATTTTCTGAACAACCAAAGATTACTTGTAAGTAATTTTCCTTTCAATATTGGTAGTCTTTTCCTTAACAATTATCCAAAAACTTGATAGCCAACCGCAGGCGCACGGGGTATCACAGTAATAAAAAGAAATCGTTCCCATAGAGATTGTGCCTAATTACCAATTTTAATAGTGATTTGATTATCTAGAAAAATCAATTCAATTTAATGAGAACTTAAAAGGCGTAAAAGCTTTACTAATAAAAAAATGAGAGTCTTATCAGAAAGAAAATTCAATCACCTTTTTCAAAAGATAAATTGAAGAAAACCTCTTAGGAATTCGGGGGTTTATATGTGAGTACCAAATCCAAGTGAAATTCATCTCTTTAATTATGCCATTTCATTTCTAAGGTAGGTTTCCCTAAATTAATTAATAACTTCCTCTCGAAACCTTATTAATGTACCTAATCGCTAAAGAACAACGTTAAATTTGCTAATTAAGTTTGTTACGCTTTGTGAAAACCTAATTAGTTCCTCAAATGGTTTTGCTTACTCTTACAACTCAAAACTATAGGTTCAATTCCATGCTTTTCAAATTACATGCCAATCTTTCGATTACCCATCTAATTTATTAACATCTATGCTTATTTCTAAGACTTGTAGAAACATTAAGAATCCATGAAATTGAATAGAACATGAAATTTAATAATTGAAGGATGAGGAACACTCAATTCTGATACATGAACATACTACCCCTTAATCCCAAGAATAAAGTTTAGTGTGCCATAGCAAAGATGAATACAAAGCCACAATACAATAAATCAAGCCCCAACATGGAAAGAAATCAAAAACAAAAGCTAGGGATCAAAATATAGTAGAAAAACTCTCACTATGTCTCCTAAATATCTCCCCTAATTCTGCAGATTGATGCTCTTTTATGTTGTTCCTTGAGAATCCCTTTGATTTGTCTTCAGAAAAGCCCTCTTTTTTTCTTCCAAAAAGTCTCTAATATCTCTTCCTATTGTTTCTAAAATGTTTCCCTCTTTTATTCCTTCAAAAACCGCTCCCCGAAATAAGGAAAATATAGAACGTGCAAAACTCACTGGCAGTGGGAAAAACCGACGGCCAGTGGATTATGACAGGGGATGCAGAACTGTAATTTTCCTCCTCTAGGTAATGTATTCCATGGCTAGTGAGAAATTCCCACAGCCACTGGTTTTGGGGGTAGAGAGAAACATGGCTAGTGGGAAAAACCCACTGGGAATGGATTTTTTTAAAATTACCAGGCCACCTTCTAGAGAGGACCATGCCTAGTGGGAAATTCGCACGGCCAATAGACTTCTCTGCCTCTATTTTTTGTGTATGAGGGCCTATGTCAATGGGATTCATGACTAGTGGGAATTTCCCACTGGTAGTGGGTTTCTCTGATCCTCACCAAAATGCTCCCGAGATGCTCTCTTTGATGTATTCTTTTCCATTGTGCATCTCTAGAGTTGATATGGCTTTACTCTTAAGCTTTTTGTGGATTGAGCTCATTTCCATTCATCTGATGCTTCATTAAATGTCTTTTTTTCATGTTTATAAGCCTGTAACAAAGCTATTCCTGCAAAACTAAGACACCCAAGTAACATGTGAGGAATGAAAGGAAACAATTGGAATAAAGGGGAAAACTAATATAAATAAACTAGAAAATTCAAACAAAACACCCTTGAAGCTAATGCAAATTAGACACCTATCAAAACACCCCAAACTAAGCCATTGCTTGTCCCCAAGAAATCTTTGTATTTACATGATAGGGCAATTAGAGAATGGCAAATCCATACAACCTCAAGGAAACTAACTTTTTATTATTTTATTTATTTTTAATGTTGCATAAACTGTCAGAATGGAACTTAATCAGCTAATCAAACCATGTTCCTAAGATTAGAACTAAGGGTACTCTCTCTCAAAAATTTCTCTCGAGTGTATAGGCTTGTGTTTTAGACCACTCGCATCACAACATCCTAAACACGTCCATATGCTTGGAAATTGACCATAAACTCCACAGTTATGAAGAAAGCATGAAATGGTCTAAAGGACTTTTCAAATGGTTGTAACATGGCTAGGGTTCACAAAGAAGAATGAAAACCAAAAAAAAGGAAAATACAAAGGCTTAAACTTCTTGAGAAAAGCGATTTCAGAAGGCAAACCAAAATCAATTAACTCTCGCACATTCAAAAAAAGTAAGGAGTACACATTATTTTTCATTCATCACAACTTGTTTTCTTTTAGTTTTTTTTCCTTTTCAAAACTTAACTCCTTATTTGATCCTTACTAGCGTCCCTTTTCTTCTTCATTTTCTTTCAATCACAACCTCAAGCTTCCATTATTTTTATTTCCCCAATTTTTCTTTTAGCCCTCTCCTTGGTTGCCTACCTTTGCCTTCTCTAGAAGAGAATAAAAAACTTATTGAACGATAAGGCTTTCAAGGAATAAAATAAATATCTTTGACTCAAAAGGGGCAACTAGTGGTTCTTACAATTTTCAAATTCTGAGGCTAAAGAAACAAAACCTAAATTGCCTTTTCATTCCAAACATGCATTCACAAACCGTTTTAAATAGGTCAAAAGCCAAGTTCTAGAGTGCCTAAGATATGTGAGCCATTGATAAATCAATTTTAATACACTTCTTATAGTTTTACACTTGGGGTTTATTATATAATTACTATTTTAATAATAGTATTTTAATTAAGTTTTATGTTGTTTAGTTAAATTGAAGTATTATGTATATATGTTTCAATTTTCGTTTTTTGTATGTATCTTGAGTATCTTGCCTTATTTTGGCCATAACTTGGGCTTTTGTGATCCAAATGGGCTAATCTTGGAGCCCATGGAAACCTAAGACAAAGGGCTACATCATGATGATCAAATTTGGTTATTTTGCATCTAGAAAAAGTAAAGAAATGGAGCTTGAATCAATCAGCCCTCATGTGTCCCACCAGAATTGACATAGTTCACCACAATACACATATCTAGAGCTCTAGATGTCCAAATGACCTTATTATTGCGCCAAATTCTCAATAAGACAGAGATCTACAACTTTCATGTTGAAGGTTTTTCAAAATTCGGCCATCTAGAAGGTCATATTGGACTCGTAAGGTGGAGAAGATAAAGAGGAGAATGAATTTCAAGACCTACCATTATCTTCTTTTGAATTATTGTAATTTCAAGCCCACCAATGTTGAAAAAATGCATTAATAATCAGAAAATGAATGTATAGTATCATCATATGTTGCCTATAAATAGATACTTGAAGTTGTAAGGAAGATACACAAGAAATACATAAGAAATACATGCTTTAGTTTTCTTTACAATTCTATATCTTTGCTTTAGCTTCTTAAGTTTTAGTTCTTTCTTTTTCTTTATCTCATTGTTCTATATTCCATCCTTCAAGTTATGGTTTTCATTTCCCTTCCTCAATATCAAGTAAGTTAATTTTATTATTTGTTATTTACTTTTATAATCAAAGTTTTAGTAAATTTAATATTAGCTTTCATTGTTAAAAATTATCATGGAAGCTTAATCTTTTAAAATCAACTCAAGGAATTTAATTTTTCTTTATGTTAACTTTGAGTTCTTGCTCTTAATATTTTGATTGAAGATAATTACTTTTCTTTGTTTCTCAAGCACTTATGATGGTAGATTATTTAAGTGTATAACTGATTGATATATAATTAAACAATCTATAATCTAAACTGATGTTGGTTGGTTAATCAATAATCAATTTGAGAACAAAGATTAAGTTACTATATAAGAGATTTCTATTTATTTTCTTAACTCAATAAAACTATGGTTTTAAAGTTATTTTAGTAATTAATAAGAATATATTGATTGGTTATTCTTATTATTTAATTAATTCAATTCTAGAAGATTTTCTAGAATATAATCATTTAGGGATTCCAAATGATTCAAGATTGAGAAATTAATTATATTTAATCATATTTGTGATCAATGATTACTTAACTAAAGATTTATTAATTCCTTGGGTTGGTTGTTTCTAAATTTGATTATTCTTACTCATAAATTTACTTTTTGCACTATCATATAATCACTTAATTTTCCTTTCAAGCTCAACACAAACTCCCCCTTTATTATAACTAAATTGAGTGTAACTAATTGAACTAAGGTCCTCGAGAGAGGACTAAGGTTGTTCACCTTATACTATATTAATTTAACTTTTTATTTGACCCGACAACGATAGCGTGTCAAATTTGGCGCCGTTGCCGGGGACCTTTGGTCCTAATTATTTACATTCAATTATCTAATATATTTTACATTTTTTTTGTAGGTGTATTGAAGATATTCAGGTTTGGTTGAATGTGAGCATATAAAAAAATTAAAAAAATAAATTTCCACTTTATTATATTCTTATTTATTTTCTAGTAATCTCATTTTCAACCATTGAAAAAAAAATATAAATATAAAAAATCTTTAAATTTTTAAATATATGTTCTAAGCATTTCATAATTAAAATGATAACTTTTTCCTTTTATTACATAGTTGTAGTATTTTGTTACAATATATGTAGATGTATTGTGCATGACTAGATCTAATCCCGAGCCACGATATTCTTTTGATCCTGAAATAGATAGAACATTTCATCAATTAGTTAGATCATCTAAGAAACTATTAGACAATAATAATAATAATAATAATAATAATAATAATAATAATAATAATAATAATAATAATAATATTCTAGCTAATAGCATAAATGGTGAAACTAAACCTTCAACTTCTAAGTATTTGCATAACATGGCTGAAAAGACATTAAAATAACTAGTTACACCAGATGTCACTAATCAAACATCATGCATCTTATATCCCGAGGAAGATGTTCCTTTTGTGCTTAAAACTGGTTTAGTTTATTTGTTACCAATGTTTCATGGTCGTGCAGGTGAAGATCCTCATAAACACTTAAAAGCATTTTATATCCTTTGCTCTACCATGAAACCTGAAGGGGTTTCAGAAGAACATGTAAAACTTAAAGCTTTTCCTTTCTCCCTAGCAGATATCGCTGAGGATTGGTTATTTTACCTTCCTCCTGGCTCTATTACAAGTTGGGATGACCTAAAGAAAATGTTTCTTGAAAAATTTTTCCCCGTTTCAAGAACTTCCTCAATTAGTAAAGAAATATGTGGCATCCGGCAACATGACCGGGAAAATCTTTATGAATACTGGGAAAGATTTAAAAGATTGTGTGCTAGTTGTCCCCATCACCAAATTACGGATCAACTTCTCATACAATATTTCTATGGAGGTCTTAATCCAATGGATAGAACTTTGGTTGATGCAGCTAGTGGTGGTGCTTTGCAAAATAAAACTACAAATGCAGCAAAAACTTTAATTGAGAACATGGCTTCTAATGCTCAACAACATGCCACTAGAAATAATTCTATAGTAATTAGAGGAGTCCATGAAATTGAAACTACTAATGATGGAGATAAAAAATGGGAAATTAAATTTGCTGAACTAGCAACACTTATGAAAAATATTATTGTGTCTCAAAAACAACAACCTGTAACCCCTGCTAAGGTATGTTCTATCTGTACTTCATCAGATCATTATACCGATTGTTGTCCTTCACTGCAAGAAGCTAAAATTCCCGATGAAAATCCTCAAGTATGTGCTGCCAACTTATACAATAACAGACTGCCACAACAACAACATAATAATTATGATCTTTCTTCTAACAGATATAATCCTGGTTGGAGGAATCACCCTAATTTAAGATGGGGTAATTCTTCACAATAACCTCATGCACCTTTTCAGACAAATACTGGACCAAGCAGACCTTATCAACCTCCTCATGTACAACAACAAGCTACACAAATAGCTGCACCTTCTACTGAGAAATCAAATTTAGAGGAATTGATAAAGCAAATGTCAGTAGAAAATCTGAACTTCCAAAAAAGAACCGAGGCTACAATTCAGACTCTTGAAAATCAGATTGGTCAATTGGCTACATCTTTAAACCATTTGCAGTCTCAAGGTTCAGATAAGTTACCCGCTCAGACAATTGTCAATCCTAAAAATGTAAGTGCAATTACTTTAAGATCTGGTAAAGCTATCCATGGACCAGAAAAACAACAACAAACTAAAAATACTATTGTCACAGAAAAACATGCAGAAGAAGTTTTAGATAGTTCAAGTAATAAAAGTAATAATAGTAATGATATATCTCTCACAAATCCTCCTTCTGCAGCTGGTCCTGATAAGCAATATATCCCTCTTCTATTTCCACAAAGACAAAAATCTATACAAAATAAGAAAATGGATGAGGAGATCTTGGAAACATTTAGAAAAGTAGAGGTAAATATACCTTTATTAGAAGCCATCAAGCAAATCCCAAGATATGCCAAATTCCTTAAAGAACTATACACTAATAAAAGAAGACTAAAAGGCAATGAAAGGATTAATATAAGTAGAAATGTATCTGCATTAATTGAAAAACCTTTATCACATATACCAGAAAAATGTAAAGACCCTGGGACGTTTACCATTCCATGCATAATAAGCAATAACAAATTTGAAAATGCCATGCTAGACTTAGGTGCATCTATTAATGTTATGCCTATGACTGTATTTACTTCACTTTCCCTTGGACCTTTGCAAACTACAGGTGTGGTTATATAATTAGCAAATTGAAGCTCTGCATATCCTGCAGGAATTATTGAAGATGTCCTTGTTAAAGTTAATGATTTAATTTTTCCTGCAGATTTTTATGTTCTAGATATGGAAAGTAAGAATTCCACCAATAAAGGTCCAATAATTTTAGGTAGACCATTCTTAAAAACAGCTAGAACAAAGATAGATGTGCATGCAGTAACACTTTATATGGAATTTAGAGACAGTGTGGTTAGATTCAACATTTTAGATGCTATGAAGCATCCTACTGAGGATCATTCTATTTTTCAAATTGACTTAATAACTGATTTAGTTGAGGATAATATTATTAAGTTGTTTGATGATGTTGATTTTCCTATATTGTCTGATTTTTATGATTCATTTGTTTGTGATTCATGCATGGATTCTCATCAATGCAATGTGTGTGCTGAAATTGAGAAATATCTGCTTAATGATAATAATGATCCATACTCCCTTAAAATAGAAAATATAGTTCCAGATGTTGTTTCAAAAGAATCAGAGTGTGATAATTTGATTAAAGTAGTTACAAATATATCTGATTATGTTGAAGTACAAGTTGCTGAGACAAATTCAACCAAGTTGATTCCTTCAATAATGCAGCCTCCTATGTTAGAGTTAAAACCTCTTCCTGAACATTTAAAGTATGCATATTTAGAGGAAGATAAGAATCTTCCAGTGATTATTTCTAACAAATTAAATGTTGATCAAGAAACAAGGTTGTTGCAGATTATTAGGAAGCATAAGAAAGCAATTGGTTGGACTTTGGCAGATATCCCAGGTATTAGCCCTTCCATGTGTATGCATAGAATTCTATTAGAGGAAGAAGTTAAACCAGTAAGGCAACCATAAAGAAGACTTAATCCTCAAATCCTTGATGTAGTTAAAAAAGAGGTAAAAAAATTATTACAACCTGGCATCATTTACCCTATATCAGATAGCACTTGGGTCATCCCTGTACAAGTGGTTCCCAAAAAGTCTGGAATTACAGTGGTTAAAAATGAAAATGATGAATTAATTCCTACCAGAATCCAAAAATAGTTGGCGAGTATGCATTGATTACAGGAAACTTAACAAAGCAACCCAAAAGGATCACTTTCCTTTACCTTTCATTGATCAAATATTGGAACGACTGGCAGGTAAGTCACATTATTGCTTTTTAGATGGATTTTCAGGATACTTCCAAATTTATATTGCACCAGAAGATCAAGAGAAAACAACATTTACATGTCCTTTTGGCACTTTTGCTTATAGGAGGATGCCTTTTGGCTTATGCAATACCTCTGGTACCTTTCAATGATGCATGATTAGTATCTTTGCTGATTTTCTTGAAAATTGCATGGAAGTATTTATGGATGATTTCACAGTATATGGTTCATCGTTTGATGCTTGCTTAAATAGTCTAGATAAAGTATTACATAGATGCATTGAAACTAACCTTGTTCTTAATTATAAGAAATGTCACTTCATGGTAGAAGAAGGAATAGTTTTAGGCCATGTGATATCTAAAAAAGGCATAGAAGTAGATCCTGCAAAAATTACTGTAATTTCTCAATTACCTTATCCCTCTTGTATGCGAGATATTCGTTCTTTTCTTGGTCATGCAGGTTTTTATAGAAGGTTTATAAAAAACTTCAGTAAGACAGCCCTTCCGTTGTCTAACTTACTACAAAAAAATATAACATTTGACTTTAATGACAAATGTAAAGAGGCTTTTGATTGCTTAAAGAAAGCTTTAACTACCACTCCTATCATCCAGACACCAGATTGGTCACTTTTATTTGAACTTATGTGTGATGCATCAAATTATGCATTAGGAGCTGTTCTTGCTCAAAAAGTAGGTAAAGTACAACATGTTATTTACTATGCCTCATGAACTTTGGATACTGCACAAATAAACTATACTACCACAGAAAAAGAACTACTTGCTATTGTGTTTGCACTTGATAAATTTAGATCTTATTTGCTCGGTTCAAAAGTAGTTGTATTTTCAGATCATGCAGCATTAAAGTTCCTTTTAAAGAAACCAGATACAAAACCAAGATTGATCAGATGGATGTTGTTGCTCCAAGAATTTGACATTGAAATTAGGGATAAAATTGAAGCAGAAAATTTGGTGGCTGATCACTTAAGCAGAATTGAAAAAGAACTTGACCCAATTTCCATTAGAGATGATTTCCCTGATGAACAACTTATGGGAATACATGATTCCACTCTATGGTTTGCTGATTTGGTAAACTACTTAGTTGCTTCTGTTACTCCCATACATGCATCTAAACAACAAATAATAAAACTAAAAGTGATTCTAAATACTATGTTTGGGATGATCCTTACTTATGGAAACTTTGTAGTGATCAAGTCATTAGAAGGTGTGTACCTGAAAATGAATTTCATTCCATTCTTACATTTTGTCATACATATGCATGTGGTGGACATTTTGGACCTCAATGTACAACAAGGAAAGTATTAGAATCTGGTTTATATTGGCCAACAATTTTTCGTGATGCATATACATTTTGTAAATCTTGCGAACGATGTCAAAGAATGGGAAACATATCTCGTAGAAATGAGATGCCTCAACAACCCATGTTATTTTGTGAAATTTTTGATGTTTGGGGCATAGATTTCATGGGACCTTTTCCTGTATCTTTTGGTTTTGTTTATATACTACTTTCGGTCGATTATGTGTCTAAATGGGTTGAAGCTAAAGCTACTCGAACTGATGATTCTAAAGTTGTTACAGATTTTGTTAAATCATACATATTTTGCAGGTTTGGTGTTCCTAAAGCCATCATTAAAATGGAGTCCCTTCTTAAAAAATATGGAGTTATGCATAAGGTTTCAACACCTTATCGCCCCCAAATAAATGGGCAGGCTGAAGTGTCTAATCGGGAATTAAAAATGATCCTTCAAAAAATAGTACAACCAAATAGAAAAGATTGGAGCAAAAGGTTAAAAGATGCTCTTTGGGCTTATAGAACAGCTTATAAAACACCTATTGGAATGTCACCCTATAGGATTGTTTATGGAAAATCATGCCACTTACCGGTAGAAATTGAGCACAAAGCTTATTGGGTAGTAAAACAATGTAACTTGGACTTAAATGAAGCCGGTAAAGAAAGGAAACTCCAACTACAGGAACTGGAAGAAATTCGTTTGGAAGCTTATAAAAGTTCTAAAACCTATAAAGAAAAAGCCAAATCCTTTCATGACAAACAGATCTTGAGAAAAAACTTTTTCATTGGACAAAAAGTTTTATTGTACAACTCACGTCTAAAGCTCATATCTGGTAAGCTTCGCTCTAAATGGGCAGGCCCATTTGAAATAACTAATATCTTTTGTTATGGTGTGATTGAAATTTCAGATAAAGCGACAAACAAGGTTTTTAAGGTAAATGGGCACCGACTTAAACCTTTCTTTCAAGGGTTCCAAGAGAACATAGATACAGAGGGTATTTGTGTGATGCCAAATATTTTGACTAATTTTTCCTAATAACAATATTTATAAAAAAATTAAAAGAAAAATAAAAAATAAAAATAAAAAATAGATATCAATTAATTACATCATCATTCTTTTTGGTGCTAACACTTGTCTTAATCATTATTACTATTATTGTTTTGGCATTATTATCATTTTCTTGCAGTAGTTAAAAGGTCATCGTCAGGCTCATGACGTTAAACAAGCGCTTGATAGAAGGCAACCTATCACCTTTTCACCTTCTTCATCTCTACTATTCTCTATAACCTCGTTTTCTATTCTCTTTTTTCTAAACAGCCACAACTTCAAAGTAATCTGACAATGGAACAAACCCTTGCAAAACTTAAGGAAAGATTCCCTACACTTCCACGCGATGTGATTGTAAAAATTTACAAAGCTCGAGTTCAAAGGTTAAAACTACTCACATATTTTGAGATTCCAGAGGATGTTCGTTGGCTTATTGAAGCAAAGGTACGTCTCTCTGGTGAATTACATAAGTCCTATATAAAATATTTGCCAGGTATGGGACGTAGTTCTTATTCTAAAAAATGAAGAGCTAAAAGGATGGGAGTTTGCCATAAGTGTGCAAGATGGAATTGTGATACACGTTGTAGGAACCCTGGAATGATATCTATAAATCGGGAGGACAAAATTAAATTTATAAAGGATGGACTGAGTAAAGAGAACTTGGATAACTTAATCCAAACTCTTGAGACGCATCCATGTGGAATGATTCAAGGAGTCCTTCTGAAATTATATGATCTATTCATTCAACAAAAAGAAAATTATAGCCTTGGGAATCTGGCGTTAAACAACCCTGTTTGCCAATTTATAAGAAAACTGGATGGGTAGCAAAAACCTCGACTCATAGAAGGCGTTTAAGCCGTTACTGGACGTAAAACCAGAGGAAGATGTGAGCCATAATCACAACTACTGTACATATTTACTGTTGTTTTCAATATTTTACTTTTCTGAATTCACTTTGACTTTTAAAATTACCTATTTTTATTTTCTTCAATCATGTCTTTTCAAATTTCTTCATTACCGTCATTTATTTTAATATAATAATAATTATGTAAATTTTTTATCTTTCAACAATTATTTCATCTCAGTTTTTATCTATATAAGGGCGCATAACTCTTTATGGAAAACACAAAAAAAAGATGAAAAAAATCAAATCCATTTGTGTGTTTGGTGGATCTAACAATGGTAATTGTAAGGAGTACCTAATTGCAGCTACTAAGTTGGGAAAACTATTGGCTGCGAAAGAAATAAAGGTCTTGTATAGAGGAGGAGTACAGGGTTTGAGAGGCTCCATGGCACTATCTGCACTAGTTGAAGGAAGCAACGTCTCTAGTATCATCCTACATCATGTTAGTATTACACCAGCTATCGCTGTAGGAACTGAGATAAAAGTTACAAGCCTCTATCAACGAATGGCTCGTATGGTTATAGGTGCTGAAGCCTTTATCGTACTTCCTGGAGGTTTTGGTACTTTTGAGGAAATATTTTACATTTTATCATGGTGTAGCATGAACCTTCATAAAAAGCCATTAGGATTATTAAATATTAATGGTTTTTATGACAGTTTGTTAATGTTTTTAGATAAAGCTGTGGAACAGGGCCTTATAACTTAAGATGATCGATCATTCATTCATGCTTCATCAAATGCAGATGAATTGATTGATATTTTGTAGAGCTTTTTACCCCAACCTCAACCCCTCTTGAAACAAGATAAGGATCACACACACAAGCGAAAGAATCCAGAACCAGACACTACCCTTCGATTATAACTTCTTTCTCACCTTTATCTATATTTTAAAAAAAATCATTAAAAAAAAGAAAAAGAAAAAAAATAGACTATGGAAATCATATAAGACACTAAGGACAATGTCTTGAATAAGTGTGGGGGGGTCTGAGTTATATATATATTTTTTATTATTTTTTTTGGTGAGGGATAGACAGAGTAAAGATTAATTTGGGAAAGTTGTATCTAAAGTCATAAAGATGCATCTTTGAGAACCAAAGTCTTGAGACGTATCCTTCACTATATAGTGTCAGTATCACTTTTGTTTAATTTTTTTAAAATAAAAAAATAATTTTTTTCTTTCTTTTCTTTCATGAGTACTTTTGTTGGGATGGGCTGAGTAAAGAGTCCAAACTCTTGAGACGCATCCTCATAACAAATCTCACTCGGATAACCACAATCGTTTCACCTTCCTTATCAAAACCATTTTTCATAAAAAATAAAAAATAAAAAAATAAAAACACACACACACACACATAGCCACTATATTTACTTTAGTGTCGCGCCTTTGCCTTTACCTTCACCCGAATCATTTCTATTCGACATTAACCATTCTGCAACCATAAACATCATCTTCATCATTCTCCAGCCGCCACACTTTGCCTTCATCCTTTTCTTTCAGATCGGAGCCACACCTCATCACTAGTCAATCATCAGGTTCTTTATTTTCTCTTAATGGATGATATAGCAGAGTCTTTCTATAGGCATATGAATGAATTAAGATGTATGTTATTGCTTTTGATGCTACTCATGGTTGTGTTGATGATATTTTTCTTATGGGTTCTAACACAAGGCCTATGAAACTGGGTTGTATGACACAATCAAATTGTTCAGTTATACTAATCATTTCACATGCAATTGAACTGACCAATTTGTTGTAGGTATCTTCGTTACTAAGCGCCCTTGAAAAAAAAGGTACAGAGCAAGAAGCATAAGGAACCGGATCTTGACACCAATATTTGGTTATGATTTATTTTTCTTTTTTTGTTTCTTGTTCACAAAAAAAATCATCATTTCCAGTTTTTTATTTTAAATTCTACATGCTTTTCACTAAATTTGTTTTTTTTTAAATTTGTCTAAGTAATGAGTAATTGCATCACCCTTGTCCAATATTTCATGACATGTTGTGTATAATTTCCTTACATATTAATTTAATAAGTTGTTTGTGAAGATCAAATTGTATATGAATTGTGATAGATTGACCACCCTCGATGAGATTTTGAGCTTAATTGGATGGATCATATTATGCCATCTTTCCTTTTTCTTGATTAACCCTTATTTATTAATCTAGAACTTGACTTGTTTCTTTTTGATGTATTATGTTCCATGTACATGCTTTGATGTGATTAAGGCCATTTTTGTTTTAACTAGCCACTAGCCATATGCCTTACCTTACATACTTTCCAATTTTACCCACGTTGAGCCTATATCCATTTCTTGATTCAGCCACATAATTAGCCAATAGCCCAAAAAAAAACACATGATCACCTTTGCTTAGGAATTGATTAGGAGTTTTTGAATTACTATGAATAAAGATTCTTGATGATTGTGGAAATGTACCCAAGATATGTATGTTGTTGTTTCATTGTTCAAAAAGAAAGTAAAAAAATAATAAAAAAGAGAAAAAGAAGAAAAAGAAGAAGTGGTGAATATATGTATGAAAATAATCAGGAGGATTTATTCTCATGTTTTATCCTCCATCATGTTTCATTTTACAAAGTATTGAGTTTCAAAATGTACTTCCACAATCACTGAATCACTTACTCCATTGCTCTTTTTCAACCTTAAGTTTAGCCATACTATTTCATTTTATCCACCCTATACCACCTTGGCCCCATTACAACCTTAATAAAGTCCTTTTGATCTCTGCATGCATATGTGTTCAAATATGGAAATTAGAAATTTGTCAAGCCTATGGTAGTGCTAATTTATTTGGGTAATTTCTGAGAGTATACACAAAACCAAACAATTGAGATATAGAGAGCATAAAGAGAACATCTATCACATTTTCATCCACTCTTTGATTTGATCACTCAATTTGTGACACTAGTATGTAATGCTTCTTATTCATACTTATCATGACCTCTTGATATAAGGGATGATGTGTATTACTTATTATTTTAGACTTCAAAAAAAATCAATTTAAAAAAAAACCTTTTTCTGTTGTTTCTCATTTTACTTTTTGGTTTGGTTTTACCCTGGAGTGCAAAAGCTTAAGTGTGGGGGAATTTGATAAATCAATTTTAATACACTTCTTATAGTTTTACACTTGGGGTTTATTATATAATTACTATGTTTAATAATAGTATTTTAATTAAGTTTTATGTTGTTTAGTTAAATTGAAGTATTATGTATATATGTTTCAATTTTCGCTTTTTGTATGTATCTTGAGTATCTTGCCTTATTTTGGCCATACCTTGGGCTTTTGTGATCCAAATGGGCTAATCTTGGAGCCCATGGAAATCTAAGACAGAGGGCTACATCATAATGATCAAATTTGGTTATTTTGCATCTGGAAAAAATAAAGAAATGGAGCTTGAATCAATCAGCCCTCATGTGTCCCACCAGCATTGACATTTTCACCAAAATACACATATCTAGAGCTTGAGATGTCCACATGACCTCATTCTTGTGCCAAATTCTCAATAAGACAGAGATCTATAACTTTCATGTTGAAGGTTTTTCAAACTTCGGCCATCTAGAAGGTCATATTGGACTCGCAAGGTGGAGAAGATAAAGAGGAGAATGAATTTCAAGACCTACCATTATCTTCTTTTGAATTATTATAATTTCAAGCCCACCAATGTTGAAAAAAGTGTATTAATAATCAGAAAATGAATGTATAGTATCATCATATCTTGCCTATAAGTAGATGCTTGAAGTTGTAAGGAAGATACACAAGAAATACATAAGAAATACAATCTTTAGTTTTCATTACAATTCTATATCTTTGCTTTAGCTTCTTAAGTTTTAGTTCTTTCTTTTTCTTTATCTCCTTGTTCTATATTCCATCCTTCAAGTTATGGTTTTCATTTCCCTTCCTCAATATCAAGTAAGTTAATTTTATTATTTGTTATTTACTTTTATAATCAAAGTTTTAGTAAATTTAATATTAGCTTTCATTGTTAAAAATTATCATGGAAGCTTAATCTTTTAAAATCAACTCAAGGAATTTAATTTTTCTTTATGTTAACTTTGAGTTCTTGCTCTTAATATTTTGATTGAAGATAATTACTTTTCTTTGTTTCTCAAGTACTTATGATGGTAGATTATTTAAGTGTATAACTGATTGGTATATAATTAAACAATCTATAATCTAAACTGATGTTGGTTGGTTAATCAATAATCAATTTGAGAACAAAGATTAAGTTACTAAATAAGAGATTTTTATTTATTTTCTTAACTCAATCAAACTATGGTTTTAAAGTTATTTTAGTAATTAATAAGAATATATCGATTGGTTATTCTTATTAGTTCATTAATTCAATTCTAGAAGATTTTCTAGAATATAATCATTTAGGGATTCCAAATGATTCAAGATTGAGAAATTAATTATATTTAATCATATTTATGATCAATGATTAGTTAAATAAAGATTTATTAATTCCTTGGGTTGGTTGTTTCTAAATTTGATTATTCTTACTCATAAATTTACTTTTTGCAATATCATATAATCACTTAATTTTCCTTTCAAGCTCAACACAAACCCCCCATTTATTATAACTAAATTGAGTGTAACTAATTGAACTAAGGTCCTCGAGAAACGACTAAGGTTGTTCACCTTATACTATATTAATTTAACTTTTTATTTGACCCGACAACGACAGCGTGTCAGCCACTCAAAGAATAAACTAAGGGTTTTCAATCCAGTACCTTATCCTTTTTCTTTGCTCAAAAGCTCACAATGATGACTAGTCCCAATCAAAGAAAACATGGAATCATGAGGTGTAGTTCATCCTGACTAATTAGAAATCATTTTTATTTTTATTTTTATTTAGTTATTTTTATATATATATTTATGAATAAATAGATTCCTCAAGGTTCGAGAGATTCAACAATTCTTAATCAACCAAAGCATACAATGACAGAGATCATGAACAGAGAAGCAAAATTTATTCAAACAAACCACACAAAATAACAGAGACATTTAGGACTAGTTGCTATTGCTCTTTCTGATTAAAAAATATGAAAGAGGGATTACGTAAATTTTTAGGTTTCTGTCACCGCAAGCTCACACATAATGTCACCTGATGTGTAGTGTGAGGAAACAGGGCTGACGCTATACATCAGCTTGGCGCTACGCGTCAGGCCCCTTTTCTTAGAATTTTTAGTTTTTGTGTTTTTGTGTTTCTTTTTCAAGTTTTAGTTTTTAAATATGTGTTTTATATTTTGTTGATTAAATTTTAATTTTTGTTAGATTTTATTTTAGTTTTATTAAAGTGTGTTTTAAATTAATTTGTTTTATTTTGTGAAAATAGTTAATAATCTATTTACTTTAATGTCTTGAATAAAAATAAAAAATATATGAATTTGTTGTGTGATTTGATGCATGTGTGATAGATTTTTATAAATTTTGTTAAATTATAAATTGTGTGTTATATATTTTTTTTAGTTTTCTTAATTAATACATGTGTGTTTGTGGAATTATTATGTAATTTACATAAATTGTTTATTATGTATTAAGTGTTTGTTTTATAAATTTCTATGTAAGTATGCATATTATATTGTCTTGATTTTAGTTTATTTTGTAGATGGCACCGAACAAGTCCATCCCTACTACCGGTCCAAAGAGGAGAAAGAGGATTGACACTACCTCCTTTGAAGACCCAGATCTACAGGAAGAGCAGGAGGAGCAGCTTAGACCTTGAGATATCACCAGGTTCAATGCAAAATAGGCTAGGTTTCATTAGAACAAAGGCTATAAATTGATCTGGGAGAGAGTTTTAGACTTAGGACCTGACGACTATCCTAAGCTGTAGGATGAGATCAAGAGGAGAGGATGAGGACCATTATTTTCTTTAATATGGTAGGAGAACCCATCGTGGTGATGGAGTTTTATGCCAACGCTTACCAGACATGACAAGATTTACCTAATGTGGGGCAGAGGAGGAGCAACTAGGTTAGGGGTAGGCATATAGTCTATGACCGAGATACCATTAGTACCCTTTTGGGTAACCCTTGAGAGCCCACTTTTGAGGGTGATACTTGTTTCTGGATGGAGAACAGAAACAAGGTTGCTACTAAGGATGACGATTTAGGATACTTTCTGAATCAAATTGCTTATTTTTTTAGCAAGGAAGGAATCTATTTTAACCTTAACAAGCTTAATTCAGCACCTTCCAACCTATTGAAGACACAGATGACACCGATCACCCAGGCATGAATGTACCTGATGCTCCACAACATCATTGCCAGTGACTCACCTCTCCACCTTGCCCATCGATAGATGCTGTTTATTATTTTCCATTCTGTAGGGACACACTATTGACATTGCTGCTATCATTTTTGAGCAGATTCACCATTATGCCTTTGGGTATAAGGTGAATCGCCTAGTACCATTTCCACTTATCATCTCGGCCTTACTAAGGAGGAAAGGAGTGCAAGTACCTTTACCAGAGTTCACCAGTTCATTGAGGTGAGTACTTAATGTTATGGTTAACAGGATTTATTTCATGTAGCATTGTGAGCTTTCACCCCTTGAGCAAGAAGCCCAGCCCAGACCAAGGCGTAGTAGAACACCTTGTTAGTCAAGTGGCCTCAATACACAAGAGGAGGGTGAATTGAGTTTTAAAACTTTTGCTTGAAAAGCCTTTAAAATTGATTCCCTTTTGACATAAGATAATAATATGCAAGAGACAATAAGTATAATGCAAGAAATAAGATAGGAAAGATATGTAGAATTTACTTTGGCAATTTATCAAACACTTGGTGTGCAGGATCTTAGCTTAGCTAAATTAATCAAGTTCAAGCAATGCAATCACAATCAAAACAATATACCAGCCAGATGCAATATGTAAATGCAAGAGTGTAAGGAAGAAAAGCTTGCAAATCGATATAACGAGTTCCACCACCCCGGTGTATATCTCGCCTTCAAGCAACCCACTTGAAGGATTTCCACTATTGAAGTTTAGAGATACAAGCTATGAGAAATTGCAGCTTCCTAGTGTCCCACACTCAAGAACTTAATCCTAACTAGCACAAGGGCACCCTACCCAATCTCTCAAACTCTCAATACCCCAAGGTTGAACCCCTACCTCTGTGACCACTCACAACTAGAGTGAAACTTTGTGTTTGGTGTTTGTGTTTACAAGAAAATAACTCTCTTAATAGAGTAGATATATAATTGAAAGACTCTCAAAAATTCTAACTCTCAACAAGAGAGGATATGCAAATTTAGAACCTAAGTTTCAGAATAATGAAACTATACACAAAAAATGAACTCACAAGGCACAAATACAAGCTATGAATGATTTTCTCCTTGATTGCTTGAGTAGCCTAAATGGATGGTGCATTTATAGGCCTTGGAGAGGAGTGTTAGAGGCCTCAGAGCCGTTGCATATCGTGGGCATAGGAGTGGGAAATTGAGAAATGAGCTAGATCTGCACTTTAAAAACATTTCCCCACATTCTGACACTAAGGTAATCGATTACGCCTTGAGCTGTAATCGATTATGCTTCACTGTAACCATTAATTTTATTGTCCAGTGGCTGTGTAATCGATTGGCTTTTTTCTTATAATCGATTAGTGATCAAACAGAATCAATGTAATCGATTAGACAACCTTTGTAATTGATTATGCATGTACTTGATGCATTTAATTCCTGTACACATCATTGTAATCGACTGTGTTGTATATTATAATCAATTAGGAGTGAAGCAGAACCAATATAATCGATTATCCTAGTATTGTAATCAATTAGGCAAAATACCTGATACTTTATACTATTTACTGCACCATTATAATCGATTAGGTGCATTCCAGAATCAGTGTAATCGATTATCCCAGTGCTATAATCGATTATGACATATGCCTGATGCATTTATTTTCTATTTCGTAACTCTGTAATCGATTAGCTTAGTCTTGTAATCAATTATACTTTTGCAGAAAGCTTAAGTCTAGTCTTGATTAAGTGTAGACTCTTTGTATTTCTTTGTTTTAAACTTCTAGGAAGTTTATTGAACATTGTCCTTGGCATTTTGAGTCTCTATGAACTTCATTGTCATGTCATGATTCTTTAATTTGTTTACTTTGTCATTATCAAAATCCTGAAACAATTTTCAAATACACACCTCAGGTGACTGCCAGTGATGTTGTCCTCCAGGAGCTGACTTAGAGTATGATAAACCATCAGCATATGATGCAGATGATGTCTACTTCCAATCGAGATTATACCCACTTACATGATTCTTTCTATCAATACAAGGTCTAGGGAGCAGATGCACCATTTATGACACTGCTGAGTTTGCATCTGATGTGGCTTTGCTAGGAGACTAGTCGATATATCTTGAGTTAAGTGGTACATCTGGAGCACAGGCTGATACTGATAGAGACACTGCTGAGGATGATGATGATGATCAGATGCAGGAGGAGGATGACTGAGGGCCACATTTATTTTCTGCATCTTTATGACTGTTTTTATATTTATAATATTACATTAGTTTACTTTGGTAGTTACTTTATGATTTTAATTAATTAGTTTGGTATTTTTATTTTTGTGTGGTATGATATTTTATTTTTACGTGATATTTTATTGGTTTGATTTTCTTAATTAAAAATAAAAAAGTGTGATTTTCTTAAATAAAATAAATCAATTTTTTGTCAAAATTTGAAAAGTTTACACGCTTAAAGTTTTACACAATAAGCCGTTTTAAATAATCAAATATTGATTCTTATGCAACTAAGGCATTTTGATAAAACAAATTATAATGTTCTTATTAATAATCAAGCTAATTTTAAAAACCCGGTGAGCTGAGAGTTCCTTAAACACTTTGAGGGTATCGATATAATTTCTTTCAAATTGATTTTGCTTAATTCTTTGATCTTTGTTGTCATACAGAGGATCCAAGAACATGATCAAGGCACATTTTTGGTAAATACATGAACTAAGGGCTAAAAAGCTTACCATGGTAAAAAGTATTTATCCTTTATTAGCCAATTTTGAGCCTTAAAATATTTTCTTGGACACCCCTTAACCATAAATATTTTTAACCATTTCCTCTCATCTAATTAAGTAAAAGAGCATTACAATAAAAAGGAAAATTCTTTTGAAGTATTCTTTTAAAATGGGGAGTGAAATTCTTTTTATAATATCAGTCAAGCATATATATGAAAAATAAAAGTAAAAATAAAAGGAAAGAAATATATATGCAAATTCAAGAAAAGAAATAAAAGAACTAAGTTAGGGGTATCTGTTAAAAAAGGTAAGTTTTGGTCAAAGTGAAACACTTTATTCGTACATGAAATGCTCTTTTATGATTTCAGGTGTTTTGTTTTCCTAGAAAAACCATGAATCCTTGTAACCAAGCCTCATTATAACCTTTGAAAAGACCTTGTGATTCTTGTTTGATTATGTATGAATGACGATTGATAAGATGATAACCAAAATTAAATTTGTGTGATTTAATGATTGATTAAAATAAACAGGTTACCTTTTTATAAAGAGAAACACTTGTGAGGTAAGTCTTGAAATAAGCTTGAATTATTGACATAACATTGTGATCATTTTATATCTAAGCTTCTTTTGCCCAAGTCATCAATGTTGATCATTTCAAATGGTAAGTTATCAATTACTTCTTGTGGTAAATTCTCAATTTTTCAAAAATTGTTTTCAAAAGAATAATTCATATTTTGTTTTGCTCGAGGATGAGTAACTTCCTAAATTAGGGGTAGTTTGTTAGTCCTTAATTTATAGTTATTTTTATAATAAAAATTATGATAAAATAAATAAAAATTAGTTTAAATAGAAATAAATTTAGGTTTTAAAGTAAATAAATAGAAGTTATTGAAATTAACATGGCATGACCCATTTTTCCATTTTTTGTAGTAAATGTTTGAGGTTTGAAAGTGAAAATTTATGCAAGTCAAAAGGTTGACGCATAACATCAACCCCATGCTCAACATCAGGATTTTTGATCTTGACGCTACGCGTCAGACCTACGTGTAACGTCAGGTGCTATGTGTATCCCACTAATAGGTGGAATTACACTCAGAAAAAGTGCCAAATAATGGCCAAACCATTCCAGTCCAAAGGCATGAACGCAGTGAGAGATAACAGGGGACTAGGTTTGCATATTATTAAGGATTAATGGTTGATATCCTGGAGGATTAATGGAATCTGAGTTAGAGACCTGATGCGCAGCGCCACACCCATGCGTAGCGTCAAGCCTAAACTTCTCCACTATAAATAGGGTCATTTGCCATAGGTTTCAGCATCCTTTAGCATCCAATTCAGAGTGTTCTGTGTTTTGAGTTGCGAAAATATCTTCCATATACTAGAGAGTGTTATTTTAGTGTTGTTTCCTTTCGTGTTGTCAAGTATTTTTCAAGTTCAGTCAAGTGTTCGTCATGTCTCCACTTGTAAGTGTTGATTTTACTTTCACCGTGTGTAGCTAATCTATTTATGCTGGAATTGGTGAACCACTCTATGAATATAAGGTTGTGACTATGAATTATGCATGTTTATAATTCAAATTCTATGTTAGTATTTCAACCTTTTATTAGTATGAATTTCAAACGGGAGAATGATTTTCATGTGTGTTAAAAACCATTTTAACGGAAGTAAAAGTTAAAATACCCTTAATATACCAATTACTAGGGATAGAGTTGGTAATTATTGTTATGTTAAAGCCAACACTTAAAGTAAGTTTTTATTAAGAAAGCATCTAAGGGATCAAACTTTACAGTAACTATTTAAAATTTATTCACCGAGGGATCAGGTTTAATGATTTTAAGCTACAGTGACATAGACTTGATGATTAAATATGCATGTTTATAATTACTATGTTATATTCTAGTGTGAGGATCCTAATTCCAACATAGGTTGTCATTTTGTGTTTAAATCTCAAGTATTGGAATTGTTCCAAGGTGATATTTTCATAAATCATTTTGTAGATAGTTTCATAATCTATACCATCCTTTGTTCAATGCATAAATCAATCTTTAAAACTGTGAACATTATACAAATTTGTATATAAATCATTCTTTTATTAATAAGTTTTAATACTTTTACCATAGTAAATAAAAATTACTGCCACTCACTGAAACTAATTAATCCTTGAGGGAATGATATCTAATCTTTTGAAAACTACAATGATAAATTGGAGCACTTGCCAAAAGTCCTACAATCCTTAGGGATTAGTATGGGATTGCTACCCCCTTCATCATCCAAGGTGTTGGGCTCACAAGCTTTGGTGCCCTGGGATGGCATTAGTCAATTTATGTTAGAAGTTGTCCCAATTCAAAGGAGGTCAATAAGGGAGTTAGTTGATAGTGCTTGACTTTTGGATAAGACGAGCTCCGAGAAAGTCGGACAGAAGGCATAAATTCATGCACTCTTATTTCCTCAAGTGATTTGAGGGAAAAATGATGCCTTCTAAAGGTTTTATAGAGTCAGTTATTAGAGTGGATATAACAAAAGCTAATATGGGGCTGGGAACCAATGGAGTGTTATACTCGAAATTGACTAGGATAGGTGGTTAGAGGAAGATCCCTACTTCTGGGTGCATCTTGACTATTGGTCAACACCATCATCCCTTGATTTCTAAACATATCATCGGTATCTTACGAATACTAAATAGACAGTTGACCCTGAGGATAATGACTATACTTTGCTGATTCCTTATGAAGACCATGGGATATGTAGGACTTGCGGACCTACAAAATTTTACATGTATCTATTTTACTTGAAACCTTTAAAAGTTAAGGTTCCCATTAACGACTTGGAGGTTGACGTTTTGAACTTCATGAAAGTGGCACCAAGCCAATTAATGTCGAATGCTTAGGGTAATGTAAGGGCCTTCAAGATCTTAGCTCAGTACTATAAGTTTATGCCTACGCAAGCTTTTTTCTATAACATTTTCCAAGTTTTAAAGAACCTAGAGCCTGAAGGCGGTTTAGGATAGATGGCATTAAGGGCCCTTTGAAATTGGTTGATATTCAAAGACTATACTGAGTTTGCAAAAACTTTATCCCAAAATCACTAAAATTTCCTTATCAAGATAAGGGTGGATGACGATCAAAGATTCCCTTTGATAAGTGAAGATGGTATGCCTTCCTCTAGGATGAAGAGAAGTTATGACCATTGGCTACAAGATGTCGGTTCCTATCATGTTAGTAATCATGACCTAGGGGAAGAATCTAAGATGGTTATGCTTAGACTATTGGGAGGAGCAAACACAAGGACCAATTCCTATGCTGGAAGATCATTGATTCAGAAACTAATGCTTTTGATGCATACCATGGTATGCAAGCCCCTTACTACAATGCCAATTTACTCTTAAATTATATATTTTTAACAATTCTTTGCTTACTATAAGAGCCATGATGTCGGGTGCCTTCAAGGTTATGATGGAAGAGAGCAAGTAAAAGAAAGGTCAAGGTAAGGACACCACCCATGAAAATGGCATCAATTGTGACATAACGTGGAAAGCTCCGGTGGTGAATATACCTATCATGCATGTTATGGTAGATCAATAAGGTCGAGAAAACAATGAAAGAAAAAGGAAGGATGCTGATGAAATCGATCTGTTAGACTGGCATTCAAGGACTGACAGGGTGTTGCCCATGGCCTCTGAAGGTTCTATGAGAGCGGCATCTATATCACTACTAAGCAGAGACAAAAGAGGGAACTCAACCTAGTGCTTACCTCACATCAATGATTTCATAGAGCATACTGCCAGCTACACACCCCCGCCCTACTGCCTGTGTTGGGATTTAACTGTTAGAAATATACACTGAAAGCCTATATAGGACGCATTATTTTGAATAAGTCATTTTTTATTAAATAGTTTAACAACCTTTATTTATCCTTGGAGTAATAGGTCATATGAGAGTTATTCCTAAAATGTCCCTAGTCAAGTATTTACGTGGAGACATGTAAATACATTAAGACTAGTGTGTGAGTGTACTGATGATCTGATCTCACAGATCATGGATATAAATGATATCAAGTCTTCACATGGGTACACATTAAGAGTAATGATGTACTGGACAGACCCACCATGAGAACGTTGCATGGATCGTTACATGAATGTCATAAACAATTCTCAAAGGGATAATGGTATATGTAGTCCTTTGACCTGAAGTCACTACGATTCCTACATAAGGAGTTTGTTGTTTTAATACAATCAAACGTCTTCTGTAATAAGAGGACTATAAAGGTTATGGTTAGGCAATGAACAAATTATGCAGAGGGATGTGAGTGATGTAGATGGGATTTGTCTCTCCTATGTGATAGGAGTGATATCTATAGGCTACTTGATGGAGTGAGACTAAGGAAATGCATGGCCATGCTAGAAAGAATAAATGTTATATATTTATTCGAATAAAGTCTACTCCGGTATAAAGTAAAATAAATTGGACCGTACAAGGATGAAGCGACCATGCCTTGGGCACAATTAGGATATCGTGATAAAAGGAACAAACATATAAAATAATTATCACTTATAGATTATAATGATAATAAATAATATTCGGACATAATGATGCATTGCTAGATGCTGCTCTTATTTTATATTAATAATAAAATAGTTTATTATTAATATAACCGAGTATTTTACCTATAGGGTCACACACATAAAGTAAGCCCATTAGAAAATAGCTTTTTATTTTAGTTGGACTAAAATAAAACTATTAGGCCTAACTCATTTAGAATGAGTAAGGAGTCCACTCTTTAGAGAGTAAATTAGGTCAAACCTAAGCCTATAAATAGAGCATAAGATGCTCATTGGCGGCTAACCAAAAAGAGGCATAAAATACGCAAAAGTTGCAAAAGCTACACACCATCAAACTAGCATTTGGAAGGTGTAGCATTTGTGGTGGGAGTACTCGTGTGGACTCCTAAAGGACGAGGTTATAACTGCTTCGATTTGATTTTCTTCAAGAGGTAATCCTAAAACGTAATATTTTTTTTATTTTTGTCTTATGCTTTGAAACACGGCGCTTTACAAATCCTATAGGAATCCTTGTATTTCCGCTGCTTATGCACTTGGGATTCCCTAACAGTGGTATCGGAGCTTGATTGCAAAATCGTATTTTGGGCAAATGTTTGTTTAAAGAACATGTAAAAATAAAATAAAATTTCTTTTACGAAAAGAATTGTAAAGGTTGAATCCTTTTACAAAGGTTACATCTTTTATTAGATATGTTGCAAAGGTTGTATTTTTTATGAGATATGTTGCAAAGATTGCACCTTTGTAAAGCTAATATCAATTTATTTTTGTTTTATGTACATTGATTGCTTTTCTCAACATTTTAATTAAAGAACATGTTTTTGGATGTGCTTTATTATATGAACATGTTGTATGTTGCAATGGTGATTATTTTATATGTGTTCTAATTATAAGGCATGTTTTATGTTTGTTTAATTAAATTGAAATCAAGGGTTGTATGCAATGCATGTCTACATGCTTTCTCTTTTCTAATATGAATTGTTCATGTTAGATTGTGTTTAGAAAGTTTAAGAGTTAAACTTTATCCGTAATGAAAACTAGGATTCAAAAGTTGAAACCTAGCCATAATGATATTTTATTTATTTATAAATGTCACAAATAAAATATTTGATTTTAATATTATATTTTAAATTCGATTTGTAAAAGTTGCAAATCAAATGTTAATTATTTGTTAAATTTAAAGTTTGTAAGAGTTATAAATTTAAATAATTTATTCTTATTAATTTTAATAGGATTTACATCATTTATGATCTTTTTAAAATTAATGTGATTTGTAAGAGTTATAACTTTAAATAATTTATTCTTATTAATTTTAATAGGATTTGCATCGTATGTGATCTTTTTAAAATTAATGTGATTTGTAGGAGTTACAAATTGATTCATATTTATTAAATTTAATATGATTTGTAATTGTTACAAATAGAAGATAAGATCTTTATTAAATTTAATAATTTTAAAATCAAATATGTAATCCTTAATAAATTTGATATGCTTTGTAAAAATTACAAATTAAAGATAAGATTTTTATCAAATTTAATAAGATTCAAAATAAAATATCTTGAACTCTAGAGATAAGGTCTAAAATTTAAACTTTGATCGTTCCTAAAAAATACGATGATTGTTGAGACTCTAGAGATAAGGTTTAAAAGTTAAACCTTGACTATTCTTATTTTAGGATGATTGTAAGGGTCAAAAGATAAGGTTTAAAAGTTAAAAAACTTGGCCGTTTCAAAATTTAAGATTTCAAATTGTTTGAAATCATAACCGAATATTTTGAGCTGTTAATGGTTAGTGGGACGTTCTGGCTAGGAAAGACTTGGTACTTAAGCAGTCACTCTGGACCCACCTCTCTTTCCTGGGAACTAACCTGATTATAGTACTAAATTTTTGGGTTGGAACACCCCTTGACCCTGTCTGTTGAACGGTCAATGGAGCCGTCAAACTTCTTTGCGTAGTTTTGCTTTTATGACTCCGCATGTTTAATTATGTGTTTTAAAATTTATTTTATTTTAAATACAATTGATTACTTTATTAATTGATTAATTAACACATCCAACAGTGAATGGTTATAGTCTTAGATTTTTTATTTAATTTTAAATACAACCTGCATGTTGTGCCTTTCTCTATTCTTAAATTTCTTCTCTCAACCCTTCACTCGTATGTAAAACGAGTTTTGTTTATTACATTGTAATATTGGAAAAATCAACAAGGTGGAGACCTAGAAGAAACCTAGAGTGGTGACTCTTGGTAGATATGACCTTGAAAGGAACAAAGGAGTGGTGACTCTAAGAGGATGGTGGTTTTAAGAAGTAGGACTTCACGAAGTCAAGACACCATAGTTCCTTTAAGCTTATTTTATTTTATTTTATTTTCTAGGAAGATCATAACCATCTCACAATTTTGATTGCATGTTTTGGGGTTTTATTTTGCGTTAAAGCCTTTAATGAAAGTCAGTAATGAACGATAAGAAAATTGAAATCCCTCAAGCCCGACAATCATACCTTCCAATAAGTAATAACATCTAACTTGATATAGATAAAGTGCAGGTCACGTCATAGTTGGGTGCCTTTATTTATGTTTAGTAGGACATGATTGGATAATTAGATTATCCAAGTATAACTTATTAAGTTTTATTCAAATAGACATTTTTTCAATTGGATTGGAAAAGCCTAAAGTATGAACAGTCTAAAACGTGTTCTAATAAACAATAGTCATCAATGCTAGTTTCAATAAAGTGTAGGTTCTGCCAAAGCAGGGTGTTTTTATTGATATTAGTAAAGGATGATGGATAATTGGATTATCTAACCATTTGTTATTGGACTTATCTAGGTAACTTTAATCAGATTAAAGAACCTAAAAGCGTTAATATTAAGTTTAAACGCCTTCTAATAAGTAACACTCATCGAGACTAATGTCAACAAATAGTGGACTTGCCAAAGCAGGGTGCTATCATTTATACTAGTAAGGCACGATGGGATAATTATAATATCCAAATTGTTTTTATTAGGCCTAAACTTAACTAAGTTTTTGAATTGGATTGAAAATAACTTAGAGGCGTAAGGATTGAGCTTAAATTCATAAGATGAATAAGGGTAAATAGTTACCCACTTAATCATAAGAGTTGTATGAGATGTAATTGGAAATGTGTTTCCTACCTAAATAACCAAGGGTTGGGAGATCAGCCAAAGCTGACTCAACACTAGGCTAAATATGGATCTTGGCCCACTAGAAAAATCTTCCAACAAGATTTTTTTATGATTCAGTAAAGGTATTTGTTTTGAATCAAAATAGTGGGAGACAACATATTTATTTAATGACCAAAATTTAAATATGTTTTGAATAGAAGTGATATATTTTCATGTAATTTGTTTTAGAATAACCATGACAAACCAAATATTGTTTTGTTGCAATCTGTCCTTTTGGAAGGACATTTTATCTGGAAAAATACCTAGATAGGTATCGAGACTTGAGAATCATCTTCAATAAAGAGGAAGCGGTAGTGTGTCATGTTTGGCTTATATATCATCTATGGTTGGGTCTTGAATACCCTATGGAGTCTGCATAAACTCTGAGCTGTAAAAGGCAATATGAATATATGGGAGATATACGATATGATCGTATACAGACTTTATTAAGGTCAAGTTGGTCTAGAAGTCTAAAAGGTGATTAAGAAAGGAAATTGTTTCTAGTTTTAGCCAAATAAGACATTGAAATAATTTGTCTAAAGAACTTAAAGAAGTTCAAAAGAAAGGGAAGTAAGACTTCCACTACAGGTCATGTTATAGAAGTCAAGTTATTTTACTTCACTAACTTTAGTATCAGATACTAATAGTAGATCTCAAATTTTGAAAGATCAAGGAAGTAGATCACTTGCTAAGGGTAGAGAAATCTGTGTAAAATTGAGCAAAAGTTGCTACAATAAAGATAAGATCTTTACCTATTGGGCTAGTTAGTGAACTAGACATTGTGCATATTATTTCTTGTTGGACAAGAAATGTTATTTTAATATAAAATAACTTTATTTCTTCAAAAGGATGTTGATGCACAATTGAGTAATAGATTCCACATCCTAAATCTCAAAACACCCATCTATAACAATTGTCAAAGTAGGTTAAAATAAGTGATTTTGAACCTTACTTACATGGTATTGTCTCCTAAGGAAAATGAATAAGAAACACATTTCTGAATACCATTAATGTGGTTATATGGACTCTTTTGATTCTGGAATCAATTAAGACATGTAAATCTTATTTATTGGAGAGATAATTGAGACCCCATTCATTGAAAATATGAGTAATCTATTATTTAATACATGACGATGTATGTGGGCCTATTGGAACAATAACTAGATATGTTTTTCAATACTTCAATATACTAATTGAAAAGTCAATGAGTATGGATTTATGTAACATAAGTTAGAAAGTCTTTGAAAAGTTCAAAGAATTCATAATAAAGTGAAAAACCAAATTGACAAGACAATTAAAGCTCTTAATTAGATCAAGATAGCAAATAATTTGAGCTACAAGTTTGATAACTATCTAATAAAGTGAGAGATTACCTCTTAACTCATTCCTCATCGAATGCCTTAATAGCATCTCTACGGGGAAAAGTCAAACCTTGTTGGACATAGTTTGATTATTCATTATTATCAAACATCTCTAACTCTTTCAACGTTCCTTTATTAACAAAATTTCCACACTTAACCATGTTCCATCTTAGACTTTCTTAAAGAAACCATATATGATATGGACTAGGAAGAAACCTAGTATGTCTTTACTAATAATTTGGAACTATGATGCTTCTATAGAGCATCCAACTCTGACAAGGTCAGATCCAAATTAGATAAATGTCTTCTGTGAGATACCCAAAGAAAGCTAAGGGTTATCATTTCTATAATCCATCTGAGAATAAAAGGCTTGTTGCTTTGAATGTTGTATTCTTGAATAAGAGTACATCTCTTAAAGAATCAGTGGGAGGATAGTAGAACTTGAAGAAATTCAAGTATTACAAAGTATTCAAAAGTCAAGGATGGACTTGGAGCAGAAATCATAAAATGTTGTGACATCATTAACTCTGGTAGCACAAGACTTGCGTAAGATCAAATAGGATATGTCACCAAACCTGAAAAATATGGATATCTTATAAATCAGGAAAGAGGCATATTGCTAAATGACCAAGCTTCTTATGAAGAGGACAATGCAAGTTTAGATTCTAAGACATGGCATAAGACCATGTGATTTGAAATGGGCTCCATGTATATTAACAAGGTACGAACCTTGGTTGACGCACCTAAAGGATCAAACCTATAGGATGTACGTGGGTTTTCAAAAGGAAAACTAAACATGGATGGCAATAAGAGTACCTTTAAAAGCAAGATTGACAAAATTCAATTAGCTTAAAAACCATTTAGATCTTGCTTGTTGTAGCAGTATACCACCATTATGTGATATGATATAGATGTCAAGATGGAAATCATCTTGAAGATTTGTATATGACACAACCTAAAGGCCTTTTATGCCTGAAACATCTAGAAAGGTATGTGAACTGTAAATGTTCCATTTATGGACTAAATCAAGCTTTTAGAAGCTAGAATCTTCATTAAAGAATGAAGATAAATCTTGTGACTATAAAAGGGTTAGTAACTGCATAATTATAGTTCTAATATTACATGTAGAAGACATGATTCTTCTAGTAATAATATTCTCATTCTATAGTCAAGAGTATCCTTAAACACTTAAGAAGGACTAAGGATTTGATCTTGATAAATGGAAGATGAGCTCGTTGTAAAGGTTACATCGATGCCAATCTTTTGATTAATTTGAAAGACTTAAGATTGCAATCAAAATATATGTGTTGTCAAGATGGTTGCGATGTATGCTTGAAAGGTTCAAAGCAAGAAATAATCGTTGGTTCTACTAACAAATCTAAGTATTTTGCTATGTTAAATTACAAAAAAAGTCAATTTACATTTAATCATTCCAAATGTTTTGTACCCTATGAGTTTCCACTATGATGACAATGGAACCATAGAATAGTATAAGGAAGTGGATTAATCCAAGCATATACTTAAATAGTTCCCTCTTTGGAAGATGGGAAAATATGCAATGTGCATACCAACCAAATTGTAGGGAACCCACTACTAAAACTGCTTACGTAGTAAAAGCATAAGGGCACTATAGACGTCATTGGGCATTAACCTTATCGGCTCTAAGTACAAATGGGAGATTGTTGGAAATATACATTAAATGCCTATATAGGACGCATCATTTTGAATAAGTCATTTTTTGTTAAATAGTTTAACAACCTTTATTTATCCTTGGAGTAATAGGTCATATAAAAATTATTCCTAAAATGTCCCTAGTCAAGTATTTACGTGGGGACATGTAAATATATTAAGACTAGTGTGTGAATGTACCGATGATCTGATCTCACAGATCATGGATATAAATGATATCAAGTCTTTACAGGGTACACATTAAGAGTAATGATGTACTAGACAGACCCACCAAGAGAACGTTGCATGGATCGTTACATGAATGTCATAAACAATTCTCAATATGATAATGGTATATGTAGTCCTTTGACCTGAAGTCACTACAATTCCTATATAAGGAGTTTGTTGTTTTAATACAATCAAACGTCTTCTGTAACAAGAGGACTATAAAGGTTATGGTTAGGCAATGAACAAATTATGTAGAGGGATGTGAGTGATGTAGATAAGATTTGTCTCTCCTATATGATAGGAATGATATCTATAGGCCACTTGATGGAGTGAGACTAAGGAAATGCATGGCCATGCTAGAAAGAATAAATATTGGATATTTATTTGGATAAAGTCTACTCTGGTATCAAGTAAAATAAATTGGACCGTACAAGGATGACGCGACCATGCCTTAGGCCTAATTAGGATATCGTGACAAAAGAAACAAACATATAAAATAATTATCACTTATAGGTTATGTTGATAATAAATAATATTTGGACATAATGATACATTGCTAGATTTCACTCTTATTTTATATTAATAATAAAATAGTTTATTATTAATATAACTGAGTATTTTACCTATAGGGCCACACAATCAAAAAATAGCTTTTTATTTTAGTTGGACTAAAATAAAACTATTGGGCCTAACTCATTTAGAATGAGTAAGGAGCCCACTCTTTAGAGGGCAAATTAGGTCAAACCTAAGCCTATAAATAGAGCATAAGATGTTCATACGCGGCTAACCAAAAAGAGACACAAAATACGTAAAAGTTGCAAAAGCTACACGCCATCAAACTAGCATTTGGAAGGTGTAGCATTTCTAGTTGGAGTACTCATGTGGACTCTTAAAGGACAAGGCTATAACTGCTTCACTTTGATTTTCTTCAAGAGGTAATCCTAAAACACAATATTTTTTTGTGTTTGTCTTATGCTTTGAAACACGACACTTTTCAAATCCTATTGGAATCCTTGTATTTCCGCTGCTTATGCACTAGGGATTCCCTAACATTAACTAACGCTAAAGAGATGACAATACTCTGCCCTATGTAATGCTTACTGGAAATATTGTATAATGGCAGAGTCCCATAATATGATGAAGAAAAAGATGAATCTCAAGAAGAAATACCAGAAAGCTACATAAAAGAAAATGAGTCGGGCTTAGGAAATCAAGGAGATCGAGTGAAATTTTGTTGATGCCTTGAAGATTAACGGAGAACTCCATGAAGTCAAAGATGTTACCGAGAGGTTATTGATGACCTGAGGAAGGACCTTGAGTCTGATAGGGGGCCTTGATCAAAGTTCAATAAGAGAAAGAGAAGTTGGCAACTGACTTCATAACATTGGCAGTGTATCTAGAGTTGCTAGTTATGGAGAAGGCAGTGGTGAGCATTGGCTGGAAGAGTACTGTGAAATAGTAGATGTTATCTTTGGAAATTGTATTAGTCGAATTTGTCATTGGAACCCTGGGTGTACCTAAGCTTTAATGGACTGAGAGTGTATCACCGCTTTATTAGGAAAGAACTAAAAGCATTTGATCCTCAAACTGATTTATAGACACTGGTGGATCTAGATGAGCCATTTGAATTGTCGCCCTTGCTAGAAGGTGAAGATGATGGGTACCCTGATGCTCACCTAGACATTGGTGGAAAAGGACTTTAAGATTTTTAACTTGTAATTTGTAGTTTAACTGTGTTGCCTATGAGCTTTCAATATATTTTTCCTATAGCTCATTATTCGTTGTGCAATTACCTTTGTCAGCTTTATATGATAGTTGATTCTGAGGTTAGGTATGACCGTATGGTCGAACAAATTTTATAATAAAATCGAAGTCATGTAGGACCATAAATAACTCAAAAGTAGCTAAGGTCATATAAGACCGTGCCAAATAATAAATGAAGAATAACGTAAAAAGATAAGATATCATTAATCGTTGTCATTAAGGACCGAGCTTAACTATGGAAGAGGTCGTTAATTATTCTCTTTAAGGTTGAGATTAACTAGTCATGACAAATAAGTGTTAAGGCGGGATAGAGATATGCTTACAAAAAGGACTAAAGGTCGTTAACTAACATCAATAAAGTTGTTGCCCTTAGACACACAGCTCCTTGATGGAAAATTGTAAAAGGTGTTGGTCTTGGATATGTCGGTTGATGTAGTGCTTAGGCGGGGTTCAACAAATGAGGCTGATGTATGTATATCACTCATTTAGGAGATGACCCTGACAATGCCTTATGAATTGGCTCGTAAATGTGTTAGTTTGAATACCGAGCTTGTGGATTGTATACGCGGGTACAACTTCGGATCAAGTTGTGTTGGAAATGTATTCAATAAGGATATATTTAGTATATAAGTATTTAATGACATTGATAAAATATACTTTTATTTATATTTAAGACAAAAAAATCTTTCAAAACTTGGATACAAATAAATTTTAAAACTATTGTAAATACTTAATGGTTAAGTAGGTAAATTTGCGAGGATGGTTAGGGTGATAAGGGTCAAGTGTACTTTGAAGGTTGTGATTCATATTTATTAGAGTGGGGTTTGCCAATACCATTAAATGATCAAAATAATGATGAAATCCCAGAAAAAAGAAAGAAAAATGAAGTATTATCAAATAAAGGATGCTAATATATATATATATAGAGAAAGAGAGAGAGAGAGAGAGAGAGAGAGAGAGAGAGAGAGAGAAAGAAAGAAAGAAAGATAGAGATAGAGAGGTGGGCTTGATGGTAGAAATTAAGGTTATTTAGTTAAAGGTTATGAATATGTTTGATAAAATTATGAGTAATAATTTAAGTTAATTTTTAATTTATTTTATTAGCTTAAAAGTTTATTAGATAAAATAATCATGTTTAATGAATTCATGAGCTTATTAATTTTTATTTTTTAAAACTGGCATAAAGCTTAAAAGAAAAGGCCTTAGCCTCTACCTGGTTTAGGCATGGAAAAACAAATCAGATTTGTCAGATTGGCTCCTTAAGCTCGCAAAAAAAGGTAACCAAAAAACTTAGCTCATTGTCTATTAGAGCCCAACTGCCAGCTTAACACCCTAGCGGGGCGAGCCAGTCCGCTCGCTTTAAGATTAAAATAATATAAATATTAATAATAAAATAATTTATACTATCATTTTCTAAAACTAAAAAAGTCACATCTCTCACTACTTATACTTGTTTTTTTAACAATATTCTATTTGATTTCTTTTAAAAAAGTATTTTTAGATTTTTTATATTAATTTAACACATATTTTTTAAAATATTAGCGGACCAATGTGTAAACTTGTCATCTTTTCCTAAAAGAAAAATTTTCTTACTTTGGCAAGATAGCCCACTAGCTTGTTGTTAGGCAAAAGAGACCTTATTTTTAGGTTTTTTTAGTTTGATGGGGCGGGCCAGTCCATTTTGCTATCCTTAACCTTGCCTACTAAGGCCTAAATGAAACAATAAAGCATCCGAAATACAAATAGGAACCTTAAAACCACATTGAAACCCTCTATATTATGAACTCCAAGCTTGCCTAGAATGTCTGTAACCAGGTTTCAAACCCTTAGAATACGAGCAAACTAATAGTCTATCAATCTCTTCAACCACTACATGATAAGGAGCATTCCAGTCACATGTAGACCAAAGCATGACAATTGCTTCCTTATAATTAGGGGTGTTAATAGGTCAAACTATTTATCGGGGACCATAGCTAACCTATTACAAGAAAATCTTCATTTTACGGGGGTTTTTCACATACTTTAACGGCCACCAAGCATTTTATCGGTGATTCATAAACCACTCGCAACATCAACATACCTTCATTACCATAACCACCCCACCACCACTGTCAATATGGCTAAAACCACCACCAACATTGTCTCCATCATCCCCACACCCTCCACCACCACCATGATCATCACCATCGTCACCACCACCATCACTCATTCCCATCATAACCACACCCATCATTGTCACTACCATGACCACCACTTCCGTCGTTATTGCCATCATCTCCACCTCCATCGCTATCACCACCACCATCGTTACCATTATCATTATTATTATAATAAATGTTGTCACGACAGCAATGATCTCCATCACTACTATTATTACCATCGCAAACACCCTTTACCACTACCACCGTCACGACCACCACCATCACCACCGTTGTTGTCATCATCGTCACCATCGTCATCACGACCACCACCCTTTCCACCGGTATCACCATTATTGTAGAAGATTTTTTATTACTGTTACTGTTATTATATTGTTGTTATTTATGTGTAAAGTAGTTTTGATCATAAATGTGAAAGTTTTACAACAACTTTTTAAAACTCAAAACCATATTAATTAAAACATGAAACTAAAAATAAAAAAAAAGGTTTGGTTTTTAAAATTTTTAAAACTAAAAACCAAAAACCACCCTAAATAAGTCTAAAATTTTAACTTTATGCAATTTTAAATTTAACTAGTTTTACCAAAAACCCTAAACCCTAAACTTATTAATTTCTAGTTTTTAATTTCTAGTTTGTTTTTTTCTATTATAGAAAGGAAACTAATATACCTAAGATTGGTCTTTATTATTATTATTATTATTATTATTATTATTATTATTATTATTATTATTATTATTATTATTATTAACTATTAGTTTAGTGATGAGAGATTTTAGATTCAAACTTTAATTTTTATAGTAAATATATAAAAACACAATAGGTGTTGTTAATTAATTAATAGGTAAAATATATCCGTTGGTCCCCTTTGTTTCATGAAAATGTTAAGTTGGTCCTGTATTATTTTTAATTTCATTTTGGTACCTTATCTAGTTTAAAATTTGTCACTTAAGTCCTTCCGTCAACTCAAGGTAACATCGTTTGCCTTGTTGCCTGACAGGTTATCAAATCTAGACATCAATATCCGCGTGTCAAAGTGTCACTTGCTAATGGTTCCAACACTAAAATGGTGTCGTTTTGCTAAATGAGAGGGAAAATAGAAAATCATGATCTCCATCTTCCTTCTTCGTCTGACTTGAGTAAAAGAACAGTCGCTTTGTCTCTAAGTAATTTGTTGGACATGCATGCCGGAGAGAGGTTGAAGGTTGCAAAGGTGGTTGCTGCAGTCGTATTCATAAGTGGTTTTTTGAGGTGTGTTTTTTTTGTTCATATAATGCTTTGTTTTGTCATTAGGGTTGAGTTTGCTTGGAAAACAAGGGTCACTGAATGTATTTATGGTGCTGACATATGTTTTCCAAGTTTAGGTTGAGATAATTTGGTTTAATTGAATTTATTCTTATATTTTAGAGTTTCTTTTTGTGTTGTTGTTCATGAATTAGGGTAGTAACAAATTCTTGGTTTAAGCTAGAGATTTTCCATGGGGGAACCTTTGTCATTAAAAATGGGAAGAAGATGAGATATAGTGGAGATGTATTTAAATGACATATAGACGAGAATAAGTGGAGTTATTTTGAGGTTAGTGGAATATTGAAGGATACGGGTTACATAAATATCAAGGAGTTATGGTACAAAATAGAGGGAAGGAGTTTCATGTTGGATTAAAGTTGTTATAAGATGATCAAGGTTGTATAGAGATGGCAAGGGTAGTACATACTCAAGGGAAAGTGCAGTTATACATTTTACATCTGATAAAGGTTCCTGGAATTGTTTTGGAATTAACTGGCCCAGAATCATTATTTTTCATAAGAGGGAGCCTATTAAGGGTGATGCTATTCAGTGTATTTATATGTTGATGTAGGTTTTGATAATGATACAACAAATGAAGATATATTAAGGATGTTGTGCAAAGCGATTTAATTAAGAATCAATTCATGAAGATCAAGCTATCAATTTTGATGAACAACAAAAAGACTTGAGTCAAGGCATTCATAAAGGACTAAATCAAGTGAAAAATGATCAACAAAAGTGCCAAGAATCAAAGGAAACAAAACGTATGCAATTAAGTATCAAAAAGGGTCCAAAACAAATTATTTTTAAGAGGAACAGGTTGGGAATCGATTCCCTATTACTAGGAATCGATTCATGTGTTTTAAACAGGCAAGGAATCGATTCATAAGTGTCAGGAATCAATTCATGATGCAAAATCAACATAGGAATCGATTCACCCATTAAAAGAATCGATTCATGCTGATAGAAAAACTTGGGAATCGATTCAACAGTAAAAGGAATCGATTCATTTGCTAGAAAAACATAGGGAATCGATTCAAAGCACAAAGAATCGATTCATTGTTGTTTATTTCATGAAGGAATCAATTCACAAACTTAAGGAATCGATTCACACACTGTATCAGGGGCAAAATACACGCTGGGAATCCATTCATTCATCGATTCATTCAGTTTAAATTCAAATGGAAACAACACTGAACACACTACACAAATTACGCATCGCACTATGAATTAAACAATTGAAGACAGACGCTCCCTTGCTCCACTTTCATTGCATCGAAGGGAATAAATTAATTGTAAGAGCCATACCAACATCTTCTATAAATAGGAAGCCTTGCAAAGGATTCAAACACACCAAGCATTGAAGCAGTTCCTTTGCTTTCTCCTTCCCTCATACTGCTCCTCTTCTTCTTTTCTCTTAATTACTCTCTATTTCCATTTTGGCTTATTATTTGAGAGTAAACTCGGTGAGCAAAATTATTTTCTAAACTTGCAAATTATTTCTTAACAGAGAAAATATTTTTGAAGTGCTAAAATTTGCATATCCTCTCTTTGAGAATTATCATTTGGTGAAAGCTTTAATTTGTATATCCACTCTATTGGAGAGTTATACTTGTATTCTAAATACCAAAATTTCTAGAGTTGTGGGTTGGGTTTCAACCTTGTAAATTTGTGAGATTGAGAGATTGGGTGGGGTGCCCTTGTACTTGTGAGAATTGGGTTCTTGAGTGTGGGTCGCTAGGAAGCCGCGATTGCTCAAAGTTGTATCTCTAATCTCCAATAGTGGAAATCCTCTAAGTGGGTTTCTTAGAGGCGAGACGTACACCGGTGTGGTGGAACTCGTATATGTCGGTTTGCAAATCTCTCTTCCCTAAACTCATTTAATTTGTGCACTTAACTTGCTTGCTTGATTTATTGTATTATTACCAATTAATTTGGACTAAGTGCATGTTATATTAAGTTGTAAATTATTTCGATTAACATTGTTGAAATTAGCTTTTAGTAATATTCTTGAATTAATTTGAAATCTTTCTAAGAACCATTAGTGTTGTGATTAATTTGATTCTATTTCTTGAATATTACTTAGACCTTTTAAGTGCTTATTATTTTGTCTTGTGTATAAATTGTTACTACTTGCCATTAAGTTTATCATCTTCAATAAACATAGTAACTAAAGAATCAACTTCAAAAGCATTCAAAGTAAAAATTTTTAATACTCAATTCACCCCCCTCTTGAGTACTTGAGGCCACTTAGTTAATATTCAGGTGGAAGATGCTAAAGGTGGTGGTGTTCAGTTTAAGGTTATGCATGGTGATGGTGATTAGGTGGAGGCTGTGCATGATAATGCTAATCAGGTAAAGGTTGATGCTACTCAGGTGGAAGATGCTGAAGGTGGTGGTGTTCAAGTGGAGACTATACATGATGATGGTGATAGTGTTAAGGGGCTATTAAGGGGAAGGTTGTGCAAGAGGAAGATACCTGTGGAGAAGAAACAGAAGATAGTGCATTGGACATACAATTCAAGGATTCAGATGTTGAGGGTGTTGATCAGGAGGATGCCATGAATGATCTATCTATGTCAAGGAATATAATTGAGGGTGATGTGGCTGACTCTGTGGAAGATGTTGATAAGGATGGGGCGCCAAAGAAGGGTAAAAAGACAAAAAAAAATCTAAGGATAGTGAATTCAAGGATATACAAAAAATGTGAAGGATTTGGAACTAGTAAAACATAAAGGAAGGTGAACTCAAACTCAAATAGTGACTCAGATAAGTTATACAATGGTAATAGTAATAGTGATACTGAGAAATACCCTTTATTTAAAATGCCTGAGACAATGAAGAATTATAAATGGGAAAAAAGTTACTATCTTTCTAACCAAAGAATAATTCAAAATGAGGCTACGATGGCTTATGCTATCTATAATAGGATTTACTATTCAATAAAATGATAAAAAAAATGGTAAGAGTTAGGTTTGTTGAAGGTTGTGAATGGTATGCTTACTGTGGTAAGTTGCCATATGAGGAAACTTGGCAACTTAGGACTATTATTTATGAGAATAGCTATGGTAGACAATATAGGATCAAATTGTTGGGTTCAAAGTGGCTATCAAACTAGATGTTCAGTGGTGTGAGAGAGAATCTCAAGATCAGGTTGGAGGATATTTGTGAGAGGGCACAGGAGAATTGAATTACAAAAATATTTAGAACTAAGGCAAACAGGGCTAGGAAGGTAGTAACTCAGCTTGATGAAGATTTGAATGACTAGTATTCAAAGTTATGGGACTACACTCAAGCTCTGTTGAGTTCTAATCCAGGGTCCACAATTAAGTTGGATATGTAGTTATAGAGGGAGGATACGGTATTCCATAGGTTTTATGTTTACCTGTATGTATGCAAATAGAGTTTCAAACACTACAAAAGCATTATAGGGTTAGATGGTTGCTTCTTAAAAGGACTATTTGGAGGATAACTATTTTCTATAATTGGGAGAAACCTGAATGATCAGATGCTTCCAATAGCCATAGGTGTGGTTGAATGCGAGAACATTGATTCATTGAGGTGGTTCTTAAAGCTACTGGTAAAGGATCTGGGTGGAACAGAAGCATGCAAGGAGTACACTTTCATATTAGACTAACAAAAGGTAATTCCATTTAATTGTTTCATTTTAATCCCCTATTTATATCGAAGTGTTTCATTTTAGTCCCTTATTTATATTTAATTATTTAACTTTAGTCCCATATTTATATTTAAGTGTTTCATTTCAATCCCCTATATTGTAGCTTGTAGTTTCAATTTAGTTTCTGAGATAATGACTTGTTTTAATCTTTTTCTGTGAAATATGACTAAGGTCTAAAACATGCATTGGGAGATATTATACCTGGTGTCGAGTAGAGATTCTATATGAGACACCTCTATAATAATTTCAGGAAAAAGGCACCCTGGCAAGTAATTGAAGAACATGATATGGAAGGCAACCAAATGTACATAAATTCAGGCTTGGGAGAGACAGATGTTGGAAATTAGTACTATGAATGAAGATTCTTATAAAGAACTGATCAAGCTGTCACCTAGACATTGGAGCAAGTCTAGATTCAGTTACAATGCAAAATATGACATATTAGCCAACAACATGTTTGAAACTTTTAACGTTGTAATATTAGGTGCCAGAGGAAAACGTATAATCACCATGATTAAGGAAATAAAAACCTATATGATGGACATATGGGCTAACAATAGAAAAAAGGTGATGGGAAAATACAAAGTGTGTCCACAGATAATGAAGAAGGTTGATAAGGCAAAATAGTTCAATAATGTATGGCCTGTGAAGTAAGTTTTTTTTTATATATAATTTTAGCATGCATTTCCTAATGTGGTTTCCAAATATGATATGTTGCTATTGTAGGTGGTCTATGGACAAAATATATGGGTTAAGCATCTAAACAGAGGATGAGATAAATTCATTGTTGATTTGGCTAGGAAAGACTGTTCTTACAGGAGATGGATGCTGATTGGGATACCATGCACCTATGCAATAACATGTATGAGAGAAGTGAATGATGAGCAAGCCACTTACATCCTCTCAATTTACTCAAATACAAAATATACAGCATGTTAAACTAATTATCTATCCCATACCTAGACAGAACATGTGGGAATCAACTAGCTGCAATAATATACTTCCCCCATCTTACAAAAGACAAATAGGTAGACCAAAAAAGTCAAGAAGAAAGGACCAAGCTGAGGTTGATGATATTCGTATGACAAGGAAAGACTTAACATCCAAATGCAGCATACGTAAGAAACCAGACCACAACAAGACCACATGCCCTTCTAAACCAATACCACAAGACACCTAAACTGAGATTCCACCACCAAACCAAACCAAGATTTTATCACATACCTAATCCTTAAATTTGACTTCATCACTAACCCAAATATCTTAAACTACAACATCATCCCAAAACCCCTCTCAAACTCAGACCCAGAAAAGTCCACCTAAAGGCACAAACATTATTGCACGAGGAGGCAAGATATTAACACCAAGGAGGAAGAAAGATTGTTAGCTTTTATATTTAGCTGTTTCTTGTTATATTTGGATTAGTCATATTTTGAATACTTTCAAGTTGCAATATGTAAATTTGTTTTGGATGTTTCCACTGCTAAACAATTACAATGCTATCTGAATGAATTTTAAGTTATATATACCAATCAAATTTGTGTTACAACAACAATCTTTTTATTAAAATATATAAATTTCATTACTTAAACAAAACATATACAAAATATATCCCATAACGATTCCCATACTCACGAATAGTTCTTAAGCATAACTCAAAATAAATACTAGTCCCATCTTTTCCCCTTAACAAAACTACATCAAAACCCCTACAACAATCACTAAACTCAGGAGAACACAAACACAACTAAGCCACTTGAACAATTTTCATGACTTCTTCATAGCTTTTTGTAAAGCCATTATTCGACTCCTTTGCCTCAAAATCAACATATCTTTCTCAGTTTCAACATCATCAGTCACCCAGTGGAAGAAATTACAGCTCTCATCATCCTTTCCACCCTACGAAATGATCCCCAAATTATAAATGCTCAAAAGCAACCAGACCTTTAATTAGAAATGCTTATAAACAACCAAAACTTATAGTCTATTTCACATAGCCCCAAAATCTTCATCTATAGTTTGCAGCAGTCTTTGATGTTTGCATCACAACTTTCTATCTCCTAGGGCATTCACACTAAGCAGACTCATCTTCACGCACTCACACTCCTCTGGTTCCATAGCTGGATATTAATCCACATGAGTTTGTTATGGTGGAGGATTAGGTTGAGTTTGTACAACAATTTTAGATTTCCCTAACATTGAATATGGAGACCCTAGACCTTATATTAAAGAAGACGATGACAACTATCATAAACGACGTCACCTTGAGTTGACAGAAGGACTTAAATAGAACATTTTAAACTAGATAAGGGATTAAAGTGAAATTAAAAAATAATAGAAAACTAACTTAACATTTTTCATGAAACACCGAGGACCAATGGATATATTTTACCTAATTACTAACTTGGTAGGGTTGATATGTAGTGTAAGATTTGTATAATGTTATAGATATCTCTCTCTCTCTGTCTGTGTATGTGTGTGTGTATATATATATATATATATATATATATATATATATATTAGGGTATTTATTGTTAATCATTTTGTTAACTTGTAGATATTTTGATGTGGAACAACTTATTCAAAATTTTAAAATTCATCTATATCTAAAGTGAGAGTCTAACACTTGACACATAATTATATGATGATACATTTGAAATCCTATATTAATTTCTACCTTATAGCTTCCGATTTATAAATATTATAAAGTAATTCATAGCTTACTAATCTTTTAAGGTAATTTTAATTTTAGATAGTTATAAGGTATAATTAACAATTGGCGAGACTAGGTTTTATCGGAGGGCATTGTCAATACAGCTAAAATATTAATCTTACAATCAAAAGTTCATTAGTTATCATTTTCTCAAAATTCTTTTGTATTTCTTAACTAAAACGCTTATATGGGTGAGATCTATGAGCTCATCTATTAATAAGATGCTCGTAACGAGATTTACTTATCAGAATAAGTTTAATCTCACTTGATTATTGCCTTAAGTTTAAAAAATTAATAAGCTACTATTATTATATAAACATAATAATGATAATAACTAAATCCTGAAAAGATATAAACAGGAAGTATTATCAAACTAGTATAAGGGTGCTAATAATACATAGGAAATAAGAACGGAATCAATATGTGACTAATCATAAAATTGAATTCATACAAATTGTAAGTCATAAAAATCTTACTTCTAAATATGATTTGGTTTGACCTACATTTTTATTCTCAAAATCAAACCGGACTTAAGAATATCTTTTTTAATTTGTATACGCTTAAATAACTTTATAGTTTAATTAATGGTTATGTCTTATTTATATAAATTTATTAGATTTAAAATATATACAAATAATTTAACTTAAATGTTTTTACAAGTCTTTTACATAAATATAACATATACATTTTAAAATAAAGTACTTCATAGTCATAGCACCATACATTATTTGTAATAAGTAATATAAATTACATTTGTTTATTTCTCATAACTTTTAAAATTAACTATATAATTTATACTTATTATATTGATTAAATGTTTAATATTTAAAATAAAAATTTAAAACCGAATAATAAATCTAAATTAAAATGTTTTGATTTTTATATTTTATTTAACCTGAATCAAATCAAATTCATATTTTTGTTACTCAGTTCAACTTTACTTTTTCCTGCAGCAATCAATGGATAGAAGTGCAGAGTATATTGGTATGTATGGGCAGGTGGAGGTGTTTACGTGGAAAAGTGTCATGAAAACAGTTCAAGATGAGTTACACTTGGCTCCACCTCAGATGATGACACTTGACACTCCCACCGTCCTTTCTTGAACATGCATGCTAGCTAATTCCGAATTTATCTCATCTCTGTCCAACATGCCCATTCAAGAAAAAAAACAATTCATCTCATCTCTCATTTTTATGGCATTGATATTATATAATTGCCTTTACTTATGCTATGTGTATATAAGTGATTTGGTCCTCTCAAGTTCACCTGTGTCGGTTTTGGTACGGTCTTCACCGGATTTTGTTTAGCTATGTAGACTCTGAGGTATCGAGTTTGTGTTACTGTTTTCATGTTACAAGAAATCCCATGCTGATGGAGAGAAGACGTTGTGAAAGACTTTTTGAGTGAAGGAGTTTAGGGAAAGAGGGGAAGAAGGGGCGGGGACTGAGGATAATAAGAATGAAAGGTGATTTAATTATGGATAGGAGGTGAATACGATGATATTTTTAATTTTAACTAATTTTATCTTTTAATTTAACTGCACTAGTGAAAAAAATGGATATAACAACGGGATATTATTCACGGGTAGAAGAGGATCAGTGATAAAAACATGCGCGGTGGCATTTTTGAAATTATAAGGTGAACGTTTTAATCAGAGAAAACTATATACCCACGGTTAACATCATAACCGTGAATGTACCCATAATATATATTCACGGTTGAGGAGTCAACCGTGGATATATAGTACCTGAAATATATATCGACGGTTGTGATCACAACCGTGAATATATATTGATGGGTACGTTCACGGTTATGATGTGAACCGTGGATATATATAGATGTCAATATTCACGGTTGTATTTCTAACCGTGGATATATAGTTCAGGTTTTAGGGTTTAATCACTGGGTACTCTATGTCCACGGTTGTTTCTATAACTGTGAATATAGATTTAATATTTATCCACGGTTACGATACCAACCGTGGATATATAGTTAACATTTATCCACGGTTGTTTGTTAAACCGTTAATATATGTTTAATATATTCACGGTTGTGAGGGGGAACCGTGAATATATATCCTTTCTGAAACTTCAAAAGCTGCGCCTTTCACTCTTTTTTCAGTTTCTCCTTACTTTCGCTGGTTATCGTCTTCTTCCTCGTCCTGCTCTTTGTTGGTCGTAGGCTTCTGGGTTCACTTCCTTCTTCTTTCGCGTGCCCTTCTTCTTCTTCGTTCAGCATTGTCAGGTAAGTGCTTCGTTGCCCTTCTTCTTTCGTTCACTTTTTAACCTCTGCTTCGTTGTTATGCTGTATAATCGTAATGGGTTTGCTTCGTTCTCTCTGTTTGTGTGTTTATTGTTGAAGCTGAACTCTGTCTCTGCTATTTTGACATTACCTGTGACATTTTCATTGTTGTGGAGACGAGAAATGGCTGACGAGAATTGATATCTTTTTCATTGTTGCTATTTTGACATTGTTGCTATTTTTACATTGCCTCTGAATTCTGTCTCTGTCTCTGCTGAAATGGGCACCAAAAAAACAAAAGAATTGATATCCTTCAGAACAAAATATGTATTGAAATCAATTACCAAAAAAAAGTACTAAAATAAAAACAGTAGCTGTAATGATCATACTGTTTTTGAGGTTGCAATATCTACAAAATTAGAATCATTTTAAGAAAAAAATATTTTAAAGGGAAATTACTTAGATATACATCATAGCTGGTGTTTTAAGAAATTAAATTGAGGAAACATGGAATTTGTTATAAGAGTTTTCTATCACATATAGCATATACCCATACATACATAAAAAAATTATAGAAAGTTTGCATTAGGAGAAGTATGTACTTATCCTACTTACGGTAGGTAGGAATTGGTCTTCCGTGTTACAATAATTTAGCGTAATAACACCATCGTTGCATAAATCCCACAAAAAATAAAATCTTACATCAATGTGTTTACTCCTTCCATGTAGAACTAGATTTTTAGACAATGTAATGGTAGAAGCATTATCACAAAATATAATAGTTACTCCTTCATGGAAGTAGTTTAGATGCTCTAAAATTCTTCTTAACTAAAAGTGACCCAAAAAAAAGTGACCCAAAAATAAAATGAATCAATATGGATTTTTGACCAACCCAACCCGGGCCACCATGTTTAAAAAATAAAAATCCAATACCAAACAAAAGTTGAAAAATGTGATAATCCAACACCATATCCATAATTCATAAAATAAAAGTTCAACCCTCATGTCTCAAATTCCATAATCCATCATCCAACACCATAGTTCTACTTGAAAATACCACAATTATATAATGTTATTTCTGTTGCTATTTTTTCTCTCATATAATGTTATTTGTTTACGTTTGTATGTATATGGTTGTCAATGTTGCGAACTCGTAGGCTCATACTAGCTAACTGGTATGAGGATGTGCATGAGTGAACCGTAGTTCCCCGTTTGAGATTCGACACAAATGGTCATTAAATTAATTAATGTCATCGTTTGTGTTGAATCTTGAATTGTCCGTTTGGACAGGTTGGGATGAACAATTATTTTTTATACGCCACTGTTAGTATGTACAAGTTAGGAGTTATTTTAAAATTTGAATGAACTTTCGGTAACTTGTATTTTGTGTTGTTCTCTGGGTGCATATTTGGTTGTGGTTGAATTTGATTTGACCACTCTCATTTTGTGTACTTAGGCGTCGCACGTAGGCGTCACCGGGGAGAGAGGGTAGTTGTTGAGATGGATGTCAACACCGGTAGATTCAGTGGACCGCATGCCACGAAGTTTAGCAGTTATCTGGGGGTTGTGGTACGATCGAAGGTGTTCATCATTATCCCCGACTGGGATAGTGTCGAGGAGGTGGTGAAGAACCAGCTATGGAGTGATGTTCTGGTAACTTAGATATTATTTAAGTTTTATTTTAGTGTATTATTTCATGTAACTCTTAATAAGTACTCCTTTATGGACTAACTCCTTTCATGTAGGATTCTTTTGATATACCATCTTCCGACATAACGAGGAGGAAGGTCCTCGGTATCATGGCTGAGCGATGGAGGTCGTTCAAATCCATACTCACCACGAGGTATATTGAACTTTAAATTCTTAATCAACGCTTCACCAAATTGTACTAATCCTTAGTTTTAATGTACCTTTCATTGTAGGTATGTATTCGGGGACGACCAAGGAAAGTTCCCTGGAGAGAAATATCCCTTCATCGATCAGGAGACCTGGGATGCTTTTGTTGCATCTAGACATTCTGCCGAGTTTCAGGTACATTGGTTTTTAGATGATTAAATTATGTATAATTTATACGGCTAACTGTGAATATTTTTTTTCTTGTTGTAGGAGACCAGAAAGAAAGCCAAGGAGACTAGGAAGCTAAATGATTGCCCACACACACTGTCACGTGGGGGTTACCGTAGGTTGGAGGAGCGGCTGGCACAGGAGAGGCTGAGTCAGTGTCAGACTGACACTGGTATTGTGGATCCCCCTTCCCCACCTGCACGCCACGACAAATGGAAGCGGGCTAGGATCAAGAAGAGTGGGGAATACACTTCCTCACAGGCTCAGGAGGTTGCCTCACGGATAGTAAGTATTCCCCTTTATATCAGTGTCTGTTTTTTAGTTTACGTGAAGGAAGTGAATACTAACTTGTTTGGTTTCAGGATTCCTTGGTTGAGCAATCAACCCAAGGGTCTTTCGTAGCCCATGGACGGGAGGATATTTTGACTACCGCCATTGGCAGGCCAGAGCACCCAGGAAAAGTGCGTGCTATTGGTCGAGGTGTAGGTAAGTGCTAACTAACTCTATGCCTTCATTTTGTTATCTGTTAAACAATTATGGGCTAATCATTCACATTTCACAGGCCTCCGCGCCTATTACGGTGCTCCCGACCCTGCCCCATCCCTTGAGCAAATGGTGGAGCAAAAGGTGGCTGTTGTGAAGGCTGAGTACCAGGAGGAGATATCTAGGCTCCACCAGGAGATGGCCCGATTCAGGGAGGAGATGAAGGCCTCACTCAGCCACCACCAGGAGACTACTGCACCAGCCAGCGACCCACAGGTTAGATTCTTTATTTAATTTCCTTAATTTTATTGTTTGTAATCACTTTATTTCATTGTTGAATAACTTCTGCTTGATGTGTAAATATGTAGGTACGGAAGGTTAGCACTAAGGAGTCGTACGCTGCGGCTGACCCTGACGATGATGGGGTCGAGCCACCAGACACCCGTCAATGTGACCTGTTCATTGACGGGTCGGAGGAGCCAGTTACCACTGGTATGGTGTACAACTTAGGCCCTGTGGTTCACCATCAGACATTACCTGATGGTATGTCCAGGGTCTCGGTTGTGCTCGTCCTCGAGGAGGATACTGCTGTGCCAGTGGCAACTCAAGAGGTGAAGACCGTCGGTCAGGCGGTGGGCCACTTTCTGATGTGGCCCAACAGACTTCTGGTGATTGCCCCTAGACAGGTAAAAACCCTAAACACTAACTAGCTTTATTTCCTTGTCAATTATGGTACAAAATGTGATGGTTGTTAATTGTTCAACAGGAACAGACATTGAAGAAGCCAGACCCGGCCAAGGATCCCATCTGGATGCTATGGCGCATCGGGTATGAGCAAGCAGACGACACTGTTCAGGTCCCATGGCAGCCACTAGTGTTCGGCCGTCCCAGTGATTTTCTAGTTTACGTTACAAATTCTGACATTTGTGACATTATTACGGGGACGTCGATGCTGAACGGCTCCATCTTTCAGTTGTGGGAGCTGTAAGTATATCCTTGTTTTGTCCAATTTTTTTATTATACAAGTTATTTGTCGCTAACCATGTCTTAACTTGTTTAGGTTTCTGGCAAAACTCTGTGTGGACTTGGGTTTCCAAGGAACTTACGGTTTCTTAGAGCCCTCTCTCATATAGAGGCAAGGAAACACCTCGCAGAACACCCAGACATACATCCAGACTTGGATGTTTGAGTCTGGGAAGTCTATATACATGGGCCCCTATCATAAAGGGTAATACTCTATTCCATAATTATTGTCATGATATTTTGCATTTTGAAGTCTCACTTATCACTCGTAACTGCAGGGCTCACTGGACGCTTCTGGTGATCTGTCTGAAGGACTATCTTGCTCTGTACTTTGATAGTTTTCATCGGACAGCTCCACAAGACCTGAAAGATATAGTAGACCGGTAAGTTCATCCCTAAAAAATAACCACAAATTCGATTACATCATTTTTAGAACTATACAATTCTAACTTATCTTGTGTTTTGTTTGACGCAGGGCGGTGGTTGGATACAATCTACTGATTGGAAACAAGCCCAAAGGAAAAACAGTTGTATGGGTGTACCCAAAAGTAAGTCAATCGTATTCATTCAAATCTTCAGTACATATTTTTTAAGTTCCGAATTCACTTATTCTATACTATATGTCCATTGTAGTCTTACAGGCAGAAGGGTACCTTTGAGTATGGCTATTTCGTCATGCACACTATGCTGACCATTGTCCAACATCATTTAGTAGATGGATGGACAGAGGTAAGTCTCATCATTTGGATTACTTTTCTCCAATTTCATCAATTTCATGTAATAAATAAAGCTTTTGTTCTAATTGTTTTGTGCATTGTTTGCAGTACTTTAATGACCGGTCATTTTTCCCAAAGGAACTTGTGGATGATGTTAGAAGGCAATGGGCCTCACACTTCATTGAACTTAGGCAAAGCTAGATATAGGATCTTTATTCTTTTATATATGTATCTAGTAGGATTTAGGGTTTACTTTTATTAGATTACATTCAACTTAATTGTATATACTTTCATTTTTTAGGTTGTTATGAATTGATATAGAAAATAAATTGTTATATATATACATACCATTCTTTCGACATAGTGTTGCTGTGGAATACTCTATACTATACTGGTTTGTCTGAATGCAGGGTTGGGAAACGATAAAACAGAATCCATATCAAAAAAAACCTCAGTATTTATTCACGGTTATGGCAACAACCGTGAATATAGACTATATTTATCCACAGTTACTACCATAACCATGGATATAGATACATTTTATCCACGGTTGTCCATCACAACCGTGAATATAAGTAGTTTGTAACTGAAACCAATCCATACTTATATTCACGGTTGTGATGGATAACCGTGGATAAAATGTATCTATATCTACGGTTGTCCATCATAACCGTGAATATAAGTGGATGTAACTGACATCTTTCAGTTCTTATATTCACGGTTATGCTCGATAACCGTGAATATAAATAGTAAGTTATATTCACAGTTATTCTTAACTGTGGTTAGATGTGATTTATTACTACGGTTGTTAACCGTGGTTAAAGACCATCATCTACTACCACGGCTGCAACAACCACGGTTCTTTAACCGTGAATAAAGGCCTTTTTTAACCGTGATTATATCCTTTTTTTCCACTAGTGTTGGATGGTTTTAATTGATTATTATTTTTTATTATAATATATATATATATTGATATGGTAAGAAATAAAAATTAATTATGACTATTTGGAAAACATATTTTACATCGGTTATAGAACAATTAGTGTAAAAAATAGCGCGGTGGCAATTTTATAAATATTTAAAATTCTACAACAGTTTAAATTTATACCCGGTGAAAAAACTTTATTTTACATCGGTCGTTGATAATACCCGGTGAGAAAGTGTTCTCTTACACCAGTCCATTTTTTAAGACCAGTACAAACAAAATAAAGCTAGTTTTTTAGTGCTCCATTTCAGCAAGCAAAAGAAACCTTCCCGTTTCTGTTCCATCTTCGTTTCAAAACAACAAGCAAAAGAACTCCTTACCTCTTCTGCTCCATCTTCGTTCCAAAACAGCAAGCGAAAAGAAAAACTCATTCCCTCTCCTACTTCATCTTCGTTCCAAAATAGCAAGCAAAAAGACAAAGTTGTCTTCTCCCCCTGCGTGAAAAGGCAGAATTGCCAGGTAATGCTCCCCTTTCATTATTTTTCCCTCTTTAGATTTGTGTTGGGTGTTTCCCTATTTCCCCCTTTTGATTTTTATTGTGTTGTTATGTAGTTATCTTTGGTGGGTTGTGTTTATGTTGCTTCTCATTTTTAATGTCATTTTGGTTGTGCCTCTTGAATTGGGTGTTATAAAAATGTTGTGCCCCTTATTGGTTATGCTCTTCATGAATGTTGCTGTTCAAAGAAATGTTGTTTGTCACTTTTTGCATTACCTTAACTGATTAAGAAACATGGCTTAATTGATTAAACACACTGTTAATCAATTAATTTGATAGCTTAATCGATTAAACAACTTCTGTTTCAATATTTTGAATTTCCTTCATTGTTAATCGATTAAGGTATTAATCGATTAATGTGCTTTAGATCATGATTTTTGACATTTTTCTCATATGGTTAGGTCTTTATTCTTTCTTTTTTACATGTACTTCTCTTTAAGTAATAATTACATATAAAAGAACACATGATGAGTTGTTCTTTGTTCCTTCTATGTTCATTGCCACTAGTGTAAAAATTGGATATAACAACGGGATATATTCACGCGTATAAGTGGATCAGTGATAAAAACATACACGGTGGCATTTTTGAAATTATAAGGTGAACTATATAATCAGGGAAAACTATATATCCACTGTTAACATAATAACCGTGAACGTACCCATCAATATACATTCACGGTTGAGGAGTCAACCGTGGATATATAGTACCTGAAATATATATCCACGGTTATGCGCACAACCGTGAATATATATTCATGGGTATGATCAGGGTTATGATGTTAACCGTGGATATATATTGACGTCTATATTCATAATTGTATTTCCAACCGTGGATATATAGTTCAGGTTTTAGGGTTTAAACACTAGGTACTGTATGTCCACGGTTGTTTTTATAATTGTGATTATAGATTTAATATTTATCCACGATTGGGCTCGTAACCGTGGATAAATAGTTAACATTTATCCACAGTTATTTGTTCAACCGTGAATATATGTGTAATATATTCACGGTTTCAAGGGGAACCGTGAATATACATCCTTTCTGAAACTTCAAAAGTCGTGCCTTTCAGCCTTTTTTCACTTTCTCTTCTTCCTTCACGCTGGTTGTCGTCTTCTTCATCGTCCTCCTCTTTGCTGTTTGTAGGCTTCTCTGTTCACTTTTTTCTTCTTTCGCATGCCCTTCTTCTTCTTCGTTTACCATTGTCTGGTAAGTGCTCCCTTGCCCTTCTTCTTTCATTCACTTTTTAGCCCTGCTTCGTTGTTATGCTTTATCACCATTGTTTGGAAAGCTTGTCTCCTTGTTTGTGTGTAGTCGAACATGAACGAATATAGGTCTCTGAGTTTGTGTTTTCATTGTTGAAGCTGAACTCTGTCTCTACTTATTGCCTGTGACATTGCCTGTGTCATTGCCTCTATTTTCATTGTTGTGCTTAATTTTTTTTCATTTTTTTCATTTCCTGTGTCATTGCCTGTGTCATTTCCTGTGTCATTGCCTTTGTCTCTATTTTCATTTCTTTCAATGTCATTGTGTTTTCATTGCCTGTGACATTAGTTATATGGGACCTGAAAAGTGTTCAACTTAGTTTAGGTAAGATTAATGTTTTTTGAAGACTTGATTTCCTTCAAACTTACATTCAATGGTCTTTATGGAAACCAAGTAAAGGATGAATAGAATAAGAAGCTTTAGGCTATCAAATTAGAAATAAATGACCTTAGTGTATAGGGAAACAAACTACTAAATAATCTTTATATCCCCTTCAGATTTAAAAAAATGGTGAGTTCAGTCCTACATAAAAAAATAAATAAATACTATTGGATCAGAATTAAACATTAGAAAAGAAAATCATCAAACACATATAGATGTAGAGCCTTACTCTAGAAATAACTACTTGAAACTATTAAATAATCTGTACAATTGATTAATATTTGAGGGACAAGTTTGTTGTAATCTTGCCTCTATATAGTAATGTTATTGCTACTGTAATCAAAAGTTACATTTCACTTATATAATGTTATTGCTTGTTGGTTGCTCGTATATAATGTTATTTCTGTCTATTGTATGTATGTGGTTTTCAATCTTATAGACTCGTAGGCTCATACTAGTTAACTAGTTAACTAGTATGAAAGTTGTTGTGCATATGAGTGAACTGTAGTTCCCCGTTTGAGATTCGACACAAATGGTCATTAAATTAATTAATGTCATCCTTTGTGTTGAATCTTGAATTGTCCGTTTGGACAGTTTGGGATGAACAATTATTTTTTATACGTCATTGTTAGTATGTACAAGTTAGGAGTTATCTTAAAATTTGATAAACTTTCGGTAACTTGCATTTTGTGTTGTTCTCTGGGTGCATATTTGGTTGTGGTTGATATTGATTTGACCACTCTCATTTTGTGTACTTAGAGACCAATGCAAAATGTTGCTGAAATTTCATCAAATTTTAGAATAACTCATAACCTGTATATATGAATGACGTATAAAAACAATTGTCATCTTAAATGGGTATAGGACCACCACCTTTGAAGAAAAAGTGAGGTTGATCATAGCACCTTGTAAACAGTTGGCATGGATCGGAGTTGGATAACTGCATCACGCCTAAGTCTAGAGTACGAGGGGGAGTTGAATCATTTATAGAATTCGTAGAGAGGAATGCAGTGGAGGTGAACGAAAAGTATTTTTGCCCTTGTGTGAGATGCTTGAACCTGCATCGGGTAGACTTGGAAGAGGTGCGAGAGCATCTACTGTGTGACAGTTTTACGTAGTTATACGCGTTGGATATGGCATGGTGAAGATGTGGTGGTGCCAAGTAACAGCTCTCAAACTGAAAATTGAAGCTCGATGCATAACACCGATGTCGACATGGATGACCGACTCGAGGATATGATCCGTGATGTGGGGGTAGAAGGTTTTAAGAAAGCTCATGTATATACGACTCTGTGTGAAGACTCTGAGCATTCGTTGTATCCAAAATATGTCAATTTCACGAGGTTATCAGCAGTTTTGCGATTGTTTAATTTGAAGGCCATAAACGGGTGGACGGATAAAAGTTTCACTGACTTACTGAAGTTGTTGAAAGAAATGCTCCCAGCTGGAAACACCTTGCCGAATCGTAACTATGAGGCCAAAAAGGTGTTGTGTCCTATGGGTTTAGAGTATGAGAAAATACATGCATGCCCAAATGATTGTGTATTATTTCGGGGTGAGTTAGAAATGCTGCATCGATGTCCTAGGTGTGGGGTGTCACGGTATAAGAAGAAAGAGGCAGATTCTGATGAGGTATGCACTAAAGGGTCTCCTACAAAGGTGTTGTGGTATCTACCTATAGTTCCAAGACTAAAGCATCTGTTTGCCAATGCAGATGATGCAAAACTTATGAGATGGCATGCTGATGAGAGGGTTGTTGATGGACTACTTAGGCATCCGGCCGATGGATCGCAATGGAAGAAAATGGATATGATTTTTCTGGAATTTGCCCATGAACCAAGAAATGTTAGGCTTGCACTAGCCACAGACGACATGAACCTGTTTGGGAACCTGAGCATAAACTATAGTTCGTGGCCTGTTTTGTTGTTTGTTTACAACTTGTCGCCATGGTTGTGCATGAAGCGAAAATATGTGATGTTATCAATGATGATTTCTGGTCCACGACAACCGGGGAACGATATTGATGTATATTTAACTCCATTGGTTGAAGACCTCAAAAGGTTGTGGGAAGACGGGGTTGAAGTGTTTGATGGGTTTACCGGGCAATCATTCAAATTGCGTGCCATGCTATTTTGCACGATCAATGACTTTCCAGCATATGGTAACTTATCCGGGTACAGCGTGAAGGGTCATAAAGCTTGTCCAGTATGTGAGGAGGGGACTAGTTCTGTGCGGTTGCATCATGGTAGAAAAAATGTTTATCTTCGACATCGAAGGTTTCTTAAAGTGAATCATCCGTTTCGGAGGTTGAAGAAGTCGATTAACGGTGCCCAAGATTTTGAAATGGCTCCTCCACCACTATTTGGTCGCCAGGCATATGAAAAGGTGAAAGACGTCAACGTGCAATTTGGTAAGTATGAAAAACAGCATCCGACACAAAACAACTGGAAGAAAAGGTCAATGTTTTTTGACCTGCCATATTGGAGGGAGCTTGATGTAAGACACTGCATTGATGTAATGCATGTGGAGAAGAATGTGTGCGACAGTTTAGTTGGTACACTCTTAAACATACCCGGGAAGACTAAGGATGGCCTAAACTCGTGTATGGACTTAGAGTTGATGGGTATACGTCAGGATTTGCATCCATAATCAAAGGGCAAAAGAACATATTTGCCTCCAGCATGTCATACATCCAGAAAAGAAAAGCAAAGTCTGTGTGAATCGTTACGAAGTGTGAAAGTTCCGTCTGGTTATGGCTCCAACATCAACTCTTGTGTTTCCATGAAAGATTTAAAGTTAGTTGGGTTGAAGTCTCACGATTGTCACATGTTGATGCAGCAGTTTCTGCCTATCGCCATTCGTGACATTCTTCCTAAAAATATGAGAAATGTCATAACAAGGTTGTGTATGTTTTTCAATGCCATATATTGCAAGGTAATCGTGCCTAGCAAATTGGATGTGTTGGAACAGGAAGCATCACTTATATTATGTCAGCTCGAAATGTATTTCCCGCCCTCTTTTTTTGACATAATGGTCCACTTAATCATCCATTTGGTGAGAGAGGTCCGTTGGTGTGGTCCAATGTTCTTACGGTGGATGTATCCCGTTGAGCGATATATGAAGATATTGAAAGGGTATATGAAGAACCAACGTCATCCCGAAGCTTCAACTATGGAAAGATATATTGTAGAGGAAGCAATTGAGTTTCGCACTGAATACATGTCACATGCTGCAAGCATTGGTATTCCAACGACTCGTCATGAAGGGAGATTGGATGAGAAAGGAACGATTAGAAAAAAAATGAAGAGCATGCCACGTGTTGATGTCCTTCAGGCACACTTGTATATTTTAAACAACACAGACGACATGCAACTGTATCTAGCCACACACAAGGAGCTAGTCAAGAAAACCAACCCTAAAATGACTGAAAAGTGGTTGTTGAATGAACACAACAAGAGTTTCATACAGTGGTTCCAAAAGACCGTCGTGAAAGATGCATCTGCATCCTCGACATTACATCGACTAGCACAGGGCCCGAACTTTGATGTCCTCACCTTTTGTGGGTATGACATAAACAACTATTCGTTTTATACAAGGACACAGGATGAAAAGAGTACAAATCAAAATAGTGGAGTGATGGTTGTGGCTCAGTCAATGCATTTCTTAACTTCAAAGGACAACAACCCTGTGATGGCCGAGTCATGCTACTTTGGTGTGATTGAAGATATATGGGAAGTTGATTATGGTCCCTTCACCATTCCTATGTTTAAATGCAAATGGGTTGACAATAAGAACGGTGTCAAAACTGATGATTTAGGAGTTACGTTGGTAGACCTCAACAAGATAGGGCATAAGGACGAACCATTCATAATGGCAACGTAGGACACCCAGGCATACATCCAGAATTGGATGTTTGAGTCTGGGAAGCCTGTATACATGGGCCCCTATCATAAAGGGTAATATTCTATTCCATAATTATTGTCATGAATTTTTGCATTTTGAAGTCTCACTTATCACTGGTAACTGTAGGGCTCACTGGACGCTTGTGGTGATCTGTCCGAAGGACTATCTTGCTCTGCATTTTGATAGTTTGCATCGGACAGTTCCACAAGACCTGAAAGATATAGTAGACCGGTAAGTTAATCCCTAAAAAATAAGTACAAATTCGATTACATCATTTTTAGAACTATACGATTCTAACTTATCTTATGTTTTGTTTGACGTAGGGCGGTGGTTGGATACAATCTACTGATTGGAAACAAGTCCAACGGAAGAAAAGTTGCATGGGTGCACCCAAAAGTAAGTCAATCGTATTCATTCAAATCTTCAATACATATTTTTTAAGTTGCGAATTCACTTATTCTATACTATATGTCCATTGTAGTCTTACAGGCAGAAGGGTACCTTCGAGTGTGGCTATTTCTGTTAGGAATCCCTAAGCATGAGCAGCGGAAAAATAAAGGGATTCCATAGGATTTGCAAAGTTCCGTGTTTCAAAGCACAAAAACAATTTCGAAATTATTTTAGGTTACCTCTTGAAGAACTCCGAAGCAGTCGTAGCCTCGTCCTTTAGGAGTCCACACGAGCACTCCCACCAGAATCGCAACACTTGCCAACTGCTAGGTTGACGGCGTGTAGCTCTTACAACTTTTTGCGAATTTGTGTCTCACTTGAGTGAGCGGCCTATGAGCATCTTATGCTCTATTTATAGGCTTAGGTTTGACCTAATTTGTTCTCTCTAAAAGTGGGCTCCTTACTCATTCCAAATGAGTTAGGCCCAATAGCTTTATTTTAGTCCAACTAAAATAAGACAACATTTTCTGATGGGCTTACTCTATGTGTGTGACCCTATAGGTAAAATACCCGGTCATATTAATAATAAACTATTTTATTATTAATATAAAATAAGAGCGGCATCTAGCAATGCATCATTATGTCCGAATATTATCAACATAACCTATAAGTGATAATTATTTAATACGTTTATTCCTTTTGTCACGATATCCTAATTGGGCCCAAGGCATGGTCGCGTCATCCTTGTACGGCCCAATTTATTTTACTTGATACCGGAGTAGACTGGATCCGAATAAATATCTAATATTTATTCTTTCTAGCATGGCCATGCGTTTTCTTAGTCTTACTCCATCAAGTGGCCTATGGATATCACTCCTGTCACATAGGAGAGACAAATCCCATCTACATCACTCACATCCCTCTGCATAATTTGTTCATTGCCTAATCACAACCTTTATAGTCCTCTTGTTACAGAAGACGTTTAATTGTATTAAAACAATAAACTCCTCATGTAGGAATCGTAGTGACTTCAGGTCGAAGGACTACATATACCATTATCACATTGAGAATCGTTTATGACAATCATGTAACGATCCATGCAACGTTCTCATGGTGGGTCTGTCCAGTACATCATTACTCTTAATGTGTACCCGTGTGAAGACTCGATATCATCTATATCTATGATCTGTGAGATCAGGTCATCAGTACACTCACACACTAGTCTCAGTGTATTTACATGTCCCCATGTAAATGCTTAACTAGGGACATTTTAGGAATAATTTTTATATGACCTATTACTCCAAGGATAAATATGTTTAAAACAATTTTAAACTGAAATATTTATTCAATTGATAAGTAGAAAAATGATACAAATGAAAAAGCATAAAGGCTCATAGTGCATACACCAACAATCTCCCACTTGCACTAGAGCCAATCAGACATTTGCCTAATGCCTAATGATCTAGTGTGCCCCTCATGTTTTTGTTGTGTAAGAGGTTTTGTGAGTGGGTCAGTAATATTCTCATCAGTATGCACCTTACATATCTTTACATCTCCTCGGTCAAGGATCTCTCGAATGAGATGAAATCGCCTAAGTATATGCTTGGATCGTTGATGTGATCTAGGTTCCTTAGCTTATGCGATTGCTCCACTATTGTCACAGTAGAGACTTATAGGGTCCACAATGCTAGGAACAATCCCAAGTTCTGTTATGAACTTCTTGATCCATACTGCCTCTTTTGCAGCATTTGAGGCAGTAATATACTCAGACTCTGTAGTAGAATCAGTAACTATCTCTTGCTTTGAACTCTTCCAGCTTACAGCGCCACCATTTAGACAAAACATGTACCCAGATTGCGATCTTGAGTCATCCTTATCAGTTTGGAAGCTAGCATCAGTGTAACCTTTTACAATGAGCTCTTCTTCCCCTCCATATATCAAGAATGAATCCTTAGTTTTTCTTAAGTACTTCAGGATATTCTTGACAGCAGTCCAGTGACTTTCACCGGGATCAGACTGGTATCTGCTCGTCATGCTTAAAGCGTACGAGACATCTCGTCGGGTACATATCATGGCATACATGATTGATCCAATAACAGATGCATATGGAATCTTATTCATCCGTTCTCTTTCTTCTTTAGTGGAAGGAGATTGAGCTTTTGATAAGCTTATGCCATGAGCCATAGGCAAAGTTCCTTTCTTGGAATCTTGCATGTTAAACCTTTTTAACACTTTATCTATGTATGTATTCTGACTTAGGCCAAGAAGTTTTCTTGATCTATCTCTATTGATTTTAATTCCCAACACGTAGGTTGCTTCACCTAAGTCTTTCATAGAAAAACAGCTTCCCAACCAACTCTTCACAGACTGAAGAGTAGGAACGTCATTTCCAATAAGTAGTATGTCATCAACATACAGGACCAGAAAAACAATTGTGTAGTCACTAACCTTCTTGTAGACACAAGGTTCATCCTCATTTTTAGTAAAGCCAAATTGTTTAACAGCTTCATCAAAACGAAGATTCCAGCTTCTGGAAGCTTGCTTAAGTCCATATATAGAACGTTGTAGCTTGCACACCTTCCTGGATGCTTCAGGCTTAACAAAGCCTTCAGGTTGTGTCATGTACACTTCCTCAAGAAGATTTCCATTAAGGAAAGCAGTCTTGACATCCATTTGCCATATCTCATAATCATGGTATGCAGCAATAGCAAGCAGAATCCGAACAGACTTTAGCATAGCAACTGGGGAAAAAGTTTCATCATAGTCTATACCATGTATTTGCTTGAAACCTTTAGCCACCAACCTTGCTTTAAAGGTACTTATATTACCATCCATGTCAGTTTTCTTTTTGAAAACCCACTTGCATCCTATAGGTTTTACCCCTTCAGGTGCATCAACCAAGTTCCAAACTTGATTAGTGTACATGGAGTCCATTTCAGATTCCATGGCTTCTAGCCATTTCTCAGATTCTGAACTTGCAATGGCCTCTTCATAAGATGTTGGCTCATTTTGATCCATTAGGAATACATCTCCTTCCTGAGTTACAAGAAATCCATATCTTTCAGGTTGTTGACGTATTCTACCTGATCTACGCAAGTCTTGTGCTACTGGAGCTGGTGTTATCACAACATTTTGTGGGTCCTGCTCCACTTCCACCATTGGCTCTTCAATGCCTTGTGAGTCTTGAATTTCTTCAAGTTCTATTTTCCTCCCACTGATTCTTGTAGAGATGAATTCCCTTTCTAAGAATACAGCATTCCGAGCAACAAACACTTTGCCCTCAGTAGGATTGTAAAAATAATAACCCTTAGTTTCTTTTGGGTATCCCACAAAAAGACATTTATCTGACTTGGGCCCAAGTTTATCAGAACTTTGGCGTTTAACATAAGCTTCACAGCCCCAAATCTTAAGAAAAGACATACTAGGTCGTTTCCCAGTCCATATCTCATATGGTGTCTTTATGACAGCCTTTGATGGAACACGGTTAAGTGTGAAAGTTGCTGTCAACAAAGCATGTCCCCAGAATGAGTTAGGGAGGTTAGTTTGACTCATCATTGATCGAACCATGTCCAACAAGGTTCTATTTCTCCGCTCAGAAACCCCATTCCATTCTGGTGTTCCAGGGGGAGTAAGTTGAGATATAATCCCACACTCTTTAAGATATTCATCAAACTCTAGGCTCAAATATTCACCACCTCGATCGGATCGAAGTGCTTTAATTGTCTTGCCAAGTTGGTTCTCTACTTCATGTTTAAACTCCTTAAACTTTTCAAAGGATTCTGATTTATGTTTCATGAGAAACACAAATCCATATCTACTGAAATCATCAGTAAAAGTGATGAAGTAACTAAAACCTCCCCTAGCCATTGTCCCTATGGGCCCACATACATCACTATGTATCAAGCCAAGAAGATCACTCGCCCTTTCACCTTTTCCGGTAAAAGGGGTCTTGGTCATCTTCCCTAATAAACAAGATTCACATGTATCTATTGATTCAAAATCAAAAGATTCTAAATATCCATCTTGATGGAGTTTAGAAATGCGTTTCTCATTTATATGTCCTAGGAGACAATGCCAAAGATAAGTTGGGTTTAAATCATTTGTTTTAACCCTTTTAGTATTAATGTTATAGATAGGGGTTTCGAGATCTAGAACATAAAGTCCATTACTCAAATTTGCACAACAATAAAACATGTCTTTTAAATAAACAGAACAACTATTGTTCTTTATTGTAAAGGAAAATCCTTTCTTATCAAGACAAGAAACAGAAATAATGTTTCTCCTTATTGCCGGAACAAAATAACAATTGTCCAATTCAAGGACTAACCCTGAGGGCAAGGATAAAAAATAAGTCCCTACAGCTAATGCAGCAACTCTTGCTCTATTTCCAACGCGTAGGTCTACCTCGCCCTTCATCAACTGCCTACTCCTTCTTAGATCCTGCACATTAAGACAAATGTGAGATCCACATCCAGTATCTAATACCCATGATGTTGAAGTTGACATGTTAATTTCTATAACAAAAATACCTGAAGTGGAAGTCTCACTTCCCTTCTTCTTAAGCTCTTCTAGGTACTTTGGACAGTTTCTCTTCCAGTGTCCCTTTTGTCCACAATGGTGACATTTACCTTCCTTAGCCACCCCGCCCACAGGTTTTAAGGCTGATGTACTTGGCTTATCCTTGCCTTTCCAAATCTTCTTGCCATTTCCTACAATAGCCTTTCCTTTGCCTTTATACATGCCCTTTCCTTTACCTTTGCCAGAATTGACCATCATTATGGCCTTGCCCTTTCCTTTAGAAATATTGGGCTCAGCAGTCCTTAACATATTGAGTAGCTCTGGCAATGTTTTGTCCAATGCATTCATGTTGTAATTCATGATGACTGGCTTAAAACTGTCAGGTAATGATTTCAAAATAAGATCGGTAGCCAACTTCTGAGGGAAGGGGAATCCTAGCCTAGCTAGATTCTCCAAGTACCCAATCATTTTGAGCACATGAGGTCCTACAGAACCTCCCTCTTCAAGTCTGCAGCTAAATAGGGCTGAAGAAACTTCATATCTTTCTTGGTCAGCTTGACCTTGATATAGTTTCCTTAGGTTTTCGATCATATCGAAAGCCTCCATATGCTCATGTTGCTTCTGAAGCTCAGGAGACATGGTTGCCAGCATAAGGCATTGGACATCTAAAGCGTCATCCTGATGCTTCTTGTAAGCATCCTTGTCAGCTTTAGAGGCATTGTTCACGGGTGGTTCCGGAATCGGACCTTCCAGGACATACTGCTTTTTCTCTTGTTTGAGGACAATACTCAAATTTCTATACCAGTCAAGGAAGTTAGAACCAGACAATTTTTCTTTGTCTAGGATTGATCGCAACGAAAGGTTTGAAGGTGTGTTTGACGTCATGGTTATCTAAAACAGAAAATATGTAGTAAGTATCATTTTCAAAACATATTTAAATTATGGTCATTTAAATTAAATATGTCTCCCACTATTTTGATTCAAAACAAAAATACCCTCCACGAATCAGAAAATCCCGTTGGAAGATTTTCTAGTGGGCTAAGATCCATATTTTGCCAAGCGTTAAGTCAGCTTTGGCTGATCACCTAATACTTGGTTATTTAGGTAGGAAACTTTTTCCAATTGTATCTTTATACAACTCTTAGTCATTGGGTTAAGTAACCATTACTAATTATTCATCTTATGAATATTTAGCCCAATGTTTACGCCTCTAAGTTATATTCAATCCAATTGAAAACTTAGTTAAGTTAAAGCCCAATAAAACAGTTTGGATATTACCATTATCCCATCGCGTCTTACTAATATAAATAATAGTGCCCTGCTTTGGCAGACCCACTATTTATTGACATTAGTGTTGACGAGTGTACTTATTGGAAGGCGTTTATAACTTAATATTATTTTGAGGGATTTTAATTTATTTTAAAATTACCGTCTTTGTTAAACGCTTTAACGTAATAAAATTATCCCCAAAACATGCAAACGAAATTGTGAGATGGTTATGGTCTTCCTAGAAGAAAATAAAAAAAAAATGAATAAACCTAGAGGAACTATATAGCCAAGGCTTCATGAAGTCCTACTTCTTGAACCCACCATCCTCTTGGAGTCACCACTCCTTGGTTCCTTTCAAAGACAAAAGCGCTTAGAGTCACCACTCTAGTTTTCTTCTAGATCTCTACTTTGTTTCCTCGATCAAGATTACAAGATTTTTAAAGAAACTCGCTTTACATACGAGTGAAGGGTTGAGAAAAGAAATACAACAGAATGAAGAGAGGCACAGCACGCAGGCTGTATTTAAATAAAATAACTAAGACCATAACCATTCACCATGCAACGTGTTAATTAATTAATTATAACCCATTTGAAATAATTTAAAAAAAAAATAAATTTTTAAACGGGCCATTAAACACGTGGGTCGGTAATAAGGCACTACGCAGAAAATGTACGGGGGTCCCGCTTAAGTACCCGGTTAGCGGGCGGGGGTCAAGGGGGGGCCGCCCCTTGCGGGGTGCGGGGCAGCGCCCCGGCCCAAAATTTTAGTACTGTAGTCAGGTTGGTTCCCAGGAAAGAGAGGTGGGTCTGGTGTGACCGCTTAAGTACCAAATCTTTCGTAGCCAGAACGTCCCACTGACCATTAACAGCTCTAAAATTTCGGCTAGGGTTTCAACCACTTTGAAACCCTAATTCCTTGTTGCGAACACTTCACAACGCAGCCGTCAAGGCACATGGAGGCAGCGCCGTCTAGGGTTTCAAAACCTAGAATTCAATTTGCGCTAATGCCAACATGTAATGCCTTTCCATGACGGCCGTCTAGGTTTCAACTCATGAACCCTAGATTAAGGAACGGCCATGGTTTAACACTTAAACCTTATCACTTAACGCCCCATAACATGAACCATTCATGTTCGAAGATCAACTCAATTGATTCAAAGTTTGTACGATGACAATCATATGAGTAAAACACATATCAAAATTGCATAAACTCATACATCATACAAATTTAAACGGCAACAACATACATACTAAAATTAAGAAACTTTATAACATGCATCATATACAATTTATAAAGAATAACTCAAAATTATATGTATCATGCCAAAACAGAGGTCATACCATATACATGATTAATCATTGTAATAATATGCATCATATGCGATAACTCAAAATAGCAACATAATCATGCATGTTCATTTTCGAATCCTAGTTTCACAAAACATTTTCGCAAAACAAAATTGCAAAGCTTTAAACAACGAAACGATTTCGCAAATCATATTTTCCAAAAGCTCTTGCAAATGAAAACATATCATCATAAAATATAAACAAATGCCCAAAACACGGTTTTGCAAACTAGGCTCTGATACCACTGTTAGGAATCCCTAAGCATGAGCAACGGAAAAATAAAGGGATTCCATAGGATTTGCAAAGTTCCGTGTTTCAAAGCACAAAAACAATTTCGAAATTATTTTAGGTTACCTCTTGAAGAACTCCGAAGCAGTCGTAGCCTCGTCCTTTAGGAGTCCACACGAGCACTCCCACCAGAATCACAACACTTGCCAACTGCTAGGTTGACTGCGTGTAGCTCTTGCAACTTTTTGCGAATTTATGTCTCACTTGAGTGAGCGGCCTATGAGCATCTTATGCTTTATTTATAGGCTTAGGTTTGACCTAATTTTTTCTCTCTAAAAGTGGGCTCCTTACTCATTCCAAATGAGTTAGGCCCAATAGCTTTATTTTAGTCCAACTAAAATAAGACAACATTTTCTGATGGGCTTACTCTATGTGTGTGACCCTATAGGTAAAATACCCGGTCATATTAATAATAAACTATTTTATTATTAATATAAAATAAGAGCGGCATCTAACAATGCCTCATTATGTCCGAATATTATCAACATAACCTATAAGTGATAATTATTTAATACGTTTATTCCTTTTGTCACGATATCCTAATTGGGCCCAAGGCATGGTCGCGTCATCCTTGTACGGCCCAATTTATTTTACTTGATACCGGAGTAGACTGGATCCGAATAAATATCTAATATTTATTCTTTCTAGCATGGCCATGCGTTTTCTTAGTCTTACTCCATCAAGTGGCCTATGGATATCACTCCTGTCACATAGGAGAGACAAATCCCATCTACATCACTCACATCCCTCTGCATAATTTGTTCATTGCCTAATCACAACCTTTATAGTCCTCTTGTTACAGAAGACGTTTAATTGTATTAAAACAATAAACTCCTCATGTAGGAATCGTAGTGACTTCAGGTCGAAGGACTACATATACCATTATCACATTGAGAATCGTTTATGACAATCATGTAACGATCCATGCAACGTTCTCATGGTGGGTCTGTCCAGTACATCATTACTCTTAATGTGTACCCGTGTGAAGACTCGATATCATCTATATCTATGATCTGTGAGATCAGGTCATCAGTACACTCACACACTAGTCTCAGTGTATTTACATGTCCCCATGTAAATGCTTAACTAGGGACATTTTAGGAATAATTTTTATATGACCTATTACTCCAAGGATAAATATGTTTAAAACAATTTTAAACTGAAATATTTATTCAATTGATAAGTAGAAAAATGATACAAATGAAAAAGCATAAAGGCTCATAGTGCATACACCAATAATTTCGTCATGCACACTATGCTGACCATTGTCCAACAACATTTAGTAGATGGATGGACAGATGTAAGTCTCATCATTTGGACTACTTTTCTACCAATTTCATCAATTTCATGTAATAAATAAAGCTTTTATTCTAATTGTTTTGTGCATTGTTTGCAGTACTTTAAGGACCGGTCATATTTCCCAAAGGCACTTGTAGATGATGTTAGAAAGCAATGGGCCTCACACTTCATTGAAGTTAGGTGAAGCTAGATATAGGATCTTTATTCTTTTATATATGTATCTAGTAGGATTTAGGGTCTACTTCTATTAGATTACATTCAACTTAATTGTATATACTTTCATTTTTTAGGTTGTTATGAAATGATATAGAAAATAAATTGTTATATACATACCATTCTTTTTATATAGTGTTGCTGTGGCATGCTGTATACTATATTGGTTGTTTGAATGCAGGTTTGGGAAACGATAAAACAGAAACCATATTAAAAAAAAACCTCAGTATTTATTCAGGGTTATGGTAACAACCGTGAATATAGACTCTATTTATCCACGGTAACCGTGAATATAGATTCTATTTATCCACGGTTGTCCATCATAACCGTGAATATAAGTACTAAAAGGTTTCAGTTACAAACTACTTATTATATTCACGGTTATGATGGACAACCGTGGATATAGATACATTTTATCCACGGTTAGTAGCATAACCGTGAATATAATTAGTTTGTAACTGAAAACTTTTAGTACTTATATTCACGGTTATGATGGACAACCGTGGATAAATAGAATCTATATTCACAGTTATACTGGACAACCGTGAATATAGATACACTTTATCCACGGTTATTAGCATAACTGTGAATATAAGTAGTTTGTAACTGAAACCTTTTAGTTCTTATATTCACGGTTATGCTCGATAACCGTGAATATAAATAGTAAGTTATATTCACGGTTGTTCTTAACCGTGGTCAGATGTGATTTATTACCACGGTTCTTAACCGTGGTTAAACGCCCTCATCTACTACCACGGCTGTAACAACCATGGTTCTTTAACCGTGAATAAAGGTAATTTTAACTGTGATTATATCCATTTTTTCCACTAGTGTTCATCTAGGAGGCAATATCATTTATTCTTATGTCATAGCTCCATTATTTGTAGAAACATGATTGGTGAGGCTCCCCTTAAGATTGTAATTAGTGATTGTAAAAGAAAAATATCATTTTATTTTAAACGAGATTTTCATTCTTCTCATATACTATATTTGGAGAATATTCATTTTTTCTAAGTAATCATGCTAGTAGTATCATGTTTAGATAAATCATATATAATCATGCTAGTCATAATAGGTGAGTAATAAGTCATACATCTCCCCCCTTTATAGATCATACTAGTCGAGTATAGTTTGAATTTACTTTAAGAACTAAAGCATGCATCTCTCCCCCTTTTAAACACAAGAATATAGCAGAATTTCAAAATATTAAATCAAGTTAAAGTAGGGTTACAAATATAACCAAAAGCCAAGTCAAATGTGAACAACAAATCCAAAGAAAAAAAATATCAAAAGCAGACACTAAAAAAATAACAGAAATCAAGCATCCCATGAGAAGAAGTGCATGGTAGAGAGCTGTTAGCAAGATTCTCATATTTTTGACTGAGCTCTTCAAAGTGTTGTTGTTCTGACTACTACAGCTATTGAATGAAGGCATTTAGATGATCAAAGCGTTCATCCATGTGAGCAAAGAGCCTATCAAAATTGTTTAGTAGATAGAGAGACAGAGGGTGCAGGAGCTTTATCTAGGACGGGTGGAACATAAGGATTAACACTTGTTGGTCCTTCAATTTTGAGGTACCAATAGTCCTGAAATTGATACATTCCCATCTTTGATAAGTGATGACCCAAGATGGTGACTGTTAAGGAGCTTTGTCCCTTGCTTCACCAGAGAGATCAACATTGAACTGCCTAAACAGTTTAGTTAGAAACACAACATATGGTAATTTATGTTGTTCCTTAGCTTTCAACATGCGATAATTTACTACATTAATCCAATTAACATCTTTCCCTTTATTAATAGCCTACAACATTAGTACATCATCTTCACCAATCATAGCATAATTTCCGCCTCGAGGTATCAAAACCTTAACCAATATAAAATGCTGAAGCCTATTATTCATTGTTAAATTTCCTACAGTTCTGGTATTTGCACCTGAGGGAGATTCTCCACAGGGATAGGTGAGCAAAAAGAGGGTTAAATTCCTAATCTTCAATAGGAGTTCATCCTTGGAAGTCAGCAGTGCTTTCCGGAAGGCCGCCAATTTAAGATAGAATGTCAGAAGAAACCCAAAGTGTAGCATTTTTGACTCGGGCCATAAGGATTCCATCCTCAATATGAAGATTGGAATAAAAAACCCAAATCAATTTAGGAAAATAGACCTCTTCTTTAAGAGTGAGAAAGTTGTAAAGGCCTTGTTGTTGAATGGCAGTCATGAAGGTGAAACAAAGGTTTGCAGGAAGGTCAACATCAATCAAATAAAGAGTAATAATATCCTAGAAGAAGAAATTAGTGGGCATTTCATTCACAAAACTTATTTGGAAACCTTAGACACACACAGAGATTGTTATCTCATTTGAAACATGCACCAGGAATTGATAATCGAAATACTAACATAATTAAAAACATAAATCATATGAAATATCCAATTGTATAATTAGAAAGAGCGTGGGTTACACCCATATCCAACAAAAAATGTTTAGCCATGAATTTTCATGCGGGATACCTCAAAATCAAATAAAAATACAAAAGATCATTGGAGAGTAAGAGAAAAGGAAGGGAAAGCGAAAGAGATCCCTCGTCTTCAAGCTTCCATATAGTATTCCTAACCTCTTACGAACAAAAGATCCTACAAAAATGCTAAACCCTTTTAAATGGACTTTGGAGGTGAAAAACAGAGGTGACGCTGTGGCGCTTCCATTCAAGTAGCATCGATGTAGCTTGAGTGAATTTCCAAAATTCTAATACATTTGCTCATTCAGAAAAATGGTTTCTTGAGTGTCACACAAATTTCAAAATTGTATCCCACCATTCATATTAAAAATTTGGATGTTATGCCCAACATAGAAAAAAATCATTTTGATCCAACGGTGAATAAAGCGGCAATAACAAATTTAAAATTATTGTGCAGGGCTAAAGTTGAGGGAAATTTCAGCACTTGATATTTTTCTTCAAAGGCTCAAAAACCTATCAAAACACATTAAAAACAATTTGTAAGCTCAACATTATAGCTATTATTGAATTAAACATAAAGAGGATAATTTTATTAATAAAAAACTATTAAACACTAATTTAGAGGTAAATTTTACATAGGAAATAACATGAAATTAACATCTAACAAGTACCTAGATAGTGAGTGCTCAAAACTTACGATAGTAGATAAAAGAATTCTCCTAAATCAAACCAAGGAACAAGGGACATGTATCCTATAAAGACAACACTAAAGGAAGAATCCTTGGAGTTGGAAATGTAGATAACTCACAATCTGCTTCTGTTTCTAATTTTCTCTTTATTTTTGGACTTAAACACAATCCCCTAAGTATAAGCCAATTGTGCGACAAAGGTAACCATGCTATTTTTTATTCTACATGTTTCTTGATTAAGGATCATAAGAACAAAAGGATAAAATTTATTGGACATAGAGTTGGTAATGTTTACATGGTTAATCTTGATGATTTATCCTCAAATGATGCAAAAAGTTTTTTGACTAAAGAAAAAAAGTCATGATTATGGCCTAGGAGAATTGTTCATATTCACATAGAGTATCTAAATAAACTTGTTTTAAAAAATTTAGTAAATGGTCTACAAAAACTTAAATTTGAAAATTGGTTTTGAGATGCTTTCCAAAAGGGAAAATAAGTAAGAGCATCTTTTAAATCCAAAAATATTGTTTCAATTAATAAACCCTTACAGCTTTTACACATGGATCTTTTTGGACCTTTTAGGAAAAAAAGGTTTTGGTGGAAACTATTATGCTCTAGTAGTTATGAATGATTATGGATATACTTGGACTCTTTTTATTACTACTAAGGAGGAAGCTTTTAAGGCGTTTAGGAAATTACCCAAGGTTATTCAAAATGAAAAGGATTTAAAAATTACATCTATAACAAGTGACCATGAAGGAGAATTTGAAAATGTCATTTTCAAAAATTATTGTGAAAAACATGGAATTGAGTATAACTTTTCTATCTGTAGAACACCTTAACAAAATGGAGATGTTGAGAGAAAGAACTATTTCCTATAGGAATTGGCTCGAACCATGCTAAATAAAACCAAAACATTTATGGGTTGATGCACTAAGTACTACTTGTTATGTAATGAACTAAGTCCTTATAAGACATTTATTAAATAAAATACCTTATGAACTTTATAAAGGAAAAGGCTAAACATCTCTTTCTTTCATGTCTTTGGATGAAAATGCTTTGTTTTAAACAATAGGAAAGATAACCTTAGAAAATTTGACGCTAAGTGCCGAAGTCTAATAAGACAATATTTCTTGGTTACTCATTAAGCAGTAAGGCATAATAATAGAACCATGACTATTGATGAATCTATTCATATTTGTTTTGATGAATATGACCACAAAAGTCTAGGAAAGGTAGTTGATTATGTTGCAGACGACTTTGAAGACTTGGACACAAATCATTGAGAAAGGACTAGTCAGGAAAAACTAATGACTAGTGAACCACCAAAGGAATAGAGGACCTCAAAGAACCATCCTGTAAAGAATGTGATTGGTGATGTATCAAAGGGAGTATTGACTTGTAACTCTCTTACAAATATTAGTAATAATTATGTGTTTATTTCTAAAATTAAACTTAAGTATATAGAAGAAGCTTTGTCAAATGAGTTTTAAGAGGCAAAGGAATGTTAGAAAATTAAAAGAAGAAAAAAATAATACTCAGACCCTCTCTTCCTCTGTACTTTCATGAGCTTTTTGCCCCTTCAACACACTCTCACTCTGTTTTCCCTTTTCCCCCTCCAGAGTGCTTCCTCCCTATCTCACCCAACCTTCATTTTCGTCTTTTCTCTAAAAGTTAAAAAGCATGCATGTCCAAGCTTCAATTGCTATCTTCCCTAATTTTTGTTTTCCATAGGCATGCAAGGAACTTTTTTATTTTTGTTTTCCCCTTTTTCTAGCCTGAAGAATATGACTGTGATGGATGGGGTTTTAGCGGACTAAACTTGCTTTCTGAGCCATTATTGATAAAGGTGTCTGAGGTAAGCCTTAGTCCTGTATACTCTTATTTTTCCCACTTAGAAGACTATGCGTTAAACATACCCTCGAAAACTCATGGTTGTGTTCTTGAAGGTTGGTGACTATTTTGGGTATTTTAGAAGTGAACCTGGTAGATTTTGAGAATTCCAGCAGTGTAGTGGTGGCTTAGAAATGCCAAAACTAAAAATTAGTGTACTCGAATCTTAAATTCGACATTGGATTACTTTTTTAAAGTTAGACGTCAAGAGGTACGTTTATTATATGAGGGGATTACCAGTTGAGTAAAGATTAGGGGATTTGGATCGCTAGACGGGTTCTTCTTATTTTAAAATAAAAATTGTTTGATTTTATATGTGTTTAATAAGTATTTAGATCCTATAGATGATTCTATGATCGGTGATTAGTACAATATATTGAAATTGAAAGCCCTGCGACTATAAACATTTATATGTTATTTGATGAAATTATTATGCTATTCAAATCAAGCGAGCTTGATGGATATATGTCTATATATGTCGCTAATTTGATAACTCTATGTTCTGTAATTGTTTCCATGATTAATTATATAAATGTTGTTATGCTTGAGTGTGTTAGATTATGTTAAGCTTATTATTAGAAATGGTAGCTGCGATATATTATGATGTTAGTTGATAAGGGGAAAGGGGTCTGTTGGACTAGTAAGCACTTAGGTTGCATCCTCAGCATGATATGCGTGTTCATAACATCATATGCATAATTTGTTGACGCATTAGGTGTAACGCCCTCTATAACTCTAAGTTATCAAATGTTGCCTTAATTGGCACGATGCATAGGATACAATGTTCTTTTCTTGCATGACTACACTTCTTAATCCTTGTTTAGACGCGTCACAGTAAACTTCAAAACTTTGATGTGGATCAGGGAGTACTAACACCGGCGTAGAAGTAAGTCGATCTTTTAACTCTTGGAAACTATTCTCACATTGTGTCATCTACATAAAAGGTTGTCCTTTCCATGTTAGCTTAGTCAATGGGTATGCTAACTTTGAAAATTCTTTGATTAATCTCCTATAGTATCCAGCCAAGCCCAAGAAACTTCTGACCTCAATTATTGTGGTTGGTCTCTCTTATTTCAAAACTGCTTCCACCTTGGAATGGTTTACAGCTATTCCTCCTTGACTAATTACATGTCCTAAAAAGTTCACCTCTTCCAACCAGAATTCACACTTCAACAGTTTTGCATACAATTGTTTCTTTTTCAGGATTTCCAACACAACCTTCAAGTGTTCAACATGTTCTTCTCTGCTTTTAGAGCACACTATATCATCAATGAATACAACTATAAATTTATCTAGATATGGATGAAAAATATAATTCATGTAATCCATGAATACGACTGGTGCATTAGTTACACCAAAAGGCATCACTAGATATTCTTAATGGCCATAGCGTGTTCTAAAAGCAGTTTTCGGTACATCTTCTTTCTTTACCTTTCTTTGATGTTATCCAGACCTCAAATCAATTTTGGAGAACATCGTGGCACCACGCAGTTGATCCATCAAGTCATCAATTCTTGGTAGAGGATATCTGTTATTGATCGTCACCTTGTTCAGTTGCCGATAATCTACACACAACCTCATGTTACCATCTTTTTCTTAACTAATAACATTGGTGCACCCCAGAGGGATACACTGGGTTGTATAAACTGTTTCTCTATCATCTCTTCAAGTTGTTTCTTCAACTCTTTTAATTCTAGAGGTGACATTCTGTATGGTGCAATTAAAATAGGTCTAACTCCAGGTACTAGATCAATGGTGAATTCCACATCTCTTTCTGGGGGTAAACCAGGGATATCTTCTAGAAAAACATAAGGAAATTCACACACAACTGACATATTTTTTATTTTTGATTCTTGCTCTCCTTTCTTTGAAAGCAATAGCATGAATCCTTGAGCCCTTCCTTTTAAAGAGGCACTCACTTGGTTGGCGGTTAGAAATCTTGAATCCTCAGGATTCAAATTTATAGGTTCTTTAAACATTATGGTTTTATTATGACAATCTATTAGAACATGATTGTCAGACAACTAATCTAGCCCAATAATAACTTCTAAGCTAGAAAGGGGTAAGCAAAAGAGATTAGCTTTAAAGTCCCTACCATTTATGACAATAGGGCATTCCTAACAGGCTTTAGAAGTGACGATAGGATTATTCCCAAGAGTATGAATAAATAAATCAAATGGCAATTCTATCACGGGTAATTTTAGTTTTTCTACATAGTCATTGGCAATAAAGGAATGTGATGCACCTGGGTCATACATAACAATTAAAGGAATCTTATTAATGATACACTTAACTTCCACTATGCAGTTAGAATGAGATGCTTCTTCCCCAATAATTGCAAAAACCTTTCCTTTTGCCTTCGGCCTTCCGGCTGCACTGTGTACGCCTCCTTGAGTATTTATGGATGTACTTACACCTTTAGGGTTCTCCCTCTTTATCTTTAGGCAATCCTTGATGTGATGACCCAGTTTGTTACACTTAAAGCATATATAAGTGTTTTTGGGACAATATTTTTTTAAATGGGGTCCTCCACAGATAAAGCATTTAAAATCTAGTACAGGTGCCAGATAATAGCTTCCAGGTGAAGCTTAGGGTTTGTTAGGAACAGATGCTGCTCCAAACCGATGAAATGGCACTTTGTAAGGATTTTTCCTCCTAAAGTCTCTTCTTTGGTGATGGTGAGGTCCTCCACTTCTCATTTCTTCCGTCTTGTGATTAAGTTTACAGCTTTTGATCATTTGGACCTTATGATCCTCTTTGAATACCCTGCAGCAATTTACCAATACAGAAAATTCATAGATTTCTTACATTCGTATGGCTTCTTTGATTTCTGGTCGTAATCCATTTACAAACTTTGTGCACCTATCACCTTCATTAGTAGCATCGTTATAATGAGAATGAAAATGAGATAGCTCTTCAAACCTGGATGCATACTCTCCCACTGACATATTTCTTTGGGTCAGTAACAGGAATTTGAATTGTCTTTTCTCTTTGACATCAGTTGGAAAGTATTTTTCCAGGAACATATCCTTGAAACGATTCCAGGTGATCTCTATGTGGTTGATTTCAAACTATCCCACCAATGTTCGACATCTTCAGATAAGGCATAAGTAGTGAAGACTACTTTATCAGCTTCAGTACATTGCAATGCTCAAAAGATCTTCTCTATCTCTCAAATCTAGATTTGTGCTCTATCGGGGTTATATCCTCCCTTGAAACGAGGTGGATTGCGCTTTTTGAATAGGTCCAACCTTCTCAAGGCATCGTTACCTTGACCTTCACGTGCTCCTATTGCATTGATTAAGCGCTTTACAACTCCAGCAAGATCGTTTCCGGCCATTAGTTTCCTGTTTCACAATAACTGAGACTTGTCACATCAATCACAGTTACTATCGAGACAGATATTTTATTTTCTATCACCTACACAGAGTTTACAGACAAAGAAAGATAGACATTTTCCCCAGGCCTATAGGATTAACTGCTCTGATACCACTTTGTAACGCCCTCTGTTACATCTTAATAAATTCTAAAAAATTTGTAAATTTTTTTTCTAAAAATATAATCATTAAAAAGAAACTATCGAAATAAATTACGTATAATATTTCTGAAATACCTCATAATATCATTAAAATTTATAAAGTAATTTTACATTCATCTGAAGTAAATAAATATAAACATTTTTAGAAAGAGAGGAAACTCCATGGCCTAAGAGTAGTTACTTAATAACATTATTTATTCATTGAACCACAGTATTCATACCGAGCTCCCTTCCTAGAACGTGTTATATTTACTATCGAGATTCTTCGATCATTCCCTCTGTACGAACTATCAATTTAAAACATATGAATCAAAAACAAGGAGAAAGGAGTGAGAAACAGAATATAATATTCTCAAATGGGGCATAAGCAATAAAAAGTTTTCATAAATGAATATATAATAATATCAATCACAATCACATACATAATCAATTATGAATGCATGAATGTTATGCAATATCTTCATCATAACTTACCTATATATGTTGGCCCTTAAATTTTAATTTGCATTGGGCCAACCAGGAGTTTACACCATTCTATAATTCAAAAAAATAATAACATGAACAGCTCAACTGACATGGAAATACTTAAAGACTAGTTAGATTGAGAAGGTTTTTATTGTGAAAGTACCCAACACTGGGGAACTACCCCAGGTCCCCTGAAGCACCCTTTCACACCCTTTCACACCCTTTCATCCCAAGGCTTGCAATTAAGCCTCCTCTAATGTATCCTTGGTTTGTATAATCCATCCCTAGACAATATCATTTTGTTTCACTTTAATGATTCATGATTCATGAACTACTCGTGTATTTAGTTGGTTAAGACTTTTAGAAACTCAATTATTAAATACCATAAAGGTTTACAATATCATCTTAATAAATTATACATCTCAAAAAAAATTTCTAAGAAGGAATAAAAGATTAAAATGATTATAAAATACTTTCTCTTAAAATAAAAATTTAAAGAGCAAGTTAAGGAAATTCTTACTGAGTTTTAGCTTTCCGTCATGCTTGCTATATGCTCAACTTCACATCACAAGATCATCAATCACAATCAAATATTATCAATCACAATTACATATCATCAATCAAAATCAAATATTATTAATTATAATCAAATTAAATCAATTAAATATCACTCATAAATATAATTCAAATTTTAATGGTTAATTAAATTAATAAAATTGATTTTTAGTCCTTATAGTCCATCCTCGCATAGGTCTATGTAAGTCCATATAATCTATTCCTTCCATAGGTTTAGTTCAGTCCATATAGGTCATAATAGTCTAAGTCCTTGCATAAGTTTAGTCTAGTTCGTATAAGTTATAAAAGTCCAGGTCCTTGCATAGGTATATCAAAGTAAGTTACACAAGATACTTAATTTAAAATTCATTATAAATTTTAAGTTAAAAAATTATTTTAAAATAATTATATTATTAAATTTAAAAGGAGTAGGGGATTCCTCCCATTATTCTTATGTCTTTTCATATTATATTCCTATCTCACTCCCCCTTACCTCTTGTATCTTGATTCGTTATGGAAAGTCTGTGCGCGCCTCGTCTCTGAGTTCTAAAATATACCAATTTCATTTTAATGTAATTATAAGATGAAAATTTAGATTACTATTTGAAATAGTAATTATGCATTGTAACGGTAAATAGCAATTTTTAAATCGTTACCGTGAATAGTAACTCTAAATAGTAAAATGTAAATAGTTACAGTAAATAGTAAAATGTGAATAGTAACCGTAAATAGTAATTTACTATTTGTAATAGTAATTTACTATGACATAGTACTTTACTATTAAGAATAGTAACTTAAAATAATATTATATCTAGTATAATAATAGATTTCTAAAACGATATGAAAATAAACCTAAAAAAATATAAAAGAAGGTTATTCTTACCTAATGATTTTGGAAGAACCTTCTTCCAAAAATTTATTTCTCTCTCTTACTCCCACCACTGTCTCTCTAATACTACTATATTAAGAAAATTTAATAGAAAATATGATATTTTCCGCTTCGCTTTCTCCGTATTTGTAGCAGAAAAATTCAATGTGCATTTGAATATTTTATTATAAAAGTAGTGTGTAATTTTGAAAATTTCGTTCCTGGTTACTGTACAACATTTGAAATTTTCGTTCATGCATAGTGTTGTGTAAATGTCGGCTGAATTATTAAGCCAAATAGTAATCATTCACTTGGTATATTTTAAATATTCAAAATCAATCCTTTTCAAAATTTAGCGATATTATATCAGTCTTCACTAATTTTATCATAAGTAATATAAAGTTTAAATTTTAAAAATCTAAAATTTTCTGTTAATAAAAATTTATTGGTATGTTTCATTTTTTTTATGATTGGTAAAAATCAAGATTTTACTCAAACAAATCATTTTTAGATAAGTCTACTTGAAATGAATTTTAGAAAATTTTCTTATAACTTAACTTCACTTTCTTATAAATATTTTTAATTTTAATTCAATTTATATGAATTTAAATTTATTTAAAATATATTATTTTATTGAAATGTTTCTAAAATTTCATAAAAATTTTAGAAAGTCATAAATAATACGAAGATTAAAAAGTTCTAAAGAACCATATTCTAATTCCTTTAAAATTTTAATATAAAAAATTTTCTGTAATGAATTTAAATAAAAATAGGGGTGTTACATTAGGACTTACAGGGGTCCTTGTTGCTGGTCCTAGTGCAAGACAGCTCTGGTGAGGGATAAAGTACTTGACCTGAGAGTCGAGTTGGATTTGTGCGCGTTGTCGCCGTATAGACTAATTGATAGTCGTAGTGTTAAACGGTTGCCGAGCTTACGCCCAGAGCTGCCACCATGTGGAGATACGTATGTGTAGCTAGTATGCTACGCCAGTGCATTTGTCATACTATGTATCCCTCTAGAAGCCTTATGGCTCGGCACTTGTTGCCTCTCACCTTATTGGATCCGTATTTATTATAGCATCGATGCATTGTTATATTTAGAAAGACCATGGCATATTTGGGTGACTTATTGAGTGTTGAATGAGTATTAGATCGGGTGATCAATAATGATTAGCGATATTGTTTACAAATTCAATCGTGGAAATTGCTTGGTTGGCTGCTATAGCGATGTATTATTATGTTAAATTCAATTATATTGATTATATTTTGATTTATTTTTTGCTTGATGCGGTACTTACCTCTCTGTTGTTATCAATGAACTTACAGGGTAAACCTAATGGTTGACCTCGGGAGGCGTGATAATTAATGTTGTGGGACTGAATATCTTTTTTATAAACTGTATAGCCTTAGTAGATTGTGTTTAGCATGAATGTGGTATGAGTTATATGATCATGTTTTGATGCATGTTGGTTGTGAAGTCTTGAGTGTGTATATAAGCCTTTAGATATGTTTTGGTACATATAGTTTGATTAGGCAGCCTTGTTGAATTCCAGAGCTATGGTGTTATGGTAATCATAACTCTTATTTTAAGGATCATGATGACGCCAATGTATGGCTACTAAAATATGAGAATTGTTAATGATGGCGAGTATGTTTATCTATATGTGTGTGTGTGTGTGCGTGTGTGCGCGCTATGCTTATTCATTATATGTTAAAAGAAGTCACCATTTATAGTGTGGACTTGTGCCTTGTGTATAATGCTTTCTGATGTAACTTATGAAATTGGGTAACCCTTAGCATGTATTATGGTTGTTATGGATTATATAAATTCTACCTTTATGTACAGAAATAGTATCATAGTTTGACACATAAGATTTGAGTGTTATCATTGCTATTAGGAAACCTACTTGATATACAAAGTCTGGGTCTGGTAAGTCCGAGTCTAGGCCTGGTAAGTCTGGGTTTGTTGTTTTGTTAGTTTGTTATTAATTCTGATTGCCACCCTCTATATATTGGTAAGACGGGACTCGGGATCCTAAGTCTGTTTCAAACCTTTCCTAGGCATATATACAAGTTGTTGGTAGTGTCTTTGGCCTGTAGGAACTAATGTTCATCAGGTCTCCTACGGTCATCCATAATTTAATCTCTAACATAGATAATTATTACATAATTTAGTACTTCAAAATAATAAGGAGATGCAACCTAAATAACCTTTAAAAAGGTGTAAGGTTCAGTGAGACTCGGGGAGCAGCATGCAATGCCATGGTGTAACGTCCTAGACTATTTTTACATTTATTTTTTTGTTCAAACTATCACATTTTACAATAAATTTTTCTTTTCTTGAAAATTAATTGATATTTAGAGGAAGACCGTTTTTAATTAAACACAGCGGACGAGAGAAAGGGGAATCAGGGCGTCTCGCTGGAGCGAGGCCCCTACTCGTCTAAGCGAGATTCCGGACTCTCACTTAGACGAGGTGCTGTTCGTGAACGAACACCTTTCGCACGTCGGATTATGCCTAACATCCAACCGGACTCTCAAATCTCCGTTCTAGCAAATGGTTTCGCGAACCCACAGAATTACCATAAAAACGTACGCAAATAACAGTAATAGATTTTTTGAAATGTATTTTCATTCGATCCGGTCTTACTTAAACATCACCCATAATTTTTAATACAAGTTTTATATACACATAAGACTCCATAAAGAGTCACTCCACTTCATCCGGACCCTGGCACCGTTCTTCCCCTTGGCGCAGCTCCACGGCTCCTTCCCCTTCCCTGACTCTGGTTACTAAAAAAAAATATGCAAGGGTGAGTGTTTGGCATAATAATTAATCTAGAACGGATTTTAACAAATATGTATGCATATCTATACGTACACCTCAATCATTACTTCTAAATAAACACACCGAAACATAAAACATATCAGGCAGTAACTGTATTAAACCAAACACACAGTTCATCTATTTCTTCACAATCATCGCATCCATCACATGCATCACATTCATTACATGTATCACATTACCTACATCATAATCACAACTGACTCTCATGTAATCTGACTCCTAGTATCCGGATACTAAAGGATTGGCCTTCAGCTGGGGGTCCTACTTTACACCCCGTGAACCCTGCTTGGTTCACTGAGTCCTGCTTGACTCTCCACCTCGACCACTGGGTCCTACTTGACCACTGGGTAGCTCAACTGGGCACGAAAACCACGGGAGCCGGAAATGAGGGGCTATCATATACCGTCGGCCATCCCATACCACATAATCATTCAACAATTTACCTTTTATAATGATATCCATCTTCTCATCCCTCGGGTAGCCTGCTTGCTAACCCAGAGTCACATAACACTGTTCATTTCACATTAGATATCAATTTTCTCATCTCTCGGGCAGTCTGCTTGCTAACCCAGAGTCTCACAACACTGATTACATCACTACTAAATATTTCAAGAGCATGCATGATAATTCAACCACAAACATAGTTCTCAACTCATCAATGTACATTATCACACATGCACAAGCATAAACACACAATTACGTTTAACAACATTTTTCTTTAGTATATATAAGTTACTTCAAAGATCAGGATAGGAAATAAGTCCTATTCTAATTAATTATAACCCAAACACCCCCCTTACACTGTTTCCACGCTTCGATGATCTGTTCTTTGTGTCGATTTCTCCCTCTGAGCACTGGTACAGAAATCTCAACTCCTCCACTCAGCCTTACGTTACTTAGTCTACTACCTACGGATCATGAAGTACCGCTTTATCACCTCGAAGTCCTTAGTTCATGGTCAACATTTGGCTCACACTCACAGAGGAGTGGAGAATAGTCACGAATATAGCCATGCATGGCCTTTAACAGCTAAAGAATGAAAGAAATAAGGGAATCACAATTGGGTTGGATCAGTAGACTCACCTGGATGTCTCGATCACAGGAATGAGGTTAATTTGTAGTTCGAACACAAATGGAGTCTCACTCCAGTACATGCAGCTCAGTGTTAAGAGCGAAGAGGCAAACGGGAGAGAAGGAACAACTGATAATAAAGGTAACTTGTATAAAAATGAAGAAGAAGGAAGGGAATCTTCATATATATATGGCTCATGGGCAAGATCGTCTTTTCCTTGATTTTATTTGTATTCTAACTATTTTAAACTATTGCTTAGTCATCAATCAATTACACGTGTTTATCCCTTCAACGCCCACGTAGTTATACTCCTCTAATAATTTGCCAGAGTATAGGTCCGATATAAATATCGACCCCGCCGTCCTAACTTAATGTTCATACCTCGGAAATCCGAGCAACAACCTGAGAGATCGGATACTTTATCCGTGCTCACCTCTCGACTACTTATATCCGTTGTCTCCCTCATTACGAGGTTAATCCGGACTGTGACCCCGTGTGAGGCACTCACCCCTCAACGGTAGGACCAGACCGCCTAGTCCTGTCCGCTCTTCTCCCACACTTCTACTCTTTTAACTCAGCCTGTTCGCGTTACACACACCGACCTTGACACCGGCTTTTCCAACCTTTGGCTCACGCAAAACAATTATTAAATAAAACTTCTAAAATATTTACTAATATTTCCCATTTCATAATTTTTTTTATTAAAATATCAGGGATGTTACACTCACCCCCCTAAAAGGAGATTTCGTCCCCGAAATCAGTGCTCCGGTTGGATGTTAGTCAATGATTGAGGAAGATCCAGCCGATATGCGACTTCACCAATCCGCTCTAGTATTTGGTATGGTCCAATATACTTCGGATTAAGCTTTTGACTTTTCAAAATTCGACCTACACCCTTAGTTGGTGAAATTCTTAGAAACACCCAATCACCCACTTGGAATTCAAGAGGTCTATGCCTATTGTCATAATAGCTCTTCTGACGGTCTTGGGCAATTTTTATCTTCTCTCGGATTAAAGCGATATGTTCGTTCATCTCTTGAATCATCTCAGGACCCAAATGAAGGGCATCGCCGTTCTCATTCCAACATAATGGAGTACGACATTTTCGACCATAAAGAGCTTCGTATGGAGCCATCCCAATGCTGCTGTGGTAACTGTTATTATATGCAAATTCCACCAAGGGCAAGTATTTCTCCCATGATCCGCCCTGTTCCAGTACGCATGCTCTTAACATATCTTCAAGAGTCTGTATAGTCCGTTCTGATTGACCATCGGTTTGGGGATGGTAAGCCGAACTCAATTTAAGCTCAGTACCCAATTGTTGTTGCAAACTCCCCCAAAACCTTGAAGTAAATCGGGGATCCCGATCAGAGATAATACTTGAGGGCACACCATGCAGTCGTACGACTTCAGCAACGTACAACCTAGCTAATCGCTCTAACGACCACTTCATATTTACTGCCAGGAAATGCGCACTTTTGGTTAGTCGATCAACAATCACCTAGATGGCGTTGTATCCAGTTTGAGTACGGGGTAGTCCGGACACGAAGTCCATAGTGATACCTTCCCATTTCCAGATCGGAATTTCAGGAGGTTGAAGCAAACCCGGAGGTCGTTGGTGCTCAACCTTGCACTTCTGACATATAACGCAGGATTTCACGTACTCGATTATTGCCTTCTTCATGTTTGGCCACCAGAATCCCTTCTTCAAGTCATGATACATTTTTGTCACTCCTGGATGTATGCTCAGAGAGCTCTTATGTGCTTCTGTTAACACCGCCTGCCTGAAGCCTCCATGTGCAGGCACCACAACTCGATTCCTGAATCTCCATACGCCATCCTCACCTCGGGTTATCTCTTCATTTTTACCTCGGGTCTGAGTGTCGATCAACTTCAGTAACTCTTCATCATCCTTCTGCGCCGTCCTTATAGACTCCAGAAATTCATTGGAGATTTTTAACGTTCCAATCGTCATTCGATTTGGTGCACTCATGACCACTCCAATATTCAAATCCCTAAAGCTTTCTAGCAATTCTTGTTCTCTGCCCATTAAGTAAGCCACGTGTAGTACCTTCCTGCTCAGTGCATCTGCCACAACATTTGCTTTACCCGGATGATACTTCAAATCGAAGTCATAATCTTTCAAATACTCCATCCACCTCCTCTGTCTCATATTTAGCTCCTTTTGATCAAATAAATACTTTAAACTCTTGTGGTCACTGAATACCACAAAGCGAGATCCATACAGGTAATGGCGCCAAATCTTCAGCGCGTACACTACTGCTGCAAGTTCTAAATCATGGGTCGGGTAATTCTCTTCATGTGGCCTCAATTGCCTTGAAGCATAGGCAATTGCTCGATCCGCTTGCATCAACACACACCCCACTCCAAATTTAGACACATCGCAATATACTTCAAATTCCTTGGTCACATCGGGCAGTGCAAGCACGGGCGCAGTAGTTAAACACCGCTTCAGAGTTTGGAAACTTAATTCATATTTCTCCGACCACACGAAAGGGTTTCCTTTCCTAGTCAATCGAATCAGAGGGAGGGCTATCCTAGAGAATCCCTCAATGAAACGTCGGTAGTATCCAGCTAATCCAAGAAAACTTCGGATTTCAGTTACTGACTTCGGCGTCTCCCAAGTCATAACAGCCTCAATTTTTGTCGGATCGACTGAGACTCCTTCCTGAGAAATTACATGCCCTAAGAATTGTACACTACTCTTCCAGAACTCACACTTAGATAATTTAGCATACAACCTCTTCGCGCGGAGTGCTTGTAAGACAAGTCGAAGATGTTGAGCATGCTCCTCGTCCGACCTCGAATATATCAAAATATCGTCAATGAAAACCACCACAAACTGGTCCAAGTACGGTTGAAAGGTCTGATTCATATAATCCATAAAAATGGCAGGAGCGTTGGTTACTCCAAAGGGCATTACTACGTACTCGAAGTGCCCATAACGAGTCCGGAATGCTGTCTTTGGGATATCCTCCGACCTCACTCGGATTTGGTGGTATCCCGACCTCAAGTCAATCTTAGAAAACACAGCGGCGCCTCGCAACTGATCCAGTAAATCGTCGATCCGGGGTAGTGGATACTTATTTTTGATCGTCAGTTTATTCAGCTGTCGATAATCAATACACATGCGCATGCTACCGTCCTTCTTCTTTACTAACAATACCGGAGCGCCCCAGGGTGAAGCACTAGGTCGGATAAAGCCCTTTTCTAATAATTCGTTCACTTGTTTCTTCACTTCGGTTAATTCTACCGAAGACATCCTGTATGGCGTTCGGGACACCGGTTCTGCCCCAGGAATCAAGTCAATAGAGAAATCAATCTCTCGACTAGGAGGTAGCTCCGGAATTTCTTCCGGAAAAACGTCAGGGAATTCACAAACAATCGGAATATCATTTACCAGAAAGTCATGTCGACCCTCCGAAGTGAATAAAACGACATACGTGGCTAGAACATTGCTCACCCCGTCCTTCACGTCAAGTTCTTGTGAGAAAACAATTTTCTTCCGATAGCAGTCGACCAACACATGATTAGCAGCAAGCCAATCAAGACCTAGAATAATGTCTAAATCTTTTAAGGGCATACAGATAAGATTTACTTGAAAGGTACGGCCTTCGATTTGCATCGGTAATTCCCTACATACTGTAGTTGCACGGAAAGTAGAACCAGTTGGAGTGGAAACAATAAGGGCGTTCTCCATTAAACTGATTAGCAGACCAAGCCGTCGCACACAACTTTCCGAAATAAAGGAATGGGTTGCACCTGAATCATAAATCACATCAACTAGATAACCACAGATGAGGCACTTACCCTGTACCAGATTGTCGTTCCTCGTAGCCTCTGAAGCATCAAACGCAAATACACGCCCAGTCATGACGTTCTGGGCACCGCTAGATTGGGCGTCAGATCTTCCCGCTTGTGGGTTCCTTCTACCAGCTCCATTCCGACCTCCTCTCATGAAGTTGGAACCCCGGTTTCCAGAAGGGTTAGTCCGGTTATCCGTTCTGCCCTGTTGTTGCCTCTGAGGGCAATCGGGCCTGAGATGCCCTGGTTGTCCGCACTGGAAGCACACGATCTGATTAGCTTGGCAATATTTGGCAATGTGTCCCTCCTGGCCATAATTGTAGCATGTACGATTCCCAGGGGGATTACCCGATCGACCAGTGGAACCTCGACCAGAGGAGGATGAGGAGGTAGCAGAGGATTTGCCACCTCGGAAAAATTGACCCATCCTCTTGAAGCTGAAACCTTTTGCCTTCAATGACTTTTTATCTCTTGGCTGCGACATTCTTTGCAACTGCACTTCTTCTGTCAGCCTTGCTTTATTCACTAAGGTCGGATAATCCCGGATCTCCATCGGTACGATTACACTACGGAGCTCAATCCGTAGTCCAGCTTCATATTTAGCACACTTGCTGCCTTCCGTCCCTTCTAACGAGAAAGGGTGGTAAAAATCACACAGCTCATCGAATTTGCTGGTGTACTCAGCCACTGACATCCGGTCTTGCTCTAACTTCAGGAATTCCATTTCTTTCCGGATTTTATAGTTGTCTGGGAAGTACTTAACAAGAAACCTCCTCCGAAAATTTACCCATACTAACGGCTCATTGGCTGCGTTCATTTGCACCTTCACGTGAGACCACCATACTCTAGCCTCATCTTTCAATTGATATGAAGCAAATAAAACCTTCTGCTCCTCAGAGCACTCAAAATATTCGAAAACTTGCTCGATATCCCTAATCCAGATATATGCCCCATCATAGTCGTGTCCCCCTTTGTAAGTCGGAGGATTCCTTTTCAGGAATTTGTCCAGAGTGGGACCGGACTCGGTCCTACTCATCAGCTGAGTAAATTTGGAGAAGAAATCATCTCCTCCCCCAGAACTAGTCTCTCCGTCCATTTAGCAACTCTACAATGGGCAAACACATCACCATTAATAACCAAGATCAGTCAGGGGATTATAGATTTACCTTATATTCATAGAATACCACGCCAGTGGAGTGCCAAGGGAACGGTGCCAGACCACACGTAATCTCAATACAACAAAACACAATCAACTTTCATAAGATTATCACAATAACTAGATCGGCCCACACCGGCTCTAGAAAGAACCGCTCTGATACCAAGTGTAACGTCCTAGACTATTTTTACATTTATTTTTTTGTTCAAACTATCACATTTTACAATAAATTTTTCTTTTCATGAAAATTAATTGATATTTAGAGGAAGACCGTTTTTAATTAAACACAGCGGATGAGAGAAAGGGGAATCAGGGCGTCTCGCTGGAGCGAGGCCCCTACTCGTCTAAGCGAGATTCCGGACTCTCACTTAGACGAGGTGCTGTTCGTGAACGAACACCTTTCGCATGTCGGATTATGCCTAACATCCAACCGGACTCTCAAATCTCCGTTCTAGCAAATGGTTTCGCGAACCCACAGAATTACCATAAAAACGTACGCAAATAACAGTAATAGATTTTTTGAAATGTATTTTCATTCGATCCGGTCTTACTTAAACATCACCCATAATTTATAATACAAGTTTTATATACACATAAGACTCCATAAAGAGTCACTCCACTTCATCCGGACCCTGGCACCGTTCTTCCCCTTGGCGCAGCTCCACGGCTCCTTCCCCTTCCCTAACTCTGGTTACTAAAAAAAAATATGCAAGGGTGAGTGTTTGGCATAATAATTAATCTAGAACGGATTTTAACAAATATGTATGCATATCTATACGTACACCTCAATCATTACTTCTAAATAAACACACCGAAACATAGAACATATCAGGCAGTAACTGTATTAAACCAAACACACAGTTCATCTATTTCTTCACAATCATCGCATCCATCACATGCATCACATTCATTACATGTGTCACATTACCTACATCATAATCACAACTGACTCTCATGTAATCTGACTCCTAGTATCCGGATACTAAAGGATTGGCCTTCAGCTGGGGGTCCTACTTTACACCCCGTGAACCCTGCTTGGTTCACTGAGTCCTGCTTGACTCTCCACCTCGACCACTGGGTCCTACTTGACCACTGGGTAGCTCAACTGGGCACGAAAACCACGGGAGCCGGAAATGAGGGGCTATCATATACCGTCGGCCATCCCATACCACATAATCATTCAACAATTTACCTTTTATAATGATATCCATCTTCTTATCCCTCGGGTAGCCTGCTTGCTAACCCAGAGTCACATAACACTGTTCATTTCACATTAGATATCAATTTTCTCATCTCTCGGGCAGTCTCCTTGCTAACCCAGAGTCTCACAACACTGATTACATCACTACTAAATATTTCAAGAGCATGCATGATAATTCAACCACAAACACAGTTCTCAACTCATCAATGTACATTATCACACATGCACAAGCATAAACACACAATTACGTTTAACAACATTTTTCTTTAGTATATATAAGTTACTTCAAAGATCGGGATAGGAAATAAGTCCTATTCTAATTAATTATAACCCGAACACCCCCCTTACACTGTTTCCACGCTTCGATGATCTGTTCTTTGTGCCGATTTCTCCCTCTGAGCACTGGTACAGAAATCTCAACTCCTCCACTCAGCCTTACGTTACTTAGTCTACTGCCTACGGATCATTAAGTACCGCTTTATCACCTCGAAGTCCTTAGTTCATGGTCAACATTTGGCTCACACTCACAGAGGAGTGGAGAATAGTCACGAATATAGCCATGCATGGCCTTTAACAGCTAAAGAATGAAAGAAATAAGGGAATCACAATCGGGTTGGATCAGTAGACTCACCTGGATGTCTCGATCACAAGAATGAGGTTAATTTGTAGTTCGAACACAAATGGAGTCTCACTCCAGTACATGCAGCTCAGTGTTAAGAGCGAAGAGGCAAACGGGAGAGAAGGAACAACTGATAATAAAGGTAACTTGTATAAAAATGAAGAAGAAGGAAGGGAATCTTCATATATATATGGCTCATGGGCAAGATCGTCTTTTCCTTGATTTTATTTGTATTCTAACTATTTTAAACTATTGCTTAGTCATCAATCAATTACACGTGTTTATCCCTTCAACGCCCACGTAGTTATACTCCTCTAATAATTTGCCAGAGTATAGGTCCGATATAAATATCGACCCCGCCGTCCTAACTTAATGTTCATACCTCGGAAATCCGAGCAACAACCTGAGAGATCGGATACTTTATCCGTGCTCACCTCTCGACTACTTATATCTGTTGTCTCCCTCATTACGAGGTTAATCCGGACTGTGACCCCGTGTGAGGCACTCACCCCTCAACGGTAGGACCAGACCGCCTAGTCCTGTCCGCTCTTCTCCCACACTTCTACTCTTTTAACTCAGTCTGTTCGCGTTACACACACCGACCTTGACACCGGCTTTTCCAACCTTTGGCTCACGCAAAACAATTATTAAATAAAACTTCTAAAATATTTACTAATATTTCCCATTTCATAATTTTTTTTTTATTAAAATATCAGGGATGTTACACATGGTACCTGAAATAAAATTTGTAAACATACCATGCAATCTAACAATTAAGTTACATGGAATTATACGACTTAAATCCTCATATAAAATCATCAATCACCTAATAATAATTCATATAGCATTAACCAAATATGCATAACGATCTAAAAGCATGCTATTAAATCTTAAGTTTACCCACTCCCAGAAAATAAATTTTTAAAATTAAAAAATAAAATAAAATTAGGAGTTTGCTATGATACCACTTGTGGCATTCCTGGAAAATTAACAAGTAATTAACCGGTACGCCATATGAATTTAATATTTTTACCAATAATTTTTTTAAAGAACACCAAAGGTTAAAGAGTTTATACAAGAAAAACATTTCGGGTCATTTTCACATTCACACTATGACACAACACAAGGCATACCAATTGATCCTATGGTCAATATGCTGGTTTAGTTAGCTTGCGCTCTTGATCGATAAAGGTGTGAACATGATGGTTTGGATAAATTTCTGAAACGCAAGCCATCCACTTTCAAAGGGGGTTACAATCCGGAGGGTGCTTACCTCTCGGTGAAGGAAATAGAGCGTATCTTTCGCTCATTCGAGTGCACTGATGTAGCAAAGGTGGAATATGCCACCTACTAACTTATGAAGAAAACTAAGACTTGGTGGTTGAGGTCTAAGCAACGGATGATTACTACTGGTAGATATTCAAAGAACTTTCCATGGAAGAATACTTCCTGGAAAGTGTCAAGAGCCAGAAGAAACTTGAATTTATGGAGTTGAAATAGGGTACTATGTCAGTGAGAGAGTATACTGATAAGTTTAATGATCTAAGTTTATTCTATCCTTCATTCCAGAATAAGGGGATTGAGGCATCTCGATGTGTTAAATTTGAAAGTAGACTTCATCCTAAACTAAGAGAGGCAATCAAATGCCATGAGATTCGTGATTTCCCCATACTTATAAATAAGTGCAGAATTGTTTGGGGTTTAATGGCTACTAAAAAGACTAAAAAAGGTTTAAAGTCAAAATCGGGGAAGTTCAAGAGACAGTTTTAGTAGGGTCCAAACCAGTCTAGGGGAGGATCCTCTTCTTCTTTTGGAGGTTGTGGTGGCAGTCGTTTCCAAGGGAAATGCTTCATATATCATGGAAATCATCCTATCTAGTCATGCGATAGGAACGTAGATGTGGTATGCTATCAGTGTGGCCAATAGGGCCATATTTGACTTGTTTGTCCATAAAATGTTTATGTTATTGTTCCTATTCCATAAGGGAATAACCCTAATCCTATTAGTTGTAGTGGCGGTGGTAATGTGGATATTGGTGGCTGCGGTGGTGGTAGACACTACCTGTATAGAGACACTACTTGTTGTAGTATTTACATTGAAAATATGGAGACACTACCTGTATAGCTCGAGATTTGTGGTTTTCAATGACCACAAGAGTCTGAAATACCTCTTTGATCAGAAGAAACTGAATATAAGCCAACGACGTTTGATGAAGTTCTTAAAAGACTATGATTTCAAACTGAAATACTATCCTGGAAAGGTGAATGTTATAGTTGTCACCTTAAGCTAAAATTTGATACATATGGTAAGTTTGATGGTGAAGGAATATAAGTTACTTGAGCAATTCTGTGATCTAAACCTTGGTGTTGAGATAAAATCTGAAAATGTCATGATTCTTGGTGCACTAAAGGTTACAAATGAATTCTTGAAGCTTGTATGTGAGTAATACAAATTTGATCCATACCTTCAAGAGTTGAAAAGGCTTTAGGTAAAGGGTAAAAATATGTCATTATCTAAAGGACCTGATGGCATTTGGCGGGTTAGAGGCCAGATTTATGTTCTAGAGGCAAATAACTTGAGGAAAATGGTGCTTGATAAGGCACACAAAATTTTGTTGAGTATTCACCCTAGTATGACGAAGATGTATCAGGATTCGAAAAAGAATTTCTAGTGGCCTGGACTAAAGAAAGATGTGGGGAAATTTGTATCTTGTTGTTTAGTATGTCAAAAGGAAAAGATGGAACATCAGAAACCCACAGGTACACTACAACCGCTTGATATTCCCATTTAGAAATGGAACTCTATTGCTATGAATTTTATGTCTGGGTTACCTAGGAGACGTACTATTCATGATTCCATTTGGGTGATTGTTGATCGACTTACCAAGTCGACACACTTTCTTTCAGTGAATGCCAAATATTCTTTTGAAAAGCTTGGTGTACCTTCCAGTATCATTTCTGACTGTGACCCATGATTCATTTCTCATTTCTGGTGTGCGCTACATGAAAATTTAGGTTCTAAGTTAAAGTTAAGTTTGGCTTACCACCCATAAATGGATGGACAGTCAAAGTGGACTATCCAAACCTTGGAAGACTTATTGAGGTCCTGTATCCTTGAGCATAGTGGTAATTGGGACACTTTCCTTCCTTTGATGGAATTTATATACAATAATAGCCATCATAACAGTATCAAAATGGTACCATATTAAGCGTTGTATGGTTGGAAATATAAGACACCTTTGTGTTGGATGGAAGATGGTGAGAGTTTGGCCTTAGGACCTAAGATAGTCCAACAGACTTCTGAGCAAGTCACTATGATCTGTGATAAGTTGAAGGCCCCACAAGATCGATAAAAGAGTTATTATGATCAATAACATAGACCTGTTGAGTTTAAGGTTGGTGACTTTGTATTCTTGAGGGTTACACGTGATAAAAGGGTCGGTTGTGTGTTGAAAAGTAAGAAGCTAGATCTCCTTTATGTCGATCCTTATGAGTTTCTGGAGCGTGTTTCCCTGTGGCTTATAGGATCACACTTCCTCATCGATTTGTAGATTTCCATGATTTATTCCATGTATCCCAACTAAGGAAATACATTCATGATGATACTCATATGATTTTTGATGATAAGATGGAAATTAAAGAAAATATAACTTCTCATGTGTCCATGTATATCATTGAACGTTTTACCAAGCATCTAAGAAGGCTATGTGTTAAACTCATCCTCGAAAACCCATGGCTATCTTCTTAAAGGTTGGTGACTGTTTTGGGTATTTTGGAAGTTTGGAAGTGAACCTGATAGATTTTGAGAATTCCAATAGTGTAGTGGTGGCTTGGAAATACCAGAACTACAAACTGGTGTAGTCAAAGCTTAAACTCGGCGTTGGATTGCTTTTGTGAAAGTTAGCCATCAAGAGCTACATTTATCATACGAGGGGATTGTCAGTCGAGTAACGATTAGAAGATTAAGATCGCTAGACTGGTTCTCCTTGTTTTAAAAAAAAGTGTTTCAATTTATGTATTAAATAATTATTTATATTCTATGGATGATTTTATGATAGATGATTAGTTTATTATATTGAAATTGAAATCCCCACGGCTATAAACATTTATATGTTATTTGATGAAATTATTATTATTTATTTAAATTGAGCAACCTTGATGGATATATATATATATATGTCGTTAATTTGATAACTTTATGTTGTGTAATTGCTACCATCATTAATTATATAAATATTGTTATGCTTGAGAGGGTTAGATTATGTTAAGCTTATTATTGGAAATGGTAACTGTGATATATTATGATGTTAGTTGATGAGGGGAAAGGGGTCTGTTGGACTAATGAGCACTTACTTTGGATCACCAACATCATATGCATGTTCATAACATCATATCACAGTTTGTTGATGCACTAGGACTTACAGGGGTCTTTATTGCTGGTCCTGGTGTAGGACAACTCCGGTAAGGGACAGAGCACTAGACCTAAGAGTCGAGTTGGCTTTGTGCGTGTTGTCGTCGTAGAGGCCTGTGATTGATAGTCGTAGTACTGAACGATTACTTGGGCTTATGCCCAGAGCTTCCACCACATGGAGACACTTATGTATAGGTGGTCTACTATGTTGGCGTGTTTGTTGTACTATGTATCCCTCTAGGAGCCTTATGGCTCAGCACTTATTGCCTTCCACCTTATCGGATCCGTATTTATTATAGCTTCGATGCATTGTGATATTTAGAAAGACCATAGCATATTTGTGTGACTCATTGAGTATTGAACGAGATATTAGATCGGGTGATCAATAATGATTAGCGATATTGTTTGTAAATTCAATCATGGAGATTGCTTGGTTGGCCACTATAACAATATATTACTATGTTAAATTCAATTATATCGATTATATTTTGATGAATTCTAAGTCGATATTTATTGCTTGATGAGGTACTTACCCCTCTATTTTTATCAGTGAACTTACAGGGTGAAGCCGATGGTTGAGCTCGAGAAGCGTGGTGATTAATGTTGTAGGACTAGATACCTTATTATAAATTATTGATATAATATGAAATTGTTGGTAGTTGTATTTGGTAGATTATGTTTAGCATGAATGTGTTATAAGTTATATGATCATGTTTTGGTGCATAATGGTTGTGAAGTCTTGAGTGTGTATATGAGCCTTAAGATATGTTTTGGTACATGTGGTTTGATTAGGCAGCCTTGTTCAATTCCAGAGCTATGGGTATTATCGTAATCATAGCTCTTATTTTAAGGATCATGATAGTGCCAATGTATGGAAACTAAAATATGAGAGTTGTTAATGATGGCAACTATATTTATATATATGTGCGCGCACACATATGTATGCCCGTGTGTATGTGTGCATGTGTGTACGCACGTTATGCTTATTCATTATATGTTGAAAGAAGTCACCATAGATGGTATGGGTTTATGTCTTATGTATAATACTTTCCGGTGTAACTTTTGAAATTGGACAACCCTTAGCATGTATTATAACTATTATGGATCATATAAATTGCATCTTCATGGACAAAAACAATATCATAGCTTGACACTTACGATTTAAGTGTTAGCATTACTATTAGGAAACCTTCTTGATATACAAAGTCTGGGTCTGGTAAGTCTGAGTCTTGGTCTGTTAGTGTTAAGTCTGGGCCTAGTAAGCCTGGGTCTGTTGTTCTATTAGTTTGTTGTTAATTATGTTTGCCAGCCTCTATATATAAGTAAGATAGAACCCAGGATCCCAAGTCTGTTTCAAACTCTTTCTAGGCATATATGCAAGTTATTGGTAGTGTCTTTGGCCCATAGGAACTGATTTTGGCATGTCTTATATTGTGTCATGGTGCGAATGTGAAAATGACCCGGAATATTTTTCTTGCATAAAGTCTTCAACCTTTGTTATTCTTCAAAACAATTATTAGTAAAAATATTAAATTCATACAGCGTACCGGCTAATTACTCGTTAATTTTTTGGGAACACCACAAATACTATTTTTTTATCAAAAAAAGTGTTATCTATATTGTTTTGTGCTGCTAATGAAATTATTTACAAAATGTTTTCTAGTTGTATGTAAAAATAATTTGAGATGCACATGATGGGAGAGTTAACATGCTTTTTGGGACTTCAAATTAGGTAAAGGAAGGGACATTCCTAAGCCAAACAAAGTATTACAAAAAACTTGTAAGAAAATCTGGCATGGACAAGGCAAAAGAAGTAGTGACACTAACAAGCACCTAGTGCCACATAGAGGAAAACAAATAAGGTAAATCCATTGATGAGAATAAGTACTAAGGTATGATTGGTTCAATACTTTATCTTACATCCAGTAGGCCTAATATCATGTTCTTTGTTTGTGTGTGTGTGTTAGATTTCAATCCTTTCCAAATGAATCTCATCTTTCTATTGTTAAACATATTTTGAAATATCTACTAGAAACACAACACACAGATTTATGGTACCTTAAAGGTGTTGGGACTAACCTAGGTGGTTATTTCAATTCAAATTTTATGGGTTGCAAGGTCGATCAAAAGAGTGTTAGTGGAACTACCATTTTCTTGGCAATTCACTTGTTTCATGGCACTCCAAGAAGTATGCAAGTGTGACCTTTGTCCACTGCTAAAGCCGAGTATGTCACCTCTGAAAGTTATTGTGCACAAATCTTTGGGTTTAGAAAACTAGTGTCAAACTACGGTATTCATCTTGATAACATCCCCATACAATATGATAATAGTAGTGTTATCAACTTAACAAAGAATCTAGTTATGCACTCTAGAACTAGGCACATAAAAGTCATGCATTATTTTATACGTGATCATGTGCTTTATGGTGACTATGTGCTTAAGTTTGTTGAATCATCTAAACATCTGACAAATATTTTTACCAAGTTTTTACCTAAAGAAAGTTTCTTTTTCATAATATGTGAGTTAGGATTAATGAAATTAGCTTGCATTGAGTGATTGCTTATGTGTGGATTAATCATGTTATTTTTTTGACTTGAGCAAAAAGAAGCTCATAAGCTTTTGGGTTTAGGTAAACAAGCATCGGGAAAATATCAAAATAATGGAGTAGTTTAAACCAGGCTTTAAGTGGTTCTAAGCAATGACCAAGTAGTTCAAACCAGTGCCTAGAATGGTTCAAACCAATGCATGAAGTGGTTTGAACTAGTGCCTTTAATGGTTTGAACCATGGCATCCTCTTTCTTGGATATCCGAAATGTTGGGCCTCTACATGAAAAGCCCGTTCCACGATGGAGCTCCGCCTCTATTTAAAGAAACCTCCTCTTTGTCTTAGCCTCACCTTACCTACAGTTTCCTTGTTTGATTCTTTTTAACCTTCCCAAACATTAACTTTCTTCTTTCTACTTTTTCTCTATGGCTTTCAAAAGACTTAAAAAAGAATAATCCTTAAGGATGATGAGGTGGAGTTTGAAGCAGAACAGGCACTAGAAGACTCTGAAAAAATTCTTCTACCCTTCAGAGCAAACACAAAGTTCCCACACTGAGAAAGCTTTGTGCCTTCAAGAATTGATCACTTTTTATGGCTTTTTGACTTTGTGTCTTCTAAAATGAAATACTACCCTCAATTAATTCACAATTTGTACTCCAACTTCATAAAAAGAAAAGGTTCCTTTCAAACTCAAGTACAAGGTTTGAACATCTCCATGAATCTGTATACCTTCTCTCAAGTCCTATCTCTACCTTTCTCTAAATCTACCTTTTTCAGAGGTTGTGAAATAAGTATCGGAAATATGAGTATGATAATTTAACTGCAGGAACATAATTATGTCATGAAGGAGCTCCAGCCCCAAAAAGACACGTGGGTTCCCTCACCACTCAGAACCGTATCCTACACTACTTCATCGAGAAGATCTTGTTGTATCAGAAAAGTCTTTTTGCTAAAGTGAAAAACGATGATGTTCTGATTATAAGGGGCAATGCTTCCTAGAAAGCCCATAAAATAAAGGAGGCTGATCCTCAAGCACATGCTCAATAAGAAAGACATGTACCTTTCTTTTGGCATGTAAGTTATTATGTTACTGGAGAGTAAAAATGTCTCTTTTTCTTGTTTCTTTAAATTCTTAAAGATTAATTGTATTGATATTTTTTATTAATGAGTTTGGTATTGTGAAAAAATAAAATGGCAGTTGGGTGACAATCTAGAAAAAAAACACTATAAATAACAACAAAGAAGTAGAAGATGATGCCATTAACCTTGATGGTATTAATTATGGTGCTAATCTTGATAGACCTAGAGGACCAAGTCTTTGGAATGATATTGAAATAAACCATTGAAATGATTCTAGATGGTTTTAACCCTTAAAGAGATAACCCTCTTAGACCTTCTTTATGTCATGGTGTTCCTCCGCCTCCTCTATCTTTCTCTTTAGAAAATATTTTTGAACAGAGGATGCTTAGATGTTTAAGATAGTGTTCTCAAAGAAACACATGGTGTTAACACCCGCATAGATGCTCATATGGCAACTATTTCCCTAGATGTAGGAAGCCTTTGAGCTGAAATAGGTGGTCTTCATATTGATATAAGGGAAATTTGCTTAGACATGGGGTGAGGTGTTTCAACATCTTCTCTATACATCCTTCTCAAAATACACTAGTTTCATAATAGAATTAGTAATTTTGTCTTCTTTCTTTCCCTGTATTTCATATGTTTTATAATATCAAAAGGGAGAGAAAAGTATAGGGTTGGCTTTCATATGCTTCTGCTTAGTGTTTCTATTTTTATCTCCATGTGAGCTTTTATATGCATCATATTAGAGGGAGATTTTTTAATAATGTTTATGTTTTGTCTCACTTGATATGCGTTTCTTTCAAGAGAGAAATGTTTGCATTATCTATTTTATCTAATACCCGATGAGATGGTTTGTCATTATAAAAAAAGAGAAGACTAAGATTCCTATGATAAACAAGTTTTGATAATGACAAATATGATGAAACATAATATGGACTATAAGAAAATGGAAACATGGTTAAATAAAACTTGAGGGTAGAAAAGTATTTCCTCTCAATCCTAGAACATGAAGTCATGGGACGTAAATACTTTCCCTCTATTTTGTTATCAGAGTTAAACATCAATCTTAAGTGAGCATCTTAGTTAAAGTAACTCAATAATTAATTAATTCATACTTTAAGTGGTAACTAAAAGATTAATTGATGAACCAAGTTTTCAACAAAAACATGTCAGAATTCAAAATATGCATGTATGGTTCTAACCACACTATGACTAGTTTAAACCAATGAATTTTATAGGGCTGGTTCAAACCAACCATAGAATGGTTCAAACCAGACATGGCCTGGTTTTAACCATTGAGTAAAAAGCAGGGTATTTTGAATCCTTGGCTTATTTTTGGAAATTTTGTATTCTTTGTTTCCTTTTTTGGCAATATTTTTCCTTATAATTCTAGTGCTTTATTTTTGTTAAAAAGTCGTCCAATACGTATTGAGTTAAAAAAAATTTAAGTTAATTGTCTTAGCTCACTAAAGCTTTTGTCTTACTCATAGGTTTTATTCTATAAAGTTATTTTTCATTATTGTTCTTAGATTAAGAGCATTTAGGACTCGGTTGTTTGAAAGTTAGGAAATTGTTCTCTAAAAAGACCTCAAAAAGTTTTCCTAATCTTGTTGGCTTAAGCCAGATTCTAAGGTAGCATTACACTTTCAACAAAAGGTCTAAGAGTTATGATCAAACACCTTGTAATTGACTTTTTGATATAGTGAAATTCTAGGCCTTTGTGTTGAGACTTGATGTAAACCATAGTGATAATGATCGAACTAGAATACATCTTAGTTTACAATCTTTCTTTTCCTTATCTCTTTAATTTTTTCCTTTTATTTTTGTGTTTTTACCTTATATGTAATTTATTCATTATTTACTAAAAGATCTCTCAAATAAGTTTTTCAAGTACGTTTCCTATTTGGAAAAGTTTTTATAAAACTGAGTTTTTTCAAACTTAATTCACCTTGCCTTGCCTTTTTAGTCTGATGTCACTTGTCAACAACCTCCACCTTTAAAAAACACAAAGGAAAACAAATCTTCCATGTGTGCTCTTGAGGATCTTACTTTTCAATATAAGCCCTTACATTTGTCAGGAATTTATCAAATTTTGCTAAAGTGGGAATGTTCATGATTCGATCCATTAAGAATAAGATGTCAAAGAATCATGTGATGTTTGACCCTTTAGTTTTGTTCTTCTAGTGTGATATGATAGGGAATGATGTGATTCCTCTTTACGCTTCTCCATGGTATCACCTTGTAGCTTGTTGATTAGCTCTGCTTATTGTTGAATCATCACCTAGAGTGACTCCAAGTCATAGGATGTTGATTCTCTAGGGTGTCAAGTGTTGGTGGTACAATGTTCCCTTCACCGTTGGCCATGTAGGAGTTATGTTTCACCTCATGGATCCTTTGCACATAAATAAAGCTTGAAGCAGATAATCTAGTATTCATTATGCTGGGAAAATATTTTATTGAATCCCCACAAACTACACCAATGTTGTTACCTATAAATTATAAGGCTTAGTTAAACAACATAAGGGATTGTCTTTGATCTCCTTATTTCTAAGAGTATGCCAGTCATGTGTTCCATGATCTAAAAAATTAAGGTGTATATGAAAGGACTTTAACACTTAAGTTAGTAAACACTAAAGGAGGTAAAGTATTTGATCTATTCTAGATGCCAGTCCAAGGGCAAGAGTGTAATTTCACCCATCTTCTGCCATATACCGGTGTCGTAGGTGAAACCTCAGACTTGAATAATGGTATGAGCTACTCTTTTAACATCAGAACGTCCAAATCATCACACCGGAGAGTAACCTATACATTTGACAAATAGTACAAGGTATAATCGTTGCGGGAAACGCTCGTTGGAGATACGGAGGCACTCGCGTCGTGTGTAAGATTTTTACAGAGTCGTACTGACACGTGGTATGGGATATCCCCTAACCCTAAAAGGACTCTTACGTCCCTTGCATGCATATAAATACCAAGGATTTCACAACAATGGCACGTTTTTTCATTATTTAACTTATGCTTGAGTTCTGTTGTCTAATCTATTTATTGAATTAAGCGTCGGAGTGCCTTTGTGTAACACCCCGAATTTTTAAAATAGAAAGTTAAATTAAGAAAATAAATATTGAATAATTAAATATGGACTAATTAATATCCCAAAATGCTAGAAATAATTTAATTAAGATTTTCAGAGACTGTTAGTGAGTTATTGTGACCGGATGAGCAGAAAACTGACCCGGATAAAATATGCGTGTCGGACTAAGTATCTCCGATTGAGATGCCGTTGGTCAGGGCTGTAGATAATGTTATTGGGAATCTGAATATGTATTCGGAATAATTTTTAGAATAAGTATTGAGCGCGAATGGAGAGCCTATTTATTTAAAAACAGAAGAGTTTAGTGAAAGATTAAAAATAAAAACAAAAATCCTCACTCTTTTCACTCTCATTTCCGTGACTCTCCTTTCTTTTATGCAAGCACACTTGCTTCTTCTCCTTCCTACCCCTTCTACCTTCACATTTTTCTTCTAACAACCTTAATCAAGGAGAGATACCTATTTCCCTCTCTCATTTTCATTTTCTTGGAGCAAGAAGGAGAAGCTTGGAGTTTGAACTCCCTTCCTCCCCTCCCATTTCGTGGTCTTCATCCCCCACTCTTGTAACTTCTCCATTTCTTCATTTGAGGTAGGGTTTTACTTATTTTTCAAGTATATAAACCTATTACTATGTGTCTTCAATGTTAAGAAAGCATTTAATGTATGTAGGTTATTAGGAGAAGCATTAAATATGGAAACCCTAAAATGGGTGTCATAAATACAAGCTTTAAAGAGGGTATTAATGGGGTAGATACATTATGGTTGGAAAGAGATGAGAGTGTATGACTAATTTGAATGTTGATGAGTTTTAATGAAACCCTAATTTATAATTTTGGGGGAAATGTGTAAGGTTGATGGGGTTAACATTTATTGATGAGGGAAATGTTATAAATGATGAGGTAGTAGCATTTAATAATGATTTATAATGTTGATTTGAAGTCACAATAAATGGGAAACTTACCAAGGTGTTGGTGGGAGCTTGATAAATGGGATAACCTAACAAATTAGGTTGTAGCCCTTGATAATAATGGATTTCGATTTAAGGGAAGGAATTCCCGAAGCCTAATTAGGCAAATGAATAAAATTGATAAATAGTTTCTACATGATAAGAATCATGTGTACATAGATATGTATATGTATGTTGAGATGGTTTTGGAATGAATAATTGATGTGGTCCTATAATCGATTAGTATAGGACTTGATAACGCTTGTGAGGCGGGAACATCGAACCCAGAAGTCTACTTCTCTTGAGGTAGGAGAGGAGGTGTATTTTCTAAATGTATGAGAACATGTATGATGATAACATATATGATGATGTAATGTGGCATACTTACTTGAATTAAGGTGGTATCATATGGTTGTGATGTGAAATTGAACTTGATGCTTAAAATGATTGATTATGGATTGAAGCCTTAATGAGGCTATGAATGGTATAATATGTGATGAAATGTTATGGAATCCATGTATGGCTTGATGAATGCTTGAAATCTATGACTATATGGATTCTTGAAATTTTATGATTGGAATATATATATAGATATGTTGACTATGGGAAATTAATGTTGTAGTTGAGTATGAGTGTACCCTAGATGAAAGGGTGAGATAGCCCATATGAGCTTGAAGCATGCATGAGTATTGTTGCATACATAACATGGCATGCATATCATGATGATGATTGATAAGTGGTTACGATCACTTGATGTTGGGATATAAAGGGCTTGCGAGTCCCTGTGATTATTGGACCGGTGGTTGCGATTACCTGGTATTTGAAATGAAAGGCCTTGCGGGACTATTGAGATTGAATGCCCATGGTTGCGATCGTGAGGTGGGAGTACCCCTTGCGAGGCGGGAAACCATTATGAATTGTTGAACGTGGTTGCGATCACGAGAAAGCACCTTGTGAGGCTGCTAGAGGGAGTACCCCTTGTGAGGTGGGAAACCCATGAATATGAATGAATGATTATGGTGGTTGCGATCACCCGTTGATATAAAATCAAATCCGTGCATATGCATCCTAAACACTAGCATGTGCATTAGCCATAGGAGCATGGCATAGAGTGACATCCGTTGAGGAGATTGTGTGAGGAGTAAATGGAACTCCCTATTTAATACCAACTGTAAATGGGTTAATGGTTGATGTATTCTAATGAACCTAAATGGATATATATGTTCAATGAATGTGATGAATGATTGATTTGGTGTTGAATGAATTTTCTTAAGGAGGAGTGTTTATATTGCATTCATGTATATATTATCACAATTTTATATTTTCATCATTGAGAAAGTATACTCACTCTCCATGTGGTATATCTTTTTAGCTCCTGTGTTGTAAGGCTTGCCTATGGAGCTCTTGTGTGGAGAAGTGGTGTGAAGGAAGCCTATTTTGGTTAAGAATGCCTTGGCCGGCAACATTTTGATTTTATGGTTTATGTGGAATGTTTGTAATGTATATGGTATTCTGCATATTTTGTATAGCCTTGAATTAGCATAGATACTGGTATGGATGATGAATATATATTGGTGATTTTGGAAGGTCATGTAGGAAAATAAGATCTTAGAGTTTATGGCTCATTTTCATTAGTGACCTTAGTTTTGATTGGATTTCGAAAATGAAGTATGATTGTGGTTAAAACTTATGAATGATTGATAGTCTACATGAAAGATTGCACATTATAGATTATGCTAAGTAGTAAGTTAGATTGGAATGTAATTCATGAATTGGGAGATAAATCTATGGGCAAGCTTGATTGGAACAAGTTTTAAATGCTAAATGGGATGAATGAGATATGATGAATCTAAGTAAATTGGCTAGATATGAGTTTTAGTATGGTGTGTTGTCGAATTCCCACGTTTCTGCATTTCTATTGATAATCTTGCTCAAGCGAGATGGGTTCTCGCTCAAGTGAGAATCCCCCTACATGCTATTCGGTTTCTGGTCAATTCTCGCTTAGGCGAGAGTGGGTCTCGCTCAAGCGAGACTGCCTGGCATCAGGGGTTGGCTTCTGGAAGAAACTCGCCCAGGCGAGTAGGATCTCGCCCGAGCGAGAGCGAGGGAATTTCGCCACTGGACGAATTTCGCCTGAGAAAAAGACCCTTGAGGGTGGTGCTCGCTCAAGCGAGTGAGCATTGGGTAGGTTCTGGATGATTTTCGCCCAAGCTCGCTTGCTTCGCCCAAGCGACTTGTGAGGATCTCGCTCAAGCGAGATAGGGCTCGCTTAAGCGAGTTGGCCCCTGATTCCTTTCTTATTTCCTTCGCTCAGCGTATGATGTTGTTTGCCCAAGCGTCCTAGTGGGACTCGCTCAAGCGAGTGTGGCTTTCGCTTGAGCGAGGAGCACCCTGATTCTCCAAATTGTCTTGTTTGAATTATTTTCCCTTTTCTTCCAATAAATCATGATTTTGCATCATCTTACAAACACCTTGGGCACCATTTGTATTTATTATTTTGCAAGATGGATGATCTCTTCAAACTCAATCATATAGCATTAATTTAAATAAATTTTTCCGTTGTTTTCAATTGAGAATTCCTCATTCATAGTTTCTTTATCTACCTTCTCATATCTTATATATGAGATAGGCCTCTGATAGATCGAGGGTATTAAATGATAGCTTCACCACTTTATTATATCATGAATTAATGCTATTTAAATCGTGAAAAATTTACCACTATTTTTAGGGTGTCACACTTTGCAGGTGGCACCATCTTTCGCCCCCAAAAAGCGAGAGCTTGGTGTGTCAAACCTCAGGGACTCCAAGTCCTCTCTTTTACCACTAGAATAAAGGCTACAATACTAAATCCCCATAGACCGGTGTATAAATATTTAGAGGGAAGAATATTTATGGTTGGTCCCATACCGGATCCTTGACCCTGGTTCAGACCAATCATTAGCATGCCCAGTGGGACTCATTAAATTAATTCCCACTTCTCGCAAAGTTTTTAAGTTACGATGGGGAACAACATGAGGAGACCCCAGGAGGGGCATGTCGAGGATCTCACGTAATTGGAGAATAGGCATTTGGTCTTTGACTCCCCTTGAGTAAGTTCCAGAAGAATAGTAGTGGTGGGGGCCCCAGACCCTCGTGATGATATTATCAAGAACCTCGGGGAGGAGTTAGCTGAGTTAAGGCGTGATTATAGGCAAGTGAAGGAGAAGATTGTTCTCTAGGAAGAGGAGACGTATAAAGAGTCTAGGACGGAGAAATCTGAGCCTGTTCAATACTCTAAAATCCCTACCTACCAAGAGACAGAGCAATCTCAAGACTTTGGTGACCAGACAAGGGTCAGAAGGAAGGACCCAGTGGGAGAGGCGACAGGGGCTTACAGGCTCAATGTCTCATTCTTTCAAAGGTTGATGAGTGTGCCTATACCTAAGCATTTACAGATGACACAACCCCTTTCTATAAGGAAGTATTCAGGAGAAACTGACCCGAGTAAACATCTGGATGCCTATGCTTAAGAGACGATGTTCTTAGGAGCCGAGGAAGATGTCATGTGTCGTATGTTCCCTCGTACATTAATTAGGGAGGCTCTGAGTTGGTTCAAGGGACTGCTATCATGGTCGATTGATTCCTAGGAAGACATGGCAGTGGCTTTTGGGGAGCACTTCATTATTTCAAGGGATGTCCCTAAGACCTCACATACCTCGCCTAGATATGGCAGGGAGAGAATGAAACTCTGAAGGATTTCCTGAAGAGGTTTTACAAAGAAGAGACAATGGTCCTTAACCTTGCTGAAGTAATCCAGAGGCTTTATAGCCCAAGTCTACCTTTGCTCTAACTTTGGCTAAGAGTCCGTCGGTCTCCTTCGAGGAAATTTGAAGAAAGCATCAAATTACATCGATATTGAGATGCACCTTGAGGCCACAGCGGCAAGAGTAAGACCAGCTCCTCTGGTATTGAACCTGCTAAGGGAGAATGAGAGGGCTAGGCTAGAGAGACCTTTCCCAAAGGAAAGGTTCAGGGACCCACAGCCCAAGCAGCAAGAGAGACGTGTTACTGCCTTTAACAATTATTCATCATTGAACACCCGACCAGCGTATATTTTGAGAGAAGTTGGATAGCCGACGTTTAGTGTATACAGAATCAGGAGATCGGCTCTGGTGAAATGACCAAGAAACCCTCGCAAGTATTACTATTTCCATGAGTAAATAGGACACTCAACTGAGAAGTGTAGGTCACTAAAAGACGTCGTTGAGGTTCTCATCCATAAAGGAAAGTTGAAATAGTACCTTTTCAAGGAGAAGTCACTAGATGATCCAGGCTGGATAGAAAAGAGGAATCATGACCGAGACAAAGATGGTGATGATAATCGAGGTCGAATGAAAAGATTTACTAATGCTGAGAAGCAGAAGGGCGTGGTGATTACTGAAGTCACGTAGAAGGATAAACCACCCACACAACAGTAACATGGCCAACATGAGGTTATCAAGATGATTGCTAAAGGTTTCACAGAGGGTAGAGTGTCAATCTGGGCTCGTAAGAACCATCATTAGATGATCCTTTCTGTACAGGGCAAGCCTCAAGATAATCACCTGTTTCGTAACAGCGTACAAGCCCCTGTGATCTCCTTCTCTGATGAAGATTTTATCCCTACCATTCCCAAAGGAAATGATACAGTGGTTGTCATTGCTCTCATCATAAATAAGGATGTTAAATGGATCCTTATGGATCAAGGAAGTTCTTGTGATGTTAGTTTTTATAGTTGTTTTAAAAAGATGGGATTCAATGATTCTGATCTATAACCTTATACTCAGCAGTTAACAACATTTAATGGGGCCAAACAACCTACAAAAGGTTACTTGGACACCCTAGGGTCTTTTGAAAGGGAGTCCAAAGCACGAATGGTGAAGTCCAAAGTTTTGGTGATTGACGTTGAGTCACCATACAATGGTATCATAGGCCGACCCACCCTTAACGCCATGGAAGCCATTGTTTCAACACCCCACCTCCTTATCAAGTTCATTGACAAGGATAATAATCTTTAGTCCGTGGCAACCAAGATATGGCCTGATATTATTATAACCTAAGCCTCAATGTGGTGAAGTTGGAGGTGATAAAGAAGAAAAGAAAGTTGAACGACATAGGAGCCATACCAGGATCCGTCAACTTGGTCGATCTTGACCCTAGGGTTGAACTCAAGATCGACCCTCTAAACCCATCTAAGCCTACACCGGATGGAGGCTCTAGAGAGGTCATCTTGGGGAACACCTTGGCAAAAGTCACGTACATTAATGATAATCTCAAAGTCAATGTGGAGTTACACTTGCTTACATTACTGAAGGAGTTTAAAGACCTCTTTGCATGGACTGCTGTTGATATACCGGGGATGGACCCTAACTTTTGCTGTCATAAGCTCTCTATCTACCCAGAAACTAAGCTGGTGGCCTAAAAGAAAAGAAGATTGGGCCCCGAGAAGCAGAAGACTGCATGTGAGTAGACAGGGGAACTTCTGAAAGCTAGTTTTATCAAAGAAATCTGGTATTCCTCTTGGCTCTCCAATGTTTTGATGGTGCACAAGGCCAATGGGAAATGAAGAATATGCATAGATTATGTTGATTTGAACCGTTACAGCCCAAAGGACCCCTATCCTTTACCCAACATAGACAGAATGGTGGATGACTCATCTGGTTACCAATACTTGTCTTTCATGGATGCTTAATCAGGGTACAACCAGATCCTGATATGGGAAGGAGACCAGGAGAAGACGGCTTTCGTCAATGACAAGGTGTTTGAAGAACACTAGTGCCATATTTTCATGCCCTTCAGCTTGAAGAACGCTAGTTCCACATACCAGTGTATGATTAATAAGGTGTTTGAAGTCATGCACACCAAACTGGTGGAGGTATACATTGACGATATTATTGTAAAGACTCTAGCAAGAGGCGATCAGGTGGAGGATTTATGTAAAGTTTTATTGCGTCTGAGGCAATACAACATACTCTTAAACCCCCTAAAGTGCACTTTTGTAGTACCCACCAAGAGATTCTTAGGTTTTATATTGACCTAGTAGGGCATCAAGGCAAATCTGGATAAGTGCCAAGTGATTCGGGATCTGTAAAGCCTGAAAAATATTTGCGAAGTTTGATCACTGAATGGGAAAATCGCCGCTCTAGCGTGATTCATGCCCAAGATGGCTCATGGTCTTTTTGCCTATATAAAGTTTTGAAAAAAGCTAAGAAGTTTGAGTAGGGGTAGGAGCAGGAGTAGGCTTTCCAAGACCTTAAGGATGTGTTATCCAAACCTCCTATCCTAGTGAAACCTGACCTCGAAAAGCAGCTCATTCTATACCTGGCCGTCTTAGACGATGCCTTAGGGGTGGTCCTGGTGAAGAAGACTCCTGAGGTATAGCGTTCGATGTTATTTACTAGCAAGACACTACAAGGAGCCGAGGACCGGTATTAGAAAATAGAGAAAGTTGGCGTGTCTGTCATATGGGCTTCTCGACACCTCAGGCCATATTTTTATACACATCACATTGTGGTAAGGACGAATTTCTCACTTCACTTAGTTTTGAGCCAGCCAAACCTCGTCGGTAGAATGATTAAATGGTCAGTGGAGCTTTCAGAGCGAAGTAATCAAGGCTCGGGTATTCACAGACTTTATAGTAAAAATGACCAGAGCGGATCCTGCTACATCCCATTTGTATTGGACGGTATATGTAGATAGTTCTACAAATGGCAAAGGCAGTGAGGCCTGCGTTGTGGTTGAGACTGATGATGGGGTGCATCTGGAGATTTCTTTGCGCTTTAATTTTAAGACGTCCAATAACCAAGCAGATTACGAAGCTTGTTTGGCCGGTTTGAGAGTCGCTTTGAATATTGGAGCCTCTATAGTTACTTTCTGCAGTGATTCACAACTACTGATTTTGTAGATTCGTAGAGAATATCAAGCTAGGGAGCCCCAGCTTTAATCATACTTGAGCTATGTCAATGAGTTAAAGAGCGCTTCGCGTTAGTGGAGTTTAAGCATGTTCCGAGAGAAGAAAACACCAGAGCTAATATTCTCTCGAGGTTGGCTAGCACGAAGCAGGCAAGGAGCACCACCACAGTGGTTCAAAGCACCTTGTCAACTCCTAGCATCCGTCAAACCCTGACACACTTAGCCATTACTACTCATGCCTACAATAAAGATTCATGGGTGGTCTCTTTCATGGGTACATGCTCAATGGGCAGTTACCCACAAATAAGGCTGAGCGGAAGAGAGTCCGAAGGGAGCAACCTTATTTTACAATGGTAGATGGAATGTTGTTCAAGATAGGCCTCTCAGTACCATACCTCTGTTGTTTAAATGAAAATGAGGTTCAAGATGTCATGGAAGAGGTCCATAAAGGGCAATATGGACACCACTCCGGGGGACGAAGCTTGATAAGGAAGATTTTAAGAGTTAGGTATTAGTGGCCCACATTGGAAAAGGACTCCATGAAGTATGTGAAAAAGTGTGACCCTTGCCAGAAGTTTGCCAACCTTCACCATACTCTAGCTGAAGAATTGTCTACATCCGTCGTGCCTTGGCCCTTCTACCAATGGGGATTGGATATCCTGGGTCCATTCCCAACAGCTCCTGGGGGCATCAAGTACCTCATAATGGGAGTGGATTACTTTATGAAGTGGATAAAGGTAGAATCGGTGGTGCACATCACCTCAACCCGGACTAGATGATTTGTTTATGAAAACATTATAGCAAGGTTCAGGGTACCAGCACGAATCATAACAGACAATGGCAATTAATTCACAGACAGGAAGTTAACAGAGCTGTTAGAAGGACTGGGCGTTGCGTAAGTCTTTTCTTCTATCGAACATCCTCAAACCAATGGCCAAGCTGAGGTGGCAAACAGAGAAATATTGAAAGGCCTCAAGAAGCATTTAGGAGATGCTAAGGGTGATTGGATAAACTAACTATGCCACGTCTTGTGGTCTTACTGCACCACGCCTCACTCTACCATGAACGAGTCCCTATACCGCCTCCCATATGGCGTCGAGGCCGTGATACTAGTGGAACTCCAAACTTCTTCAGCGAGGGTGCAACACTTCTCTAAGCAAGATAACGACTCTCATTTGACATCAACTCTGGATGTAATCCAAGAGCTTAAAGATGAAGCCTATGTACGAGATAAGGTTTTGAAGGCCAGAGCCGTCCTCCGCTACAATAAGCATTCCATACACAAAACTTTTAGGGTCAGAAATCTTGTGGTGTAAAAGGTTAACATAGGAAACAAGTTTGCACATCAAAACAAACTAGCACGTATATGGGAAGGTCCCTATCGTGTTATCGAAGTCATTATCAAGGGGTCATATTGGCTCGAAATTCTTGATGGCACCCCAATTACTTATTATATAATTGGATACTTGGCCCCAATAAGTGGCGAGGTTGGTTTTTTCTTAAACACCACACTGGACCCCGATGAACGATGCAAGTAGAAACTTAGTCTTAATTTCCCATTCTGTAATTTACGACATAGCCCCACGAGTGGCACCCCAATTACCTATTTTATAGTTGGCTACTTGGCCCCAATGAGTGGCGAGGTTGGTTCTTTATTAAAGACCACACCGGATATCTACGAGTGGCGTAAGTAGAACTCAGTTAAACTTTTTGTAATTGACGACTTAGCCAAATGACAAGCACCCCTAATCACTCATTCTGTGATTGGTCCCGGTGGAACAGTAAGGATAAATCTTTTAAAAGATCATATCAGACCTAGTCAATGGTGCAAACAATAGCTAAACCTAAGATAAATGGAAGCTTGAAAGTGTACTATGTACAAAAAAGAAAAATTTATGCATCGGATAAGTTTGTAAGTTGATTGAAGATGGGTTTGAGGGACTTCAGACTTCATCAGCTTAAAGCACGAAGTGCAAAGACATACATAAACACACAAAAAGGTGTTTTTTACAAAAAGTGTAAGTTTAATTGAAAAATAGTTAATGTCGGAGCCTATCTCGACACAAGGCTTCAATTTTTCAAACACTGGAGCTGATCCCGGAACACAATGAATAAGAGTAAGCTGAAAGTCTTAAGCGGGAGAAGCATTTTCCTTCTAATGATCATCATTGTGCGTCACTATAGGCTCTTTGACAGCTTCAGTTTGCACAGGCTCTTCAGTCTCTCTATCGCCATTATTTTCCTTTTCCGCCTCTTCATGCTCAGGGGACACTGGTTTAGGCATAAGGCTTTATCCTTCAGGAATAGGAGCTAGATTGTAAGGAGCATCTGTCGACTCCTCATACCAGTCATCAGTAGCAGAGAATAGCCTACCACCATGAAACTCATAGAAAGGGTAAATCCCCCTCAGGTTGAGTTCCATACCGGTGTTGTGATATTTCATTTGCTGGATCACCCCACTGAAGGAATCATGCACCAGAGAGGTACAGATCTTCAGAGATTAATTATACTTAGCTTCCATGCCTGCCAGGTCACTCATCAGCTGTTGATTCTATTTCTTGAGTGGACAGGCCTTAGAGTTATCCTTCTCCAGTTTGACTATCTACTTATTTAATTCCTTCCTCTGGGTGGCCCACTCATCCACTTGTTGTCCGTGATTCTTCTCATAGAGCTTTAAATCTGTAACTAGCTTAAAGGCCCTTTCTTTTTCCCTCTAGGCTTTCTCTTTCAGTTTGGAGTGCTCTTCTTTCAACTTAGAGTTTTCCTTCTTCATCTTTGTCACCTTTCTTATAAGATTGGATATTTCCACAAGACACTTACCCCTAATCTCCTGCTCCATTTTTATGCATTCCTCCATATGCTTGACCTCAGCCTTGTCATGGAACGAAGCAACTTTCAGTCTCTCAACTTCACCATATAGCTTGTCAGCTTCTAAGCATATTTGTGTTAGTTTTTCCCCTTAATCCCACTTGTTTTCTTTCATTCCGCACATGTTACTTAGGTGTCTCTGTTTTACAGGAAACGCTTTGTTATAGGTTCATAAACAAGGAAACAAGAGGCATTTAATGAAGCATTGGATGGATGGAAAGGATTTAAGCCATCAAAAGCACAAAAATAAAGCCATATAGACCCTTGAAATCCACTATGGAGAAAGGATACATTAAACAGAGCACTCTGGGAGCATTTTGGTGAAGTTAAGAGAAATCCACTACCAGTGGAAAATTCCTATTGCCAGTGGATCCCACTGACTTGAGCCAAAATGCGTAAGAATAGAGATATAAAAATCCATTGGCCGTGGGTTTTTCCCACTGGTCGTGGACCTTGATAGAAAAATAGAGTTTTGACAGAGAAAACCCACTCGTCGTGGTTCTTGCTGTTTGGAAATCCACTACCAGTGGGTTTTTCCTACTGGCCATGGTTCTTGCTACCAGAAGTTAGGAATTGGAGTTTTTTGACCCCTGTCACGATCCATTGGCCATGGGTTTTTCCCACTGCCAGTGGATTTTGCACGTTCTGCAATTTCCTTATTTTTAGGAGCGGTTTCTAAGCATAACAAAGGGGGGCACTCATTGGAAACATACACAGAGACTTTAGGTACTTTTTGGGAGAGAAAATTAAGAGCTTTCTCAAGGGATTTTAGAGGAGATTCAAGGACCAACACCAAGGAACATCAGATCATAGTGTTTTGGGTGAAGATTTAGATGACAAAAGTGAGAGCTTTTCTTCTATTTTCAGAATCCTTATTTTATATTTAAGGTTTTTCCTATGTTGGGAATTGAATTAATGGCTTGTTGCTTTATAATTAACTTTATGACAAACTAAACCCCTTTCTCTTGGGATTAAGGGGGTAATATGCATATGTATTGAATTGACTATTTTTCATTTTCTCCCTTTATGGAATTTATGTTTTCTATTCAATTTCATGAATGCTTAATGCTTCTACAAGACTAAGAAATAAGCGTAGATGTTAATAAATTATATAAGTAATCGAAAGATTGGCATGTGATTTGAAAAGCATAAACTAAACCTATAGTTTTGAGTAACGAGAATAAGCGAAACTATTTAAGGAACTAATTGGGTTTTCACATAGCGTAACAGGCTTAATTAGCAAATTGAACGTTGTTCTTTTATGATTAGGTACATTAATAAGGTTACGAGAGAAGTTACTAATTGATTTAGGGAAACCCACCTTAGAAACGAAATGGAATAATTGAAGAGATGAATTGCACTTAGATTTGGTACTCTCATATGAACCCCTAAATTCCCAAGAAGTTTCTTCCTATTGATCTTTTAAAAGTGATTAAATCTTATTTCTGATAAGACTTTGAGTTTTTGTTAGTAATTCAGTTTTTTTACACACTTTAAGTTCTTATTAAATTGAATTAATTTCTCTAGATAATTGAATCACTGTTAAAACCAGTAATTGGACACAATCTCTGTGGGAACGATATTCTTTTTATTACTGCGATACCCCGTGCGCTTACGGTTAGCTATCAACTAGTCGGCCCGGTGTCCTCCATGGTTTTTTATTTCTTTGATGGTCTGGTAGGGGCGTCTTCTTGCCTTTAGCCTTTTTCTTGCCCTCAGCATCCTTTTTGCTTTTTCTCTTTTTCCTTTTTCGGCTCTCCAACTCTGGCCTATTTAGCTCTCTCAATTAGAGGAATTTCCCTCTCGACCCCGAAGGTGAGTAGGATCGTCTCTATATGGGCCTTGACATTGTTCTACTTAGGTTGGATGTTATTTTCAACTGTGGTTGCTTGGGCTTCAACCAGCATGGCCTTCAAAGCATTCATAGCTTCGCACTCTTCGATTTATTCTACATTAAAAGAAAAATGATACGTCAGTCTTGAACATAGTACTCAACATATTACAAGACTATAAAGAGTAAATGAGGAATTTACTTAAATATGCGGTGTGCTGGTTCATCGTCCACAACAAACATTTACACGAGAACTTCCCGTAACGAGTAGAGTACTCACGTAGGGCGCTTAAGACTTCTACTGAGTGAGGGACAGTTTGTTCTCGTCGGTGAAATACGCCTTCCCGATTAGAAGAAAATGTTCATGGGTCTACTCCATGGGGAACTTGAGGATGCCATCCTTATTCCTCCAGAAAACTGATTTGTTAGGCTGGACTCGGATCCTCACAAAGTATTTCTTGAAACTCATTCCCTCTATCTTAGCAGATTCGGTGAAGGCCTTGAAGTTTATGACCTAAGAGTCACACCAGAGGGTGACAAAGCTTAATCCACCCTCATTGTTGGTTTGCCGTACCACTTGGCAATAATAGAAGAACATCGGCATAATGGGAGTGAAGTTAAAGTACTCCCCGAGCACCTCTAGGGCTCACATCAAGCTCCACCCATTAGGATGAACTTGGGATGGGGCACACACTAGGAACCTTAACACACCTATCTTGAACTTCGTTAGAGGCAACCGGACTCTGAGTTATGAAAAGAGAAAGTCGTACATGTAGATGGACCGATCATTGAGATAGAGATGGCAAACTCTATCACAAGGTCAGGGTGCAAGAACCATGAACCTGTCCTTGTACGTTTCTTCAAATTATACCCTGAAGCCCAGTGTGATCCTCCTCCCATCTTCCCTGGCATGCCGGGATTCCGTCTCTTTAATTTCATCCTCTACCCAGCAGTAAGGATATTTCTCATTGAGCTTGAACCAGTTTATACGATGTGCAATGACGTTCACCAGGCCAGGGATGGTGGCAACAATTTGAACTAGCTCGGAGCTACCTTCAGCGGCCATTGTATGGAAGATATTTCAGAAAGCACAAGCACCGCTATAAAAAGTCACATCGTCAGAAAGGTACTTATCAGCGCTTACCTCACTCTCAGGCGCATTGCTAGCCCTTGAGCTGGAGAAGGAATCAAAGGAGGTAGCACCACCCATCGCCTCGTCTGAGGAGTCGCACCCTTTTCTACACGATGTGGCTCATTTCTAGAAGAAATTATAGGGATCCCTCCCCCCTCGATAGCTAGAACCAGTGTGATTCTTCCTAGATTACATGGTTGTGGTGCTAAGTGAAAAGAAATGTACTAACAAGAAGGGAAAGTAAGGTTACCTATGTGAGTTTGGAAGAGAAAAGATGGCTCGGAGAACTTCGCTCTAACAGAGATTCAACAATCTCTTCACAATTACACAGAGGTTTCTTAGGGTAGAAGAAGGCAAGTACCTTCTGAAATGCTTAAGTCCCTCTTTTGTAGTTGTGATAGGGGGCAAGGTAAATGTCAGTTCAGGGTTGAAACACATCATTTTGAGAAGCAAAATACATGTGCTTAATAGTCATAAAGCAACCAAGTAACTGTTTCACCCTGAAGCGCGTGAAAGTTGTGTCGTTTTACATTACTTTTAAATCAAATGGGTCTTAACATTGAGTTTTGAGGCCCAATGTGAAACGACGATTGGTTGATGGTCCTTATACACAATGATCCAGGTTCACAATTGTTAACTCCTCACGTATTATTAGCAATGAATGCTCATCATTGGTAGCATTTCAAGGTCACAGAGTTACAAGCACTTAAAGACTCATTAAAGACTCAAGTTTTTCACGCAAAAGTAAGCAATGTTGGAAGCCGGTATCCACACCTATAAACGGTGACTCTGGTAGAAAGCTATAGCTTATTTGAGCAACTGACCCGGTCCCTTAAACAAGTTAAAGGGCATATGATTCGGTCTAGATACTGGTCCAAAGGCAAGAATGTAATTTCACTTGTCTTTCGCTATATACCGGTGTCGCGGGTGAAACCTCAGACTTGAATAATGGTATGAGCTACTCTTTCCGCACCGGAACATTCAGGTCACCACCATTGCACACCGGAAAGTAACCTGCACATTTGACAAATAGCACAAGGTACAACCGTTAGGGGAAACGTTTGTTGGCGATACGAAGGCGCTTGCGTCGTGTGTCAGCTTTTTGCAGAGTCGTACTGACACACGGTACGGAATATCCTCTAACCCTAAAAGGACTCTTACGTTCCTTGCATGCATATAAATACCAAGGATTTCACAACAATGGCACTTTTTTTCATTCTGTAGCTGACGCTCAAGTTTTGTTGTCTAATCTGTTTATTGACTTGAGCATCAGAGTACCTTTGCAGGTGGCGTCACCTTTTGCCCCGACAACACGAGAGCTTGGTGTGTCAGACCTCAAAGACTCCAAGTCTTCTATTTCCACACTGGAATAAAGGCTACAATATCGGATCCTCACTGGACCGGTGTACAAATATTCAGAGGGAAGAACATTTGTGGTTGGTCCCATACCGGATCCTTGACCCCGATTCAGACCAGTTCAGTATTCAAAATAACTTGTTTATCTAAGAAAGGTGAACCTTTATTTATAAGTCTTGGATGAGAGTTTTTGTCCATACATATCTATAAGGGGAAATCATAAATCAAATCTATCTAGTTAATATAATAAGTTATTTGTAACTTATTCTAATAAATTTTAGAATCAAATTTAAGAATGTTAATAAATTATTATACAAATTCTCAATTAAGTCACGTATTGAAACTCATTCAATATATCAATTAACTTATTTAATAATATTGGGTTGGGCGTATCCAACTCAATTTTTGATATTCCTTATCACAATCTAAAAACAACAATATATTAATAAGATATTATTTTAAAATATTAATAAATTCATGAATTGTGAAATAAAATCGATCATATTTGCTTTGCTTGCTTTCTATTTGTATGAAAGAGAAAAAAAAAACAAGTAGAAATGAACGTTGTGATCACTCTTGATGCATGGTGACTATCTATGTCAATTTTTGCTTTCGGACAGCGAAATAACTTCAAAAAAGTGCCGTCAAATGAACAATTTTCATCCCGTTCTCCATGCAATGTATCAGCTAGAAACACTACCTACTGTTAATTATTCTCACTTTGACACTTTCTATCAAATAAAATAATTTAGCACAGTGTCTCGTTCAATCTATTGTACGTCTATTTTCTACTTTATTTGATAGTAATTTATCTGAATGAGAAAAAATTGTTTAGTGTTACTTCCTGTTCTTAATTAAAATCACAGACCAAATTTGTTTAGTGTCTCGTTCAATCTGTTCTTAATTAAAAAAACAAGACAGAGATCATAATGTGAAAGTATTTGTTAAGCTCTTTTTTTTTTATTGTTAAAATATTTTATTCGAGATCGAGTTAAGTAGAATTATTATAAACAGTAAGAAGTTTTATCAACCTTTAACCTTTTAAGTTGAATTCAAACTCGAAACCCTTGAGTTAAGTAAAACAATTCTTTACCATCTAATATACGCATTCCGTAAACTCTGGTTGAGATTTTGTTTAGTGCTTGTTTACTTTCTATTATTATTATTAGTAGTATTTTAAAATCAGGTATTTAAGATATTTATAAATATATGTAGCTGTCTAAAAGAATCCTCCACAACTTTGGCTTTTACCTGTCAAGCTATAATGTTATTCTTTTGGCCCCATTATAGTTTATTTCAGTTTATGTATCTTGAATGAATGGTTGTGGTTGGTGTTATCCACTTGTTCTGATTAAATAAAAAGCGACCGTTGAGAGCATCAACAGGGTTTGATATGACTAAGTTTTTACAAGTGAAAAGTTTTGAAGCAAATGTTATGCAAAACTTTTTAGTAACAAGAAGAAAAAAAAAAGGTTCTTTGGTGCGAAAAATATATCTTTAAGTAGAAAAGGGTGTGAATTAAGATTATTGGCTCTCTTTGTATCTTGGCAGAAAGCGTAGTTTCAGTTGGTTGGTAAGACATGGCCATTAACCTTTTTCTGGTTGTTTCTGTTGTTTTATGCTTCTATAATTCTATTGTGTTGGATTGACATTATATTCAATTTTGTGGGGCATGTTGCCATTTTGGTTCTGTTATCTTCTCTTTTTTTGTGGGGGAAATTAGGCCTTCATATATCTACAGGTTGATGCTCCTATAAAGGCCGACCTTATTTCTGCTATAAGTACACCCTTCAATTTTTGTGATGGCCATTTCAAACTTTAGGCACAAAAATTCTATATCCCTTTATCAATTTATAATAAATAGAAATTATTTTTAAAAATTACATGTCTTTAACTTTTATTTTAAGTTGATTCTTTAATTTTGGTTTGATTTAATTTGATCCTTCAAATTTTAGAAGTATTTTAATTTTTTTTTTAAATCTCATGATTTTATTCGGTAGAATTTAGTAATATAGTCATTTTATCTAATACAAATTTTAAAGAAAAAACTACAGATAAAATCATAAAATTTAACATATATAATAACCAAATTAAGACACTTCTAAAACTTATAATACCTAAACGAATTAAACCAAAAGTTAAAGATCCTGTATAATTCTCTGATTATTAACTACACTTTATTCAATAACTTGATTACTTCAAATACAAGTGTTAAATGACATTTTTTTCTAATGTACCAAACATTTTATACCAATAAGCTAAAGTTTTATTCTTTAAATTAAAATTTGACCGACATAGAGGATAGTGTAGTCCATTCCCCCTTTGGTAAACAGAACTTTCATGTGCTCCTACGGAAATTTTCATACAGAACTTTCAAATCAAAGGTTACCAGAGTTCACAATAATTAATTAGGATTTTTTCAATTACATGTTATCAAGGTTATATTTTCAATAAAGTATGTTCTGTACAAAATTCCAATTAACATACTTGAAAGAGTTAAGTATTTACTAACTATATCGACCCATGTTGGTCCTTTAGATTTGCTACGTGTGGAAATATTTTACCGAATGCATTCAATCAAGAATATTCTAGTATGTATCAAATAGTTTTCTTGCGATACTTCATGGCATTTATCATGCTATTCATACGTCAAAATTCTAAAACCCCGTTTTACATCATAAAACATGGCAATCATCATGCTCCTTCTTGTTATTATTTATTATTAAATATTTAGTGTGATAGATACTTCCTTGAAATGATAAGGGTTCTCAAGCAAAATAAGTTACTGGACTTCATTTTCTTGCAAACTATAAAGACTGAGAAAGCAAGTTAAAGTTTCATTGATTTATGGTATGTTATGTCTCTCTTCCCAGTAGAAATTGTAGACAACCATAACTATATAGATGAGAAAGCAAGCTAAACTTACTACTTAAAGTCAATACAATTTTGCATTTATGTTGTTCCAATTGTTCCCTACTTGACCTTGATAGAATAGACAAACTTTCCCCTTGTGGTCACCATTGTTTTGTCACTATAAGCTATCAATAACATCACTTTGTCCTTAGGAGTATATAAGATTTTATTTTATTTTTTCTCTTTCATTCATCATTACTTGCATAAATCCTTGCCAAATGGAAACCTCGGTGCCTCTAGCCAGTGATAGTTTTTCATACAGTTGGTTATCAAACTCTAAATCCCCTGTTGATGCCCTCAGTGAATCTGTTTATAGTTCCTATGGAGACACCTCAGAACAATTCAATTCCAGTGTTAACAACTCAGATGGTTTATTGGCAGAATGCCAAAACTTCAATTTTGATATCTCCATCCCTCAGTCACCTCTTGTTCTTGTTCCTGCTGATGAGATTTTCTCTGATGGCCTTCTTAGGCCTATATTTGTTGACCCTTCATCAAAACTAGAGTTTTGCAACACACCAGAATATCCTACTCAAACCAAGCTTAGTTCTTCATTTTCCACTAGAACTGCTTCTTCAAGAGCTGTGGAGATTCATCATGGATTCCTCACAAAGTGGCGAAAATCGACCCGGCGAAACTTGGTGGACTTCTTCAGGTATGTCAACCAATTAAGGCAGAAAGTAAGGAGGTCTAGGAAGAGCATAAGAGTTGGTGACATAGATAAGGCAGATTGGCAAGTTAAATGCTTGAGCAGTTCACAGAAAGCATCTCCAAAAGTAATTGCAACCCATCATCCTATTGGTGATTTGCATGATTATGAGAACTCAATTTATGAAGCAGTCCTCCATTGCAAAAGATCAATAGGTATAGATATAGTCATGCTTTCATTTTATTTTACTTCTTCTCATTTCGATTTTAATGTGTTATGTTTCTATATGTATACATGTACACCTAGGGAAGTTAAATTCATTCACTTCCTCATTTCAGGAAAATGATCCTTCCTCAGGTAGAGAGAACTAATTGTGTAGGAAGGAAGTGGAGAACTCCTAGAAACTATGGTGGCCGGTTGAACATTCCAACTTTTTCTTGGTGTAGTTTCCCTCGTTTCCCCACTCTTAATGTTATAATTCTCTGCTGTAACAAGCAGTGTATTTTGGTGGATACCAGCTATGGAATTTAAAATATCAAATTTAAGGATGTGTTGGATCCTGTTGCTCCTTGATTTTGTACAGATAATAAATAATATTACAAACTATGTATGCTATGTTTATATTTTGAAAGACAAAAAATCATCTCCTTCCTCTTTTTCATTTATTTTATATGCATAATGTCAGCAAAATTTTAGCTGCAGGTTTTAGATCAAGGTTACGCTAAGCAATGAATTTGTTAGTTTTAGCAGATAATTAATCCATGCCAAGAGAACACAGGATGTCCAATTTGTGAACTGTGACAAGATTTTAAAAGAGAAAACTTAAATCATTAACAAATTGATTTTTCACATGAAAACCCGGGTTGAAGCTAATAAATAACACCAAAGGGCCACAACTCACAAGGTGTTTATATTCTCTTTCTCCGGTTATATTTATTTTTCTTTCTCAATGTTATATATCCTAGAGGTAGGAGAGTCTCTGATCTTAGTATATAATGCTTTTGAATGAACCTTCTTTTTTTGCCTTTGCGAGGCAAGGAATCAAGAAAGCATTCAAAGGTTGCAATTGCAACAAGCCACCATGGCCTGGGAGGGAACCAGAAAATATTTATTGGAATAGTCAAACTATACAATCAATGAAAGTTTAAAAGAATAAATACAATTTAAAATATCAAACTTACAAGTATTTTACGTTCTCTTCCAATTATAGATCGTTATTTAAACATAAATTCTTAATATTTTATAATTACTTTAAAAGTGATATCTAAATACACTTAATAAATTATATATAGATATATCTTTTAAAATAAAAATAAACGATTTTCATGTATAGAATAATCTATAATTGAACTTTTGATCATAAATCTCATTTATATAGGATTTTGTTGATGGATTATTTGTAAATACTCCTATAAACGTTTATTTTAAGACATGTTTTGATCTTATTAAACTTCGGGAGTCAACTTATCTAAACTTTTTTATTTTGAAAAAAAAAAATCTAGGAACATTGATAATATCAATTTTGTGGGAAGATTTGAAGGTATTGAGCCATGTTTAATATTCCAAGCCATAATGTAACTCTGCCTCTAATAAGTGCACCTCATCAATTTAAAAAGGAGATGTCCTTCTCTAGACTTGAAATAGTTAGGAAATTGCTGTAACACAAAATCATAAGGAGAGAGTCTTATAAGGATCATTTTGGTAAAAAGGTCAACATAAACATTGTAAAAGAAACCTTGTATGTTTCCAACACTACTCCTAGTTTAGTGATCTGCCAGTGTGGATACTACTTGATGTTATTGACATGTACTAATTCTTGGCACACAAATAGAAGATTATCATATGCTACTCGTTGAAAATAAACCAGACAAGGAGGGCACAAAGGACAAATAATGTTAGGAGAAAAATCCATAGGTGACTCAATCACCATAATTCCTGCAGCTAATTTGCATACTTTGTTCTCTTGTTGAAATATGCTTACTCCTTATCTATGATGAACCACTAGAAAGTGACCTTTATTATCACTCACCCTCTTTCTAACCCCTTGAAGCAATTCCCCTAACTAATGTGGACAACATGTCACTACATTGCATTTGCTTGTGATCATAAAACCACTGCCCATCCCACTCAATGTGGCATCTGTTCAAACATGCTCTTGACAAATAGGGCAGCCCAGTGGTGGAGGCTATACTTGGCTGGCAGTTGCATTGGCCCCAACAACAAAGTTTTCTCATAACTATTAAATTTTTAATCATTGATCAAAATGTTTTTCTTAAAAAAAATGTCAATTGTAAGCTTTATTAGCCCTTTCTCTACGAGATAAAATATCTAACTACCCTCATGCAAGCCTTGGAAGAATGAAATGTAACACTTATAATTGTCTTGGGCTGATTGTTACTTGTTTATATCATAGATAGGGCAATGAGAACATGATCAAACTTAATAGCTAGTTTGAGCCACACAAGGCTACTTAATCCTAGTAGTGAATAATGAATAAAATAAGTAAAAAAAGATCAATCACAATTTTGTTTTGCCTATGAAAATAACTCTACAATTTTTCTCTTAAGTGTAAATGTCCTTCTAGACTATCTGCAGGGAAGGCGTAGATCAATTGGTCAGGAACTGTTCTCACTTAAAAGATACCATTGGAGTCAAACCCAGATAAAAAAAATGCATTTCTATGCCAAAAATATTCATTTCAGAAGACGGTTAATGGAATGTACAATTTATACACTTATTGCAACTGCAGAGTGAAATTTCAACCATCCACGTGAGTTGCATAATCAGCAAAGTTGGGAATTAGACAATAACAATAAAGTCCTATTTTTTAATGAAACATATTAATATATTCTTCTTCGAGGAAGGACTCGTGGACCTTGTGAAGGGTCCCAGTATGAAAATAACTGCAATTGGGGACCAGCTCCATTCGTGTCACTCACTTATTAGCGCTTTCTTACAGTTATGTGCAGTTGCTGCATGAGATGATTACACTTAAACTTGGCTCTAGCTCTTCATGCTTACAGCTCAATTGGAATTTGGAGATTAAAATGAATGGAAAGTTTTATACTGACTAAAAATATCATCAATCGAAAATATATAAAGTATAAGTTAGTTTTTAAGATAATATCAAAAACTTTAACAAAATGTTCCAATACGACAAATGAACATGCATATAATGTTAAGGAATGTTCTGGATTGGATTATAGAGTCCTATTTAATAAAAATATCCAGCTAGGAGGTTATTTAATTATCAAATTACTCTTTTTAAAATTTTATAAAATAAATTATGTTTAATAATATATTATAATTTATAAATACATATTATATATTTTCTGTGAATTATAATTTATAAAATTAAAATTTGTTAAAATTACTTTCAATACATAAAATTAAAAATAAATATATATTTTATCTATATTATTAATCTTTTAAAAGTATTTTTATTTATTTAATATATGTTTGTTGATATTTTTATTAGATTTAATGTAAATCAGGTTCTTATATTTTAAATAGATCGGATAACATGTTAGATTATAACTTAACTCGACATAGCTTATTTTTATCTTTAAACACAATTATATTATTGAATTAGTTATCCCTGACTAATGCTATATACAATTATCTTCTCTCTCAATAATGAGTATTTTAGTCAATTAAATATTTATAAAATTACAATATAAAAAATAAAGATTTCTTTTTCTTTCATCTCCATCCTAATTTTGTTGTAGTTGAAGAATCTCTTTGTCATCATCCTACCCCCTACAGATTCTAGCACAAATTGAATTGTAAACCCTAAATCTTATATGTTTCTTTAATTTTTTTTTATCTAAATTGCAATTTTCTAAGTTTTTAATTCAAACTTAATCACACGATAATATATCTATCGTTCACAAATTAAGTTTTATACACATGTATTCGCTTTGGCAAGATTTGCTTCTATTCACCCATGTTTTTATATGTTGCGTGTTAAGGTTTTACCGGTTGCCACACTCGTCTCATTAATTGTTCTTAAAGTGTTGTGTGAATGTTTTGATATTTAGGTCAAGAAAGATGTCCATTCTTTTGGCGTCAAGCTTGGATTTCAATCTAATTAATTATTGTGAGACTGAGTTTATAAGTTTGTATTTTTAAGCTGGCAAATTTAGGTGTGCCTGTCATAGTTTTGATGAAAATCCTGACCCAAAATTTCTTGCTATTATTGCTGAATAGAAGCAAGCTGTTATGGGCTTTATTTATAAGTAGACAAAGACCCGCATAATACGAAGTATACAACACATATAAATAATTTATTAAATAAAATAATACTATAGTTGTTAGTTTATCATTTTATTGAAATTTTAAATTTTTAAATAAATATAAAAGGAAAATGGATTTATTATTATATATTTTGTCATTATAACTAGGAAGTCATATTATTTTAAGAACTTGTTAAAAAATTATATTGAGATAAAATACAATAAATCCTACAACTTTAGTGTCCGTATAAAGGAATTAATAAAATTATATTATGTAATTAGATTAAAATGAAATTGAATTTATAAATAATCAATACTAACTTGTAAATTTTAAAAAAAATTTAAATAGAAGAGAAATTCAATATAACATTAAATTTATAATATAATATTATATCATGATTACTAATGATTCTTAAGGTATGATGAATATATATCCAAATAAATATCATATCAAATAGCATAGAAATATATTAAATCAATAGTAAGTTTATAACATGGCAAATAGTAATTATTGTAACATCCCTAATATTAGATAAAAAATTATTTTTTTACGTAAAATTGATTCGGTATTATTAAACATTAAATTAAATTAAAATTTTTAATTGGCGATAAAACTAGAATAATTAATTTTAGGTGATTAATTATAAAATTAGATTTAAATTAAAATTGCGATGGTAAAATGTAAGTTACCATGTGATGAAAGTAAAAAGGAGTATTTATTTAATGTAAGTTTTTAATTAAAGAAAATAAAAGAAAATAGAAAAGAAATGGTGAATTGACTAAATTGTCCCTAAGGCCAAAGTAAAAATTTTCATTTCTTTTCTTCTTCATGTGTGCGTGCCATTGAAGAAGGAAACAGAAGCCATTTTGTTCTCCTCCATGATCATGAGTTTCAAGAGCTGATTGAGACTCAATTTTTTGATGGAACTTAAAATTGATCGTATATCCGGGATCGTGGAAGAGAGGTAAACACATTGGTAACTTCAATTTCTACTTTCGGCCGTCTTCTCTCAAAATCGATTTCACCATATTGAAGGGAGTTTCCATTTCATTGAGATTTTACAATATTTAAGCTTGTAAATGGAAGCCTTAGATGATAGGTGTTGTTATTTTGTTAACAAATTTTTGTTTTGGTACCCGTAGGTTATGGACCAAGGATCAGTGAAGCGTTAGTTGAGGAGGGGCTCAGAAACAAGATCAGAATTAACCGGGGTAAGTTTCGAAAGCCTTACAAATGCATTTAATGTTGTTTCGATGGATCAAATTATGGTTTTAGAAGTTGAAATGCTAAGCCCAATTTATAAATTCTTGATTCTAGATATTTGAATTATTTGGCATTATGAAGGAAAGTTCGAAAGCTTGAAACTAAGGTAAGGGGTATACTAGGTATATAAGTTAATGAAATATCATTAAAGTCATTTACTACATATAGGAAAAGGGTAGAAATAGCTGGTACATTCTTAAATTGATTAAATATATTATAAAAATATATTTATAAAATTTTATAATATTTAGAAGTGTGGTATGTACTTTGAAATGCTAAATTTTAGTTGTTGAGGTAATAGATAGTTATTTTGTATAAAGTATAGATGGAAAAATTGTATGGTGGAATATGAAATGAATAATTTATAAGTGTGTATATGTATGAGAGTGGTGGATTATGATTGTATGAATGAATGTGATATTAATTAATATGGAATGATGATATGAAATGATGTTGTGGTGACAATCTGAGAAGTTTAATATAAGTTGAAATGAGATAGTTGATAAAAGTATGCCTGGGTGGCTTAATTAAGGTCTCAGGGTGATGGCTATAATGCCCGGACAAAATTTTTTGAATGATGAGATATAATTGATATATGTGTGGTATAGACGGTCAATTGGTATAATTTACCCCTCGTTTTGGTTCTAGTGGTCGAGCGTGGCTTAGTTGAGCTACCTAGTGGTCAAGTATGACCCAGTGGTGAGGTAGAGAGCCAGACAAGGCTCGGTGAATTATGTAGGGTTCACAAGTGGCCGGGTAGGACCCCCAACTGACAACTGATCCAATTTAGTATCTGAATACTAGAGAGTCTTATATTATATTGATTGAGAATCAATTGTGTAATTATTTGAATTAATTATGATACCTGATGGTTTAAGTGACATTTTGAACATATGCCATGTTGATTGTAATGATTTAATGAAGTTGATGATTTTGAATGAGATTGGTATTGATTAAGAATTAATTAATTAAGTTTGGTGGACTGTATTGAATAATTGTGATTGTTAGAACCAAGTTTGTTTTACAATGGACTTTGGAGTTTTTAGAAATTATTCAAATACCTCAAGATTTGTTAATAACACACATCAAAGCCTTTGATTAAATAAAGTCTTCCTACATGTTATTTAACTTGTCTATTTAAGTATTTCAGGTTACAAAGTCTGTGATGCATATGTTATAAATGAAAGGGGAAGTCCATCACTTAAAGTCTACGTTGAGCAATATAAAATATTTTAAGACTAAGTCTGCGTGGGATAAATCCAAGTTTGTCCCAGCTCAAGTTTGTCACAAGGCAATTCTTCAAGTGTGTCTTTTTAGACTTAGGACTACTGAGTCATTTTTTTATCAATTTTACTCTTTAAACTCCACACTCACACTCTCTCACAAATGCTTCAAGCAATTAGACTTTATACTCTTGGTACATAAGAATGTTACTCTGACTTTCCTTTGATCTAATCAAGGATATTTTGAAGATGCCTTAGACCTAGCTTCGTCCAAAGCTATACTACTCGTATCACTGAAATGGACAAGAAGACAAACTCTTCAGAAAACCAAGGCTTGCATAGAAAAGAAATCAAGGAAGTTATTCTGCGCTAATCAAAAAGCTAACACTGATCAGTACTTGGGTTAGAATGTTTCAGATAGTCAACCAAGCCTGATTTGTAAAAGTTCATGATAGTTGGTATCCAATAAAATGACTTTTGCTTTGATGCAGACACTCCATTTTAGTACAACTTCTAAAGATCCTCGATTTAGACTTTGTTTTCTTCTTAATTCTCAGTCTGCATGCTTCAAATAGCTATATCAATGTAACAGTAATGACTATCATCTATGGCCTATAAATACAAAGAGACTTCAGACTCAGAATACAACATGCGAAAGCAACAAACTGAAAAACATAAGTATTTGAATCAAAGCTTTCTTTTCAAAGACAAAGACTTTCTTTGTATCTCTATCGCTTACAAACTTAGTATTTGTTTTTCTACTTAGTGTATTTGTACTTTAAGTTTCATTCTCTTGTACACTAAGTTACCAAAACACAAACACTCTCCAATCATAACTTGCATCAAAGTTTGGTGTGTTGCCAGTCCTAGTTTCTTGAGGGAAACATTGTTGGCTTGAAGAGACTTTTGAAAGAATACTTGGGTATTAAGCCAGGAGTGGCTTGTTGAAAGAATACTTGGGTTTAAGCTATAAGTCGTTTGAGTCAAGAATACTTGAGGCACGGGTTGTGCTGTGTTTGTAAAAAGATGTTTTTACATAGTGAAAGTCCTTCAAGTCTGACATAGCTTCATTGTTAGAAGTGAACCAGTATAAACCTGTTGTGCCAAACCTCTCTATCCCTTATCTCTTTAGTCTAAATCTATCTTAATCAAAGTTTTTTGCCCTTTTGTTTGAAAAAGTCTTAATTCCGTAAAAAAAAGTCTTAGACTTATTCAACCTCCCTTCTAAGTCTGACTCTGAACCAATAATAAGATAAGAATGATGATGCATAGTTTGGAATTGGGATTGACAAATCCAAGTACTTAAGATTAGGTTTCAAGAAGGGAAATGACTAATTAAGCCAACTGGAAAGGTGATGTTGAGTTTCAATGAGATTTGGAGTCCTCGGGATGTGCCAATAGATCCCTATGCATATTTCAAACTTGTGTGTATGTTGAAATTTCCATTTGAAAGTGATTTAATGTGACATTGGATAGAAGTTACATGAAATTAGCCAAATTGTATTTTTCTGCATAGCTCTGCAATATGGAGAAATTTTTTAGCATAGATTACGTCAGTAGGTCCAAAATGAGTCTTAAATAATGTCCATAAAGTTTTGTAGCATTCAAAGATTTAACGGAAAAATTAGGGGTTGTGGCCTAAAGGCCAAAATCTAGACAAAAATTGCATTTGTACTAATGGTAATCAATTACAGAATTATGGTAATCAATTACCAGCTTGTTTTTGAAACTATATTTGATCTATGTCGAATTAGCTCTTGCATTCTTTACAAAAGTTGTAGATATTTGAGTTACAGACATTTTCCCTTTTGATCCGCCTCAAACGAAAGTCTGTAGCTCAAGTTATCTAAAGGTATTTATGCTAAAAAATCACTACTAAAAAAACCTCTGATAGCTACTTCAGATTAGCGACTGATTCCTTCTATCGCTAATTAGCGACCGAGTTAGTAACAACAATACGAAAAGCAACATCAAAAAGAAAATTAGTGACCACATTAGCGACCAAAAAATATTATCACTAAAATTTATAAAAAGTCTGTCACTAAGTCCGTGACTAACTTACCACGGTCGCTACCACGGTCGCTACATTTGATCTCCCTCTATCTTTTTGGTTTCCCTCCAAGAGTTTTTGTTGGCGCCTCAAGTAGCAACCAACAATGGTAAATGTAGAAAAGTTTGTGACAGTGGTAGTTGTCGTCGCTAGGTTTTAGTTTCCCTAACTTTGTTTTGCCTTCCCTCCCAAATTCAATATAGCGACCGAACTTTGCGGCCACTAAGTGCATAAAATATAGCGATGGTGTCATGCCTATAGCTACTGACACCTTTTATTTTTTTGTGTTTCCTCCTAATCCAAATTAATAGCGACAGCTAGAATTAGTTACTAAACTGTAGCTACATAAAAATAATGGTGTGTCATCGCTAGTTTCATTGGAACGACGGGCGTACCGAAGTTGCTACATAAAAATCAAGTGCATTGGTCGCTGATCCCGTCGCTAAATTAAATGGTGGTCATCGTATCAAGTAGCGACCATGCTACGCAGTCGCTATGGCTGTCACTGAATCTAATAACTTATTCGAGTTAGCCATTTCCATTCCATCAGTTTCTGTTTCCCTCTCCAAACCCTCTCCCCTTCTGTTTCCTTTCCAAACCCTCTTAGGTGTCATTCCTATTTCTGACGACGACCTCCGACAATGACATTGTGCCGTCACTCTACCCTCCCTTTCTCATTTCCCTTGACAGCCTCTCATTTTTGTCTCTCGTCTCCATGGGCTCCCTCACCGGTGGCTTACCCACTCCGTCGTCTCCGTCGTGTCTAACTCCCTGAGGTCAGTTCTCTTCCTTTTCCTCTCCCTCTACATAAATTAATTTAAGGAATGTTGGTTTCCTTATTGCCTCTACATAAACTAATTCACGATCAATCAAAATCGTTTGTAAACTACTATGAAAATTTCATAAATCCCAACGTTTATCCCCTTTTACTTGCTACTTGGCTCTTCCTGCTAGCACTACCAAAGAATCTGCATTGTTGTATAATGTCATGGACTGTCATTTACGCTGTGAGGTTATGCATTAAGTTCCTTTCTAAATTGTGTTTCATAATTAAATAAATGGATTTTGTAATTGTTACTACAATATTCGTGAACTCTTTTGCCTTTTCACCTTTCTTGTTACCTTAAAGTATTGAGATGATGAACCTTGATGATATTATTATTCATATGTTTTGAATATTTAATATTAATCTATATTATTCACTACCTTCATGATTCAGTATTTCTTGTCATTTGATTGAAAAATATCCCTTTTGTTTTCTAAACTGTATGCTTTAAAATGCCTTATTGAGGCATTGTGAGATTTTCTTCTTTTGGGAGCACAACAAGAAAAATATTTGATTTTAAATACATATCAGTAATTGAGTTGTTAGCTATTTGATGATTTTACCACCTTGCACTTGTTGTGGTATTTTCTTTATTGGGTTCACCTTTTTTCTATTCTTCTTCTACAAACTAATATATGATCAATTATGCCTTTTACTTGTATTCATGAACATTATTTTTGAACTTGAGTTACAGATTGGGACGCATCATTCACCACTTGCTACAATCATTTGGTTTGTTGTGCTTGAGACCTGATAGTTATTTGATATAGTTTTTTTTATTTTTTGACGTGTATGAAATCTAATGTTTATGAGAGTGTTTAATTGATAACATGGGAAGACAGATGTGGTAGTTTCTAGGATAGATTCTTTTTCTCTCTCCACCAACAATCCTTTTTGGGTAGTTTATGCACTGCTAAAGGGTGTAAGTTCAGAAAGGCTATTAGAGATAGCATTCCCTTTTTATGCTTCATGTTAAAAAAGAGAAAACCCCATCTTGAAATCATTTTCTTTTTGCTTATATTGGCTGTGTAAATGGTGAAAATATACATTTAACAAGAAATTTAATTTATGATATTAGCTATAAATCTCAAATAGTTACAAAATAATAAATTGTCAATCTATTCATATGAAAGAAGCTTAACTATTTAGAGCTTTCATTGACCTTTGTATTCTAAGCATTATTCCTTATGTTTATTTTTATTAATTTTTCTTTATTTAGTTATGTAGAATTTCAACACATGGAGGATATCTGAATAAAATAGGTGGAGGAAGACCAAAGAAAACTATTAAAATAATAAAGTCTATCAGAGTAGTTAATAGGTGCACTATAGCATTACCATTTTTGTGTCATGCATATAGTAGTTAATAAGGCCTATCACAGTTCTACATATATAATTCATTACCATGGAATAATAATTGTCATTATTAATTAGATAGAAGTCCAACCATCCAATACTTCAACCTTATCTTTAGAGTAAAATTCACACCTTTTGCAAGAATCTATTTAACATTAAAAAAGATGATATTATTTATACATACAAAAAATAGGCAATAATACAAGAATGTATCCATGACCCTGATGTTTCTAACCTTGTCCATTTTTTCCTCATGTGAGAAATTTCTGAATTGAGAACCTTGCAGCACTGCTTCTTCATCTAATTCTTGATGATCAGGATTTAGAATCCCATATTCAGAGGCTATATATGGCCCTTGCTGTATGAACATTATCTCCAGTGATCATCTTGATCTTAACTCTAGCATTCTTGCACGATTCAACTACTGCTTCATTTATAACTCTTGATGATTCTTATACACAACTCTTCATTCAATTCTTCTAACTTCTCCAAGCTTCTCAATTCAGACTCCCTTGCTAGCCAAGTCTGAGAATTAATAGCTTTAATTCTTTTATTGGTAAGCTCTTCCGCCTTGTAGGCTCACATACTGAGCTCATGATATTCATCTAGCGTGAGAGTCACCAGTGAGGCTGAATCCTTGTTGTCATTCTAGTTTTTAGCTGATTCACTCTTCTCCAAAGCTACGATTGTATCTCTGGCCAACATCTCAGAAGCCTTGGCTGCTTGTATCTCCTAATGTGCTACCAATAAACTATTTTCCAATGCAACTGATATGGCCTTGGCTTTTTCAACCTCTTGCTGTGCTTCAAGCAGCTCTGCCTGAGTAGCCTAAGCTAGTAATTTTTCCTTATCAGCCTCTTGTACCGCCTTCTACAGTTTCTTGGGCAACTCACTTGTCATTTCTCTCGCTTTGTTCTCCTACATCTCATGGAAAACTCTTGCAGCCCTGCACTTTCTTTCTCTGTGTTGGATATTACTTCCTCAAGTTCCTCTATTTGTTCTGTATTCACTTTTGATTCCATATATGCTGCCAATTTAGCCTTTAAATCATGTAGATTTGTTACACATCATGTGGGATAATAATCTAACAAATCTAATAAACTTCATTTATTTTAAAAAAAGATCCAGAGGGAAAGTGGGATAATAATTAGTATATAAGAATATTAACCCTTAACTTGTGCCTTTCAAGAGAATCTCAATTTAATTCCATACAATTTCTCACAATGTTCAAATCTCTAGTTACCAAAGTGCCATTCAATTCTATATGTAAACCCTCATTACTTGAATAACTCCATTGATAGACTCTCTAAAATCTTGTTCAAACTAAACTTGTATATGGTAATCAATTTCTACAACTTTGCATTGCCAAGCTTTTATCACTACTTCCAAATTCTTCTTCTATCTAGTTGTATAGTTTCATGACAAACAGGTTACTATATCAAAGATAAACCTAATGTCCAATGAGTAACCTTACCTCTAGCTCGTTTTTGTCTGTTCCCCTTACCAGGTCCTTTCATCAAATTCAAGTTCATAATCACATGTTTTTCATCCACCATGGTTTTCAATTACAGTTTGCAACCCATGTACCTTACTTTAAAAATTACAACAAGAATGATACATACATGAGACTAACTGCTTCTTTAGCATAACATAAGTTTAGAAGGAGAAAACAAGTTAGATATACAATATACACAAACACTATATGACATAGACTTCACTGATCATATAATATTGATTAATTAGTAATCAATTTTTTAATGGAACGCTTTATCCAATGCCACCTTAGCTGTAATTTGCTTTGCGCGTCTCTCCTTGTTTAGTTTCCTTGCTACTTCTATGTGCTCAGTTCTCCTTGAAGGTCATGTCAGCCTCCAACATACTTGTCTTTAGATCACCAAGACAAGTATCTATCCTTTTCATGGAGCATTGCCTTGAGATTAGAGACCTCTTCACAAATTTATTGTCTATGTTAATTTGATGCTTCAAGTAAAGCCATGGTCTTGACATACTCATCTTGGAGTTAAGCAAGTCTCATTTTTTCCTCATCTGAGTTTTTGTGTTCCTCCAGAGTAAAGGCATTTTTTATGGACTTGTCTATTTCTGCAATTAATGTAACAAAATTAATATAGGCCAAGACATTATTAGAAAATTGTGTATAATCAACCTTTAAAATGTTTAACAATGCAAATGTAGTCTCTGTTGCCTCTCTCATGGACTTATTCTCACATGGATCCTAGGTCTCTAGATCACTAAGAAGTCATTGTTGTGTAAATAATATTATATCTCTACTATGTTGTTGTGCCTTTGAGATTAGGTTTCTTTCACTCTCTTGTGACTTGTTGGGACTAACTACATCTTTAGAAACCTCATTATGGAAACCAGTTGAATATTGGGAACCTTAATAAATTTAAAATAAAAATATCATGATTTTAATATACCAAGTTATTAAAAGTTTAGCGTATTTTTCTATTAGAAGAAAAAACGTCGATTCTTATAAAAAGGATAAACCAATTTAATTAAGGAAGATTACAACACAAAAGAGTCAAATTTCATGAAGCCAAATTTATCTAATTATGTAAATACAAGTATCCTTAAAATTTTCTTTCATCATGTGTATTTGATGTTCCATCTATTTAAATTGAAACATTATCAAGTTAGAAACTTTAGGTACATTATCAAGTTACCTCCGACGTCAATCTTGTTAACCTCTTCAAGTTACTTCTTCAAAATTTAGAAGTAAGCGTCCAAGAAGAACTATAAGAAACATCATGCTTATCTAAATGAAAGAAAAAGATGATGATTTGATAATTAGAGTTTCATGAGTTGCTAACCATGTAGGTCTCCTAAGTCCTAGCAACATCATTAATTCTTCAGCAGGTTGTAAACTTTGGTCATTTATTTATTAAGAGTAAAGACATTTTTTATGACTTGTCTATTTTTGCAATTGATGTAACAAAATTTATATAGGCCAAGAAATAAGCAGAAAATTATGTATAATTAACCCTTAGAATGTTTTATAATGCAAATGTAATCTCTGCTGCCTCTCTCATGGACTCATTCTCACGTGCATTTTTGTATTTTCATTTCAACATAAAAAATTTATAACTGTCAACCACTTCTTGGTTTGTCATGCAGACCAGCACTTACGTGTGGTATATGTTCGTCTCTCTTCACCTGTCTTTAGCTTTATCTTCACTCTCTTTTCCAGGTAATCTACTAACACTAACTTTCTCGTGATATGTGTTATATCTTTTGATGTGTATGCATATTGATTGTCTTTTGTTAGTAGAGAGTAAAGCTTATTAGGCATTGGTGTTGTATGCTGATAACATGTCTTTTATGCATGTGTATTATTGTTTATTAATGGAGAGTAGAGCTCATTAGGCATTGGTTTTGTGTGCTGATAACATATGTTTAATGTACGCATGTGTATTGTTGTGTGTTAGTAGAGAGCGGAGCTCACTAGGTTGTGGTGTTGATTACGTTAATTTTTTTATACAAGTCGTAGTTATATATTGAATTATATTGGCAACTTTTCTGTGTGTAACATGACGTTGTAAAAAAAATTAAAAATGTCTAGTTTACAGGGGAGACTCTATCAAAATTTTGGTAGGCTCCCTATTTTAGGGTACATAAAAAATTATATTAAAATTAAAAATTGTAGGGTTTAGTCGTGTCTGTATCCACTAGGTTCCCGTTCAAGATTCAAGACAACCGACCGACATACCATGTTGTGTTGGATCTTGAATTATCCTGGTTGGACAGTTTGGGATGAATTTGTAACTAGTAGGGCGTAATGCATTGATGTTATTTGTGGTCTATCTTGTGTCGTTGATGTTCATTTGAAATTTCAGTTATTATGTTTCGTATTGTTGTCGGGTGCATGTCTGAGTGCAGTGCTTGATCCCGCGCGTATCTCTATGTACTCGGGGACCAATGTGAAATGCTGTTGAAATTTCAAATGAACATCAACGACACAAGATAGATTACAAACAACATTGATGGGTTACTGATGGTTGCATATTCATCCTGAATGGGATAGGGCCCCACCTTATAACATCAAAGAGATAGAGAGTGATTCATGAACGATAGTCACATAATATTTAAATATAAAGTCACTAGAACTCTGCTTGTTAGATATTGTGAATGGAGGTTCCGGCAAATCGGTGATGGATGTATAACCGGATAGATCACACTCGGTGAGTGAGTGAAGAATTTATGATGGGGTTATTGGGGTTTATTCCATTCGCTACGGCGAACACGCCTAGTTTTAAAGTGACTTAGAAGATTCGTTGTCCGTGCTCAAGGTGTAAATGCATGAGATTTGAATACGCGAATGATGTCATATGCCACCTAAGTGAGAAGGGGTTTATGGAAAGATACTACTGCTAGTACAACCATGGTGAGCAGTTACCGCCCAGACCATCAGCCATAACCGTGCAACAGTCTTACTATAAGGTCGGAGGGAATAGATACGTACAACAACATGGAGTAGATACTAATAGATCATGTTGGACCTTTCATCGGGCGTATGCTAGAACATGATGACTAAGCAGGGAATGAGGATGACAATGTAGAAGGGGATCCTAATCCGAAGGTGAAGAGATTTTATGATTTGTGGGTGGCGGCTCAGACTCCATTGTGGGACGGGTGTGAGAGTCACACTAAATTATCCGCCTCCCTAGCTGCTTTAAGGCTAAAGGCAGATTATAATCTTTCAGGAGTTTGTTTTAATAGGATGGTCGATCTGATGGGTTCCACCATTCTTAGTAATCATCGAATGCCATCAAACCTGTACCATGTTAAGAAAATAATGGTAAACCTAGGGTTGGGTTATGTGAAGATAGAATGTTGTGTTAGCGGATGTATATTATTCAAAAATAAGTTTACAGACAAGAGTGTCACAAAATATATACACTATAATAAGGACCGCTACAAAAATGTTAAAAGGAAAGGGACAATAACTAGGATAGCCAGGAAAAAAATATAGTACTTTCCCATAACACCGCGTCTTCAACGCTTGTATGCCTCATTGTCCATGGCAAAACATATGCGTTGGCATGCTCTGAATCAAACACGGGAGGGTCTTCTGTGCCATCCTTCCGACGGGAAAGCATGGAAGTGTTTGGATGAGCTATATCTGGACTTTTCAGGTAAGCCGCACAATGTACGACTTGGCTTATGTACTGATGGGTTCAACCCGTTTGGTCAATACGGAAGAGCGTACTCTTGTTGGCCAGTCATACTGACTCCATACAATCTGCCTCCTGATATGTGTATGAAGAGGGAGGTCATGTTTCTATCTGTATTGGTTCCAAGAACCAAAAATCCAAAGGTGTAGATAGATGTGTTGTTATAACCTTTGGTTGAGGAGTTGTCACAATTGTGGGATATCAGGGTAATGACCTATGATGCGTCCTTGAAAAACAATTTCATGATACGGGCTATTTTGATGTGGACCATTAATGACCTCCCAGCGTATGCTATGCTTTCTAGATGATCAACGTCTGGGAAGCTTGCTTGTCCTGTATGCATGGAACATACTAGGGGGAATCACTCCCTGTTAATAACAAGACAAGTTTTTTTGACTATCATAGAAAGTTTCTACTGTTGGATCACCCATTCAGGAGAAACAAAATCGATTTTAAGAAGAACAAGGTTGTTAATGAACCTCCACCCCGTAGGTTATCCGGTGCACGGGTTTGGCAGAGAGTTGAAGAGTATCCATACTTTTGGGATAAAAGTGTTAAGGAGTTTGGGGGTTTAGGAAGGAACACCACTGGTTGAAGCAGAGTATCTTATGGGATTTGCCATATTGGAAAGACTTGTTAAGACACAACATTGATGTTATGCACACTGAACGAAATGTTTTCATAAATATTTTTGACACTGTGCTGGACATCAAAGGGAGAATAAAGAACAACGAGAAGAGTCATCTAGACCTTCTGATTCGGTGTTCTAGGAAGGAGTTAGAATTGAGGGATGCCGGATGTGGAAGAATGTTTAAACCGCATGTGAAATATGTTTTAACTAGACCTCAACAGATTATTGTGTGTATGTGGATGAATGGGTTAACCCTGCTTGACAGATTCACTTCTAACTTGAGTAGATGTGTCAACATTAAGGAGGGTAGGGTGTTTGGCATGAAAAGTCATAATTGCCATGTGTTTATGCAACAACTATTGTTGTACACGTTTTATGCCTTACCGGAACCTATTTGAAAACCGCTGGTTGAGTTGAGTCACTTCTTTAAGGAGTTAATGGCAACTTCGTTAACTGAGGAGAAACTTATGAAGATGGAGAAAAGTATCCTGGTCTTGATTTGTAAGTTAGAGCATATTTTCCAAACAAGTTTTTTTGACTCGATAGAGCATCTGTCTGTCCATCTACCGTACAAGGCCTTAACGGGTAGCCCAGTGCATTACCATTGGATGTATCCCTTTGAAAGGTGAACGTCAAAACTACTTGATTTCGTTGCAGAGATTTTTTCCTATAATAGTATTAGTAAGTTAACATTTGTTTACGTTTTTCTAGATTCTTACGCTCTTTAAAAGACAAAGTGTCAAACAAAGTGTGCTTTGAAGTATCAATTTGTAAGGCATACTTAATGGAAGAAATAACCACTTTTGCTTCTTTCTATTTTTCGACAGAGATAGAAACTAGAATGAGTAGAATTCCCAGCAATCTTGGGGTGGCCACACACAAAGGGTTAGATGATCAAATTTTAATTTTTAGCTATCTCGATTGTCCTTGGGGTAAGGTCACAAAATGTTACATTGATGAGAAAGATCGAAAGATAGCTTACTTGTATATTCTTCTAAATTGCCTAGAAGTGGAACCTATCTTGAGTAAGTAACCAACTTATAGTTTGCATTCTAAAGCTAGCTTTTATTGTATCTAAATTTTTATTCTTTAAATAGCTTATATACGGATATGCTAAAACTTGAACAAAATCATATAACTGATGACCAAATTCATAATAAGGTATCTAATGATGACCTATGTGTTTTTTAGTTGTACTTCTAAGGTTAGGTATCTAATGATGACCTGTGTGTTATGTTGTACATAGATTCAAGACCCTAATAACCATATTGAAGATCCCTTACTCCAAGCCCTTTCTTGAGGGCCGGTGAAAACTGTTAAAAACTGGCCCATTTACTACGTGAACGGCTACAAGTTTAACATTTTTCAATGGAGTGAAGGGATGCGTACCCATAACTATGGGGTTTATGTTAAAGGCACGGTCAGACAGTTAGAGGAAGACTTCTACGGAGTGTTGACAGAGATTGTTGAAGTTTCTTTTTTCGGATGACTAAGAAGAGATATCATTTTATTCAAGTGTGATTGGTACGACAACACAATTGGTGTAGAAACAAAGGTTGACAACAACTACGACTTAGTTGAGGTAAAAAATGGTAGATATAAAGGGTTTGATCCCTTTATTTTTACCCAACAAACCGAGCAGATTTATTACATGGACTTCCCTGGAGGGCACCGAGACTAGTACACAATAATCAAGGCCAAGGCCCGAAGTCAGATCACTGATAATGTCTCTGATAAGGTTGAGGATGCTTATCAACTCGCTCCAAACGAGCTCAATGACAGTAATTTGTTGTTTAACATTGATCCAATGATAATGGATGAGACACTCGCCACTACGGGGGTGAGCATATTGACAAAGATGTTGTCTCCCAATCAAAACGGTCTAGGGTCGATTTGGAGACTGAGGAACCTATTGAAACAGATAGCCATAGTGACACTAAAATTGATGGAGAATTTCAAACTGAAACAGACACAAAGTATGTAGTTATTAAACATACATACATATCTTTATATTCAGAGACTAACATTTATTTTCATGGTTTTATCCACAGATGACAGGACGTCAACTACCCTTCAGTCGGGGTAGTGGTTCCAGGACCTCAGCATCCCGTTCACAGACTACCACCCCACAATAGGCCACCACTCCTTCACTACCATAGCAGACCATAGCACAGTAAACCACCCCACAGCAGACTCCTTTACCTGGTGGTTTGGATGACCCTGGCCTCGAGGTGACCCCACCTCCGACATCCCCTCTACCCATGCTGGTCCCACTATCAGGCAGAGACGAGTAAGTATACAATAATTTGTTTTAAGTTTCTTAGTTGGTAGCTTGTTGGTTGCTTTGTATATAAAACTCACATAGTTGTATGTTAGTTTATCTAGTATTTGTATAGATTGTTTGTTGGTTTGTTGTATGTTAGTTTATTTTGTACTTGTATAGATTGAACTGTACTAGGAACTCTTCTATTTGTAACAGGGCAACCGTTCAAATTTGGAAATATTACATTTACAGGGGAGACTCTGTCGAAATTTCGGTAGCCTCCCTGTGTGTAAGTTATTTTATTTGTTTTTAACTATTGTTTATTACAGCTTTGTTGATAGTAGTCACCCAATGGGATGGTCCATACATCTCTTGGACAGATGCTAGGAAGGCTATCTTGGATAGGTGGTTTGACACCTTCTCGATAAGCTAACACTCCTTTTTATTGTGAATTTATTGCTAATTCATATACCTATTTTTAATTTTGAAATCTCATTTCATTTTACAGTGTGATTATCAATGGACAAAGGGTATAATTGATGAGATTAGAAGGGTCTTTGCCACAAAGACCTCTAAAATCATCAAGAGTACCCTTTGGAAGGTGAGGGACAAGGACTAGCGCCCTTGTTGGATCCCCAAGGACCACTGGGACTAGATGGTCCAGAAGTGGAGGGTGTCTTGTTCCAGCAGGCGAGTACTCAAAACAAGGCAAACAAAACAACTGATGTTGCAGCCTCTATCTACACTGGGGGCAGCATTTCAGTCCTTGATCACAAAAAGAGATTTGTAATTATACATTTTTCTACCGTTTTTTATGAATGACTTAATATGTTCTCTATTTAACAATTTTAATTTTATTGTGAACAATAGGAGCAAAAGGAGCACCGAGAGCCGTCACTATTTGAGGTCATGCAAATGACCAAGAAAAATAAAGTCGGTGCTTGGGTTAACCAGAAATCCATAGACATGGCGGTAATTTAATTTAACTTACGTATACTTAAACTTACAAATTATATATTACTAAATTTTATCATCAATTTATATTTGCAGGAGGCTTATCTTGCCATGGTTTGAGAAGGAGGCAGAGTTAGTGGCCTTCACACCTGAGGGGAGTACCTTCCATCCTTTCTTGTTCCGACAATAACGCCATCTATATGGAGGCTATTGGTGGCGTGAACAAGAAATGGAGGATCTTTGGATTGGGCAGCGTGGCACGTAGTTGGCGAAAAAAAGGAAGACCTCTTCCTCTTCCTCCTCTGGCCTTTTGGCGGATGTTGTTTAGGTTATTCAAAACCTGAACGAGTGATGCTAAAATCCCAAGTCATTAACTTGGTGGTAAAAATCTTAGTAAAACAAAATATGACTCTCGGATTTACACTTATGGCAAGCGCACCAGTCGTTAAAATTGCAGAATATTTGATCGTCCCACAGGGATTGTGGTAAGTACCTCAATCAAGGACTAGTACAAGCTGAACCAACGTGAAATACAGTAGTTTATTCGGTTTTTATGATTTTAATGTTTTCTAGTTGTTTTTGGTATTTTCAGAAACAGAGTTAAGATGAATGTGAAAAGTGATTAAAAGAAAACAGGTCAGGATTGCTTCGGCTCACAATTTCCTCAAGAAACATGCAAATAAGTATAATCGAACTTCACAATCTAGAGTACAATCCGCTTGTGGTTATTCCCTAATTCCTTAGGTGAAAAACACTAATCCTTAAGCAATGAACCTTAATTCCTTAAGTGCTCGATTAACCTAAGAATCTAATGCGAAATTGGAGGTTGAACTCTAACTATTCACCTAAATTGATTAGGCCTGAACTAGTTAGAAAGCTGGAAGTTACCTAAGCTTCAGCCATGATTCCTCACTGGTGAAGTTCTTCATCAATTCTGGATTTGTCAATCCAACGATGCTGCTCTACTCCTCAGCTTGTTCGCCTCAGGATCTAGAAGCCGATCTACTTGCTCACAGCTTCAAGACTCCATTACTAACCTTTGCAATCCTAACCTTAGGGATTTAGAACTCCATTGACTTCGGTTCCATCAAAGGATTGTGGAATATCATGGAGGAGAGGATTAGAGAGAGAAAAATATGTAGTGAGATGTTCGAAGTGTGTAATGAATGTTCTCCGTTCTGTTATTTTCGTATCTGTGTATGCATGTCTTACATAATATGTACAACCTATATATATATTTCTACCTAACTTAACTAACTTAACTAATAACTTAGAAAACTTAAGTTAACGACTAAACTACTAGTTACACAGTTTACAGAGTAACTAACTAATTACAGCTTAGCTCTTAACAGGATCCAGCTCAGCCTTAGCTAATTTACAGCGCAGCACCAGCTAATTGACAGTTCACTACTTAAGTTACTAAGGTTGCGGCAGTGGAGAAGAAGGCAATGGAAGCGGAAACAGTACTGCACCAGGTGTGTGTTGTTGGAGGGAGGAAACATGGTTTAAGTTACTACTTTTTCGCTTCAGCTGCTGGGTTTTCGCTTGAGCTGATTAACTCTCGCTTGGGCGAGCTTGGGAATTGTACTGCAGTGTTGCTTTGTCGCTTAAGCGTTATGGCGAAGCTTGGGCAAATTGAAAATATGTAATGCAGAATGGCTTTCTCGCTCAAGCGCGATAGAGTAGCTTAGGCGAAAGGTGATGTTTTGAGGTCACGCTTGAGCGTAGGCTTGCTTTGCTTGAGCGAACTTTGACCCTCACCCGAGCGAATTAAACTATCGCTTAAGCAAATTATCTTTTCAATCAGCATTTCTGAAATGGACGCTTGGGTTCTTCCTTTTATTTTCAATCGGTTCCTTGTTCTCTTTTGGAGTCGGTATCTTGGAAATCTTTGCAGTCAGCTTTTTGTTAATTCTTTTCGGTCAACCCTTTGAAGTCTCGCCCAGTCGGTCTTGTGAACTTCCTTCAGTCGGATTTATGAATTCTCACTCGACTCTTTAAATTCTTGCTCGGCTTTTTGTAATTTTCACTCAGATTTGTCTTTTTTTCTCGAGTACGCCCTGTTCCTGCATTATTAAACAACTAATTGCCTAGCATTTATATGCTGGCTGCTTGGTGAATTTATAAATACTTCAAAATTCCTTAACTAATTAATATTTTCAATCGTTTTCTTACATAAATAAAGTACTTTTGAAATTCATAACTAAAATACAAATTTTTATCAAATTATTAAATAATACTAACAAACTAACCAATAATTACTGAATAATGTTAAATAAAAAGGTGAAATAATTAAGTCTTTTCAAGACTTATCACATCCCTAAACTTAAAACTTGCTTGTCCTCAAGCAAATATTCAGACTTATTAACTAACAGCATTTGATCAACACACTCAACCTTTCCTTAACTTAGTTCATACTATAATTATTGAATACCGATCATGCTTTCTTCTTGCAATTTCTAAAAGTATAAAAACTTACACCTCCTTTAGAAGACAAGCTGCTGATGCTTTCCTCACTGGTCGGTGTTTAACTCTTCTCTCGGTGTGTAAGGTGAATAGAATGCACTCAGCACCTGCATACTTGTTAGATAAACATAGGCTTATAACAGTTCTACACGTCATGCCATATGCCAACACAATCAGATCAGTTCTTTCCATCTTTTCCGATCGAATTTTTTTCTTGTGGTGCTTTGCACCTCTTTTTTCTTTTCTGACTTTATTCATTTTTTTTCTCTCGGCTTTGCCTTTCTTCCTTTTATTTTTCTACATATTTATCCATAATTAAGGTCGGAGTGTGTCCTTAATTACTGTTAGGCACACTCTTCATCCCCAAACTTAGAAATTGCTAGTCCCTAGCAATAAGCAAAAACCGAGTAATTCACTAGTGGAACATCCAGGGTACTCTAGTCGGGTTTTTCTTGGATAATTAGGCTTTGTAACATTAGGTATTTAAAATGAATAAAAGGGTCTCAGGCTCAAACATAATTATTGGGTCAAAGGATGATTAATAAAATTAGGATGGTTACTTTTTAGCCCTGGCTGAATTAACAAAGAAGGCCTCCATCATTTCCGATTGGTTGACATACAACAATTAGCAAGCACTGAAGCAAATTCTGTCTCATTAACTAGCATGCAAGCTCACTCGGAAAAGGATAAAATAGGCTTAAAAGCTACGAATATAATAGTTAATCAGTCAGTCATGTCCCCAAACTTAATGTAAGATCATACATTCAGATTGCTAACTAGCATGCCGAGTAAATAATTTAATTAATGATGAAAAATCGTTAAGGGCAAATATGATGAGTTAAACAAAACCGATCAATTAATTTATCCGACTAAGCTTAACGAATCAGCAACTTTTAAATTATTAAGATGGAGTGAAAGAAACAATAAACATAATTTTGCAATTTATAAGTCAGAATATTAATTAAGGAATAAGTCGGAAAGATACTTCCCTTTTTACCTGAGTGGCTGTGGATGGGAAACGCGTAATCGGATTGGGACTCGTGGATTTTACTAATACATATGAAAAACCGAATAAAACAAACAAATTAACAAGAAAATAAAATATTCATTACATAATTAAAATAAAAGCAAGTTCACTGTTCAGAAACCAGTTACAATAATATCAAATTAATTACATAGAAAACATCATAAAAACATGGATCAACTGCTTAAACATCTTGATCTTCATCGTCTTTGTCCTGCTGGGAGGGAATCGTGAATCCAATGGAAGCTAACCACGCATCTCTATCAGGTGGGGCTCCCATTTCTGCTGTGTGTTCAACCCTCAATTTCGTGGCAATCTTCCTGAGCATCAGATCATGGTTCAAGACCCGATCATAAATTCCAAGTTGCATCTTCTTCATGACCTGTAATTCCTGTAACACTATAAGAATGTCAGAAGAAGAAGAACTAGCTCCTACAGATTGCCTGGGACGTTCTGGCTCTGTGGCTTTAAACTTCATAGCATAGTTTTCAACAGCCTTAACACTTTCAACTTCTGGTGATTCATTTTCCTCACTTGCAGGGGATACATTCCTTTGAGCCAGAGGAGATACATCCCTTTGACCCTGACTTTGACTGGGTACATGTTCAGACGAATCAGATATAGTGATGGTTGCCACTTCTCTTTCGTTATCTATTTGTTTTCTTCGCACACTTCCTTCTGCAAAATTTGGTCTAGGTTTTTGCAGAAGTCTTTGTGATCTTCTTTTCATGATTAATGTTAAAAGAATGATGATAGACAACCTAAATAAACAAAAATAAAAACAGAAATCCAACAGAAAGACAGCAAACCAAAACTGTGAGATGCATGGCTTATGAACAATGGAAAACAATAACAATGAAACAAGAAGATAATAAACAAGAACTTATAAGTGCACGAAATAAGTGAAAGAAGTGGAAAGATGATACCTTTCTTAGAAACCAGAAAATGTCTTTTCGTCTTCAGCCCAAGTTCAGCATAGGTACTTAGGGTTTGGAAGCTGAAAGGTTTTTTATATTTTTGAATTCATTTTCCAAGAAATGCGTAAATGTGTTCCAGCTTTAATTATTACTTTATTATTATAATATATATATATATATTATTTATTATTTTTTCTTTTTAAAATACTCATATACTGGATAGGTAAAAGATCGAGTAAGAGTGGGATGCTACCAATGTGATGCCAAGTGGACACAAGAGAATGTAAGATGAATAAATGAACAAACGATAAGACAGAATGGGCGAATGAAAACTATAAGTAAATGAATGAGTGAAAAAATGAATGAGTGAAAAATTCGTGAATGAATACAGGATCCTAAGTGAATGAAACACTAAATGGAAAAGATCCTGAATGAATAAAGGACGAATGGATATAAGAACGAGTGAAAGAATAGATGAATGAAATAGAGCGTATGAGAGACGAGTGAACCACTGTAGTGAAATACGAGTGAATAGAAAAACGGATGGTAGAAGAAACGAATGGAAGTATGAATGAATGAAGGAATACCGAGTAAATGAATAAGATACAAAGAATGGAAGATTGTAAAGGAAGAGATTGCGTAAATGAGTGAAAAGAATGACCGAGTGAGTATGGAGAAAGATACCGAGTGATAGAGATCTGAGAAATGAAGAATGAGTGGAAGAGTAAACAAAACAACAAGTGCAGAGAAGGAATGAGTAAATGGAAGAACCGATGAATAACAGACGAACGGAAAATTGAGAGCAAAGCTGAAGGAATGAAACAACAAGTGGAATGGCGACCGAGTGAATTGAGGAACGAGTGGATTGAGGGTGGGTGAGAAAAATGAGTAGATGAAAGAATGAATGGGAGAACGACTGAGAATATTCCGAGTGGAGATGAGTAAAGGGTATACTGACTGGATGAAGGAGATGAGTAAATGCACAAGCCAATGGAAAAATGAATAACAAACTACCGAATGAATAACATCGAGAAAGGAATCGGTCGAAGAAATGAGAGAATTTGAATAAGACTGAAAGGATGAAAAACCGAGTGACGCGAACACCGAGTGAATGAAAAACGAGTGAATGATATACTGAATGGAAAGAATACTGAGTGAATGAAGAATGAGTAAATGAAAGACGAGTGAAAGATTGACTGGGTGAATGAAGGCTGAGTGGAATAGATGAATATAAGTTATACCAAGTGGACGAAGAACCGAATGAAAAGAATATGAGGTGAAAAACGAAAGTCAGAATAAAATGAAGTGACAGAGTAAGAAAGATAAGTGAAAAATAAACGACTGCGGAAGGATTCGAGTGAACGGAGTACCGAGTGGAAGAAACCGAATACTCTAATGAGACATTGAGTGAATGAAAAAGGAATTGTGAAAAGAGACGCATGAAAGAAATACCGAGTGATAAAGGTCGGCCAGGAGAAAGAGAGAAAGCCGAGTGGATGAATGAAAAACCGAAAGACTACGTGAATAGGAGACTAATGGATACAATACTGATTGTGATGAGTGAGGAATCCGAGTGATAAAAATCCAACTGAAATAAGTCGTCTTTCACCATCTGACCCGTTCATTACATCAACGATCAGAAATCCTTCAAAGTCTTCCTTTTATTCGCATCAAGAATTGGAATTTTATTGAAAAATGACGAGTGAAGTTCAGTCGGGAAGAAGGGTTAAAAATAAGTAACAGTTATCCGAGTGTACTATTTTCACTCAAAATCAGTAAATTTTCACTTAAGTGTGAAACAACACCCAGCAGTGTCTTGCCTAAGTTACAAGTGCTTCGCCTGAGTGAAAATAGAAGAATCTAGCTCGGATTTCCTTCTTCAACTTCACAAAATTTATTTACTAAATTTTTTTTTTTAGTTTTTCTTTTTATTCATTCCGACTCAAAGTTCAAAATAAAACAATCGGAACATAGGGCTGCCTCCCTAGAGCGTTTCTTTAAGGTCACTAGCTTGACCTTATTGCATCTAAGAAGATGCCTGCAGTAACAGGGAGGTTTTCTGCCTATCAAACTCTTCTCCAAAGTAGAGTTTGAGTCACTGGCCATTTGCCTTAAAAATCCGATCAGTAGTCGGGTCTTTCAGTTCGACTGCACCATGAGGAAAAACCTCATTTACAGTAAAAGGCCCTGACCACTTGGATCTGAGTTTTCCAGGGAAGAGTCTCAGTCGGGAATTGAATAATAAAACCCGATCACCCTTCTGAAACTCTTTCTTATTAATTCGCTTATCGTGTCATTTCTTTGTTTTCTCCTTATAGATGGAGGCACTTTGATAAGCGTTGAGTCGGAACTCCTCTAATTCATGGAGTTTCAAAACTCTTTCCTCCTGAGATTGGTCACAGTCCATGTTTAATAGCTTTGTGGCCCACCACGCCTTGTGTTCCAACTCCACAGGGAGATGACAAGCCTTACCATATACTAATTGATACGGGGACATGCCAATCGGAGTTTTGAAAGCTGTTCGGTAAGCCCACAATGCATCATCTAATTTTACCGACCAATCTTTTCTAGATTTTCTGACCATTTTCTCTAAGATTCTCTTGATTTCTCTATTTGACAGCTCGACTTGTCCACAAGTTTGTGGATAGTAAGGAGTCGATATCTTATGTAACACCTCATAGTGACGCAGGGCTTTTTCCATTATCTTATTGCAAAAATGTGAACCCTCATCACTAATAATTACTCTCGGAACTCCAAACCTAGAGAAAATATTCTTCTTGATGAACCTAAGCACCACCTGTGCATCATTGGTTTTGGTTGGAATTGCCTCCACCCATTTGGAGACATAGTCTACAGCAACAAGTATATATTCGTTGGAGAACGACTTAGGAAAGGGTCCCATAAAGTTGATACCCCAAACGTCAAATAATTCCACAATTAGAATGTTTGTCAAAGGCATGCCAACTTTAGCAGAGAGACCTCCACTCCTTTGACATTTATCACACCTTTTGATATATTCTTTAGCATCTTGAAAGATAGTTGGCCAATAAAAGCCACTCTGTAAGATTTTTGTTGCTGTACGGGAGGCACCATGATGACCTCCATAATAGGAGTCGTGGTAATGCCACAAGAGCCTTTCTTGCTCGGATTCAGGCACACACCGCCTGATCAATCCATCAACTCCTATTTTAAACAGAAATGGATCATCCCAAAGGAAGTTTTTACTATCATGAAAGAATTTTTTTCTCATTTGGGATGTCCAACCATCAGGTACCACCGAGGCACTTTTAAAGTTGGCCATATCAGCATACCATGGCTCGGTGATAATTGTCATTAACTTCTCGTCTGGGAATTCTTCTTTTATTAAGACAGAATCCGACTCACCTTCCAGACGAGACAGTTGGTCGGCAACTAAGTTCTCTACTCCCTTTTTATCTCGTATTTCTAAATCAAATTCCTGGAGTAACAGAACCCACCTGATCAGTCTCGGTTTAGACTCTTTCTTAGCTAGTAAATACTTGATTGCCGAGTGGTCTGTATATACAATAACCTTGGCCCCAATCAAGTAAGCACGAAATTTATCAAATGCATACACCACAGCAAGCATTTCTTTTTCAGTAGTGGTGTAATGTATTTGATTTTTGTTCAACACTTTACTAGCATAATAAATTACATGAGTCAATTTTCCTACTTTCTGACCCAGTACAGCTCCGACTACGAAGTCACTTGCATCACACATTAATTCAAATGGTAAAGACCAATCAGGTGCTGCAAGGATCGGAGCTGAAATCAGACTTTGTTTCAATTTTTCAAAAGCCTTGACACAGTTTTCATTAAACGCAAATACATGATCTTTCACAAGTAAGTCAGTCAGAGGCTTAGCTATTTTTGAAAAATCTTTAATGAACCTTCTATAAAAGCCAACACATCCTAGAAAACTTCTCACTCCTTTCACATTGATTGGAGGAGGAAGTTTTTCTATAATTTCAATCTTGGCTCGGTCCACTTGAATGCCCTCAGCAGAGATTTTGTGGCCAAGAACTATCCCTTCCTTAACCATAAAATGGCATTTTTCCCAGTTAAGGACGAGGATAGTTTCTTGGCATCTCACCAGCACCTTAGATAGGTTGTTGAGGCATGAATCAAAATTACTCCCAAATACCGAGAAGTCATCCATAAACACTTCAATGAATTTTTCCACCATATCCCCAAAATTTGCCAGCATGCACCTTTGAAAGGTTGCTGGAGCGTTGCACAGCCCGAACGGCATGCGCCTATATGCAAAAATTCCATAAGGACAGGTGAATGCAGTCTTTTCTTGGTCTTTTGGGTCAACCACAATTTGGTTATAACCCGAGTACCCATCAAGAAAACAATAGTACTCATGCCCTGATAACCTCTCGAGCATTTGGTCAACAAATGGCAGGGGGAATGGTCTTTCCGAGTGAAGTCATTCAGCCTTCTGTAATCAATACACATCCTCCAGCCTGTTGTGGGCCGGGTGGTAATAACTTCACCTTGGTCATTTCTTACAGTCGTCATTCCTCTTTTCTTGGGCACCACTTAGACCGGGCTGATCCAAGTGCTGTCCGAGATAGGATAAATGATTCTTGCATCTAGGAGCTTGACCACTTCCTTCCTTACCGCTTCCTTCATAATGGGGTTCAATCTGCATTGTGGCTGTACTACAGGGGAATAGTCATCCTCCATCAGAATTTTATGCATACAAAATGATGGACTGATTCCCTTCAAGTCAGAAATATTCCAGCCAATCGCGGATTCATGTGCCTTTAATACCCCAATTAGTTTATTCACATCCTCTTCTTTTAAGTCGGCATTAATAATGACAGGATGAGTGTCATTTTCTCTCAGGAAAACATATTTCAGATGAGAAGGTAAAGGTTTTAAATCACATTTTTCTTCAGAAAATTCCTTTCCTTTCTCAGCTTCAGCACTTTTCAAATTAATTTTCTTTTCTTTTTCAAACTCACCTACTTCTAATACTTCCAGTAGGCTCAATATTTCCGAGTGAGAGTCATTTAACTCCTCAGTCTCGGAGTCAAAGTCATCCTCTAAAAAAGTTCGTAGGGCTTCTTCCTCAGTTTTTAAAAGCATTGAAGTGTGGTAGCATTTAATCTCTTCAACCATTAAACAATCCATCCTTTCAGTTGGATGTTTTATGGAATTGAAGACATTGAATGTTACCTGCTCCTCCTGAACTCTCAGCATGAGTTCACCTTTTTTTACATCAATTAATGCTCTGCCAGTAGCTAGGAAGGGTCTACCTAAGATTAAAAGGATCTCTCGGTCAGCTTCCATATCCAACACTATGAAGTCTGCTGGAAAGATAAATTTATCTACTTTCACTAACAAGTCTTCCAGCATCCCTTGGGGATATTTAATGGACCTGTCAGCCAACTGCAAGGACATGCGAGTCGGTTGCAAGTCATTAATTCCCAGTTTTTTCATCAAAGATAGAGGCAACAAGTTTATACTGGCTCCTAGATCACAGAGAACACTTCCTACATGAATATCCCCAATTGCACACGGTATTGTAAAAGATCCAGGATCCTCTAGCTTTTGGGGAAGTTTCTTTTGAATGATTGCACTACACTCTTGAGTGAGAGTAATCATTTCATCCCTCTTAAGCTTCCTCTTTTTAGATAACAATTCTTTCAAAAATTTTGCATAGGAAGGCATCTCCTGCAATGCCTCGACAAAAGGGATATTGATGTGAAGTTTCTTGAAAACCTCTAAGAACCTAGCAAACTTCTGCTCCTCTATTTGTTTTTTAAACCTGTGTGGAAATGGAGCATTCCTCAGTTTTTCAGAAGTCAGCTTAGAAGCTTCCTCTAGAATCAGATCAACCTTTTTCTTCTTCTTTTGATGGACTTTATGTTCTTTTTCTTTTTTTGTTTCATTTTTATTTTCTACTTCATTATTATCCTGCTTGGTTTCTTGTATTATTTCTTTTCCTTTTTCTTTTTTTGAACTTATTTCCTGACTCGGAGATGGAGAAATAATTTTTCCACTCCTAGTAATTATGGTCTTGCAATGTTCCCTTGGATTTACCTCGGTATCTCCAGGGAAATTGCCTACTTGCCTCCCAGCTAATTGTTTAGAAAGCTGTCCGACTTGATTTTCTAGATTTCTGATGGACGCTTCCTGATTCTTAAAACTGGCCTGAGTGGCCTGGATAAACTGAGAAAGTACATTCTCAAGTTTGGATTTTTCCTTAACAGGGGGTGAGAAGGTTGTTGTGGTCTATTTGTAGGTTGACTTGGTGGGATGTTCTGATTCAGATGTGGACCTTTCTGCCAGGAAAAATTGGGGTGATTCCTGTAATTAGGATTAAAGGAATTAGAAGGATAATTCCTTTGATACTGTTGCTGCCCCATATAATTCACTTGCTCGGAAGGCACATTTGGATCACACAATCCATTCTCATGGTCTCCACCACAAAAGTCACAACTGATCATAGAAACCTGACTCGACTTTTGGAGTTCTGAAATTTGTATGCTTAGTTTCTCCAAAGCCTGAGTCATCAGTTTACTCTGAGCCAGATAAGCATCTTGTGCTTCTAATTCTAATATCCCTCTCTTAGGGACTTGGCTCCTCTCACTAATCAAGCATTCATTAGAAGCCATAACGTCAATCAGCTTTATGGCTTCTTCTACAGTTTTTGTTGTTAATGAACCTCCAGCTGAGGCATCAATCAGGACCCTGGTAGCTGGCCTGACACCATTATAGAAAATAGTTACCTGTTGCACATCAGAAATTTGATGATGAGGACATCTCTTCAAACTTTCTTTATACCGATCCCATGCTTCCATCAAAGACTCACCTTCTCTTTGTTGGAAACATGTGATTTCATTGCGCAACTTTGCATATTTAGAGGGAGGCAAATATTTAATCAAGAATTTTCGTTGCAAGTCCTCCCAAGTTAAAATACTACCTCTCGGTTGACTCTGCAACCAGGCTTTTGTTCGGTCCCTCACTGAAAACGGAAACAATCTCAGTCGAATTACCTCGTCAGGGACTCCATTCATTTTTACTGTATCATAGATTTGGAGGAAGGTTACTAGATGCAAATTTGGATCCTCAACCTCACTTCCTCTGAACTATTCATTTCTTACCAACTGCAGTAAAGCTGGTTTTAGTTTGAAATTATTTGCTGAAATTGGTGGCCTAAGGATGCTAGATTACGATCCTTCTTCAGTCGGTCTGGAGTAGTCACCTAGTGTAACTCTCCTCTGTTCCATTTCTTTTTCTTCTTTTTGCTTTTTCTCTTTTCTTAGTCTACGTTCTAACAAGTCTATGTCAGGATCAAAGAAGAAAGGTTCTCCTCTACTCCTTGACTGCATACAACAAATGTCAAACAAAAGAACAATTCATAGCTACGACTAAATCTATACGAAAATGATAAACTAATATTACTAAAAACAAAAGTGAAGCTACGTATTAAATGCAAACTAAAGTAAAACGGTTCAATCTAGTACCGGTCCAAGGATTGTTGATATTACTCAACAATCCCCGGCAACGGCGTCATTAACTTGATGCTAAAATCCTGAGTCATTAACTTGGTGGTAAAAATCTTAGTAAAACAAAATATGACTCTCGGATTTACACTTATGGCAAGCGCACCAGTCGTTAAAATTATAGAATATTTGATCGTCCCATAGGGATTGTGGTAAGTACCTCAATCTAGGACTAGTACAAGCTGAACCAACGTGAAATACAGGTAGTTCATTCGGTTTTTATGATTTTAATGTTTTCTAGTTGTTTTTGGTATTTTCAGAAACAGAGTTAAGATGAATGTGAAAAATGATTAAAAGAAAACAGGTCAGGATTGCTTCGGCTCACAATTTCCTCAAGAAACATGCAAATAAGTATAATCGAACTTCACAATCTAGAGTACAATCTGCTTGTGGTTATTCCCTAATTCCTTAGGTGAAAAACACTAATCCTTAAGCAATGAACCTTAATTCGTTAAGTGCTCGATTAACCTAAGAATCTAATGCGAAATTAGAGGTTGAACTCTAACTATTCACCTAAATTGATTAGGCCTGAACTAGTTAGAAAGCTGGAAGTTACCTAAGCTTCAGCCATGATTCCTCACTGGTGAAGTTCTTCATCAATTCTGGATTTGTCAATCCAGCGATGCTGCTCTACTCCTCAGCTTGTTCGCCTCAGGATCTAGAAGCCGATCTACTTGCTCACAGCTTCAAGACTCCATTACTAACCTTCGCAATCCCAACCTTAGGGATTTAGAACTCCATTGACTTCGGTTCCATCGAAGGATTATGGAACATCATGGAGGAGAGGATTAGAGAGAGAAAAATATATAGTGAGATGTTTGAAGTATGTAATGAATGTTCTCCGTTCTGTTATTTTCGTGTCTGTGTATGCATGTCTTACATAATATGTACAACCTATATATATATTTCTACCTAACTTAACTAACTTAACTAATAACTTAGAAAACTTAAGTTAACGACTAAACTACTAGTTACACAGTTTACAGAGTAACTAACTAATTACAGCTTAGCTCTTAACAGGATCCAGCTCAGCCTTAGCTAATTTATAGCGCAGCACCAGCTAATTGACAGTTCACTACTTAAGTTACTAAGGTTGCAGCAGTGGAGAAGAAGGCAATGGAAGCGGAAACAGTACTGCACCAGGTGTGTGTTTTTGGAGGGAGGAAACAGGGTTTAAGTTACTGTTTTTTCGCTTCAGCTGCTGGGTTTTCGCTTGAGCTGATTAACTCTCGCTTGGGCGAGCTCGGGAATTATATTGCAGTGTTGCTTTGTCGCTTAAGCGTTATGGCGAAGCTTGGGCAAATTGAAAATATGTAATGCAGAATGGCTTTCTCGCTCAAGCGCGATAGAGTAGCTTAGGCGAAAGGTGATGTTTTGAGGTCACGCTTGAGCGTAGGCTTGCTTTGCTTGAGCGAACTTTGACCCTCGCCCGAGCGAATTAAACTATCGCTTAAGCGAATTATCTTTTCAATCAGTATTTCTGAAATGGACGCTCGGGTTCTTCCTTTTATTTTCAATCGGTTCCTTGTTCTCTTTTGGAGTCGGTATCTTGGAAATCTTTACAGTCAGCTTTTCGTTAATTCTTTTCGGTCAACCCTTTGAATTCTCGCCCAGTCGGTCTTGTGAACTTCCTTCAGTCGGATTTACGAATTCTCACTCGGCTCTTTAAATTCTTGCTCGGCTTTTTGTAATTTTCACTCGGATTTGTCTTTTTTTCTCGAGTATGCCCTGTTCCTGCACTATTAAATAGCTAATTGCCTAGCATTTATATGCTGGCTGCTTAGTGAATTTATAAATACTTTAAAATTCCTTAACTAATTAATATTTTTAATCGTTTTCTTACATAAATGAAGTACTTTTGAAATTCATAACTAAAATACAAATTTTTATCAAATTATTAAATAATACTAACAAACTAACCAATAATTACTGAATAATGTTAAATAAAAAGGTGAAATAATTATGTCTTTTCAAGACTTATCAATGAGCTACAGGAGAAGCGACGCCAGAGACATCTTTTGGAGGAGGGGGCCGAGGCGGACCAACGACGGGCCGAGGAGCAGCAGGACGAGACTCGTCGACAGCTTGTTGCGCACTGATGCAGTTGATGGTGAGGCTACCTACCCCTACTTCCCCGCTGCCACCACCACCACCACAAGATCCCCTACCCCCATGATTTTACTTTTTTTATGCTTACTTGTTTGTATATTCTATACATTGTATTTGATTTATACTTTATATCATATTCTGTTTAGTATTTGTTTTATGTCATTCTCCTTTTATTATTTTGTCATTTCATATTTGATATTTGTAGTTTAAAATTCAATGAAGAAAACCCTTTATTGTGATTATTAATAACAATTCAATCCATTCAATTAAAGAATAATCAAAAAAATTAAATTAAAAAAACAAAAATAAAATTTAGCGACGGAAGGGGGTGGTCGTTGTCTTCTGAATACTAGCGACGGAAGGATGTGGCCGCTATCTTCTGAATGCTAGCGACGGAAGGATGTGATACCTGTCTTCTGAATACTAATGACGGAAGGAGGTGGTCATTGTCTGCTCAACCATAGCGACAGGCACCGGTGGTCGCAGTATAGCCATTCATAGCGACGGGGTATGTCACAACACATGGACCCTATTAGCAACGACATTATCCCGTCGAAAATGTAACGACATTAAAACCGCTAAACAAAAATAATTGCATAAGCATGAATTACTTATTAAATTAATTTTAACTTAAGCATTTGGTTAATTGTTAATTGGTTGTGATTGCGTGTGTGTACCACGTGATCTGCTGCTGCCTCACGGTCTCCCATCCCACTTCCTCATTCTTTGAGTGTATATATATATATGTAGAAGCTCACTGCTATTCACTTGCTCTCATTCCTTAAGATTTCCTCTTCCTCTATTTCTCTTCCTCTTCGTTCTTCTTCTCCTCTGACTCTCTGTTCCATAAACTCGCGACTGCGGTGCTGCAGAGGATTTGGAGTCCTCTTCAGTTGGTGAAGGACGATTGTTGAAGTGGAAGAAGAACTGTGTCCTGTTCCCAACCTGACTTGAGGGTACAATTACGAGTGTGAGTGGTGACAAAGCAAACAGAGGCAACGGACCAACATCGGGAAACAGAGGAACCCCTTGAATTCCTTCAGTAGGTAGGGGGCGCTTTGCATCTCAAATGTATAGCTTGTGAATGGTCTCCGGGTGAAGTATTGCTCATGCATGTGTGTTTAAAGGTGTTATCTATGAAATATATATATGATTGATAGCTTTTGAATACCGAGGGCATGTGATGGTTGAGTCTGATGGTAGTTCTTTTTATATTTAATGTATGTGATTATGAGATATACTGTTAGGTATGTGAATGCATGTATGAGTTATGGGACCGTGTGTGAATGGAGTGCACGTATCTTAAGTTGCCATATTGAGTCTGGTTAGTTATTTTACTCATGAATGCATGAAGTGGGGATTCCCAACACCGAGAGCAGGTGTGTGACTACTGTTGATTCCAGACGGAATGTTATATTTAAATATGAGATGTTTGTCGCTGTGCATGATGACGTGACTTCTGAGTGCTCTGTACTGGGGGACAGTGGGTAGATCCTGATTACTATCCTATATTAACATGCATGTGAATGCTGGAAAATGAATCTGTTGTGTTTGTGTGGTGATGAATGAGTTACATGCAGAGTATGGTTAAGATACGGAAAAAAGGGTACTGTTGTATTGACAAATATACGTAAAATATGATTGAAAGACCTTGAGTTGGACTCAAGGCGGTGACGAGTGAATTAGCGTTAGACACTTGATGAAAGACCTTGGGTTGGACTCAAGGCAAGCCTACCGAGTTGGACTCGGGGATGCCCGTAACACTTCCGTTGTCGCTTGGAGTGATTGTGTTACATGTGAGGGTAAACGGTTTGGTACCAGTAAAACGGCCGGACCAGTTTGGAGCTAGAGGAAAAAGGCTTGGAGCCTATGTTGCAACGTAAAAATTTTTAATAAAGAGGGGGTCGGATCCGACTGTAGTGGATATGTGTGCATTATATATATATATATATATATATATATATATACTCTTATACTATGATGAATTCATTGTGTTGCATGTGTATGTACCGGAAATGATATGATCCATATAGTCGTGTATTAAATGTATGAATTCTGATTGCATGGTACTGTCATATGTAGATACATTGGGTGGCAGTTAACATTATAATTGATTGAGATCTGATGTTGTATGGTGGAAGATCTGAGGATTTTCGAGTCACTAACTGTCATTTTAAATGTAAAAGCTCACCCCTACTGTGGCTATATTTCAGTGAATGTCTCTCGGAACGATGATTGATGGAGGAGCTGCATACCGAGCGAGGTGCTGGTGCACTATAGGAATATATGTGTAGATGTATATGTTGTAGATACGATTTTGTCATAGCCTTGGCCGGCTCTCATTTTGGTTCTTGTCTAGCTATGTCAGAATTAAATCCTCTCGGGTTGAGAATATGACAATGTGTATGTGAATATATATATATATATATATATATCCTAGTGTATGTTCATTTTATACTGTGTGTGAATGTCCGAGTGGAATATATATGTAATTATACTTGCGCGAGCAAGGGGTTATATGATTCCATGTAAATTGAACTAAGTTATTGTGGTGGGAGGAGAAGTAGCGACCTTATCCCGAGTGAAGAAGGTTTAGCCGATTCCGAGTGAAATACGTCCTTTAAGACTATCCCCGAGAGAAAATTATACGAATGAGAAACCCCTTCTTATAATTAGCCTACGGTGGTATAGGGTTTAGATGTTCCCGAGTGAATAAGGTAGTATAATCCTAAGTGGGGACGAACCAAGTGAAAAGTATTTATAGATTCCGAGTGGAATGGCTATGGGAGTCATTTCCCGAGTGGTCAACAATTGCGACCAGGATGAATGAAGTTCAAGAGTGTGATGTAAGTGTCCGAATGAATCGTGAGTAAAAACCTTTCCGAGTGAATTCAGACTCTGAATCCGAGTGAAGGAATACCAAGTGGAGTTACTCGCCTCAGCGACTAAGTGTTCGCCCCAGCGAGCGTGAGCAGATGGGGAAGTCCCTTATTGTTTTCGCCTGCGCGAATGGATGCCTCGCCTAAGCGTAGTGGGTAGTCTCGCTCAAGCGGACTTGGCTCTCGCTTGAGCGAGTGAGCGTTGTCAGGTTCGTTTAAAGCCTTATGCCTCCCACTGTGTCTGTGGGATCAGTTTTACGTTTTCCTCTCCTTAACCTTAGTTGCTTATCTTGCCTTGAATTCCCTTTGATTTTGGAAAAATTTTCCTGGTCTCGGTTTATCCTCGAATTGAATTTAGGATGTTTCATAACTAGCCTTCGGCCCCTTCATAACATTTGTAAATAATTGAGTTGGGAGATATACCCATTGGATTCACCTCGATTAGAGTTTTATAGCTCCCATTAGACTTAAATACTGAATGATGTGCAAAGAAAGTGCATCTTGAAAAATTTTTCCAACAACTTCTTCATATTGTTTCTTTGAATTTTTTATGTGTGTTGTATTATTTAAAATAAATTCTACTAAATAGAGGTTAAATCCTCTAATTTAAATTAAGTAACTATACGGGGATGTCACAATTATTATTATAAATTGAATTGAAAAATCCATACACTTAAAAAATATTTGAATTCAAAACTTAAAATAAATTCATATAAATGCAATAAATTGAACCAATCTATCAACAAAATTGTAAGATATTAGTTAATTTAATGTAAATCAATAATTTAAATCTATTTTTTTAACCATTCAATATAGATTATTTAATTTTTTATTGAGAGATTATTTTAAATTTAAAAAATTAGTTTAAAATTTTGAAATATTTTTTAAAATACATAAGCTATTATTGAAATTTAGATACGTATGAATTGGATTCAAATTGTTAATTGATTTAATTATAATTCTCATCTTAAAATTACAATCACAATAATATTTAACATTAGTTAAAAAGACTATTGATGTATGTGTGAAAAAATTATAATAAACATTTAAAATAATGTAATTAATATATCCCATTTATTGTTATATTGATTCCAAGAAAAAGTTATGCATTAATAGAGATATTTTGGTTTAAAAATAATTAATGACATGAAAATTTAAAAGAATGTCTTATATTAAGGGACAATTTTTTTTCTAAAAAAGGTCTTATATTTAGGGACAGGGGTAGTATCATTCATGCCATATAGAACATATTCACCTAATGAAAAGGTAATAACTAGATTACACAAAAGCACAAGAAAAAACAAAACACGTATCGAAGGAGATAACAAAATGAAAGCATGAAACATCTACCTCAATGTTCAGATAAAATAAAGCTAACACACGAAAAAGGAAAAACTCCACCTCCAACTCAAAATCACACAACCTTCGTTCATGCCAATGACCATGATCTATGTTACTTTCCATTGACTCATTAACCATGGTAGGAAAAATATGCATCTTGTTGATCAATGCCTTGGTAGTGGAAATGGACACAAAATCATGGATTGGTGTGGAATATAGAGTTTGAAAATATATTAGGGTAGGATTGAATACTAGTAAACTTAGATGGCATTATTTGTAATTTACCCTATTTACAATTTTTTATTGTTATTGTTGAGATTTTCTTTGTAGTGTTCACACACACTATTTTGTCATTAATTATAATTTTATGTTTGTTGTAGGTATTACTCATTAAAGATATTTGCAAAACTAACATAACCTTCATAATCATATTATTAATCGAAAAAAGATGCCTTTGCAATTTATGAATATTGCTTACTACATACCTTCTTATTGCAAGAAAATGTATAAACAAGGAAATAAGCTTTTTATAGTTGTAAAGAACAAGCATTGGACTTTTTGTTTAAATTTTGTCAAAGAGAACTTAAGCTTTTGTTTTGTATTGTAAATTAAGATTGATCATTGGTCTTTATATTTGTTTGTGTTGTTTATTTATAAACTATAAGTATGTTGGAGTTCACTTGTATCCATGGAGAGGAAATGATTACTATTTGTAATTAACCATAATTATCAATATAAAGTTGTTTTCAATTTCATTTGTGTCTTGATCTTCAAACTCCAAGTAAAATAGAACCAAAAATTGTATAAAAATTCTTAAATTGGTATTGTCACATCTTAGTTCCAAATCACAGGTTATATTTGTTTGATATACAAAATACATATTGTCCAAAAAAAAGTCTCCATTCCTTTGGTCTTATTGTCAATTTGTAGCAAAAATAATCTAAATTTGTTCTAGAAAAAAACCTACACCATGTACATATTTTCTAGGCAACTTTCTCCAACCTTTTGCCATCCTATCAATTTCCAAAAATTTCATAAACCATTTAATTAGTTATAACTAAAACTTATCCAACCCTAATCATGCACTAAACAAATTACAAAAGGATTAAAGTTTACTTAAGGGATTAAGACAACAAGAGCTAGCCTTCAATATCTTTCTTTTTCATTGGAGAATTTCATGAATCATGATTACTTCCTCCATAATTAGGAAATTGCAACAATAAGGTTTTTAGCTACTTTAACTCCCTATATTGACCTTGATCACTACAACAAATATGGCCTTTATTAACAATTCTTTTAAGCCTTTCTTAGTGATTATGAACCACTAAGTTATCCTATGTTAAGAAAGTCTTTCTTAACGATTGTAGCCTTTAAGAACTGCTAAGAAAAGTATAATATTTCTTAGCGGTTTTGAGAATTAGGCACTAAGAAATCTTGATTATTGTGCTTTTCTTAGCCTTATTTCCAAAATAATTGTCAAGATATAGGGACTTTCCTTAGCGGTTTGCACTAATAACTATTAATAAAAAACACTCTTTCTTAGTGCCGACATACTAAAAATTGTTAAGAAAAGTCTGATATCTCAGTTTCTACAACCACTAAGAGAGACTTTTTTAATTTTCTCTAGTATTTTCCTATTTTATATGATTATATATGCATAAACAAATAAAATCTCTAGTAAATATATTTTCTTGTATTCAACTAGGGATGGAAATGGGCCAGGCTAGGCCGGGATTTTCAAGGCCTGAGCCTGGCCTATTAGCCTGTCATAGGCTTTTTTTAAGGCCTGTTCTGGCCTGTTTGAAGGCCTGACTCGTTAAAAGGCCTGTTTATAGTGAGACTTTTAAAATGTCAAAATTATCCTAAAAAATTTGTGTTCTATTCCCTCCTAATTTCTTTTAATTATAAACTTGTAATATTAATTTATATTATATAAATGTAAATATAATATATATATATATATATTATTCCATGTTATAAATATATTATATATATAATTAATTAACCATTAGTTTAATTAAATAGGCCGGCATGTTGGGCTTCAAAGGCTTTTTAGAAAGCCTATGGTCTGACCTGTTTAGTTAAAAAGGCCTTTTCAAAAGTGCCTTCTAGCCTGACAACCCTGGCCTATGTAGGCTTTAAATGAGTCAGGCCATAAGCCCTCGACAGACGGCCTGACCCATTTCCATCCCTATATTCAACCATAATCAAATATGTAAATTGATTTCATTAATGACAATATATATCACATAAATGTATATACAAAATATAAATTAATTATATCTAAGAAAATACTTAGCTATTTCAACTAACATAAAAAGTGAATAAAAAATATTATATATTATATTAAAAATGACATCTTATCCTAAATATTTTTCAAAATATATTGTGTTCATTCATCCATCACTTCAAGCAAATCATCTAGAGTGTAGTATTGCTTCTAAAATTGAGAAAGATTCTATATATATAAAATAAAGGACATATTTAAGATATACTTAAATAAAAAGAAGTTAATTACAATGAAATCAATGACATACATCTTCATAAATTGAACATTGCCCAAAAATGAGTATTTCTTTCACTGAAAGACATAATACCACAATCAATTGTCATAAATTGACAAGGACCCTACTAAGTCAACAATCATTCACTTGATGTAGGTTTTATTCTTATTTTTTCTAAACATGAAAATCACAATTCAATTAATTTTGTTTTAAAAAAATCATCAATTACTGTCACAATTATACTAAATTATTAGTATTAAAATTTTGTCCTTCATAAAAAAGCCATTCATCTTCGCTAGCTTGAGGAAAAGGTATGTATTATTGTGATTCTTGAGATGTTAAAGATAACATCTTTACTTGCAAAAGCATGTTGATTAAGTAGCTCAGAAGGCCAACATCATTATTTTGTTCTAGTGACATCCTATTGTTAGTTTGTTCTGAATTACTGATGGTCAAAAGAAAAATAATTAATATGATAATAAAATAAAATTAAGATTACAAATGCATGAATAAGGAATTAGTGAAAATGAGACAATAGAATAAAGTAATATGAAATTTCAGTCACTCATTATTATTAAAATTGAAGTAAACCGGTCAATTCGATCGCTTGAACTATAAACCAATGAGGTGATCGATTTGAATTAATTTTTTATTATTAATTTCCATAGGGTATGTGAAGTCAGAAGTGAATTTGGCCAATCCTCTAACAAAACCTTTAGGAAGAAAGGTTGTTTATGAAACATCGAGGGGAATGGGACTTAAGCCTACAATAAAATTAACAATGATGGGAACCCAACCTTTGTGATTGGAGATCCCATGAAGAAGGTTCATATGGGTAATAACAAGTCATTGTTAATCCTCTAGCACTATTTCTTCCTCCATTCCTATGATGTGTGAAGTGCTAGGTTGCAAAGAACGAGAGGTTAATTATTAAATTTTAATGATTTTCATATCCCTTATGGGTGGTGTATAAAATGTAGGATACACTTGATGAAGTCACCTATATGAGTGTCAAGTGAGGCCGCTTGCATGAGATTTAGGTGAATCTCTAGAGCACTCATGAATTACCAGGCACGCGCATGGCCTATTCACGCAAAACGACAAAAACAGCAAAAAGAGTCGAGAAGTGTAATGTGATAGGTAGACCGCTATCTTACATTAAAGTAATTTTGGTTCATAGAAGCTTTGCTTCACTAATTTACTGTAAGTTAAGTTTATCTATCTAGGGTCTGGTTCATAGTCCTGAAGACACCAGATCTGATGCATTTGCACCATGATGTAAACCGGATATATTTTTTTTTAAAAAAAAGGAAACTTTTGAAATATGTGAGGGATTGTTAGAAAATTTGCTTATTTCAAAAGTTTCTAGTCCCATGTTGCTTGGACAACATTTTTCTTAAGGCTTTATATATAGAAAAAGAATTTATGGTGGTAAACAAGATAGAAAGGAAGTGGGCTCGAGCGCAAGTTAGTTTGGGCCAAAATATCTGTTTCGTGTATAAATCTGATGATTTACCCCCTCCCCCTGTGCGCACGATGATATGCACCGTTCTTTTTTATCACTTAAATTTTTTTCTTTAATTTAAATTTTGAATTTGAAAAGCCTATCTGAGAAAGTCATTTATTGGGGTGTTTAATTTTGGAATGTTACGATTTGTTTTTAAAAGGGAATATCTTACCAGGTTTATTCTAATCTGATTAATACCCGGTTAATGAGTATGATTAATATTTGAATTTTGTAACGTCTCATTGACACAGGATTAATCGGTCTAAGTATTCGGTTAATATTTTAAACGTTATGTTTATGATATTAAAAACAAATTGTACACGTTTTGTGAACTAATGTGTTTTCGCGTTTACACACTATTCTTCTCTCTAACCTTTTTCTAGTTCTGCTCCTGTTCTCAACAGACGGACTGTTGTATCCTGAGGGGTCACACACTATGCTAACAAACCCTTAAGCCTAGTGTGCTTCTCACACACCTCAGTCTTATATTTTTTACAACAATCTTAAGGGTTTGTTATGGCTGAAGCTGTGAACGACAATGGGTACAACGACAACACTGTTCCGCCACCATTGCCTCCTGCCCCTGTCACCTTTGTTAAACTTTTCTTGACGTCTCCAAAATCAAAGTCTTTGAAGGCCAAAGCTACCGCCGTTGGAAGGAACGGGTCTTCTCTGTTCTCGACATACACGGGGTCGGGTTTGCCATCACTGATGACAAGCCAATTGATCCTAACGCTCTTGAATTATGGGTCAATGCTAACAAGGTATGCCATCATACTATTCTTAGTACATTGTCTAATGAGCTTTTCAATGTCTATTGTTCTTACAAGGAAGCGAAGGTGATTTGGGAGTCCATTAAATTAAAATACACTGCTAAGGATGCTGGGAAACAAAATTTTTTGTTTGGAAATTTTTACCGCTGGGAAATGACTGACAACAAGGACATAAATGTCCAAATTAACGAATACCATAAGCTGCTGGAGGACCTCAAGTATGAAAACATTACCATGCAGGATGAATTATTTGCAGGTTTTTTGATTGAAAAATTACCTGAGTCGTGGAAGGATTACAAACAACAACTCAAGCACAAACTAAGTAAGCTCTCTGTTTCAGAATTGATTAACCACATAATAATTGAGGACACCAGCCATAAAGAAGAAAAGGCGGCGAGAGTTAGAGCACTGGCTGAATGAGCAAATATGGTGCAGGCCAGGAACAAAAATAAGAGGTATGATAACAAAAAGTCCTTTGATCATTTTCCTGCTAGATAGCTTAATTCTGTTAATCCTACTGCCTTCAAAAAGAAGGGTTTTTACTTTGCTTGTGGTAAGCCAGGTCACCATGCTCCGGCATGTAGATACAGGAAGAAAAACGATATTTCTCCTAAGCCAAGAGTTAATTTGGCTGAAGGAGATGATAATGATGTTATTGTTGCAGTTGTTTCTCAAGCCTTAATTGTGGCCAATGTGAGTAAATGGGTGCTAGACTCTGGGGCTACCAAGCACATATGTGCAAACTGTGATATGTTTACCTCCTACAAAGTTGTGGGGGAAGGAGAAGAATTTGTGTATCTCGGTGATCCTTGGTAAAGGGAAAGTTTTTCTCAAACTCACATCTAGAAAGACCTTGGCACTTAATGATGTGCTTCATGTACCTTGTATTAGAGCAAATTTAATTTCTATTGCTCTTTTGGGAAAAGTGGGAATTAAGGTTTCTTTTGAGTCTGATAAGATTATCATGACAAAAAATGATGTTTTTGTTGGAAAAGGGTATTGTGATCATGGACTCTTTGTTTTGAACATTTCTACTGATAATAATAATGTTTCATCTTCTACGTATATTGTTGATTTGTATGATTTGTGGCATGCTAGACTAGGACATGTTAGTTTTAAATATTTGAAAACATTGCGCGATGATGGTATGATCTCCGGGTTTCAAAATGTAAATTTAAACAAATGTGATATATGTGTTGAATCAAAAATTACAAAAAAAATCATGTTTTCCTGTGAACTGTGAATCTGAGTTACTTTTGTTAATTCATTCCGATTTAGGTGATTTAAAACAAGCTGTAATTAGAGGTGGTAAAAAATATTATGTGACTTTTATTGATGATTTTTCAAGATACACTAAGGTTTATTTAATTAAAAATAAAGACGAAGCATTTGATATGTTTTTAATTTATAAAGCCGAAGTGGAAAATCAATTAAATAAAAAAATTAAAAGGGTAAGGTCTGATAGAGGAGGTGAATATATTCTTTTTAATGATTTTTGTGAAAAAGAAGGGATAATACATGAAATAACTCCACCGTATTCACCTGAGTCTAATGGTGTAGCTTAAAGAAAAAATAGGACTCTAAAAGAAATGATGAATGCTTTGCTTGTCTCTTCATCTGCACCTAATAATCTTTGGGGGGAAGCTATATTGTCTGCATGTCGTATACAAAATAGGATCCCTTATAAACATTTGGGTAAAACACCTTATGAATTATGAAAAGGTTATAAGCCTAATTTAGATTATCTAAAAGTGTGGGGTGTTTAGCTAAAGTAATGTTGCTTGATCCTAAAAATAGAAAGATAGGTTCTTAGACATGTGAATGTATATTTATTGGTTATGCTCAAAATAGCGTTGCCTATCATTTTTTAGTTGTGAAAAGCGACATTATTGTATGCAATTCTATCATTGAGACTAAAAATGTTGAGTTTTTTGAGCATATATTTCCTATGTATATTGATCATGTTTCTTGTGAACCTGTTGCTGATATTGAAAATATTTCTAGTTCACAAATGAATGAACCTGTTAATATTTCTAGTAAACCTTTGTGCGATGCCTCTGAAAAGCCATATGAAAATTTGAGAAGAAGTAAGAGACAAAGAAAAGAAACATCTTTTGGAAATGATTTTTATACCTATCTGGTTAACAATGAACCATTAAATTTTCATGAAGCAATTTCTTCTTCTGATGTCGTATTTTGGAAAAAAGCAATTAAAATTGAATTAGACTCTATTTTAAAAAATAAAACTTGGACTTTAGTAGATTTACCTCTGGGAGCCAAACCTATTGGCTGTAAATGGATTTTTAAAAGAAAATATTTTCCTGATGGATCAATTGATAAATATAAAGCCCGTTTAGTAACTAAAGGTTTTACTCAAAAACAAAATATTGATTATTTTGATACTTTTGCTCCCGTAACCAGGATTGCTTCGATAAGAGTTTTAATCGCTTTGGCATCCATCTATAAACTTGTTATTCATCGAATGGATGTAAAAACTGATTTTTTAAATGGTGATTTAGAAGAAGAAATTTATATGGTTCAACCAGAATGTTGTGTGGTTTCTGGTCAAGGAACTAAAGTTTGTAAACTTCTTAAATCTTTATATGGATTAAAACAAGCACCGAAACAGTGGAATGAAAAATTTGATAGTGTATTAACTAGAAATAGGTTCTCTTATTCTGAAGTTGACAAGTGTGTATATACAAAAGTAGAAAATGGTGAATGTGTGATTGTATGCTTATACGTGGATGACATGCTTATTTTTGGTACAAATGATGATATTGTAATTAATACAAAATAATTTCTTGCTAACAATTTCGATATGAAAGACATGGGTGAGGCAAGTGTTATCTTGGGTGTTAAAATCATAAGGAAGGATAATAATATAATGATCTCTCAAGAACATTATAATGAGAAACTTCTTTGGAAGTTTGAATATTTTGAGTCAAAACCAGTGAGTACTCCTTATGATGGCAACACTCAATTAAAGAAAAATAGAGAGAACCTATGTATCAATCCAAATATGCTCAAATTATTGGGAGCCTATTACATTTAATGAATTATTCGAGACCTGACATAGCATATGATATGGGCAGATGAGTAGATATACTCATAATCTTAATAATGAGCATTGGGTTGCATTAGCAAAATTAATGAAATATTTGAGAGGTACCATAAATTATGGTATATTATATAATGGATACCTACAGTATTAGAAGGATACTGTGATGCCAACTGGATCTCAGATTCAGATAAGACAAAATCCACTAGTGGTTATGTGTTTACACTAGATGGTGGTGTTGTTACTTGGAGATCAGTCAAACAAAATATTATTGCAAGATCTACTATGGAGTCAGAGTTTATTGCTCTAGAATTGGCTGGTAGTGAGGCTAAGTGGTTGAGAAACTTCTTAGCAGATATTCCATTAGGAATAAAACCAACACCTTCAATATCTATGCATTGTGATAGTCAATCGGTGATAGCCATTGCTAAAAATAAATCTTACAACGGTAAGAACAGACACATCCTTTTGAGACACGATGTGGTAAAGCAGCTGCTAAATAATGGAATAATTTCCATAGGGTATGTGAAGTCAGAAGTGAATTTGGCCGATCCTCTGACAAAACCTTTGGGAAGAAAGGTTGTTTATGAAACATCGAGGGGAATGGGACTTGAGCCTACAATAAAATTAACAATAATGGGAACCCAACCTTTGTGATTGGAGATCCCATGAAGAAGGTTCATATGGGTAATAACAAGTCGTTGTTAATCCTCTAGCACTATTTCTTCCTCCATTCCTATGATGTATGAAGTGCTAGGCTACAAAGAACAAGAGGTTAATTATAAAATTTCAATGATTTTTATATCCCTTATGAGTGGTGTATAAAATGTAGGATACACTTGATGAAGTCACCTATATGAGTCTCAAGTGAGGCCGCTTACATGAGATTTAGGCAAATCTCGAAAGCATTCATGAATTACCAGGCACGCGCATGGCCTATTCACGTAAAATGGCGAAATCAGCAAAAAGAGTCGAGAAGTGTAATGTGATAGGTAGACCGCTATCTTACATTAAAGTAATTTTGGTTCATAGAAGCTTTGCTTCATCAATTTACTATAAGTTAAGTTTATCTGTCTAGGGTCTGGTTCATAGTCCTGAAGACACCAGATCTGATGCATTTGCACCATGATGTAAATCGGATATATTTTTTTATAAAAAAAAAAAGGAAACTTTTGAAATATGTGGGGGATTGTTAGAAAATTTGCTTATTTCAAAAGTTTCTAGTCCCACATTGCTTGGAACACATTTTTCTTAAGGCTTTATATATAGAAAGAGAATTTATGGTGGTAAACAAGATAGAAAGGACATGGGCTCACGCGTAAGTTAGTTTGGGCCAAAATATCTGTTTCGTGTGCAAATCTGATCATTTGCCCCCCTGCGTGCACGATGATATGAGTTGTTCCTTTTTATCACTTAAATTCTTTTTCTTTAATTTAAATTTTGAATCTGAAAAACCTATCTGAGAAAGCCATTTATTGGGGCATTTAATTTTGGAACGTTACAATTTATTTTTAAAAGGGAATATCTTACCAGGTTTATTCTAATATGATTAATACCCGGTTAATGAGTATGATTAATATTTGAATTTTGTAACGTCTCATTAACACAGGATTAATCGGTCTAATTATTCGGTTAATGTTTTAAACGTTATGTTTATGATATTAAAAACAAATCGTACACGTTTTCTGAACTAATATGTTTCCGCATGTATGCAACACCCCCTTATATACACGAGATATATATGTATTCTTCTTACTTTTAAAAAAAACTTTTAGAAAGATATACATATTTATCACTCTTATCTCGTGTATACAAGGACGTATATACATCTGATTTCTTTTGAATATTGAAAGTAAAAAAAAAATTGTCTTTCAATATTTGTCCATAATGACAAAATAATTTATAGAAATCATAAGTGATAAATCATTACAATATTATATCCGAATAAAAGAGTTTATCAAAGTTTAATCTTTACCTTGTTACAATTATCTACTTGATATTGTAATAAGGCAAAATAAAACTAAACTATACCTCTACTACAAATGTGAACAATCATTTCCTAGGCCTTGAACCATCGAGTTTTTGATTCCTACTCTTGTCATATCTCTTCATCTAATCGATTGAGGATGAGACCACTTTATCCTCTTGTAATTATATATCCTTCCATCTTGGACTGCTAGCTATATATCATATAACATATATTTTGGACACAAAAATTCAAACAAGAAGGAGTGAGAAACAAAATATAATATATTACAGATAAGACATAAGCATAAGGGTTTTCACAAACTAATATAGTAATATCAGTCATAATCTCATATACAATCAATTATGAATATAGGGTTTCCACATACATAACACTTATATTTTCATTCATAACCATCCATATAGAATGTCACAATCACATGAATGTTATGTAATGCTTATGCTACTATCTCATTCAGTTTATGCATGTGGGCCTTTAAAGTTTTAGTTTGCATTGGGCCAACCAGGAGTTTACACTGTTTTATAAATTCTGGATAATAATAACATAAATGCCTTCATGGCATATGAACAGCTCAACTGGCGTGGAAACACTTAGAGACTAGTCAGATTGAGAAAGTTTTTATTATGAAAGTACCCGACACTAGGGAGCGACCCCAGGTCACCTGAAGCACCCTTTCACACTCTCTCATCCCAAGGCTCACAATTAAGTCTCCTCTAATGTATCCTCAGTTTCTTTAATCCGTCCCCAGGCAATATCACATCTCATTTCTCTTTAATGATTCATGATGCATGAACTACTCGCATATTTAGTTGGTTAAGGCTTTTAGAAACTCAATTATTAAATACCATAAAGGTTCACAAAATCATCATAATAAACTGTACATTTCCATAAGTTCTTCTTTAAACTTCTGTTATACTGAAATAATTTAGTACAGTCTTCAAATTCAGATCTTACCAAAATTGAGTTTCCAAGCCTTAAATATCTCAAAGCTTTCTCTTAAAAATCTTCACATATTTACATAATCTTTCTCAATTTGAATCTTAACTAGATTGAGTTTTTGAAATCTCCACAAAATATTCTTTAGTTATTTCATTGGGGAAAACCAAAATAATTTACTTTAAACTTCTAATTTTTAAAGAAAATAATTTAAAATCATTAACTAAGAATACTTAAAACTATAAAAATTTTCTTTAATTCAAGAATTAATTATCTCAACCTCTGATTTTCATAAAATAGCTTCTTTCTAATACTAGATTTTATTATAGAGATTAAAAATAAAGTTAATAAAAATTATTTCTAAGAAGAAATAAAAGACTAAAATAATTATAAAATACTTTCTCTTGGAATAAAAATTTAAAGAGTAAGGTAAGAAAATTCTTACTGAGTTTTAACTTTCCGTCATGCTTGCTATATGCTCAAACTTCATATCACAAGGTCATCAATCATTCATCAACCACAATCAAGTATAGTAATCTCATCAATCACAATCAAATATCATCAATCATAATTGCATATTATTAATCACAGTCTAATATTATAAATCACAATATCATTAATCGAAATCAAATATAATTAATTATAATCAAGACAAATCAACTAAATATCGCTTATAAATATAATTCAAATTTTTAAAGGTTATTTAAATTAGTAGATTTGATTTTGAGTCCTTATAGTCCATTCCTCGCACAGGTCTATATAAGTCCATATATCCAGTCTTCGCATAGGTATAGTTCAGTCTAGACAGGTCATAATAATCCAAGTCCTTGCATATGTTTAGTTCGATCCATATAGGATATAAAAATCCAAGTCCTTGCATAGGTTTAGTCCAGTCCGTATAAGTTATAATAATTCAGATCCATGTATAGATATTTCAGAATAAGTTACACAATATATTAAATTTATTATAAATTTTAAGTTGAGAAGTTATTACTTTAAAATAATAATATTATTAAATTTAAAAGGAGTAGGGGACTCCTCCCTTTATTCTTATGTCTTTCATATTATATTCTTATCTCACTCCCCTTACCTCTTGTATACCGATTCGTTATTGAAAATCCATGCGCGCCTCGTCTTCGAGTTTTAAAACATACCAATTTCATTTTAATATAATTACAAGATGAAAATTAAGATTACAACTTAAAATAAAAAATGGTAAATTTTGAATAGTAAATAGTGAATAGTAAATAGTAACAGTAAATAGTAATAGTAAATAGTAAAACATGAATAGTAACAGTAAATAGTAAATCGTAAATAGTAATGGTAAATAGTAAATCGTGAATAGTAATAGTAAATAGTAAAATGTGAATAGTAAAGGTAAATAGTAACAGTAAAGGTAAATAGTAACAGTAAATAGTAATTTACTATTTGAATAGTAATTTACTATTGAAATAGTAATTTACTATTAAAATAGTATTATTATGTAGAATAGTAACTTAAAATAATATTATTTTCAGTATAATAACAGATTTCTAAAAACGATATGAAAATAACCCAAAAAATATAAAAGTGAGGTATTCGTACCTTAGAATTTTAGCAGAACCTTCTTCCAAAAAAATTATTTCTCTCTCTCACTTCCACCACTATCTCACTAGCACTACTATATTAAGAAAACTTAATCTGAAATTGTGAATTCTAAAGAAGAAATCCTTCGGTATTTATAGGAAAAAAATTTACTATGCATTCCATTATTTTAATATAAAAGTACTATATATTTTTGAATTTTTTATTCCTGGTTACTGTGCATCTTTTGAAAATTTCATACATGCACAGTGTTTTGTATAGTAACTGTCGGCAAAATTATTAAGTCAAATAGTAACCCTTCACTCGGTATATTTTAAATATTCAAAATGAGTCCTTTTTGAAATTTAGCGATATTATATCAGTCCTCACTAATTTTATAATAAGTAATATAAAGCTGAAATTTTAAAAATCTAAAATTTTCTGTTAATAAAAATTTATTGATACGTTTCTAATTTTTTAACGATTAGAAAAAATCAAGATTTTTCTCAAATCGATAATTTTTAGATAAGTCTACTTGAAATGGATTTTAGAAAATTTTCTTATAATTTAACTTTACATTCTTGTAAATATTTTTAATTTTAAGCAACTTTATATGAATTTAAAATATATTATTTTATTAAAATAATTCAAAAATTTCAAAAAATTCCAGAAAATCATAAATATTATGTAGATCAAAAGTTCAAAAGAACCATAGTCTAATTCCTTCAAAATTTTATTTTAAAATTCTAATAAGAGTTAAATCTTAAATATGTAAAAAAACAAAAATATCACAACATAAAATAAAAATGGTGAATAATAAAGATATTAAAAATTCTTAATATAATTTTCTTAATTAGTGAATACTAATTAAGTCACTTTAAAATTCTCATTCAGAAATATTTTCATTTTTTTATTATTATTTTTTAAAAAAAACAAATAATAAAAATATAAATACCAAAATTTTAAAAAAATGATAATAATAAACTCACTTATAGTAAGTATTTCTCAAGAAATATATATTAATATCTATTTCCTATTTGTGATGAAAATAGGATGTTACAGTGTACACACTATTCTTCTCTCTAACCTTTTGCTAGTTCTGCTCCTGTTCTCAACAGATAGACTGTTGTATCCTGGGGGTCACGTGTAACATCCCTGTTTTTAAGAATAGTTTTACTCTTGTAATTTTTGAATTATGAAAGGTTTGTGAGTAAGAATAAGTCAATATATACCCTGTTGATGGTCTGTGGTATCTCAGAAATGTCATTTTTGTGCATAATAATGGAATTTATATGGACCATTAGTGAAATTAAGCAAAAATCGAGTGAAAAGAGCTCTGTTCCGAGTAACAGAGAGGAATTCCGAGTGAATAATTAAAAATTCTGAGTGAAGGATGGAATTCCGAGTCAGTGTCATGTTTTTCCGAGTAAAACATGACTGAGAGGGCTACCACCGAGTGGAGTCCTGACCTGAGAGGCAATTCTGAGTGAAGTGTGTTCAAGAGAACCACTTCTGGGTGAAATTCCGAGTCAAAACACCCTAGAAAGGCTCGTTTCCGAGTCAAACATTGCCAAATGCTTCCTTTTCCGAAGGAAATTCCTCTGATTGAAGCATTCCGAGTGAAAGAATGCATATATACTTATGTTTATGTTGATTTGATGCTTCCTACCGACTGGAATGTGTTGTGGAATCAATTGGGAAGGATTCTGAATGGTTTCGTATGTGTTTGCTTAGGAAACCGAGTGGAAAATGGTAGAGGGAGCCCATTCCGAGAGAAATGTAAGAGGCTGAACCATTTCCGAGTGAGTCTATGAGTATGACCCGTCTTCCGAGTGAGATATACTCTACTGGACCAAAACCGAGTGAGACTCGTATGTGTAGGTCTTGTTTCGAGAGGTAATGGCTTAAATAAGCCTTAATTTGGAAAGATAGTTGAAGAAGTTGGTCTAAACCGAGTGAACCAAGTGAATGAAGACTCGGATTTCCGAGTAAAAACTCTGAGAAAGAGAGAACTCGGTCTGGACAGATATTACCGAGTGAGAAACCGAGTACCTGAGTCGGTTTCAAAGGAATTCTGAGCGAGGACTTGAAGACTCGCTCAAGCGAGTCGGATTCCGCTTGAGCGAGAAGGACCCCTGATGCATATTTCTCTACTTCGCTCAAGCGAGCAAGCCACGCTCAAGCAAGCCTTGTATTTTTTGGCTCGGAAGAAGAATTCCAGTCGGCATAGTGGTTAACCGAGTGGAATTTTCACTCGGTATTTAGTGTCAGTTTTGCGTGTTGACTTCAATTTTGTCTTTTAATGCTTATTTTAATTCAATCATGCGCACTATATCTAGTAGGCGGCCAGAAATGGGCACTAACATAGCCTACCTCCTTATTTAAATCTCCACTGACACTCCATTAACACTCCACTAAAAATCCACTAACAGCCCACTCACAAAAGTTGTTCCCCATTTAGTTTTCCACTTACTCTCTCATTATTTAAACCAGTGCGATGACTCTTAGAGAACACACACACACGAAACAGACACACCTCTATTATCATTCTTCTTCCTACAAGTTCCTTTCTCTCTCTTTTCTTTTCTCTTTCACTCGGATTTGAAGCAGGACAGTGGAAGGAACCTTTTTCTCTCCATCCAAGAACTTCATTAAGGTAAGGGGGTATATTCTTGGGTGCTCTATGGGAAAACCGAGTGAAGGAAAGGGTTAAGGAATCATGTTCCTCACCTTTCCAGGACAGATTCAGTGATGGGTGAATTAAATGCTTAATTGTTACTATTTTGTATATATATATATATATATATATATATATATATATATTTGTTGGTAAATGATATACTTTGTGTGAATTGTGAGAAAAATATGAACTGTATTGACTGTGAAAATACTAAATCATGGGTACCTATGTGCGTTCCAGCGAAGAATTACAATTAAATGTTGGAATAAATGACAAACAACTCAGTTTTATATGAATTCAATCGGTTTTTACACAATATCACTCGGTAAATCATTATATATATCAGACAGAACCCTTTTCTTACTTGAAGTGTAACATCCCAGATTTTAATTGATTATAAATTCCAGATTAAGGTTATGGATTGATGGGATTAATGGTTAATTAATGGATTAATTACCAATTAGGCAATTTATTGTGTAATAATAATAATAATAATATGTGCCTTTGGTGCTTAATAGGCCGGTTCTCTCTTTCTCCCTCTCCCTGTCCACGTGGAGTGCAATGATGGCTGTGAAAGTTAGCATTTAATGCTGATAGGTTGCATTAATGAGGATGTGGCTGCTGATGGAGACGGGAGGCTGTGGTAGAGCAGCGTGATGATGGGGCTGTAAGGTGATTTAAATTCACTTTCATGTTCCCTTTCACATGTCATTCATCTACTTTTGGAGGAGTGTTTGAAGTGAGAAATGCTCTCCATTCTCTCTAGAAAACTCCCTGGAGACTCTTCTTCTCCTTCGTCTCCTTCATCTTCTACTTCTTACACTCAACGCTGTGTTGAGCCGAGTGGAGCTACGTGGTGATGAGGAACAGCATAGCTGTGTGTTTTGGAGGTTGGTTCCTCCTTTGTTTCCCTGGTGTCCTTCTTCTTCCTCTTGTTAATGGAGCTGTTTGCGTGAAGAAGGCAGAGAGGGATGAAGATATGCATGCAGGTTGCATGGAAGCTGGTGGTTCTCCATGGTGGGGAGAATGGTGTTGTTCAAGTGTAGAACAGCTTTGTACTGAGCTTTGGAGGTTGCTGCTCGAGTAAATAGCATGGATTCTTCCATGGCTATGAGCAGAGTGGAGCTTGGAGTGTTGATGCTCATGTGTTACGTTCAGATGGGCTTCTGGGTGTATCTCGCTCAAGCGAAAATGGTCACGCTTGAGCGAGCCAGTGAAGAAATGGTCACTGGACCATCTTCGCTCAAGCGAGTGCGTGTGTGGCTTGAGCGAGAGGTTGAAGGCTGATGCGGGTTGGCAGGGAAGCTGTGTGGTTCTTCCTACGCTGGAAGCCGAGCAGGGTGCTGCTGTGGCTGAGCCGAGTGGCCCATGTAACCCTTGGAAGCTTCATCTAGGTAAGGGGGCTTTGCATCTCAAATGCATAGGTTATGGACGGGTTTCTGGGTGAAATATTTATACTGTGATGTGCTATATTTGATGTGTTGCTTGTTGATTTTCAAGTGGTTAGTAGCCCGGATATGCATGATGGATATGCCTAGTTTGATGTTATTGTTTCCGTCCATGATATGCATGAAAATATACTTGATAATGTTTTGATATATGTATAAGATGCATGATGTATGAATTTATGAATGTCGAGTGCATAGTTCTCTATTAGTCCCTGTGCGTAATGGTATATTTAAATGTATATGATGCTTGTTGATGTATATGATCATGATGAATGAATGAATGGGGACTGTGATGATAAATGCCGAGTAGGCTTATTATATAAAAGCATGAGAGCTTATGGAAAAGGATACATCCGAGTAATAGAGGACAATCCGAGTGAAATATTATATGTAAAAACATGAGATGTTTATTGGTGTTAGATTCCGAGTGGAATTATATATATATAATGGTGTGAGGCTTAGAAATTCTAAGGCCGAATGGATCCCATGCATGTGAGGCTCATGGTATAGTAATTTCCGAGTGAATGGCATAGGATTTGCCGAGTGAATGTGGTATAAGCCGAGTCATCTGACTGTTGTTGAGTTGCCGAGTGAATTTAATGTTGAACGTAGATTTTCGAGTGGGCAATCGAATGAATATGAGTTGAATTTATATGCATACGTGTTATTGTGTTATTGAATATGAACACCTTGCGGGGTGCCACGAGGGTGTGATCCCGAGTGAAGAGGACGTGGTCCTAATGTTGAATGTGATGAAAGACCTTGAGTTGGACTCGGGGCAGTGCCTGGGGCACTAAGTGTGAATTGAGACGCTTCATGAAATGCCGAGTGCATTGGCGTTGGACGCCGAGTGAATGAAATCGTATGCATCCGATTCGCCACTGGAATACGTTGGACTCCAAATACCGATCGGCAAGTCAGATGACAACATGTGATGGAACATGTGATGAATATGGCTAAGTCCTGGAGCTGGGCTCGGACAGACTCCTTGAGTATGGCTCGGAGTGTGAACAATGTTGATATAGACTTGGGGTAGACTTGAGATGAAATCCGATTGATGAGGATATTAGGCTTTATAGCCGAGTGAAAGGGGTAAGAAACCCGATTGAGGATGTTTATGATTGCTTATGATGAATGGCAGTGTATGTTGAATGATTGATGATATTCATGTATTATTGTAATGCGGATTCCATGATAATCCGAGCCAATATCTGTCATTTAATATGTAATGCTCACCCCTACACCATTTTTCAGTGTTGCAGGTCAGATTGGAATTATATAAGGGCCTTAACCCAAGTGTTGGGTGTTTATGATAAGGCTGTGTATGTAAAATTATAATCCGAGTGTCTTTTGTTGTATTTAAGCCTTGGCCGGCTCACAACAATGTTGTATGATGAATATTATTACATTTGTATGGAAATCCGAGTGTATATTTGCATATATGGACTTACATTGGAATCACGTACTTGTATCGGATTGTGAGTTTTGGTGAATGAATAATGATAAGTTGCAAATATCCGAGTGTATGCGTATGTGTGTATATATGTGTTATGTTGATAACAAGGTTGTGAATCGGTGGAAGAGTATTACTGAGTGGGTAGTCGGATTTGGGGAGCAGAGAGTGCATTTATGTATGAATTTTATGTTGATTTGATGCTTCTTACTGACTCGGAAATGATGTTGCATGAATATATCTAAGTTAATGAATCCTGAGTGGAATACATGTGGCTTAGTTGCTTTTCCGAGTGAGTCTTATGAACGGGACTCCATATCCAAGCGTAACTCATATATGAGCCTCTTTCTGTGTGTTAATGGCTCATGTGGATTCTGAGTGAAGAATATATAGTGAAGCCCGAGCAGGGAATGATCTTGTATAATCCGAGTGAACTCCTCCGAGGAAAGAGTTGTTGATGGCTCAGATAAGAAATAATCTAAGTGTTTATACATATATGATCCGAGTGAAGTTATGAATGTAATCTGAGTGAATTACTTGGGTAATTCCTCTGAGTGTTGAGGAGTTTGGATCATTCCGAGTAGAACTGATTTCGTAGGCTATTTCTGAGTAATGAGTGGTTAAGGTATTATCCGAGAGTGAATAGGCATGAATGCCGAGTGTGTGGCCGAATGAGTATTGGTCGGAAATGATACTGGTTACCGAGTGGAATACCACTCTGATGATGAGTTGGTTTATGACTGATTGGACCGAGTGATGTATGGCCGAGAGGAAGGCTATATGTATTCTCTGACTGAGGGGGTTCAAATATACCGAGTGACTCGGGGATTGAATTATACCGAGTGGTTTGATTGATAGAATCCGAGTGGGATAACCCTCAATTCCCGAGTGGATCCTTATGTTGATTTTATGGATAAATTGAGAGGCTAAGTTATGGGTTGCTGAGTGAGGCAATTATTGGGGTAGTTCCCGAGTGATTGGATTCCCTTATACCGAGTGGACTAAGTCATTACCGAGTGAATGGGTGACTCAGATTCCAAGTGAGATTATTATTATTAGCCGAGTGTGGCTCTCGCTTTAGCGAGTGAGACCTCGCTCCAGCGAGTATGTTGCTGGGGAAGACTTTTGATTGTGGTTCCGCTTTAGCGCATGTGTGTTCGCCCGAGCGAGTTGGTCGGCCTCGCTCAAGCGGAGTCAGATCTCGCTTGAGCGAGTGCATGTTGTATTGTGGTTCGCTCAGGCGCTATTGGTGATTCCGTGTGAATGGTTTTAATTCCCTTGCCTTCCCTGTCTTTTTCTGCTTGGCCATGGGGCCAGCTCTCTTATCTTCATATAAGGGAGTGTTTTTATTTATAGATCCAGGATATTTTCTAATTAATTCGTGAAAATTTTTCCCCTAAAATTAGGGTGTCACATTCTGGTATCAGAGCAAACCAAAAGGTCCATGGCCAAGGTTTGCCTACTGTGTGGGCGGTTGTATGCAATATGATCAAGTGTCATCATTATTGGTGAGCTATTATTGGATTTTATGCATGCTTATGCATGGTTTATATGGCTGTATGCCTATGTATTTGCTGGGGTTGGAAGGTTTGTTATTACCTTAGCCCGATTGTTTATGAGATACTTGGAGTGTTTCTAACGCTGAGTCGGTTGTGAGGAAAATTGGGTGAATTATATTCTTGGCACGTGAACCCCTATATGGCACTTAATGTAGATTAAATGAGTGCAGGTTCCTAAGCTGGAGGATTTTAATATGAGATGGGTGATTGAATGTAAAACCTGGTGCATGATTGGTTGGAACTTTTGCCTCGGTTTGATGTGTGGTGACCCAATTAATTGAGCCTAATCATTTGTGGTTGGATGTTGTGAGGAATTGATATGGTAAAGTATCTATTGGCTGGGTGCTGTCTCAGTTTTGTGACTGAAAACCGAGTGAGTTGTTGATTGAATTTCTGACCCTGAGTTGTACATCTCTGTGGATGTAGTGAGTTATTAGGCTTAAATCCGAGTTGTGACCTATAATGAATGGTGATATTAAGGAATATTAGGCTGATTGGCCAATAGTTTGTGATGGATAAGATTAAAGAAGGGATTTTTGCTCGGTTTGGACTGGAAACCAACTGCTTTTATGCCATTTTATGGTGAATGTGATTGGCATTTAATGATTAATATCAAGATGATTGCATTAGAATAAGTGTAAGGATGGTATATATACCTTGTGTGGGTCGGATGTATGCTGTTAGTATGTCATTTTACAGTGTTAATCAGGAATAATTGCTGGCTGTTGGTGAGTGATGTACCATTGTGGATGCCTAATGATGAAGTTAATTCTGATGTGTTGCTTATAGATGGGTATAAATTGCCATTAATTTTCATGTAGGTTGGCATTAATTAAGTGATTTTGGGTTGGTATGAGTGAAATAGAATGCGAGGATGCTGTTCCAGTATGACTCTTCATGCCATAGGTATTGTGGCAGTGTACATTTTGCATTAATTTGATGCAACTATTGTGACCCTATAGGAATGAGACATCAACCTATAAGTTGGATGCAGCAGTTCACAGGTCAGCAAGTGAGACTATAGCTGCTTATGGAGATGACTTGAGTCTATTGGAATGCTCCGAGCAAGGTCAGGATTTGAATCTGAATGGATGAGTACTTGATTGAATATTAAAATAATAAACAAGTGAAAGAAAGAGTTGTTGGGTGAAGTGGAATTTTGGATACCCGAGTGGGTGATTTCTGAGCCAATTGGTCACACTTCCTAGTGGAAGGTGTTAAGAGTGTGGTGTCTCAGAATTTCTTGTGGTGTGGTCAGTAGCCACTTGTGAGGGGAGTTGTTCCGATTGGAGAATTGACTGGTCGGTGAATGCTTAGAAGGCTTTAGTATGTAAATTATTTTGTGTGGCAAGCAGTGTTATGCCGAGTTATTATTAAGGCAGGTTCCTGATTGAATTTCGAGGACGAAATTCCTTAAAGGTGGGAAGAGTGTAACATCCCAGATTTTAATTGATTATAAATTCCAGATTATGGTTATGGATTGATGGGATTAATGGTTAATTAATGGATTAATTACCAATTAGGCAATTTATTGTGTAATAATAATAATAATAATAATAATAATAATAATAATAATAATAATAATATGTGCCTTTGGTGCTTAATGGGCCGGTTCTCTCTTTCTCCCTCTCCCTGTCCACGTGGAGTGCAATGATGGCTGTGAAAGTTAGCATTTAATGCTGATAGGTTGCATTAATGAGGATGTGGCTGCTGATGGAGACGGGAGGCTGTGGTAGAGCAGCGTGATGATGGGGCTGTAAGGTGATTTAACTTCACTTTCACGTTCCCTTTCACATGTCATTCATCTACTTTTTGAGGAGTGTTTGAAGTGAGAAACGCTCTCCATTCTCTCTAGAAAACTCCCTGGAGACTCTTCTTCTCCTTCGTCTCCTTCATCTTCTTCTTCTTACACTCAACGCTGTGTTGAGCCGAGTGGAGCTGCGTGGTGATGAGGAACAGCATAGCTGTGTGTTTTGGAGGTTGGTTCCTCCTTTGTTTCCCTGGTGTCCTTCTTCTTCCTCTTGTTGATGGAGCTGTTTGCGTGAAGAAGGCAGAGAGGGATGAAGACATGCATGCAGGTTGCATGGAAGCTAGTGGTTCTCCATAGTGGGGAGAATAGTGTTGTTCAAGTGTAGAACAGCTTTGTACTGAACTTTGGAGGTTGCCGCTCGAGTAAACAGCATGGATTCTCCCATGGCTGTGAGCAGAGTGGAGCTTGGAGTGTTGATGCTCATGTGTTGCGTTCAGATGGTCTTCTGGGTGTATCTCGCTCAAGCGAGAATGGTCACGCTTGAGCGAGCCAGTGAAGAAATGGTCACTGGACCATCCTCGCTCAAGCGAGTGCGTGTGTGGCTTGAGCGAGAGGTTGAAGGCTGATGCGGGTTGGCAGGGAAGCTGTGTGGTTCTTCCTACGCTGGAAGCCGAGCAGGGTGCTGCTGTGGCTGAGCCAAGTGGCCCATGTAACCCTTGGAAGCTTCATCTAGGTAAGGGGGGCTTTGCATCTCAAATGCATAGGTTATGGACGGGTTTCTGGGTGAAATGTTTATACTGTGATGTGCTATATTTGATGTGTTTCTTGTTGATTTTCAAGTGGTTAGTAGCCCGGATATGCATGATGGATATGCCTAGTTCGATGTTATTGTTTCCGTCCATGATATGCATGAAAATATACTTGATAATGTTTTGATATATGTATAAGATGCATGATGTATGAATTTATGAATGCCGAGTGCATGGTGTAGTTCTCTATTAGTCCCTGTGCGTAATGGTATATTTAAATGTATATGATGCTTGTTGATGTATATGATCATGATGAATGAATGAATGGGGACTGTGATGATAAATGCCGAGTAGGCTTATTATATAAAAGCATGAGAGCTTATGGAAAAGGATACATCCGAGTAATAGAGGACAATCCGAGTGAAATATTATATGTAAAAACATGGGATGTTTATTGGTGTTAGATTCCGACTAGAATTATAAATATAAAATGGTGTGAGGCTTAGAAATGCTAAGGCCGAATGGATCCCATGCATGTGAGGCTCATGGTATAGTAATTGTCGAGTGAATGGCATAGGATTTGCCGAGTGAATGTGGTATAAGCCGAGTCATCTGACTGTTGTTGAGTTGCCGAGTGAATTTAATGTTGAACGCAGATTTCCGAGTGGGCAATCGAATGAATATGAGTTGAATTTTATATGCATACGTGTTATTGTGTTATTGAATATGAACACCTTGCGGGGTGCCACGAGGGTGTGATCCCGAGTGAAGAGGACGTGGTCCTAAGGTTGAATGTGATGAAAGACCTTGAGTTGGACTCGGGGCAGTGCCTGGGGCACTAAGCGTGAATTGAGACGCTTCATGAAATACCGAGTGCATTGGCGTTGGACGTCGAGTGAATGAAATCGTATGCATCCGATTCGCCACTGGAATGCGTTAGACTCCAAATACCGATCGGCAAGTCAGATGACAACATGTGATGGAACATGTGATGAATATGGCTAAGTCCTGGAGCTGGGCTCGGACAGACTCCTTGAGTATGGCTCGGAGTATGAACAATGTTGATATAGACTTGGGGTAGACTTGAGATGAAATCCGATTGATGATGATATTAGGCTTTATAGCCGATTGAAAGGGGTAAGAAACCTGATTGAGGATGTTTGTGATTGCTTATGATGAATGGAAGTGTATGTTGAATGATTGATGATATTCATGTATTATTGTAATGCGGATTCCATGATAATTCAAGCCAATATCTGTCATTTAATATGTAATGCTCACCCCTACACCATTTTTCAGTGTTGCAGGTCGGATTAGAATTATATAAGGGCCTTAACCCGAGTGTTGGGTGTTTATGATAAGGCTGTGTATGTAAAATTATAATCCGAGTGTCTTTTGTTGTATTTAAGCCTTGGCCGGCTCACAACAATGTTGTATGATGAATATTATTACATTTGTATGGAAATCCGAGTGTATGTTTGCATATATGGACTTACATTGGAATCACGTACTTGTATCGGATTGTGAGTTTTGGTGAATGAATAATGATAAGTTGTAAATATCCGAGTGTATGCGTATGTGTGTATATATGTGTTATGTTGATAACAAGGTTGTGAATCGGTGGAAGAGTATTACTGAGTGGGTAGTCGGATTTGGGGAGCAGAGAGTGCATTTATGTATGAATTTTATGTTGATTTGATGCTTCTTACTGACTCGGAAATGATGTTGCATGAATATATCTAAGTTAATGAATCCTGAGTGGAATACATGTGGCTTAGTTGCTTTTCCGAGTGAGTCTTATGAACGGGACTCCATATCCAAGCGTAACTCATATATGAGCCTCTTTCTGTGTGTTAATGGCTCATGTGGATTCTGAGTGAAGAATATATAGTGAAGCCTGAGCAGGGAATGATCTTGTATAATCCGAGTGAACTCCTCCGAGAAAAGAGTTGTTGATGGCTCAGATAAGAAATAATCTAAGTGTTTATACATATATGATCCGAGTGAAGTTATGAATGTAATCTGAGTGAATTACTTGGGTAATTCCTCTGAGTGTTGAGGAGTTTGGATCATTTCGAGTAGAACTGATTTCGTAGGCTATTTCTGAGTAATGAGTGGTTAAGGTATTATCCGAGAGTGAATAGGCATGAATGCCGAGTGTGTGGCCGAATGAGTATTGGTCGGAAATGATACTGGTTACCGAGTGGAATACCACTCTGATGATGAGTTGGTTTATGACTGATTGGACCGAGTGATGTATGGCCGAGAGGAAGGCTATATGTATTCTCTGACTGAGGGGGTTCAAATATACCGAGTGACTCGGGGATTGAATTATACCGAGTGGTTTGATTGATAGAATCCGAGTGGGATAACCCTCAATTCCTGAGTGGATCCTTATATTGATTTTGTGGATAAATTGAGAGGCTAAGTTATGGGTTGCTGAGTGAGGCAATTGTTGGGGTAGTTCCCGAGTGATTGGATTCCCTTATACCGAGTGGACTAAGTCATTACCGAGTGAATGGGTGACTCAGATTCCGAGTGAGATTATTATTATTAGCCGAGTGTGGCTCTCGCTTTAGCGAGTGAGACCTCGCTCCAGTGAGTATGTTGCTGGGGAAGACTTTTGATTGTGGTTCCGCTTTAGCGCATGTGTGTTCGCCCGAGCGAGTTGGTCGGCCTCGCTCAAGCGGAGTCAGATCTCGCTTGAGCGAGTGCATGTTGTATTGTGGTTCGGTCAGGCGCTGTTGGTGATTCCGTGTGAATGGTTTTAATTCCCTTGCCTTCCCTGTCTTTTTCTGCTTGGCCATGGGGCCAGCTCTCTTATCTTCATATAAGGGAGTGTTTTTATTTATGGATCCAGGATATTTTCTAATTAATTCGTGAAAATTTTTCCCCTAAAATTAGGGTGTCACATTCTGGTATCAGAGCAAACCAAAAGGTCCATGGCCAAGGTTTGCCTACTGTGTGGGCGGTTGTATGCAATATGATCAAGTGTCATCATTGCTGGTGAGCTATTATTGGATTTTATGCATGCTTATGCATGGTTTATATGGCTGTATGCCTATGTATTTACTGGGGTTGGAAGGTTTGTTATTACCTTAGCCCGATTGTTTATGAGATACTTGGAGTGTTTCTAACGCTGAGTCGGTTGTGAGGAAAATTGGGTGAATTATATTCTTGGAACGTGAACCCCTATATGGCACTTAATGTAGATTAAATGAGTGCAGGTTCCTAAGCTGGAGGATTTTAATATGAGATGGGTGATTGAATGTAAAACCTGGTGCATGATTGGTTGGAACTTTTGCCTCGGTTTGATGTGTGGTGACCCAATTAATTGAGCCTAATCATTTGTGGTTGGATGTTGTGAGGAATTGATATGGTAAAGTATCTATTGGCTGGGTGTTGTCTCAGTTTTGTGATTGAAAACCGAGTGAGTCGTTGATTGAATTTCTGACCCTGAGTTGTACATCTCTGTGGGTGTAGTGAGTTATTAGGCTTAAATCCGAGTTGTGACCTGTAATGAATGGTGATATTAAGGAATATTAGGCTGATTGGCCAATAGTTTATGATGGATAAGATTAAAGAAAGGATTTTTGCTCGATTTGGACTGGAAACCGACTGCTTTTATGCCATTTTATGGTGAATGTGATTGGCATTTAATGATTAATATCAAGATGATTGCATTAGAATAAGTGTAAGGATGGTATATATACCTTGTGTGGGTCGGATGTATGCTGTTAGTATGTCATTTTATAGTGTTAATCAGGAATAATTGCTGGCTGTTGGTGAGTGATGTACCATTGTGGATGCCTAATGATGAAGTTAATTCTGATGTGTTGCTTATAGATGGGTATAAATTGCCATTATTTTTCATGTAGGTTGGCATTAATTAAGTGATTTTGGGTTGGTATGAGTGAAATAGAATGCGAGGATGCTGTTCCAGTGTGACTCTTCATGCCATAGGTATTGTGGCAGTGTACATTTTGCATTGATTTGATGCAACTGTTGTGACCCTATAGGAATGAGACATCAACCTATAAGTTGGATGCAGCAGTTCACAGGTCAGCAAGTGAGACTGTAGCTGCTTATAGAGATGACTTGACTCTATTGGACTGCTCCGAGCAAGGTCAGGATTTGAATCTGAATGGATGAGTACTTGATTGAATATTAAAATGATAAACAAGTGAAAGAAAGAATTGTTGGGTGAAGTGGAATTTTGGATACCCGAGTGGGTGATTTCTGAGCCAATTGGTGACACTTCCTAGTGGAAGGTGTTAAGAGTGTGGTGTCTCAGAATTTCTTGTGGTGTGGTCAGTAGCCACTTGTGAGGGGAGTTGTTCCGATTGGAGAATTGACTGGTCGGTGAATGCTTAGAAGGCTTTAGTATGTAAATTATTTTGTGTGGCAAGCAGTGTTATGCCGAGTTATTATTAAGGCAGGTTCCTGATTGAATTTCGAGGACGAAATTCCTTAAAGGTGGGGAGAGTGTAACATCCCAGATTTTAATTGATTATAAATTCCAGATTAAGGTTATGGATTGATGGGATTAATGGTTAATTAATGGATTAATTACCAATTAGGCAATTTATTGTGTAATAATAATAATAATAATAATAATAATAATAATAATAATAATAATATGTGCCTTTGGTGCTTAATGGGCCGGTTCTCTCTTTCTCCCTCTCCCTGTCCATGTGGAGTGCAATGATGGCTGTGAAAGTTAGCATTTAATGTTGATAGGTTGCATTAATGAGGATGTGGCTGCTGATGGAGACGGGAGGCTGTGGTAGAGCAGCGTGATGATGGGGCTGTAAGGTGATTTAACTTCACTTTCACGTTCCCTTTCACATGTCATTCATCTACTTTTGGAGGAGTGTTTGAAGTGAGAAACGCTCTCTATTCTCTCTAGAAAACTCCCTGGAGACTCTTCTTCTCCTTCGTCTCCTTCATCTTCTTCTTCTTACACTCAACGCTGTGTTGAGCCGAGTAGAGCTGCGTGGTGATGAGGAACAACATAGCTGTGTGTTTTGGAGGTTGGTTCCTCCTTTGTTTCCCTGGTGTCCTTCTTCTTCCTCTTGTTGATGGAGCTGTTTGCGTGAAGAAGGCAGAGGAGGATGAAGACATGCATGCAGGTTGCATGGAAGCTGGTGGTTCTCCGTGGTGGGGAGAATGGTGCTGTTCAAGTGTAGAACAGCTTTGTACTGAGCTTTGGAGGTTGCTGCTCGAGTAAACAGCATGGATTCTCCCATGGCTGTGAGCAGAGTGGAGCTTGGAGTGTTGATGCTCATGTGTTACGTTCAGATGGGCTTCTGGGTGTATCTCGCTCAAGCGAGAATGGTCACGCTTGAGCGAGCCAGTGAAGAAATGGTCACTGGACCATCTTCACTCAAGCGAGTGCGTGTGTGGCTTGAGCGAGAGGTTGAAGGCTGATGCAGGTTGGCAGGGAAGCTGTGTGGTTCTTTCTACGCTGGAAGCCGAGCAGGGTGCTGCTGTGGCTGAGCCGAGTGGCCCATGTAACCCTTGGAAGCTTCATCTAGGTAAGGGGGGCTTTGCATCTCAAATGCATAGGTTATGGACGGGTTTCCGGGTGAAATGTTTATACTGTGATGTGCTATATTTGATGTGTTTCTTGTTGATTTTCAAGTGGTTAGTAGCCCGGATATGCATGATGGATATGCCTAGTTTGATGTTATTGTTTCTGTCCATGATATGCATGAAAATATACTTGATAATGTTTTGATATATGTATAAGATGCATGATGTATGAATTTATGAATGCCGAGTGCATGGTGTAGTTCTCTATTAGTCCCTGTGTGTAATGGTATATTTAAATGTATATGATGCTTGTTGATGTATATGATCATGATGAATGAATGAATGGGGACTGTGATGATAAATGCCGAGTAGGCTTATTATATAAAAGCATGAGAGCTTATGGAAAAGGATACATTCGAGTAATAGAGGACAATCCGAGTGAAATATTATATGTAAAAACATGGGATGTTTATTGGTGTTAGATTCCGAGTGGAATTATATATATAAAATGGTGTGAGGCTTAGAAATGCTAAGGCCGAATGGATCCCATGCATGTGAGGCTCATGGTATAGTAATTGCCGAGTGAATGGCATAGGATTTGCCGAGTGAATGTGGTATAAGCCGAGTCATCTGACTGTTGTTGAGTTGCCGGGTGAATTTAATGTTGAACGTAGATTTCCGAGCGGGCAATCGAATGAATATGAGTTGAATTTTATATGCATACGTGTTATTGTGTTATTGAATATGAACACCTTGCGGGGTGCCACGAGGGTGTGATCCCGAGTGAAGAGGACGTGGTCCTAATGTTGAATGTGATGAAAGACCTTGAGTTGGACTTGGGGCAGTGCCTAGGGCACTAAGCGTGAATTGAGACGCTTCATGAAATGCCGAGTGCATTGGCGTTGGACGCCGAGTGAATGAAATCGTATGCATCCGATTCGCCACTGGAATGCGTTGGACTCCAAATACCGATCGGCAAGTCAGATGACAACATGTGATGGAACATGTGATGAATATGGCTAAGTCCTGGAGCTGGGCTCGGACAGACTCCTTGAGTATGGCTCGGAGTGTGAACAATGTTGATATAGACTTGGGGTAGACTTGAGATGAAATCTGATTGATGAGGATATTAGGCTTTATAGCCGAGTGAAAGGGGTAAGAAACCCGATTGAGGATGTTTGTGATTGCTTATGATGAATGGCAGTGTATGTTGAATGATTGATGATATTCATGTATTATTGTAATGCGGATTCCATGATAATCCGAGCCAATATCTATCATTTAATATGTAATGCTCACCCCTACACTATTTTTCAGTGTTGCAGGTCGGATTGGACTTATATAAGGGCCTTAACCCGAGTGTTGGGTGTTTATGATAAGGCTGTGTATGTAAAATTATAATCCGAGTGTCTTTTGTTGTATTTAAGCCTTGGCCTGCTCACAACAATGTTGTATGATGAATATTATTACATTTGTATGGAAATCCGGGTGTATGTTTGCATATATGGACTTACATTGGAATCACGTACTTGTATCGGATTGTGAGTTTTGGTGAATGAATAATGATAAGTTGCAAATATTCGAGTGTATGCGTATGTGTGTATATATGTGTTATGTTGATAACAAGGTTGTGAATCGGTGGAAGAGTATTGCTGAGTGGGTAGTCGGCTTTGGGGAGCAGAGAGTGCATTTATGTATGAATTTTATGTTGATTTGATGCTTCTTACTGACTCAGAAATGATGTTGCATGAATATATCTAAGTTAATGAATCCTGAGTGGAATATATGTGGCTTAGTTGCTTTTCCGAGTGAGTCTTATGAACGGGACTCCATATCCGAGCGTAACTCATATGTGAGCCTCTTTCTGTGTGTTGATGGCTCATGTGGATTCTGAGTGAAGAATATATGGTGAAGCCCGAGCAGGGAATGATCTTGTATAATCCGAGTGAACTCCTCCGAGGAAAGAGTTGTTGATGGCTCAGATAAGAAATAATCTAAGTGTTTATACATATATGATCCGAGTGAAGTTATGAATGTAATCCGAGTGAATTACTTGGGTAATTCCTCTGAGTGTTGAGGAGTTTGGATCATTCCGAGTGGAACTGATTTCGTAGGCTATTTCTGAGTAATGAGTGGTTAAGGTATTATCCGAGAGTGAATAGGCATGAATGCCGAGTGTATGGCCGAATGAGTATTGGTCGGAAATGATACTGGTTACCGAGTGGAATACCACTCTGATGATGAGTTGGTTTATGACTGATTGGACCGAGTGATGTATGGCCGAGAGGAAGCCTATATGTATTCTCTGACTGAGGGGGTTCAAATATACCGAGTGACTCGGGGATTGAATTATACCGAGTGGTTTGATTGATAGAATCCGAGTGGGATAACCCTCAATTCCCTAATGGATCCTTATGTTGATTTTGTGGATAAATTGAGAGGCTAAGTTATGGGTTGCTGAGTGAGGCAATTGTTGGGGTAGTTCCCGAGTGATTGGATTCCCTTATACCGAGTGGACTAAGTCATTACCGAATGAATGGGTGATTCAGATTCCGAGTGAGATTATTATTATTAGCCGAGTGTGGCTCTCGCTTTAGCGAGTGAGACCTCGCTCCAGCGAGTATGTTGCTGGGGAAGACTTTTAATTGTGGTTCCGCTTTAGCGCATGTGTGTTCGCCCGAGCGAGTTGGTCGGCCTCGCTCAAGCGGAGTCAGATCTCACTTGAGCGAGTGCGTGTTGTATTGTGGTTCGCTCAGGCGCTGTTGGTGATTCCGTGTGAATGGTTTTAATTCCCTTGCCTTCCCTGTCTTTTTCTGCTTGGCCATGGGGCCAGCTCTCTTATCTTCATATAAGGGAGTGTTTTTTTTATGGATCCAGGATATTTTCTAATTAATTCGCGAAAATTTTTCCCCTAAAATTAGGGTGTCACATGAAGAACCTCCTTTCAATCATTTTTACTCGGAATTATAGTTATTCCACTCGGAAATCTCTTTCTTAATTATATTTCACTCGAATTTGCAAACAATTCTACTCAGGGAACCATTTTCATACTGATTTCACACGGAATCATGTTTTAATTCACTTAGAAACTTATTTCACTCAGAATTTAAGTTATTTCACTTAAAAAAATCCTTTTCAGTATCTGTTTCACTCGGAAAACATATTAATTTCATTTAGAAAACTTTGCTCAGTTTTATTTCACTCGGATTCATAGTTAATTCATGCGGAAAACCCATTTTCACTCAGAATCAAACCTGTTTCAGTCGGAAAACAGCCTTCCAGTTCATTTTCACTCGGATTTATAGTACTCAATTGTATTCTATTCAAACAGAACGCTTTTTCACTCGGAAATACATCTTTCCAGTCGGATTTCACCCGAAATTATAAGTAAATTATTCAGAGAACTCTTCCTTAATTATATTTCACTCGGAAAACAACTTAATTCCTCTTAGAAAATTTTATTCAGTTTGATATCACTCGGAATCATGGTTATTCCACCCGGATTCACATTTAATCTACTCAGAAACTTCTCTGAACCATATTTTCACTCGGATTCTTACTTATTTCACTCGGAAATTCTATTTATTACACTTAGAATCAATCTCTTTTACTCGGAAACTCTGTTTTTAACATATATCACCCGGATTTTTCATTCAAAGACTTTTCTTTAATTCTTTTAAATTATTTTGGAAATGTTACAACTAAAATTACTATTATTCTTATTATTATAATTCTTAATCTTATCATTATTAATAACTAGTATTATTGATATTATCTTGTTATGAAAAATTAAATAAGGAATATATTATTTTACTCTTGATACAAGTATAATTCTAATCAAGATATAATCGATATATTTTCTTACAACGTTTGAATAATGGAATCCTAGAACTTGAGAATAATATAATGAGACTGGAAACACATAGATATCCAAGGAATCAATTGATAAAATAAATGCATTTCGCATCATGAAAATTGATCCGGTCTCAATACCGGTATCCGATCTGCTATATACATTTCAACGTCTTTGATGAGACATCTACGTGTAACCGGTGTCATCGGTATACATCCGGACTGTAATTCCGTATCAGGCGTTCTCCCTATACCGGTTATCCAGGATAACACCATGACATCGGATAATACACACGTCACTATGCAAAGGACAAGGATTGTTGCTACAGGGATCGATCAATAATTCCCTGCACTACGAGCCAAATTCTGCTCACGGGAATGGTCAACTTGTTCCCTAATCCTAGTCTACATTCTCTATGCTCAATATAAAATAGCCACTTGACCCAATCATGCAGGTAAGTGCGCAATATAATAATGCTAATGGGAGTTGGTGGTTCCCCACCAACGTGTCCTCGTTAATCGAGCCAATCAGGTATATGAACTAACTTCATGATTGAAGTTAGGGATCTTCTTCCTCAGCTCTTTACGACTGATTCCTCTCTGAATACATTCCTTACTTGGAATATAATCACTGACTTGAGCGTCGGAGAATCTTTGCAGGTGACACCACCATTCGCCCACTTCAACGCGTTAGGTCGGTGTGAAGGATCTCCAGGACGCCCAATCCGCTCTCCTCATTCAGAGACAACGGATACACACATCGGATACACATACATCCGGTATCTTATACGGTATTGACATACTATTCGTGACTGGCTTGAGATCGGATCTCTAGACCCCGGTCCAGGACAGATCAAAAATATTTTTGAAGAAGAAAAACCTCTAGAGCATACACTTGGTATAGTGGAGGACACTCACGTTCGATCTCCATGAAGAATCTTGGGAGTACAACTGGAACGGCAACCCAATGGCATCAGAGTCGCGCCTGATAGCCGGGTGAGACGATGCAATTCTAGTGTACTTTGACTAAATGACGGAGTGTAACTATGATCGTAGGGATCCAAGTTCCAAAAATATTTAAATCAATGATAAGAACCAATGAGTTCATTTGTACCATATGGAACTTGGGCGGACCCTGATCGCTCTAGATGATTGGAATGGAGTTATTCCAAAGAATGAGAAGAAGATGAAATGATTTATTGGGCCCACATGCATCATGAGACAGAACCAAAGATAAATCATAATAAATCCAACTCATGCATTCCATGACAACATGCTTGATTGTTATAATTGTGAATATGCTAATTGTATGATGTATGTAATATTGTATGTTAACTGGATTATGTTCGCACCGGATTAACCAATCAGGGTCTTGGGTTATACTCACCCTTACTGTTGACCATTTTTCAGAGGAATTAGGAAATCAAGAACCTGAGTATGAAGAACAGCAATATGCTGAACCTACTGAGAATAATCATTAGATATAGAATTTATATAGATTGAATATTTATTAACGACAAAGACACTGGATGACTGTATAATGTTTAAGGGTGCCTGCGTGCCCCATTCTGTTTTGAGTACAATTATTTGTAAGTTTGTGAATGACTATGTGATATATTCACTATTTGCTTCCATTGATCTGCCATCTCTTTATTTAAAAAAAAATATTCACTTTTTATGAAAACTGTTAACACTCTTAGTTAAATAGGATGATCCTATAGAAGGGTTGTCTTATCTAACCGAGGGTGTTACATTGGTGGTATCAGAGCATAGTCGATTCATTAAACTTGGGAAGTGGACCATTAGGTTTCCACGTACTCTGATAGAAATATTGAACAGTCTATAACACTCCTAAGACTAAATATCCTATATGGAATACTCCACATAACATATACCCTGAACCTATTTGTTGATATTCTTTCAGCAAATTCCTAAATGGCACGCTGAAATAACGATCATGTGATGGAGGATCTTCTTACCAGAATTGTGGAGGTAATAGAATGCCAAGAGTTACCTCATTCTTCTACTAGGCAAAGTCAAGGATTAGCTGACTTCCAGAGGAATAATCCTACTCAATTCAAAGGAGGCTTTGATCCAGAAGGAGCACAATTATGGATTGAACATCTTGAAAAGATTTTTGCTGCTATGCGATGCCCTGATGAGGACAGAATAACTTTTGTTGTCTTCATGATGGTTGGAGAAGCAGAGCACTGGTGGACTCATGCCAGAATTAGATTAGCAACTGAAGGACATGTCATTATCTGGGGACGATTCAAGATAGAGTTTCTCGCTAAATATTTCCCTGAAGACATAAGGAGGCAGAAAGAGCAGGAGTTCTTTAATCTGAAACAAGGCAATATGACTGTAGGGGAGTACGCTGCTAAGTTTGATGAGTTGGCAAAATGTTGTCCCTACTACACCCACATGGGAGAAGCGTCAAGATGTGCGAAATTTGAAGCAGGGCTACGGCAAGAAATTCGCCAAGCTATTTGTTGCCAACAAATTACTCGATTCTCTACTTTGGTTGACAGATGCCGTATCTTTGAGAACGCCTCTAATCTACGACGACCTGGAACGTCTAATCATGGGCCAGAACGACGTATGCCAGACAGACAACAGAGGAGAGATTTTCGAGTAGATCGACCCTACTCTCGTCCACCTTACTCAGCCAACCGAATTCCTCCTAGAGGTCAGGAGAACCAAAGCAGTAAAAACTGCACAATTTGTGGACGGATTGGACATCGTGATGCTGATTGTTGGTACAGAAATAAAAATAACCAACAACAAGTAACTCAAGGACAGGCAGTACGACCAACAGGTCAAGGAAGTGGAGGATCTACTGCAAATACCTCTACCAACAATGTCCCAAGGATGCAAAATATTCACCGCGGCAACAATTTCAATCAAAACAATAATCCTAGAAGGCCCGGAAATAACTCTACTGGAAGACCAGGACTAAATGCTAGAGTTTTTACCATGAATGGTGCGGAAGTATCACAAGAGAACGATCTTGTACAAGGTACATGCTTTATAGGAAGTACTCTATTAAATGTATTATATGATTCTGGAGCCACTCATTCTTTCATATCTGAGAATTGTGTAAAACATTTAAAGCTTCCTACAACCTCTCTGCCTAATAAGATTATTGTCACGACTGCTGCAAATAAGCCCATTTGCCCTTCCTGCATGTGTTTGAAATGTCCTCTCAACATCAAAGGGAAAGCTTATCAAGTAGATCTGATATGTTTGCCTTTGATTGATCTAGATATTGTTCTAGGAATGAATTGGCTTGCTGCCAACCATATTCTGATTGACTGTCATAATAGATCCATCTCTCTCGGGTCTACTACATCTCATTGTGATCAAAACACTGATCTTTGTCCTATTAGCTCAGGAAAGGTAATTCCAGCAAAGGAAGTCCAACTATACATGATCCTTACTGAATCTGAAAGTAAGGCCACTCCTCAAATTGACCAGATTCCTGTTGTTCAAGAATTTCTAGAAGTTTTTCCTGATGATATACTAGAACTACCACCAGAGCGAGAAATTGAGTTCAATATTGAAATTATACCGGGTGCGGGACCAATCTCTATTGCTCCTTACCGAATGTCACCCAAGGAACTCAGTGAACTTAAAGAGCAAATAGAAGAACTTTTAGAGAAAGGAATGATTAGACCCAGTGTCTCACCTTGGGGAGCACCAGTTCTTCTAGTCAAAAAGAAGGATGGTAGTATGCGGTTATGTGTTGACTATCGTCAGTTGAATAAAGCTACGATTAAGAACCGATACCCTCTCCCAAGAATTGATGATTTGATGGACCAATTACGAGGAGCCACTATCTTCTCAAAAATTGATCTGCGATCAAGCTATCATCAAATCAGAGTGAAGAAAGATGATGTACCTAAAACAGCATTCAGAACACGATATGGGCACTATAAGTATCTTGTTATGCCCTTTGGAGTTACAAATGCACCAGTAGTCTTTATGGGATACATGAATCAAATCTTCCATGAGTACTTGGACAAATTCGTGGTTGTATTCATTGACGATATTCTCGTCTACTCCAAGAGCCATGAGGAACACGAAGAGCATCTCCGAATTGTTCTAAATACTTTGCGTGCAAGGCAATTGTACGCCAAGTTTTCAAAATGTGAATTCTGGTTGACAGAAGTGAAATTTTTAGGACATGTCATCTCTAAGGAAGGAATTACTGTGGATCTTACAAAGGTAGAAGCTGTACTAAATTGGGAACAACCCAAGAATGTGACGGAAATCCGCAGTTTCCTTGGACTGGCTGGATATTATCGTCGATTCATTGAGAATTTCTCTCGAATTGCAGCACCTTTAACTAGGTTGACTCGTAAAGATCAACCATTTGAATGGACTGACAAATGCGAAAGCAGTTTTACGGAGTTACGCCAACGACTCACTAGTGCACCTGTCTTGATTTTGCCAAATCCTGCCAAGCCATATGAAGTGTATTGTGATGCGTCAAGACAAGGACTGGGATGTGTTCTAATGCAAGAAAGAAAGGTTGTTGCTTATGCTTCACGACAGCTAAGAACGCATGAAGTTAATTATCCCACACGTGATTTGGAATTAGCTGCAGTTGTGTTTGCCTTGAAAATCTGGAGACACTACTTGTATGGTACATACTTTGAAGTCTTCAGTGATCATAAAAGCTTGAAGTATTTATTCGACCAGAAAGAGTTGAATATGCGACAACGTAGATGGATGGAATTCATCAAGGATTATGATTTCGAACTCCGATATCACCCTGGAAAGGCAAATATTGTGGCTGACGCACTTAGCAGAAAGGCCCTACGCCTATCATATATGATGACAAAGGAGTTGGAATTGATTGAACATTTTCGTGATTTGAATCTAGCAGTAACACCAAAAAGGGGAAGCCTTATGGTTGGAATGCTAAGAATTTCCAATGATTTCCTGGAACAAGTCAAAGAAGCTTAAGCCAATGACCAGGAATTATAAGATTTAGCAGAAAGGACAAAAGAAGGAGTCTCAGAATTTAGCAAGGATGAACATGGGGTGATCAGGTATTAACAGAGAATCTGTATTCCAGTTAATACAAATCTTAAAAGATCCATCCTTGATGAAGCCCACAAAAGTAAATACAGTATCCACCCAGGATCGACTAAGATGTATCAGGACTTGAAGAAATTATTCTGGTGGCAAGGAATGAAAAAGGATATAGCTGAATATGTGACAGCTTGTCTGATGTGTCAGAAGGTAAAGGTGGAACAACAACGACCAAGTGGGACCCTTCGTTCTTTAGATATTCCAGAATGGAAATGGGATGAGATTGCTATGGATTTTATGACTGGATTTCCCAGGACATCAGGTGGATGTGATGCTATTTGGGTAATCGTGGATTGATTAACAAAGACCGCTCACTTCATTCCTGTCAATATGAAGTATTCCCTAGAGAAACTCACCCAGATCTATATCAAGGAAGTTGTACGATTACATGGAACTCCCACTGCAATTGTGTCCGATCGAGATCCTCGTTTCACATCACAATTTTGGAAGAGCCTGCAACAAGATCTGGGAACTCGTCTGAAGTTAAGTTCCGCATATCACCCACAGACAGACGGACAATCAGAAAGGACAATCAAGACTTTTGAAGATTTGTTGCGTCTTTGTGTCCTAGAACATGGGGGAAGTTGGCAAGAATACCTTCCACTTGTGGAGTTCACTTACAACAATAGCTACCATGCCAGTATCGGAATGGCCCCCTATGAAGCTTTGTATGGAAGAAAATGTCATACACCTTTATGTTGGTATGAGACTGGTGAAAAGACAATAATTGGACTAGAGATTGTTCAGAAGACTACAGAACAAGTCCAAAAGATCTAAATGGCAATGAAGACTTCGCAAGATAGACAAAAGAGTTACTACGACAAACGTCAGAAGCCATTGGAGTTTGAGGAGGGAGATCATGTTTTTCTCAAAGTTACCCCTACCACTGGAGTAGGAAGAGCTTTGAAGGCCAAGAAATTAAGCCCTAGATACGTAGGACCCTATCAGATTCTGTAAAAGATAGGAACTCATGCGTATCGTACTGCTCTGCCACCTGAGCTAACAAACCTCCATAATGTCTTTCATGTTTCTCAGCTCCGCAAATATGTGCCAAGCCCTGATCATGTCTTGAGACCTGATCAGTTTATTCTGAAGGAAAATCTCACCTTTGAAGTATCGCCAGTGAAGATTGTTGACCGACGTCTCAAACAGCTAAGAGGCAAGGAAATCTCTTTGGTCAAGGTAGTTTGGAGTCAGACAAATGATGGGAATGCTACTTGGGAAATTAAGGAGAAAATGAGAGAATTGTATCCTCAATTGTTTTAACTTCAAATTTCAGGACGAAATTCCTAAAAGGGGAGGAGAATGTAACATCCCTGTTTTTAAGAATAGTTTTACTCTTGTAATTTTTGAATTATGAAAGGTTTGTGAGTAAGAATAAGTCAATATATACCCTGTTGATGGTCTGTGGTATCTCAGAAATGTCATTTTTGTGCATAATAATGGAATTTATATGGACCATTAGTGAAATTAAGCAAAAACCGAGTGAAAAGAGCTCTGTTCCGAGTAACAGAAAGGAATTCCGAGTGAATAATTAAAAATTTCGAGTGAAGGATGGAATTCCGAGTCAGTGTCATGTTTTTCCGAGTAAAACATGACTGAGAGGGCTACCACCGAGTGGAGTCCTGACCTGAGAGGCAATTCTGAGTGAAGTGTGTTCAAGAGAACCACTTCTGGGTGAAATTCTGAGTCAAAACACCCTAGAAAGGCTCGTTTCCGAGTCAAACATTGCCAAATGCTTCTTTTTCCAAAGGAAATTCCTCTGATTGAAGCATTCCGAGTGAAAGAATGCATATATACTTATGTTTATGTTGATTTGATGCTTCCTACCGACTGGAATGTGTTGTGGAATCAATTGGGAAGGATTCCGAATGGTTTCGTATGTGTTTGCTTAGGAAACCGAGTAGAAAATGGTAGAGGGAGCCCATTCCGAGAGAAATGTAAGAGGCTGAACCATTTCTGAGTGAGTCTATGAGTATGACCCCTCTTCCGAGTGAGATATACTCTACTGGACCAAAACCGAGTGAGATTCGTATGTGTAGGTCTTGTTCCGAGAGGTAATGGCTTAAATAAGCCTTAATTTGGAAAGATAGTTGAAGAAGTTGGTCTAAACCGAGTGAACCAAGTGAATGAAGACTCAGATTTCTGAGTAAAAACTCTGAGAAAGAGAGAACTCGGTCTGGACCGATATTACCGAGTGAGAAACTGAGTACCTGAGTCGGTTTCAAAGGAATTCCGAGCGAGGACTTGAAGACTCGCTCAAGCGAGTCGGATTCCGCTTGATCGAGAAGGACCCTTGATGCATATTTCTCTACTTCGCTCAAGCGAGCAAGCCACGCTCAAGCAAGCCTTGTATTTGTTGGCTCGGAAGAAGAATTCCAGTCGGCATAGTGGTTAACCGAGTGGAATTTTCACTCGGTATTCAGTGTCAGTTTTGCGTGTTGACTTCAATTTTGTCTTTTAATGCTTATTTTAATTCAATCATGCGCACTATATCTAGTAGGCGGCCAGAAATGGGCACTAACATAGCCTACCTCCTTATTTAAATCTCCACTGACACTCCATTAACACTCCACTAAAAATCCATTAACAGCCCACTCACAAAAGTTGTTCCCCATTTAGTTTTCCACTTACTCTCTCATTATTTAAACCAGTGCGATGACTCTTAGAGAACACACACACACGAAACAGACACACCTCTATTATCATTCTTCTTCCTACAAGTTCCTTTCTCTCTCTTTTCTTTTCTCTTTCACTCGGATTTGAAGCAGGACAGTGGAAGGAACCTTTTTCTCTCCATCCAAGAACTTCATTAAGGTAAGAGGGTATATTCTTGGGTGCTCTGTGGGATAACCGAGTGAAGGAAAGGGTTAAGGAATCATGTTCCTCACCTTTCCAGGACAGATTCAGTGATGGGTGAATTAAATGCTTAATTGTTACTATTTTGTATATATATATATATATATATATATATATATATATTTGTTGGTAAATGATATACTTTGTGTGAATTGTGAGAAAAATATGAACTGTATTGACTGTGAAAATACTAAATCATGGGTACCTATGTGCGTTCCAGCGAAGAATTGCAATTAAATGTTGGAATAAATGACAAACAACTCGGTTTTATATGAATTCAATCGGTTTTTACACAATATCACTCGGTAAATCATTATATATATCAGACAGAACCCTTTTCTTACTTGAAGAACCTCCTTTCAATCATTTTTACTCAGAATTATAGTTATTCCACTCGGAAATCTCTTTCTTAATTATATTTCACTCGGATTTGCAAACAATTCTACTCAGGGAACCATTTTCATACTGATTTCACACGGAATCATGTTTTAATTCACTTAGAAACTTATTTCACTCAGAATTTAAGTTATTTCACTTAAAAAAATCCTTTTCAGTATCTGTTTCACTCGGAAAACATATTAATTTCATTTAGAAAACTTTGCTCAGTTTTATTTCACTCGGATTCATGGTTAATTCATGCGGAAAACCCATTTTCACTCGGAATCAAACCTGTTTCAGTCGGAAAACAGCCTTCCAGTTCATTTTCACTCGGATTTATAGTACTCAATTGTATTCTATTCAAACAGAACGCTTTTTCACTCGGAAATACATCTTTCCAGTCGGATTTCACCCGAAATTATAAGTAAATTATTCAGAGAACTCTTCCTTAATTATATTTCACTCGGAAAACAACTTAATTCCTCTTAGAAAATTTTATTCAGTTTGATATCACTCGGAATCATGGTTATTCCACCCGGATTCACATTTAATCTACTCAGAAACTTCTCTGAACCATATTTTCACTCGGATTCTTACTTATTTCACTCAGAAATTCTATTTATTACACTTAGAATCAACCTCTTTTACTCGGAAACTCTGTTTTTAACATATATCACCCGGATTTTTCATTCAAAGACTTTTCTTTAATTCTTTTAAATTATTTTGGAAATGTTACAACTAAAATTACTATTATTCTTATTATTATAATTCTTAATCTTATCATTATTAATAACTAGTATTATTGATATTATCTTGTTATGAAAAATTAAATAAGGAATATATTATTTTACTCTTGATACAAGTATAATTCTAATCAAGATATAATCGATATATTTTCTTACAACGTTTGAATAATGGAATCCTAGAACTTGAGAATAATATAATGAGACTGGAAACACATAGATATCCAAGGAATCAATTGATAAAATAAATGCATTTCGCATCATGAAAATATTTTTGAAGAAGAAAAACCTCTAGAGCATACACTTGGTACAGTGGAAGACACTCACGTTCGATCTCCATGAAGAATCTTGGGAGTACAACTGGAACGGCAACCCAATGGCATCAGAGTCGCACCTGATAGCCGGGTGAGACGATGCAATTCTAGTGTACTTTGACTAAATGACGGAGTGTAACTATGATCGTAGGGATCCAAGTTCCAAAAATATTTAAATCAATGATAAGAACCAATGAGTTCATTTGTACCATATGGAACTTGGGCGGACCCTGATCGCTCTAGATGATTGGAATGGAGTTATTCTAAAGAATGAGAAGAAGATGAAACGATTTATTGGGCCCACATGCATCATGAGACAGAACCAAAGATAAATCATAATAAATCCAACTCATGCATTCCATGACAACATGCTTGATTGTTATAATTGTGAATATGCTAATTGTATGATGTATGTGATATTGTATGTTAACTGGATTATGTCCGCACCGGATTAACCAATCAGGGTCTTGGGTTATACTCACCCTTACTGTTGACCATTTTTCAGAGGAATTAGGAAATCAAGAACCCGAGTATAAAGAACAGCAATATGCTGAACCTACTGAGAATAATCATTAGAGATAGAATTTATATAGATTGAATATTTATTAACGACAAAGATACCGGATGACTGTATAATGTTTAAGGGTGCCTGTGTGCCCCATTCTGTTTTGAGTACTGATCCGGTCCTAACACCGGCCCCCAAGAGCATGGCTTCAATGCCCTGCCAGATCAGCATTTGGAATAAAGAGAAGTATTTTTCAAATGCACTACAAATACAATACGGGGTGCACACCGCCAGGGCAAGTAACGCCGCCAAGGTTCATAACTCCGCCCAGGCACGTTACCCCGCCAAGGAATGTAACTCCGCCCAGGCATGTTACTCCGTCAAGGAATGTAACCTCGCCAAAGTTGTTACTCCGCCAAGCCATAGGCTCAACTCAGGCGGAATACTGAATTTCCCACACTGCGTAGCGAGCCCATACTCACAACCCCGGCACGAGATTGACTCTGTCTTGAGAGGTTAATAATGGGAATCACGCTGTCACGCATAAAGGGAAATAACAATAAAATATTAAAGCACTAACGCTTTCCAGACAAGTTGTGATACCTACTACAATAATGGTGCTAGTAAACGGCGCAGGGACCCACTACCTTTTCAGCATTATGCCTGGAGACAAGGAGCGGGTCCTACCAATAATGCAGCACCCGTGACAGGTATATAAACCTCTCTTGAAAAGGTATAAGGGATCTTTTCCCCATTCTCTGAACCTTACACTCTATTACTTGCATAATCTTCTCTGATTATCTTTCTAAGTCTCTAAGTATTCTGAGATACTGACTTGAGCGTCGGAGAACGATTGCAGGTACCACCCCCAATTGGGTCAAGGCAAATCAGATCCCGTCAGGCGGACTGTGACACCGCCCCGCAGTACATTACACTCCGCCTCAACATACGAAGACTCTTTGTATTTACATTTATACATACATTGCTTTGTATCAAAACACACTTATATGTGTATTTTGAGTTGTTCTACAAGCACACTTCTACACCCCCTGTAAAGAACAGTTCATTGGCACGCCCGGTGGGACCTGTAAACTAGGTAATCCCACAATCTTGATCAATCTTCATCATCAATGGAGAGACAAGGACCAGAGATGCAGAACGAGGATTCTCCTCCACGCAATCCCAGACGTCTTAACTTCGATGATGGTGCTCCGAAAAAAGCAACGCAAGCTGATTCTCTAGATCCGAGAGATGACATGATTCGAATCTTGAGAGAAGAACTTGCAGAACTTCGTCGTGAAAAAGCAAACCCAGTGCATGAGAAAGCTGGTCCCGCAAGACAACCACATCATGAATCACACGTGCAGGAGGAATCAAGTACTCCTCACTACTCTCGTATTCCTACATACATGGAGGAGCAACGAAGCCTCCCACTGGTGAATGCTCAGCATCAAGAAGGAAGGAGAGCAGGCTCAAACGCATTCCCCTCAGGATATAAGATGAGCATCCCATTTTCCAAAAGGCTCATGAATGTACATGTACCCAGACACTTGCAAACCATGCAGCCCATTTCTATAGGGAAATATACTGGGGAAACAGATCCCTCTAAGCATTTAGATGCTTATATCTATGAGGCCATGTTTCTAGGAGCTGAGGAGGACATCATGTGCAGAATGTTTCCCAGAACTCTTACAGGTGAAGCTCTTAGCTGGTTCAAGAGCTTACCTTCAGGTTCCATTGATTCGTGGGAGGAGCTGGCCTCAGCTTTTGGAAGCCACTTCGTGATCTCCAGGGATGCACCTAGAACCTCTCATACCTTGGCTCAGATCAAACAAGGCGACAAAGAATCTCTGAAGGATTTCCTTAAGAGATTTTATAAAGAGGCGGCCATGGTCCCTGATCTGACTGAGGCAATCCAGTTGCATATTCTCATAGAAGCTATGCAACCAAAGTCACCTTTCGCTTTGTCTTTGGCAAAGGGACCTCCAACTACGATGGAGGAATTTCGCAGGAAGGCATCTAAGTACGTGGGTATTGAGATGCATCTGGAAGCCACTGCATCTCGCAGCAAACCACTCCCTGCAACTCCATCCCAAGACAAAGGGAAAGATAAATTGTTGAAGAATGACAAATCCAACCAAAGAGACAAAGTAGGGAACCAACCTTTTAAACAGCAAGACAGACGCGTGTTCAATTTTGCTCACTATGCACCACTGAACACAACCTGCGAGCAAATCTTGCGTGAGATAGGATGGACCACCCTCAATGTTTATGGAATTCAACGTCCACCCCCAATCAGGCGCGGTGGAAACCCAAGGAAATATTGTGAATTCCATGAATCAGTTGGCCACACCACGGAAGAATGCAAGCAACTCAAAAATACTATTGAGGTGCTCATTCGAGAAGGTAAACTGAAACATTACCTGTTCAAAGGCAAATCTCATGATGAGCCTGAGAAGTTTGAAAAACGACATCGTGATCGCTCTCCGGATCCTGATAGTACTCGGGAACCAAAGCGTACGGCGGTGTCAGAGAAACAAAAAGGCATTGTTTTGGAGTCCGCCCAACGAGAACCGAGCCCTGAACCTAGGTCGCGAGGTAAAAGGCAGGTGGTGGACATGATTGCTGGAGGCTTCGCAGGAGGCGGACCCTCAAACAACGCCCGGAAAAATCATCATCGTATGATCTTATCTGTGCAGGGCAAGAACAAAGAATATCACCCATTCAGGGACGGAGTTCAGACTCCGCCTATAACTTTCACAGATGATGATTTTGGCCCAACCATCCCTGAGGGAGATGATGCAGTAGTGATCATTGCGGTGATCGCTAATATGGATGTAAAACGCATCCTAGTTGACCAGGGAAGTTCCTGCGACGTTATTTTTTATGACTGTTTTAAACGCATGGGACTGACTGACGCTGATTTGCAGCCTTACACACAGGACCTCACAGCCTTTAATGGCGCCAAACAGCCTACTAAAGGCTACTTGGATACAAGGATTACCTTCGATGGTGAACCTGGAGCAAGGACTGTGAAATCCAGGGTCCTCGTCATTGATGTTAAATCCCCATACAATGGCATCATTGGGCGGCCTACTCTGAATGCCATGGAAGCCATCGTTTCAACCCCCCACTTGTTAATCAAGTTCATTGATAAAGATAATCAAGTCTCATCCGTCAGGGGTGACCAGGAGATGGCTCGTTACTGTTACAATTTAAGTCTTAACATGGTGAAGCTTGAAACCATGTCTAAGAAAAGGAAATTGAATGAAGGAAACAGTGCGGCGGCATCCGTCAACTTGGTGGATCTTGATCCCAGGGCGGAGTCTTCTATAGACCCACTGAACCCTTTGAAACCAACTCCTGAAGGTGGCTCCAAGTCTATTGTTTTGGGCAGCACCCCGGAGCAAATAACTAACATTAATGACAAGCTGGAGCCTAACATGGAAGCGAGACTGATTGCACTCCTCCATGAATATAAGGAGATTTTTGCCTGGACAGCCGCAGACATGCCTGGTATGGATCCTAACTTCTGTTGCCACCGCCTGGCGGTGTATCCTGAAACTAAGCCAGTGGCACAAAAGAAACGGCGTATGGGTCCTGCTAAGCAAAATGCTGCTTGCGAACAAACCGAAGAACTCCTTAAGGCGGGGTTCATCAGGGAACTCCGTTACTCTTCTTGGCTGTCCAACGTGGTTATGGTGCAGAAAGCCAATGGCAAATGGCGCATGTGCATAGACTACGTTGATTTGAATAAATGTTGTCCCAAAGATCCTTATCCTCTCCCCAACATTGACAGGCTGGTTGACGATTCATCAGGATACAAGTATCTATCCTTCATGGATGCTTACTCCGGATACAACCAAATTCCAATGTGCGAGGATGATCAGGAGAAAACAGCATTTATCAACGACAGAGGGGTCTTTTGCTACAATGTCATGCCATTTGGGCTGAAGAACGCTGGGGCCACCTACCAGCGCATGATCAACAAAGTCTTTGAGGGCATGCACACAAAGCTGGTGGAGGTTTATATTGATGACATTATCGCCAAAACCCCAGAAGGAGGAGACCATGTTGAAGACTTACGCCTCATTTTTCAACGCCTACGGCAATACAACATGAGACTCAACCCACTAAAATGTACATTTGCTGTGCCTGGGGGGAGATTTTTGGGTTTCATGTTAACGCAAAGAGGCATAGAAGCTAATCCTGACAAGTGTCGTGTGATACAAGAGTTGCAGAGCCCCAAAACATTGAAAGAGGTACAATCCCTCAATGGCAAAATCGCTGCTCTAGCACGATTCATGCCAAAAATGGCTCATCGCTCTCTCCCCTTGTACAAGATGCTGAAGAAGGATAAAAAATTCAATTGGGGCCCAGAGCAAGAGGCGGCCTTCCAGAGCTTGAAAAATGTCTTAGCCAGCCCTCCAATCCTGGTAAAACCAAGCCCAGGTGAGCAACTCATCGTTTATTTGTCTGTTTCAGATGAAGCGCTGGCAGTGGCACTGGTCAAAGAAACAGTCGAAGGCCAACGACCGGTATACTTCACTGGTAAAACATTACATGGTGCAGAGTGCCGCTATCAGAAGATTGAAAAGGCAGCACTTGCAGTTGTTTGGGCCTCACGACGTCTAAGACCATATTTCCATGCACATCCCATCCTGATTCGTACAGACTTACCACTCCGTACTATATTGTTCAAGCCAGACTTGGCAGGAAGGATGATCAAATGGGCCATAGAACTCTCTGAATTCGACATATCCTACGAACCAAGAACTGCTATCAAGGCACAAGTCCTGGCAGATTTCGTAGTTGAATTAACAGGCTCTAGCCCAGATGCAGATCATTCACACTGGACAGTATACGTCGATGGGTCTTCAAACAGCAAAGGATGTGGGGCAGGAATCGTTGTAGAAAGTGATGACGGGGTACATCTTGAAATTTCATTGCACTTTACCTTCACTACGTCTAACAATCAGGCGGAGTACGAAGCCTGTTTAGCCGGACTCAGAGCAGCACAAGATATTGGGGCCAAAACTGTCACCCTATGCAGTGATTCTCAACTAGTCATCTCACAAATTCTTGGTGAGTATCAGGCTAAAGAACCTCTACTGCAACAATATCTAGACTGCGTCAATGAGTTGAAACAGCGCTTCGATGAAGTAACTTTCAAGCATGTACCTCGCGAAGAAAATACGCGTGCTGATATCCTGTCCAGATTAGCCAGCACAAAGAAGGCGGGGTGTACAACCACGGTCGTACAGAGTACTCTGGCCGAGCCAAGTATATCCCTTCCCTCTTCAATTCATATGATTAAAAGCCGCCCCGTTGATGATAACTCCTGGGTAACACCAATAGTTCGTTATCTTGTTAATGGACAATTACCCACGGATGATCTTGAGCGAAAGAAGCTAAGGAGGGAGGCACCCTATTATACGCTCCTAGATGGGCAGCTATACCGCCGAGGAATTTCTGTCCCATACTTAATTTGCATAAATGAAAACGAGGTGCAAGCTGTTTTGGAAGAAGTCCATGAAGGGCAGTGTGGACATCATCCAGGGGCACGAAGTCTAGTGAGAAAAATCCTCAGGGCGGGGTATTGGTGGCCCACTATGAAGCAAGACACTGCCTCATATGTTCAAAAATGCGATCAATGTCAACGATTCGCAAATTTTCACCATACCCCAGCTGAGGAAATGTCATCATCAGTGACACCCTGGCCTTTCTATCAATGGGGTATGGATATTCTAGGTCCATTCCCAACTGCGCCCGGCGGTATCAAATACCTGATAGTTGGTGTTGATTATTTCACCAAATGGATTGAGGCAGAGGCAGTGGTGCACATAACGTCAGCCAGGACTCGAAGATTCGTCTATGAGAATATCATTGCACGTTTCGGAGTCCCCGAACGCATAGTCACTGATAATGGCACCCAGTTCACAGATCGCAAGTTCACTGAACTCTTAGAAAATCTCAGCATCACGCAGATTTTCTCTTCTGTGGAACACCCTCAAACCAATGGACAAGCTGAGGTCGCCAACAGAGAAATCTTGAAGGGCCTCAAAAAACGCCTTGGTGAGGCAAAGGGAGACTGGGCAAATCAGTTATGCCACGTTTTATGGGCATATAGAACCACCCCACACTCCACTACGAATGAATCTCCATATCGGCTGACATATGGAGTCGAGGCGGTCATTCCCATTGAATTAACAGCCCCCTCAGCTCGAGTCCTCTATTTCAATGAGGAAGCCAATCAACAGAACCTCGCACACGAATTGGAGGTTTTGGCGGAGTTGAGAGAGGAAGCCTTTGTGAGAGATCAAGCTGTCAAAGCAAAGGCCGCCAAACGGTATAACGCACGCATGTGTGAACGCCGTTTCAAAGAGGGAGATTTGGTCCTGAGAAGGGCCAACATTGGCAACAAATTTGCGCACCAAGGCAAGTTGGCACCAAATTGGGAAGGTCCATACCGAGTCACCGAGGTCTTGGGCAAGGGTACATACCGCCTAGAGAACTTGGATGGCACTCCGGTCAGAAATAAATGGAACATTTTGAATTTACGCATATATTACAGTTAGTTGGGTAATACGGTATGATCTTTTCTTCCTAACTCAAGGATCCTCCTCTGTATGCTTTCCTTGAAAAGGTTTCGAAAAGATATCTCCCAACTCAATCTTTTATGTAATTCCATTCTCAATGAAATGCCTTCCTGCATTTAATCTTCACTCTAACTCTGAATTGATTATCCATGGCAGAATTTATTCCCATGCAGATAAAACGACTCTAAAATTGAAGCACAAACGCATAACTCTTTATTCCATAAAGATCAACCAACATGCAACGCCGCTTCACAAACGGAGTCAACAAAAACTCCTTGGGGGATTGGTGTCTCAGCTATATGCTGCACCATGCCGACCCTAAGGTACAGAAAACTCCTTGGGGGGAAAGGATTGGTGTCTCAGCTATATGCTGCACCATACCGACCCTAAGGTACAGAAAACTCCTTGGGGGGAAAGGATTGGTGTCTCAGCTATATGCTGCACCATACCGACCCTAAGGTACAGAAAACTCCTTGGGGGGAAAGGATTGGTGTCTCAGCTATATGCTGCACCATACCGACCCCAAGGTCCTGCAGGCCGCCTATGGAAAGAACTAGTGTCACAGCTATATGCTGTACTAATTCACCCCCAAGGTCCTGCAGGCTTCTTGTGGGAAGAGCTGGTGTCTCAGCTATATGCTGCACCACGCTAACCCCAACCAATTTCTTGCAGGTTGAATTGGTGTCACAGCTGTATGCTGCACCATACCGCCTCGAAGGTTTAACCAAATTCTTGCAGGATGAATTGGTGTCACAGCTATATGCTGCACCATACCGCCTCGAAGGTTTAACCAAATTCTTGCAGGATGAATTGGTGTCACAGCTATATGCTGCACCATACCGCCTCGAAGGAGTCGCACTCCAATCAAAATGCAAAAGGATGAACATTCCATCCAAAACTTGACTCTGCTTAACTCCCAACGTTTTACGGAGTACATGAGAAACAAACTCAAGCACTACCCAACAAGTTCAAGTAAGTTCAACACTTGTAAAATTGTGCTTCATTGAAATTCCTAAGGGGTAACTCTGCCTCCTTACGGAATACAACTTCATTGAAATTCCTAAGGGGCAACTCCGCCTCCTTACGGAATACAATTTCATTGAAATTCCTAAGGGGCTACTCCGCCTCCTTACGGAATACTATTTCATTGAAATTCCTAAGGGGCTACTCCGCCTTCTTACGGAATCTATTCATGGAAATTCCTAAGACGCCACGCCGCCTTCTTACGGAATCCATTTCATTGAAATTCCTAAGAGGCCACGCCGCCTCCCTACGGAATCCAATTCCCTTGAAATTCCTAAGGGGCAACTCCGCCTCCTTACGGAATACAATTTCATTGAAATTCCTAAGGGGCTACTCCGCCTCCTTACGGAATACTATTTCATTGAAATTCCTAAGGGGCTACTCCGCCTTCTTACGGAATCTATTCATGGAAATTCCTAAGACGCCACGCCGCCTTCTTACGGAATCCATTTCATTGAAATTCCTAAGAGGCCACGCCGCCTCCCTACGGAATCCAATTCCCTTTAAATTCCTAAGAGGCCACTCCGCCTTCTTACGGAATACTATTTCATTGAAATTCCTAAGGGGCTACTCCGCCTTCTTACGGAATTTATTCATGGAAATTCCTAAGACGCCACGCCGCCTTCTTACGGAATCCATTTCATTGAAATTCCTAAGAGGCCACGCCGCCTTCTTACGGAATCCATTTCATTGAAATTCCTAAGAGGCCACGCCGCCTCCCTACGGAATCCAATTCCCTTGAAATTCCTAAGGGGCAACTCCGCCTCCTTACGGAATACAATTTCATTGAAATTCCTAAGAGGCCACTCCGCCTTCTTACGGAATACTATTTCATTGAAATTCCTAAGGGGCTACTCCGCCTTCTTACGGAATTTATTCATGGAAATTCCTAAGACGCCACGCCGCCTTCTTACGGAATCCATTTCATTGAAATTCCTAAGAGGCCACGCCGCCTCCTTACGGAATCCAATTCCCTTTAAATTCCTAAGAGGCCACTCCGCCTTCTTACGGAATCTATTTCATTGAAATTCCTAAGAGGCCACTCCGCCTTCTTACGGAATCTATTTCATTAAAATTCCTAAGAGGCCACGCCGCCTTCTTACGGAATCCATTTCATTAAAATTCCTAAGGGGCTACTCCGCCTTCTTACGGAATCTATTCATTGAAATTCCTAAGAGGCCACGCCGCCTTCTTACGGAATCCATTTCATTAAAATTCCTAAGAGGCCACTCCGCCTTCTTACGGAATCTATTCCTTGGAAATTCCTAAGAGGCTACTACGCCTCACTATTAAAATCATTTCAACGAAATTCCCACGAGGTTACTACGCCTCACTGTTGAAATTACTTCAGTTAAATTCTCAAAAAGGCCATTCCGCCTCGTTATACTTAGTCATATTTCATTAAGTCCTCAGATAAATATTCCGCCTTCTCAATATCATTATACAAGGCATAAATACGACGGACTTAAACACTACATCTATGAACAAGTATACATTTGCAGGAAATATACTTTATTAATATTGTCAAGAATTGATAAAAGTCCAGAGCCTATCCTGGAACAAGGCAATATTAACAAAATTCAAAAAATAAAAGCTGGCGAAAGGTCTCAGGAGCTGGTCTTTAAGGGTTGGACGGCGTCCCTTCTTGTTGGACAGAGGTGGCTTGACCTTCACCAGGTTTGCTTAAACTCTGAGAGGGAGGCAAGTCCGCCAAAACATATTCGTCATTGGGCGCAGGAGCATGACCCCCTTGAACAGGCACCATCAATTCTCCATGGATGAATTCATAATAAGGATGAATGCCTGTGGTGGTTAGAGCAACACCTGGATTGCGGTAACGGAGTTGACGAACAGCCATGCTGAAAGCATCATCAATCGCTGCCTCAGCCGCATCCAGCGTGGATTGTAAATCCTTGTCAAGCTTTTCATTGACGGCCTCAGAGGTAGCTTTTTCAGCTTGCAACACTTCAACCTGTTTTTCAAGGTTAGTGTACGCAGTAGCTGCTTGGTCTAACTCCGCCACCCAGGTATCTTCAGCAGTGGCCTTATCAAGTTCAAGAAAAATCAACCTCTGCTGGAGCTCACTTGCATCCTCGCCCAATTTTTGTTTCTGCTGAATTAAATCTGAAATCTGTTGTTTTAGCAGATTATTGTCAGCCCTCACCTGGGTCAGGCCACTCACCTCCTCGCCCAGTTTTTTGTTTTGCTCTTTTAAGCCGGAGACCTGCTTCTCCAGCAAAGCTTTATCAGCTCTCACCCGAGCCAGCTCCTCCTCCAGCTTTTTGGTGTTGGCATCGGCGGTGTCCAGATGCTTGTCCTTGGCCTTGATCACCTCGGACAACTGCTCATTGTCATGCTCCAAGCTACGAATCTTTTCCACTGACTCGTGGTAAGACGCTTGGAACATGTTCGCCTCAGCAGCAACCTCAGCTATCCGGGGAACAGAAGCCAAGAAACCATCTAATTCAGAAAGGTGCCACCTCGCAGCTGCGGCAGCCTCCGGTACCTCCTCGAAGTCGATGTCGGGGCGGAGAATGAATTCTGGGTCACGCCTCTCTGACTGGCGGAATCCCGTATTTGTAAAGTATAAGAAGGGATTCAAGCGAGACCCCGCCTCAGGCAAAGAAACAAGCCGCCTAGATGTTTCCCCCGGTACATCAATGGGAAAAACGGCCGTCCTTCGGGCGGTCAAGCTCAAGGCGGGATCCTCAGACGGGCGGACTGGGGAGATTTGAATTCCCTCTGTCTGGTCCCCCATTTCCTGGCCAGAAGCAGCTTGAAGTCCCTCCGCTTGCTCCCCCTCGATATCTTCTTCGAAAATGCCTTCGGCTCCGCCCATATCAGCAGAAGTACCCACAACAGGTACTTCCGGAGTCTCCTCCAAATCAATGGCGGCATCGATTGATGTCCCCGCCTCAGCCCTTTTCTTGCCCTTGGTCCTCCTTCTTTGCAAAGGCTGGAGGTCTATTTCCTCTTCTTCTTCTTCAGCAGCTTCTGGTTCTTGGCGTTTTTTAGAACGCCTTTCAACAGTAGCTGCTGAAGATCCTGCACCACCTTCAAAATTTGCTATGTTGGTGGAGGCAGGGAAGGGAAGGGTCTTTGTGAGAGCAGCAGTCAAACTCCTCCTGGGCTGCACATTATTCTCCGCGTTCCTTTCCCTGCGGCTCATTTGCATCTGCTTAATACGGTCCATCCCAGGGAACTCCGCGATTTCTCCTGCAAAATAACAAGATGAAGATTCAGTTAGAAAATGCAAGGTAGAGGAAACACTCAATCACATTGCAAATTGTTCATAATATTACTCAAATATCCTTGAGCATCCCGCCCAAGCAGCCTTCGGCAAAGAATCAGCTTGTGGACGGAGTTGTACTCCTTCAAAATCCGGAGTACTTCCACAGACGCCGCCGATAGAGCACCCTCTTCAACCTCATACGCTCGTTTGGTTAAGAGAAAATGCTCATGCGTCCATGCCACTGGGAATTTGTCAACACCCTCCTTATTCCGCCAAAAGACAGGTTTGCCCTTCCTGACGGATACCTTCACGAAACTCATCCTGAAATGAAGTCCGCCTTCTTTGGCGGAGTCAGCAAACGCCTTAAAATTCAAAATCTTTGGCTCCGCCCGGAGAGTCACAAAACCCATGCCGCCGGTTTTCGTATTTACTCTCCTCATAATGCGGCAGAAGGAGAAAAACAACGCCACCGTAGGCGTAAACCCCAAATGTTCAGCCATCACCTCAAAACTGCGAACTATTCCCCAACCATTCGGATGCAGCTGGGAAGGGGCACAATCCAAAAACCTAAGCACACCCATCTGGAATTTATTCAATGGGAAGCGCACCCCTAACTGGGTGAACAGAATATCGTACATATATATGGTACGATTATCCTGAGGATGATGGCAGACCCGTTCATACGTCTTGGGTGAACGGACGATGAACCTATCCTCATACTTCTCGTCTTTCCATACCGGAACAGACAACTCCACTACCCCTCCGCTTGTCGTCGCATGTCGAGAGGAAGCATCCTTGACATCTTCCTCAACCCAACAGTAAGGGTCATTCTCGAGTGTTTTCTCCCAATCCAACCCATGCAATACAACATTTCTGCACTCGGCCATAGTCAGCACTTGTGTATGGGAAACACCTCCTGACACAAATGAATGTACAGCATTACTAAAGTACTCCACGCTGCTATAAAACGTCGAGTCCCTCCCAGTATAAAAAGCATCATCTCCACTCTCAATGTCAGAAAACATGGGACGAACAGAATCCCTAGAACGTGACCCTGCCCTCTTTCCTCTCATCTTCCTTTTTACAAACACACAATAAGGGGAAACAAAGCTAACCCAAAGGAAATGAAGAAGCAAAGAAGAAGAAGAAGCAAATACCTTAAGCTTCTGAAAGATAGAAGAACTCCAAACACCAGTGAACTTGCAAAAGAATAGCAAAAACACTTTCAGCAAACAAATACGAACAGAGAGATGAAGCAAAACATTCCCCTTCTGAGAGTTTACCTATTTATAGGCATGGCTTGGGGGGAAAATAAGCGAATCCTCAGAAATTTCGAAGATGTGTTTGCAGCCGTTAGATGAATCTCGTCGACGGTTCTAAAATTGAAACATGCGATTACAACCGTTGGATTTACCCCACTGACGGTTCCTTTTTTACTGAAATCAATAGATATATCTAAGGGCAGGTATTTCATGGGCCACGTTTTCAAAATCCAAGGCCCACGGTAATAACCTCGAAAACGGTTCTCAATTGCCATCACGCGCATTTATGTCCCATCATTAGAATGGCAACCGTTACGAGGGCATACGTGGCAATAGGAGACTGAAGAACAAAAAAACGTGGTTTCGAGGCGCATTAATGACAGGCGTGACAAGTGATGACAGCTAATAAATGCACGAAAGCACTTGTCCACAAATCCTGAACTGGCAAATGCCGCCTAAACCCATGCCTACAAAAGCTAAACTTAAGTGTTGTAGCTTATTAAAGTGACTCCGCCAGTCACTATAACAAGCTAGGGGGCATATGATCCGGTCCTAACACCGGCCCCCAAGAGCATGGCTTCAATGCCCTGCCAGATCAGTATTTGGAATAAAGAGAAGTATTTTTCAAATGCACTACAAATACAATACGGGGTGCACACCGCCAGGGCAAGTAACGCCGCCAAGGTTCATAACTCCGCCCAGGCACGTTACCCCGCCAAGGAATGTAACTCCGCCCAGGCATGTTACTCCGTCAAGGAATGTAACCTCGCCAAAGTTGTTACTCCGCCAAGCCATAGGCTCAACTTAGGCGGAATACTGAATTTCCCACACTGCGTAGCGAGCCCATACTCACAACCCCGGCACGAGATTGACTCTGTCTTGAGAGGTTAATAATGGGAATCACGCTGTCACGCATAAAGGGAAATAACAATAAAATATTAAAGCACTAACGTTTTCCAGACAAGTTGTGATACCTACTACAATAATGGTGCTAGTAAACGGCGCAGGGACCCACTACCTTTTCAGCATTATGCCTGGAGACAAGGAGCGGGTCCTACCAATAATGCAGCACCCGTGACAGGTATATAAACCTCTCTTGAAAAGGTATAAGGGATCTTTTCCCCATTCTCTGAACCTTACACTCTATTACTTGCATAATCTTCTCTGATTATCTTTCTAAGTCTCTAAGTATTCTGAGATACTGACTTGAGCGTCGGAGAACGATTGCAGGTACCACCCCCAATTGGGTCAAGGCAAATCAGATCCCGTCAGGCGGACTGTGACACCGCCCCGCAGTACATTACACTCCGCCTCAACATACGAAGACTCTTTGTATTTACATTTATACATACATTGCTTTGTATCAAAACACACTTATATGTGTATTTTGAGTTGTTCTACAAGCACACTTCTACACCCCCTGTAAAGAACAGTTCAAGTACAATTATTTGTAAGTTTGTGAATGACTATGTGATATATTCACTATTTGCTTCCATTGATCTGCCATCTCTTTATTAAAAAAAAAAAATATTCACTTTTTATGAAAACTGTTAACACTCTTAGTTAAATAGGATGATCCTATAGAAGGATTGTCTTATCTAACCGAGGGTGTTATATCACGTACTACGCGAACAAACCCTTAAGCCCAGTGTGCTTCTCATACGCCTCAGTCTTATATTTTTTACAACATACTCATGAAGACCTTTAAAAAGAAATGAGGCAATGGGTAAGCTTGTTTAAATTTATTTAAAAAAAAATCTGAAATAAAAAAATCCACTTAATATAACTTTTTAGATGTTTGCATAAGCTTAAAAAACAAAAACTAAAAAAAAAAGTTTGAATAAGTTACTTTCAACAGTTTCTCTAAATAAATGGTTGAAAAACCTAGAATTATATACTAGTTTATTTTAAAAAACACTTTTATAGTGATAATCAAATAAACTAACTTTTTTTAATAATCACTTTTTATAATTATAAATAAATTATTTTTAAAAAATTCGCTTAATTTTAAGTTTCAACAAATCAGTTCAATATATTTAAAAAAACGTAAATTATAATTTACTATTTTTTTAAAAAATAAGAGAACTTAAATATAGAAAACAGAAATTATATTTTACCTTTTTGTTAAAAAAACGTAAGCGGTAATATATTGTATCGACTTCTGATAACAAAAAAAATATTATATCCACTTCTCAACTTGTTTGTCACTGTCCATCAAATAAAATTAAAATTTTAAACACTGCGTGTTGTGATTTGATGGGGTGTGCAAACTGAAGGGTGGGTGAAGTGAAAGAAAATTTTTTAAAATAATATTAAACAAAAAATTGAGGGGGTGTGAAAAAAAAATTGTCCTCGTACGCCATTGTTTTCATGGAATTTTTTTGGTCATCCTACAGTTAAGGCTGCTTAGTTTCCAAGCGCTAAACTTTTCTTTCATCAAAGAAAAATAAAATATCATAATGTTATAAATATTATAAACGGAAAGCTACTAACAAATCAGTCAGGATGGCCGAGTGGTCTAAGGCGCCAGACTCAAGTTCTGGTTCTCGTGAGAGAGTGTGGGTTCAAATCCCACTTCTGACAATTTTTTTGGGCAGACAATTCTTCCTATAAATTAAAACCTTTTCATTAAGTTTTGGGCTAATTCGATTGTGGCCCAGTCCACATCCGCGCATTCGGCTTCTAGCGAAGCACACAAATGTCCCTGCCGGTAGTGCACATCTTTCCTTTTTTGCCCCTTCTTTCTTTTAAGACTTTCTATTAATTGTCAATAAATTATTAATAACTTTTAATCAAAATAAACAACTTCTAAAAAAAAATAACAATGGACAAAGCACCCTTTTACCCCCACACTAACCCTACAATAATTCTACATTTAAAAAAAGGAAATTAAGCATATGTTTTGATTAATGCGTAAATTTATAAAATTAATTTTGTTAATCATGTTATTCTTTTATAAAATAAATAAGTAAAAAAATGTTTACATTGTCCTTAAATGTATGTTCAATTCCATAATGATAATATGTGTGGGTGTAAGCTTATATATTTACCATGAATGAGTGTAAATTCCTTCATGTATGCAATTAAATATCAGTAAATCTTATTGATGAATTATTCTGGATTGGTAAATGTGCTTATAATACTAAGTGGTTACCCAGACACCCCTCAATCATAGTGCAGAGATTTACTAAGTGGATTGTCTTTACACTTGCCTTATATCACTAAGTCGGATCCACATTTCATTATTCTTACGTGCATTTGAAAAAGAGTATTTTTACAAAGGTCATTGCATATCATTGTTGCTTTGAGGTGTATTGAGATGTTTGCATATGAGTTTAGTTTTTCTCTTGGCTAGGTGATTATGTATACAACGCTTGTATCAAATATGTACTCTTGTATGTATATCTATGTGTGAGTGGGGATTTAGAATAAACCATATGCGAAATGTTGAATTTAATTACTAATTATTACTTAGAATAGCACTCACCCTTTTGATTTGTGGAACTTACAGTGAGATTACTAGAGGTGGATCTGGCGTGACGATCTGGGCGTGGAAACGCATAGTTTGGCTGTCGAAGATGTTTGTTTGATTGTGTAGAAATTTTGTGCAAGGTGTTATAGTATGGTTGTTTTGTTGGAACGCAGATCATGTATAGGCTTAGGTCTAAAGGCATTACCGTATGATTATTATTTGATGACTTCATTAGTGATGTACAATGCTTTTGAGTAGGCGATATATATATATATATATATATATATATATATATATATATATATATATGCTGATACAGTTGTTCATCTATTCTTTGAGTATGGAGGACAAAATTATACATGTTTTGATGGGCTGTAGTTGGGCTGTAATTATATGTGAAGTTGGTAAGATTTGATCAGCTGTGGATGCTATGAATTGCGAAGTTGATGATTATCTTACATTGAACCATTCCCTTTATTGTTGCAAGTTATAGCTATATTTATGTAAATATATATATGTGTGTGTGTGTTTTTATACGGTTCGTGATGCAAGTAGATGACTGAGTAGTGTTGTGAATTAGAAATTTTAATTATAGGAGCTGTAGTAGTAAGGTATACATATAATTAATAATGACAGCTTTGATATATAGCTATTGAAATTATGTAAATGTAATATGGGCATGAGTATATTGCTGATTTTGGTAGTGGAAATGGTAGAACCAGGGAGTACACTTGCTGCACACATGTGAGTTAGGATGCATAAGATGAATAATAATATAAAAATGGTGATTGGGTGCCAAGTTAATAATGCATATATTTATTGAGATTTGGTGAACTATGCAGCATGAGGTGGATCATAATATAATAGATCATGGATGCTAAAAATTATTGATAGATTGCATATAGACTTGGGTAGGACTCATTTCATACGCAGAATTATAAGTACTGCATTTTTCTGCTTCATGTGTGTTTCACGTCACAGGGGTAGGCATACATGTATAAATATTAATCTTAGTGGAGGTCCTTTTTCTGCTAGTTGTAGATTTATGTTGAAAGAGATAAAAGTTTCTCAGCTGGTGCTATAATTTTTTTATTTCTTGAATTAGAGAAACCATTCCATTTAGTATAAACACAGATAAATTGAAAGGGAACCATTCAGATGCGGGCTTATTCTTTCATGGTTCTGTAAACATTTTGGTTAGTCACTATTCATTATTTTAGATGGGGCATTTCAATAATAGTTAATTCAGTATATGAAGGTAATTGGAGGCCCTGCATCCTTTGTTGTCTCGTGCATGTACCCGCACCACATGGAAGTGACATGTTCATGGTCTCCCTTCATGTGCACCTACACCTTGTCAATTATAATTATATGCATAAAGGGAATTTCATTGTGCCTTGCTCCAGGTCCCTAGTACCCGCGCGTCATCACGCTCCTGGGCGTATTGGACACTGGTCCAACACTAATCCCCTTCCTTTTTGTGAAGCTGTATCACATGAGCATCTAAGCCTTGCGTGCTGACTCTTTCTCTCGCACACGCTGACGTGATGCAGGGGGATTGATTAAATTCCATGACATGATTACTATGCCCCATCCCATAGCCTTTAGGAAAAATTGGATTGCTATAATTATATGCATATGTTGATTTAGCTACCTCATGGGAAAGAGTATTTTATATATATATATTGATCCGGTCCCAACACCGGCCCCCAAGAGCATGTCTTTAATGCTTTGTCAGGTCAGCATTTCGAACGAGGTAAATACGTTTCAAATACGGAGTATATACGACGAAGGCAAGTAACTCCGCCTAGGCAAGGTACTCCGCCTAGGCATGTTACTCCGCCTAGGCACATTACTCCGCCTAGGCATGTAACTCCGCCTAAGCAAGTTACTCCGCCTAGACACGTTACTCCGCCTAGGTATGTTACTCTGCCAAGGGTCATAACTCCGCCGAGGCATGTAACGCCGCCAGAATGCATATTACTCCGCCAAGCCATAGGCTCAATACTGGCGGAATGTTGAATTTCCCATACTGCGTAGCGAACCCATACTCACAACCCCGGCACGAGATTGACTCTGTCTTGAGAGGTTAATAATGGGAATCACGCTGTCACGCATAAAGGGTAATAACAATAAAATAATAAAGCATTCACGCTTCCCAAGTAAGTGGAAATACCTACTACAATAACGGTGCTCGTGAACGACACAGGGACCCACTGTCTTTCTTGCTTTATGCTAGAAAACAAGGAACGGGCCCTACCAATAATGGAACACCAGTAACAGGTATATAAACCTCAGCAAAAAGATATACAGGGGCTCGCCCCCCATTTCTGAACCTTACACTCTCTTACTTGCATAATTCTCTCTGATCGTCTTTCTAAGTCTTAAAGTATTCTGAAATACTGACTTGAGCGTCGGAGAACGATTGCAGGTACCACCCCCAATCGGGTCAAGGAAAAGGAGAGACCGTCAGGCGGACTGTGACACCGCCCACTCCAACTGTGTCAGGGCATAGAAGACAATTCTAGGCGGACTACGACACCGCTGCAGTGTGAGTTACACTTCACCCCAGTGTGGTCCAGACTCCGCCTCAACATACAAAGACACTCCATATCTGAACATTTACGCACATCGCTTTATATCAGATTGAGCTGTTTCAAGATCATAACTTTACACCCCCTGTAAAGGACGGATCATATATATATATATTGTAACATCCTTAATCTTAATTAATTAATTATTAGAGTTAAACCCGGGACAGAGGAAATTTTTCCCAAAATAAGTCATGAAGAACCGGGTCAATAATTTAGAAAATACCTGGATCAATAATTAAAAGCCACTTTCATATATGAAGATATGAGAGCTGGGTCCAATGACCAATCAAAAGACAAGCAGCGCAAGGTAGAAAGGCAAGGTGCCAACCAAGAAAAAGGGATGGAAAGAAGGTAAGGAAATAAAACCGAGCACAAAGCCCAGCGGAAGGCAATCAGCGCTCAAGCGATACCACAATACAACGCACACTCGCTCAAGCGAGATCCGACCCCGCTTGGGCGAGACAGCACAACACGCTCGGGCGAAAGACCATTCGCTTGGATGAAACTAATACAAAAGCCTTCCCAACCAACATACTCGCTGGAGCGAGAACTCACTCGCTGAAGCGAGAAGCCACACTCGGCAAATCCACCACTCGGCATCGAGACATCCATTCGCTCGGTGATGACTTAGTCCACTCGGGATTCATCCCTAAATCCACTCGGCAACTGAGGGCTATCCCACTCGGACTCCATAAACACTCACTCAGAATATCTCCCAATCAAACGTCACTCGGCATATCCCAACCTTATCTCACTCGGGAGTGTTTTACAAGTTCATCACTCGGTACACCATTCATAAACCAACTCATCTTCTGAGTAGTATCTTACTCGGTAACTAATACCAAGGCCGACCAACACTCATTCGGCCTCACACTCGGCATTATGCCTATCCTCACTCGGAGATTACCTTAACTATTCATTTCTCAGGAGGGGTCTCCACAACCGTACTCCACTCGGTTTTTAATCACTAGGTAAGTCACTCGGACTTAAGAAATACTTAACCACTCTGGGAAAACCATTAAGCCAAATCCCACTCAGGCTCATTCCATACTTAGACACTCGGAACACACATTAACTTATTCACTCGGAATAGGTACCCCTCTTCACTCGGAATACATTTATAACTCATACACCTAGAAGGTTTCTTATCTAAACCATCAACAACTCTTCCTTCGATAGGGATTCACTCGGTTTCCACCACTCAGGTCACTACAGTCTTCCCCTACTCGGGGTTCACTCGGATATTCTCCACTAAATCATAAAGAGGCTAACCGTCTCTTATAATACATTCCACTCAGAATCCATTAAGGCCATTATCACTCAGAAAGGCCCAAACGTACAAGTCTCACTCGGATATGGAGTCATATATATATATATATAAGACTCACTCGGAAAACCATCTGCACTTCTTATGTTCCACTCAGGATTCATTAACTTAGAATTAATCATTCAACATCATTTATATTCCAGTCGGAAAGAAGCATCAAATCAACATAAATCACTTATATATATATATATTCTCTAGTTCCCAAATCCGACTACCGACCCATAAATATATAACCATACACTCGGAATGCTTATCAGCTCAACAATATTCATTTATCAACACATATAATCCGATACAATACATGATAACAATGTAAGTCATATTTATATAATTAGGCACTCGGGTTCCCATACATATATACTTGTATTCATTATACAACATAGTTATGAGCCGACCAAGGCTTTAATTCATCAAATGTACTCGGAACATAATATCATATACACAGCCTTTATCACAAACACCCAACACTCGAGTTAAGGCCATCACATCATCCAAACCGACCTGCATACACTGAAAAATAGTGTAGGGGTGAGCTTTACATATTAAATGACAGATATTGGCTCGGATTAATCATAGAATCCTCAACATGCAAATGTATATATATATATATATATATATATCATCACCCAATTAACACATACTGCCAATCAATATGAACATCAACACATAAATGGACGGAGTTCATCAATATCAAGCATTAAATAATCATCATGCATATCCGGGCTACTACTCACTCGGAAACCAATCAAACAACACATACTGAATACCACACATCACAATACAAGAATTTCACTTGGAAAACCCGTCCATAAACTATGCACTTAAGATGCAATAGCTCCCCTTACCTGGAATGAAGTTCTAGAAGTCACATTGGCTACTCAGCCCAGCCACAGCAGCACTCTGCTCGGCATTCCAGTCCTGGGAAGAACCACACAACTTCCCAATCAATCATCAACACGCTTCTCAATAACCAAGTATCAAACATCACCCTTTTGCTCAAGCCACACATGCACTCGCTTGAGTGAAAAGGGTCCAGTAACCCATTCTTCACTGGCTCGCTCAAGCGTGGCCATTCTCGCTTGAGCGAGATACGCCCAGTAGCTCCTCTAAACAGCATCAACACTCCAAGCTCCACTCTACTCTGCCATCCAGTCAGTGGAGAACCTCCAGGCACAGCACCGTCTTCACCACCATGGAGGACAACCAAGCTTCCTTGTAACATGCATGCATGCCTTCCTCTTCACTCAAGCATCACAGCATCAAGGTATATCATCTTCCTCACCAGCTCAGTGGAGGATCAAATGCTTCCCAAACATCATGCATGTCTTCTTCTTCACATGCAGTTCTACCTCAGCACCAGTGGACCATCTACCATAACCAAGGCACCCACACACCTGCAGGCTCCCAACCAAGCCACAAACATGAAGGAGAAGAAGAAGAAAGGACCAGCAAGAAGAAGAACCAGGGAACAGAGAAGGAACCCAGCCTCCAGAACACAACACCATGATGTTCCCCTCCACTCGGTTCTCACACAGCCAGAGGAATGATTCTCAACCTTCAAGGCACCCAATACCACGCTGAACTCCACCACTATGCTGCTCCACTCGTGCTCTCACTTCCCACTCGGGCTCAGCACAGCGTTGAGGGGAAGAAGAAGAAGATGAAGGAGATAAAGAAGAAGAACGGCCAAGAGAAAGAGGAAGCAAGAGTTTCAGAGAGCTCAAGAGAAAATGGAAGAATAGTTCTCAACTCAATGTACCCCCAAAGTATATGAGCAATGGCAAGCATAAAACGTAGAGTGGAAACATTCATCGTTCCAATGCTCTGTGGCAACAGCTCTCCTATTCCATCTTATCTTAATTTAATTCCTATCACCTCACCACTAAAACTTGTCCCCTTAGCCATCGTTATTCCCATTGCAGCGTGATTAAAAAAAGAGAATCGAGGCTTTGCTAAACACCACCAAGGCACATGGGTCACTTAGCATTATTATAATCATTTTCCTCTTAGTGCATTCTGCCTGAAGTCCCAACATCAGACTCCTTCACTCGCTCAAGCGTCCCAAGCTCGCTTGAGCGAAAGGCACATAGTATGTATTCCCTTTCTCTCACTCTCGCTCGAGCGCGGCCACACCCGCCTGAGCAAGAACCGTCCAGTGACTTTACCAACATCATTCGTACGTATCTCGCTTGAGTGAATCGCCATCTCGCCTGAGCGAGATTGACAGTTCAAGTGCAGAAGCGTGAAGATTTAACACTCCAAGACTCATACCAATCCAAACTGTTCAACTTCAACACATCTTACGCATCACATGAGGCATATGAAACTTGCTTATACCATTCATACTCCTAAATTCTTATTTCAACTCATTAATCACTCAATAATTTGCCTAATTGGCAATTAATCCTTAATTAACTATTAATCCCATCAATCCATAATCTTAATCTGAAATTTATAATTATTTAAAAATCTGGGATGTTACACTCTCCCCACCTTTAAGGAATTTCGTCCTCGAAATTCAATCAGGAACTTGCCTCAATAACAACTCGGCATAACACTGTATGCTACCCAGAACAACTTGCATACCAATGCCTTCCAAGCATTCCCTGACCAGTCAATTTCCAATTGGCACAACTCCACTTCTCAAGTGGCTACTGACCACTCCCACAAGAAATTCTGAGACAGCCCACTCTTAACACCTTCCACTTGGAAGTGTCACCAATTGGCTCGGAAATCACTTACTCTGGTATCCATAATTCCACTTCACCCAGCAACTCTTTCTTTCACTTGTCCATCATTTTAATATTCAACCACATACTCATCCATTCAGATTCAAATCCTCACCTTGCTCGGAGCAGTCCAATAGACTTAAGCCATTTTCTTAATTAGCTACAGTCTCACTTGCCGACCTATGAACTGCTGCATCCAACTTATAAGATGATGCCCCATTCTTATAGGGTCACAACAGTTGCATCAAGTCAAGGCAAAATGTACACTGCCATATTACCTGTGGCATGTAGAGTCACACCGGAACAACATCCTCACAGTTATTTCACTCATACCGATCAATTCACTTGGATAATACTGATTCACTCAAAATTTATTAGTAATTTATACCAATCTATAAACAACACACCAACATCAATAGCATTATTATACACAATCACTGGTGCATCATCCACTAACAGCCAGCAATTATCCATCACTAGCACTGTAGAAAGACCTACTATCAGCGTAATTTCGACCCACACAAGGTATATATGCCCTCCTTACACTTATTCTAATGCGATCATCATGACAATAATCATCAAGTGCCAGTCACACTCACCATAAAATGGCATAAAAGCAGTCGGTTTCCAGTCCAAACCGAGTAAAAATTCCTTCTTTAATCTTGTCTATCACAAACTATTGGCCAATCAACCTAATATTCCTTAATATCACCATTCATTGCAGGCCACAACTCGGATTTAAGCTTAATAACTCACTACACCCACAGATATGTACAACTCAGGATCAGAAATTCAATCAACAACTCACTCGATTTTCAATCACAAAACCGAGACAGTACCCAAACTAACAGGTACCTCACCTTATCAATTCCTCACCACATCCTACCACACATGATTATGCCCAATCAATTGGGTTACCACATCTAGTGGTCTATCATCAATTAATCCCTCACTCGGTTTGACACATTAAAACCGAGACACAATTCCAATATAACATATACCTGATTCCATATTTGTTCGTTCATCACATATTAAAATTCTCAACCTAGGTAATTGCAACCAATTAATTTCACCATATGTACACATATGTACCAACAGTCAATAACATACACGCTATTATTCAATCAGAACGCATTCAAGTATCATTCAACCAGAATCTATCCAGCCAGCTCTCGGCTATATTACTTACATTATATATAATCACATATAATCACAGCCATATGCTCACTCTGCACTTAGCGACAACATCAACACATATATATATATATATATATATATATATATTCGATCATCCAATCGGAATATTAAATTCACACTCAATCATGTTATTCTGAATAACATTCCACATATTCATGCAATCCACATTGAGTCAAATGACCATCATAAGTGTGCACACAGACTTTCAATCGAAAATTGCATAATAGCATACATTCTCAATCATAACATCATATTGCACTTGGCAAATATAATCAATCACATACACATCACAACTAATAATTCATCAATTGTCACCACTGACTCTCAGACAAAATGGACGCCTAGTATCCGGATACTAAAGGATCGGCCTTCTGCTGGGGGTCCTACTTGACACCCCGTGAACTCTGCTTGGTTCACCGAGTCCTGCTTGACTCTCTACCTCGACCACTGGGTCCTACTTGACCACTGGGTAGCTCAACTGGGCACAAAAACCACGGGAGCCGGAAATGAGGGGCTATATATACCGTCGGCCGTCCCACACCATATAATCACATATCATAATCATACAATCCGTTTACTGGAAGCCTGTCAGGAGCTGCTCCTTGCTCGTGCAACGCACCGGCGACCACTCCCCGCCCTCAACAGTATACGGAGTATCTCATACACAATATGTAACTCAATATAACAAACGTTATCAATCTCATGTCACACATAGCAATTACTTATCATACATATACCATTCATATATCACATCATCATCAATCAACAAATGCAACTACCAGAAACTGGCATGTGCTCTCATCACAGGGCGACCGACTTGTCAAGCCCATCCATCACATTATCACTATACCTCGATTATCACTACATCACAGGCGTTTGTCATAGTAACTCACAACAAGCAAAACAGGGTAACAATACTACAGCACATCCTCTCGGTATATATATATATATATATATATATATATATATATATATATTTATTTATTCTGAAATCAGCATACATTTCAACACAACATTCCAAATGGAAATCAACAGATCAATTCACATATCATACATGGTTCACACGCCAAGGATGTAAAACATCCTTCTTAAATGGCACCACCACACACAAAATTTAAATTCATCACATTGAGGAATCTCTAAATTATTATTACTTAACCAACTCAATATATGGGTTCTATTCCATCCAACATACATTCCTTGGCCATGAGCCACTAGCTCGGCTTACACAAAAGACCCAATAACCAACCTATACAAGGGTCACAACATTCATTATCCTATTCCCTCATAGCTGACTCAAGCTTATAATTACCTTAAGCATTTCATAGGCAACCGGGTCAGGATAGCAATAACTCTTCTACCCTCAAATCAACATTACAACAGTAGTACCTTTCACTACTGTCTCTCAACAAAACTCATAACTATATAATCACACTAATCGTAATTAAGCATGCATAAAATCTAATAGGAATTCACAAGCAATGATGACACTCGGTCATATTGCATGCAACCGCCCACTCAGTAGGTAAACCTTGGCCATGGACCTTTTGGTCTGCTCTGATACCAAATGTAACATCCTTAATCTTAATTAATTAATTATTAGAGTTAAACCCGGGACAGGGGAAATTTTTCCCAAAATAAGTCATGAAGAACCGGGTCAATAATTTAGAAAATACCTGGATCAATAATTAAAAGCCACTCTCATATATGAAGATATGAGAGCTGGGTCCAATGACCAATCAAAAGACAAGCAGCGCAAGGTAGAAAGGCAAGGTGCCAACCAAGAAAAAGGGATGGAAAGAAGGTAAGGAAATAAAACCGAGCACAAAGCCCAGCGGAAGGCAATCAGCGCTCAAGCGATACCACAATACAACGCACACTCGCTCAAGCGAGATCCGACCCTGCTTGGGCGAGACAGCACAACACGCTCGGGCGAAAGACCATTCGCTTAGACGAAACTAATACAAAAGCCTTCCCAACCAACATACTCGCTGGAGCGAGAACTCACTCGCTGAAGCGAGAAGCCACACTCGGCAAATCCACCACTCGGCATCGAGACATCCATTCGCTCGGTGATGACTTAGTCCACTCGGGATTCATCCCTAAATCCACTAGGCAACTGAGGGCTATCCCACTCGGATTCCATAAACACTCACTCAGAATATCTCCCAATCAAACGTCACTCGGCATATCCCAACCTTATCTCACTCGGGAGTGTTTCACAAGTTCATCACTCGGTACACCATTCATAAACCAACTCATCTTCTGAGTAGTATCTTACTCGGTAACTAATACCAAGGCCGACTAATACTCATTCGGCCTCACACTCGGCATTATGCCTATCCTCACTCGGAGATTACCTTAACTATTCATTTCTCAGGAGGGGTCTCCACTGTAACGCCCCGGCCGCTTTTCAGGAATGAACGACTCGCCCCACAGACCAACACGAGACCTTTCCAATGTGCTTTTGTCCTCACTCACACATTTCCTGAGAACTTCCCAGGAGGTCACCCATCCCAGAATTACTCCAAGTTAAGCACGCTTAACTTTGGAGTTCTTAAGTGATAGGCCACCGAAAAGGCTAATGCATTTGTTGGTATAGGTAGTATGAATTCATTCCTTTAAGCTATCCTCGACTGTATAGTCCCATACCTATACAGTCTTTGGATCCCTCTTCATTCTGGTATGTATTCAGTTCGTTCATGTGTCCCTCCCACTGGAAGCCTGCCAGGAGCCGCTCCTTGTCCGTGCCTATGCACCGGCGATCACTCCCCGCCCTCAACAGTGACCGGGATATCACATCCCCCGCTGGAAGCCTGCCAGGAGCCGCTCCTTGTCCGTGCCAATGCACCGGCGATCACTCCCCGCCCTCAACAGCGCCGGGATATCACACGCCCACCAGCTTCCGCCTGGTTCGTCCCCGAACCATACCGTACTAGGAGAGGCTAGGCTCTGATACCACTGTAACGCCCCGGCCGCTTTTCAGGAATGAACTATGCACCGGCGATCACTCCCCGCCCTCAACAGTGACCGGGATATCACATCCCCCGCTGGAAGCCTGCCAGGAGCCGCTCCTTGTCCGTGCCAATGCACCGGCGATCACTCCCCGCCCTCAACAGCGCCGGGATATCACACGCCCACCAGCTTCCGCCTGGTTCGTCCCCGAACCATACCGTACTAGGAGAGGCTAGGCTCTGATACCACTGTAACGCCCCGGCCGCTTTTCAGGAATGAACGACTCGCCCCACAGACCAACACGAGACCTTTCCAATGTGCTTTTGTCCTCACTCACACATTTCCTGAGAACTTCCCAGGAGGTCACCCATCCCAGAATTACTCCAAGTTAAGCACGCTTAACTTTGGAGTTCTTAAGTGATAGGCCACCGAAAAGGCTAATGCATTTGTTGGTATAGGTAGTATGAATTCATTCCTTTAAGCTATCCTCGACTGTATAGTCCCATACCTATACAGTCTTTGGATCCCTCTTCATTCTGGTATGTATTCAGTTCGTTCATGTGTCCCTCCCACTGGAAGCCTGCCAGGAGCCGCTCCTTGTCCGTGCCTATGCACCGGCGATCACTCCCCGCCCTCAACAGTGACCGGGATATCACATCCCCCGCTGGAAGCCTGCCAGGAGCCGCTCCTTGTCCGTGCCAATGCACCGGCGATCACTCCCCGCCCTCAACAGCGCCGGGATATCACATCCACAACCGTACTCCACTCGGTTTTTAATCACTAGGTAAGTCACTCAGACTTAAGAAATACTTAACCACTCGGGGAAAACCATTAAGTCAAATCCCACTCAGGCTCATTCCATACTTAGACACTCGGAACACACATTAACTTATTCACTCGGAATAGGTACCCCTCTTCACTCGGAATATATTTATAACTCATACACCTAGAAGGTTTCTTATCTAAACCATCAACAACTCTTCCTTCAACAGGGATTCACTCGGTTTCCACCACTCAGGTCACTACAGTCTTCCCCTACTCGGAGTTCACTCGGATATTCTCCACTGAATCATAAAGAGGCTAACCTTCTCTTATAATACATTCCACTCGGAATGCATTAAGGCCATTATCACTCAGAAAGGCCCAAACGTACAAGTCTCACTCGGATATGGAGTCATATATATATATATAAGACTCACTCGGAAAACCATCTGCACTTCTTATGTTCCACTCAGGATTCATTAACTTAGAATTAATCATTCAACATCATTTATATTCCAGTCGGAAAGAAGCATCAAATCAACATAAATTACTTATATATATATATTCTCTAGTTCCCAGATCCGACTACCGACCCATAAATATATAACCATACACTCGGAATGCTTATCAGCTCAACAATATTTATTTATTAACACATATAATCCGATACAATACATGATAACAATGTAAGTCATATTTATATAATTAGGCACTCGGGTTCCCATACATATATACGTGTATTCATTATACAACATAGTTATGAGCCGACCAAGGCTTTAATTCATCAAATGTACTCGGAACATAATATCATATACACAGCCTTTATCACAAACACCCAACACTCGGGTTAAGGCCATCACATCATCCAAACCGACCTGCATACACTGAAAAATAGTGTAGGGGTGAGCCTTGCATATTAAATGACAAATATTGGCTCGGATTAATCATAGAATCCTCAACATGCAAATGTATATATATATATATCATCACCCAATTAACACATATTGCCAATCAATATGAACATCAACACATAAATGGACGGAGTTCATCAATATCAAGCATTAAATAATCATCATGCATATCCGGGCTACTACTCACTTGGAAACCAATCAAACAACACATACTGAATACCACACATCACAATACAAGAATTTCACCTGGAAAACCCGTCCATAAACTATGCACTTAAGATGCAATAGCTCCCCTTACCTGGAATGAAGTTCCAGAAGTCACATTGGCTACTCGGCCCAGCCACAGCAGCACTCTGCTCGGTATTCCAGTCCTGGGAAGAACCACACAACTTCCCAATCAATCATCAACACGCTTCTCAATAACCAAGTATCAAACATCACCCTTTTGCTCAAGCCACACATGCACTCGCTTGAGTGAAAAGGGTCCAGTAACCCATTCTTCACTGGCTCGCTCAAGCGTGGCCATTCTCGCTTGAGCGAGATACGCCCAGTAGCTCCTCCGAACAGCATCAACACTCCAAGCTCCACTCTACTCTGCCATCCAGTCAGTGGAGAACCTCCAGGCATAGCACCATCTTCACCACCATAGAGGACATTCAAGCTTCCATGTAACATGCATGCATGCCTTCCTCTTCACTCAAGCATCACAGCATCAAGGTATATCATCTTCCTCACCAGCTCAGTGGAGGATCAAATGCTTCCCAAACATCATGCACCTCTTCTTCTTCACATGCAGTTCTACCTCAGCACTAGTGGACCATCTACCATAACCAAGGCACCCACACACCTGTAGGCTCCCAACCAAGCCACAAACATGAAAGAGAAGAAGAAGAAAGGACCAGCAAGAAGAAGAACCAGGGAACAGAGAAGGAACCCAGCCTCCAGAACACAACACCATGTTGTTCCCCTCCACTCGGTTCTCACACAGCCAGAGGAATGATTCTCAACCTTCAAGGCACCTAATACCACGCGGAACTCCACCACTATGCTGCTCCACTCGTGCTCCCACTTCCCACTCGGGCTCAGCACAGCGTTGAGGGGAAGAAGAAGAAGATGAAGGAGATAAAGAAGAAGAACGGCCAAGAGAAAGAGGAAGCAAGAGTTTCAGAGAGCTCAAGAGAAAATGGAAGAATAGTTCTCAACTCAATGTACCCCCAAAGTATATGAGCAATGGCAAGCATAAAACGTAGAGTGGAAACATTCATCGTTCCAATGCTGTGTGGCAACAGCTCTCCTATTCCATCTTATCTTAATTTAATTCCTATCACCTCACCACTAAAACTTGTCCCCTTAGCCATCGTTATTCCCATTGAAGCGTGATTAAAAAAAGAGAATCGAGGCTTTGCTAAACACCACCAAGGCACATGGGTCACTTAGCATTATTATAATCATTTTCCTCTTAGTGCATTCTGCCTGAAGTCCCAACATCAGACTCCTTCACTCGCTCAAGCGTCCCAAGCTCGCTTGAGCGAAAGGCACATAGTATGTATTCCCTTTCTCTCACTCTCGCTCGAGCGCGGCCACACCCGCCTGAGCAAGAACCGTCCAGTGACTTTACCAACATCATTCGTACGCATCTCGCTTGAGCGGATCGCCATCTCGCCTGAGCGAGATTGACAGTTCAAGTGCAGAAGCGTGAAGATTTAACACTCCAAGACTCATACCAATCCAAACTGTTCAACTTCAACACATCTTACACATCACATGAGGCGTATGAAACTTGCTTATACCATTCATACTCCTAAATTCTTATTTCAACTCATTAATCACTCAATAATTTGCCTAATTGGCAATTAATCCTTAATTAACCATTAATCCCATCAATCTATAATCTTAATCTGAAATTTATAATTATTTAAAAAACTGGGATGTTACATATATAATTTAATTAAATCTTGAGTTATTTAATATATATATAGGTATTATTCTATTGTATCCTCTAAATTTAATTATTTATTTATTTTATTCTATTCTATGAATATGGTATTAAATTGTGTAATAGTATTGTTATTTTTATCATATTTTTAATTTTTATTTTTTTGCTACTTGTATTATTATTATCATTATTTTATTAGCATCATTACTGTTAATATTAATATTAATATTCGTTAACATTACCCATTACTATTAAATCTTGATGACGAGAAACTAAATTTTATTTACTACATTGTATTTTAGTCATTATTTTGTTTAAAAGATTATGGATTTATTTGTATTTATTTGTTGTTTAAAATAATAATTTATTATTATTATTATCTAGGATATTAGTATCTTATGAAATCGTGAAGAAAATAAAAAATTTCAACCATATTTTACTTATTCTTAGAATAATCATTAAAATTTTAGTATAGTCCTGATATTGAAGGTCTTGAAGAAGTTATGATGTGCGGAAGTTGGCTCGAAGGCCATTTTCTTGTATAATTCTGTATTTTGTCATGCTGGTAATCAATTACCAGGGGTGTTGTAATCAATCACGAAAGAGCAGAAATGCATAATTACGCAAGAAGCTGATAATTGATTACCCAAGTCTTGGTAATCAATTACCAGACATACAGTAACATCCCATATTTTAAATAATTATAAATTTCAGATTAAGATTATGGATTGATGGGATTAATGGTTAATTAAGGATTAATTGCCAATTAGGCAAATTATTGAGTGATTAATGAGTTGAAATAAGAATTTAGGAGTATGAATGGTATAAGCAAGTTTCATATGCCTCATGTGATGCGTAAGATGTGTTGAAGTTGAACAGTTTGGATTGGTATGAGTCTTGGAGTGTTAAATCTTCACGCTTCTGCACTTGAACTGTCAATCTCGCTCAGGCGAGATGGCGATCCGCTCAAGCGAGATGCGTACGAATGATGTTGGTAAAGTCACTGGACGGTTCTTGCTCAGGCGGGTGTGGCCGCGCTCGAGCGAGAGTGAGAGAAAGGGAATACATACTATGTGCCTTTCGCTCAAGCGAGCTTGGGACGCTTGAGCGAGTGAAGGAGTCTGATGTTGGGACTTCAGGCAGAATACACTAAGAGGAAAATGATTATAATAATGCTAAGTGACCCATGTGCCTTGGTGGTGTTTAGCAAAGCCTCGGTTCTCTCTTTTTAATCACGCTGCAATGGGAATAACGATGGCTAAGGGGATAAGTTTTAGTGGTGAGGTGATATGAATTAAATTAAGATAAGATGGAATAGGAGAGCTGTTGCCACAGAGCATTGGAACGATGAATGTTTCCACTCTACGTTTTATGCTTGCCATTGCTCATATACTTTGGGGGTACATTGAGTTGAGAACTATTCTTCCATTTTCTCTTGAGCTCTTTGAAACTCTTGCTTCCTCTTTCTCTTGGCCGTTCTTCTTCTTTATCTCCTTCATCTTCTTCTTCTTCCCCTCAACGCTGTGCTGAGGCCGAGTGGGAAGTGGGAGCACGAGTGGAGCAGCATAGTGGTGGAGTTCAGCGTGGTATTGGGTGCCTTGAAGGTTGAGAATCATTCCTCTGGCTGTGTGAGAACCGAGTGGAGGGGAACAACATGGTGTTGTGTTCTGGAGGCTGGGTTCCTTCTCTGTTCCCTGGTTCTTCTTCTTGCTGGTCCTTTCTTCTTCTTCTCCTTCATGTTTGTGGCTTGGTTGGGAACCTGCAGATGTGTGGGTGCCTTGGTTGTGGTAGATGGTCCACTGGTGCTGAGGTAGAACTGCATGTGAAGAAGAAGAGGTGCATGATGTTTGGGAAGCATTTGATCCTCCACTGAGCTGGTGAGGAAGATGATATACCTTGATGCTGTAATGCTTGAGTGAAGAGGAAGGCATGTATGCATGTTATATGGAAGCTTGGTTGTCCTCCATGGTGGTGAAGACGGTGCTGTGCCTGGAGGTTCTCCACTGACTGGATGGCAGAGTAGAGTGGAGCTTGGAGTGTTGATGCTGTTTAGAGGAGCTACTGGGCGTATCTCGCTTAAGCGAGAATGGCCACGCTTAAGCGAGCCAGTGAAGAATGGGTTACTGGACCCTTTTCACTCAAGCGAGTGCATGTGTGGCTTGAGCAAAAGGGTGATGTTTGATACTTGGTTATTGAGAAGCGTGTTGATGATTGATTGGGAAGTTGTGTGGTTCTTCCCAAGACTGGAATGCCGAGCAGAGTGCTGCTGTGGCTGGGCCGAGTAGCCAATGTGACTTCTGGAACTTCATTCCAGGTAAGGGGAGCTATTGCATCTTAAGTACATAGTTTATGGACGGGTTTTCCGGGTGAAATTCTTGTATTGTGATGTGTGGTATTCAGTATATGTTGTTTGATTGGTTTCTGAGTGAGTAGTAGCCTGGATATGCATGATGATTATTTAATGCTTGATATTGATGAACTCCGTCCATTTATGTGTTGATGTTCATATTGATTGGCAGTATGTGTTAATTGGGTGATGATATATATATATACATTTGCATGTTGAGGATTCTATGATTAATCCGAGCCAATATTTGTCATTTAATATGTAAAGCTCACCCCTACACTATTTTTCAGTGTATGCAGGTCGGTTTGGATGATGTGATGGCCTTAACCCGAGTGTTGGGTGTTTATGATAAAGGCTGTGTATATGATATTATGTTCCGAGTACATTTGATGAATTAAAGCCTTGGTCGGCTCATAACTATGTTGTATAATGAATACAAGTATATATGTATGGGAACCCGAGTGCCTAATTATATAAATATGACTTACATTGTTATCATGTATTGTATCGGATTATATGTGTTGATAAATGAATATTGTTGAGCTGATAAGCATTCCGAGTGTATGGTTATATATTTATGGGTCGGTAGTCAGATCTGGGAACTAGAGAATATATATATATATAAGTAATTTATGTTGATTTGATGCTTCTTTCCGACTGGAATATAAATGATGTTGAATGATTAATTCCAAGTTAATGTATCCTGAGTGGAACATAAGAAGTGCAGATGGTTTTCCGAGTGAGTCTTATATATATATATATATATATATATATGACTCCATATCCGAGTGAGACTTGTACGTTTGGGCCTTTCTGAGTGATAATGGCCTTAATGGATTCTGAGTGGAATGTATTATAAGAGAAGGTTAGCCTCTTTATGATTCAGTGGAGAATATCCGAGTGAACCCCGAGTAGGGGAAGACTGTAGTGACCTGAGTGGTGGAAACCGAGTGAATCCCTGTCGAAGGAAGAGTTATTGATGGTTTAGATAAGAAACCTTCTAGGTGTATGAGTTATAAATGTATTCCGAGTAAAGAGGGGTACCTATTCCGAGTGAATAATTTAATGTGTGTTCCGAGTGTCTAAGTATGGAATGAGCCTGAGTGGGATTTGACTTAATGGTTTTCCCCGAGTGGTTAAGTATTTCTTAAGTCCGAGTGACTTACCTAGTGATTAAAAACCGAGTGGAGTACGGTTGTGGAGACCCCTCCTGATAAATAAATAGTTAAGGTAATCTCCGAGTGAGGATAGGCATAATGCCGAGTGTGAGGCCGAATGAGTGTTGGTCGGCCTTGGTATTAGTTACCGAGTAAGATACTACTCAGAAGATGAGTTGGTTTATGAATGGTGTACCGAGTGATGAACTTGTAAAACACTCCCGAGTGAGATAAGGTTGGGATATGCCGAGTGACGTTTGATTGGGAGATATTCTGAGTGAGTGTTTATGGAATCTGAGTGGGATAGCCCTCAGTTACCGAGTGGATTTAGGGATGAATCCCGAGTGGACTAAGTCATCACCGAGCGAATGGATGTCTCGATGCCGAGTGGTGGATTTGCCGAGTGTGGCTTCTCGCTTCAGCGAGTGAGTTCTCGCTCCAGCGATTATGTTGGTTGGGAAGGCTTTTGTATTAGTTTCGTCCAAGCGAATGGTCTTTCGCCCGAGCGTGTTGTGCTGTCTCGCCCAAGCGGGGTCGGATCTCGCTTGAGCGAGTGTGCGTTGTATTGTGGTATCGCTTGAGCGCTGATTGCCTTCCACTGGGCTTTGTGCTCAGTTTTATTTCCTTACCTTCTTTCCATCCCTTTTTCTTGGTTGGCACCTTGCCTTTCTACCTTGCGCTGCTTGTCTTTTGATTGGTCATTGGACCCAGCTCTCATATCTTCATATATGAGAGTGGCTTTTAATTATTGATCCAGGTATTTTCTAAATTATTGACCCGGTTCTTCATGACTTATTTTGGGAAAAATTTCCCCTGTCCCGGGTTTAACTCTAATAATTAATTAATTAAGATTAAGGATGTTACATTTGGTATCAGAGCAGACCAAAAGGTCCATGGCCAAGGTTTACCTACTGAGTGGGCGGTTGCATGCAATATGACCGAGTGTCATCATTGCTTGTGAATTCCTATTGGATTTTATGCATGCTTAATTACGATTAGTGTGATTATATAGTTATGAGTTTTGTTGAGAGACAGTAGTGAAAGGTACTACTGTTGTAATGTTGATTTGAGGGTAGAAGAGTTATTGCTATCCTGACCCGGTTGCCTATGAAATGCTTAAGGTAATTCTAAGCTTGAGTCAACTGTGAGGGAATAGGATAATGAATGTTGTGACCCTTGTATAGGTTGGTTATTGGGTCTTTTGTGTAAGCCGAGCTAGTGGCTCATGGCCAAGGAATGTATGTTGGATGGAATAGAACCCATATATTGAGTTGGTTAAGTAATAATAATTTAGAGATTCCTCAATGTGATGAATTTAAATTTTGTGTGTGGTGGTGCCATTTGAGAAGGATGTTTTACATCCTTGGCGTGTGAACCGTGTATGATATGTGAATTGATCTGTTGATTTCCATTTGGAATGTTGTGTTGAAATGTATGCTGACTTCAAAATAAATAAATAAATAAATAAATAAATATATATATATATATATACCGAGAGGATGTGCTGTAGTATTGTTACCCTGTTTTGCTTGTTGTGAGTTACTATGACAAACGCCTGTGATGTAGTGATAATCGAGGTATAGTGATAATGTGATGGATGGGCTTGACAAGTCGGTCGCCCTGTGATGAGAGCACATGCCAGTTTCTGGTAGTTGCATTTGTTGATTGATGATGATGTGATATGTGAATGGTATATGTATGATAAGTAATTGCTATGTGTGACATGAGATTGATAACGTTTGTTATATTGAGTTACATATTGTGTATGAGATACTCCGTATACTGTTGAGGGCGGGGAGTGGTCGCCGGTGCGTTGCACGAGCAAGGAGCGGCTCCTGACAGGCTTCTAGTAAACGGATTGTATGATTATGATATGTGATTATGTGGTGTGGGACGGCCGACGGTATATATAGCCCCTCATTTCCGGCTCCCGTGGTTTCTGTGACCAGTTGAGCTACCCAGTGGTCAAGTAGGACCCAGTGGTCGAGGTGGAGAGTCAAGCAGGACTCGATGAACCAAGCAGGGTTCACGGGGTGTCAAGTAGGACCCCCAGCAGAAGGCCGATCCTTTAGTATCCGGATACTAGGCATCCATTTTGTCTGAGAGTCAGTGGTGACAATTGATGAATTATTAGTTGTGATGTGTATGTGATTGATTATATTTGCCAAGTACAATGTGATGTTATGATTGAGAATGTATGCTATTGTGCAATTTCCGATTGAAAGTCTGTGTGCACACTTATGATGGTCATTTGACTCAATGTGGATTGCATGAATATGTGGAATGTTATTCAGAATAACATGATTGAGTGTGAATTTAATATTCCGATTGGATGATTGAATATATATATATATATATATATATGTGTGTTAATGTTGTCGCTAAGTGCAGAGTGAGCATATAGCTGTGATTATATGTGATTATATATAATGTAAGTAATATAGCCGAGAGCTGGCTGGATAGATTCTGGTTGAATGATACTTGAATGTGTTCTGATTGAATAATAGCGTGTATGTTATTGACTGTTGGTACATATATGTACATATGGTGAAATTAATTGGTTGTAATGAATTTTAATAGGTTGAGAATTTTAATATGTGATGAACGAACAAATATGGAATCAGGTATATGTTATATTGGAATTGTGTCTCGATTTTAATGTGTCAAACCGAGTGAGGGATTAATTGATGATAGACCACTAGATGTGGTAACCCAATTGATTGGGCATAATCATGTGTGGTAGAATGTGGTGAGGAATTGATAAGGTGAGGTACCTGTTAGTTTGGGTACTGTCTCGGTTTTGTGATTGAAAACCGAGTGAGTTGTTGATTGAATTTCTGATCCTGAGTTGTATAATAATGCTATTGATGTTGGTGTGTTGTTTATAGATTGGTATAAATTACTAATAAATTTTGAGTGAATCAATATTATCCAAGTGAATTGATCGGTATGAGTGAAATAACTGTGAGGATGTTGTTCCGGTGTGACTCTACATGCCACAGGTAATATGGCAGTGTACATTTTGCCTTGACTTGATGCAACTGTTGTGACCCTATAAGAATGGGGCATCATCTTATAAGTTGGATGCAGCAGTTCATAGGTCGGCAAGTGAGACTGTAGCTAATTAAGAAAATGGCTTAAGTCTATTGGACTGCTCCGAGCAAGGTGAGGATTTGAATCTGAATGGATGAGTATGTGGTTGAATATTAAAATGATGGACAAGTGAAAGAAAGAGTTGCTGGGTGAAGTGGAATTATGGATACCAGAGTAGGTGATTTCCGAGCCAATTGGTGACACTTCCAAGTGGAAGGTGTTAAGAGTGGGCTGTCTCAGAATTTCTTGTGGGAGTGGTCAGTAGCCACTTGAGAAGTGGAGTTGTGCCAATTGGAAATTGACTGGTCAGGGAATGCTTGGAAGGCATTGGTATGCAAGTTGTTCTGGGTAGCATACAGTGTTATGCCGAGTTGTTATTGAGGCAAGTTCCTGATTGAATTTCGAGGACGAAATTCCTTAAACGTGGGGAGAGTGTAACATCCCAGATTTTTAAATAATTATAAATTTCAGATTAAGATTATGGATTGATGGGATTAATGGTTAATTAAGGATTAATTGCCAATTAGGCAAATTATTGAGTGATTAATGAGTTGAAATAAGAATTTAGGAGTATGAATGGTATAAGCAAGTTTCATATGCCTCATGTGATGCGTAAGATGTGTTGAAGTTGAACAGTTTGGATTGGTATGAGTCTTGGAGTGTTAAATCTTCACGCTTCTGCACTTGAACTGTCAATCTCGCTCAGGCGAGATGGCGATCCGCTCAAGCGAGATGCATACGAATGATGTTGGTAAAGTCACTGGACGGTTCTCGCTCAGGCGGGTGTGGCCGCGCTCGAGCGAGAGTGAGAGAAAGGGAATACATACTATGTGCCTTTCGCTCAAGCAAGCTTGGGACGCTTGAGCGAGTGAAGGAGTCTGATGTTGGGACTTCAGGCAGAATGCACTAAGAGGAAAATGATTATAATAATACTAAGTGACCCATGTGCCTTGGTGGTGTTTAGCAAAGCCTCGGTTCTCTCTTTTTAATCACGCTGCAATGGGAATAACGATGGCTAAGGGGACAAGTTTTAGTGGTGAGGTGATATGAATTAAATTAAGATAAGATGGAATAGGAGAGTTGTTGCCACAGAGCATTGGAACGATGAATGTTTCCACTCTACGTTTTATGCTTGCCATTGCTCATATACTTTCGGGGTACATTGAGTTGAGAACTATTCTTCCATTTTCTCTTGAGCTCTCTGAAACTCTTGCTTCCTCTTTCTCTTGGCCGTTCTTCTTCTTTATCTCCTTCATCTTCTTCTTCTTCCCCTCAACGTTGTGCTGAGCCCGAGTGGGAAGTGGGAGCACGAGTGGAGCAACATAGTGGTGGAGTTCAGCGTGGTATTGGGTGCCTTGAAGGTTGAGAATCATTCCTCTGGCTGTGTGAGAACCGAGTGGAGGGGAACAGCATGGTGTTGTGTTCTGGAGGCTGGGTTCCTTCTCTGTTCCCTGGTTCTTCTTCTTGCTGGTCCTTTCTTCTTCTTCTCCTTCATGTTTGTGGCTTGGTTGGGAGCCTGCAGGTGTGTGGGTGCCTTGGTTGTGGTAGATGGTCCACTGGTGCTGAGGTAGAACTGCATGTGAAGAAGAAGACGTGCATGAACTTTGGGAAGCATTTGATCCTCCACTGAGCTGGTGAGGAAGATGATATACCTTGATGCTGTGATGCTTGAGTGAAGAGGAAGGCATGCATGCATGTTACATGGAAGCTTGGTTGTCCTCCATGGTGGTGAAGACGGTGCTGTGCCTGGAGGTTCTTCACTGACTGGATGGTAGAGTAGAGTGGAGCTTGGAGTGTTGATGTTGTTCAGAGGAGCTACTAGGCGTATCTCGCTCAAGCGAGAATGGCCACGCTTGAGCGAGCCAGTGAAGAATGGGTTACTGGACCCTTTTCACTCAAGCGAGTGCATGTGTGTCTTGAGCAAAAGGGTGATGTTTGATACTTGGTTATTGAGAAGCGTGTTGATGATTGATTGGGAAGTTGTGTGGTTCTTCCCAGGACTGGAATACCGAGCAGAGTGCTGCTGTGGCTGGGCCGAGTAGCCAATGTGACTTCTGGAACTTCATTCCAGGTAAGGGGAGCTATTGCATCTTAAGTGTATAGTTTATGGACGGGTTTTCCGAGTGAAATTCTTGTATTGTGATGTGTGGTATTCAGTATGTGTTGTTTGATTGGTTTCCGAGTGAGTAGTAGCCCGAATATGCATGATGATTATTTAATGCTTGATATTGATGAACTCCGTCCATTTATGTGTTGATGTTCATATTGATTGGCAGTATGTGTTAATTGGGTGATGATATATATATATATATATATATATATATATACATTTGCATGTTGAGGATTCTATGATTAATCCGAGCCAATATCTATCATTTAATATGTAAAGCTCACCCCTACACTATTTTTCAGTGTATGCAGGTCGGTTTGGATGATGTGATGGCCTTAACCTGAGTGTTGGGTGTTTGTGATAAAGGCTGTGTATATGATATTATGTTTCGAGTACATTTGATGAATTAAAGCCTTGGTCGGCTCATAACTATGTTGTATAATGAATACAAGTATATATGTATGGGAACCCGAGTGCCTAATTATATAAATATGACTTACATTGTTATCATGTATTGTATCGGATTATATGTGTTGATAAATGAATATTGTTGAGCTGATAAGCATTCCGAGTGTATGGTTATATATTTATGGGTCGGTAGTCGGATTTGGGAACTAGAGAATATATATATATATATATATATATATAAGTAATTTATGTTGATTTGATGCTTCTTTCCTGAGACGCCCCAAACCCCCAAGTAAAATAGGGGAAAATTTTTCGCGTCTTTGAAAATATTAATAAATTCAATAATTAAAGTAGTGAAATATTTTTCACCAAACCCCTGGATCTAAAATGAACCACTCCCATATATGAAGATATGAGAGGGTGAAACTAACTATATATTTTTCAATCAGAAGCAGCGGAAGAATTATTTAATTTGGTTTAATTAGTGGCTAATTGATTTTCAATAGGAGTCCATTCATAAAAATATGGGATACAATTTATATAATCTAGAAGGCCTAAATATACCCCTCAATACCTTTAAAATAATATCTAAAGAAGAAATAATGCATAACATTTTAAAAATTTAATTTAAAATAACAAAATGAGAATCAGGGGCATACTCGCTCAAGCGTGACTCAAGTCGCTTGAGCGAGCCAGCGTACCCACGCTTGGGCGAACGCTGAGCGACCTTGAGCGAAATGAAGGAATGAGCATCAGGGCCCAGCTCGCTTGAGCGAGCCCTATCTCGCTTGAGCGAGAAATGAAGGAATGCTTGAGCGAAGGAAGCGAGACGCTTGAGCGAAGAGGAAAGGAGTATCAGGAATCGATCTCGCTTGAGCGACCCAAGGCTCGCTTGAGCGAGATTGGTCCAGAAACGTTGAGAACTCTCTGGCCAATTTTCGCTTGGGCGAGGCACCACTCGCCTGGGCGAAAATCGTCCAGAATCCATTCTCCTTCTCCCTCGCTTGAGCGCTGCCCTTCACGCCTGGGCGAAAATTGTCCAGAATCAAAACACTGATTCTGTGGCAATCTCGCTTGGGTGAAATGCGCGTCCGCTTGAGCGAATTTGGGGCAGAAACGAATCCCCTGTTCCACAACAATCTCGCTCGGGCGAGATTACTTCTCGCTTGAGCGAGTTCTGCAGAATCTTAGCAGAAACGAAAATCCCATCTAAATTAGTACATGAACCATTGACCTCTCCTATCTTGGCCTCTCCTATGACCATATCTTACTCCATTATGCATATACCAATTCATACAATACTATAATCTAAAACTACATAATCCTTTCATTGAATCAAATACCACCAACATCATCATGCTAATATTGATTCCATGCATATAATTTAAATTCATCATCAAATCACATGCATTCCCTACATACATCTATATTCCACGTCATTCCACAAGCTCCATAATATAGCATGAAAACACAACATCCATTCATTTAACAAAGTCAAGTATTCAGATTCATTCTTTACATCTTTTGGGTCATGAATGAAAATTGTCATTACACAAACATGTCCAATTTTCTCCCATGACCTCCAAAATTATCAACATTACAAAATTGAGTACATAAACCTCATATACTCTACCAAAATAGATTTTTCATGCCGCCCAAGGCTTACGCATTCCTATCCATATTTTACCTCCTTCATACTCGGCCTCCAAAAGCTGTAGGATTTAATTCATACCTACATCAACTTTAAAAATGGCAACGGGGAGGTGAGTAACATAATCCAAATGAATTAAAGTCATACATTATGATGAAATACATGTATACTTGCACAATTAGCCATCATTACACCACATCATACATTATACACAATACATCTTATAATTTCAAGTACACATTCACGATATCAATCATTTGGATTGCCAAACACACACATCGGGTTAGTATTCAACTCTTTCCCCTTTCAATTCTCAATCATCCATTGCCACTAGGACTTTCAACTAGGCATATCTCCAACTATATGCAAATGCTCTTAAAGCTAATGCATATGCACAAGAATTCATCGTCAAACAATGCAGATCCGACTGTGGGAAAATATATCATTAAATCAATTGTGGGACAAGCATAGGTGTGCTACTATGCCCCTACTGCAGTAGAAAAATTGTGTACACATATATCTCAATTCAAGCATGCTTACATTCTCATAATTTTACTGGTACCAAACCGCTATCGCCCATTTGTAGCACTAGTCACCCTGTGACTTGCGGATCAACATCGTGGCCTCAACTACCACAAGTGCTACAGGCCCCTCCCGAACACACATCGAGAGAGCCGTGTCCAGTCGGACACCGAGGTAAACTTGCTCACCACAGAGCGGCCCTTCCACTGCCCCCGCCACGTAGGGTGCCTCGTCACCAAACTATGGACAGCTTCGTGACTCATACACCGAGTCACAGGGGAAAATCACAATCCGCTCGTGCACTGAGCCGCCCTCCCACTAGGCCCGCCTAGTGGAACCCCCTAACATTCCACATAGACAGCTATGATATGCCATGGATGCAATGCAAATACAAATCAAATGCATCCTTATACTATGCATCCTAGATGCCACTCCACATTCAATCATTCACCACCACCACTTGGTGGATTTCAACATTCTCATCATTCTTATCCAATCCCAATTCTCTTTGAACTCATTCATATCAATAGTTAGTGGCATACACATTCCATAACTCATACACACATATTTGGGATATTCACATCACAATCTCAATCCACGTATGGTTGCAAACCATCATCATACTTCATTAATATAATATTACCACATCATTAATTTTATCCCAAACACAATGCCACATAGCAATCATCATTCTAAATGCATTTAAGTCACACATATCATATCATCCATTCAAACAACCATTAACATAATCACATATACATATTTTCACATCACCAATGGATGAAATCATGCATTTAGAAAAGTTACCCCCTCCTACCTCAAGTGAAGTAGTGATCAACGCGGTTTGATGGTCCCGCTTCGTCAATGGGGTCACTTTCTACATCACAATACATCATACAATCAATTTTCTACTTACTCATTAAGGTTCAAATACTTATATATCAATAAATACTTGTTGTTTTTATTATTATAACTCTCAAAACTCTTTTATTTCATTTTATCCACCATAACCACCATGGGTTAGGTGCCACCATTTATTATTATGTACTCAACAACCAACCCTTTCATGGGTTTCTCCATTAATGACTTCCACCAACAAATTACCTTCACCAATGACCCTTATGCATCACAACTCACATTTATTACCCACAATAAATGTTCACCAACCTCCATATACATTTTCCCCTAAATTCATAAAGTTAGGGTTTCATAAAATTCCAACAACCATCATAAATACTCTTCTCTTTCCAACCATAAATGCATCCACTTTATTACTTCTCAAAGAAACCTTACTTTCATAGAATCCACATCAAACCCTTGCATTAATTACTCTCCTCAAGAACATCCATACACATGCATGGTTTCAAAACTCATTTTATCATACACCCATGGCAAAAACCCAAGTAAATGGTGAGTATTCCTTACCTCACACCCAAAAACGAAAATGGGTTCAATAGGGGGAGAGGAAGCTGCGAAATGGAGAGAAAGAGGGAGAATACAGCAGCTCCACAAGCCTCCTTCAAGCTTCACAAAAATGAAAATGAAAGAGAGTAGAAGATAATACCACTTGCTAGGGTTTGGAGGAAAAGGAAGAGAGAAATGAAGAAGATGGTGAAGAGAAGAAGAAGAAAGTGAAGTGTAATGTCCAACACCATCAGCAATCCCACGTGAATAGAGAAAGGAAAATGGGGTTTTTGATTTATTTTAATACCATTCATTAAAACTTCAACGTTCTATAACCAACAGGTTCTCCGTTCGGGCTCAATACATCATCTGAAAATTATTCCGAATACATATTCGGATTCCCAATAATATTCTCAATAGCCCTGACCAATATCATCTCATTCCGAGATACTTGGTCCGACACCCATATTTCAACCGGGTTTAATTTCAGCTTAACCGGTCTCCAAAATTTTACCAAAAATTCCCAAAATTATCAATTTAATTTTTCTCAATAGTTTGGGACATTAAATACTCCATATACCAATTTCTAATATTTATTTCGGTAATTAATTCTCTCATTTTAAAATTCAGGATGTTACATTTCCGACTGGAATATAAATGATGTTGAATGATTACTTCTAAGTTAATGAATCCTGAGTGGAACATAAGAAGTGCAGATGGTTTTCCGAGTGAGTCTTATATATATATATATGACTCCATATCCGAGTGAGACTTGTACGTTTGGGCCTTTCTGAGTGATAATGGCCTTAATGGATTCTGAGTGGAATGTATTATAAGAGAAGGTTAGCCTCTTTATGATTCAGTGGAGAATATCCGAGTGAACCCCGAGTAGGGGAAGACTGTAGTGACCTGAGTGGTGGAAACCGAGTGAATCCCTGTCGAAGGAAGAGTTGTTGATGGTTTAGATAAGAAACCTTCTAGGTGTATGAGTTATAAATATATTCCGAGTGAAGAGGGGTACCTATTCCGAGTGAATAAGTTAATGTGTGTTCCGAGTGTCTAAGTATGGAATGAGCCTGAGTGGGATTTGACTTAATGGTTTTCCCCGAGTGGTTAAGTATTTCTTAAGTCCGAGTGACTTACCTAGTGATTAAAAACCGAGTGGAGTACGGTTGTGGAGACCCCTCCTGAGAAATAAATAGTTAAGGTAATCTCCGAGTGAGGATAGGCATAATGCCGAGTGTGAGGCCGAATGAGTATTGGTCGGCCTTGGTATTAGTTACCGAGTAAGATACTACTCAGAAGATGAGTTGGTTTATGAATGGTGTACCGAGTGATGAACTTGTAAAACACTCCCGAGTGAGATAAGGTTGGGATATGCCTAGTGACGTTTGATTGGGAGATATTCCGAGTGAGTGTTTATGGAATCCGAGTGGGATAGCCCTCAGTTGCCGAGTGGATTTAGGGATGAATCCCGAGTGGACTAAGTCATCACCGAGCGAATGGATGTCTCGATGCCGAGTGGTGGATTTGCCGAGTGTGGCTTCTCGCTTCAGCGAGTGAGTTCTCGCTCCAGCGAGTATGTTGGTTGGGAAGGCTTTTGTATTAGTTTCGTCCAAGCAAATGGTCTTTCGCCCGAGCGTGTTGTGCTGTCTCGCCCAAGCAGGGTCGGATCTCGCTTGAGCGAGTGTGCGTTGTATTGTGGTATCGCTTGAGCGCTGATTGCCTTCCGTTGGGCTTTGTACTCGGTTTTATTTCCTTACCTTCTTTCCATCCCTTTTTCTTGGTTGGCACCTTGCCTTTCTACCTTGCGCTGCTTGTCTTTTGATTGGTCATTGGACCCAGCTCTCATATCTTCATATATGAGAGTGGCTTTTAATTATTGATCCAGGTATTTTCTAAATTATTGACCCGGTTCTTCATGACTTATTTTGGGAAAAATTTCCCCTGTCCTGGGTTTAACTCTAATAATTAATTAATTAAGATTAAGGATGTTACACATACCCTAACTAGAATCCTGTCTTAGGACTTGGTGTAATCGATTGCACAACACCAAGACCTCCATGACTTGTTAAATCGCATAGGACTCCACCTAATTCTTTTCTAAATCCTCTATAGTGTATCCAATGTTTGGGACTTCCAAACTGATTAGGGTTCGTAATTAATAAAAAAAATTTCTTTATATTTTTAATTAATTAAGCATTAAGCGCTCACACGTAAAATTTATTATTCACTATTTATTAACTATAGCTTATATGTATTAAAAGAAGGAACATTCATGTGAGAGTAAAAGAGGTTTACACACACGCATAATATATAAAAATTCTTCCACTAATATATCACATGATATTTTACCCTCATTTTCATATTTTAAAATAATTTTAATTTATTAACTAATTTTCTCATCATTAAGTTTTCATTTTCTTCATTCAATTATTAATCTTTTATATTTTTAGCCCATTTATTACATTGATTTAATTTTCTACATAATTTTATTATTCATTGACTTTTCCATTATTTCATCCAATTCTTAACCTTTTGTATTTTAAAGTTTTCAATTTTTTACTACATTTTTAGTTATTTTATATAACTAGAATAAAAAATATCATAAATTTTAAAATAGTAAAATAATTGTGTTTTATATATATGACTTAAATCAAAATAAAAGACAACAACTTTTTTGAACTATAGTAAAACATTATTTTACCCTATTCAAATTAAAGCATCAATATTTTTTAAATGAAAAGTATTTAACATAAATACATTTATTAAATATTATACAATATTTTTTTACTTTTTTAATAGATAATAAATTATTTTAAATAAAAAATATAAAACTTAATGAAACAACTAAAAATTAAGTAAAAAAATTAAATATTAAAAATTTATTAAACTGGCAATTATATTGAAATATATTTGAAAAATTGAATGATCAAATTTTAAAAATATTAACTGTTATAATGTTGTAAATAATATAATTAAGTAAAGGCAATGAATATAAAAAAATTATATTAGGTGTTTCCTTAATTTTGATAAACAAAAGTTTTAGGTATTTCTTTACTAGATAAAAATATAATTATACATTTAATCTCAATAAATTAATTTAATTATTTTAAATATTATATTCATATTAATTATGATAAATACTTACCTTAAAATGACATTTATTTTTATTTAAAAATTAATAAAAATTTTATTTTCAAATTATTTAAGAAACTTATTTCACATCATAAATTTTTATATAATTAATTTTATGTCATTTGATTTCCTAATACAAATAAATAGTTTCTTCAAATGATTTATTGTAATTTATTTATTTAACATATACTTAATGTAATTTAAAAATTTGTTTGATAATATTATTATAATTAAATTATATATTCTAACATATAATATATAAATTAAAATATTATTGACTTTATAAACTCGACGAACCATGCATGAGTACAAACTCTAGTTTAAGATAAATCTTGTTTAAATATTTTTATCAAACAATAAGTCATTTTCTAATATTATAAACAAGAGTTTAGTGTTTGATCAAAGGCTCATGGAATCGAAGAACACTACAACTTATTTTTAGAATTTTCATAAACATTTATTATATATGGAATTCCCTACAATTATTACGTTAGGATTTAACTATAGATAAAATTAAAATTGAAACATTATAATAATTAGTTGAAAAGCTAGCATGTTATTGAGTTCTAATTCCTTTTGTAAATTTAAGCAATTTGCTGTGTAAAATTTGAATGAATATAAAGTGCCATTTTTTAAAATTCACTAGAATGAATATACCGGTGGAGGAATTGGGTAATTTAGATTGAAATTTCATCTTTTCATATAAATAAAGAAAAGGTTTGATTAATTTTAGTAGTTACATGAAGTTTATGTCACTTAAAATGATAGTTTTTTTTCCACTATCAAAATAGAATAGTATTTTTTTTGGAAACATAACATTTATTATTGTACATATTTAAATTTAATTATTATTTTTTTGAGATAATAACATATATTCTTTTTTAATAGTAGTTCTACTTAGGGGTTTAGTAATATTTAATGTTTATTATCCTTTTTGATAATTTGAACATTTTCTCACCATCTCAGTCGTAGCAAGCCATAACTAATGGGTAAAAATAAATATTATTTTAGATGATTTAAACTGAATAATCCTAAGAATTGAGATTAATAAAAACCTAGTAAAAAAACGTGTGATTTTTTGGGTGTAATGGTAGCACACAGTCCATGTTCATAATAATAACGCCGTTAGTAATAGAGGACGGAGTTCACTTTTAGCACGCCACTCACGTTTTCTTCCTTTCGTGAAACTCGGTTGTTTTTCCCAATCCCAAGTGACATTTGACAACGTTACATGGTGCGGTTCCATGATTTATCGTGACCCTTCTTTGTCTTTGTGCGTTGCTCCAATCCATTTTCTCCTTTTCCTTTCCTTGTTGTACCCAATTTCCCTCCTTTGTCCCATACTACTATTATATATACCCATCTCACCTATCTTGCATTTATTATTTATTATCAAAACAAAAACAATTTTAATATCACAACCACCTACCACCCTGGCACACTAATCTCTGATTACAGAAGAAGATGAACGTGGATCTGGAATCCTTGGCAGAAGCAACTTCTGGAGCCATAGGATCACTTCTTAGCACCACAATTCTTTACCCTCTTGACACCTGCAAAACCAAGTACCAGGCTGAAGCTCGTTCCCATGGTCGCACCAAATACAGGTTCAAATCCTTACCCTTTATTTTTACTTTCTCCTTTTTTTTTATTATTTATGATGCTTTTTCTTTCAATTTGTTCCTGTTATTTCCTTCCTTGTAAATATCGCTTTCTGGGCTTGCTTTGTTCATTTGATCAATTGGTCATTTTGGAATAGGACTCTTTTTTTTTTTGTTTGAATTTAACCCTTGGTTTAAAAATAGTTCCTTGTGCTCCTATGGGAATTTGGTGTTTTCAATATGGTCTTTCTGATATGGTTATCTGTTTCTGTTAGAAGAGACGGTGATCAACAACATGCATAATTGTCATACTTTTCAAGTTTCTAGTGTTTGGCTACTTACTCTTGCGTGGCGTTAATACCCCTTTTTTCCTTGTTGGAAATCAAATGTGAATGGAAGTCCCACGTTGGACGGATATTAGCAAGTTGAAGGCTTATTAGTAGACGGACCTATGCATCTAATGCGTTAAGGTTTTAGGTTGTATTGTGATATCCTATATTTGTGCTCCCATTCTCTTGGCTCGTGTCCTCGGTGTGTGGTGGTGATCTCCCTTCTTTACGTCCTAAAATTTCCAAAGGCTAACTATTCTAAGGAGTTTATGGTCTGGGATTTATTGTCGTTGGACCTTGAAAGTTGTTAAGGGTATATTTCTTATTGTAATTTTCTCTATCAAATTGCTTTTTTTACTTCTTAGAGGAGAAATTCTTTTGCTGGATCACCCAACAACGGTGATTGAAAACACAGGAGAAAAGATATAGTATGGTTTTTGAGTACACTGAAGACACGAACCAAGAGAATGGGAGCCATTATTGGGTGATCTCTCTGATGTCGTGGCTCCCCTCTTTACATCCTAACATTTCCAAAGGCTAACTTTTCTAAGGAGTTTATGGTCTGAGATTTATTGTCGTTGACCTTGAAAATTGTTAAGAGTATATTTCTTATTGTAGGTTTCTGTATCAAATTGCATTTCTTACTTCTTAGAGAAGAAACTCTTTTACTGGATCACCCAACGATGGTGATTTATTGAAAACACAGGAGAAACGATATAATATGGTTTTTGAGTAGGGGTGTTCTTATATATATATATATATATATATATATATATATATATAATTTTGAAAAGTAAAAACTTTTGATTGTTAGAACAGTTTTCTTTCGCTTATTTAAAGCTTATAGAGTGTATAAAGCCATCAAAAGACTCAAGTCAAGTTTGGTTAATTTAAAACATTTGAGTATTCAATTTGGAATATTAGAATTAGGGGGACCAAAGAAAATTAAGTCTTATAAGGACCTGTTTAATGATTTAGTCTTCTTAGTGAAAAATTTCCTTTGATTAAAGTTGCATTTTGTGTTTCTTTAAATGAATCAAACAGGGAATGAAGTGGGGTACATTCATCTTTTACAGTTATAAAATTATTCTGTATGTGGTGTGCAATATTACATCAAAGTATCATTCTGTAGTATTGTAATTTCTTGGGTTGAGTATGCAGGTTGAATCAATGGTTGATTGATCTTACTTCTTGTTGGTCATTGTGTAATTTGCTGACAGAATGTATCTCTTTGTACATATACTTAGTTTCATTCCGATTGATTTTACTTTTGCAGGAATCTCACTGACGTGTTATGGGAGGCAATATCTACCCGTCAGGTTCTTTCACTCTACCAGGGCCTTGGAACAAAGAATCTTCAATCCTTCATTTCACAATTTGTTTACTTCTATGGCTACAGCTACTTTAAAAGACTGTATCTAGAAAAAAGTGGTAATAGATCCATTGGAACAACAGTGAATTTGGTTATTGCCGCTGCTGCTGGGGCTTGCACAGCCATTGTAACTCAGGTGAGGCAGCACCGCTAGCTATTCCTTGTTTTAACAGTTCATTTAGAACCTTTTCTTGAACAATATTTGAAGCAGGCTGCATTGATACCAACTTTTCAATATCTTCATGTTACTGTTCCTTATAGCACAAACTTGTGATTGTAGTCTTTTATGGTTGTGCTATTGTATGATGTTATTTTTGGTGATTCATGGTTGGAATGTGGACCCAAAAGGAGAGGATCAAGTGCATATCTGGTACAAAATGTGTTTGATCATATTTTACCTAAAAAACTTTTTTGGTTCTAATACATAATCTGCTATTTGTTTTGGTTAATCATCCACAATGTTAACTATGGCTGCTAATAAATTCTAGGTGTCTATTCTATCTATAAACATTTTGTTTGTACTTTGTTATGTTGTGTATGACAAACAAGGTATCTTATAAACTATCAAGCATTGTAAGTTTAATTCAAAGTGTATCTCATTGATCACTGTGTAGCCCCTGGATACAGCCTCTTCAAGGATGCAGACAAGTGAGTTTGGAAAGTCTAAAGGGCTATTGAAAACACTTACAGAAGGAAGCTGGAGTGATGCATTTGATGGCCTCAGCATTTCCTTGCTGCTGACCTCAAACCCTGCAATTCAGGTAGGTCAACCTGTAGTTTTGCATCAATTGGAACTGTGTCATGTCTGCTGGGCTTTCTGTTAAGTTATATACAGAAAGCTTGATTTGTGACCAAAACATCTTAATTTGGATCATCATGTGCTACAGTATACAGTGTTTGATCAGCTGAAACAACGAGCACTGAAGAACAAACAAAATGAAGCTGATAAAGGAACTCCAGCATCCCTTTCTGCATTTATGGCCTTTCTTTTAGGTGCTATTTCAAAAAGTATTGCTACTTGTATAACTTATCCTGCTATCAGGTATGTACTTTGTTCTTTGCAAGTTGTTTTGGTTTGTAAACTTAATTTCTAGGCCTCATCTAAGATTATATTCTTCTTATAGGTGCAAAGTTATCATTCAAGCTGCAGAATCAGATGAAGCAACCTCCAAGAAACAGATAAAATCGCAGAAAACAGTGTCCAGAGTTCTCTATGGAATATGGAAAAGGGAGGGCATACTGGGATATTTCAAAGGATTGCATGCACAGATCTTAAAAACTGTTTTGAGCTCAGCACTGCTCTTAATGATAAAGGAAAAGATCTCTGCTTCTACCTGGGTGCTTATACTTGCTCTTAGAAGGTATCTATTACTTCCAAGGGGTAATGTTAAGGGTAGCATTAAAAGCTTGTAAGCAATAATAGCAGGTACTGGAGGAAGAAGTTTCAATATGTTGTGGATGATGAATTTGGTTGGAGTGCAATGTGTGCATCCTAACGGATACATCCATTCCTTCAAATCTGAGATGAGGTTGATTTGTTCTATTTCTTGTTTTAAATAATGCCCTGCATTAGTTTGTTGTTGCTTGTATGTGGTGGAAGTTCCACGACAAAGGGTGTTGGAGCAGGGGCTTTATAAATAAGCATCCTCTTTTATAGATGTACTCACTTCAGTCTCAGATTATTAAAGATTTTGATATCTTATTTTTCGGTGTGTCACATCAGTCTCAGATTAATGAAAGATTTTGGTATCTTATTTTTCGGTGTGGTATTATTTTCAGAATATTTTTGGATAGTGCAATTACTCTGCTGGTTTTTAACTTCTGTGCTATTTATTCAAGGGAGTTTTCTTATCAGATCTAGGAAAGGGTTGGAGAGATCTTTTGCATTGAGTTTCTTTTACTGCTTTGTTCTGTCCCTTTGTTTTGGCCTTTAGGGGTATAGCTTAATGAGTCTTGTCTCTATTTGGTCAATATTTTGCCGTGTGGTGGGTGGTCGGAGAAAATGTTTTCTTTTGTTTAAACTCATTTTAGCAAGATCTTCTAGCAAAATAATAAACTGAAATTCCTCTTATATTTTACTAAGATCTTTATTTTAAACTTATCATGTTTTAAAAATTTTGATATTCCATCTTTCATATTTTATATGAATAGTATAAAATATTTACTTATATAATATTTTAGTTTTTCTATTGTGGTACAAAAAAATTGTTGATCTTTTTATTTTTCTTTCCATTTGAACTATGGATATATAATAAAATATAAATATAAATATAAATGTAAATCGGATTTCAAATAAGTTCCTTGTATATTCTATTACAGTTCTCTTCTCGTTGATTTTAAAAAAAGTGGCTAAAAATATGTAAAAAAAACAACTAAATGAAAAAAGTCAAGAATTATATGAAGTAAATAGATAAAAAAGAAAATTTAAGGTGATAAATTAAAGGGATTTTAAAGAATAAAAAACAGGAAAAAAATCATGTAGCAAGTTAATATAAGCACTTGTAATATTAGCGTAGAAGATATAACAAATTTTCAGAACGATGGGATTTTCTTAGTTAAATGGCCATCATAATTCAACCCAATACATAGGATGATAAAAAATCATAGCTACCCTATTGTGATGATAGGAAAATGATTCTGGTTTTTTGTCAACTGAAAATAATTCTGTTTATCAGAGGTGAATTGATTTCCTTGTTAACCACCATCTTAATCAGCCCAAAAGTAGGATGATTAAACATCGGAATTGTGCTGATGGCAAAATAATTCTGTTAAAAGCTATTAGATGTGAATTGATGGCAGAGAATATCCATACTTTATATAACTCTGTTAAAAACCCAATACAACAAATTCAATCTTCCGACAAATAGCAAATAAAGTGATTAAGGATCTAAATTGTGGTTTAGTATAAGGAAAGCTGTCATTAGGCTCTATACATGTGTAACAATCACCATGTAATACATGTTCAGTGGTGTTATTTTTGAATTAAAGTTACTTATCTTTGTTTTTTTTTAAAAATTGTCTATTTAGGAAAATTAACTGAAAAACTAGTCGTTGTTGATAAATGTAAAAAGACCCGTTTAATTATTTAAGCAAAGCTTATAATTTTTTATACATAATGGGTAACTTTTTTTTAAGATACTTTAATTAAGATAAAATACAAATTCACCTCGTACAAAGTTAGGATTTAGGAAAATTCTTTATAAATAAAAATGACTATTTTTAGTCTCTGTTATTTATTATCAGTGATTTAATTATAAATAATAATATAAGTGGAAGTGGTGACAATAAACGAAATGAGTGTTTTTAGTTATCCTTAAAGATTTGAGGGGCTAAAATGGTCATTTTCAGTGTTTTATTTTTCATAAACCTTAAATTTTGAGGGTGAATTTGTATTTTAATTTTTAATTAAATATCAAATTTAATAAAATAATTTTTAAGTTTTTTTTCTGTTCCTCCAGATTGAGAGAGGGCCCTACAATAACCCTCTTCTTTCCCCCATTTTAGGCAGGAATAAATGGGATTTTGATTCTCTCTTGATCTTAGACGGATTTAGTTACATCACGTTATCTTAGGCATGGATCAATGATTCCCTCTTCTTTCCCTTTTTACCGTTGTATAAATATGGTCTTGAAACCCCCCTTATATTTTCAAGTGAGACATTATTAAGTCTAATACAACCCTAATTTTCCTAGAGTAATCCTCTAGGTTTTCTACATTACTAGACTTATTGTGAATATTTTGACACCCACTATGGGGCCTAGTGAAATGGTTCCCACAACAACACAGTACAAATTAACCCACAAGAAGAACACAATGGTAACCACTTGTAGGAATCACAACTGTCATGACAACGATGGACATCAGGGGCAGTAGGACAGAACGCAAGACGGAGGAGACTAGATGCAGGAAGTGTTGACTCTTGTCAAGTCATTGCAACATACCATGGAGGAACTGTGAAAAGAAAATAAAGATCTGCACAGGCTTAGAGCGGAGGAGAAGGAAGCTTCTAGTTACCATAATACTCAAGCTACGAAACACATAGTGGACAAACCAGAATCCTCTATACTCTACGCGGTTCATTCGTTCACGAATGAAATCATGGCAACCTGACCTTAGTACACTACAAGCCGCCGACGCTGGAGAGGTATAACGGGACAGGTGACTTGGAGGAGCACTTGACCATGTTCATCACCATTTTGTTGATCATAGGGGCTTTCAACGCCTTACTCTACGGGACGTTCCCCATAACCCTCACTAAGTCTCCCATTTGTTGGTTCTTATACTTACCTCCGAGGAGTATTTCCTGCTTCGCAAAACTGATAAAGAAGTTTTTAATCCAATTTTCCTCAAGCCGATTGATGCAGCAGACCTTGAACAGCCTGGTCAACCTGAAACAAGGACGAAAAGAGACCCTCAAACAATTTATGGTTCGCTTTAATAAGTAAGCCATTCAGATTCGTGACCTGAGTTCGGAGGTGGCCCTCCACGCAATCCAAATGGGGTTACGACCGGGTAAATTTTCTTACTCATTAGCCAAAAAACCCCTTTGAATATGCATGATTTTAGGTAGAGAGAGGTCCGGTATATTAACATGGAAGAGTGTGAAAGTGACCGAGTGGGAAATTCTAAGCACACCGTTGCCAAGGTAAACCAACAAAGGAAAAGCCCCAAGAGGAATAAGTGTGAAATCCTGAAGTAGATTCAATATTTTCTACACTTTTCGCTAAGCAAATTTAATTTTTTATATAACCTAGTTGCTTAGTACACGGTTCATAAATTTTAAGGATAATTTATCGCGTTTAGTTAAATTATTTATGCACTATTTCAATATTTTACTACTACTATTATTATTGTTGTTATTACCATCATCATCATCATCATCTTATGGAATGTCACTTTTCCAAACAGCAAGTGACTTACACCCAAATACCATACGAAAGGAAATAAGTGCATTGAGAATTTCATGGGCAAGAGCCATGCCCAAAAACACCCATATGAGAGTCAGATAAGGCAAGTAGGGAAAACTAGCGTACGAACGCTAATGTGGCGTGGTGATGCATGATCAGGACACAAGCACGTCAGGTGCAGAAAAAAAAGCATGAGCTAAGTACACAAAGCATATTATCACCAATATTCAAGGCAGAAGCCAACAAAGTACCACAATCAATGTAATATAAAATAGAATGCACAAGCACATGCCGAATTCACTCATGTATAGGATCAGGATGCATAGGCGTGATTACACTGATATCAGCATTAAGCTTACAAGCTTTTATGTATTACCTTTATCAATTACATGGTACAAATCATTTCATTACAACAAATACACATGATGTGAAGATACATGATTTATTTATTTGCATTAATTTCATGTATAACTCAACTCCAACCTTCAATTCAATTTCAACCTTTTCTTAATTATGCATGATTTTACTAACACAATTTAATAGGTAGTGTTCATATGCGTTCCAGCAAAGAATGAGAATTAAGGCACCACATAATAGATAAGACAGCATAATGCTACATAATTTTAGCCAGCCTCGATATTCATAGCATAGAAATCCTTTAATTGAAACATCAAACTTGGTTTTGGAGCTAACACAGCTAAGCTGCATAAAGAGATTCTAAGAGAAGCTCCAAAATAATATGACAACATATGTGGCGTCCTCTAATTATTTAGTTTTACTTTTATGTGTTTAATTAAATTTTACAATAAATTTTTCATAAATAATTAATTTAACTATTTTACGTTTATCCAAAATAACTATTTTCTACAAAAGCCCCAAGGTATCATTTACATAACATCTAGAAACCCCAAAAAAAACCAATTAGAATGCAAAAATGCAAGTTTTGGGAAATAGGGGGCCTGGCGTTACGCGTCGGCCCCACGCTAAGCGTGGTACACACAACGCAACCCTGGCGCTACACACTAGGCTGACGCTCAACGTTAACATACTAGAAACAACACCTGATGCTGTTATGCATCTTAGGCCATTTGGCCAACTTCCAACTTACCCAATTGGCCTGTTTGAAGTCCGATTACCACGAAACTTCACGGGCCATATGTTTTCCCTATTCCGGAACTACTAACGCAGTCTGTTCGCCAAAATTTCACCATATACACAAGTTATGCACAAAATGCATTTAAACTAAAGTATTGTAATTGTGTGCGTCAAACCAACCAAAAGACCTTCAAACTAGGCAAAACCTATATGCTCAACTTATAACTAAGGTAGGGAACCAATCGGTTCCTTCCGGGGGTCCCAAAACCCGCCGGATCTTAGAATCGCCTGTTTAGTTCCTAAATTTCACACAAATCAATTAATTCCTCTACATGCATAACATGTCATAATCATTAAACCATCAATGCATCGACCAAGTTACGCACCACATCATCGTACAATCTACTTTTCTATTTCAACCCTAGCCGTATCACTAATCAAGTATCAAGTCATGGTTCCATGCCAATAATTACAGATTTCATTGTACATTTCATAAACTAACTCCAACATCAAATATTCCATAATTATAATTCTACATCATCGCATCTCATCATAATCATGTATCATCATCACTAAATCTCAATCATCATTTATCATGTCAATTTAACAGAAATGCATAAATCCCACGAACCACACAATTAATCATCACACATCACAGTACCTGCCAATTTCAAGCATTCACACAATGGCTCCGTGCCATACAACTACACATACACTATAACACTACTACAATTGCACCTCATCACATATCCCAACACATCACTTGGGCATCACACTCACACGCATACAACTATAATCATACGTTATAATAAATCAACTATCCAAATGGCTCCATACCATTTGGCATTGACACCTATAATTACTAATTAAATTTATACACACATCATTAGCAAATTAATGCAACTCTACCTTCACATAAATGAATGAATACACACGCATATATATATATATATATATATGTACATCCATCACTTTTTTGGTTTCTGCTTTGCCCTGGCCTCATTTAGCACGTGCCTCCATAATGTCCATCAACAACTTGTTACCAGTCATTAAAACCACAACAAAAGGGGGTGAGTGACTGGAATTAAGCATTAACACAGAAACAAACACCAAAACTAGGAAAAGTATAATCTAGCTACCTTTCTATTTAACAACGGTATTTATTGTCTATTTTTAATTATCATTGTTAAACCATCGTCATTAAGCTAACTCACCTCATCTCGTACCATCATCCCTCATACTACTTAATCATACATACATATACGTGTATATCGTCCAACAAACATATCAATCAATCGTATTAGAATCATTAACACATGCCAATACCAATTATTTATTCAACTCGAATAACACACAAGATATAAATATATACGCATATCTCATCGGGCATGAAATCATTCACAACATAGGCTTCGATAATGCAACTTATCACATATACAAGCACTACTACAAACATCAATGCAAGTCAAGGCAAGTAAAACATAAGTGACTCTCATATAATATTTAACGCCTAGTATCCGGATACTAAAAGGATCGACCTTCAGCTGGGGGTCTGACTTGACACCCCGTGAACCCGACTTGGTTCACCGAGCCCAACTTGCCTCCCCCTCAACCACTGGGTCCTACTTGACCACTAGGTAGCTCAATTGGGTCTGACTTGACCACAAGCCAAAAACAAGGGTAACATATACTGTCGGTCGTCCTCCACCACATAGATAAATCACATAACTAATAATCTCTTACTCAACTGGCATAAAAGCCTCACCTTATAATCGTTCGGGGCGTCCACACAGACCCAGCCCACAAACCTCCATCAAGGCGGCCACATAGACTAGGCCCACAAATCTCTACTTGGGCAGCCACACAGACTAGGCCCAAATATAATATCTCATAATCATAAATCACGATCGTAAATCTTAATCATCAAGTGCAATAACACACTCAATGCTATTTACTACACAAATCCACCACACATATCTTACACATTCAAAATCAAGATCATATCATTATGTGCACACATCATTTCCATCAATAACACTATATCATCATGCCATTACTTATTCTCAACATAAATCATCATCATATTTAACTCACCAACACGTCATAACAAGAATCATCATTAATCAAGACCAATTTCATGATATCCATATACATACAAATACATATAACATTATTATTATTATTAGCAATATGCCATTCACTTTATCCTTGCTTATTAACTTGAAATCCCTCACCGTTTTGAATTTAACATTAACTTGTAACATTAGTTCATAATTTACAATCACACCATTTTAGTATAAACTCCTTCTACATTAATTCCTTATCAAGCCTATTCATTATAATTTTTAAGTTCATGTTTGCTCACCTAATCTTACTTCCACACTAATGTCATTTATGCATTATTAATCACAAGTCATCCTAACTCTCATTATTGGTCTCACACTCTCCCATCTTACATTTATACATTTTTATGAATGCATTTATCCCACTTAGACTCACTTTTTATTTTATAATCCACCATACCATATATATATATATGCGCCTAAATTCCTTAAATAATATGATACTATTACACTGCCTAGCCATTTACTAATCTTATCAGTTATTTCACCTTCTTCACTCTAATATTCTTACTTCCTTCCATTTCATATACTTCATAATTCATCATAGCTTATTCAATTTGATTTAAACTAATTAGAGCGGCTATCATACACCCTTTTCCTATATGCCACTAGCATAATTACATTTCTATATTAAACTTAACCCAACACACCCCCTTACCTCGATTCCAAGCTTCCCGAATCTTTAAATCAAATGTTGGGTTCTTCAAAATCCACAAAACTCTGAGATTAAAATTAAAGAGACTCCAATAAATATTATAACTACCAAAGCCATAACCCGTAACCTCAAAATAACTCCAAACCTCAATCCAAGGTTACCGAAGCTTACCTTTTCCATTTTAGATCCTTGTTTCCAAGACCCACCGTATCAAACGGCCTTCCAATCCTTAAATCTGAACCTACAAGTGCCGAAATATGGAATTTGTTAGATTTTTTTCATACCCATCATCCTAGGAACAATGCTCAAACTTCCCACGATCACAAAATGCAAGGTCATAGCTTCCTCACCAACATGCACCCACGGTTTAGAGAGAGAAATAAAAAGGGGAAGGAAAAGAACATGAAATTGGTGGTTCCAATGGACAAACCTTGCTTCCCCGAGGCTTAAAATGCGATTCACTTCAAGAATTTACCCATAATTGACTTTAATTGGGCTTCCACAACTTGAGAGGGAAAGAGGAGGAGAAGGGATATGTTTTGCATGCTCTCGGGTTTTAGCTATTCAAGTATTTTAAAAACAGATCGCGACGTTGACGCCATGCGTCAGCATTAAAATTTCATCCTGGCACTATGCGCCACGGCCACGCTACGTGTCAGGTCATTTCCTCCATTCCCTTAAAATTCATCCTTAATTTACTTTATTCCTTTAAAATCCTTATTTTTTATTATCAAAACTCAATTATACCTTTATTTACTTTCCCAAATATTAAAATACCAGGGATGTTACATCCACCCCTCCTTAAAATAGATTTCATCCCCGAAATCACTGTAGTTTAGGGAATCATTCGTCACGTCTTCACTCCATCCTGGTTAGCATTCTTGCGTATCCATTATAATCATTCCGTTCACCTCCTTGGTCAACATATAACATCACCTTTGATAGTCATGATAGCCTCACACTTGTCCCAATCACCATTATATCCTCTATCTTTTTGTTGCTTATTCTAGTCTTAGCAACTTAGTAGCCACCACCATAAGGTTACAACTTAACAGTTTGATTTGCTCATCGCAGATATACCATTCTTTTTGTTATTTACAAATCCATCAGAAGCCCAACTCGATCTATATTATTCAAATGGTCCCACTGATTCCCTACATAACTTAACATTTACCATTTTTTAATCTATCCTCACGGTTTCCAAGTCATCCATCCCTCACAATATCCTTTTTATTATGACATCCAATTCTCATTCATTATCATTTACTAACTACATGGTCATAAATCTTACACTTCTCTGCCCCATCTCCCAATTACCTAGGGCATACCAGGACATACTCATTTTCTTGATTTCACACGGCCTTGACTACTAGCGCAACTACCTAAGGTGATCAGTCTCCGTAGTTTGACACTTCGTAGTTAGGCTATAAAAAAGTCGGGGTATCACCTAATTATTTACCTCGCGAATCCATATGCAAGTTAACTATAATATAATTTGTTTGCCTCAACCTATTGATAACTCCACAATGAATTAATATTAGAAGGAATCCAAGGTGGCCAGCCACTACAATTCTGTCCTAACATTAATACCAGTGTAGGCTCCAAACAACTAGGCATGAATCCTTATCACTCTCTTCATCTGTTCCACTTGATACTTTCTTAATCATCCTGATCGGTGCCTAGTGTTCACCATCTTTCCCATTGCTTATGCAATGGTCCCATAGACACATTACTTTGCCTGATTATCATCCATATATACTACTATTTTTGAACTATTCATATCACTAATTTAGCCACATCTTCTGTTGCTTCACTCAACATTGTGGATATATTACCACTCCCTTACTAACTTTAAACTCATCCCAAAGTAATCGTTCACTACAGTTTATTTATTCATCCCGGTAATTTTTCTTAATGCCTGTCAAGCACGTTTAACACCTAGAAATAACACACCTAATATCTATCACCATTCCGACTAAGCAGGAGAGCACAGGGGATTCACCTCTCCTTAAAATATCCTTATCAAAACATTGCCAACTCGCATTACCCATCATTCGTTCACTTGCTTCTTAAGCTTTCAACATTGTTAAATTTGGACAATCAATTATAAATGCCATCATGCACCAGAAATTTTAAACGTCCTGTTATCCCATGAACTTTGTTCAATTGTCTCCCCTTGGCCCATTCATAATTTCTTTCTATTCCGACTAAGTAAATTTTTTTATAACCTAGTTGCTCAGTACAAGGTTCATAAATTTTAAAGATAATTTATCATGTTTAGTCAAATTATTTATGCACTATTTCAGTATTTTACTATTAATATTATTATTATCTTATGGAATGTCACTTTGCCAAACAACAAGTGACTTACACCCAAATACCATGCGAAAGAAAATAGGTGTATTGAGAAATTCATGGGTAAGAGCCATGCCCAACAGCACCCATATGAGAGTCAGATAAGGCAAGTAGGGAAAACTAGCGTACGAACACTAATGTGGCATGGTGACGCATGATCAGGACACAAGCACGTCAGGTGTAGAAAAAAAGCATGAGCTAAGTACACAGAGCATATTATCACCAATATTCAAGGCAGAAGCCAACAAAGTACCACAATCAATATAATATAAAATAGAATGCACAAGCTGTTGTTCAAGTAGCCTCAATACTCAAGAGGGGGGGTGAATTGAGTTTTTAAACTTTTAGTTAGAATGCCTTTGAAATTGATTTCTTTTTCACTAAGTATGCTTGTATGTAAGAAATAGCAAGTGTAGAGCAAGAATCAATATGAGAAAGTGTGCAAATGTTGCTAAGGCAATTTATCAAACACTTGGTGTGCAACACTTTAACTTAGCCTAGTTACTCAAGTTCAAGCAATAATATCACAAACAAATCAATATACCAATCAAGTACAATAAGTAAATACAAGAGAGTAGGGAAGAAAAACTTGCAAACCAATTTAACGAGTTCCACCAACCCGGTGTACGTCTCGCCTTTAAGCAACCCACTTGAAGGATTTCCACTATTGAAGTTTAGAGATACAAGCTATGAGCAATTGCAGCTTCCTAGTGTCCCACACTCAAGAACTCAATCCTCACTAGCACAAGGGCAACCCACCCAATCTCTCAAACTCTCAATACCCAAAGGTTGAACCTCAACCTTTGTGACCACTCAACCTAGAGTGAATAAACTTGGTGTTTTGATGTTTGGTTTTATAATCAATAAACTCTCTCAATAAAGTAGATGAACAAATGAAAGGCTCACACAATTTCTAACTCTCACAAGAAAGGATTTACAAATATAAGCTCTAAGTTTTAGAAAATGAAACTATACAAAGAAATAGAACTCACAAGGCACAAGATTTGATTTTCCTTTGATGGATTTGGATACCTTGAGTAGCTTGAAGGAGTCTTGCATTTATAGGCCTTGGAGAGGTGCCTAAAGTCTTCAGAGCCGTTGCACAGAATGGGCATTCGAGTTGGAATGGAGAAGTGAGTTGGTTTCCCACTTAAAACACTTTTCCCCAATTTCTGGTACGATAGTAATCGATTAGGCCTTAAGCTGTAATCGATTATACTTTAATTTTTACAGTGTAATTCGTCTGCTAATCGATTAGAATAACCCATATAACCGATTATCTAAGAAACAAAACATGTCTAATCGATTATACATTGCCTTGCAATCGGTTGGGAGTAGCACCTGATGCATTTAATTATGTTTCGCGGCATGGTAATCGATTATGCCTTCCATGCAATCGATTAGGGTGTAAACAGAACTTTCATAATTGATTAGTCCTAGTCTGCTAATCGATTAGTGACCTTACATAACCTTGGCAATCAATTATGGAAACCTTGCAATCGATTAAGAGATGTACCTGATACTTTTTATTCAATTTTTCACTTGATAATCGATTATGTCCATTGGTGCAATCGATTAGCTTACAAACAGAACTTATGTAATCGATTAGTCTTGTTGACATAATCGATTATGTCTTGGACAGAACTCTTGTAATCGATTATGTTGGATGATGTAATCGATTAGTACACGCGTTTTTGCAGGTCTGATGTTGTTTTCTCTATTTTCATGGTAACTTGAGCCTTTTTATTTGAGTCTTCAATTCCTTTTATCATTATAAAAAATATTCAACCTGAAATACATATTCAAACACATTCTTCCCCTTTTTGATGATGGCAAACAATGTTCATCTCATGAGAGTGTTAGTTCAAAATAAAGTTATCTCTAAAGTTATCTCTTAATCATTGTCTTTAGAGTTATCTCCAAAAGTTTATCTCTAGCGTTATCTCTAAAAAAAATCTCTAAAACTATCTCCCCCTATCTTAAGGAGTTTATGCCATCTTAAAAAAACATGAAGATAGTTATTTGATTTTAACCATTTGTTCATTTTCAGCTATCAATTACCAATTCTTTTATCACTTCAATAATTCTAGATAAACTTCAAGTATTCTCCCCTTTGTAATCATTAAAAATGAATAGGACAATATAGGACAGAGATATAATTGAAAGGGAAATTGCATTCATTCATTGAGAGAAAAGGAAAGTACATAAGAGAAAATACAGAAAATTTAAAAAGTCCTAACAGAATAGTGAAAAATTAAGAGTTTCCTAACATAACATGATAAAAGAGAATCTAATTATCCGGATTAAAAGAGTGCAAATTAGAAATCTTGTGAGAAAGCTCTTCATAACGTTGTTCCATGAGTTCAAAATGCTGCTGCTCGGTCATTTGTAACTGTTGCAGGGTGTCGTCAATTCGTTCAAAGTGCTGGTCAAGGTAGGCATAAAGAGAGGTAAAGGGGTCAGCCGGAGCGGAGGGTTTGCCTTGAGTTGCAGAAGTGGGATCAACAACAGGTGAGGGAGGGTTGACAGGATGATCTTCTTCAAATGGGCTGCTGCCATGAATTCGATCGCTCTTAAAGATCCATCTACTTGTAACATATACCATGCCCATTATGTTGAGATGGTGAGTGCCAATGCAAGCTTGGGAGGGTACCTTCTCAGGGAGTTGACCGTCCATGTCCACACCAAATGCTTTAAAAATTTTTATGAGAAGAATGGCATAAGGCAGTTTGTGTTGTTCCTTGGATTTAAGCATGTGGAGCTTGAGGAGTTGGATCTAATTGATCTCCTTTTGATTGATGATGGCCCACATTAACAGAACATCATCTTCTTCAACTAATGCATAATTACCTCCACGGGGAACAAGAAGCTTAACCATGAAAAAGTGAAGGAGACGGTTATTGAGAGTTAAGTGGCCTACCAGTTTGTGATTACTAAGTGGATGGTTGGCTTTCCAAAGAGATTAGCGTGTAGAAATTACATTGAAATCCCACTCATTGTCTGGATTTCCACCGGCAAATTCAGCATCAGATAGGGGGATTTGGGTGATTTTAGCAAGATTCTTATTTGTGATCTTTAGAGTCACATTCTTGACTCTAGCCTCTAGTACTCCATCAACAATCTTGAGGTTGCAGAAGAAGACCCTCATTAATTCGGGATAGTAGTATTCCTCCTTAAGAGTGGGGAAGGGAAGAAAGTTGTAGTGGTGAAGAAGTTGGGTGAAGGTGAAACAAGGATTCTCAAAAACTTGGGCATCAATGTAGTGGGGAGTTATGATATCTTTCTCTGAAAATTTCTTAATGAAGTTTTGGAGGTCTCTTAGAGTGGAGAAAAATCTTGAGAAATCAAAGGGGTTGTTGGCTTGGGCCATAGAGGATCTAGCCCTCTTCACATTTCTAGAGGAAGACATGATGAGAAGAGATAAATGAAGAAGAAATTTAGGAGAGATATGGGAGAAGGAGGAAGGTTTGAAGGTGTGAGATAGAGGAGGTAAGGGAAGGAGTATTTATAGGGTTTAGGAGGGGAAAATAGGGTTTAGAGGAGGGATTGGGATTGGGTAAAAAGCTGCCACACGGATTAAGCATTCAATTTGCAATTTTGGTACGAAGCTAATCGACTAGGCTTAGAGGCTAATCGATTAGTGTGTGTTTCCTGGGGAATCTGAAATGATTTTGCACATGGGTAATCAATTGTGTAATCAATTGCACTAAAAACAGAAACTTTGCAATCGATTGGGAGGATATTGTAATCGATTATCTGGAAGACAGAACGTCAGTAATCGATTGGACTGAGGTTCTAATCAATTTGGCATGAAACAGGGAGCTGGTAATCGATTAGATATCAGAGTGTAATTGATTATATACAAAACAGAAAGTTACTAATCGATTAGACGAGGCTTCGTAATCGATTAGGGAAGCCCAGAAATACTTAAAACTTACATATTTCAAACAAAGGCACTTGAGATTCAATATATCATACCTCAATCAACCACTTACACATTAAACATACTGTAAATCAAGGAATCATCAAAATTATTCAATATTCAAACATAATTAGAAATATCTAGGATTCCTAACTCTCTTTTAATATGTATGAATTGCTCTTTTACAAGTGGTTTTGTGAAGATATCCGCTAATTGCTTAGAGGTTTCAACATGTTCAAGCACACAATCACCCTTTAACACATGATCCCTAATGAAATGGTGTCTAATCTCAATATGTTTGGTTCTAGAATGCATCACAAGATTCTTTGAAATGTTAATGGCACTTGTATTATCACATTTAAGAGGCACATGGTCTAATAACACCAAAGTCTAGAAGTTGTTGTCTCATCCAAAGGATTTGAGCACAACAATTACCAGCTGTAACATATTCTGCCTCAGCTGTGGATAATGCAATACTTACTTGTTTCTTGCTATGCCAAGATACAAGAGAACTACCAAGCAAGTGACAAGTACCACTAGTACTTTTTCTATCAAGTTTACATCCTGCAAAATTAGAATTAGAATATCCAACAAGAGTGCATTCAACCCCTTTGGGGTACCATAAGCCAATATTTTAAGTTCTAATCAAGTATTTCATTATTCTTTTTACAGCAGTAAGGTGTGATTCTTTTGGGCATGCTTGGTATCTTGCACACATACAAACAACAAACATGATATCCGGTCTACTAGCGGTTAAGTAAAGTAAGGATCCAATCAATACCTCTATACTTTGTGAGTTCTACATCCTTACCTTTCTCATCCTTGTCCAAATAACATGAAGTACCCATAGGTATGGCAATTTCATTTGCCTTATCCATGTTGAATTTCTTAAGCAACTCCTTGCAATATTTGGATTGACTGATGAATGTACCTTCTTTGGTTTGCTTAATTTGTAGCCCAAGGAAGAATGTAAGTTCTCCCATTATGGACATTTCAAATTCATCCTGCATTAGCTTAGCAAACTCCTTGCAAAGTGATTCATTAGTAGCACCAAAAATGATATCATCTACATATACTTGTACCAATAGTATGTCATTCTTCTTATGCTTAATGAATAATGTTGTATCAACCTTTCCTCTTACAAAATTGTTTTTTAAAAGAAATTTGATCAATCTTTCATACCAAGCTCTTGGAGCTTGTTTTAAACCATATAATGCTTTTCTTAGTTTAAAAACATGATTTGGAAATTGATAGTTTTCAAAACCAGGAGGTTGATCAACATATACCTCCATTTGGTACAATTTGAAATCTCTATAGCATGCAAAGGCTAACAATAGTCTAATAGCTTCTAATCTAGCTATGGGAGCATACGTTTCTTCTTAGTCAATTCATTCTTCTTGATTGTAACCCTTAGCTACTAGCCTAGCTTTGTTTCTAGTTATTACTCCATTTTCATCTAGCTTGTTCCTAAATAGCCATTTAGTTCCTATTATTTGGTGATTATTGGGTCTTGGAACTAGTTCCCAAACTTCATTTCTTTCAAATTGATTTAACTCTTCTTGCATGGCCAACATCCAATGTTCATTAATAATAGCTTCATCAATGGTTTTAGGTTCAATTTGAGAAACAAATGCTAGATGATTGCAAGTATTGAAAGAGCGGCGAGTACCTATACCTTAAATGATATCACCTATAATGTTGTCCAATTGATGGTCTTTAAAGGTGACCCATTCCTTTTATTGAGTTTCCACTCTTTGTGCTGTGTCTTCTTCTTTGTCATCTAAATTCAATTCTTGGAAGGTACATACAAGATCATCAAAATCTCCCTTTCTCAGAGGGTTATGGCTATTTTCATCAAATTTCACATGAATTGACTCCTCAATAGTGTTTGTTTGTTTGTTAAACACTCGATAAGATTTACTTAATGATGAATATCCTAGAAAGATTGCCTCATCAAATTTTGCATCAAATTTTCCTAGATTATCCTTTCCATTGTTAAGTACAAAGCATTTGCATCCAAATATATTAAAATGGGAAATGTTTGGTTTTCCACCTTTGTAAAGTTCATAGGGGGTTTTCTTTAGAATAGGCCTTATCAAACATTTATTCATTACGTGACAAGCGGTGTTAACCGCATCGGCCCAAAAATATTTTGCAACGTTATTTTCATTTAACATGGTTCTTGCTAGCTCCACCATAGATCTATTTTTTCTTTCAACAACTCTATTTTGTTGTGGAGTTCTAGGAGCTGAAAAATTATGACCAATACCATGTTTTCACAAAATTTCTCAAATAGTTGATTTTCAAATTCTCCCCCATGATCGGTTCTTATAGATGCAATCTTTGAATTTTGTTCATTTTGGATAATCTTGACTAGTTTCTTGAATGCTTGATATGCTTCATTTTTATGAGCAAGAAATAAGGTCCATGTGTATCTAGAATAGTCATCTACAATTACAAGACCATAGTAATTGCCACCAAAGCTCTTGACCTTAGAAGGTCCAAATAAATCCATGTGCAAAAGTTATAAAGGCCTTTGAGTAGAAACAACGTTTTTAGCTTGAAAGGATGCCTTTACTTGTTTTCCCTTTTGACATGCATCACAAAATTTATTTTCAAACTTTAGCTTTGGCAAACCGATTACTAATTCTTTAGAAACAAGTTTGTTTAGATGGTCTATATGTATATGTGCTATTCTTCTATGCCATAACCATGATTCATCCTCTCTAGTCATGAAACATTGCGCATCATTTGAAGACAAACTATCAACATCAATCATGTAAATAGTATCAATTCTTTTACCAACAAACTTAACTTCCTTGTTTAGCTTGTTTTCAATTATGCAACAATTAGACTCGAATAATACTCTATATCCTTTATCACATAATTGACTTATGCTAAGCAAGTTATGTTTGAGTCCTTTAACATATAATACATTACTAATTGAAGTAGAGGAATCTTTACCAATGTTTCCAATACCAAGTATTCTTCCTTTGGTATTATCTCCATACGTGACGCTTCCTTTTCTTTTGGGAGTAAATGTTGTGAATTTGCTCATATCTCCCGTCATGTGCTTTGAACACCCACTATCCAAGTACCAATGGGTGTTGCTTGCCTTGAAGCATACCTATAAAACAAAATTAGTTTAGAGAACTTGGTACCTATTTTATGTTGGGTCCTTTTTGGTTAGCTTGTGGTAATGTCCCTTTGGGAACCCACACCTTTCTTACCACTTTTGGTCCAAGTTTTCTAATATGGTAATTTAAAGCATTATGTCCTTTAGTACCACAATGATTGCATTTAGTGAATGGTGATGAAGATTTTCTAGGTGGTACAAAGAAGTTTTTTTAATGCTTTTTCTTTTTGTTAGAATTGTATCCTAATCTGGTTTTGTCAAACATGCATCTTTGATTTCCAAGTAATACATTCAAATTATCTCTACCATTTGTAAACTTCTCTAAAGTTTTATTTAAGTCTAAAACCTTAGTTTCTAGGATGTTAGATTTCTTTACAAAATCACAAGGATTATTCTTGGAGCATGATTGAACATTTGTTAATTCCTTTTTCAAACATTCATTTTCTTTGCCAAGTTCTACAAGATGCATTTCAAGAGTATCAATAGTTTTTCTAGATAACTTATACTTGTTTGAGATTTTAACAAACTTGTCATACAATTCCTCAAATACATCTAGTAATTCATTTCTATCTAAGTCAAGAAGACTTACCTCATCAGCTTCATCTTGATGATTAGCCATGAGGCATAGATTGGCTTCCTCATTTTTGGATTCGTCCGAGCTACTTATCTCATTTTTATCCCAAGCAATGTAAGCTCTTCTTTTTCCTCTTTTTTCCTTGTTTTTCTTCTTGAGATTTGGACAATCCACCTTAAAGTGTCCTTCCTTACCACACTCAAAGCAATTTGGTGAGGAAGAATTTTCATTTGAAATTGGTTTCTTACCTTGAGGTTTAAAGCTCTTTTGGAAGCGTTTGTTTCTCATAAACTTTCTGAAATGCTTCACAAACAGTCTAAATTCTTCTTTTTCATCAAGCTCACTACTGGATTCTTCTTCATTGATAGAAGTGGCCTTGAGAGCTAGACCTTTCTTCTTGGAAGACTTTTCTTCTTCTTCCGCCATCCTTAATTCTTTCAACTCTTGTTCCTGTTCTTGTAACTTACCAAATAGTGTAGCAAGAGACATTTCATTGATGCTAGGAGATTGTTTGATGGCAGTGACTAGAGGTTGCCATTCCCTGGTGAGACTTTTTAACACTTTATGAATAAGTTCTTTGTTAGTGTAAGTCTTGCCAAGAGTAATGAGATAATTTATAATAAGGGTGAACCTGTTTTGCATATCAACAATTATTTCTCCAGAATTTAATCTAAAGCTTTCATACTGACTAGTTAAGGTACTAATCTTAGAGTCTTTGACATCACTTGTACCTTCATGGGTTATTTGTAAGGTATCCCACATATCCTTGGCGGATTTACATGTAATTACTCTAAAGAATTCATCAGGGCCTAAAGCTAAAGTGATTAGATTTTTGGCTTTATAGTTATATTGGACTTTCTTTTCTTCTTAACTAGTCGGATCATCCATCAATTTTTCTACTTGTTTACCATCTACAATATGCATGGGTATGAAAGGACCATTTTCAATTGCATTCCAAACTTTAAGGTCAATAGATTGTATAAAAATTTTCATCCTTTCTTTCCAAAAAGTATAGCCTTCCCCATTGAAAGTAGGAGGTCTATTTGTGGCACCACCCTCAGGAAAAAGATTTAGAGAATTAGAGGCCATTATTCTCTTGAAGCTGTTAAGCTTGATCTACCAAGAGTCAAGCTCTGATACCACTTGTTGTTCAAGTGGCCTCAATACTTAAGAGGGGGAGTGAATTGAGTTTTAAATTGGAATGCCTTTGAAATTGATTTCTTTTTCACTAAGTATGCTTGTATGTAAGAAATAGCAAGTTTAGAGCAAGAATCAATATGAGAAAGTGTGTAAATGTTGCTAAGGCAATTTATCAAACACTTGGTGTGTAACACTTTAACTTAGCCTAGTTACTCAAGTTCAAGCAATAATATCACAAACAAATCAATATACCAATCAAGTACAATAAGTAAATGCAAGAGAGTAGGGAAGAAAAACTTACAAACCAATTTAATGAGTTCCACCAACCCGGTGTACGTCTCGCCTTCAAGCAACCCACTTGAAAGATTTCCACTATTGAAGTTTAGAGATACAAGCTATGAGCAATGGCAGCTTCCTAGTGTCCCACACTCAAGAACTCAATCCTCACTAGCACAAGGGCAACCCACCCAATCTCTCAAACTCTCAATACCCAAAGGTTGAACCCCAACCTTTATGACCACTCAACCTAGAGTGAATAAACTTGGTGTTTTGATGTTTGGTTTTACAATCAATAAACTCTTTCAAAAGAGTAGATGAACAAATGAAAGGCTCACACAATTTCTAACTCTCACAAAAGAGGATTTACAAATATAAGCTCTAAGTTTCAGAAAATGAAACTATACAAAGAAATAGAACTCACAAGGCACAAGATTTGATTTTCCTTTGATGGATTTGGATACCTTGAGTAGCTTGAAGGAGTCTTGCATTTATAGGCCTAGGAGAAGTGCCCTAAAGTCTTCAGAGCCGTTGCACAACATGGGCATTCGAATTGGAATGGAGAAGTGAGCTGGTTTCCCACTTAAAACATTTTTCCCCAATTTCTGGCACGATAGTAATCGATTAGGCCTTAAGTTGTAATCGATTACACTTTAATTTTTACAGTGTAATTCGTCTGCTAATCAATTAGAATAACCCATGTAATCAATTATCTAAGAAACAGAACATGTCTAATCGATTATACATTGCCTTGCAATCGATTGGGAGTAGCACCTGATGCATTTAATTGTGTTTTGCAGCATGGTAATCGATTATGCCTTCCATGCAATCGATTAGGGTGCAAACAGAATTTTCATAATCGATTAGTCCTAATCTAGTAATCGATTAGTGACCTTACAGAACCTTGGCAATCGAATGTGGAAACCTTGCAATCGATTAGAAGATGTACCTGATACTTTTATTCAATTTTTCACTTGGTAATCGATTATGTCCATTGGTGCAATCGATTAGCTTACAAACAAAACTTATGTAATCGATTAGTCTTGTTGACATAATCGATTATATCTTGGACAAAACTCTTGTAATCGATTATGTTGGGTGATGTAATCGATTAGTAAACACATTTTTGCAGGTCTGATTTTGTTTTCTATGTTTTCATGGTAACTTGAGCCTTTTGCTTTGAGTCTTCAATTCCTTTTGTCATTATCAAAAATATCCATCCTAAAATACATATTCAAACACACAAGCACATGCCTAATTCACTCATGTATGGGATCAGGATGCATGGGCGTGATTACACTGATATAAGCATTAAGCTTACAAGCTTTTATGTATTACCTTTATCAATTAGATGGTATAAATCATTTCATTACAACAAATACACATGATGTGAGGATACATGATTTATTTGTTTGCATTAATTTCATGTATAACTCAACTCTAACCTTCAATTCAATTTCAACCTTTTATTGTTAAACTATGCATGATTTTACTAACACAATTTCTTAGGTAGTATTCGTATGTGTGTCAACAAAGAAGGAGAATTAAGGCACCATATAATAGAGAAGACAGTACAATACTTCATAATTGTGGCCGATCCCTAAATTTATAGCAAAGAAATCCTTTAATTGAAACATCAAACTTGGTTCCAGAGCTAACACAACTAAGCTGTATAAAGAGATTCTAAGGGAAGCTCCAAAAAAATATGATAGCATAACATTTCTCTAAAAGAATGAACTCACTTAAGGACACGCCAACCCTATCACTTCTTCTGTATTCATATAACATGAGAGTAGGTGAATTAGTATAAAGATATTTTCACTACTCAGTATATAAAGTCGTCACAACATAGGTGTGCATTGTAGGGAATATGGGAGGCCACATTGGTATCCATCTCAAACTTTCGACCTATCTATTTAATAAATGCAATCTTATAGCAGTTGAATAATGACCCTAGGCTTTATTTGAGTCCCGTTTAATTAAAAGGTTATGATAAATAACTCATCTTTGTGTGTTCAATAATACTAAAGAAAAGATAGTAAGATATTTCATCCTATAAAATTTTTATGTTTATCTGTTATTTAACTCTCCCATATCTAAAAACATATTTGTTTAACCCACAGCGTGTTGAACTCATCCAAAGAACAAAAACTTACGGTGTGTCTAAATTAACATGCACCATGAATCACTCTGCAACAATAAAGAAGAAGCATTCAAGAAGATAAAGCTTCCAGGAATTACCAATTAATACACAAATGACTTCTAGATATGTGAGGATTATATTGAAAAGGATAGATACTAGATATGTGGATGTGTTGCAAACAAATAAAATGTTGCTGCAATGCATTGTTAATATCGAAGGAAAAAAATACAAAACAACAAATTACTAGAAATTATGACCCCACTATCAACATAACAGTGAAATTCCAGGAATAATAACAAAACCACTAACAATTTATTTGCTAAAGATAGGGTCTTTTAACTAACTACTTAGATTTATACTTGACGCATAGTGTGTACGCATACGCACATCCTTAACAGGATGTGCATGCAAGCCAGAGATCAGTTAGCATTTATCAACAAGCATGCATTACGTGATTGCAAAAGTAAGATTTGTAGATAATAGTAAAGGACTAAACTTCAATAGCAATAAAATAAAACAAGATACACATAGTCAGTAATGGGACATATTAAGAATATACCAAAAAATATTACAGACTATGAAAAATCCAATAAAGAAGTAAATATTTAAATTCGCCTTTCACGCTATAAACTGATAACCAAATCATACATCTAGCTCTATCAGAAAAGAAATGAAGACTTCTTTCTTTCAACTCTTCAAACCCATATTCCCTTAACAAGTGACAACCAACCACCTTCCCTTAAAAATCTCATCAATCAACAGTTTTCCAAGTATACAACTAATTTCTTAATATAGTGTTTAAATAAATTTGTACGCCCCTATATTTCTTTTTCAAAAACATTCAAATCAATCTCTTGGTGAACAAGATCCCTTGACACTTATTAAGTAGAAAAGTAAAGAATCACATCAAAAGAATGACTTACATAATTATCTTCAACTGCAATACATTTTTGGGAGCAAGGTTAACAATGACAAGTTATTATCAGGTGAATGATCCAAATTTATAATTAGGCACTTCATTTAATATCCTAGTGGTATAATATACAACTGACTATCATGACCAGATCACCAGAAGACTATTTAGGCTTCATATATTTATAAAATAAAGGCTTGAATGAGAAACAATTGAATAGGAGGCCACAGAATTCAAGATTACAATTTTGGCAAACAATTGAAACACAATAAGTGTAAACAATATAAAGAAATCACCATAACCAATCAAAAGAATATCTAGATTCCTAAATCCCAACCTCCATCAGTTAATGAAATTGACTGGCATTGCCTACTAAGCCCTTTGCATTGTTCATGAATTCAGTTTAGACTTTTACCAAATACCACATGTTCCTATATCACGCAATAAAAGAGCAAGCACAATCATCACAATTTTCAAATGTCAAGAGCTACACTAAGCACAACTACATATATGTCAATGTATACATCCACTATGGCTGAGCAATGCAATTCCCCCTCTAGATGTTCAATTAAACTCGATCCCCTGTGTGTTTTCTGAAATGTCCACAATTTAAAAGGGTGAGTATTAATCAAATAATGAGTAATAATTTAATAAATAGGCTAATCATTGTACATTTCCCATCTTTTAATAAAATCAAGACACCACATTATTTAACCTATTAATACAATGTCTATATGGAATCAAACTCAATCATCCTTAACAAAAGAGACACTGAAGCCTTTAAGATCAATCAAACATCTCTACAATCCCATCCAACATCCACAACCTACTTATAACTATCACTTACTCACCAATGCAGTATATGCATGCCATGGTCTTAGAAATCTTTTCTTTTATTTGTGCACAAAAATAATGAAATATGGATCTGACTTAAAATACAGCAGGTGCCAAGACAACCCACTCAGTGAATCTCAATACAATAAGTGAGGGGCTTTTGGGTAACCACACAGTGAATTTCAACACTATAAATGGTGGTACCCAAGGACTACTAGTAAATCTCAACACTATAAGTGGTAGCCTTAAAAGCAACAAGCTATAGACTACACAGTGAATCTTAGCATTATAACATGACAGTCTCTTCAGCAAATCTCAGTGTTGGAAATGCATATAATGTAATGAAATGCAATCAATGCATGAGATGCGAATCACAACGCATAAATAATACTCACATTGACATCATAACTTACTCCGCTAAACCATCCCATCATAACAATTCAAAATTCATTATCCATCACAATCACCATAAGGCCTGAATCAGTATTTCATTCCTCAATTTACAAACACAATAGTAATTCATATCAACCCTACATGTACATGCCATTATGACCATATATCATTAATTAATCATTTGACTCCTCTCTATCATAATAACTCAAACTTAACCACACATCCATTAGATCTCATAAACTTTCAATTTAGAAATTCATACCATCAAAACATACTTGATAACTATTATGAATCCACAACATATTTAATCACCAAGGTATGTATATTTATATCACATTAGTCTCAAATCAGTATCAACAAAAATTAGTACTTATACTATTCCAGCCATAGCATAAGTCTCTATCAATTTAATATGAAAGAAGGTCAAAAACCAAGGTTGTATCATATTCTTTTATTACTAAAACAATATTTAAAACATTTTTAACACACATAGGTAATTAAATTCTCAGTAATACCACAACCTCAAAATTAAATTCCTATCTATTATTCAATTAGTAACCCCTTTGAATGTTAAACGTATCTCACATCGCTCCTGTTTCTATGATTAAATTTCTGTTCAACTATCCGACAATTGCAAAGGTCTGAAATTGAATAACGCATAAATTCCTTGTGTCAAATAGCTTCCGGGAAGTGATAACATTTAATGAGAATTTCCTAAAATATCAAATAATTTCTTCAGCCACTCTTAAATTTTGTTTATCACATTTCAAAGCTTAATTCTAGAATTTGACATAGTTTTAAAAGGTAACGACTTACCAGACTGTCGTATGCTTGTCGAGAATCTTCCGATAAGATCCCAGTACTCTGAACACCAATCGGTTATCTTTGAAATAATTTCCCAATGGTTGTCCTTCACTAAACATGTTGTAAACCAACAACTACACATGATGGGGAATGCTCTATGTTGCTAAAATTAAAGGAAGACAGAACCCCTTTTTACCTTACACCTTCCGACATGACTTTGCGATCCCAAAACCTTGTCATTTGCTTCTGAAACCAAGCCCTATATGCCATCCAAAACTATTCACAATATGGATCAATGTTTGCAAGCAATGGGGTTTTAAAAATTTGAATTGAAATCAAGCATCAATGTAGATGAGTGATTTTGTGCCCCACCATGATTCTTTCAGCTGGAAAGATAACATCCAAGCCCCCTTTAATGATTTTCGATAGCTATCACGAATTTTAGCTAAACCAAGAAAGAAAAGAAAACCCACTTAGTGACACGCACAAGGAAAGCCCATGAGGGAGAGAAGAGGAAAGGAATTTGAAATTAAAGCATGAAGCTACCTTATGATGAAATCAGTCTTAATGGTTTTAGGTGAAAGATCGAATAACATGGTGAAGAAGAAGAAGAAGAAGAAGAAGAAGAAGAAGAAGAAGAAGAAGAAGAAGAAGAAGAAGAAGAAGAAGAAGAAGAAGAAGAAGAAGAAGAAGAAGAAGAAGAAGAAGAAGAAGAAGAAGAAGAAGAAGAAGAAGAAGAAGAAGAAGAAGAAGAAGAAGAAGAAGAAGAAGAAGAAGAAGAAGAAGAAGAAGAAGAAGAAGAAGAAGAAGAAGAAGAAGAAGAAGAAGAAGAAGAAGAAGAAGAAGAAAGAGAGTGAAGTCTGCCTAAGCTAATAGTGTACGCACGATGGAAAGAGGGTAATAAAGAGGAGAATGAATTAGGCAAGGTATTTAGAATAACACATTAGAAATAAAAAAGGAATTTAAGATTTGAGTAATCATTATTTGGTTTAATACCCAATTTAAACTAACTTTGTAATAATAAAATTTAATCTACCCTGAGTTACTAGGAATTAGTTAATCATGGAATTAAAATGTAGGAGTTGATAAAATTACTTATTTAATTTGGTTAATATAGTCATTTAATTTATTTTAACTAATCACCAACTTGTTAACTCAGCTGATATAATTCTAAATATTGTTATTTCCCTTAATTTAATTTATAAATTTTAATTATCAAACCTCCCAAATTTTAATTTTTTTTAGGATGTTACAATAAGGAACATAGGAATATAACTTATCCCAACCCCAAGTATAACAGTATGAGGGATTAGATTATGCATGAGGTCTACAACACAAGATTGCTTAAGTTGCCCTCGTCGAGAGAGAACCTAAAAGGCTCGAATAGGACAAAGTTCTATGAGTTTCATCGTACCTTTGGCCATGGCACGGAAGACTGCTGGTCCCTTAAAAACCAGATTGAACACCTGATCCGTCAAGGATACTTAGCAAAATTCATTGATCAGAGAGGAGAAACACGACAAGAGACCAGGCGAAAAAGAGAGTGAGAATCCCCAAGACAAGTACAAATGTGAGCACTCTTGCTCCTACAAGCCGGATGATGTAAGAGATAACGGAAATAGAATCATACATTCCATTTCAAGAGGCTTTCTCGGGTGTAGAGCAAGAGTGCTGCATAGGATCAAGCAAGTCAATTCTATTCAATGGTTCATGAGTGTTGACACCATTACCTTCAATAGCTCGGACCTTCCCATGGGAGTTCCAAATAGGGACGAACCAATGGTGGTTACTATAGAGATTGCAAAGTGCATCATTAGGAGAGTATTGGTAGATCAGGAGAGCTCCGCAGATATTCTCTATTGGAAATCCTATATGCGGCTCCAACTGCCCCTAAAGTGGCTTAAAAGATATGAGGGTGTTTTGCTAAGTTTTACTAGAGATTCGGTGCAGGTGATGAGTTACGTTGAATTGAAGACAACTTTTAGCTCGGGAGAGGATAGTAGGGCGATGATGGTGAAATACCTAGTGTTGGACTTCCCCAGCTCGTACAATGTCATTCCAGGTGCCCAACCGTAAATGCACTCAGTGCAATCGTCTCAACCCTACACCTCACCATGAAAATCTTGATAGGAGACAAACACATCAGGGTCATTCGTGCAGACCTCGAGGTCACTTGGGATTGTTACCATAAAAGTCTCCAACTCAGAAAGGCCTTTATAGTTGAAGAAAATATTAAAATGGGTTTGATCCCAGGGACTAGAAGGAGCATGAACAACCACAATCGGTAGAGTCTTTGATGCTACTACAAGTGGGATCCAACCCCAATCAATGTACTCGTGTTAGTGCAGTGCTAGACCAGGATTTGGAGGCAGCCTTAGTTGCACTTTTAAAGGCTAATGCAAACCTTGTCACATAAAGCCCATCAGACATGCCTAGAATTGATCTGAGTGTGATATACCACTCACTGAACATTGAGACTAATGCCAAACCTGAAATTTGGGTCTAGATACAAGAGTAGCGATAAAGGAAGAGACATATAAATTATTGCCGACCAATTTCATTCAGGATGTAAAATACCTAACTTGGCTTTCCAACGTAGTCGTGGTGAAAAAGATGAGCGACAAATGAAGGATGTGTGTGGATTTAACTGACTTGAATAAGAAATGTCCTAAGGATCCCTACCATTTTCCTAGTATTGATTGTTTGGTATATGGTACCATGGGATATCAAGTGCTCAACTTTATAGATAGATACTCAGGGCACAACCAAATATGAATGGACCCTAGATGTATTTTTATGTTGATGTAGGTTTTGATAATGACACAACAAATGGAGAAATATCAAGGATGTTATCAAGCAATTAATTATGTTTGATGTGGAATTTAAATTGGTTGATGTTTAATTTTGATGAACAATCAAGGACTTATGTTCAAGGCATTTAAAGAAGCTTAAATTAGGTGAAAATGATCAACAAATGTGCCTAAGGATCAAAAGAACAAAGCCATATGCAAGTACATGTCAAAAGGATGAAAAATGCACAAGAAAATGAAGTAACAGCATGATGAATCGATTCCCCCAGCAGTTGAATCGATTCATGCGTTTGGAAAGGCCCAGGATGTGCAAAACAGGTGATTGAATCGATTCCCTCCTCCATTGAATCGATTCATGCGTTATGAATTGGACCAGGATGAGTTTTTTAATTACTTGAATCGATTCATAACCATAGCTAATCGATTCATACGCCTGGCAGTGTCTAAAATTGCACAAATAACACTAAAAGAATCGATTCTTTTATGAAATGAATTGATTCATTTAGTTCAAATGATTGTTAAACATGCGTTACAAGCTGGAATTGCACAGTGGAAAACTCAAGATCGCACTTCATGAATAATGGACCACTAAGCAGACAAAGACAAGCTCCATTACATGATTCATGGATCCATTGGAATATTTTAAGTAAAAATTCCATGTTGCTGGAGGCTATAAATAGAGAGGAAATTGGAGAAGCAAAACACACCAAGCAATTAAAGCATTTCCATTTGCTTACTTCTTCCTCCTTGCTTCATTCTCTTCTACTCATTCTCTTTTGTTCTATATTGGCATATTCTCTTAGTGAGTTATTTAAGAGTTAGAGAGAAAGTAATTTGTGAGCTAAATTTGTATATCCTCTCTTTGAGAGTTATTTTTGTATGAGCTTTAAGTTGTGTATCCACTCTATTGGAGAGTTATCATTGTAACCATCAAACACCAAAATTCCTAGAGATTAAGGTTGGGGTTCAACCTTGGATATTGAGAGATTGTGAGATTGGGTGGGTTGCCCTTTGCTTGTGAGGATTGGGTTCTTGAGTGTGGGACACTAGGAGACAATTGCTCAAAGCTTGTAATCTCAAATTCTCAATAGTGGAAATCCTTCAAGTGGGTTGCTTGAAGGCGAGACGTACACCGGGGTGGTGGAACTCGTTATATCGGTTTGCAAATTCTCTCTTCCCTTAAACTCTTTATTATTGTGAACTTAATTTGCATGCCTAAATACTTATATCAAATTGGTTTGGTAAACTTGAATCCTTGAATCAATTGACTTAAACATTGTTGGATTTGATTATTGAGGAAGAAGAATATTGGTGTTAACAAGTTAGTAAACTATCATGCTTAATTAATTTGAGTTGTTGAAATTATACTTATATTGAAATTAATTATAGCATGCTAAGAACTTCAAGAATTGCCTAAGCTAATAACTTGCCTTATTTATCAAAATCAATTCTTGAATATTGTACTTTTAACTTAAAGTATTTTACTATGAAATGTGCTTCATAATTATCATATCCTTTATATTGCATCATTTGTATATTACTAACCGATTTGAAAGGGATTCCGCGTGAAAATTTGAAATACTCAATTCACCCCCCCTCTTGAGTATCGAGGCCTTGGCTAACAATTGGTATCAGAGCTTGACTCTTGGAAGATCAAGCTTAACCGCTTCAAGAGATCAAGATGGCCTCTACTTCTTATGATGCATTTCCACAAGGTGAAATAATAAATAGACCACCAATCTTCAATGGTAAAGACTTTGTTATTTGGAAAGAAAGTTTGAAAATCTTTATCCAAGCCTATGACCTCAAGGTATGGAATGCTATTCAATTTGGTCCTTTCATTCCTAAATACATTGTTGATAATATAGAATGCATGAAGCCCATGAACTTATGGACTAAGGAAGAAGAAAGAAAGGTACAATTTAATCTTAGAGCTAAAATTCTTATCACATTAGCATTAGAACCTAATGATGTTTCTAGAGTTATTACTTGTAACAATGCTAAAGAAATGTGGGAAACTCTTGAAACAATTTATGGAAATACTAATGATGATAAAGATGTAAGAATTAGTACTCTTTCTAGTCAAGATGAAGAATTCGAAAGAAGCGTTGAAAAAGAGACCAACGAGAGGGAAGAAGAAATTGCATGCCTAATGACAAAGCACTCTCAAGATGATGAGGTATGCTCTTTAAATGCTTTTAGTGATGATAATGATGATGAAATTGATAAGGATGAATTATTAGAAGCATTTGAAGAATTGCATGAAAAATTTGTCTTGTTATCAAAGAAATATGCATGCTCTAAACAAACCATTTTGACTCTTGAAAAAGAATTGCATGATGTTCACATAGAAAAAGAATATCTTAGAGTTCAAAATGATGAATTAGTAGCTTCAAATGTATCTCTTAGAACTTGTAATGATAATAATGATTGTGTGCTTATTGATAAATATATGCTTCTTGAAAAAGAGAATAAAGAACTAAAAGAAGCACTTAGTAAGCTTACAAGTAGTCAAAAGAATCTAAGTGCACCTCTTGAAGATCAAAAGCATACACTTGAAAGAAGAAAAATAGTTCATTACAAGAACCCTTGTGCATCCTATAAAGAAAAATCCAAATCCTCTCTTAGATGCACAAACCATGAAAGAAAAGAGAACTCATTGCCTAATTGTTTTAAAAGGAATCATAAAGAACATAATAAGAACCATTACAATTCTACTATGACTTACTCTTTGGATGCAACATGTTTTTATTGTGGAATATATGGTCATATATCTTCTAATTGCTTTATAAAGAAATCCCGTCAAAAGTGTACAAGAAAGGTATGGATTCCAAAAACAAATTTGAAATCCTAAACTAACAAGAAAGGACCCAACTTTTAAAGGGTACCATAAAACTTGACAATTTGTAGGAACACTTTCAATCGGCAATTTCTCATTGACGAATTACCAAGGAATCAAGAATCACAATCTTCACTCAAAGAACAAGGGATGAAAAGGATAAGGACGTAGGCTTCACACATCTACAAGGTACGATCGGATCCTTACTCTAGTTGATCAATTATCATGTTGACTATGTGTTTTGTATGCTTAATTATGTTGAACAATATATGAACTTGGTTAATACTCTATTAAAATTTTTAGAAATATCTAAACAATTCTATACTTGTTCATAATGAATTTTGATGTGTGAAAATCAAACTTTGATTTGATATATTTAAGTTTGAACATGAAAGGTGTAAAGTTTTGAAATGAATCAATGATGTATATCCTTATGATTTTTGATGATTGGTGCATGATTGCTTAAATAACATGTTTTAATTTCATGAAAAACTTGAGATTAAAGTTGTATGCATCCATGTGTGTTAGGAAGGATTGAGACATGAAAATGTTGAAATACTAAATCTTGTTGCTTAGATTCAAAGTCTTAAATGATGCATAAACTCTTGATGATATATGATGTATGTATCCTTGATAATGTATAAATGCTTAATGATGCATGAATAAATATGAATTCTTGATGATGTATCATTTATTGAACAAGAAATATGTTAGTTAACTAGTGGTATCTAAGTGACAAACATCTTCCTTTAACAATGGTATCAATTGAATTAGTAAGAGGAAGAGATCATGAGGACATATTCTTGATTATATACTTGCCATTATGCTTTAATGATAAATACATATGTTGTATACAAGTGGTATTCATGCTTTGATAATTTATGCATAATTTGTTTTAACAAGTGGTATGTCATTTTCTTAACAAGCAAGTATCTTTCCATAACAAGTGGCATTGAAATTCATATGAAGAAAATGTTATGACTAGTTGATTATGACAAACCTTAAAGTTGCTTTAAGTTAGGACTATGTTATGCTTACATGATTCATAAAGTTGACAATCTTAGGCAAAATATTTTCTATGCTATTATATGTTGGTTTTGATAATGCCTAAGGAGAAAGTATGTATGCTTTATGCCTAGACTTTAAATTCATGACTAGTAATATGTTAAATGACAATGTATGATATGTGATAATACATGGTATATTAAAGGACAATGCATTATAATACATGACATGACCTTCCTTGATACACCATGCTTGAGCAAATTGGCATCTATCTTAAGTGACATATATGTTTGATGATGCATAATCTTGAATGTGAAAAGAAACTTGAATATATGCATCGTTGAGATTGAAAAGAATGTTTGAACAACATTATGATGTATGCTTGCATGTCAATATGCTTAAATGTTTATAATTGATATCAAGAGCTTATATTGGCAAATCCATCTAGTGATATCATGCCTAGATACTAGTAACAAGCGATGAATTAGTAATAAATGGTGTTGATCAAGAAAAGAATGTTTGACATGAAAAGGGTCATGAGAAAAATCATAGATATATTGGCATGTGTTATAATATAAATGCATGAGTAAGCCAACAAGTTGTATTCCACCATTGCTATGATACCTACATTTGAGTGCATATTGTTGAAAATTCTTCTATGATTACCACTTTGATTGATGATTGACCAATGAATTTTATATACAATTGGTATCTAACTTTTGAGTGATATCTATTCATATTGTTATTTCTATTGGTTGAATAAGTGGCATCTATTGAAAGAAGTTGATCATATGCTTAAGAATTACATCAATTAGCTTAACAATCGGTATTCAATTACAATTGGTATTCTATTACATGTGTCAATAACATTTGGTGTTAAACTTGATTGAAGTGACTCACAAGTGGTATTAGACTTAATCAAATTGGTGTAATTGGGTTCATAACAATTAGTATCAAAATATATGTGAAAAGGGGAGAAAATATCATGATATCTTAGTGTCTATTAAATGACTAAGGAGGAGATATATCTTGCATGATACATTATGATCTTTTAACAATTGGTATATCTTTCAACAATTAGTATCTATTAAATGCATGACATGTGTTCAACAATTAGTATCTATTAAATGCATGACATGTGTTCAACAATCGGTATCAAACTTCATCAAATTGATTTCACATGTTAATAAGTGATATATGTTTATAAGTGACATCAATTACAATAGTAAGGGGGAGCATACACATGAATGAATATCCATCATTTTACCTCTCTATGATTATGTTTATGGCATTTATGCTTACAATTTTATTCTCCTATATGCTTACTTGGAAGAATATCCTTGTATGTTTGATAATGCCACAATAGGAGAAAATTATATGCTTATTTGAGATGATTATGTGCTTATGTGTAATGATATGTGTGCTTATTTGGAAAGAATCATGTGACACTTACCATACATGAAAGCAATATCAATTACATGATTGAAAATGAATTTGCAATCAATTATATGCTTACTTGATGAATGAACTATGTGATTGATTATTGACTCTAAATGCATCAAATTGGCATATACACTTGATCATGATATGAGCTTTGATTTGAAATCCTTTATTTGCTCTAAATCTCTCTTATTCAAATACATGAGTTTATATGTTGATGGCATAGAATATAATTAAGATGATGATCTTTTTGATGATGCCAAAGGGGGAGAGATTAGTGAAAGGATTAGTAAAAACGATAAAATGTTATTTATGCCAAAAAGAGGAGAATTACTATGATTATTGTTTTATCATAAGGAAAGTTTTTGATGATGCCAAAGGGGGAGAAGATTATAGGAAGATATATATATACACCCTAAATGGAATAAAGTCTTTTACAAAATGGGAGAGATATAAAGAAAGAAATATATAAGAAAGGGGGAGAAGATATACACTACCACTATGCTCTAAAAATTAGATAAACTATTTTGTGGTATATATTGTATGATTAAGGGGGAGATGATTAAGCGAAAGAGAACATATATTAAAGAGGAGAGACCTTATTAAAGGGGAGAGATCTTTTATCCTTAATATTCTCTTCTTAACTTGTGCCTATGATTTCATCAACAATTGGTATCAAATTGTATGTGATAGGGCAAGTCTTTCTTGAAATATATTTGAATTATTGTGATACTAACACCCCAAGAGACAAGCATTTGTTGTCATCATCAAAAAGGGGGAGAATGTATTTTTATGTTGATGTAGGTTTTGATAATGACACAACAAATGGAGAAATATCAAGGATGTTATCAAGCAATTAATTATGTTTGATGTGGAATTTAAATTGGTTGATGTTTAATTTTGATGAACAATCAAGGACTTATGTTCAAGGCATTTAAAGAAGCTTAAATTAGGTGAAAATGATCAACAAATGTGCCTAAGGATCAAAAGAACAAAGCCATATGCAAGTACATGTCAAAAGGATGAAAAATGCACAAGAAAATGAAGTAACAGCATGATGAATCGATTCCCCCAGCAGTTGAATCGATTCATGCGTTTGGAAAGGCCCAGGATGTGCAAAACAGGTGATTGAATCGATTCCCTCCTCCATTGAATCGATTCATGCGTTATGAATTGGACCAGGATGAGTTTTTTAATTACTTGAATCGATTCATAACCATAGCTAATCGATTCATACGCCTGGCAGTGTCTAAAATTGCACAAATAACACTAAAAGAATCGATTCTTTTATGAAATGAATTGATTCATTTAGTTCAAATGATTGTTAAACATGCGTTACAAGCTGGAATTGCACAGTGGAAAACTCAAGATCGCACTTCATGAATAATGGACCACTAAGCAGACAAAGACAAGCTCCATTACATGATTCATGGATCCATTGGAATATTTTAAGTAAAAATTCCATGTTGCTGGAGGCTATAAATAGAGAGGAAATTGGAGAAGCAAAACACACCAAGCAATTAAAGCATTTCCATTTGCTTACTTCTTCCTCCTTGCTTCATTCTCTTCTACTCATTCTCTTTTGTTCTATATTGGCATATTCTCTTAGTGAGTTATTTAAGAGTTAGAGAGAAAGTAATTTGTGAGCTAAATTTGTATATCCTCTCTTTGAGAGTTATTTTTGTATGAGCTTTAAGTTGTGTATCCACTCTATTGGAGAGTTATCATTGTAACCATCAAACACCAAAATTCCTAGAGATTAAGGTTGGGGTTCAACCTTGGATATTGAGAGATTGTGAGATTGGGTGGGTTGCCCTTTGCTTGTGAGGATTGGGTTCTTGAGTGTGGGACACTAGGAGACAATTGCTCAAAGCTTGTAATCTCAAATTCTCAATAGTGGAAATCCTTCAAGTGGGTTGCTTGAAGGCGAGACGTACACCGGGGTGGTGGAACTCGTTATATCGGTTTGCAAATTCTCTCTTCCCTTAAACTCTTTATTATTGTGAACTTAATTTGCATGCCTAAATACTTATATCAAATTGGTTTGGTAAACTTGAATCCTTGAATCAATTGACTTAAACATTGTTGGATTTGATTATTGAGGAAGAAGAATATTGGTGTTAACAAGTTAGTAAACTATCATGCTTAATTAATTTGAGTTGTTGAAATTATACTTATATTGAAATTAATTATAGCATGCTAAGAACTTCAAGAATTTCCTAAGCTAATAACTTGCCTTATTTATCAAAATCAATTCTTGAATATTGTACTTTTAACTTAAAGTATTTTACTATGAAATGTGCTTCATAATTATCATATCCTTTATATTGCATCATTTGTATATTACTAACCGATTTGAAAGGGATTCCGCGCGAAAATTTGAAATACTCAATTCACCCCCCCTCTTGAGTATCGAGGCCTTGGCTAACACTAGAGACAAGAAGAAGACAACTTTCATAACAGGAGGCACAAACTTCTATTACCGAGTAATGTCATTTAGCTTGAAGAACATCAGGGCTACCTACCAGATGTTGGTGGACAAGATTTTTGCCAAACATATCGACAGGAACATGGAGTTCTATGTGGATGACATGGTGGTAAGAATGAAGGAGGCATAGAACCATACTACAGATTTAGAGGAAACATTTACCAAGTTAAGGAAACACAATATGCGGCTCAACCTTGAGGAATGCTCATTTGGGGTCTAAGGTTGAAAATTCTTAGGGTATATACTGATACATAGAGGAATAAAGGTTAACTCTGATCAATGTTAAGCCATCCTAGAGATGAGGAGCACCCAAAATATCAAAGAAGTGCAATGTCTCACTGAGACGATTGCTGATTTCTCCTACTTTTGTCTAAATTTGCAGAGAAGGTCATGCCTTTATACAGGGTCTTGAAGAAAATAAACACTTTCTAGTGGACTCAGAAGTGCTAAGAGGCCTTTAAAGAGTTGAAATCCTACTTAGCTTCGCCCTTCATTTTAACAAAACTAACCCTAGGGGCGGAACTAATCATCTATCTATCTATAGGAGAAAATACTATTAGTACGACCTTGATACAAGAAGAGAGGTCTACCCAACGATCTGTATACTTCACAAGTAAAAATTTGCAAGGAGCTGAGGTGCGATACCAAAGATTAGAGAAGTTTACATATAGTCTAGTAGTAGCCGCTCAAAAGTTAAGGCTTTATTTCTACAACCACCAGATCGTAGTAAGAATAGACCAACCAATTAGCAAAATCCTTCAAAAGACAGAACTCACGGGGAGAATAATCACATGGGTAGTCGAGCTTTCTGAGTACGAGATCCAATATGAGCCCCAAAGGGCTATTAAGGCATAATTCTGAGCAGACTTCATAGAGAGTTGGGTGATGACAAGGAAGAATATGACGTTGAGCACGCCCTCTGGACTCTCTTGATAGATAAGTTGTCAAATGAGAAAGGCAGTAGGGCAAGAGTTATACTTGAGTCACCTACCGGGTTGGTCATTAAAGAATCACTCAGGTTTCTGATCAGGGCCAGTAATAATCAGGTGAAATATGAGGCTCTCATAGCAGGGTTACGAATGACACTGATTTTAGGCGCTCGATGCATACAGGTAACAACTGATTCACAGCTGGTGACGAGACAAATAGAAAGTACATATTTGGTAAAAGACCCTATCCTGGTTAAGTACCTCTCGCAGGTAAAACGATGGATGGCAGAATTCAAACTCTTTAAAATAGTACATGTTCCTTGGGCGAAAAATGAAAGAACAGATTTGTTCTTAAAGCTGGCCAGCACGAAAAAAGCTAGAAACCTGAAGACTTTTGTGTAGGTAACCTTGGAAGAACCTACCATTAAATAGGTAAAATAGGTAAATGAAGTCACCATAACACCTAGGGAAACCACGTAAAGGACCCCAACAGTGGATTTCCTAACTAGAGATGATCTCCCCTTTGACTCCTCAAAAACCAAGAAGGTACAAACTCATTGGATCAATTATACTCTCATTGAAGGACAACTCTACAAACAGGGATTCACCTTACCCCTTCTCTAGTGTCTCAGCCCCGAACAAGCAGAGTATGTGATGAGGGAACTCCACTCGAGTATTTACGGGCACCATAAAGGAGTCCAATCCCTAGTAGCTTGAGTCCTCCGAGCTGGATATTTTTGGCTCATCCTACAATCAAATTGTTTAGATTTCATTAAGAAGTGTGAAGCCTATTAGAAAAATGCCAACCAAATACATAGTCACCTTGAGCTGTTACATGAAATCCTCTCCCCGTGGCCCTTTAACACGTGGGGCGTGGACAACCTTGGACCCTTTCCTCCCGAGAAAGGGCAAGTGAAATACCTCTTGGTTGTAATAGACCTCTTCACAAAGTAGATAAAGGCTGAACCCCTAGCGTCCATCATAACCTCTAAGATGTAAAATTTTACATGGAAAAATATCATATGTAGGCTGTTGTTATTCAAGTGGCCTCAATACTCAAGAGAGGGGGTGAATTGAGTTTTAAAACTTTTCATTGAAATGCTCTTGAACTAAGTTCCTTTCTCACAAATTAATAGTTTATGCAAGACAAAGCAATTTTAGTGCAAGAAACAATGCAAAACAAGGAATAAATATTGCTGAAGTAATTTGTCAAACACTTGGTGTGTGGCACTTTAAAGCTATTAGTTCAAGCAAGTATAAAAGGGGAAATTACAATCAACAACAATAATCCAACTAGATGCAATGTATGAATGTAAAAAAGTAAGGGAGAAGAGTTTGTAAACTGATTTAACGAGTTCCACCACCCCGGTGTATGTCGAGCCTTCAAGCAACCCACTTGAAGGATTTCCACTATTGAAGTTTAGAGATACAAGCTATGAGAAATTACAGCTTTCTAGTGTCCCACACTCAAGAACTTAATCCTCACTAGCATAAGGGTAACCCACCCAATCTCTCAAACTCTCAATACCCAAAGGTTGAACCCCAATCTTTGTGACCACTCAACCTAGAGTGAAAACCTTTGTGTTTGGTGTAGTGTTTACAAGCAAGTAACTCTCTTAATAGAGTAGATATACAAATGAAAGCTCACACAATTTCTAACTCTCAACAAGAGAGAATATACAAATTTAAGCTCTAAGTTTCAGAAAATGAAACTATACAAGAATAGAACTCACAAGACTCAAGATTTGATTTCCCTTTGATGGATTTGATTGTTGCTTTGAGTAGCTTGAAGGAGTCTTGCATTTATAGGCCTTGGAGAGGAGCTTAATGGTCTTCCTAGCCGTTGCAGATCATGGGCACTGAGTTGGAATGGAGAAATGAGCTGGTTTCCCACTAAAAAGCAGTTTCCCCAAATTCTGGCATGACTCTAATCAATTACGCCTTGATCTGTAATCGATTAGCTTTTGAAATTTTCAGTGTTGCACAGTAGGTAATCGATTAGGCGTTCTTGTGTAAATGATTAGCTTGGAAATAGGGACTTGCTAATCGATTATTTTATGCTATGTAATCGATTACAGTTGGTACCTGATGCATTTAATTGTGTCTCGTAGCATTGTAATCGATTAGGTCTTCATGTAATCGATTAGGGTGCAAAATAGAACTTACATAATCGATTATGCTTGACTTGGTAATCGATTATGGTGAATACCTGATGCTCATTCTTCAAATTTTCAGCTGGTAATCGATTATCTCTAAGGTGTAATCGATTAGTTTACAAACAGAGTTTAGGAAATCGATTAGCTTGAGTCCACTAATTGATTAGGATGCGCGTTTTTGCTTGCCTGACTCTGTTCTCTCTGATTTCATGGTTACTTGGCCTTTTGCTTCAATCCTTTGTCATTATCAAAATAATTCAACCTGAAATATATATTCAAACACATTCTTCCCTTTTTTGATGATGACAAACAATGTTCATCTCATTGAGGGTGTTAGTTCAAAAATAGAATTATTTGAAATGATTATCTCCAAGGATATCTTTAAGGTTATCTCTAGAATTGTTGCAAATCTTATCCTTTTGAAAAAAAATATATCTCCCCCTATCTAAAGGAGTTTATGCTATCTTTTAAAATCATGAAGATAAGTAATTGCTTTTAACCACTTGTTGTTTTGATTGTTTTTAGCAAAAACAGATGCAATCAGTTCAATCAATCATTCTCCCCTTTTGTGAAAATAGATATGAAAACAGATTTGAATTCAATGAGTTATAATTATCCGCTTGTTATTTTTTTTAGCCAAATTTCTGATTTAATAGTCAATTAGATAAACTTCAATTATTCTCCCCCTTTATAATCCTCAAAAATAAATAAGGCAATAAAGATATAATCAAAGGAAATTACATTCATTAAGGGAAATTATAGAAGCAAATTGCAGAATGGAAATTCAGAGACATAAAGAAAACAATAAGCAAAATGCATCCTAAACAAAGCAAAATAAACAATGGATCTAGTTATTGGGATTGAAAAATTGAAACTCAGAAATTTGATGAGACAGCTCTTCATAGCGTTGTTGCAAGATTTCATAGTGTTGCTGCTCAGTCATATGGAACTCTTATAGAGAGTTCTCAAGCCTATCAAAGCGGCGATCAAGATATGCATAAAGTGAAGTAAAATGATCAGTAAGGGCAAATGGTTCGCCTTGAGTTGTAAGAGGAGGAGGGGCAGGTTCATCAGCAAGAGCTTCAAAAGGAATGTTGGCATTAATGCCTTCCATTTTTGAGAGCCAAGCTCCATTCACATAGATAATACCTATCTTAGTGAGATGATGAGTACCAATGCAAGCTTTAGGAGGAATTTTCTCTGAAAGTTCTCCAGCAAGATCAACTCCAAAGGCTTTGAAGATTTTGGTGAGAAGGATGGCATAGGGGAGCTTTTGTTGATCCTTTGCCCTGAGCATATACAGTTTCAACATTTGAACCCAATTGATTTCCTTTTGATTTTACATAGCCCACATCAACAAGACATCATCTTCTTCAACCAATGTATAGTTCCCACCACGATGAGCCAAAAGTTTAACCAAAAAGAAGTGGAGGAGGCGGTTATTGACAGTTAAGTGGCCTACTAACTTATGATTACTCCTTGGACGGGCAGCCTTCCAAAGGGATTAGCGGGCATTGATGGCGTTGAAATCCCATTCATCCTCCGGATTTCCACCAACAAATTCAGCATCGTTGAGCGGTAGTTGTGTGATTTCCATAAGTTGGGCATTGGTAATCCTAAGAGTCACATTCTTGACTCTTGCTTTAAGCAACCCATCAACAATCCTTAGGTTGCAGAAGAAAACTCTCATGAGTTCAGGGTAGTAGAATTCTTCCTTGAGAGTAAGGAAGGGAAAAAGGTTATAGTGATGAAGGCATTGGGTGAAAGTGAAGCTAGGGTGGTCAAAAATCTTAGCATTGATGAAGTGAGGAGAAATTATGTCTTTTTCAGAAAAAATTTTGATAAAATTATGAAGGTCTCTTGGTGTAGAGAAAAACCTTGAGAAATAAAAGGGGTTGTTGGGTTGGTTCATGGAGGACCTAGCTCTCTTCACTGTTCTTGAGGAAGACATGGTGAATAGAGAAGAGAAGATGAAGAGAATGAGAGATTTTGAGGGATTTTGAGAAAGATTGGAGAAGAGACAATGTGGTGGTGTGAGATAGAAGATTAAAAAGGGGTATTTATAGGATAAAGGTAGGGTTTAGAGATGAGAGAAGGAGTAAATTAGGGTGAGTGAGTGATTGGGCCATTGGAAATCACACGGATTCTGCATTAAAATTGGCGCCTGACACGAAGCTAATCGATTAGATCCTTAGGGCTAATCGATTAGGGTGTGTTTTCTGGAGAAAATGAAATGTTTTTTTTGCACAGAGGTAACCGATTATGGCCAGTGGTATAATCGATTATGTTAAAAATAGAAGCTTTATAATCGATTAGGAGGAGATTCTAATCGATTATCTGGAAGGCAAAACGTCAGTAATCGATTTGTTTGAAGGGCTAATCGATTGTACAAGAAACAGAGAATGTGTAATCGATTAGATATGAGATGCTAATCGATTATTAAGGAAACAGAGAGTTGGTAATCGACTATATTGAACATGGTAATCGATTAGGGATGCCCAGAAATGTTCTAAACTTACAGATTTCAAGTGGAACGTCAACCAATCAGTATATTAAACATCAACACATTGTAAATCAAGATTTTATCAAAATTATTCAGCATTCAAGCACAATTGGAAATGTCTAGGATTCCTAATTCTCTTCTTATGTGTATGAATTGTTCCTTTGCAAGTGGTTTGGTGAAGATATCTGCTAATTGCTTAGAAGTCTCAACATGTTCAAGCATACAGTCACCTTTTAATACATGGTCTCTTATAAAGTGATGCCTTATTTCTATATGCTTAGTCCTTGAATGCATGACGGGATTTTTAGATATATTTATGGCACTAGTGTTATCACATTTAATGGGCACTTTGTTTAAAACAACACCAAAGTCAAGAAGTTGTTATCTCATCCAAAGGATTTGAGCACAACAACTACCAGCTGCTACATATTCTGCCTCAGTTATAGATAAGGCAATACTTACTTGTTTCTTGTTATGCCAAGAAACAAGAGAGCTACCAAGCAAATGACATGTGACACTGGTACTTTTCCTATCAAGTTTACAACCAGCAAAGTCAGAATCAGAATATCCTATGAGAATACATTCAACACCTTTAGGGTACCATAGACCAACATTTTGAGTACCCACAAGATATTTCAAAATTCTTTTAACAACGGTGAGATGTGATTCTTTAGGACATGCTTGATATCTAGCACACATACACACAGCAAACATAATATTGGGTCTACTAGCTATTGAGTAAAGTAATGATCTGATCATACCTCGGTATTTAGTTATTTCAACAGCCTTGCCTTTCTCATCTTTGTCTAAGTAGCAGGAGGTACTCATGGGTGTAGCCATCTCATTTGCCTTGTCCATTTCAAATCTTTTGAGTAGTTCTTTGCAATATTTTGTTTGACTAATGAAAGTCCCTTCATTTGTTTATTTGATTTGTAATCCAAGGAAGAAATTGAGTTCTCCCATCATGGACATTTCAAATTCATTTTGCATGATTTTGGCAAACTCTTGACAAAGAATCTCGTTAGTAGCACCAAATATTATGTCATCAACATAAACTTGTACCAAAAGAATGTCATTATTTTTACGCTTTATAAACAGTGTAGTATCATCCTTTCCCATTTTAAAATTATTTTCTAGGAGAAATTTACTAAGTCTTTCATACCAAGCTCTTGGAGCTTGTTTTAAACCATATAAGGCTTTTCTTAATTTAAAGACATGATTTGGAAATTTATGATTTTCAAAACTGGGAGGTTGATCTACATAAACTTCTTCTTGAATATAGCCATTTAGAAAAGCGCTTTTGACATCTATTTGATAAAGTTTAAAATCTATACAACAAGCAAAAGCTAACAATAGTCTAATGGCTTCTAATCTGGCTACGGGAGCATACGTTTCTTCATAATCAATACCTTCTTCTTGATTATATTCTTTGGCTACTAGCCTAGCCTTGTTTCTAGTTATTATGCCATTCTCATCTACTTTATTTCTAAAAACTCATTTTGTTCCTATTATTTGGTGATCATTGGGTCTTGGCACTAGTTCCCAAACTTTATTTCTTTCAAATTGGTTCAATTCCTCTTGCATGGCCAACATCCAATGTTCATCAATAATAGCCTCATTAATATTCTTGGGTTCTATTTGTGATATAAACGCTAAGTGATTACATGCATTTCTAATAGCGTTTCGAGTACTTACACCTTTTGTTATTTCACCTATGACTTTGTCCAAGGGATGATCCTTCAACATGATCCATTCGTGTTGTGGTTTCTCATGTTGTGTTGTACCTCCTTCATTGTTGACTTCTTCTTTATCATCCAAGCTCATTTCTTGGAGTGTACCTACAAGATCATCAACATCTTCCTTTCTCGGGGAGTTATGGCTATTTTCATCAAATTTCACATGAATAGACTCCTCAATAGTATTTGTTTATTTGTTAAAAACTCGATAAGATTTACTAGATGAAGAATATCCAAGAAAGATTGCATCATCAACTTTTGCATCAAACTTTCCTAGATTATCCTTTCCATTGTTAAGCACAAAGCATTTGCATCCAAATATGTGAAAATAAGAAATATTGGGTTTTCTTCCTTTGTAAAGCTCATAGGGGGTTTTCTTTAGAATAGGCCTTATCAAACATCTATTCATAACATGACAAGCGGTATTTACCGCATCGGCCCAAAAATGTTTCACAATGTTATTTTCGTTTAACATGGTTCTTGCAAGCTCTAGCAAAGATCTATTTTTCCTTTCAACCACTCCATTTTGTTGTGGAGTTCTAGGAGCTGAAAAATTATGACTAATACCATGTTTTTCGCAAAACTTTTCAAAAGATTGGTTTTCAAATTCTCCCCCATGATTGGTTCTTATGGATGCAATGTTTGAGTTTTGTTCATTTTGGATAACCTTGGCTAGTTTCTTGAATGCATGATATGCTTCATTTTTATGAGTTAGAAACAAGGTCCATGTATATCTTGAATAGTCATCTACTATTACTAGACCATAGTAATTACCACCAAAGCTTTTGATTTTTAAGGGTCCAAATAAGTCCATGTGCAAAAGTTGTAAAGGCCTTTGAGTAGAAACAATGTTTTTAGCTTGAAATGATGCCTTTACTTGTTTTCCCTTTTGACATGCATCACAAAATTTATTTTCAAATTTGAGCTTTGGTAAACCAATCATTAGTTCTTTAGAAACAAGTTTGTTTAAATGGTCTATGTGTATATGAGCCATCCTTCTATACCATAGCCATGATTCATCCTCTCTAGTCATGAAGCATTGCACATCATTTAAGGACAAACTATCAATATCAATCATGTACATATTATCAATTCTTTGACCAACAAACTTAACCTCTTTGTTTAGCTTATTCTCAATTATGCAACAATTGGATTCAAATAAAACTCTATATCCTTTATCATATAATTGGCTTATGCTAAGCAAGTTATGTTTGAGTCCTTCAACATATAATACATCACTAATGGAGGTAGAAGAGTTTTTACTGATATTTTCGATGCCAAGTATTTTTCCTTTGGTGTTATCTCCATAAGTGACACTACCTTTCCTTTTAGGAGTGAATGATGTGAATTTGTTCATGTCTCCCGTCATGTGTTTTGAACACCCACTATCTAAATACCAATGGGTGTTGCTTGTCTTGAAGCATACCTACAAAACAAAATTAGTTTAGAGAACTTGGTACCCATTTTATGTTGGGTCCTTTTTGGTTAGCTTGTGGTAATGTCCCTTTTGGAACCCACACCTTTCTTACAATCTTTGGCCCTAGTTTTCTAACATTATAATTTGAAGAGTTATGTCCTTTAAAGCCATAATGATTACACTTCATGAAAGGTGATGATGATCTTCTAGGTGGTACAAAGAAGTTTTTGTAATTTTTTTCCTTTTTGGTAGAGTTATATCCTAAACTAGTTTTATCAAACATACATCTTTGATTTCCAAGTAATATATTCAAATTGTCTCTACCATTTGTAAACTTTTCTAATGTTCTATTTAAGTCTAAGACCTTGGTTTCTAAGATGTCACATTTCTTTGCAAAATCACAAGGTTTATTCTTAGAACATGCTTGAACATTTGCTAATTTTTTTAGGTATTCATTTTCTTTGCCAAGTTCTACAAGATGCATTTCAAGAGTATCTATGGTTTTTCTTGACAATTTGTATTCATTAGATAGTTTTAAATATTTATCATACAATTCTTCAAATGCATCATACAATTTATCTTTGTCAAGTTCATGATGACTTACCTCATTTTCTTCAAGGTGGTTAGCCATTAAGCAAACATTTGCTTCTTTGTTGTTCGAGTCGTCGGAACTACTTACATCATTTTCATCCCAAGTGATGTAAGCTCTTCTCCTTCCATCTTTCTCTTTGCTTTTCTTCTTGAGGTTTGGGCAATCTACTTTAAAGTGCCCTTCCTTGCCACATTCAAAATAATTGGGTGAGGAAAAATTTTCTTTAGGGATAGGTTTCTTACCTTCACTTTTGAAGCTCTTTTGGAAGCGTCTGTTTCTTATAAATTTTCCAAACCACTTCATAAACAGTCCAAACTCTTCTTCTTCATCAATCTCACTACATGATTCTTCTTCATGTATAGAAGTGGCCTTGAGAGCTAGGCCTTTCTTCTTGGAGGATTTTTCTTCTTCCTCCGCTAGCTTTAAATCCCTTAGTTCTTGTTCTTGCTCTTGTAGCTTTCCAAATAGTGTAGCAAGAGACATTTCATTGATGCTTGGGGATTGTTTAATGGCAGTGATAAGAGGTTACCATTCCCTGCTAAGACTTTTCAACACTTTATGCATAAGTTTTTTGTTAGTATAAAGTTTGCCAAGAGTAATAAGATGATTAATTATAAGGGTAAATCTCTTTTACATCTCTACAATGGTTTCCCCGAAATTTATCCTAAAGCTCTCATATTGACTAGTCAAGGTACTAATCTTAGAGTCTTTAACATCACTAGTACCTTCATGGGTTACTTGTAAGGTATCCCACATTTCTTTGGCGGATTGACAAGTCATTACTCTAAAAAAATCATCGGGACCTAATGCAAGAGTAATGAGATTTTTAGCTTTATAATTGTACTGTACTTTCTTTTCTTCATCACTTGTTCAATCTTCCATGGGTTTCTCAACATTTTTACCATTAACAGTATGTATGGGTATAAAAGGACCATTTTCAATGGCATTCTAGATTCTTAAGTCAATTGATTGAACAAAAATTTTTATTCTTTCCTTCCAAAACGCATATCCTTCCCCATTGAAAGTGGGAGGTCTATTTGTGGCACTACCCTTGGGAAAAAGATTTAGAGAATTTAAGGCCATTGTTCTCTTGAAGCTATTAAGCTTGATCTACAAGAGTCAAGCTCTGATACCACTTGTTATTCAAGTGGCCTCAATACTCAAGAGGGGGGGTGAATTGAGTTTTAAAACTTTTCGTTGAAATGCTCTTGAACTAAGTTCCTTTTTCACAAATTAATAGTTTATGCAAGACAAAGTAAGTTTAGTGCAAGAAATAATACAAAACAAGGAATAAATGTTGCTGAAGCAATTTGTCAAACACTTGGTGTGCAGCACTTTAAAGCTATTAGTTCAAGCAAGTTTAAAAGGGGAAATCATAATCAATAACAATAACCTAACCAGATGCAATGTATGAATGTAAAAGAGTAAGGGAGAAGAGCTTGCAAACTGATTTAACGAGTTCCACCACCCCGGTGTACGTCTCGCCTTCAAGCAACCCACTTGAAGGATTTCCACTATTGAAGTTTAGAGATACAAGCTATGAGCAATTGTAGCTTCCTAGTGTTCCACACTCAATAACTCAATCTTCACTAGCACAAGGGTAACCCACCCAATCTCTCAAACTCTCAATACCCAAAGGTTGAACCCCAACCTTTGTGACCACTCGACCTAGAGTGAAAACCTTTGTGTTTAGTGTAATGTTTACAAGCAAGTAACTCTCTTAATAGAGTAGATATACAAATGAAAGCTCACACAATTTCTAACTCTCAACAAGAGAGAATATACAAATTTAAGCTCTAAGTTTCAGAAAATGAAACTATACAAGAATAGAACTCACAAGACTCAAGATTTGATTTCCCTTTGATGGATTTGATTGTTGCTTTGAGTAGCTTGAAGGAGTCTTGCATTTATAGGCCTTGGAGATGAGCTTAATGGTCTTCCTAGCCGTTGTAGATCATGGGCACTGAGTTGGAATGGAGAAATGAGCTAGTTTCCCACTAAAAAGCAGTTTCCCCAAATTTTGGCATGACTCTAATCAATTACGCCTTGATCTATAATCGATTAGCTTTTGAAATTTTCAGTGTTGCACAGTAGGTAATCGATTAGGCGTTCTTGTGTAAATGATTAGCTTGGAAATAGGGACTTGTTAATCGATTATTTTATGCTATGTAATCGATTACAGTTGGCACCTGATGCATTTAATTGTGTCTCGTAGCATTGTAATTGATTAGGTCTTAATGTAATCGATTAGGGTGCAAAACAGAACTTACATAATCGATTATGCTTGACTTGGTAATCGATTGTGGTGAATACCTGATGCTCATTCTTCAAATTTTCAGCTGGTAATCGATTATGTCTAAGGTGTAATCGATTAGTTTACAAACAGAGTTTAGGAAATCGACTAGCTTGAGTCCTCTAATCGATTAGGATGTGCGTTTTTGCTTGCCTGACTCTGTTCTCTCTTATTTCATGGTTACATGCCATTTTGCTTCAATCCTTTGTCATTATCAAAATAATTCAACCTGAAATATATATTCAAACACAGCTGTAACATCCCTGGTGTTTTGTATTAGAAAAATAAATAAAAGAAATTAAATGGTTTATAACAATAATAAAAAGAGGAAATAAGCATTTAAAATGGAATTTTATGGAAAATACAATCAGGACACCGCGTCAGCGTCGCGATTCAATTTTAAATGAAGGCATGCAAAACAGAATGGCAGAACTCCTTTCTCTTTCATTTTCTCTCCTTCTGGTACGATTCTGCTAGGCTTAAGAATTCTTGCGTTTTGGACCTTGTGGAAGCTACGGTAAGCCATTGGAATATTTAAATGCATGTTTTCCTTTCTCCCCTTCTTCTCCCCTCTTGAATCTGAATTTACATGTGTTAGATGGGCCTTTAATTTTGTGTTTTATGGAATCGGGAAGCTTAAATGGTGAGTTTGGAAGTGTGAGGAAGGCAATGTACTAATTGGTTTGGTGTTTTGGTAATCGTAGGTGCCAGAACGATCGTTGGTCAAGCGAGCAGCGAAGCGGACATCGGATTTGAAAGAGGAGCAGCGAATCAAGTGACCGGAGGACACAATCGACACCTCACAAATTTTAGAAGCTTGGAATTGAGGTAAGGGGGTGTTCGGGTCATAATTAATTAAGATTTGATAATATGATAGCTTTGGGAGGTTTAACAATTATTTAGAAAATATTAGGGATGATATAGAGTGGTTAAATATAATTAATATAATTTTATAAGTATGTTTGAATGTAATTATATTATTGTTTGATAAAGAATTATATTGATTTGAGTAAGTGTAAGCTAGGAAGTAAGGAAATAAGTATATAAAGCATGTGCATAGGTAATATCAAATAAATTATGAACTTTGATGGAGGATAGTGGTATGCGCTATGATATTTGAATATGTTACTATGCATAATTTGATGAAATAATGTGTATGGCATGATGTAGGTGGTGTATATGAATAACAAGGCTTATGATTTGGGCTTGACAAGTCGGTTGCCCTGTGTTGTAGATATAAGTCAGTTTCTGACTATATATGTATATGTGATATGATTATGATGTGCCATGTATGCCATGTTTGATATGATTATGTGGTGTAGGACAGCCAACGGTATGTATAGCCCCTCGTTTTTTGGCTCCCATGGCCTTTGTTCCCAGTTGAGCTACCCAGTGGTCAAGTCAGACCCAGTGGTTGAGGTGGAGAGCCAAGTCGAGATCGGTGAACCAAGTCGGGTTCACGGGATGTCAAGTCGGACTCCCAGCTGAAGGCCGATCCTTAGAGTATCCGGATACCAAGAGTCAGATGTATGCGAGTCAGTTGTGAACTATGTGAAATTGATGATTGTGGCGTAATTAGTAGTGAAACATGAATTGATGACGTATGAAAATAAATGAATGAATCTTAGTGATCCATGATGTTTGTAAGAAATTGTGGTGATAATCAAATTGAGAAATAAGTAAGTGTGTGACTTGTGCTAGTATGTATAATTGAAAGGATGTGATGGATATGTAAATAAATATATATACATATAGGTGTATGACTACAGGAAGTCAGAGAAATTAATTAATGACACGAGTAGTAGGTATTGATAGATTTATTATTTTATTCTATATTAATTATGATATACCAAACACTCACCCTTGCAGTTGTTTAATTTTAGTGACCAGTGACAGGGTAGATGTTAATGCCGCGGAGGTGCGCCAAGCGAAAGATTGATGCCAAGGACGAGTGAATTAATGTAGTAGATAGTTATGTAATAGTTTGTAACTTGATGGATTTACTTTGATAAATTATGAATGTGCTGGTGTGTAATGGTTGAAATGATTTGGTAGTTTAAGATTGATGATGATGAATGATGACAATGTGATTAATTGATTATAAACTGTGGCATGGAGCCAAATTGTATGAATGCAGAATGCCATTGGCAGGTTCTGTTAGATTGCATGAATATTGTGTATGATGTGCTTGATACCAAATTGATAGAGCGATGAATTGATTGATGAATTGGATGATTTTTAGCAATTGTGCATATAGTTAGTTTTGTGGATTTAAGAAACTAAATAGGTGCTTTGGAGATCTGGAGGGTTTTGAGACCCCCGAAAGGTGCCAATAGGTCCCCTAGGACATTTAGAATTTGTGTGGATTGGCCTTAGGCCATTTGGAACCCATTTAGGGAGTTTGGTGCAAGGGTTTTACACCTAAATGGTTTAAACTGTATTTTACATATAACTTGTGCATATGTTGGAATTTTGACAAACGGACGGTGCCAACAGTTCCGAAATAGGGAAAACATGTGGCCCGAGAAGTTTCATGGTAATCAGATCTAAAACGGGCCAATTAGATAGGTTAGAAGTTGGTCGGTTGGCCTAAAATATGAAACAGCACCTGTTACTGTTACTGTCATGCCCACGCTATGCGTGAGGCTGACGCATAGCGTGAGGTACGTAGGACAGGGTTGACGCTACGCCTAGGACTAGTGCGCAGCGTCAGGCCCCTATTTCAGGTTTTTGATTTTTTTTCAACCTAAATGACTTTATGGTTTATAAATTGATCATTTAATTCATATTTTGGCACTGTCAATTCAAAATGCATATTTTCTAATTGTTGTGCAATTTAATTGCTTAAAAGTCAAAAAAATTATAGAGAAATTAATTAAATGGGTAGAAATAAATATAAATTGACGCAGGGTGTCACATAGGCACAGGTTCCTACATACTACCTGTCCGACATTGAACAATAGTTTTCAAAAAAGTAATTCACCGAGTTCTGCAAGAACTTAGGCATCAAGCGCAAATTCTCATCAGTAGAACACCTGTAGACAAATAGATAGGCAAAGGCAGCAAATAAGGTGATCTTGTAGGAATTGAAATGAAGACTGGGACAAGTGAAAGGAATATGGGAAGAAGAGCTACTCAGAGCCTTATGGGCCTATCACACGACTCCTTACTCGGTGATACGAGAAACCTTATTCTGACTCACACACGAAATAGATGATATGACCCCTGTAGAGCTTGGTGAACTCTCCCTTAGAAGACTGGCATATGATGAGACTGAAAATGACGAAGGACGAAGATAGGACCTCGATCTCAGCCTGGGAAAATGTGTTGGTGTATGCATTACGAGTTGTTGATCTATCAATTTTAACTTATCAATAAAATAAGTATTTTTAGTTTTAAGATTGTTTTAAACCTATTTATCCTTGGAATAATAGGTTATATGAGAATTGTTCATAAAATATCCCTAATCAAGTATTTACATGGGACATGTAAATACATTAAGACTAGTATGTGAATGTACTGATGATTTGATCTCATAAATCATGGATATAGATGATATCAAGTCTTTACACGGGTACACATTAAGAGTAATGTTGTGTTGGACAGACCCATCATGAGAACGTTGCATGGATCATTACATGAGTGTCATAAACGGTTCTCAATGTGATAATGGTACATGTAGTCCTTTGACCTGATGTCACTATGATTCCTACATAAGGATTTTTTTTGTTTTAATACAATCAAATGTCATCTGTAATAAGATGACCATAAAGATTATGATTAGGCGATGAATAAATTATGTTGAGGGATGTGAGTGATGTAGATAGGATTTGTCTCTCCTATGTGACAGGAGTGATATTTATGGGCCACTTAATGGAGTGGGACTAAAGAAATACGTGGTCATGCTAAGAAGCATAAATATTAGATATTTACTCTATAAAGTCTACTCTGGTATCAAATAAAATGAATTGGGCCATACAAGGATGACGATGACCATGCCTTGGGCCTAATTAGATATCATGACAAAAGGAATAAATATATAAAATAATTATCACTTATAAGTTATGCCGATGATAAATAATATTCAGACATAATGATGTATTGCTAGATACCGCTCTTATTTTATATTAATAATAAAATAGTTTATCATTAATATGATATGATATTTTACCTATAGGGTCACACACATAGAGTAAGCCCACCAGAGGATAATTTTATTTGAGTTGGACTAAAATAAAACTATTAGGCCTAACTCATTAGAATGACTCAGGAGCCCAATGTTTATTGAGAGCTTATCAGGTTAAGACCTAAGCCTATATATAAAGCATGAGAAGCTCATAGGTAGCTGCTTAAAAATTAGGATTACTCTCTGAATTTTCATACTAGCATTTAGAGATTCAGTTTCTGGTGGGAGTGCTCATGTGGACTCCTAAGGACGGAGCTACGATTGCTTTGATTGAGAAACTTGTTTTACGTCTACAAAAGGAAAATGCTAAAACGCAATTTTATTTTTATTATCGTGTGTAATGCTTTAAAAAACTTGTTTTTGCAATTCCATTCGGAATCTTTTGTGTTTCCACTACCTGACCCTGTGGGATTCCCTAATAGAATGAGACATAGCTTATGTAAAAACTCAGGCCTCCAAACAAAATTCTTCCCAGAAATGGAATACCATGCTCAAGCCATGGCCTTTCTAGAAAAGAGATTTGGTCTTAGGAATAGTTGATAACAACAGGAGAGCAAGAGATGAGAAGTTTGCAACTAATTGGGAAGGCCAATATCAGGTAAAGAAAGCAATCAGGAAAAAGGTATATTCCCCGAACATGGAATGCCATGCATTTGAAGATGTGTCACAGTTAAATGTAACAAAGGTTACTATTTTTTTTACCCGGGAGGTTTTTCCAGGAGGTTTTAACGAGGCCCACACAAACGTCAATAAAATAAGAAGTATTCGGTCACATTTATCCAGCAACAAATTACGTTAAGTCCTAGAAACTCAAGTGAGAATACGCTTACTCGGGAGTAACAACAGACTTCATTACAAATTACGTTAAGTCCTAAAAACCCGAGTAAGAATTGTAACAGCCCTGATTTTCTAGAATGGAAATCTAAACCCTCGAGACCTTCGAGAGTTCCTTATTGAGTATTTTAAGAGAATGAGGCTTAGGCCTGATCCTTGAATCACCCTGATAGTGTGAGAAAGTGAGACTTGAGATGAGGTAAGTAGTGAGTTGATCGGCTAAGTAAAGTAAACAAGTGAGAAAAGTTGGTGTTAGTACGACTCCTATAGGAGATTTTTGATTTATGATGAATTATGTAAAGGAATGAATGTATTTAGATTGGCAATTTATCTACTACTGAGATAACTATATTTATGGATATATTTTTATTGTTATACAAGTTATGAATGATGCTTAGTTTTGATAATTATAAATAATGATAATTAATTTTGAATTAGGATGTTTAGAATTATCTAAGTAACCGAACTTGATTTTAAGACTTATGATTTAGGAAATCCAGAATTTCATAATATTTAACTAAACCTTTTTTTATAAAGTGATTAATAAATAATATATTATTTGAATATTAACGGTTAAACAAATTATATTATAAAAGATTTTAGTTAGTTGAGAAAATATAGAGTAAATAGATAATAACTATTCTAATATTTAACATTATTAGTAATGAGTGCAAAACATAAAAGGTATTTATAATAAAGTTAATTAAGAAAATAATTAAATTATTATTCTAATAATAATTATCGCCCGGTTCCTCAAATTTGAGCTGTGGAACCCAGATTGAGGTCGGACTCGGGTCATTCGACTCGAGACTGGTAGTTTAATGATGAAACTAGTCCTCTTAGGATCGTTTCATGAAAAATCAAGGACACCTGACTCGACCTAACCAGCCAAGTCAAATTCCTTAACGTTCCCTACATTGGATCACTTATATACTTCGAAATGTCTGATAGAGATCCGGTCAGTCTCTGGTGACTCATTTCAAAGTTTTATAAACTTTTCGTGAAGAGGTTGAGACCCAGATCGGACTCTATCATTTTCATTTTTCCGTAAAACAATTTCTTCAAAAGATATTTTAAGACTCGACCTGCATATCCTCAGTATTTTGGATCTAACTTTTGCATATGACCTCAGAATAGGACAATTTTGGTCTTGATCTCTTTATTTTGAAAAGATCTTCAGCCTCTTTTTCTAGCCCCAAACTCTAATTTTCACTTTGTCAACCCTGAAATCGAGGATTAAGAAGATTTGTCTTAAAATTTTATTAATAGAGCATTTTCCCCGCACCTGATTTGAAAACAAATTCATAACTTTTGCATACGACCTTTGATTCATACAAACTTGGTGTCAAAATATTCGTAAAAAATTATTTACGTTTTCCATGAAGAAATAGAAAGCTAATTCTATCCAGATCGGTACAGTTTAACGAATCTTTATAATTCATAAACTGTCTCATTTTTATGTTGGCTATTTGTGGGAAAATTCACATATATAGTTAAATCACTCTATTCTTTTTGCTATGGGTCCATATTGAAGCACTATACAATTTTTATGAAGGGCCCAAGGCCTAATTATCAAAGGAGAATTCTTGGAAAATTTATTTCTGAACCCCTACCTGATTCAAAGGCACTCAGGATAGCCTGTCGTAAATTAAGCGTATCTTGGGCTACCAATATTGGATCATCGCGTATGATATATAAATTTAAAGAAAAAAAGAAAATCTAAAACTTTCATGTTGGAAGTTTTCTCTAATTTTGAATCCACAAATTATCCTAGATTTAATTGTAATGTTCCTATTTTCCTGGTTCATAAAAATCTTTCGCACTTTGGTTTCTTGCTCAACAAGTTAATTTTCTGGCCACCAATTTTCTGACCTCCTCACTATCCTTGGACACTCTCTGGACAGGTGTCACCACTGTGCCCTCCTCACCCACTCAGCTGATCACCTCCACTCTAACCACTAGAAATTCATGCAACTACTAGGGGTAATTATGCCTCCACTTCACATCACATTGTAGCTTCTAATCAAGACAATTGTTTTAGCTTATTCCCTTCTACCCACCTTCTCATTCATGGCCAGAATTCCAGCCCACCATTCATCCATTCCAAATTCCAAAATCAGTTGCAGCAAGTAACTTCATTGATACAAATTCTGTCCAATCTATACTAATCACTCATAACATTCTTCAAGCAATTTCTACTTCACTTCTTCTCTAGTCACGGTCAGAATCTATACAAAAATTCATACCCTCTAAAATTCAAATGTAACCACCTTCACCCTACAATAAATGCCAACCATTTTCTAGCTATAATATATTTCATTATCTTGGTAAAAAGTTTTACAATCTTCCTCCTCACTCTTGTTAAACTCTCGGTCATAACCCCACCCTTTTTTCATTTTTTGCTCACTTTCTTCTCTGTTCCAAACTATGCCAGCCCCTCCTTTTCTAACTTCCTAAATTCTAAATACACTTGCATGCATGGCTTCAAGAAAATCATTTTACTTCCTAGCTTAAAGAAGGTTCTAATCCGTGGACCTCATAATCCACTCAAAGGTGAGTCTTGAATATGTTATTTTGTCAACCATTCTTAGATTTTATGTGATTGAAACACTGAATATTTAGTAACTTAAGTAAGTCTTCTTACTCATGGAAGGAGGAGAAACTATGACTGCCACCCTTCTTGTGGAGCTCAAAAATCGTGAATTCATCCAAGCCATAAGGGTAGGGATAATGCCATTTTATTTTCTTGATTGGTGTCTTTGTCCCTTAAATTAAAATTTCAGCCCTTGCATGTTGAAATTATAACATGGCCTCATGCTGTTTGGGACCAAAAACCGTGATTGTTTTCCATCTCTTAGCGGTGCATTTTTTTAAGATCCCGAGGCTTAAATTGGCGATCGGAGCACGATAGAACAATCGGAAGAATTTTTTGATAAATCTCAAAAATCCTTTTTTGGACAGCAGCTTCAAGATGAGGTAAAGGGGGTTCCCATTCTGTTTGATTTGAATTCTAGTTGTGCTATAATGATTCTTGAGTATTTAGGAGTGTACGTTTTAAATTTCGGCGCGATCCAACGGTCGGATCTTAAATCGTAGAAATTTTCGTAACCAGTGACAAAAAGTTATGTTTTTTAATTAATTAGTATTTTGAAAATCTATTCGACGCGGTACGACGTTTGTATGCTCAAATGAAATTTATTGCAATTTGATACCCGAAAAAGAGATTAGTAAAAGATTAGCGTTTAGGTGGGCTCGGGTACATTCGATATGGTTGTAATTAAATTTTATTATTCAGAAATTTTTATGTAATTTGTAGCATATTTTCGGTAAGTCCCGCTATTAGATAATTAATTATTCCCTTAAATCGGTATCGAATTATTTTAAGAAGTATTGCCTCCGGTAAAAGAATTTTTAAATGGGATAATTACAAAACTTTTATTTTAGTCACTTTAAAAAGGTTAGAATTTAGAAGTTAGATTTTTGAAATATTTTCTTATATGACTTATAAATTGAAAATGAAGAAATTAACTTGAAGAATTGATGGTGAAGAATTATACTCTTGTTTATTCATTTTGGATAGTTTCTGTACTGGTCTGGACCGGGGTCTAGGATCCGGTGTGGGACCAGCCACAAGAGTGCAGGTGTTTTAGGGTTTGCACACCGGAACTGTGAGTAACCGATGTATTAATCCGGTCTCTCAGTGGGAGAGGCCGGTCTTGTTGTCCTGGAGATCCTTTACACCAACAGTTCGCATTGTAGGGGGGCGAAAGGTGGTGCCACCTGCGAAGATTCTCCGACGCTCAAGTTAGAAGAGTGTATGAACTCAATGAACACTCAAGCGTAATAACAGTAAAGTGTGAGATAGAACAACGATACCATGCATGTGTGTTGATACGGGCTTCTTATAGTTGAACGTAAGAGAAATGAGTCGTTGGATGCAGGTGGGTCCCTTAGCTCTGATTGCGTGTATATTGTGTCAATCAAAGTGGTTCGACTTTCAGAATGTGTCAGGAGGGTAGGTCAATTATCAGAGTACAATCCTCTAGGGAGAGGAGAGGATAATCACCTTTTCCGCATAATCTGCTGACACGCCCACTTACTTTCTGAAGCCATTGATGTGACGTATTTTGCTACAAACAGTGTCTTCGTTGATAAGTTATCAGGGACTCTTCTCTTACTGTAACTGAAAAGCCAACAATTATATAAACACCCTGTAAAGATGAACATAGAACCGCTATGGAGAAAATGAATGATGTTGTCGTGGAGTGAGGGCGGACGGCCAGACAACGGATATCCGGTGTGGCAACATTGAACCAGGACACCGGTTATCCTTATATGAGGTCAGTCTGACGTCACAAGTATGGGGGCCGGTATCTAGACCGGATCATCTGTCCCCTAGCTTGTATGAGGGACTGTTAAGTTGCTCATATGAGCTACACAACTCTTAATAGAAGTCTGGATGCCGGTAGTACATTCTTGTAAGTCTCTGGGAGCTCGGTGGCGTCCACTCTAGTAAACGAGTGACCGCCCTTCTCGCGTTGCGTACAACGGATTCAGACAGCATAAACTAAGTAATGGAAATCCCAAGAGTCTTTGAAAATCGAAACCCTTGGTATTCGAAAAGTGGTTGGGAGGCATTAAATGCGCACAGCATGATTAGACAATAAATGCGTTTTTTATGCAAGAGCCATCATTGCTCAAGAGTGTAACCGTCGATTGGGCTTATTGGGCCTGGATTCAAACTGTGTGGGGGCCCATTTTGCCAAAACGTTTACTGAAACGTTACTGTTTTCGCGCCCGTTTGTGGTGAAACGACGGAGTCGTTTCAATTTGAAGGGTCGCATTTTGATGCAAGCCTTGTGACCTTCGATGAAGCACTGTGTTTCTTCGTTACCTATAAAAGGAACTCTTAGCAGATTTTGGAATCCAAACTTGTCCTCAAGCTTAGTGAAACTCTGCTCAAATTTCCTTGGAATTTCCTTGTCGTCTCCAACTTCTCAAAGATCCTCTTCCTTTAGGTAACCTCCCTTTCCTTCACTCCTTGCAATTTTAGTCATTCTATTTCCATCATGCGCCCTAGAGCAGGCCACGCTGGTCCTTCAAATAGGGGGAGGTTTGGCTCTCGTGCCCCCCTTAGCCACCGTGGTGGGAGGATTCCAGCGAATCCTCCTGTGGCTGGGCGCCATCGCTCAGAGAGAGCCGAAGCTTCTTCCTCACGAGCGTCTTCTTCTTCTCGTCGCTCTGAGGTTCCCCTTGGTTCGAGGGCTACCAGCCGCTCAGATGAGGGGTCAAGTGCTGAAGGTTATCTCTCTGACGATGTTGCTTTTTATCACAGCACCTACGCGTTCCACCGCGCCTGCACAACCATGGATCTTCCAGGACGTGGAAAAACACCGTTTCTCCGCTCTGCTGAAGGGTGTGTCAATGTTGTGGCACACCGGCTTGATTGGGAGAAACTCAACAGGGAAAAACCTTATTGCTGGGTGGAAGAGGAATTCCTAGAGATCCCTTCGCACCATGCAAGTGAGGAGGAGCGCACGGTTTCTTTCCGCTGTAAGATATATTCGGATAAGAAGTACAAAGCGCGATACGCTGTGATGGCTCCGCATCCTTCTGAAAGAATATGCCACAGCGTCCCTGACGCGAGGTCGGTCTACATGTACGACTTCGTTTTCCTAAAGCTGGGAGTACGCTTTCCCCTGACGGATTTCCAGATGGCCGTCCTGCGTTTCTTAGACTGTGCCCCCTCACAACTACATCCCAACGGTTGGAGTCTTGTCCTGGCTCTGGAAGTTTTGGGGGAGCATTTTGGCTTCTCCGCCACTGTGGCCAAGCTATTTTACTATTGCCAAGTGGTCCGCCGAGCTAATAAGAAGGGCGGCCTTGGGTTCATTACTCTCCGTAGTGACTCAAGGGTTGTAAATTTCAAGTCTTATACGGAATCCGCAAAGGTAGATGGGCGCTCCTTCAAACACTACTACACGCGGGTCCAAATCCAACCAAATAAGCCAGTCTTCTGGCGGAATAAAGAGGGGTTTACCAAGTTTCCCCTTAGCTGGACGCACGAGCATTTTCTTCTTATGAGCCGTGCTTATTATACAGATGAGAGCGAACTTTCCCCTCATTCTGTTGAGGTCTTGAGCGCCCTGCAGACGGCCTCAAAGACCCTCAAAGGGTTTTTCAGCCGTCTTCTCTTGGCCGAGGATGGCATCAAAAACACCTACCTCCGTAACATCCGCTCTTATTCTCCTTGTGTTGTATGGTTATTCTGCTCTAGTTATTTTTCTCCTTGTATGCTTATTCAACTTTTCTTGTTTTGCAGAACAAATTGAAAAAGCCTGCCCAGAGATGTTGTCGTTAAGGACCATGATGGCTGACGATGACTCCTCTTCTGAAGAAAATGACATCCAGGCGAAGAGGAACGCCACTAAAACTCCCCTCATTCCTCTGACTTCTGCGGTAGGAGATGAGGTTCCTCTCTTCGACGAGGAGGAAACCGAAGAAGCAACTGAGGCCGCTGGAGAGGGTGGCGAGGAGGCCGTCCCAGAGAAAAAGAAGAAGAAGAGGCATCTTGTAAAGAAGGCAAATCAAGAGAAGCCCTCCTCTGATGACCCTGTGAAGAAGCGTCAGAGGACGGCCAAAGAAACTGAATTAAAGAAGGACAAGGGAAAGGAACCCGTTCCTGAGTTCTCTGCACCTTCTTCTCAAAATGCTTCAGAACCGGATTCTGGGAACGGTCCTCCTCCGGCGTTCGATCCTCCGCGTGACTCCTTCCTTTCTCCTTATTTGTGGTTTCAAGGGTCTATGCCTCCTACTCTCCCAAAGGCACGGTATTGCCTCCGCCCTTCCCTCGACGCTGCTGGGGTCCGAGGTGCTTGCAAGGCTGGGCGTTGGCAACTTGATGAACTGTCAGGCCTGCTTGAGTCCCTGAGCGAGAAAGCTGACTATATGGATCAAGTTGAAAAACTTGAGACCGAACTCGCGGTGAAGGAGAAATTTGCGGCCAAGCAAGCTGAAGTTCACAGAGGGGTGGAATCAGAACTGAAGAAAGCTAAAGAAACGCTCCAGAGGAAGACTGAAGAGGCAAGCCAAGTTCATTTTGTGAACAAGGCCCTAGAGCGGGAAGTTGCCAACCTCCAGAATAAAAACAAATCCATACCCCTCCTTGAAGAAGAATTACAACTGGAGAAGAAGAGATCGGCTAAGCTTGCTGACGATCTCAAAGTTATGGAGGAGGGTCGCAACAAGGACCTTGGGGAGTGGGAGTCTATTCGGAAGGAGATGCAAGCCCAAATTGATGAACTCAAAAAGGGTGGTGCGAGTGCTGGGCCTTCAGAAGAGGATTATGCCAAGGTTCAAAGAAGACTAGCTGCTGCAAAGGCCAAGGTTGCCAAAGCCTTGGATATATGCAAAAATGTGGCGTATGAATCTTTCGGCCTGGCCCTTCGTCAAGTCTATTATCGTAACCCTGGAGTAAAGCTGAATTTATACGGATTAGATCCGTTCTTCGAGTTCCATGGGGGAAGACTTGTAGAAGTTCATAAGGACGGATCGCACCATGAACCCCATGCATCTCTGTACGAACTGCCTCCCCTCCCAGAAGGCCAAAGTATGGAGCCTACAACGTCCACTGCTGCCTTTGGAGCTGAAGCACCAGAAGATGCCCAAACTGGGGTGGAGGACCAGACGGAGAAGGCGGGAGTGCCCACTGTGGAGGATCAAGCACCGGCCTCTTAATTTTATGCTTTCGCTCATAGCCGTGTTCTGGGATCGGCTCCAGCTTTAAAATGTTTTGTAACCTGCATATTTCCTTATTTTTGAAAATAAGATTCATTATTACTTTTCCTCAACTGTTTGCATCGAATGTGTGAGTGCTGAATAACTTGGTGTTATACAAAACACTTTATTATTTCCAATGCTTTGCGAATCCGTTCTGCGTGGTTACCTAGTTACTTAAAGCGTACTTATCACACTGGATTAAGATAACAAATTGTAATGAATAAATGACAATTAAGTTAAAGCACGCTCTGTCCCCAAGTGTAAGTTCATTGGGAAGGGAGAGTTTATCTCAAAGATTACCTTTTAACTTCTTAAAAGATAGAAATCCTTATCTGTCCTCGAAGATGTAGAGCGGGTACGTCAGCGTTCAACCGCTCCGGGGTGGATATTCCACCACTGAGGACGGACATTGCCTTTTGAATTTTGGCGCTTTGACAAGGGTAAGCTTTTACACCTTTCTTTTGAGGTTCGGTTTGGTCCCACATCTCAGGTCTTCACACGGTATTCGGTTCGATCCTACTAACCGTACTTGGAGTTCGGTGCAATCCTACAGTCCAAGCCTTCAACACGGGGTTCGGATCAGGGCTAATCCTGAACCTACTGCGCCCGTTACTCGGGGTTCAGCGCGGTTTCCTGTGTGAACCGGCCTACTGCGCCCAAGCCTTTGCATGGGGTTCGGTTTGTGGCCTTGAAAAAGGACCAGCCCTACAACCCATGTAGTCTTCGAATGGGGTTCGGTTTGTGGCCTTGAGAAAGGACCAGCCCTATAACCCATGTAGTCTTCGAATGGGGTTCGGTTTGTGGCCTTGAAAAAGGACCAGCCCTACAACCCATGTAGTCTTCGAATGGGGTTCGGTTTGTGGCCTTGAAAAAGGACCAGCCCTACAACCCATGTAGTCTTCGAATGGGGTTCGGTTTGTGGCCTTGAAAAAGGACTAGCCCTACAACCCATGTAGTCTTCGAATGGGGTTCGGTTTGTGGCCTTGAAAAAGGACCAGCCCTACAACCCATTCCACCTCAAGGAATTACATCGTCCGTCTTGAGGGGTCTTCCTCCGTTCTTCGAGGAATTATCTCATCAACTACAGAATAGGTAGTTGCGTTCATCCGTCCTGAGGTGTATGCGTATTAAACTACGGCTTTAAATCATAACACATAAGAAAAGTGAGAATGATAGGGCGGTGAAAGTGTATTCTTATTAAAATTGAAAATAGATTACACAAAGAGCATCGTTGGGGCCATGCCTCGTTAAAACCTTCTTGAGAAAACCCAATGGGAAAAAACTCAAGTAAGGAAAAAGAGTACACGCCGTCTTACCAACTAGCTGTAATACACTCGTAAATTCTGAGTGTTCCATTTGTTGCGGATTGGGGTTCCATCAAGTTCTTCCAACCGGTATGATCCCTTTCCAGTCACCTCCGAAACTCTATAAGGTCCTTCCCACGTCGGTGCTAGCTTTCCTTGGTGAGAGAACTTATTCCCCACACTGGCCTTTCTCAGAACGAGGTCTCCGGTGTTAAAAGCTCTGTACTGGACATGTTTATTATACCGGAGTGCAGCCTTTGCTTTTATTGCCTGATCTCTGACGAAAGCCTTTTCCCTTAACTCTTGGAGGACGTCCAGCTCTGATGCTAAGTTGGCGTTGTTATCTTCTGCTGAAAAATACTCCACACGAGCTGATCTGGTTTGTAACTCAACTGGGATCATCGCCTCAACCCCGTACACCAACCGGTATGGGGATTCGTTAGTTGAAGAATGAGGCGTAGTGCGGTATGCCCATAGAACATGACATAACTGGTCAGTCCATCCTCCCTTCGCTTCTCCCAGACGCTTCTTTAACCCCTTTAGCACCTCTCGGTTAGCTACCTCTGCTTGCCCATTGGTTTGGGGATGTTCGACAGATGAAAATATCTGGATTATCCCCAGTCCTTCAAGTAAATCTGTGAACTTTTTGTCTGTAAACTGGGTGCCGTTGTCAGTCACAATCCGCCCTGGCACCCCGAACCGAGCAATGATATTTTCGTACATGAAACGTCTTGTACGTGCAGAAGTGATATGCACTACTGGTTCTGCCTCGATCCATTTGGTGAAGTAGTCTACCCCCACAATCAAGTATTTGATACCTCCTGGCGCAGTGGGAAACAGACCCAAAATATCAAGGCCCCATTGGTAGAACGGCCAAGGCACAGCAGATGAAGATAACTCTTGGGCTGGTGTATGGTGGAGATTGGAGAATTTTTGGCAAGCGTCGCACTTCCTCACGAAGTCTGCGGAATCCTGCTTCACAGTGGGCCACCAGTATCCAGCCCTGAGGACTTTTCTCATTAGGCTTCGGCCTCCAGCGTGGTGCCCACATTGCCCCTCGTGTACCTCAGTTAAGACCGCTTGAACTTCATCTTCTCTTAAACATGAAAGATATGGGACAGAGAACCCTTTTCTGTAGAGAACACCATCGACCATAGTAAAATATGGCAGCTCCCTCTTTACTCGTCTCCTTTCCTTCTCGTCAGTGGGAAGTTGACCATCAGCCAGATAACGAATATAGGGAATGACCCAAGAATCCTCATATGGATAGCTCACCATGACAGCATTCAGAGAAGGATACAGAGGTATACTGGGTGATGTCAAAGTGCTTTGAACCACCGTTGTTGTGCTACCAGGCTGCTTTGTACTTGCCAATCTTGACAAGATGTCCGCTCTGGTATTTTCTTCCCTGGGCACATGCTTGAACTCTAAAACTTCAAATCTTCCCTTCAACTCATTAACACAATTCAAGTACAATTGAAGTTGTGGTTCCTTCGCCTGGTACTCCCCTTGGATTTGCGAAATCACCAGCTGGGAATCACTGCAGAGTGTAACTACTGATGCTCCGATGTCAATCGCCGCACGGAGGCCGGCCAAGCATGCTTCGTATTCAGCTTGATTGTTGGAGGTCTTGAAATTGAATCGGAGGGAAATTTCTAAGTGCACATCGTCATCACTTTCTACCACCACACCTGCTCCACAACCTTTGCTGTTCGACGAGCCATCGACGTAGATGGTCCAATGTGCTCGAGGGGTGGTCGGGTCCGCCCCCGTCATTTTTACTACAAAATCGGCCAACACTTGCGCTTTGATGGCTCCTCGAGGCTCATATGAAATTTCAAATTCTGACAGCTCGATAGACCACTTTATCATCCTTCCGGCGAGGTCTGGCTTGCTGAGTACTGAACGGAGTGGCAAATCCGTTCTTACCAATACTGGGTGCGCATGGAAATAAGGCCTCAGCCGTCGTGACGCCCATACAACTACCAGGGCGGCTTTCTCAATCTTCTGATACCTTCCTTCCGCCCCCTGAAACGTTTTACTAGTAAAATACACCGGTCTCTGCCCTTCAGGGGTTTCTTTCACCAGGGCTACTCCTAGAGCTTCGTCGGATATTGCCAAGTATAAGATTAACGTTTCGCCCGGGTCAGGCTTAACCAGAATTGGGGGACTCGAGAGAACGGCCTTGAGCTGCTGGAAGGCTTGCTCTTGTTCCTCTCCCCATTCAAAACTCTTGTGTTTCTTCAACGCCTTATACAAGGGGAGGGACCTGTGCGCCATCTTAGGCATGAAACGAGCTAAAGCGGCCACTTTCCCATTCAATGACTGGACCTCCCTCAAACATTTGGGACTCTGCATGTCCAGGATTGCTTGACATTTTCCGGGGTTAGCCTCAATGCCTCGTTGAGTCAACATGAATCCCAAGAATTTTCCTGCTGGAACGGCGAAGGTGCACTTTAAAGGATTTAACCTCATGTTGTATTGCCGAAGCCTAGTGAAAACTTGGCGTAGATCTTCAATGTGGTCTCCTCCAGCGGGCGTTTTGGCTATGATATCATCAATATAAACTTCGACCAGCTTTGTATGCATCCCTTCAAAGACTTTGTTAATCATGCACTGATAGGTAGCGCCGGCGTTCTTCAGTCCAAAAGGCATGACGGTGTAGCAGAAAACACCACGGTCATTGATAAAGGCAGTTTTCTCCTGGTCTCCCTCCCACATCGGAATATGGTTGTACCCCGAATAGGCATCCATGAAACTGAGATATTGGTAACCAGATGAATCATCCACCATGCGATCGATGTTGGGCAGGGGATATGGATCTTTAGGGCAGCAACGGTTAAGATCCACATAATCTGTACACATTCTCCATTTACCGTTAGTCTTCTGCACCATGACCACATTAGAAAGCCAAGATGAATAGCGTATTTCCCTTATAAAACCTGCTTTCAACAACTCCTCTGTTTGCTCACAAGCCGCCCTCTGCTTCTCCGGTCCCAACCTCCTCTTCTTTTGAGCCACCGGTCTGGTTTCAGGGTACACTGCAAGTTTGTGACAACAGAAATCAGGATCCATCCCCGGTATGTCTGCTGCTGTCCATGCGAAAAGGTCTTTGAATTCCTGCAAAAGGGCTAATAAGCGTTGCTCCATAGCAGACTCCAGCTTATCGTTGATGTACGTGACCTTCTCTGGGGAATCTCCCAATACGACATCCCTGGAGCCACCATCTGGTGTGGGCTTAGATGGATTGAGTGGATCAATCTTCAATTCCGCTCTGGGGTCTAGGTCAATAAGACTGACAGACCCTGCCGCTGTTCCTCCGTCGTTCAACTTCCTCTTCTTGTTGAATGCATCCAACTTAACCATGTTGAGGCTCAGATTATAACAATATCGAGCCATCTCCTGATCTCCGCGGAGTGAGGACACACCATTGTCCTTGTCGATAAATTTGATCAGGAGATGAGGGGTGGATACAATTGCTTCCATAGCGTTCAATGTTGGACGGCCTATGATACCGTTGTACGGGGATTCCACATCAATCACCAGAATTCTTGACTTGACCGTTCTTGCACCGGGCTCCCCTTCAAAAGAAATCAAAGTGTCGAGGTATCCCTTAGTGGGTTGCTTGGCTCCGTTAAACGCTGTGAGTTCTTGTGTGTATGGTTGTAAATCTGCATCACTGAAACCCATTCGTTTGAAACAATTATAAAAGATAACATCACAAGAACTTCCCTGATCGACGAGGATCCTCTTGACGTCCTTATTGGCTATGACGGCCACAATCACTACTGCATCATCACCTCCTGGAATTGTTGGGCCGAAGTCATCATCTGTAAATGACACCGTCGGGGCTGTCACTCCGTCCCTGAAAGGGCGGTTATCCCTCGGTTTACCCTGGACTGACAGAATCATCCTATGGTGGTTCTTTCGTGCTGTGATTGATGTTCCTCCTCCCGCAAATCCTCCAGCTATCATCTCAATCACTTCTCGTCTGCCCTGCCTCTGCTGCTGGGGCATGTTACTTTGTTGGGCACCTTCAGCAATCACTACCCCTTTCTGCTTCTCAGCCGCAGTGAACTTCCTTGCTGGGTTGCGTGTATTATCATCTTCATCATCAGGATCTCTATTCCTTTTCTCCATCCTGTGAGGCTCATCCATAGATTTCTCCTTAAACAAATACTGCTTCAACTTTCCTTCCCGAATGAGAGTTTCCACCGTATTCTTTAACGCCTTACACTCATCAGTGTTGTGCCCTGTCTGCTCATGGAAAGTGCAGTATTTACGTGGGTTACCACCCCTCTTGGCTGGGGCTGGCCTCCTTATACCAAAGACGTTCAGAGTTGGCCAACCAACCTCCCTCATGATTTGTGAGTGCCTGGTGTTCAACGGAGCATAGTGATCGAACGATGATACGCGCCTATCTCGTGGATGCTGACGAGCGTTCACAAAGTCTTCTCTAAAGGCATGCTTCTCAGGCCTCGCTCTCTCCTTTTCTCTCCGTGGCTGCTGAGCGGGTGCAGAAGGCTTTACTCTTGTTGCAGTTGCCTCTAGATGCATCTCTATGCCCACATATTTGGAAGCTTTCCTTCGAAACTCCTCGAAGGTTGTAGGTGGGCTTTTTGCCAAAGATAGGGCAAAGGCTGAACCTGGCTGAAGAGCTTCCACTACAATATGGAGTTGTATGGCCTCCGTGAGGTTAGGGACCAACGCAGCCTCCTTGTAAAACCTTTTTCAGGAACTCCTTAAGAGTCTCAGTTTCTCCCTGCCTTATCTGGGCCAGGGTGTGAGAAGTTCTTGGGATATCCCTGGAGATGACGAAATGGCTTTCGAATGCAGCAGCCATTTCCTCCCAAGAGTCTATAGATCCTGAGGGCAAACTTTTAAACCAGCCGAGAGCTTCCTCCGTCAGCGTCCTTGGGAACATTCTGCACATGACATCTTCATCTGCTCCCAGATACATAGCTTCATAAACGTAAGCATCCAAATGCTTAGTGGGGTCGGTCTCTCCATTATACTTCCCAATCGATAATGGCTGAGTTGTTTGCAAATGTTTTGGAATGACAATATTCATCAACCTTCTTGAAAAAGGGACATTGAGCTTGTATGTCCCTGAAGTTACCACCGCCTGCTCCCTTCTCCTGGTACTGACTCTATCACCAGAGTCCTGCGTTTGCCCCCTCTCTTCATATGTGGGGATCTTCGAATACTGGAGGGTGGTAGATCTATCCCTCGCTGATGCATGGTGAGCATCCTCTGCATGAGACACTACTCTGTCCCCAGCTCCTCCTCTCTCTCGCCTTAACTCCATCAGCTCCTCCTTCAGTTGCCTGATAACCTCATCGCGAGGGTCAGGCGTCTGCACTTGCACCATCCTCCGGGTTTGAGTTACAGGGGATTCGAAGACGAGTCTCCTCCCAGCCTGTTGATGGGTCACATCCTCCACGTGACCTTCCACGAAATCTCTCCCATCACCTTCCATTGTAACAACCTAACTTCTGCGAAAATGGGAATAACTCTATCGTGTCCCACTGGGCGTGCCAATGTACTGGTCTGGACCGGGGTCTAGGATCCGGTGTGGGACCAGCCACAAGAGTGCAGGTATTTTAGGGTTTGCACACCGGAACTGTGAGTAACCGATGTATTAATCTGGTCTCTCAGTGGGAGAGGCTGGTCTTGTTGTCCTGGAGATCCTTTACACCAACGGTTCGCGTTGTAGGGGGCGAAAGGTGGTGCCACCTGCGAAGATTCTCCGACGCTCAAGTTAGAAGAGTGTATGAACTCAATGAACACTCAAGCGTAATAACAGTAAAGTGTGAGATAGAACAACGATACCATGCATGTGTGTTGATACGGGCTTCTTATAGTTGAACGTAAGAGAAATGAGTCGTTGGATGCAGGTGGGTCCCTTAGCTCTGATTGCGTGTATATTGTGTCAATCAAAGTGGTTCGACTTTCAGAATGTGTCAGGAGGGTAGGTCAATTATCAGAGTACAATCCTCTAGGGAGAGGAGAGGATAATCACCTTTTCCGTATAATCTGCTGACACGCCCACTTACTTTCTGAAGCCATTGATGTGATGTATTTTGCTACAAACAGTGTCTTCGTTGATAAGTTATCAGGGACTCTTCTCTTACTGTGACTGAAAAGCCAACAATTATATAAACACCCTGTAAAGATGAACATAGAACCGCTATGGAGAAAATGAATGATGTTGTCGTGGAGTGAGGGCGGACGGCCAGACAACGGATATCCGGTGTGGCAACATTGAACCAGGACACCGGTTATCCTTATATGAGGTCAGTCTGACGTCACAAGTATGGGGGCCGGTATCTAGACCGGATCAGTTTCTAAAAGTAAGTCAATAAAAGGTATTTTTATGTTTCCATAATTAGGAAAAGGAAAAGAACTTAATCTTTATAACTTGGGCCAAAACGAAATTTTGAAGGAGATGAAACAAGTGAATTTTCGCATAATGGATACTAAGAATAAAAGAAGAAAACATAAGTAACAACTATTAGTGACTACTTTAGTGACCACCTTAGAGACCACTTGAAAAAGAAATTAAAAAAATAATGGCTTTTTGAGATTAGGAAAAAGAATGGACTTTAAGGAGGAAATTTTATTAGAAATAGTAAATCTAAGAATTAGTGATATTAGAAGACTTAAAGTAATTGGAAATAAAAGATAACAAATTAGAACTTAAAATTTTGACGAAGGCTCTAAGAATAATTTTAATGAATTCATCCTTTTTATGAAGCTAGAACTGAAATTCTTGGATAATAACATAATGGAAAATCAAATGAATTATTATCGTAGGAGTAAGGAATTAAAAGAAAAACTTTGATCTAGATTAGATTTGTTAAAAACCAAGAGATAGAATTTTGGTCATACAAAACCTTAGTATATAATACAATAAATAGGATTTGATTAGATTAACTAATGACTACGTAATATTAAGCTACCTTGCTTTAAAGAATTTTAGATTCCTAAGTAATTGAAGTAAATAAGTCTAAAAGAAAAAGGATTAATCATAGTTAAAGAAAATGGGTTAACTAAATGGATTACTAAAGAAAGAATTATTTAGTCTAATAAGGTAATGTTTAAGGTAAATAATGTAAGAAGCTAAGATAAGGTAAAAGAGATATATGATTTATTGAGTGGAGGAAAACTATCAAAGTCAAGGGGTATTTAATAGTAACTAATAAGATTAATTAAAAAATCAAGAATTTAATAACGATAGGTTAAAAATGATGTTTGGATAGACCCATTTTACTTGGTCGAATTACAAAGAGTAGACATAATTTTACCCAAATGTCTATCGTGTAGCTGGAATACTTGATTCATATACTACTAAATTTCTCAAAATAGCGTAACCTCTGCGAGCGCCAAGTAAAGTGAAATAATTGGTGTGGTAGTATAAATGATTGACGTGATGTGCTGATAGATACATGAATTTGAGTGATATATCTCTTAAATGTACTCCCCTGATAAATGTTATGTGATGCATGGAAAATCTTAAATGGTATGTATGAATGTGGGGTTTGGTTTCAGTAAGGATTCCCGAATATGATTGGATGTGAAATACATGAATGAATGATTAGGGACGAAATACCCATAATGTTGAGTTGTGAAACCTCATTTCATTTCTAAGAGTTAGGAAGATGAATTGTAAACTTTTGTTGAACGAAAAGAAAAGTGAAATTATATTTAATGTTGAGAGAAAGGTTCGACGTTAGAAATGAAATGAGGAGAAGGACCTTACTAAAGTACCACCCCAGAATAAAAATAATATCCGAATCATGCATCATATCTGGTAAATAAGGGTGGCATTAAGAAACTCCCTAGAGCATAACAGTGAGGAGAACATTGAAGAATCTGTCGCGCCTCGATACCTGAGGGCAGTCTAGGGAGTATATCGGAAGTGGGAATTCCAAGTGGCATCGGATTCGCGCCCGTCGCTGGACAACCCATAGAAAACCCTGATATACTTTGATAAGAGGCGAGATTTTCTATGACCGTGGAGTGCTTGTTCTGTAGAGATTATATTGGCCATTTTGTGATGAGAGGACTGTATGTCCTTATCCCTTTTGTGAAAATTAGAACAAGGAGAGCTTCGGTCGCTCTAGTGGGAGGGAGAAATAAGGGGGAAAATATGATTGGTGATGTGTTGTCTTTGACGGAGCAGCATGCATTATACTAGCATACATTAATTGTATGATATTCATACATTTTATTAAACTATGATTATCTCATTATAGTAATGTAATAAATTGATAAATGAGTAGAGGGATCTGTAAGAAATGAGAGCGGTGAAATAACTTAGAAATATACATATATGAATCCCTAAAAAGAGCTCGACGAATTAATTGATATTGATTGGAAATATGTGGGGCGATTATCATAAATGACACTCCCTGATTGTGTGGGGATGGTGACTCACCTTTACAGTTGATTTACTCCAAACCACCATTCAGGCATGTATATCGTACCAGAGGAACAGTGAGTAGAGAGGACCAAGCAGGTCCCAGTCGGTTAGCAGCTATTCCAGAGAATGCTCCAGTAGATGTACCACCACCACCATAGCAGGATGTAGAAAGACCCTATGACCGGGATATAGAAGTTATAGAGAGTTCAGTTAGGAGGTATGGTGATCCACCCTGACACATGAGCATGGCAGAGCTCGAGGAGATGTACGAGAGAGAGGCAGCTCTGTTAGTGGACCCCCTTAGCTTTCATCCACTACCAACTCTGCTCATGGCCCCGCTTCCTGTTCAGCCTGCAAAGACTCCAGCAGCACCAGCTACCAATGGCGCAGGCCGGAGGGACCCGACGCCAGAGTATATTCTACTCCTTATGGAGAAGGATGAAGATGAGGATCTAGAGAAATATCCTCTTGAGGACATGCCAGCAGGCTTGGTAGACCCTGCAGCACTTCCAGTGGGTAGAGAGTATTCCTATGATGCCAGGAGTTCTGATTATGACACCGATGGAGAGGTATCTAGTGAGATGGTAGTGGGATCACTCTCAGGGTTTTCTTCGACATATTTATAGGAGTTACATGTACGATGAGACTAAGGAGTACATTGACATGTCAGCGGCGGCCCAGAGTCTATTAGCAGAAGCTTATGAGGCTTATATCAGTCATAGGCATTAGAGGATTCATGATATTAGTGACATACCGTCTACTAGCTCTGCTCCTCCAGACTATTCCAGATTGGTATCAGCTTCTGACCCACCTGCATCTCCATGGTCTAACGACGAGTTTCTTGGTGGAGGTTCTTAGTGGTTGAGACTATTTGTTTGCTTTCATGTTTTATCTTTTGGTTAAGGGAGCTTGCGTGCCCCTCGTTTATTTTAGATGTATAGTTCAGTCTTGACCAGTGTATATATAATGTTTTGCATATATATATATTTATGCTTTCATTTCACCATGTATTATCCTGTATAAAAAAAACTTCCACATTTTCTTAAAATTTGTAACCTCTTAGTTAACCAAGGTAATCTAGTGGAAGAGATTATCTTAGTTAACTAAGGGTGTTACATTGGTGGTATCAGAGCATGGTCAGTTCACCAGGCTTGGGTATGGTTCACTATACCCCGTTGTACTCTGAAAGTCATTGTTTGACAGTCATTAGGACTTCTTTGGTAGGAACTACTTGATTAAGACTCAAGTAGTTAAAGCATCAAATAAGAATGCAAAGGGTCGATGACCCAAAGCTGCCTTGTGCCCATGATTAATACGGTGAATTTCGGGGGTGAAATTCCAAAAAGGTAAGGAGAGTGTAACAGCTCTGATTTTCTGGAATAGAAATCTAAACCCTCGAGACCTTCGAGAGTTCCTTATTGAGTATTTTAAGAGAATGAGGCTTAGGCCTGATCCTCGAATCACCCTGATAGTGTGAGAAAGTGAGACTTAAGATGAGGTAAGTAGTGAGTTAATCGGCTAAGTAAAGTAAACAAGTAAGAAAAGTTGGTGTTAGTACAACTCCTATAGGAGATTTTTGATTTATGATGAATTATGTGAAGGAATGAATGTATTTAGATTGGCAATTTATCTACTACTGAGATAACTATATTGATGAATATATTTTTATTGCTATACAAGTTATGAATGATGCTTAGTTTTGATAATTATAAATAATGATAATTAATTTTGAATTAGGATGTTTAGAATTATCTAAGTAACCGGACTTGATTTTAAGACTTATGATTTAGGAAATCCAAAATTTCATAATATTTAACTAAACCTTTTTTTATAAAGTGATTACTGAATAATATATTATTTGAATATTAACGGTTAAACAAATAATATTATTAAAGATTTTAGTTAATTGAGAAAATATGGAGTAAATAGATAATAACTATTCTAATATTTAACATTATTAGTAATGAGTGCAAAACATAAAAGGTATTTATAATAAAGTTAATTAATAAAATAATTAAATTATTATTCTAATAATAATATTCGCCCGGTTCCTCAAATTTGAGTTGTGGAACCTAGATTGAGGTCGGTCTCGGGTCATTTGACTCGAGACTGGTAGTTTAATGATGAAACTAGTCCTCTTAGGATCGTTTCATGAAAACTCAAGGACACCTGACTCGACCTAACCAGCCAAGTCAGATTCCTTAACGTTCCCCACGTTGGACCGCTTATATACTTTGAAATGTCTGATAGAGATCCGGTCAATCTCTGGTGACTTGTTTCAAAGTTTTATAAACTTTTTGTGAAGAGGAGGAGACCCAATTCGAACTCTATCATTATCGTTTTTCCGTAAAACAATTTCTTTGAAAGATATTTTAAGACTCGACCCGCATATCCTCAGTATTTTGGACCTAACTTTTGCATACGACCTTAGAATGGGATAATTTTGGTCTTGATCTCTTTTTTTTGAAAAGATATTCAATCTCTGTTTCTAGCCCCAAACTCCGATTTCCACTTTGTCAACCCCGAAATCGAGGATTAAGTAGATTTGTCTTAAAATTTTATTAATAAGGCATTTTCCCTGCACCTAATTCGGAAAAAAATTCTAAACTTTTGTATACGACCTTCGATTCATGCAAACCTTGTGTCAAAATCTCTGTAACAAAATTATCTATGTTTTCCATGAAGAAATAAAAAGCTAATTCTTTCCAGATTAGTACAGTTTAATCAATCTTTATGATTCATAAACTGTCTCGTTTTTATGTTGGCTGTATATGGGAAAATTCATATATCTTTCTCGTCCGATACTTAAATCACTCCGTTCTTTTTCATATGGGTCCTTATTGAAGCATTATTCAATTGTTATGAAGGGCCCAAGGCCTAATTCTCAAAGGAGAATTCTTGGAAAATTTATTTCTAAACCCCTACCTGATTAGAAGGCACTCGGGACAGCTTGTTGTAAATTAAGCGTATCTTGGGATACCAATATCGGATCATTGCGTATGATATATCACTTTAAAGAGAAAAAGAAGATCTAAAACTTTTATGTTGGAAGTTTGCTCTAATTTTGACCCCACAAATTATCCCAGATTTAATTGTAACGTTCCTGTTATCCCGATTCATAAAAATCTTATGCACTTCGGTTTCTTGCTCGACAAGTTAATTTTTTGGTCACTGATTTTCTGACCACCTCACTATCCTTGGACACTCTCTAGACAGGTGTCACCACCATGTCCTCCTCACCTACTCAGCTGATCACCTCCACTCTAACCACTAGAAATTCATGCAACTACTAGGGGTAATTATGCCTCCACTTCACATCACATTGTAGCTTCTAATCATGACAATTGTTTCAGCTTATTCCCTTCTATCCACCTTCTCACTCATGGCCAGAATTCTAGCCCACCATTCATCCATTCCAAATTCCAAAATCAGTTGCAGCAAGTAACTTCATTGATACAAATTTTGTCCAGTCTATACTAAGCACTCATAACATTCTTCAAGCAATTCCTACTTCACTTCTTCTCTAGTCATGGTCAGAATCCATACAAAAATTCATCCCCTCTAAAATTCAAATGTAACCCACCTTCACCCTACAATAAATGCCAACCATGTTCTAGCTATAATATATTTCATTGTCTTGGTAAAAAGTTTTACAATCTTCCTCCTCACTCTTGCTAAACTTTCGGTCATGACCCCACCTCTTTTTTAATTTTTGCTCACTTTCTTCCTCTGTTCCAAACCGTGCCAGCCCCTCCTTATCTAGCTTCCTAAATTCTAAATACACTTGCATGCATGTCTTCAAGAAAATCATTTTACTTCCTAGCTTGAAGAAGGTTCCATCCCTTGGACCTCATAATCCACTCAAAGGTGAGTCTTGAATATGTTATTTTGTCAACCATTCTTAGATTTCATGTGATTCAAACCTTGAATATTTAGTAACTTAAGTATGTCTTCTTACTCATGGAAAGAGAAGAATCCATGACTGCCACCCTTCTTGTGGAGCTTAAAAATCATGAATTCATCGAAGCCATAAGGGTAAGGATAATGCCATTTTATTTTCTTGATTGGTGTCTTTGTCCCTTAAATTAAAATTTCAGCCCTTGCATTTTGAAATTATAACATGGCCTTATGCTATTTAGGTCCAAAAATCGTGACTGTTTTCCCTCTCTTAGCGGTGCATATTTATTTTTTTTAAGATCCCAAGGCTTAAATTAGCGATCGGACCACGATAGAACAATCGGAAGAATTTTTCGATAAATTTTGAAAATCCTTTTCTGGAAAGCGGCTTCAAGATGAGGTAAAGGGGGTTTCCATTTTGTTTGATTTGAATTCTAGTTGTGCTATAATGATTCTTAAGTATTTAGAAGCGTACGTTTCGAATTTCAGCGTGATCCAACGGTCGGATCTTAAATCGTAGAAATTTTTGTAACCGGTGACAAAAAGTTATGTTTTTGAATTAATTGGTATTTGAAAATCTATTCGACGCGGTATGACGTTCGTATGCTCAAATGAAATTTATTGCGATTTGATACTCAAAAAAAAGATTAGTAAAAGATTAGCGTTTAGGCAGGCTCGGGTACATTCGATATGGTTATTCAGAAATTTTTATGTAATTTGTAGCATATTTCCGGTAAGTCCCGCTATTAGATAATTAATTATTCCCTTAAATCGGTATCGAATTATTTTAAGAAGTATTGCCTCCGATAAAAGATATTTTAAATGACATAATTACAAAACTTTTATTTTAGTCACTTGAAAAAGGTTAGAATTTAGAAGTTAGATTTTTGGAATATTTTCTTATATGACTTATAAATTGAAAATGAAGAAATTAACTTGAAGAATTGATGATGAGGAATTATACTCTTGGTTATTCATTTTGGATAGTTTCTAAAAGTAAGTCAATAAAAGGTATTTTTATGTTTCCATAATTAGGAAAAGGAAAAGAAATTAATCTTTATAACTTAGGCCAAAACGAAATTTTGAAGGAGATGAAACAAGTGAATTTTTGCATAACGGATACTAAGAATAAAAGAAGAAAACATTAGTAACAACTATTAGTGACTACTTTAGTGACCACCTTAGAGACTCTTTGGAAAAAAATAAAAAAAATAATGGCTTTTGAGATTAGGAAAAAGAATGGACTTTAAGGAGGAAATTTTATTAGAAAAAGTAAATCTAAGAATTAGTGATATTAGAAGGCTTAAAGTAATTGGAAATAAAAGATAACAAATTAGAACTTAAAATTTTGACGAAGGCTCTAAGAATAATTTTAATGAATTCATCCTTTTTATGAAGCTAGAACTGAAATTCTTGGATAATAACATAATGGAAAATCAAATGAATTATTATAGTAGAGTAAGGAATTAAAAGAAAAACTTTGATCTAGATTAGATTTGTTAATAACCAAGAGATAGAATTTTGGTCATACAAAACCTTAGTATATAATACAATAAATAGGATTGATTAGATTAACTAATGACTACATAATATTAAGCTACCTTGCTTTAAAGAGATTTTAGATTCTTAAGTAATTGAAGTAAATAAGTCTAAAAGAAAAAGGATTAATCATAGTTAGAGAAAATGGGTTAACTAAATGGATTATTAAAGAAATAATTATTTAGTCTAATAAGGTAATGTTTAAGGTAAATAATGTAAGAATCTGAGATAAGGTAAAAGTGATATATGATTTATTGAGTAGAGGAAAACTATCAAAGTCAAGGGGTATTTAATAGTAACTAATAAGATTAATTAAAAATCAAGTAAGAATTTAATAACGATAGGTTAAAAATGATGTTTGGATAGACCCATTTTACTTGATCGAATTACAAAGAGTAGAAATAATTTTACCCCAAAGTTTATCGTGTAGCTGGAATACTTGATTCATATACTACTAAATTTCTCAAAACAGCGTAACCTCTGCGAGTGCCACGTAGAGTGAAATAATTGGTGTGGTAGTATAAATGATTGACGTGATATGCTGATAGATACATGAATTTAAGTGATATATCTCTTAAATGTACTCCTCTGATAAATGTTATGTGATGCATGGAAAATCTTAAATGGTATGTATGAATGTGGGGTTTGGTATTAGTAAGGATTCCCGAATGTGATTGGATATGAAATACATGAATGAATGATTAGGGACGAAATACCCATAATGTTGAGTTGTGAAACCTCATTTCATTTCTAAGAGTTGGGAACAGTGCGTAGAGGGGACCAAGTAGGTCCCAGTCGGTTAGTAGCTATTCCAGAGGATGCTCCAATAGATGTACCACCACGACTACAGCAGGATGCAGAGAGACCCTATGACTGGGATGTAGAAGTCATAGAGAGTTCAGTTAGGAGGTATGGTGATCCACCCCGACCCATGAGCATGGCAGAGCTTGAGGAGATATACGAGAGATATAAAGCTCTGTTAGCGGACCCCCTTAGCTTTCATCCACTACCAGCTTTGCTTATAGCCCCGCTTCCTGTTCAACCTGTAGAGACTCCAGCAGCACCAGCTACCGATGGCATAGTCCGGAGGGACCCGACGCCAGAGTATGTTCCACTCCCTATGGAGGAGGATGAAGATAAGGATCCAGAGGAATATCCCCTTGAGGACATGCCAGAAGGCTTGTTAGACCGTGCAGCACTTCCAATTTTGCCACAGCAGATCCAGCCAGCAGCTCCCCTCACACCTCATCAGGAAGACAAGGTAGAGAGTATTCCTATGATGCCGGGAGTTCTGATTATGATGCCGATGGAGAGGTATCTAGTGAGATGGAAGTTGGACCACTCTCAGGGTTTTCTTTGACATATTTATAAGAGTTACATGTACGGTGAGACTGGGGAGTACATTGACATGTCAGCGATGGCCCAGAGTCTATTAGCAGAAGCTTATGAGGCCTATATCAGTCGTAGGCATCAGAGGATTCACGATATTAGTGTCATACCGTCTATTAGCTCCGCTCCTCCAGACTATTCCAGATTGGTATCAGCTTCTGACCCACCTATATCTCCATGGTCTAACGACGAGTTTCTTGGTGGACGTTCTTAGTGGTTGAGACTGTTTGTTTGTTTTCGTGTTTTATCTTTTGGTTAAGGGAGCCTGCGTGCCCCTCATTTATTTCAGATGTATAGTTCAAACTTGACCAGTGTATATATAATGTTTTGCATATATATATACATATATATATATATATATGTTATGCTTTTATTCCACCATGTATTATCCTGTATATATAAAAAAAAACTTCCAGATTTTCTTAAAATTTGTAACCTCTTAGTTAACCAAGGTAATCTAGTGGAAAAGATTATCTTAGTTAACTGAGGGTGTTACAAGAATTCACTCACTTAGGGGTAACGACAAGTTTTGTTACGAATTATGTTAAGTCCTAAAACCCTAAGTGATAATATGCTCACTCGGGGGTAACAACAAACTTCATTACAAATTAGTTAAGTCCTAAAAACCCAAGTGACAATACGCTTACTCAGGGGAAACAACGAATTTCATCGCGAAATACGTTAAGTCCTAAACACTAGAGTGAGAATATGCTCACTCGGGGGTAACAGTAAATTTCATTACAAATTACGTTAAGTCCTAAAAAGCCCAGTGAGAATTCACTCATTCTGGGGTAATGACAAGTTTTGTTATAAATTATGTTAAGTCCTAAAAACCCGAGTGAGAATATGCTCACTCAGGGGTGTAAAGACCTAAAAACCCGAGTGAGAATACGCTTACTCAGGGGTATGACAAACTTCATTACAAATTACATTAAGTCCTAAAAACCCAACTAAGAATACACTCACTCGGGGGAAATGACAAGTTTTGTTCCAAATCACAGTAAACAATTTACAAAGCCTAAAATATACGAGCGAAAATTTCAGAGACGACAAGAGTGAAACATAACAAAGATTTTTTATTAATGAAATTAGAAATTACAAAATACAAAATAAAGAAAAAAATTAAACTTCAGAAGTAGCAAAAGAATCAATCAGGATAGCCTTAATTTCATTATCAAAGGGATAAGTTGGGGGGTCAATAGCAATATCCTCCTCGTCCGACTCAGGAGAGTCAACTACTTTCCCATCCACTACCACCTTGAATGGGCCAGCCCCCTCCTAGGAGATGCCCAAAGAGGAGTTCAAAGCTGAAACCTACTCTCGGCAGACCTTAAACCCTGAGACAAACTTCTTGGCAACTTTCTCCCTTAGCAATTCAATCTAAGCCTCCATCTCTGAGCGCTCCTAGCTATTCCATGATTCAACTTCCTCAAAATTTTGCTAAGCGGAGTCTAGGACTTGTCAGACCTCTTTAAAAGAATCCTCTATCTCCATATTTTTCACGGCAAGCTCTTGGCGCGTATTCTCAGAGTTTTCCAGGCTCTTCTCATAAAAGGATAATTTCTCCTCAACAATTGCTAACTTAGCCTCAAAGGAAGCTTGATTGACCTCAGAATCCTTTAAGGACTCTTCAGCCGCCTTTAACTTCTTCTCTTATTCGGCCATGTTATTTATTGCCTTTGTAGCCTTTAGAAGTTTAACATCAACAATGTTTTTCTCGGCAGTCAAAAGGGCCATCGTTTTCTGTTTGGCCCCAAAATAATCATCCACATAGCGGGTCATGGAGGTCACTCTTGGGTCGTGCCATAAGATATGTGTCTTCCATTAGGTTCCTTTCCATTTTTCACTCGGAACACTTTTTCACTTGGAATACTTCTTCATTCAAAATACCTCTCCACTCTTTAATCGAAACACCTCCTTACCTGGAACACTCCTTCTCTTAGAATACTTCCTTACTCAGAACACTCCTTCACTCAGAACACCTCTTCACTCGAAACATTCCTTTACTCAGAATACCTATTCACTCAAAATACTCCTTCACTTGGAAAGCTTCCTCACTCAGAAGTACTTCCCTCGCTTAAGAATCGTCCACAACGATCACCTAGAAATATGTCAACTTAACACCTAGTCACCCAGCTCGGCTCTACGCATAAGGTTCGTGACTAGGGGGCCCTGTTCCATCCTTCCCCCGGATTGAGAGGGGGCCCCATGACACCCCCAATTTTAGGTAGAAATAAAGGGGATTCTGATTCCCTCTTGATTTTAAACAGATTGAGTTACGCACGTCGTCTTGGGCCTTGATCAAGGTCCATACCTTTTTCCCTTTTTATTGTTGTATAAATATGGCCTTGAAGCCCCCTTCCCCTAATATTTTTCAAGTGACACATTATTGAGCCTACTATAACCTTAATTTTTCTAGAGTAATCCTTTAGGGTTTTGAGTGCTACTAGACTCAGCAGAAGGAAAATTAATGGAAAGCAAAATGAGCAAAGACAACAAAAGGTAAAGATAGCAGCAGCAAAGATGGAAAATGAGAGAGAGGGGGATAATATATAGGGTATTTAGTAACCCCCGGGTAATGGAATCCACCAGATGGGAGCCATCTAGCCACCTTTACCACCACGATGCCATGATGACCCTTCAAGGTATAGTTGCTTTTAACACGTGGCACTAAAGTTTGCCATTTTCAAAATAACGTATTTGAACCTAATAGGCGCATTCAAGATCCTAGGGATGAAAAATGTCTCATCATCATGAAAACAGCTCTGTGCAGACATTGTGTTGAGAAACGAAATGACAGTTAACTACCATACGACACGTGTCTTCCACTAGGTTCCTCTATACTCTTCAATCGGAACATCTCCTGACTCAGAACACTCTTTCACTCAAAACACCTCCTCACTCAGAACACCTCCTCACTCGAAACACTCTTTCACCCGGAATACCTCTTCACTCAGAACACTCCTTCATTAGCTTTAAAGTTATGTGATAATGATCACTTAGGAATACGTCAACCTAACACCTAGTCACTCGGCTCAGCTCTACACTTAAGGCTTGTGACTAGGGGGCTCATGTTCCCCCGAATTAAGAGGTGGCTCCATGACACCCCCTCTTTCCCCCATTTAAGGCAGGAATAAAGGGGATTTTGATTCCCTTTTAATCTTAGATGGATTTAGTTACACCACATCATCTTGGGCGATCAAGGATTCCCCTTTTCCCCCTTTTTACCATTGTATAAATATGGCCTCAAAGCCCCTATTGTGTTTTTCAAGTGACACATTATTGATCCTAATACAACCCTCATTTTCTTAGAGTAATCCTCTAGGACTTTGTGTATTACTAGACTCATTATGAACATTTTCTTTATAGAAAAATATATTGTGACACCCAACGCTCTGATACCACTAAAAATGTGAGCACCTAATGCTTAGATAATTAAAAAAGTGAGGAAATTTTTTCCAAAAATTTTATCTAACTTAGGATGGCCTTACACGACACTAAAAGGGTTCATTAAGGAAAAACTCAAGCTTAAGGAGGCCAAGACCCCGCAATTACATAGTTAAAATAAAGAATTTAAGGTGCCTCACAGGTGTATAATCAATTACATAATCTATGTAATCAATTGCTCATAAGGGCTTGCGTAGGATTTCAGCAGACTTTCTTTGGTAATCGATTACATAATCGATTACCAGAATACCAGTCTGTAGAATTTTAGCCTCTAGCTAACTTTCACATACACTAACTTCTCCAAATGACCTCCAAACCCTACCAAACTTTGACACCACCTAAAACATACTATTTATGACTTGTGGCAACCAGCCACACTCCAAAATTCCCAAAAATGACATAGTTATGCGCTAAAATGCAATTAGGTTAACTTAGGCCATTCCCGAGTAACTTGACCCATCAATTCCTATTCAAATTGAACTTTTCCAATTTGCACACACTCTAAGTACTAAACATATGTTATTAAACCTATTTGGAGGTTCTAAAACCTCATGGGTCTCTTTTTGACATGTTCAGTTCCTTATTATACATGAATCCCAATGGTTCTACCTGCCATATGTTAAGTCTAATGCTACCGAGCTACCTCTACTTCATTCCAGCATTCCATACACATTACAATAACATACAAAATCTACCCATAACATATATCTAATATCATCATTATGTTATAAAAATTCCTAGGCATGAATACTAATTCATTCACACTGTCATTCACATAATTGCATATTACCATATATCATTATTAAATCTATAATTTGGCATCAAAATCAATCTAAACCTCCAATGAGCCTAATGGGTACTATCCACTACTTAAAATATATGTCTCTAGAGTCAGCCAAGGCTTACTATACCAAAACTATACAAATATTTACACGCATATATACATTGATCCATTAATGGTTCCCATGAGCCCACTAGCATTCAAATGGCTTATAACACTTCCTCACCTCAGTTCAAATCCACTGAAAAACCACAAGTTTAGGGGTGAGCATATATATATTAAATGACAAATATTGAACTAGACTTTATCACTATAAATACTATCATTTATTCAATTCTATAATCATCGCATCAATGTAGAAATCATCATTATTCACATTGCCATTTAACATATTTGCATCATCATAAATGCACCAATCGCAATAATAAATATCATAAGATATATTTATTTCTTGTTTAGGACTGAGCATCTCAATTGTTTATGTTATCTATATTTTTATCATCTCCCCTCTATAGTTTTGTTGGGTTAATGTCTAACAAATTTTATCCTAAGTTCCTTATGCCATTCATCTCATATTACCTGATGGAAACTAATTAAGTTTTAATGAATCGATCTTACTCACTAGAGTATGGGTTACCTTAATCCAAGTGTCTTCCTTGAGGTATTTTATTGATTAATATAGCCTAAGTGTAATTTCCATTAACCAATCCTTTCTATGATATTATCTTTTATTTTACATGACTTAGTTATCAAAATTATATTCATTTGGGGTTATCCTAATTAAGGGGAGAAACCATCTCATAACTTATAGTAGGTAGATGCTTTTGTATTAAGACTAATTTCTCTATTAATCTTTATTCTTAATCAAGGTTTATAAGGTAACTCAGACGTGTAAATTAATGGTCTCCTTTGATACTTAGTTACTTTAATTAAAGCTAGTTCATTTAACTAATTGATTATTTTCATCATTATTGCTCTTATTATATGTCTAAATGGTAGCTGGTGAGTTATCTTTTGGGGATTATTTGGTGATTAAGGACAAAGTGGCCATGTTCCATCATCCATTATATGTTTATATCAACTCCCCGCATCTTCTGCGTTTTCATCACATCACAGCTCCCCACATCATTAATATTCCACGTTCGGACCCTACCGAGACTTAATGTTTAATTCATATTTTATAACTTATGTTAATAATCCATAATTTGTTTCACACATTCCAATCAACACATTCATACTACGACCATGCCATTCACCACATCAATTCTCAGTCACAAACACAATTCATATTATTACATAGAGTATTTAATATGTACGCATATTTGAGGTAATTAGACATGCTATAGGTCTCTTTTTCGGGAATTTACTATTTTCCTAGGCATTTTACCTTTAACCTACCCAAAGTATTTCTTTTACTAATTAGGCTCCACCCTTTGTTATATATCTTTTGTTACTAAGAAAACTATGCTTGCTATTATCATTATGGTTGGTAAAAATATCTTATATATCAATTAAAATCCTCGTTTTGTTATTAATCCTTAGAAGTATAGGGATTAGAATTGATATGTTTTTATTACTATCATCATTTATAGAACTATATATATATATATATATATATATATATGTATATATCCCTTTTATAAACCTTAGATTGTATAATCTGATTTTAACTCATTTTATTCTATTGTTATTACTATTAGTTGTAAAACATTTTCTTTTGTCAATAAAGTTCCATAACTCATTTTATAAAATCATAAAAACTATAATTCTTGTATTATTATTATTATTATTATTATTGCTATCATTATTCATTTATAAAAATCAATTAAACCATGACTTTCCATTTTTATTATTATCATTATAAAAAGAACCAATAAAGCCATAATCCTATTTTCTATTACTATTATTATTATAAACTATAATCACCACCACCACCACTACCACCACCACCATCATCATCACCATCTATAAAAATCAATAAAACCATATTTTTATTAATATCATTATTAACTATAATCATAAATGATATTATTATTAATATTATCACTTTCTAATTCCTTTTAATCTTAATTAATTTCTAACTCTTTTTCAATTTTAATTATCCCATTATTATTATATTTTAAACTTCTAGGTGTCGCGCGGTTAAAACTTTTTCTATCATTGTCAAGATAAGTAAAATAAAAATAAAAATAAAACATTGGCAGAAATATTAGTAGAATCCTCGGAATGCATAAATTGCCAATAGACTTCCGGCAGGACTCGCGGGAACGGTGGCAGGACCTCTGAAACTTAGGTAAAACTCACACATAACATGGCATGACTTACAGAAGTTGGTAGGATTTCACAGAAACATCGGTAAAGCTTACAGAAAGTGGCAAGAACTTACAGAACCATCAACAGAAATTACAGAACTTGGTAGGACTTCACAAAAATGTTAACCGAGACCACATACATAATTTAAAATTAACAGAAATAAGTTTTAAGTGGAGGATTCCCCCCTGACCTCATGGTTTTGTTGCTGCCTGAGGGAAGGATGAAGATCCAAGGCTCTAAAAACTCTGATCGTAACTTGCAAGTGACAAATGACGTGAGGTGGGATTCGGCAGTTAGGAGAAAATCATATGCGTGGATGATCGGAGGGAAAGAGGGCTGCCACAGTGGTGGAATTATGGCTACAATAGAGGATCATACATGAAAATAGAGCCTTGGCAAAGAAATTAAATAAGCAAAAAAAAGGGGCTCACAGTTTTAGAGGTAGAGGCCGCATGTGGAGAAGAGTGATGGCATGGTGGTGGTATGATGGCGGTGACAGCTCACGGTAGAGGCTGGAAGAGATGAGAGTGGCTGGCTATTGTGGTTGGTGGCTGTGGGAAGGAGAAAAGGTGGTGGAGGTCGGGAAAGAGCTAGGGAAACCAAGAGAGAGAAGTAAAATTTAAAGGAAAAATGAAGTAAAGTTTAAAGGGGGTGTAGTGAGTGTATAAGAGGGAAAGGTGAGGAACGAAGGGGGTTTCACAAATTTATAAACAAGGAAGGAGAAAAGGAGTGGCTATGAAGTGCGACATGTTGGGGAGTGAGGCGTTGAGCTAGTGGAGCGCGACATGGTAGACATCGCTTTGTAGAACACTTGGTACGTAAGCGGCGGGATAAGGTGGCACACACATGGAGGTAAGGGGGTGAGGCTACAAAGGTGACACGCAATAGCAAAGAAGGAATAGTAGCCGGAGAAGTAACTTAGGGTCTAACAAATTGGGTGTGCATTTACTTATCGACAATCGGAAACATGGACTTAATCATAACAAGTTTTAATAAATTCATAATTTATTCAAGGATGAGAATTTGGAGATATGCTCAACATAAAAGTTGTAGGGTTTTTTTTCCTCTTCGAAATAAGCTAAAGAATGAGAATTTTTTATAACTGTAGCAAAAGTTATGGCCAAACTAAGGAAAAGTGCTTTGGGGGCTCCTGAATTTTTAAGGGCTAAAAAGAGACAGTTGGTGGGAAAAATCTATTTAGAATTGCCTTTTGGGCTCTTCATATTAGTTGTAGGGAATTTCAATATGAGTTCATAGAAATAAGAACGACCTGATTCTGACATTGATAGAGGGAGTTACGCGTAAAATACCACAAGTTGGTCCAGTTATGATGTTTTCAATTAAACAATGAAAAGATGTAATTTTTTGCACTTGTGTGATGTGAACTAGATCTCGGAGTCTTCAAGAAAGTTGTTGAGGATTTTGTTACGAGAATTCTTAGACCAGAATCACACAAATTGGACGTCTGTAGAGAAAATTATTAATTTTCTTATAAACTATAAAAAATTAACGGGATAACAAACGGGTTTTTCGAGGTACAAACCCTTGAAACTCAAACTGGGAATAATTTGTTAGGAATTAACTTTCAAGGCCATAAATGAAGGTTGTAAAGAATTTCATTAAGAGTAAACCAATATAAGAATTTCTTGAAACACTAGTTAGTCTTTGGGCTGAGTACGAGGGTTACAGCTCAACGGGGTGTTTTCTCAAGAATTGGGATCAATGGGGTCTGAATCTGAGTTGAGTGTCTTCAGGAAAAATGTTTAGAATTTTATTACAGATTATTAGAGATCAAGATTATGGGAATCAAATGCTTGTGGCATTTGCACGACCAAATTGAGGAGGTAATTGGGTTACGGTTTGGGCCTACGAGACCGAACTAGTTTCCTCAATTTACTACACAGTTTGCACGAACTATACTAGTTTTCTTGTACGTTTGCTAATCTCGGGTCAGACCATCAACATATGACTAGCCATAGGATCCCGCGGTCATATTTGAAAACTCAACCATATTTTATTATTGAATATTATTAAATATTATTACCAAGTAAACATTATTATTAAATATTATTATCATTATTATTATGCAATTATATACCATTATTATCATTGCTGACTACTCATTCACACTTGCTCTTTTTTATTAACATTCCTTTCACCACTCTCACTATCACTCCATGTATTCCCTTACTCTACTTCACATCACCTACACTCCCAGGGTCATTATCACTATATCTCACACTGAATCGAATTAACACATCGATTGAAACTTATTCCTCACTATTGTCTGGCAGTGTAGATAATTTGTGGAGTAGGCCAAAACCTCGCACTTCTTCATAGCAAGCTCCTCAAGGCACACTCAGGTATTCTTAAGGGCCAGGGCTATTACACATACAGTGAAATAAAGGTGGATTTTACTATTAAAAATATAATAAAATTAACAACTAACACTGATTGACTTAGACAAACTAAGGTAAGGGACTAATAAATGCATAAAAATAGAAGAAGTAAAAGGGCATAATAAAAAGACTAGAAAAGATGCAGAAATAGGAGGAAAATATAGCATTAAAGGGAATGAGTTTAAAGATAAAAGGAAAGACAAAGACTGACTACAAAGAAATAATCCATCTATCGATAGATTGAATAATTCCACTAATACTAAAAGAAGGAACAAATATGAAAAAGATTCATAACACAAAGTTGCTTACTTTTCTTCTAGTTAGTGAAAAGTCAAAAACAAAGAATGAACCAAATATGTGATTTCCTCAAAGTCAAAAGACATGAAATACAAGATTGCGACACTCTAAAGAGCAAGATCGTATACTTCATTCATAAAGGATATCTAGCATGTTAAATAAAGTAGAAAAAGTGATGCATGTCCAAGAGAGTAGGACATGCAACAAAGTTGCATTACTTTTTCTAGATTGGTTTTCTAATCCTACACTTTTTATAAGGCTCTTTGTTCAAACTATTTTTAAAAATGAGTTGTGGTACCTCTAGTACTCCTCTATTTTAATACATTTTTATCACTTATAAAAAAGACACATGAACCTTGAAATACATTCACTTTCTATGTATTATATTTTAGAGATAACAAATCGATTTAGTACTTGTTTAATAACCTAGTTATAGAAGTGAATTTTTGCTAATGACACCATCAAATAGTCAATATTGATTTAACATATCATTCTATATACTTTCTGTAACATCCCAGGTATTTTATATTTAAAAGAATGTATAAATGTGAAATTAAGCTTAAAAGTATGATGATATGAGGATAGGAAACAAATGTGAGTTTAAAATGAATTTAAATGGGAAATGGTGGATTTTGCCTGATGCGTAGCGTCAGGTTAAAAATTAAGACCTAACGCATAGCGTCATCATCATAGAAAATTTTAAAACATTATAGGGATAGAAACAGAATGTATGCAATTTCTAATTAAGGTTCCTTTCTCCCTTTTCTCCCTCTCAAGCATTAGAAACCCAAATTCACGCTAGTTTTTAGTGGAAGCTCAAGATTAGTCACGTTTTGGACTTAGAAGAACCAAGGTAGGCCAATGGGAACCTTCACTTTTGATTTTTCCTTCTCCCCTCTTCTCTTCCTCTCTCTACCTGTGGGTTGCATGTTTGATGGGGGGTGGTGATTTCGTGTTTAATGATAATGTAAAGCTTGGAGATGACTTCTAAGGCATTGGGTACCATGAAAAACTAATGGGTTTTGTGTTTCGACGTTCGTAGGTGTCGAAATAAGTACCGGAGGTCCGAGTGGTGAAACGGGTATTGGATTCGGAAGCGGGGAAGTGAACCAAGTAACTGTGGGACGTGACCAACACCGAGAGAAACTCGAAGAAGCGTGGAACCGAGGTAAGGGGGTGTTCAGGTTGTAATTAATTAGAATTGGCTATATATCTTAGGTTCGGAGGGAGTATAAAATAATAATAGGTTGGAGAAATTTAGGAAATTGGCCATATGATAATTATATATATATGTACGATTAAATGAATGCTTTAGTAATTAATAACTTAAAAGGAGAATGTATGTTATAAAAGTGTGATGAACTAATTGATTATTTGATAAGAAATGGATGAATTGAGTTATGTGAATTATATATATAAAGTATGCTATGAATCATGAATTAAAATGGATAATGATGATGTTTCATGATGTATATGTAATTATGGTTGTGAATGACATGTTATAATTGATGAATTAATGGTGATTTGAAATATTATGGCGAGAGGTTTAAGGGCCGGGTATGCTGTAACTAAAAAGTGAACAATTAGCGAGGACTTTACGAAGAGTTAAAATTCTTCATAATAATTTTAATTTTTTTGTTTGTAAAAATTGGCAAGTATCTAACGAGAGTATAACAAAGAAATTTCTCTCGCAACATTTAATTTTGTTGCTAACCTGTTAGCTATAAAATATTTCCCTAGCCAAAGCATGATAATAGTTTTTCTTTTTATTTTTACTAATTGTTATGAGAATTCTCTAGCTAATTCTTAGTGATGCAACTTTTTTTTAATAATACTATTTATTATAAAATTATACAAGAAAGATAACAATTTTAGCTATGAAATTCAACGAGGACAAGTTTGCTTCGCAAATTAGTAGTTAATTAGTGAACTGATTGCTAGACCATTCTCTTGCAACATTTAATTTTGTCGTTAACTTGTTAGCTACAAAATATTTCCCTAGCTATCTTGCTATAATAATTTTTCAACAAAAATAGTCCTCGTTAAATTGTTGCTAATTAACAATCAAGTTCCGAAGGTGTTTTAATCTATCACTACTTTCACAGGATGTTGGATTTTTAAAATTTGATAGACTTTAGCGAGAAAATAGTGAGGATATTGTCAATCACAAATTTTATTTCCTAGTTAACCATTTTCACTACGAGATTTTTCCTCGCTATTTTAATATTTAAATTTTTATTTTAGTTTTCATTTTCTCCCTCTTGTATCCCTGAGAATCCCCTTTTTACAAAAAAATAACAATTACAAATTGATAAATTTTTTATTAACAAAGGAAAACAAATAAATATTTTTTATATTTGAGAGAGTTACATCTTTATATGAGTTCAAGAATAGTTATATTTTAATAAATATTTAATTTTTATAAGAGAAACTTATATTTTTTAAAAATAAAATATGTATATAAATAATTAATATTAGATAAAAATATAATATTTGAGTTGCTCACGTGAAACCCCACATATAATTCCAATCTTCGTGTGTGACAGCTTATGATAATTTCACTTTTCTTGTGAGACCTTTGTCGTTGTTGCTGGAATCTTATGTCACTGGCATGGAAACACTATTGGTGTCATTGTTGTCACTTTTGTCATATCGTCCACACCACGGTCAAAACATTGTTGTCGCTCTCAGAATGTCTCTGCTATTGAGAGAAGCTCATTGTTCAAGGTGAGAAGCTCGTCATTCACGGTAATTAGCTCATTGATCACTAGTTGTGGTTCCAAGTTATCGCTTGTGAATGTTAACTCATTGTCGTATCTAATTTCTCAAATTTGGTTGGTGTTGGTAGTGGTTCCAAGTTATCTCTTGTGATCAATGGTTTACACATTATATGCTTGAATAAGGAAAGAGTTGCTCTACCTGAAGGATACACAACTTGTAAGTTATATTTCCAAATCTTAGACTATGGTATGATGTTGAGTCTACTAGTAATGTGACTCGATTAGCTATCAATAATTTAGAAAGGCTTCAAAGGCTTTTTAGAAAGCTCATGGCCTATCCTGTTTACTTAAAAAAGGTCTTTTTAAAATCCTAGACCTAACCTTCTAGCCTGACAAGCCCAACCTATGTAGGCTTTAACCAGGCCGGGCCACAATTCCAATGGACGGCCTTACCCATTTTAATCCTTACATTGTCATGTAAGACTCAATCACTCAACCCTATAAACACTACTTACTTACTACTTATTTATTAATATATTTAATAAATTTCATGTAATCATATTTAAAAATATTAAATATTGTATATTATTAATATATAATAATGTATTTTATAATATATTTGATAAATATTTAATTTTGAAATACTTATTAAATATAATCAATATATTATTAATAATAAAAATATATTTTAAACTATATAATTATATCATAATAGATTAAATATTAAATCTTTAATAATATACTAAATATTTATAATTTAATGAATATATTAACCATAAAATATAATAGAAAGACATTAGAGTTATATATATATAAAGAACAAAACTATCTAACATTTCCCTCTATTACAGTATCTAAAATGGGTTAAAATTCCCTCTAAAAATTTGGTTTATAGTAAAGATTTCCCTTTATATCTATCTCTGTAGCATTAGAATATTTTCAAGCTTATAGCATTATCGCGTGTCCCATAGCATTAGCACGCTTTCAAGGTTTATAGCATTACCCCATTTCTTTCCTTTGTAGTGCCAAAAGTTCACTTCCACAATAGCAGTAACGTTTCTTCTTCTTGTTTCTTCTTCAAAATTTCTTCTTCTTGGCTAGCTACAATAGCGTTTTTTTTCATTATCCCTTGTCTTGTGTTCTCTCTCAACGGTGACAGCGTGCAATGCGTAAGTTTCTATAATAATTTATTTTTTCCATACTTTGGTGTTCTTTTTGGGTTTGTTTCTTAAGACACTTCAAACATAACAAAATCACTCTATCTTTACTTCAATTTCAAATTGATGCCTAGTTTTAATGTTAATGCTTTTAAGGTGTTTGTTTAAATTCCTGACTCAATGTTTTGTTTAAAATAATTGCTCAAAAAGCATAATATATGACAAAATGTATCAAGAATATTATTACCCAATATTATTAAAGAGCATCTTTCATACCTTTTTTACTCTTTTCCCACCATAGTAAAACTCAGTGAGCGAAGTACAATTTACTCATGAATCTGAAAGTAGAAAGGAAATTATTCATAAGGTGCCATTTTTTATCTAATCAATAGCTCTAGCTAGGTTAATAATTTAGTAAATAATAACAATACCCATCACAATATGTTTGTAGATTTTCATTTAGTCAAAAAGTAAAAAAGAAATATTGTATCTTAGAATATCTTGAATATCTCAAAGTATTAAAATTCGTAGAACATATCTTATAATACTAATATTGTATCTTAGAATATCTTGAAGTGTCTTATTGATCGATTTGGAGTGGTTTGAATATGTTACTATCTTTCATGATATATTTCCTTATTTAATTCAAATTACGATTATGAGTTTGATATTATTATAAATAATATTCTGTTCTTTTTTATGATAAAAAACATATTACTATCATATCATGTTTTATCATGCTAAATCACTATGAATTTCAGATTATATGGCAGCTGGACATATCCATAAATGAGAATTCATCTGATGTTCTTCTATTTGTGATTGAGAAATTGAACCTGGCTGGTCCTTATTCAGTGCCAAGCTCCTTGATTCTAGCAAATTGTTGCAAGGTTATAGACCTAATGCATCAATGTGTTTTTTACCATTAAAAAGAAATAAGACCTGTTGCTTCTTGTTGACATGTAAATATAGTAGTTAGTTTTGTATTATGTAATGTAATTATAAGAAAAAAATCTGGTAAGTAGAAATGTAGATTGATTGCTTTATTAGGTAGCATTACTTTCCTATTAAGTATTATGTAATTAATGTAGATCCTGATAAACTTGTATAAATTTGGTGTTCTACATTGACATACAACTCTTTGGTTTGTAGGAATTTTTATACAAATAGGAATTTACTACATATCATTTTTCATTATTTTTTATTCCTATTTATATTTTTCTTTAATGGGTTGTTATTGAAAATATATAGAGATATAAAATAAATTTATTTTACCAAAAATAATTAAATTAGCGAGGAAATTATGAACTACGAGTGAGAAAGTATTTGAGTTTTTACGATGATACATTGCTACAATAAAGCGAGAAAATTGCCAACGCAATAAAATAACAAACTTTCAAGGGATTTTTTGCATTTTAATGAGGAATTTTAGCTACAATTTAATGACAAAATACCGATAATAGTATCTCATACCAAAGTTGTCAAAAATATACCTTTAACTTAGTAACAAACTAGAGACACATGTTTTCTTGTTATTTTATAATTAGTGATAGATTAGCAAGGAATTTGTTATAGCTTTATAATAAATTTGTGAGACTATCACGAGGAAATATTTTATTTTTTGTGATGATTTGCTACAGTAAAGTGTGAAGAAATAAGCAATACAATAGACTAACAAACTTGCGAGGGATTTGATGCAGTTCACTAAGGAATCATAGCTACAATTTTGCAACATAATACAGATAATAGTGTCTCATAGCAAAGTTGCTACCAAAATATTCCTGTAACTTAGCAACGAACTAGAGACTAACATTTCCTCACTATTTTATAAGTAGGGACAGATTACTGAGGAAATCACATTCATAGCTCATTAGCGAATTATTTTTTTGCTACGAAAGGATTCGTAGCTATTTTCTCGCTATTATCTCGCTAATAGATTTTATGACGCATTAACGACCATTTAGTGACATTTTTCCTCCTCCCTAAATCTGAATTTTCTTGTAGTGTGTATCTTAGGTTCAAAGGGAGTATAAAATAATAATAGGTTACGAGAAATTTAGGAAATTGGCTAGATAATAATTATATATATGTGTGTATGGATGATTAAATGAATGCTTTAGTAATTAATAACTTAAAAGGAGAATGTATGTTATAAAAGTGTGATGAATTAATTGATTATTTGATAAGAAATGGATGAATTGAGTTATATAAATTATATATATAAAGTATGCTATGGATCATGAATTAAAATGGATAATGATGATGTTTCGTGATGTATATGTAATTATGGTTGTGAATGACATATTATAATTGATGAATTAATGGTGATTTAAAATATTATGGCGAGAGGTTTAAGGGTCGGGTCTATGTGTCGCCCTAGGTGATTGGTAATTATGATTTATTGATGATGGAGTATGGGGATTTATGCTATGTATATATGATTATGTGGTGTAGGACGGCTGACAATATGATTTGCCCCTGGTTTTTGGCTCCCGTGGTCCTTTGAAATCTAGTTAAGCTACCCAGTGGTCAAGTAGGACCTAGTGGTTGAGGTAGAGAGCCAAGTAGGGCTCAGTGGACCAAGCAGGGTTCACAGAGTGTCAAGTAGGACCCCCAGCTGAAGGTCGATCCTTTTAGTATCCAGATACTAGGCGTCATATATTATATGAGAGTCAATTGTGATGTATTTGATTTGATGAGCATGACGTTTTATGATTGAAATTAATGGTTGATGATAATTATGACATGAATGATATGGATGATAAGTAAGTGATTTAGTTTTTATTAAGAATAAGTTGTGTATTAGGCGAGAGTGGATTGTTGTGTAATAAAAGGTATATTTATATAATTACATTAGAAGAGGTAAGTTATATACTAATTGTATTAAGTGGTTAAAATGGTTATTTTCATTATATCTACCATTCTGGATTAATTATAATTTTCTAAACACTCACCCTTATTGTGGTTTCTTTATCTTAGTAACCAGTGACAGGGAAGGCGTTGATGCCCCAGAGGAGAGCGCCAAGTAGCAAGGGATACCAAAGAAGCTGTAAAATTGGAGATTATGTAATAGCTTAGTGATGAATTGGTTTAATGTTTGTTGATGAGTGTTATGATGTATGATGACTATGTTTATGTCTTGTGAGACTTAATATTGCTTAGATTAATTTGGTGATGATGATAGTTGATGTTTGCTTGCATGAAGGTTTGATGATGATAACATGGATTTGTGTGGTGAATTAAGGAATTGAACATATTGTTGAAGGTTGTGATGTTATTGATGAGATATGTGATTTCTGGCACGGAGCCAATTTAATGATGAACCAACTAGGGCAGGGCTTGTTCTTATATGCTTAGTTATGGGCTAACATGAATATGAGTGAATTGGTTGACATGTTGGTGATTTGATGTATATGCATATATTGAGAATAGGCAAAATATATGAAATTAGAAACTAAATGGGTGATTTTGAGATCCAATGGGTTTAAGGACCCCCGAAAGGGACCGCCAGGTTCCCTACATCATTAAGAAGGTGTGCATATAGGCCTGGGGTAGTTTGGATCCCATTTGGGTAGTTTGGTGCATCGATTTTGGTACCTTTTAGTTTAAATGCATTTCTACGCATAACTTACACATATGAGGGAATTTTGGCAAACAGACTTCGCCAGCAGTTTTGGAATGAGGGTAATATATTGCCCATGAAGTTTGGTGAGGTTTGGAGTTGAATCGGGCAATTTAGGACCCTTAGAAGTTGGCAAAATGACCTAAAATACCATGACAGCAACATTGCTGCTATTGTCATGCTGGCGCGTAGCGCCAACCTTAAGCGCAGCGGCAGCAGCAACGTTATGCTCACACGTTGCGCCAGGCTATTGTTTTCCCTCAAACTTATTTTTATGCATCGTAGCTAAAGGATAGGCTTTATAAATGCTATATAGGAATGGTTTTGAAGCCTTTAGCGTTAAATGAATATTTTGATGATGGATGAATCATTTTTTCATTATTTTCATGAAAAATTTTATGAACTGCTATTCAAATGATTAAAATTAAAGAGGATTAACCACTAGTCAATTAATTATTTTGTGAAAAATTTTATTAGAATTTTAATTAAATAATTAAAATAAAGGTAAATAATATGGGAATGCCACATGTGGTATCAGAGCGGTTCCTTTTTGAACCGAATAGGTTGTGTAAGTGTGGTAATTTGTGAGTCCTATATGGACCATTTCTGTATTTTATTTGCGTTATTGGAAGGCTAACTTGGCATCACTCTCTTGGCACTCCAGCAGTATTGTAATTTTATATGTATATGTGAGGTAATTATTTTATTCCCTGGTGAATCATTGGTTACTAATGGTGATGTGTTTGATTATTGTAGAATTGAATTATGGCTGAGGGAACTAGTTCTGGTAGAGGTGATGACTGTTTTTCAAGTTTCTCTCAGATGATGATGAGGGCTGAATCTGGCCCGACTCTTGATAAGTTCTTGAAGAGGGCTTCGTCCACTTATAAAGGAGGACATGATTATGATGGTGCGCATGTTTAAATACGGGACATTGAACAAGCATTTGAATACTTTGAGTGCTCGGAGGAGCAGAAAGTGCAATTTGTTACATATAAGTTGAAGGACGAGGCTAGAGTATGGTGGTCTAGAACTAAAGTTCAAATGAATACAGCTGGTGAACCTTTAGTGTGGGCAAACTTTCGTCGAAGGTTTCTTACCAAATATTTTCTAGATAACTACAATATCCATAAGGAAATAAAATTTTTGAAATTAGAGCAAGGTAGAATGTCTGTTGCAGAATACACTACAAAGTTTGATGAATTGTGTGACTTCTACCACCATTTTTCTTTGGAAGGGACCGAAGGTAGCAAATGTGCCAAGTATGAAGCTGGATTGCGAATTAAGCTTCACAATGTGATTATGCCATTATAAATCCATGATTATCCCACCCTGGTGAATAAGGCCAGGTTGACTGAAGAAGTACAGCTACAAAAAGTGTCCCAGTCAAGGGACAAGAAACCATTGAAGGCAAAGGGATTCGATTTTAAGAAATGGGGGTAGTTCTTTTGTGGTGGCAAATCTTCTGCCACTTCGTCATCTTCTTCTGGTCGTGGTTCTAATGGTCGTGCATGTTATAATTATAGCTAAGAGAGTCACCTTGTTAAACATTGTGGGGCTAACTAACCTATTTGCTACCAATATGGGCAACCGAGACACTTGAAGCCTGATTGCCCGCAGAGGCAGCAACAGAGTGTGTAGAGCAACTAGAATATTATGTAGAGTAACTTTCAACGTGGAGGCCGAAACGATGGTGGCCGTGGAGGCAACATACGAGGAGATCTGATGCACTGTCTAATAAAACCCAGAATATTATGGTCGGGCGTGTCTTTGCTTTTCATGCTTTTTAAGTGGCAAGAAATGATAATATGGTGCAGGGTAAGTGTGTTATTCATGGCCATCATGTGAATGTAATTTATGATTTTGGTGCCACACACTCTTTCATTTCTGAGTTATGTTTGACAGCTTGGGTTACCCGTGGTATTAATGGAGAATGCTCTTAATGTTTCCACCCATACTAGCTCCATATTCAGGGCAACTACTATGTGTGGGGAGCTATCAATGATGATTGAGGATCGTTCTTTTTTGGTGAATTTAATATGCATGTCTTTGAGGAATCTAGATGTTATTTGGATTGGTTATCGGTCAACCATCTTATGATGGATTGTTATCGTATGGTCGTAACCTTTTCTTAGGAGCGCAACTCTAGCCATTTGGTAAGTGATTTTGTTTGTTACAAAGGGAAGGTATAATATTGCACCCAGTGATATTCCTGTGGTGTGTGATTTCTTGATGTATTTCGGGAAGATATTCTGAAGTTGCCTCCAAGTAGGGAAATTGATTTTGCTATTGACTTGATTCCCGGGGCCGAACCTGTGTCCCGTGTACCTTATAGGATATCTTCAGTAGAATTGGATGAAGTTAAGAAACAGGTAAATGAGTTGCTGGATAAGGGGTTTATTTGGTCGAGTGCCTCACTTGGGGCGCTCCTGTATTACTGGTGAAGAAGAAGGATGGTACCATGCGGATATGCATTAATTATCGGTAGTTGAACCAGTTGACAATTAAAAACAAATATCCCTTGCCGCGTATTGATGACTTATTAGATCAGCTGCGTGGAGCTTGTATATTTTCCAAGATTGATTTAAGATCTGGGTATCACCAAATCAGCGTGAAACCTGAAGATATTCCAAAGACCGTATTTTGGACCCGCTATGGTCATTTTGAATATGTCGTGATGTCATTTAGAGTGACAAATGCTCTAACTATCTTTATGGATTACATGAACCAGATTTTTTAGCATACTTGGATCAATTTGTGGTGGTGTTCATAGATGACATACTAGTGTATTCAAAGTCTCTTGAGGAGCATGCCCAACATCTTCAGATTGTTTTACAGGTGTTGTATAAGAAACAATTGTAGCTAAGTTATCGAAATATGAGTTTTGGGAGGAGAGTATACAATTTTTAAGACATGTGATTTCCCGAGATAGAATGTCTGTTGATCCATCTAAAATTGAAATAGTTATGTCATGGGAGATGTTTACATCTGTGACAGAGATCAGAAGTTTCTTAGGGTTGACTGGCTATTATCGCCGTTTTATTAAGGGATTCTCATGCATTGCGCTTCCTTTGACTCGGTTAACCAAGAAGGAGTATCCGTTTGTGCGGATCGAGAAATTGAGCTTTCAAACTCTAAAGCATTGTTTGACTAATACGTTGGTACTTGCATCGCCTGATGTGATAAAGGAATTTGTGGTGTATTGTGATGTATCAAAGTTTGGCTTAGGATGCGTATTGATGTAGGATGATAGAGTGATTACATATGCTTCCAAGAAATTGAGACTGCATGAGCAGAATTACCCAACTTATGATCTTGAACTTATAGCGGTGATGTTTGCATTGAAGATATAGCGTCATTACTCGTATGGTTCTCGTTTTATAATGTTCAGTGACCACAAAAGCTTAAAATACTTGTTTGACCAGAAAGAACTAAACATGAGGCAACGGAGATGGGTTGAGTACCTGAAAGATTATGATTTTGACTTTAGGTATCATCTTGGAAAAGCAAATGTTATTGCGAATGCTTTGAGTAGAAAAGTCTTACATGCAGCCTATTTGATGGTAAAGGAATAGGAATTATTGGAGGATTTCTGTGACATGAACATTGAGGTTGTTAGGTAAGCCCCAAATTAGATGGTTTTAGGGATGCTAAAAATTTCAAATGAATTTCTAGAATCCTTAGCGGCGTCCCAAAAACATGATGAAGACTTATTGAGGTTACTTGATGCCCAAGCTAGGGGCAAGCAAATAAATTTAGTTAGGGGGCGTGATGGTATCTGGCGGTTTAAAGATCGTGTTATTGTGCTTGTGGAGGGTGATTTCAGGTAGTTGGTGTTGAAGCACATAAGAGTTCCTTAAGCATTCACTCGGGCGTTATGATTTAAAGAAAGAGTTCTGCTGGCCAAGTATGAAGCGGGCAATTACAAAATATGTGGGTTCTTGTATGGTGTGTCAAAAGTGCAAGGTTGAGCACCAAAGACCTCCTGGATTGCTCTAACCACCTGAGATTCTGATTTGGAAATAGGAGAGCATCAAGGTGGACTTTATATTCGGGTTGCCTTGGACCTGTTCTGGGTGTGATGCTATATGGGTGATTATGGACTGATTGATAAAAAGTGCCCATTTTTTGGCTATGAATATGAAGTGGCCATTGGAAAGGCTGGCCAGATTCTATATAATTGAGATTGTGAGGCTTCACGGTGTGCTTTCCAGTATCATTTCTGACCGTGATCCTCGGTTTACTTCCAGATTCTGGGGAAGTTTGCAAGAGGAGTTGGGTTCTGAGTTAAGGCTAAGTTCAACCTGTTATCCCCAAACTGATAGCCAATCGGAGTATACTATTCAAACTTTGGAGGATATGCTTCATGCTTGTGTGTTAGAACAAGGTGGTTCTTGGGAGAGGTATTTGCCATTGGTGGAGTTTGCATATAATAACAGCTACCATAGTAGCATTGGTATGACTCCCTATGAAGCTTTGTATGGTAGGAGGTGTCGTACACCTCTTTGTTGGAATGAAAATGGTGATGCTATCCATTTGGGATCCGAATTGATTCAAGAAATGAATGATCAGGTTATGATAATCCGTGAAAAAATCAAGATTGCTTAGGATCGCTAGAAGAGTTACTATGATAATCGGTATAGGCCACTTGAATTTTAGGTCAGAGATTGGGTGTTCTTGAAGGTGTCACCTACTAAAGGTGTACTAAAAAATCAGAAACTTAATCCGGGGTATATTGGACTGTATCAAATTCTGGAGCAGATTGGAGATGTGGCATATCGATTGGACTTTCCTCGGTCTTTAACCAATATCCATAATATGTTTTATATTTCACAATTGAAGGCGTATACCCCATATGATTCAATGATTGTTCCTGAAGATTCTATTGAGTTGAAAGAGGACTTAACTGTGAAAGCAACTCCTATTTGCATTGAGGCATACCAGACCAAGCGGTTGAGAAGCAAAAAAGTAACTTTGGTGAAAGTGAAATAGCAAAATCTCAATGGAATAACCTATACTTGGGAGCTAGAATCCGAGATGAGGCAATTGTATCCTAATCTATTCCAATGAGATTCATTGATTTCAAAGATGAAATCCCTTTTTAGGGGGTGGATGTAACATCCTCGGTGTTTTATATTTAAAAGAATGTATAAATATGAAATTAAGCTTAAAGTATGATGATATAAGGATAAGAGATAAATGTGTGAGTTTAAAATGAATTTAAATGGGAAATGGTGGATTCTGCATAATTTATAGCGTCAGGTTAAAAATTAAGACCTAACGCGTAGCGCCAGGATGACGTGTAGCGTCAGCGTCGCGGACAATTTTAAAACATTACAAGGAGAGAAACAGAATGCATCAATTTCTAAGGTTCCTTTCTCCCTTTTCTTTCTCTCAAGCACTGGAAACCCAAATTCAAGCTAGTTTTTAGTGGATGCTCAAGATTAATCACGTTTTGGACTTAGGAGAACCAAGGTAGGCCAATAGGAACCTTCAATTTCGAGTTTTCCTTCTTCCTTTTTCTTTTTCTCTCTCTACCCGTGGGTTGCATGTGTGATGGGGGTGGTGATTTCATGTTTTATGACAATGTGAAGCTTGGAGATGACTTCTAAGGCATTGGGTACCATGAAAAACTAATGGGTTTTATGTTTTGGCATTCGTAGATACTGGAACGAGTGCTGAAAGACCGAGTAGTGAAGCGAGTGTTAGATTTAAAAGTGGGGAAGTGAACTAAGTGACCGTGGGACACGACCGACATCGAGAGCAACTCGAAGAAGCGTGGAACCGAGGTAAGAAGGTGTTTAGGTCGTAATTAATTAGAATTGGCTATGTATCTTAGATTCGGAGGGAGTATAAAATAATAATAGATTACGAGAAATTAGGAAATTGGCTAGATTTTTTTATAATTATATATATGTGCGTATGTATGATTAGATGAATGCTTTAGTAATTAATAACTTAAAAGGAGAATGTATGTTATAAAAATATGATGGACTAATTGATTATTTGATAAGAAATTGATGAATTGAGTTATGTGAATTATATATATAGTATGTTGTGCATCATGAATTAAAATGGATAATGATGGTGTTTCGTGATGTATATGTAATTATGGTTGTGAATGACATGTAGTAGTTGATGAATTAATGGTGATTTGAAATATTATGGCAAGAGGTTTAAGGGTTGAGTCTGTGTGGCCACCCTAGGTGATTGGTAATTATGATTTATTGATGATGGAGTATGGGGGTTTATGCTATGTATATATGATTATGTGGTATGGGATGGCCGACGGTATGATTCACCCCCCGTTTTTGGCTCCCGTGGTCCTTTGAAATCTAGTTGAGCTACCCAGTGGTCAAGTAGGACCTAGTGGTTGAGATGGAGAGCCAAATGGGGCTCAATGGACCAAGCAGGGTTTATAGGGTGTCAAGTAGGATCCCCAGCTGACGGCTGATCCTTTTAGTATCCAGATACTAAGTGTCATATGTTATATGAGAGTCAGTTGTGATGTATTTGATTTGATGAGCATGACGCTTTATAATTAAAATTAATGGTTGATGATAATTATGACATAAATGATGTGGATGATAAATATGTGATTTAGTTTTTATTGAGAATAAGCTGTGTATTAGGCGAGAGTGGATTGTTGTGTAATAAAAGATATATTTATATAATTATATTAGAAGAGGTAAGTTATATACTGTAACATCCCTGGTAATTTAGTTTTGGGAAAGATAAATTAAATATTAAGTTTAAATTAAGGAAAAAGGGATTTTAAAGTGGATCTATGATTTAAAATGGTATTATGAAAGGTTAAGGAAAATTAAAATAAATTTTTAGTGGAATAGAATCAGGACCCTGACGCATAGCGTCAGTAGGACGCGTAGCGTCAGGTATGAATTAATGAGTTGACGCGTAGCGCCATACTGATGCATAGCGTCAGCGTCGCGATCAATTTAAAATAAGGGGCATGCAAAACAAAAACATGGAAGCATCATTTCTTTCCCCTTTTCTTCCCCTCCGCGGTGTGTGACCAAGAAATGCTAGGGATCCTAAATTGCTTGTGTTTTAGACCTTGAGGGTTGATGTAAGTGCATGGAAACCGTTAATTTTATGTTTTCTTTCTTCCCATCTCCTCCTTCTCTCTCTAACCGCGAGTACATGCTAATAGGAGGTCATGATTCTGTGTTTTGTGGTGATAGGGAGTTTAAATACTACTCCTAGGATAATGGGTGTAGTGAAAAGTTAACGAATTTCGTATTCTGGCACTTGAAGATTTAGATTCGGGGTTTAGGAGACCGCCTGATGTGGTGGGTCTTGGAAACAAGGATCATAGACAGAAATGGTAAGCTTCGATGACCTAAGATTGAGGTTCGGAATTATTTTAAAGTTGTAGATTATGGTTTTGGAAAGTATAATATTTATTGAAGTTTCTTTAAATTTAATTTTAGAGTCTTAATGGGATGCGGAGGAACCCGACAATTGATTGGAAGCTTTGGAGAGATCAGAATCGAGGTAAGGGGGTGTGCTGGGTTTAAGGTTAATATAGAAATTTAATCACACCATTGGCGGATAGGGAAAAAGGGTATATATAGCCACTATTAGATGATTTAATTAAATTTAGAAGTTTAATGGTGAGAGATTCAAGAAAGAGAAAGTAAGGGTGAACTGTAGCTTGTAGAGATGACGAATAAGTGATAAATGAATGAGCAATTATGTAAATAATTACATTGATGGGTAATGGTTGGAGAATTATAGAGTGGTCCATACGGAATAAGTAAATTTGCAAGGTAAAGTAACGTAGTGAAAAGTATGTATTGTAGTTTATAAAATAGAAGGTGAGTTTAAGTGGGCAATGTATATATATATATATATATATATATAAGTATGTGTAGATTTGAGATTAGGTGAGTATGAAACAAATAATGAAGAATGTAATAATTCGTAATTGATAATGCATAAATGATAATAGTACGATAATTAGACTAGGTGAGTAAATGTGAAGTTATAAATTCTGATAAATAGTTTTGGTAAGGAATTAACGTATGTGGAGTTTAAAATAGTATGATTTAATTGGAACTTACGATAATGTTATGAGTTAACGTTAAACTTAAGATGAAAATGAGTTTTAAGTTAATAAGTAAAGATAAGGTAAAAAGGAATGTTGTCAATAATGATAGAATGACATTCACGTATATATATAAGTAAATGTATGTATACTAACATGTATGTAGATATCATGAGTATATGTTGCTTGATGTTGATAAGTATATATGTGGTGAAATGGTTGATTGTTGATAGCATGATAATGATTTTGGTGTGGTGAGCCGAGGACGAATTAATAAGGTAATGTGTCGAACCCGTGAATACCATTATATGCATGAGTTAATGATATGATTATGATTTATGACATGTTAGTAGTATTATATCATGTAATTGAGAACTGAATGACATATGATAATAGAGAGCCGTGACTATTATTTCGTATTGTGGCGGTATGTTGGAGGGCTTAGGAAGTCGGTCGCCCTATATTATGACCACATGTCAGTTTCTGACATTTGTGTATGAGATTGATGATGTTTTATCTGTATTGACGTAAGTAGATATTGAACTGTATGCTAATGATGAAGCACCTTGCACACTATTGAGGGCGGGGCTTGATCGTCGGTGTGTTGGCACGGTCAAGGAGCGGCAGGCTTCTAGTGGAGGAATCGTATGGCTATGCTTACATTTATATATGATTGATTATGTGATTATGTGGTGGAGGACGATTGACGGTATATATTACCCTCATTTCCAGCTCCCATGGTTTTTGTGCCCAGTTGAGCTACCTAGTGGTCAAGTAGGACCCAGTGGTTGAGGGGGAGTCAAGTAAGACTTGGTGAACTAAGTCGGGTTCACGGAGTGTCAAGTCGGACCCCAGCTGAAGGTCAATCCTTTTAGTATCCAGATACTAGGGCGTCGTATTACCTATTTGAGAGTCAGTTGTGTTTTACACTCCTTGGCCTATATATGTGTATTTATGATGATGCTTGTATGATGTAATGTATGAGGCTGATTTGAGCTGGTGATGGTGAATTCATGATCATGAATATTGATTAATATGTTGCATTTGTGTGTAATGTAATTGGATAATGAGTTGCAAGATAAATGATTGAGTAGGTAGGGTCTATTCATAGTCATCGTGAGTTAATAATGGTGCTAACTATAGTAACAAACGTAATTAAGAAGGTATGATAAATGGAATGGTAAAGAAATGGAGAATGTGAAAGATGAATGATAACAATTGGCATATATATATATATAATTTAAAGGGTAGCTAGATTACTTTTTTCCATTCTTGTCAATTATTTCTGTATTAATGCTTAATTCCAGTCACTCACCCCCTGTATTGTGGTTTTAGTGACTGTGGCAGGCTATGGATGCGCAGCGCGGAGGTGAGAGCTAAATGAGGCCAGGACAATATGGAAACTAGAGGAAAAGATATATATAATTATGTAATTGTTTATTGATTTATAAAGATGTTGAATTATGATACTTTGTTGGCGTGAATATGTATTGATGTAATACGGTAGCATTTCATTATGTTTGTGTGTTATGTGGCACGGAGCCACTGCACGATTGCATAATATGGGCAGGTCTTGCAATATCTGCATGCTTAAATGGTATGTGAAGTGTGATTGCATATTGAATTGTTGATGTATGTAATGATTCATAGATTATATTTGATGAATTAACTATGTTATAATTATTAGGATAGCCGGATGGTCTTAGTGTGTGATGATGTATGATGATAGTCGATGATGTTGATGAGAAATTGCATGCTGATGAATTTAGAATTGGAATGTGGTGTGATGATGACATGGATGAAATTAGGCTTAGGCTTGAAGAGATGATTAGCTTTATAATGTGTGAATCGAATGTATGTTGGCACAGAGCCATTGCGTGAATGATTGTTATGGGCAGGTATTGATCATGTTTATGATTGATTGGTAATGTGATCGTGCAATTGATTGATGATTTGACTTATTTTAGGAATTATGCATATAGTGAGTTTAAGGAACTGAATAGGTGATTTTACGATCCAACGAGAATTGGGGCCTCCGGAAGGGATCTATAGGGTCTCTAGGTCATTTAAAAATGGTGTGTACTGGCCTTGGGCCATTTGGAACCCATTTAGGGTGTTTGGTGCAAGGTTACTGGCAGGGCCCACAAGTGCACGGGTTATGTCGCGTAATATAAAAGATTATCGTTCTCCACAGGGACTGTGTTCAAAGTACCAGCATATTGAAATTTAATTATCCACACAATTAGTTTTTAAGATTTTTTATAAAATAAAGTACAAATTAAAGTTGCACAGAATACGAATAAATACAAACAAAATAAAATTTACTTGACACTTAAAAATCAGAGTTGAGAGTATCTTGGGATTTCGGGGGATTAAGACTCTATTTTATGTTTAATGAATTTTAACTCTTCATAAATAAGAATCGATTTAAGTTTTCCAAGGCGAACTTTCCAAAAGCTAATTAATATGTTCCTCTCGGAATCCTATTAATGTACCTAACCTATGGAAAGCGCTGCTTAATCCTCAGAAAGGCCCATTATCGTTTTATGAAAATCCCTTTTATTTCCTCAAAAGAATTTTGATTACTTTCACGATTTTACTGAGGTCACAAAAAGCATTTCAAAAATCTTAGGTTTAGTTCAAAGCTTTCTGGTAAAAATAAATCTCTCAATTCTATTTATTACCTAAATTTACTAATATACCCGTAAGTATACAGTTCTAACATTTAGGTTCTTGTTAGGAATTACTAAAAGCATTAAGCATAATTGAACTAAATGAAAAACAGAAATTTATTTAATTCCAAGTCAAAATAACATTAAAATAAAATATTATCATACCCCCTTTATCCCAAGCTAATTAATTTAGCTACTCATGAAATAATTTAAATTCATGTAAATAATGGAAAAATAAAACATACAAGACATGGTAAAAATAAAGACTTACGGGTTTCTCCAAAAGCTCAAAATAATTTACCACTGTATTTCCTTGTTGCAATATTCTCCACCAATTACAAATTTAAAAATCTCACTTTTACAGCCCTCATACTCTTACAAAATAAAAGAAAGAAAAGAAAATAAAAAGAAAGAGAAGAAAAACGAACAGAGGAAAAAAAAATGGAAAAGAAGAAAACTAAAGAGAAAACGAAGAAAGGAAATCTGATGTGGTTGATGGAAGTGATGCTTCATTTGCTCCTGGTTGCTCTTCCTTTTATAGGCGAATGGATGAATGAATCTAGCTAAGGAAAACGCGTTTAATTTGCAAGTGGAAGAAACTTTCGGTGCATGTGAATTCCAGCTGTGCCAACTTGTTTCCAATCTGTATATTTTAATATATCCAATAATTTGGTGCTTGGATTTTAGTGAAGATTTGTGCAGAATGATGAAATTCAGAGTGGAAAAACGTTATTTTCCCACAAATCCGGGTGAAAGCTTGCTGGACGGTGTAGGGAGTGAACTGGACAGCGTGGAGAGGAGTTGCTGGGCGGTATTGGTTTGTATGTGGCAGGTATGGTGATATGAGGGACAGTGGAGTTGCTGGACGGTGTTGTGTTGAGTGAGTTACTGGGCGGTGTGTTGAGTACTGCTGGACGGTGTTGTGGTTTGAGAGTCTAGGCGGAGTTGAGAAGGTTACTGGGCGGTGTTATGTATTAGAAGAAGAAAGGGAGACGGTGTTGGGAAGTTGGGCGGTGTGTTGAGCTGAGGACGGTTGGGCGGTGTGTGAAGTGAGGACGGTTGGGCGGTGTTGTGAGGTGAGGCCGGTTGCTGGGCGGTGTTGAGGCTTGGATTAGAAGAAAGGGACAGCGGATAGGGAATGGGACGGTGTTGTTGATGGAAAGGAGAGGAGTCTGGTTGGGTGAAGAATCTAGGCGGTGTCATGGATTAGGAGCTTGGGCGGTGTTGGTTTGAGAGAAGTCTGGGCGGTATGGATGGAAAGGAAAGGTGAAGTGGGACGGTGTGTGGTATAGATTAGAAGGGGACAGCGGATAGAAGAGAGGAATGTGGGTCGGATTTCTGGATTGAGGACGGTGTAGAGAGTGATCCGATGTTTAGAGTTTCTGGAGTATAGGTCGGTTTTGAAAGGAGAAGGGATGGTATAGTTTAGGGAGTATTAGGACGGTGTGGATTGGGAGATGTTGGATTCCAGGTCAGCACGCATAAGCATCCGGGCTCATTCCATCCGTTGTCAAATTTGTGACATCGGTTAGCAAAGACATCGGTTGGACGGAGTTTCTACTAATCCGATGTGGTGTCTCAAGAACCTTTACCTGTGTCTTCACACCGGTTGAGTCTTTCAATGTAATCATCGGGGCGATGTTCTCCCTCCTAGTCCGGATCTACTACCAGCCGGTGTTCCTATTTTTGATCTGAGATTCCTTTCCTTAGGGCCGGACTGGCCTGTTACTCCTTTGTCAGGCGCACGACATCGGTCCGGTGTTAATTTGGGCCTTGTCCGGTGTTGCCAGTTTTAAGGCCGGGTCCGGAGTTATAACAATTTAGGCCGGACTGAAAGAGGTGTTCACACGGGCGGTGTTTGGTTGAGTATTTGTTGAAGGAGACCGTCTCGCTCAAGCGGAGAAAGGTTCGCTCAAGCGAGAGGTCTTGTTTCACTCGGTGCGGTTAAAACTCTGCTCGGATTTTGCATTGGAATTCTTCAGTCGGCCTTCATGCTTTTTACTTAGAATGGCCTTCAGTCTTTAATCAATTCACTCGGAATGGCTTTCTCTTTTACTCAGGAACTTGCACTTGAAGAGTTGGAATTTGACTGATTGAATTTCTTCTTATGTCCGAGCTTTGCTTTGCTCGAAAATGCATTTTTCTGACCCAACTCACTCGGAATTCCTTTCCTTGGAGACTTCTCACTCGGGCTCAGTGTGAAACTTGAGAGTCTGCCCAAGTGTGATTCATTTCTGGTCAGATTTTTCCTTGTTTTTGACCCTTTATTACCTTAATTCCTGCAAAATAACATACCTAAGTAGAATAGAGTGGAAAGAGAGCAAACATCGCAATAAATAAAGGAAATACAGTGGACAATGACTAAAATCCTAAGCAAACTAGATCTTATTTATTATATTAAAAAGCACTTATCAAAATACCCCAAACCAAAACATTGCTTGTCCTCAAGCAATCACCATATTCACAAGATACAATACAGAAAACACTAAGCTTAATAAACTAAGGAATCCAAAATAGAGAAACAGATTTATTCAAATGCCAATTTTTATTTACTTATGTGAATCAAATTTCAATGTCAAGACTTGAGATACTCTTCTCACAATTTTCACTCAAGTGTTTCAAGGTTTGTGTATCTCTCAAATCATCATAGTCAAAAAATATTACCATAAGCTTGTTAATAAACCAGAAACTCCACAGTTTAGATAGAAAATATGTCAAAGTCTAAAGGTCTTTCAAAGGTTGTAACACGGCCTTGGGTTGTATTGGTAGGAATTTCAAGAAAAATGGAATACAAAAGGGCTTTAACATCATGAATGATTCAAATCACCATTATAAATTTAACAGAGCAAATTTTTGAACTTTTATGGACTTTTTTGGAATTCATTCAATATCATCCTTTTGATTTTCTTTTTCTTTTTCTTGCTTTTCTTTGCATCCAATACCATATTTTTCTTAAGTCCTTTTTTTTATTATTATTATTTCTTTGCTCCACTAAATTTCCAACTTTTTCACCATTTAAGAGAATATTAGTCAATGAAAGGTTTCAAAGAAAAAATTTTCACTTTTAGGCTCAAAAGGGGCAATTAGGGGTCAAATTATACAAAATTCTGAGGCTTAAGAATAAGACCTAATTGTGCCTTTATCATCCTAAGACATATAATCAAAAACCATTTTGAATCGGTTGAAAAACAAGTTCTAGAATATTAATGACTATGAGATTCACTCAATCAAGAAAATATGGGTTTTGAAAATTTATTTGATAAATAACCCATTTTGGCTCAAGTCTAACCATGGAAAGTCTTTTTCAAAAAAAATTTTAATCACATAAGGTTCATTTAAGCATTTATTTGGCATTTAAACAATCAAATTTTGAAAAATTTTACTCAAAATTTTGGTCCTTAGATATTGGCTTCGTGTTCAAAGTAAATTTATCATGCAATCATGGTAAATTACAAGATTACAACCAAAGCAAGGAAATCACACATGCATAATAAAATGACAATCCCACAATGTAAACAAAACAGTTAATTTGGTCCTTAGATATTGGCTTCGTGTTCAAAGTAAATTTATCATGCAATCATGGTAAATTATAAGATTACAAATAAAGCAAGGAAATCACACATGCATAATAAAATGACAATCACACAATGTAAACAAAACAGTTAAGTTTTCTTACCTACCACCCCAAACCAGAATTTGACATTGTCCTCAATGTTAAAATAGATGATAAAAGGATAAGAAAACTTACCTGTAATAATCCCAAACCAGCATCTGACATAGTTTTTTTTTTGTTTTTTTTTATTTTATTTTTTTTATTTTGTTTTATTTTGTTTTTTTTTAGAATTTATTTATTAAAGATATGAGGTTACCTCCCCACAAGTGCTAAGTTTTAAGTCTTCAGCCAGACTTTTTTGAACCAGCTTCAGCTATATAATTCATACCTGAACACAGGTTTTAGTGGTCTGAATTCCACTTTAGGGATCAGTTCTCTTTTAGCCAAAAAATCACAGAAGTGTGTTTTTGAAATGCCTGAAAAGTTATAAGATAAAACAGATTCAAGTGGATCAAGAGGGAGGTTTTGGATTGCCTCTTTCTCTACCACTTGGTCAATAAAATCTATTTCAAGCATAACAAAGTTAACAGGTATGTAAAATTTTCCTACCTTGATAGGAATAACCTCTAGAATACCTGGATCCTGAAGCTTGGGCAGTACCTTCTTTTGGATCAGTATGTTGCTCTCCTCAATTATTGGATGAGATAGAGACTCATCAAATTTCTTCTCTTCCTTAGCTTCTTCTTTAGTTATGCCAACCGGATCATCATAATGAGTATCACTCCCAAGAGTGATGTCCATGGTGTGGTTAGATGGTTCCACCTCAGGTTTTACAGGAAATGTTTCTGGTGTTCTTATAGAAAAAGAGGTCTGTTGGACAATTTGATTTTCCAAAATTTTGTTATGAGTGGCTAGAGAATCCACCTTTGAAGCTAAGGTTTTTATGGCATTTGAGAACTCTTCATTTTGTTTTTCTTGGGTGCTCACAAAATTTTCCATCAGTGTTTCAAGTTTGGATTTTTGTGGAGGATACTTTTGGAATACTAGTAAGCTTCTAAAATCACTGCTATGGTTATAGTTCCCAATAGCATCCAACTGATGAAATTCTTGTTCATGGTGGTTTAAGGATATTGCAAAATAGCAATTTGTAGCAGCATGTCCTGAATCACCACAAATCCAACAATAAAAGTCAGTAGCACCTGTTAAGAATTCCATAACAAACAAAGATCAAGTGTGATCTTTGAAAATAAAAAAAGATAAATAACTAGAAATAAAACAAACAAAAAATATTAACAAGTATGATCTAATCGAATTTCAATATTGCCGATATTTGAGGGACAACAGTCCCCGACAACGGCGCCAAAAACTTGGCAGGGCCCGCAAGCGCACGGGTTATGTCACGTAATATAAAAGATTATCGTTCTCCACAGGGACTGTGTTCAAAGTACCAGCATATTGAAATTTAATTATCCATACAATTAGTTTTTAAGATTTTTTATAAAATAAAGTACAAATTAAAGTTGCACAGAATACGAATAAATACAAACAAAATAAAATTTACTTGACACTTAAAAATCAGAGTTGAGAGTATCTTGGGATTTCGGGGGATTAAGACTCTATTTTATGTTTAATGAATTTTAACTTTTCATAAATAAGAATCGATTTAAGTTTTCCAAGGCGAACTTTCCAAAAGCTAATTAATATGTTCCTCTCGGAATCCTATTAATGTACCTAACCTATGGAAAGCACTGCTTAACCCTCAGAAAGGCCCATTATCGTTTTATGAAAATCCCTTTTATTTCCTCAAAAGAATTTTGATTACTTTCACGGTTTTACCGAGGTCACAAAAAGCATTTCAAAAATCTTAGGTTTAGTTCAAAGCTTTCTGGTAAAAATAAATCTCTCAATTCTATTTATTACCTAAATTTACTAATATACCCGTAAGTATATAGTTTTAACATTTAGGTTCTTGTTAGGAATTACTAAAAGCATTAAGCATAATTGAACTAAATGGAAAACAGAAATTTATTTAATTCCAAGTCAAAATAACATTAAAATAAAATATTATCATACCCCCTTTATCCCAAGCTAATTAATTTAGCTACTCATGAAATAATTTAAATTCATGTAAATAATGGAAAAATAAAACATACAAGACATGGTAAAAATAAAGACTTACGGGTTTCTCCAAAAGCTCAAAATAATTTACCACTGTATTTCCTTGTTGCAATATTCTCCACCAATTACAAATTTAAAAATCTCACTTTTACAGCCCTCATACTCTTACAAAATAAAAGAAAGAAAAGAAAATAAAAAGAAAGAGAAGAAAAACGAACAGAGGAAAAAAAATGGAAAAGAAGAAAACTAAAGAGAAAACGAAGAAAGGAAATCTGATGTGGTTGATGGAAGTGATGCTTCATTTGCTCCTGGTTGCTCTTCCTTTTATAGGCGAATGGATGAATGAATCCAGCTAAGGAAAACGCGTTTAATTTGTGTACTGGTCTGGACCGGGGTCTAGGATCCGGTGTGGGACCAGCCACAAGAGTGCAGGTGTTTTAGGGTTTGCACACCGGAACTGTGAGTAACCGATGTATTAATCCGGTCTCTCAGTGGGAGAGGCCGGTCTTGTTGTCCTGGAGATCCTTTACACCAACGGTTCGCGTTGTAGGGGGCGAAAGGTGGTGCCACCTGCGAAGATTCTCCGACGCTCAAGTTAGAAGAGTGTATGAACTCAATGAACACTCAAGCGTAATAACAGTAAAGTGTGAGATAGAACAACGATACCATGCATGTGTGTTGATACGGGCTTCTTATAGTTGAACGTAAGAGAAATGAGTCGTTGGATGCAGGTGGGTCCCTTAGCTCTGATTGCGTGTATATTGTGTCAATCAAAGTGGTTCGACTTTCAGAATGTGTCAGGAGGGTAGGTCAATTATCAGAGTACAATCCTCTAGGGAGAGGAGAGGATAATCACCTTTTCCGCATAATCTGCTGACACGCCCACTTACTTTCTGAAGCCATTGATGTGACGTATTTTGCTACAAACAGTGTCTTCGTTGATAAGTTATCAGGGACTCTTCTCTTACTGTGACTGAAAAGCCAACAATTATATAAACACCCTGTAAAGATGAACATAGAACCGCTATGGAGAAAATGAATGATGTTGTCGTAGAGTGAGGGCGGACGGCCAGACAACGGATATCTGGTGTGGCAACATTGAACCAGGACACCGGTTATCCTTATATGAGGTCAGTCTGACGTCACAAGTATGGGGGCCGGTATCTAGACCGGATCATCTGTCCCCTAGCTTGTATGAGGGACTGTTAAGTTGCTCATATGAGCTACACAACTCTTAAGAGAAGTCTGGATGCCGGTAGTACATTCTTGTAAGTCTCTGGGAGCTCGGTGGCGTCCGCTCTAGTAAATGAGTGACCGCCCTTCTCGCGTTGCGTACAACGGATTCAGACAGCATAAACTAAGTAATGGAAATCCCAAGAGTCTTTGAAAATCGAAACCCTTGGTATTCGAAAAGTGGTTGGGAGGCATTAAATGCACACAGCATGATTAGACAATAAATGCGTTTTTTATGCAAGAGCCATCATTGCTCAAGAGTGTAACCGTCGATTGGGCTTATTGGGCCTGGATTCAAACTGTGTGGGGGCCCATTTTGCCAAAACGTTTACTGAAACGTTACTGTTTTCGCGCCCGTTTATGGTGAAACGACGGAGTCGTTTCAATTTGAAGGGTCGCGTTTTGATGCAAGCCTTGTGACCTTCGATGAAGCACTGTGTTTCTTCGTTACCTATAAAAGGAACTCTTAGCAGATTTTGGAATCCAAACTTGTCCTCAAGCTTAGTGAAACTCTGCTCAAATTTCCTTGGAATTTCCTTGTCGTCTCCAACTTCTCAAAGATCCTCTTCCTTTAGGTAACCTCCCTTTCCTTCACTCCTTGCAATTTTAGTCATTCTATTTCCATCATGCGCCCTAGAGCAGGCCACGCTGGTCCTTCAAATAGGGGGAGGTTTGGCTCTCGTGCCCCCCTTAGCCACCGTGGTGGGAGGATTCCAGCGAATCCTCCTGTGGCTGGGCGCCATCGCTCAGAGAGAGCCGAAGCTTCTTCCTCACGAGCGTCTTCTTCCTCTCGTCGCTCTGAGGTTCCCCTTGGTTTGAGGGCTACCAGCCGCTCTGATGAGGGGTCAAGTGCTGAAGGTTATCTCTCTGACAATGTTGCTTTTTATCACAGCACCTACGCGTTCCACCACGCCTGCACAACCATGGATCTTCCAGGACATGGAAAAACACCGTTTCTCCGCTCTGCTGAAGGGTGTGTCAATGTTGTGGCACACTGGCTTGATTGGGAGAAACTCAACAGGGAAAAACCTTATTGCTGGGTGGAAGAGGAATTCCTAGAGATCCCTTCGCACCATGCAAGTGAGGAGGAGCGCACGGTTTCTTTCCGCTGTAAGATATATTCAGATAAGAAGTACAAAGCGCGATACGCTGTGATGGCTCCGCATCCTTCTGAAAGAATATGCCACAGCGTCCCTGACGCGAGGTCGGTCTACATGTACGACTTCGTTTTCCTAAAGCTGGGAGTACGCTTTCCCCTGACAGATTTCCAGATGGCCGTCCTGCGTTTCTTAGACTGTGCCCCCTCACAACTACATCCCAACGGTTGGAGTCTTGTCCGGGCTCTGGAAGTTTTGGGGGAGCATTTTGGCTTCTCCGCCACTGTGGCCAAGCTATTTTACTATTGCCAAGTGGTCCGCCGAGCTAATAAGAAGGGCGGCCTTGGGTTCATTACTCTCCGTAGTGACTCAAGGGTTGTAAATTTCAAGTCTTATACGGAATCCGCAAAGGTAGATGGGCGCTCCTTCAAACACTACTACACGCAGGTCCAAATCCAACCAAATAAGCCAGTCTTCTGGCGGAATAAAGAGGGGTTTACCAAGTTTCCCCTTAGCTGGACGCACGAGCATTTTCTTCTTATGAGCCGTGCTTATTATACAGATGAGAGCGAACTTTCCCCTCATTCTGTTGAGGTCTTGAGCGCCCTGCAGACGGCCTCAAAGACCCTCAAAGGGTTTTCCAGCCGTCTTCTCTTGGCCGAGGATGGCATCAAAAACACCTACCTCCGTAACATCCGCTCTTATTCTCCTTGTGTTGTATGGTTATTCCGCTCTAGTTATTTTTCTCCTTATATGCTTATTCAACTTTTCTTGTTTTGCAGAACAAATTGAAAAAGCCTGCCCAGAGATGTTGTCGTTAAGGACCATGATGGCTGACGATGACTCCTCTTCTGAAGAAAATGACATCCAGGCGAAGAGGAACGCCACTAAAACTCCCCTCATTCCTCTGACTTCTGCGGTAGGAGATGAGGTTCCTCTCTTCGACGAGGAGGAAATCGAAGAAGCAACTGAGGCCGCTGGAGCGGGTGGCGAGGAGGCCGTCCCAGAGAAAAAGAAGAAGAAGAGGCATCTTGTAAAGAAGGCAAATCAAGAGAAGCCCTCCTCTGATGACCCTGTGAAGAAGCGTCAGAGGACGGCCGAAGAAACTAAATTAAAGAAGGACAAGGGAAAGGAACCCGTTCCTGAGTTCTCTGCACCTTCTTCTCAAAATGCTTCAGAACCGGATTCTGGGAACGGTCCTCCTCCGGCGTTCGATCCTCCGCGTGACTCCTTCCTTTCTCCTTATTTGTGGTTTCAAGGGTCTATGCCTCCTACTCTCCCAAAGGAACGGTATTGCCTCCGCCCTTCCCTCGACGCTGCTGGGGTCCGAGGTGCTTGCAAGGCTGGGCGTTGGCAACTTGATGAACTGTCAGGCCTGCTTGAGTCCCTGAGCGAGAAAGCTGACTATATGGATCAGGTTGAAAAACTTGAGACCGAACTCGCGGTGAAGGAGAAATTCGCGGCCAAGCAAGCTGAAGTTCACAGAGGGGTGGAATCAGAACTGAAGAAAGCTAAAGAAACGCTCCAGAGGAAGACTGAAGAGGCAAGCCAAGTTCATTTTGTGAACAAGGCCCTAGAGCGGGAAGTTGCCGACCTCCAGAATAAAAACAAATCCATACCCCTCCTTGAAGAAGAATTACAACTGGAGAAGAAGAGATCGGCTAAGCTTGCTGACGATCTCAAAGTTATGGAGGAGGGTCGCAACAAGGACCTTGGGGAGTGGGAGTCTATTCGGAAGGAGATGCAAGCCCAAATTGATGAACTCAAAAAGGGTGGTGCGAGTGCTGGGCCTTCAGAAGAGGATTATACCAAGGTTCAAAGAAGACTAGCTGCTGCAAAGGCCAAGGCTGCCAAAGCCTTGGATATATGCAAAAATATGGCGTATGAATCTTTCGGCCTGGCCCTTCGTCAAGTCTATTATCGTAACCCTGGAGTAAAGCTGAATTTATACGGATTAGATCCGTTCTTCGAGTTCCATGGGGGAAGACTTGTAGAAGTTCATAAGGACGGATCGCACCATGAACCCCATGCATCTCTGTACGAACTGCCTCCCCTCCCAGAAGGCCAAAGTATGGAGCCTACAACGTCCACTGCTGCCTCTGGAGCTGAAGCACCAGAAGATGCCCAAACTGGGGTGGAGGACCAGACGGAGAAGGCGGGAGTGCCCACTGTGGAGGATCAAGCACCGGCCTCTTAATTTTATGCTTTCGCTCATAGCCGTGTGTTCTGGGATCGGCTCCAGCTTTAAAACATTTTGTAACCTGCATATTTCCTTATTTTTGAAAATAAGATTCATTATTACTTTTCCTCAACTGTTTGCATCGAATGTGTGAGTGCTGAATAACTTGGTGTTATACAAAACACTTTATTATTTCCAATGCTTTGCGAATCCGTTCTGCGTGGTTACCTAGTTACTTAAAGCGTACTTATCACACTGGATTAAGATAACAAATTGTAATGAATAAATGACAATTAAGTTAAAGCATGCCCTGTCCCCAAGTGTAAGTTCATTGGGAAGGGAGAGTTTATCTCAAAGATTACCTTTTAACTTCTTAAAAGATAGAAATCCTTATCTGTCCTCGAAGATGTAGAGCGGGTACGTCAGCGTTCAACCGCTCCGGGGTGGATATTCCACCACTGAGGACGGACATTGCCTTTTGAATTTTGGCGCTTTGACAAGGGTAAGCTTTTACGCCTTTCTTTTGAGGTTCGGTTTGGTCCCACATCTCAGGTCTTCACACGGTATTCGGTTCGATCCTACTAACCGTACTTGGAGTTCGGTGCAATCCTACAGTCCAAGCCTTCAACACGGGGTTCGGATCAGGGCTAATCCTGAACCTACTGCGCCCGTTACTCGGGGTTCAGCGCGGTTTCCTGTGTGAACCGGCCTACTGCGCCCAAGCCTTCGCATGGGGTTCGGTTTGTGGCCTTGAAAAAGGACCAGCCCTACAACCCATGTAGTCTTCGAATGGGGTTCGGTTTGTGGCCTTGAGAAAGGACCAGCCCTACAACCCATGTAGTCTTCGAATGGGGTTCGGTTTGTGGCCTTGAAAAAGGACCAGCCCTACAACCCATGTAGTCTTCGAATGGGGTTCGGTTTGTGGCCTTGAAAAAGGACCAGCCCTACAACCCATGTAGTCTTCGAATGGGGTTCGGTTTGTGGCCTTGAAAAAGGACCAGCCCTACAACCCATGTAGTCTTCGAATGGGGTTCGGTTTGTGGCCTTGAAAAAGGACCAGCCCTACAACCCATTCCACCTCAAGGAATTACATCGTCCGTCTTGAGGGGTCTTCCTCCGTTCTTCGAGGAATTATCTCATCAACTACAGAATAGGTAGTTGCGTTCATCCGTCCTGAGGTGTATGCGTATTAAACTACGGCTTTAAATCATAACACATAAGAAAAGTGAGAATGATAGGGCGGTGAAAGTGTATTCTTATTAAAATTGAAAATAGATTACACAAAGAGCATCGTTGGGGCCATGCCTCGTTAAAACCTTCTTGAGAAAACCCAATGGGAAAAAACTCAAGTAAGGAAAAAGAGTACACGCCGTCTTACCAACTAGCTGTAATACACTCGTAAATTCTGAGTGTTCCATTTGTTGCGGATTGGGGTTCCATCAAGTTCTTCCAACCGGTATGATCCCTTTCCAGTCACCTCCGAAACTCTATAAGGTCCTTCCCACGTCGGTGCTAGCTTTCCTTGGTGAGCGAACTTATTCCCCACACTGGCCTTTCTCAGAACGAGGTCTCTGGTGTTAAAAGCTCTGTACTGGACACGTTTATTATACCGGAGTGCAGCCTTTGCTTTTATTGCCTGATCTCTGACGAAAGCCTTTTCCCTTAACTCTTGGAGGACGTCCAGCTCTGATGCTAAGTTGGCGTTGTTATCTTCTGCTGAAAAATACTCCACACGAGCCGATCTTGTTTGTAACTCAACTGGGATCATCGCCTCAACCCCGTACACCAACCGGTATGGGGATTCGTTAGTTGAAGAATGAGGCGTAGTGCGGTATGCCCATAGAACATGACATAACTGGTCAGTCTATCCTCCCTTCGCTTCTCCCAGACGCTTCTTTAACCCCTTTAGCACCTCTCAGTTAGCTACCTCTGCTTGCCCATTGGTTTGGGGATGTTCGACAGATGAAAATATCTGGATTATCCCCAGTCCTTCAAGTAAATCCGTGAACTTTTTGTCTGTAAACTGGGTGCCGTTGTCAGTCACAATCCGCCCTGGCACCCCGAACCGAGCAATGATATTTTCGTACATGAAACGTCTTGTACGTGCAGAAGTGATATGCACTACTGGTTCTGCCTCGATCCATTTGGTGAAGTAGTCTACCCCCACAATCAAGTATTTGATACCTCCTGGCGCAGTGGGAAACGGACCCAAAATATCAAGGCCCCATTGGTAGAACGGCCAAGGCACAGCAGATGAAGATAACTCTTGGGCTGGTGTATGGTGGAGATTGGAGAATTTTTGGCAAGTGTCGCACTTCCTCACGAAGTCTGCGGAATCCTGCTTCACAGTGGGCCACCAGTATCCAGCCCTGAGGACTTTTCTCATTAGGCTTCGGCCTCCAGCGTGGTGCCCACATTGCCCCTCGTGTACCTCAGTTAAGACCGCTTGAACTTCATCTTCTCTTAAACATGAAAGATATGGGACAGAGAACCCCTTTCTGTAGAGAACACCATCGACCATAGTAAAATATGGCAGCTCCCTCTTTACTCGTCTCCTTTCCTTCTCGTCAGTGGGAAGTTGACCATCAGCCAGATAACGAATATAGGGAATGACCCAAGAATCCTCATATGGATAGCTCACCATGACAGCATTCAGAGAAGGATACAGAGGTATACTGGGTGATGTCAAAGTGCTTTGAACCACCGTTGTTGTGCTACCAGGCTGCTTTGTACTTGCCAATCTTGACAAGATGTCCGCTCTGGTATTTTCTTCCCTGGGCACATGCTTGAACTCTAAAACTTCAAATCTTCCCTTCAACTCATTAACACAATTCAAGTACAATTGAAGTTGTGGTTCCTTCGCCTGGTACTCCCCCTGGATTTGCGAAATCACCAGCTGGGAATCACTGCAGAGTGTAACTGCTGATGCTCCGATGTCAATCGCCGCACGGAGGCCGGCCAAGCATGCTTCGTATTCAGCTTGATTGTTGGAGGTCTTGAAATTGAATCGGAGGGAAATTTCTAAGTGCACATCGTCATCACTTTCTACCACCACACCTGCTCCACAACCTTTGCTGTTCGACGAGCCATCGACGTAGATGGTCCAATGCGCTCGAGGGGTGGTCGGGTCCGCCCCCGTCATTTCTACTACAAAATCGGCCAACACTTGCGCTTTGATGGCTCCTCGAGGCTCATATGAAATTTCAAATTCTGACAGCTCGATAGACCACTTTATCATCCTTCCGGCGAGGTCTGGCTTGTTGAGTACTGAACGGAGTGGCAAATCCGTTCTTACCAATACTGGGTGCGTATGGAAATAAGGCCTCAGCCGTCGTGACGCCCATACAACTGCCAGGGCGGCTTTCTCAATCTTCTGATACCTTCCTTCCACCCCCTGAAACGTTTTACTAGTAAAATACACCGGTCTCTGCCCTTCAGGGGTTTCTTTCACCAGGGCTACTCCTAGAGCTTCGTCGGATATTGCCAAGTATAAGATTAACGTTTCGCCCGGGTCAGGCTTAACCAGAATTGGGGGACTCGAGAGAACGGCCTTGAGCTGCTGGAAGGCTTGCTCTTGTTCCTCTCCCCATTCAAAACTCTTGTGTTTCTTCAACGCCTTATACAAGGGGAGGGACCTGTGCGCCATCTTAGGCATGAAACGAGCTAAAGCGGCCACTTTCCCATTCAATGACTGGACCTCCCTCAAACATTTGGGACTCTGCATGTCCAGGATTGCTTGACATTTTCCGGGGTTAGCCTCAATGCCTCGTTGAGTCAACATGAATCCCAAGAATTTTCCTGCTGGAACGGCGAAGGTGCACTTTAAAGGATTTAACCTCATGTTGTATTGCCGAAGCCTAGTGAAAACTTGGCGTAGATCTTCAATGTGGTCTCCTCCAGCGGGCGTTTTGGCTATGATATCATCAATATAAACTTCGACCAGCTTTGTATGCATCCCTTCAAAGACTTTGTTAATCATGCGCTGATAGGTAGCGCCGGCGTTCTTCAGTCCAAAAGGCATGACGGTGTAGCAGAAAACACCGCGGTCATTGATAAAGGCAGTTTTCTCCTGGTCTCCCTCCCACATCGGAATCTGGTTGTACCCCGAATAGGCATCCATGAAACTGAGATATTGGTAACCAGATGAATCATCCACCATGCGATCGATGTTGGGCAGGGGATATGGATCTTTAGGGCAGCAACGGTTAAGATCCACATAATCTGTACACATTCTCCATTTACCGTTAGTCTTCTGCACCATGACCACATTAGAAAGCCAAGATGAATAGCGTATTTCCCTTATAAAACCTGCTTTCAACAACTCCTCTGTTTGCTCACAAGCCGCCCTCTGCTTCTCCGGTCCCAACCTCCTCTTCTTCTGAGCCACCGGTCTGGTTTCAGGGTACACTGCAAGTTTGTGACAACAGAAATCAGGATCCATCCCCGGTATGTCTGCTGCTGTCCATGCGAAAAGGTCTTTGAATTCCTGCAAAAGGGCTAATAAGCGTTGCTCCATAGCAGACTCCAGCTTATCGTTGATGTGCGTGACCTTCTCTGGGGAATCTCCCAATACGACATCCCTGGAGCCACCATCTGGTGTGGGCTTAGATGGATTGAGTGGATCAATCTTCAATTCCGCTCTGGGGTCTAGGTCAATAAGACTGACAGACCCTGCCGTTGTTCCTCTGTCGTTCAACTTCCTCTTCTTGTTGAATGCATCCAACTTAACCATGTTGAGGCTCAGATTATAACAATATCGAGCCATCTCCTGATCTCCGCGGAGTGAGGACACACCATTGTCCTTGTCGATAAATTTGATCAGGAGATGAGGGGTGGATACAATTGCTTCCATAGCGTTCAATGTTGGACGACCTATGATACCGTTGTACGGGGATTCCACATCAATCACCAGAATTCTTGACTTGACCGTTCTTGCACCGGGCTCCCCTTCAAAAAAAATCAAAGTGTCGAGGTATCCCTTAGTGGGTTGCTTGGCTCCGTTAAACGCTGTGAGTTCTTGTGTGTATGGTTGTAAATCTGCATCACTGAAACCCATTCGTTTGAAACAATTATAAAAGATAACATCACAAGAACTTCCCTGATCGACGAGGATCCTCTTGACGTCCTTATTGGCTATGACGGCCACAATCACTACTGCATCATCACCTCCTGGAATTGTTGGGACGAAGTCATCATCTGTAAATGACACCGTCGGGGCTGTCACTCCGTCCCTGAAAGGGCGGTTATCCCTCGGTTTACCCTGGACTGACAGAATCATCCTATGGTGGTTCTTTCGTGCTGTGATTGATGTTCCTCCTCCCGCAAATCCTCCAGCTATCATCTCAATCACTTCTCGTCTGCCCTGCCTCTGCTGCTGGGGCATGTTACTTTGTTGGGCACCTTCAGCAATCACTACCCCTTTCTGCTTCTCAGCCGCAGTGAACTTCCTTGCTGGGTTGCGTGTATTATCATCTTCATCATCAGGATCTCTATTCCTTTTCTCCATCCTGTGAGGCTCATCCATAGATTTCTCCTTAAACAAATACTGCTTCAGCTTTCCTTCCCGAATGAGAGTTTCCACCGTATTCTTTAACGCCTTACACTCATCAGTGTTGTGCCCTGTCTGCTCATGGAAAGTGCAGTATTTACGTGGGTTACCACCCCTCTTGGCTGGGGCTGGCCTCCTTATACCAAAGACGTTCAGAGTTGGCCAACCAACCTCCCTCATGATTTGTGAGTGCCTGGTGTTCAACGGAGCATAGTGATCGAACGATGATACGCACCTATCTCGTGGATGCTGACGAGCGTTCACAAAGTCTTCTCTAAAGGCATGCTTCTCAGGCCTCGCTCTCTCCTTTTCTCTCCGTGGCTGCTGAGCGGGTGCAGAAGGCTTTACTCTTGTTACAGTTGCCTCTAGATGCATCTCTATGCCCACATATTTGGAAGCTTTCCTTCGAAACTCCTCGAAGGTTGTAGGTGGGCTTTTTGCCAAAGATAGGGCAAAGGCTGAACCTGGCTGAAGAGCTTCCACTACAATATGGAGTTGTATGGCCTCCGTGAGGTTAGGGACCAACGCAGCCTCCTTGTAAAACCTTTTCAGGAACTCCTTAAGAGTCTCAGTTTCTCCCTGCCTTATCTGGGCCAGGGTGTGAGAAGTTCTTGGGATATCCCTGGAGATGACGAAATGGCTTTCGAATGCAGCAGCCATTTCCTCCCAAGAGTCTATAGATCCTGAGGGCAAACTTTTAAACCAGTCGAGAGCTTCCTCCGTCAGCGTCCTTGGGAACATTCTGCACATGACATCTTCATCTGCTCCCAGATACATAGCTTCATAAACGTAAGCATCCAAATGCTTAGTGGGGTCGGTCTCTCCATTATACTTCCCAATCGACAATGGCTGAGTTGTTTGCAAATGTTTTGGAATGACAATATTCATCAACCTTCTTGAAAAAGGGACATTGAGCTTGTATGTCCCTGAAGTTACCACCGCCTGCTCCCTTCTCCTGGTACTGACTCTATCACCAGAGTCCTGCGTTTGCCCCCTCTCTTCATATGTGGGGATCTTCGAATACTGGAGGGTGGTAGATCTATCCCTCGCTGATGCATGGTGAGCATCATCTGCATGAGACACTACTCTGTCCCCAGCTCCTCCTCTCTCTCGCCTTAACTCCATCAGCTCCTCCTTCAGTTGCCTGATAACCTCATCGCGAGGGTCAGGCGTCTGCACTTGCACCATCCTCCGGGTTTGAGTTACAGGGGATTCGAAGACGAGTCTCCTCCCAGCCTGTTGATGGGTCACATCCTCCACGTGACCTTCCACGAAATCTCTCCCATCACCTTCCATTGTAACAACCTAACTTCTGCGAAAATGGGAATAACTCTATCGTGTCCCACTGGGCGTGCCAATGTACTGGTCTGGACCGGAGTCTAGGATCCGGTGTGGGACCAGCCACAAGAGTGCAGGTGTTTTAGGGTTTGCACACCGGAACTGTGAGTAACCGATGTATTAATCCGGTCTCTCAGTGGGAGAGACCGGTCTTGTTGTCCTGGAGATCCTTTACACCAACGGTTCGCGTTGTAGGGGGCGAAAGGTGGTGCCACCTGCGAAGATTCTCCGACGCTCAAGTTAGAAGAGTGTATGAACTCAATGAACACTCAAGCGTAATAACAGTAAAGTGTGAGATAGAACAACGATACCATGCATGTGTGTTGATACGGGCTTCTTATAGTTGAACGTAAGAGAAATGAGTCGTTGGATGCAGGTGGGTCCCTTAGCTCTGATTGCGTGTATATTGTGTCAATCAAAGTGGTTCGACTTTCAGAATGTGTCAGGAGGGTAGGTCAATTATCAGAGTACAATCCTCTAGGGAGAGGAGAGGATAATCACCTTTTCCGCATAATCTGCTGACACGCCCACTTACTTTCTGAAGCCATTGATGTGACGTATTTTGCTACAAACAGTGTCTTCGTTGATAAGTTATCAGGGACTCTTCTCTTACTGTGACTGAAAAGCCAACAATTATATAAACACCCTGTAAAGATGAACATAGAACCGCTATGGAGAAAATGAATGATGTTGTCGTGGAGTGAGGGCGGACGGCCAGACAACGGATATCCGGTGTGGCAACATTGAACCAGGACACCGGTTATCCTTATATGAGGTCAGTCTGACGTCACAAGTATGGGGGCCGGTATCTAGACCGGATCAATTTGCAAGTGGAAGAAACTTTCGGTGCATGTGAATTCCAGCTGTGCCAACTTGTTTCCAATCTGTATATTTTAATATATCCAATAATTCGGTGCTTGGATTTTAGTGAAGATTTATGCAGAATGATGAAATTCAGAGTGGAAAAACGTTATTTTCCCACAAATCCGGGTGAAAGCTTGCTGGACGGTGTAGGGAGTGAACTGGACAGCGTGGAGAGGAGTTGCTGGGCGGTATTGGTTTGTATGTGGCAGGTATGGTGATATGAGGGACAGTGGAGTTGCTGGACGGTGTTGTGTTGAGTGAGTTACTGGGCGGTGTGTTGAGTACTGCTGGACGATGTTGTGGTTTGAGAGTCTAGGCGGAGTTGAGAAGGTTACTGGGCGGTGTTATGTATTAGAAGAAGAAAGGGAGACGGTGTTGGGAAGTTGGGCGGTGTGTTGAGCTGAGGACGGTTGGGCGGTGTGTGAAGTGAGGACGATTGGGCGGTGTTGTGAGGTGAGGCCGATTGCTGGGCGGTGTTGAGGCTTGGATTAGAAGAAAGGGACAGCGGATAGGGAATGGGACGGTGTTGTTGATGGAAAGGAGAGGAGTCTGGTTGGGTGAAGAATCTAGGCGGTGTCATGGATTAGGAGCTTGGGCGGTGTTGGTTTGAGAGAAGTCTGGGCGGTATGGATGGAAAGGAAAGGTGAAGTGGGACGGTGTGTGGTATAGATTAGAAGGGGACAGCGGATAGAAGAGAGGAATGTGGGTCGGATTTCTGGATTGAGGACGGTGTAGAGAGTGATCCGATGTTTGGAGTTTGTGGAGTGTAGGTCGGTTTTGAAAGGAGAAGGGACGGTATAGTTTAGGGAGTATTGGGACGGTGTGGATTGGGAGATGTTGGATTCCAGGTCAGCACGCATAAGCATCCGGGCTCATTCCATCCGTTGTCAAATTTGTGACATCGGTTAGCAAAGACATCGGTTGGACGGAGTTTCTACTGATCCGATGTGGTGTCTCAAGAACCTTTACCTGTGTCTTCACACCGGTTGAGTCTTTCAATGTAATCATCGGGGCGATGTTCTCCCTCCTAGTCCGGATCTACTACCAGCCGGTGTTCCTATTTTTGATCTGAGATTCCTTTCCTTAGGGCCGGACTGGCCTGTTACTCCTTTGTCAGGCGCACGACATCGGTCCGGTGTTAATTTGGGCCTTGTCTGGTGTTGCCAGTTTTAAGGCCGGGTCCGGAGTTATAACAATTTAGGCCGGACTGAAAGAGGTGTTCACACGGGCGGTGTTTGGTTGAGTGCTTGTTGAAGGAGACCGTCTCGCTCAAGCGGAGAAAGGTTCGCTCAAGCGAGAGGTCTTGTTTCACTCGGTGCGGTTAAAACTCTGCTCGGATTTTGCATTGGAATTCTTCAGTCGGCCTTCATGCTTTTTACTCAGAATGGCCTTCAGTCTTTAATCAATTCACTCGGAATGACTTTCTCTTTTACTCAGGAACTTGCACTTGAAGAGTTGGAATTTGACTGATTGAATTTCTTCTTATGTCCGAGCTTTGCTTTGCTCGAAAATGCATTTTTCTGACCCAACTCACTCGGAATTCCTTTCCTTGGAGACTTCTCACTCGGGCTCAGTGTGAAACTTGAGAGTCTGCCCGAGTGTGATTCATTTCTGGTCAGATTTTTCCTTGTTTTTGACCCTTTATTACCTTAATTCCTGCAAAATAACATACCCAAGTAGAATAGAGTGGAAAGAGAGCAAACATCGCAATAAATAAAGGAAATACAATGGACAATGACTAAAATCCTAAGCAAACTAGATCTTATTTATTATATTAAAAAGCACTTATCAGTTACACTAAGAGAGGTTAAACTACATTTTTCACATAACTTGCGCATATGTTGGAATTTTGGCGAATAGGCGGCGCCAACAGTTCTGGAATAGGGAAAACATGTGGCCTGTGAAGTTTCATGGTAATTAGACCTAAAACGAGCCAATGAGATAGGTCGGAAGTTAGCCGATTGGCCTAAAATGTGCAGCAACAGCAGATGCTGCTACTGATATCCTGACGTGTAGCGTCAGCCTGGCGCGCAACGTCAGGACTGCGCAGGGGAGCTCACACGTAGCGTCAGACCCCTGTTTCAGTTTTCATGTTTCCTTTCAACTTAAATAATTTCAGGATTCTTAAATTGATTATATATTTTATATTTTGAGACATTTTGATGAAAATGGATATTTTCTAATTACGGGTTAAATTAATTATTTAATTTGTGAAAAATTTATTTTAAAAATCAATAAAATGGGTAGAAAATAATGTAAAATGACAAGAGATGTCACATATACTAATTATATTAAGTGGTTAAAATGGTTATTTTTGTTATATTTACCATTCTAGATTAATTATGATTTTCCAAACACTCACCTTTGCTGTGGTTTCTTTCTTTTAGTAACCAATGACAAGGAAGACGTTGATGCCCCATAAGAGAGCGCTAAGTAGTGAGGGATGCCAAGGAAGTCATAGAAATGAAGATTATGTAATTGCTTAGTGATGAATTGGTTTAATGTTTGTTGATGAGTGTTATGATGTATGATGACTATGTTTATGCCTTGTGAGATTTAATATTGCTTGGATTAATTTAGTGATGATGATATTTGATGTTTACTTATGAAGGTTTGATGATGATAACATGGATTTGTGTGGTGAATTAAGGAATTGAACATATTGTTGAAGGTTGTGATGTTATTGATGAGATATGTGATTTTTGGCACAAAGCTAATTTGATGATGAACCAATATGGGCAAGGCTTGTTTTTATATGCTTAATTATGGGATAACTTGAATGTGAGTGAATTGGTTGATGAGTTGGTGATTTGATGCATATAGTGAGAATAGGCAAAATATATGAAATTAAGAACTACACAGGTAATTTTGAGATCCAGTGGGTTTAAGGACCCTCAGAAGGGACCGTCAAGTTCCCTACATCATTTAGAAGTTGTGCATATAGGCTTCGGGTAGTTTGGATCCCATTTGGGTAGTTTGGTGCATCGATTTTGGTACCTTTTGGTTTAAATGCATTTATGCACATATGAGGGAATTTTAGACAGACTGCGCCAATAGTTTAAGAATGAAGGTAATATAGTGCCATGAAATTTGATCAGGTTTAGAGTTGAATCGGCAATTTAAAACCCTTAAAAGTTTACAAAATTACCTAAAATGCCATGACAACTGTTGTGTTGAAGAATAGACTTTGTAAATATTATATAGGAGTGGTTTTGAAGCCTTTAGCGTTAAATGAATATTTTGATGGGGGATGAACCGTTAATCCATTATTTTCACAAAATTTTTTATGAGAATTCTATTTAAACGATTAAAATTAAAGAAGATTAACCACTAGTCAATTAATTATTTTACGAAAAAATTTATTAAAATTTTAATTAAATAATTAAAAATAAAAGTAAATAATATGGAAACGTCACACTTTCTAACATCATTTAACTAACAAATCAAAAATTTATAACAAACTAGATGAATAACACGAGCTGAGAATAAAATATGCACTTAGTCTACATTAAATCCCCTCGGATTGCTAGTTTTCTCGAGCTGGACATAAGGTTAATTTAATTTAAACTCATAGATAATAAAAAGTCCTTTTTTTATGGGACAAGTTCTCAGAATTTCATCTAATCGAAATAAAAGAAAAACTTTGAATTTAATTTCAACTAAAAGTTAAAGCTCTAACCTTGTTTGAAATAGTGATTCGAATCACCTTATTTTTAAACTGTAACAAAGGTCTGTATGTTTAATTGTTCACTTAATGAAACATAGTTAGACATTAGACTCTTTTGATATTTATTGGCTCAACAATAAAAAATCACCCCTTGAACAATTTACACCACGTGTTATACAATATCATCTGTCAAATTCTTTTACAATTTGACAAGCTCTGTTCTAGGCTCAACCAAACAAGTATTAACTCCTCCTGTAAAAATAAAAATACAAGCGAATTAGAGAACATGTTAGAATTTAGGGGAAAATGAAGATATATCATTTGAATTGAAGACTAAAGAAAATGCTTACAAGACAATGGCATATGTAATCAAGCATATATTTTGACCTGTAACTAGCTAGAATTAGTGTTGTTTTCATTCGTTAATTAGATGTTCTCGGAATTGTTTTTTCTCCATAAAGAAAAAGAATGATTAATTAAGCCCAACAATCAAGTCAAACACAGATATACAACAATAATTATCACACTCAAGTTCCTGCTGACCCTTTTTATCTTAATAATATATACACATTTATGATCGGAGTCTAATTCAGTACGATTTTTTCATCCAAGACCGTCCGCAGAATTTAGTTATTTCATGCTAACAGGGCCTATCAGCGGGGCCCACATAGAGGCCCCACAATAACACACTAGAATGAGCCAATCATAGAAAGACACGTGTTCCACTGTGAGCAACCTCGTTTTCTGACGTGTCATCAACCGGTGGGGCCAACAACCTAAACACAAACGCAACTCGGTCCGAAAATAATCAACCCTTGCGGGGGCAAAATTAGAATAACAAAAAAGCCCCAAGCGGCAGAAAAAGGGGCACATCTGCAAAAGCAGTTCGCCCATTTATTATTTTCATTTATTTATCTAATCCAAAACCAGAAAAACGCCAAAAGTGTCTTAATTACAACACGAATACCAGGAAAGAGAAAATGGCAGTTTTGGTAAATAAGACCCAAAACCAACGGCATTTCCCCTGAAACCAAGCCACCTCAAACCCCACAATAAAACACCTCAACTCACATCACTCACATATTTTTTGTTTACTACCTCTGACCCTGCCCTTGAAATTTTTTTCATCAATTCAGCATTCTTTCTTCCTTTTTTCCTCTGTAGCATTGAAAACAGAGGAAGCGAGAAGGGAAGAGACATAGAAAAACCAAAGTGGAGAGAATCTGAATAAGTGTGTTCAATGGGAAGCATATAATAAATGGGGGGTTCAGAGGGAAACGGCGACGTTTTACCATGGCTGAAATCGATGCCGGTGGCACCGGAGTACCGGCCAAGCGTAGCAGAGTTCCAAGATCCAATTGGTTACATATTCAAGATCGAGAAAGAAGCTTCCAAGTACGGTATCTGCAAAATCATCCCACCCTTTCCTCCTCCACCGAAGAAAACCGCTATCGCGAATCTCAACCGCTCACTGGCGGTTTCCGGTTCCACATTCACCACTCGCCAGCAGCAGATCGGCTTCTGCCCCCGTAGGCCCAGGCCCGTTCAGCGTCCCGTTTGGCAGAGCGGCGAAAACTACACCTTCCATGACTTCGAGTCCAAGGCCAAGTCCTTCGAGAAAACTTACCTCAAACGCCACACCAAAAAGGGCTCGGGCTCGGGCTCGGGCCTGGGCCCACTCGAAACCGAAACGCTCTTTTGGAAGGCCACACTGGACAAACCCTTCTCAGTGGAGTACGCTAACGACATGCCGGGTTCAGCTTTCGCTCCTAAATGCCGCGACACAGGGGATCCTGCCTCGCTGGCGGACACTCCGTGGAACATGAGAGCGGTTTCTAGGGCTAATGGTTCGCTCTTGAGGTTCATGAAGGAGGAGATTCCAGGCGTTACTTCACCCATGGTTTATGTTGCCATGCTCTTCAGCTGGTTCGCGTGGCACGTCGAGGATCATGACTTGCACAGCTTGAATTACCTTCACATGGGCGCCGGCAAGACCTGGTATGGTGTTCCTCGCGACGCCGCTGTTGCCTTCGAAGAAGTTGTTAGGGTTCATGGCTACGGCGGAGAGATAAACCCTCTTGGTGAGATATCATAGCATGAAGAGTACTTGTTTGTTTTAAGTACATTTTGATGCAGCTAAATTATTAGTGTACCTTTTTATATATTTTACTAATTTACTTTGGAATTGGAAGATTGGTTACTAGTTAGGTTCTTCGGATAGTAATAACTAAATTATGATGATTGTTGGTGATGTTATGCTTCTGTGTATGCTTATGCTTCTTTGGTTTGACGCTTCTGATACTCTGTTAATTATTTGGAGACTTGTATGAACTGTTATTAGCTTTACAGGGGATTACAGAATACAGCGTAAGTTTCTGTGTATATTTATAAGTGTTTGCTTTACAGAGTATGCTGTGTTAATTATTTGGGGATTGGTATGAAGTATGAACCTCTTTTGTGTTCTTTGGCTAAAGATGTAAGTTGTAACTATGTTTTTTGTTTTACTCCAAAACACTGACAAATTATATTGGAAAGGAACAAATTTTTCCCTTCCATAAAATGTGCATTGGGAAGCACATTTTCTGTTTGTCAGTTTCAATCTAAAATACACTTATTAAGAGGTTGCTTGTAATAAATTTTCAAGGTAAAAAGTCCAGTCGTTGGAAAAGTTCTTTGGAACATCATTTAGTCCTGGCTCTAATGTAGAATGCCCTGCTTTGTGTTGTTTGCAGAATGATGTTAAGATGTGTTCTACTTATCTACTTATCTCTCTCTTTAACTGGTACATGACCATATGCTTTACAGAGTATGCTCTGTTAATTATTTGGGGATTGGTATGAAGTATGAACCTCTTTTGTGTTCTTTGGCTAAAGATGTAAGTTGTAACTGTATTTTTTGTTTTACTCCAAAACACTGACAAATTATATTGGAAAGGAACAAATTTTTCCCTTCCATAAAATGTGCATTGGGAAGCACATTTTCTGTTTGTCAGTTTCAATCTAAAATACACTTATTAAGAGGTTGCTTGGAATAAATTTTCAAGGTAAAAAGTCCAGTCGTTGGAAAAGTTCTTTGGAACATTATTTAGTCCTGGCTCTAATGTAGAATGCCCTGCTTTGTGCTGTTTGCAGAATGATGTTAAGATGTGTTCTGTTTATCTACTTATCTCTCTCTTTAACTGTTACATGACCATATGTTAGAATGCCCTGCTTTGTGCTGTTTGCAGAATGATGTTAAGATGTGTTCTATTTATCTACTTATCTCTCTCTTTAACTGGTACATGACCATATGGTTTTCTTTCGTTCTTTTTATGCCTGATGTGAATTTTTACCCATAAAATGAAGGATGCATGCATGTTTTGTGTCATATGCTCATGGTTTTGAGTTTCAGATCAAGACTTGATTGTTGAAAGCAAGATTCAATACTGAAATACTTGGCGTTTATGGTTTAAGTTTTAATCCCCTGTTTTAATCAGCCTGTTAAGGGTGTTTGAAATTCTAATTGTAATAATGAAAGATGACAAAATTAGGGTTTACACTGTTAATTTTGGAACCCAATTCTCATGCTTTGCAAGGCAGTGAGCTGTTGCATCTTTTTCACTTGCTACCTGCCAATGCGTCTCCTTAGCACAGCCCTCACCCTTCTTGGTTTTTAGTTTTGTGTAGCCTATCTTTATTTTCTTTTTCTAATTTTATTTTATTTTAGCTTCGATAATCATTGTTTATTTCAATGAGTAATGAAAGATATTAGCTGGTCCCATCTGGGATAACTGAGAGGAATGATAGTGGTTTCCAATTCCATGTATTGAGAGGATAATACTTGACTTTTGTGTTTATGTATGGATCCACATGTTATAAACTTACGTGTGTCTTGTTTCCCTTCAACAGTCACCTTTGCTATTCTTGGTCAGAAAACCACAGTGATGTCGCCTGAAGTATTTATTAAAGCAGGTGTTCCATGCTGCAGGTACTAATATTTATGAACATCATACTATATTTTTGTGGTGGTCTTGTGGGGCATATTCTTTGAAGAAATCTCAAGGATTAATTATACCATTTTTTCTGTGGGGCCTATTTTTTGTGGTTATCACAATCAGTTGGACTAGCCTGGTCGAACCAGTTGAACCTTGAATCAGTTAGGTGACCAGTTCAATTTTACTCTTCATAACTACTAGTTCTAGCATGGTTTGACCTCTGGTTCACTTGAACAGATTCCTCACTGGTTCGATGACCAGTTCGGTTTTAAAAACATTGCTATTTACTTTGAATGATTGCTTGATTTTGTTATGCAGAAATCAATCGTCAACTTTAAAGCTGGTGAGGTTCAGTTGCAATTTTTCAAATTCAGTCTTGCTAGAAATGCATCCCTAGACAAAGCATTTAACTTCTTTTTATTTACATGTCATTAATTAGATGCTGGGATTCATCATTCCAGCATCCATTTCCCATTTGGAATAATTCCTATATATTTTCCTCTGTTGTCTGGCTACTTCCCTTTGAACCATTCGTTTGTACTAAATCAATGTTGATTGCCGCCTTGCTTGGAACTTGGACACAGTTTCTGATAATTAGCTTTGAAGGTTTTGATGGACTGGAGACAAGGAAACCTCAATGGTTTGGTGTGGGCATGTGGCAGTGTTTAGTTTATGCAGTTATTGTCATGTGTATTTGGGTGGAGTGGAATATTCTCATCTTCAATCTTTAATAACTTCTATTATCCCCTATATTTGATTTGGCAAAGGCTTGTTTTTGTGCCTTTTCTCGTGCTTTTTTATGGCTGTTTCAGGGGAGTCCCATATCTGATGTGCAGAGAGACTAGAAATTCTTGCTGCAAGCTTGCTTCCTTCTTTCATTTTCTTTTTAATTTCTTTTTCTGTTTAAAATAGTATCACATCCTCTCTCTAGTTGCTATTACCCTGTTTTTTGTTTTACAATATTTTTTCTTGGAATACTGAATGGATGTTGGTAGTCATCATTGTAATTAATAGAAGCCATTATCCTGCTTTTTTTAAGTGGCTTGTGTGGTGGTTTATATGCATCTTTAATTTTCAATTGCTTTGTATCAGGTTAGTACAAAATGCCGGGGAATTTGTTGTGACGTTTCCAAGAGCCTACCACTCAGGATTTAGTCACGGTAAGTCAACCATAGGACTGAGGTTAAAAAACCCTATATATATATTTGGGTAGGGGAAGGTGGGGGGAGTTTTTACTTATTATTATTGTTCTGCCAAAAGTGGAACACTAGAATGTTTCTAATGCTTTGGATATATGCTATATAGGTTTTAATTGTGGAGAGGCAGCAAACATCGCAACACCTGAGTGGTTGAGAGTTGCTAAAGATGCTGCTATTCGGAGGGCTTCATTAAATTATCCTCCTATGGTTTCACATTTCCAGTTGCTTTATGACCTTGCCTTAGCTTTGTGTTCTAGGTTTGTCATTTTCTTTTGTAGCTTATTATTGTTGGCTATAAGAGTGTGTTGCTGGTATCTTACCAGAATTATCCTTTGTTTTCTTCTTGTTAGTAGTTTGGTGGAATTACTTGAGATTTTATTAACTTAATGGAGTTTTAAGATGCAATTGTAATCCCCAATTTAAAAAGCGTGGATGAATAATTCCGGTTGTAGGTATAAATATGTGTATTTATTTAATTTCTAGTATCAACTATATGCTTTTTCAGTTTTCCTTGTACAGAAATTCATGTAATATGCTTTGATCATGGCACCAAGACAATGATTCTGCCGACCATATGATCTGTTGTAATCAGTGTTATCAAATCGCCGTTATAGCGGCGCTATAGCGGCGTAGCGGTGCGTTTTTTGTGCTCCCCGCGAAACGCCATGGAGGATAGCGGGCGAAATATCGGTGACCGCTATTTGTGGTATCGCGGCCGTTATGGGCGTAACGCTGTAGCGCCTGTCGCGGGAGATAGCGGTCAAGGCGGCGCTTTTTCTGGATTAACGGGGTTTGGGCCCTGTTGGGCCGGGTCAATCAGAAACGGGTCTGGTTTAGCGTTTCATTTTCGTGGCCTCCTTCTTCCACGTTTCAGGTCCTCTCATTTCTCTTCCCACTTCTTCTCCCTCGCGTCCAGCACCCAGCCGTCTCTGGTGACTTTTTCGACGAAACAGAGGCGGCGACCACCATTTCCGGTGACGTACAGCGGCGGCGACAGCGCAGGGCTCTCCGGCGACCTCCTCTGCATCAGTTCCAGCTGATTTTTTTTCCAGATTTCAGGTTTTTTCTCCTCTTTCTCTGTTTTTTTGCCTCCTTTCTCCTCTTTCTCCTCTTTCTCCTCTTTTTCCTCTGATTTTTTTCCGTTTCTCCTCCTCCTCTTTCTCCTCTTTCTTTTTTCAGCCTCTTTCTTCTCTGTTTTTTTTCAGCTCTTTCTTTTTTTTTTAATTTTCTGAAAACAGTTTCACCTCCTCTGTTTTAGTTTTCTTCCCCTATGTTATTTTTAATTTCTGTTTTTCTGGTTGCAATGCAACAATACAATGCTGCTGCAATGGTGTCATACTCTGTTATAGTTTTGTCTCTGGTTTTGTATTTGTTGCTGTCAATGGTGTCATGGTGCTGTTACAGCACCACTGTCATGGTTATTCTGCTTTTGTTATTTCTAAATAATTCTTCCTTCCCCTTTGTTCCTCTAATACAGCACTAAATGGCAACAAATACCGACCCCACTGATGGTGTTGCCACTGCCACTACTGCAAATGGAAGGGGTAACAACAATAGAACTGACATTGGGTGGAAGTATGATAACTAGATTGTTTTTTCTCATGATTATTTTATGTTTGCTTAACATTTAGATGTTTTCATGACTTGATGTTTTGAGTTATTTATGAGTTATGACATTATGTTTGTTTAACATTGATTTGGATGTTGTTTTGGATGATATTTTGATATGTTTTTTCATTTTATTTATAGTATTATGGTCTTATTTATAGTGTCCGCTATGTGTCCGCCATAACCCGTTATAGCGTCCGCTATAGCGTTTATAAAGTTTTTTTGGCTCGCCGCGATAACCCGCGACCGCTATTTAATAACATTGGTTGTAATATATGCTCCCAGTAAATACTTTTTGTTTTCTCCATACAGAATCCCTGCGGGCCTCAGTGCTGAACCTCGTAGTTCTCGTCTTAAAGATAAAAAGAAGGGTGAAGGAGAAACTGTAATTAAAGAACTATTTGTCCAGGATGTGTTGCAGAACAATAATCTGCTTCAAACACTTGGGAAAGAATCTGCTGTAGTACTTCTTCCTCGTAGCTCAGTTAACATTTCTATTTGCCCAAAATTACGTGTTAGATCCCAGCAAGCCATCAATGTAAGCAATTCTGAGGGAATGCATTCCTCAAAAGGTTTTGTTTCTGATGATCTGGTATTCAACAGGAGTTATGGAATCCAGCAAGAAAATAGTTTTTGTTCTGTGAAGGAGAAGTTTACTACGTTGTGTGAAAGGAATAGAATTTCATCATTTGATGTAAATGGAAACACATGCACTTCAAGTTCTATGCCACTTCAAAGCGACACCAAAATAGAAAATAGTCAAGGAGAGGGGTTGTCAGATCAGAGATTATTTTCGTGTGTCACATGTGGAATATTAAGCTTTTCCTGTGTTGCTATTGTACAACCTAGAGAACCAGCAGCTAGATATCTTATGTCAGCTGATTGTAGTTTCTTTAATGATTGGGTTGTTGGATCTGGAGTATCTAGCAATAAATATACTGTTTCCCATGAAGGTGCAACTATTCCTGAGCCAAATATGTATACAGGCAAGTTTTATGAGTTCCATTTCTAATATTTTATATGTTTGTTTCATATTATATCAAAAGTGGTTTTTAATGATTATACATCCAAAATATTTTCCATGCCTATCTTATGCTCATTTGGAAACGTCTATTTATTTGGTCTGTGTAATTCTGTAAGAGCTGAACTGCATGACTAACCAATCATGATAACTTTTTACTGCAGAGCAGAACCACAAATGCTCTGCGCTAGCATTGTCCGTGGCTATCTTTTTTACTCACTTCACTAAATCTTTCCTTTTGTGAAATATTGATCTTATATGAATGGGTTAATGTCAGTCCAGTCTTTAGCTTACTTGGTTGTCTATCTTCTGTTTTAACTTATTGTCCTTTTGGTATTATTTGGGGTCCTGAAAGTTGGTTTGGATACTGTAGTGCTTTAGTAAGTCAGGAAGATGGTCAAGTTGTTTTATGTTTTAGTATTCATCCTGAACTCCAAGAGGCTTGAGAGTATCTTGCCTCTTGTGATGGTTGAAGCTGACTTGTCCTGTCATCAGTGCCATAAACTTGTCATTAGTTACATAATAGCAAATCTCATTATGATAAGTTTAGACGGGATGGTAGGGGAACAGGACATGCCCTAATGGTTTATACAAAGCCTTTATGATATGCGCATTGTAGAAAGAGATGGAGAGAGTGAGGAGAGAATAGAGTGTGACAAGTGAGTGAACTGAAATTGGATACTCTACAATGCCTATAAGAAACAAGAAACGCAAGTATGTAGGTAAGGTAACCCCAATGGGTCAAGCCTATATCTCATGACCATAGTTGCCGACCCCTAAAACGCTATAGCCGTATAGCGTAGAGCGGGATGACCGTTATTTGAAAATTTTATGATACAGATACATAACATGATATACACATAAAATTGCAAAGACAATCACAAAATCATCATTCCAATTAAAATACTACAAATATAAGTCATTGTAAACAAAACATATTGTCATAGGTAGTCACATAGTCATAAGTAGGAATGTACTAGAGTCATAGACTTAAAGAGTCTTGCATAAGCAGAAAACAGAAACTACAATGCTGTCATGTTACTCGTAGCTAAAAGGCATGTAAGACTCTTATATTAACAAAAAAAATACTATCATATGTGGTAGTTAAAGTCTAAAAGTGACCCTAATCTAATCAGTTTTTGATAGATAATCTTCCTCTTGATTGGCACCCTCCTCGTCACTACTGCTTTTGTAGATCTGTTCTTCCCTGTCTTACTCTTCAGTTTCTTCATCTACTTCTATTCCTTCTCTTCCTGTTGCATAACATGCTTCCCCTTTGTTAGGTTTCCTGCACTTTCAAGGAAGAAAAAGGGCTTTATTCGTCCCTGAATTTTATTGATTTAGAAAAAAAAAATAAGGTTACACAAAGGAGTCTACTCCTTTCACACTGGAATTTGTCCAGTTAGCTCTAGCAAAGAAGAAAAATCCTTGCCTCTGCTGAAAAAGAGGATCTATTTATAGGAGTCTGGTTCACAAATTAACCACCTCATACTATCCTAACCAATAGAAAACCAACAAACAAATAGATGAAGAGTGAAATAGATTTAATTTCTATTTCTATTTTTACCCAACTTTCTATAATACACCTTTAATCTATTTTGAGGTCTAACACCCTTTCTAGAACTAGAGCTGACAGCAGCTTTCTTCTTCAATAAAAATTGCTACCTACCTAGTGTAGGCAACAGGTTCATCAGCTCTGTAGTATCAGCAACAACTCCCCAAGTTAAATTATCATCCCCAAAAACTAACTCAACTTCAGCAAGTTCCCTATTTTCTTCCGCCAGTTCTCCTGTCAAAGTACTCATTGAAATCATCAATAGCATCCAAAACAATGGGATCAATTACATCCTGACTCTTCTAACGATCTATCAAATTTTGGTTATACTTGATGTAAACCAAATCTTCCAACTTATGGCTCTCTAATCTGTTCGTCTTCTTAGAGTGAATCTAAAAACATTAATTGACATTTGACAAAATGTTAGTTTCTTTTCTCCACCAATTAGTAATTAGTATACTAAATTACTAATTACTTAGTTACTCAATACTTACATGTTCAAAAATACTCCATTCTTGATCAGCTACAAATCAAGCTCAACACTTTGATGGCTAGCCTTTGCAAGGTTGGAACATGATTTCCATAATGTCTTCACCACTCAATTGTAATGTAATTAAAATAATGAGCATGACAGCTATAAAAAATTCATGCCTCTTCTCCCCTCAGCTGTAATGTAATTAAAATAATGAGCATGACAACCATAAAAAAGAGCAAAACAACTATATAAAACAATAAAACTAACCGGGAGACAAAATATGTCTTTGCCTTATAGCTGCAGACAAACCAAAGAGGCCATCGGTTCTTTTGTACATGGCCAGCTCAACTGTAATTTTATTCATCTCTTCTTCAGCTGTACTCAATCTCTCAATGCACTTATATAGCCCATGTGTCACTTCAGGGTCAAACTTATCCTTGGATTGGAGTTGTAGAATTGGTGGGTTCAAGTAATGTCCTGCAACAAGTAGTGGGTGATGAAGTTGGCACTCCCACCTTCTATCAATGATCTCAAATACGTCTTTATACTTCTCTTTTTTGTTAAAACCTTTTTCACTGGACTCCTTAACTCTACCCATTGCTTCATACACACACACACACACACACACACACATATATATATATATATATATATATATATATATATATATCCCAATGTTGGCTTTTTTCATTGTCCACAAGCCTTAACACACGCACAAGAGGCCCCATCACCTTTAAGAGTGTACAAGACTTCATTCTAAAATGTTGACATCAAGACAATGTCAGTTTCCCTCTTACCCTTAACCTCTTTGGATGTCTTTGATTGCAACCAATCATCCGAAGTGAACATCTTTCTTAGGTTTCTCTTTTGTTTATGCGACCTTCCTAGGGTGAGGAATGTCGTTGCATACATAGTAGTCATTCCCAAATCGCATTGCGACGTCGTGTTGTCGCGGAGCAAATCGCGGATGCACTTTAATACTATCATGGGGTAAAACACACAAACATGTATATATATGCGGAAAAGGGAAGAAAGAGTAGTAGGAAATAAAGGGAGACGTGGCTGTCGGAGGCCAACAATGGCTGTTGGAGTTTGCAGCAAGTGATCAGTGCTAGTTTGGAGGTCGTCGGAGATGGAAATGAGGGTGGGGCTGCTCACTAGAGACAGAAATGGGGATAGGGTTGCTTGCTGGAGATGGAAATGAGGGTGCGTGTGCTCATTGGAGACAAAAATGGGGGTGGGTGTGACCATCGGTGTCTAGCAAGGGGGTTTTATGGAAGAGGAGAAAGTGGGAGGTAGAGAAGATGATGAAAAGAAGGTGAAAGATGAAGATGAGTTTTTTCGAAAACCCTTAGTTAAAAGAGAGGGGAAGATAAAACTTACCCTTTTACCCTTAAGTGATTCTCAAAATGACAGTTTTGAAGATGATGAAAAGGAGAAAGATGAAGATGGGTTTTTTTCGAAAACCCTTGGTTAAAAGAGAGGGGAAGATAAAACTTACCACCCTTAAGTGATTCCCAAAATGACAGTTTTGAATACTAGAAAGAATAGTGTCGTGATTTCTGGTGACGCCGCTATTGTGCCCGCGTTAGCCGCGATTCATGTTGGTCCGCAACAGTCACCGCGAAGGAGGAATCGCAAGAAGGGGTCGCGACGTCACACCACGATTCCGCAATTTGACTACTATGGTTGCATACTGGGTAACACATGCCTAACCAATTCAATCTTTGTGAATTTTTGCATCAAATTTATGGTTAAGAAGGGGTTGTATATGAACCCAACAAGAAAGCAGCCCCTTTTTATGGTCCTTCGGCCTTTTCAATCTTCCCCATGTCTTCCAACATAGTCTAAACAATGAGCTGCGCATGGAGTCCAAAAAAGGTGTTGTCTCTTGGATTGTAGATATTTACCTAAAGACAAATTTAAATAACTTATCTTAGGCATAAAAATAGTTGAAATAATTTTTGTATACTTAAAAGAACCTAAATAAAGGGTCTTTCTGGCCAAGACATAGTTAGTGCCATTATCAGTGATTGCCTGGATTATGTTTTGGTCCCTAATCTCATCTTTAAAGAATTTAACAGCTCAGGCACTTTTTCTCGTGTCTTTATATATGAGGAAGCGTCCACACTCTTTACAAACATTGTATCTTGTGGAAAGTTCACCAAAAAATTAATTAGTGTCTTGTTTATTTTGTATGTCCCCCTGTTTAACATTATAGAGCAAGCAAAGAGAAAGTTCTTCCTCCAAAGGTTTCATCAATAATTTAGTAGCCTCCACTTCTTTTTTCAGTTAAGGATTTCTAAGTTCATGGTAGCTTGGTGCCTTGTTGACAATAATTCCCAATTGCCTCCACCACAAGCTTGAAGCTTTTAGACCTTGCAACATTGAATGGGATTGAGTTTCAGTAGAAGAATTTAGCAATGTATTGAATTGTCATTCCCTTGCTTCTTTAACACAAGCATCCTTAATGCTTGTTTGTCTTTGAGTTTTTCCTAATTCAATTGAAGCTTTTGGTTTCTTCATCAACAATGAATCCAAAGGGCCTTTTGTGATATTTGCCTTCTTCACAACAACATATGATTCAGTTGCATGCCTCAATGTTGTGAAAATCGCGAGTTTAATCGTACGATCGTGTGATTTTACGATCCTGGTGGGCATAGCCAATCCTGAGGGGAAGAAAAATCACAAATGGCCAGGATCCGTGCTGGATCGGCGATTTTTGCAGTTTACTCGTAGGATCATGCACGTCCTGATCCTGGGAGGCATTCATGGGCCGGGTCGGTTCCATGACCCGGGTTTTAAAAACCCACGTTTTTTTAGAAAAAAGGCATGTAAGAGACCCTTTCCTCTGTTTTATCACGCAAGACCCTTCGTCTTCCTCCCTTCTTTCCTGCACATGACCACACGACCATCGTTCATGGCCGCACACGCCGCCGCCGCAAGCTCTATTCTCTTCTAATCGTGACCCTTCGTCTCCATGCCTCTGTTCGAGGGTCTTCATCTCTTAGCCTATGCTTTCGAGGCCTCTTCGCGTTTCAGCCTCTATTTTCGAGGCTTGTTGTCCGTCTCTCAATTCCCCTCTGTTTTTAAGCTTCTTCTTCGTCTCTGAAGTGGTGCTCTATTTTCAAGCTTCTTCTTGCTCTATTTTGAAGACACACACTGCTGGTGATGCTCTGTTTCGTTTTTGTTTGTTTCAAAAATGGCTGCAAAAACTAGTGGTGCTTTGTTTTCAAGCTTATTTGTTTGCTACATATACATAGCCTCTGTGACACGCTGTTCTTTTTTTGTCAAACAGCCTTGTATTTTATTGGAATTGTATTTAAATATATGAAATTATGAAGACTAGAACTTTTATGGTATGATAATGGTATATTTCTTGTTCAATATTATTTTTTATGCATATATGTAAGTTTAAATATAATTTTATATGTTTAGTAGGATCTTACAATCCAAGTTTACGATCCTCCATTTACGATTTTTCAACCCTCCTTCAATCCTACGTAAGATCTCGATTTTTACAACATTGACATGCCTTTTTCCAGCTTGGATAAGGTGTATTTGTTGAACCTCTTCTTGCTCATCTTCATATTCCTGCAACTCAGCAACTTCATCTACTTCATGTTCTACCTTTTTTAGTTCATAAACTTCAGTAAGCTTTTTCTTGATCTCCAACTCCAAGGGAATTTTTTTGCAAGCCTCAACATCTCCCTTTATCCTCATTTGGTGTCTCTTTACCAAAGTTGTTAAAACGTAGACTATGTTGACACGACGGGGATTCTCGAAATGTAGATTCATAGTATTATAAGATTATATGGAAGAGTCTTCTAGAAATATTAAATTATATAAAAATATAAAAAATATCAAACTAAACTCATAGACTTCATAATATTAAACCGAACTGAAAGTCATAACTCAAACATAAAACTCAGTCTAAAACAACCGTGCTACCATAAAAATTAAAGTCTAGCACTAACACATCAAACATAAGACATTAATTAGAAACTCAGCCTACGCATCTAGCATATCATTCAAGTTGGGAATAATAGGATTATCATCCTCATCCTCATCAACATCAGCCGTGCTTAAGCCATTGTCATCTCCTTCATCATTAAAACTAGGAACCTCTAGATCATCAAGTGGATCCCGACCAGTAGCAACCCTATTAACTTCTCCAAGATCTTTCATATCTTGGCTTACTTCAGGATTATCTGCAATCCACTAATCATCTGAAGAAAAATCATTAATGACATACCTTTGGTTTCCTTGCGTTTTTTTTTTGTGGCCAATTTAGAGTTAGCCATGACAAAGACGACATCTTTCATTATCTCTTGCTTCAATCGATTCCTCCTCTTAGGGTGAACCTAAAGTTTATTAATAAGTAATAAATAATTTACAAAATGTATAATATAGAAAGCATTTATTAATAATAAGTAACAAGTAATAAATAAATTTGCAAATACCATCTCAAATGCACTTTAATTACGCTTACACCCAGAAGAATTGCATGTCAAGCTCAAGACACGAATAGTGAACCTTTGCAACTTCAGAGTTTCATCACTGTAAGACTCCCACCATTGTGTTGGAGCTTTGATCTGAACTCCATTACGGGCTATTTGGCTACCAAAAAATCCCTATTTGTATTTGAATTCCTCTAACTGAGCATCAATCTTCACCTCTTCCATATCCCTCACCATCCGTTTAGGCAATCATACAGTCCACGTTTAAGTTCAAAATCAGCTTTAAAATCAAAGAGTATAATGGAAAATTAGGTTAAGGTATAGGCCTGTGGCATGCAAACGCTTATGAAGTTGGTTGTTTCATCTCATCAATGATATCCCAAAGAGGTTGTTAACTAAAGAGTGAGAGAAAAATTTAATTAGTTTCCAATACAAAACATAAATTGAATAAGGGGAAATTATTAAATTAAATTCTATGTAGGTAATAGGTTTACCTTTTCTTAACATTTTTGAATGCTGTTGCCATCTCTTTTGTGCGAGCCATTTCTTCATAGATAAAGCCCATTGTAGGCTTTTCATCTGAATCCACCAAGTGAAGCACCTTGATTAAAAAGTATGCACCCTTCAAGCAAGTCACCATATTCTTCCAAAACTCTTAATTCATAACCAATGCTTCACAAAACTTTCTATCCTTAAGCTTAGTAAATTGGGTCGACTTCTACTTTTTTGATGTGAACATCCTTATGAACCCTCTTTTTTTATCCATCAAGCAACCCAATGTCAAATAAGAGGTAGCAAAACGCGCAGTGGCTGATCTAATTAAATTTGTCCCATTGGTAAACTAACGCAATAAAGAAATCAATGCACTCTTCGAATAAATGAAAGTTGTAAATTTTTTACCATGTGCAATTGTCTCCTTGTGGATTGACAGCTGCTTCTCAAGATCCTCTAATATTAGATCAATGCAATGAGCTGTACATGGCCAATACAACCTTTTTCTTTTCTCCATTAATAGGTCTCTAGTTGCCTTGTAGTTTGCTGCATTGTCAGTGACAATTTGCACAACATTCTCTTCACCCACCTCTTCAACAATATCATCCATCATCCTAAAAACTCTCTTAGTTGTTTTAGAAATATCAGAAGCATTAACAAACTTCAAAAACACAGTTCCCATTAGATTGTTTACCAAGAAATTCAGTATAGTTCTTCTCTTATCAGTCCATCCATTTGTCATAATGGTGCAACTTGTTTTCTTCCTTGTGCTTCTCCAAATCATCCTTGTTGGAATCAATCTTTTGCTTTAAATATTTAATTCTGATCTCATTATCGTGGCAGGAAGGTGGTTTAAATCCTAAACCTTGTCTAGCAACCAATTCAAGCATCTTGAACTCATCCAAATGGGCAACCTTAAAAGGTATAACATTGTTGTAGAAAAAGACAGCAATTTCTTGACAAGCCTCTTCCCTCAAACTTTTCTTAAAAATAGAATTAATTGTTTCTTGACTACTTGTCTTTCTCTTGAATATAGTGGCAGAGGTATCATCTCCTTTCCTTTTCTCAGCCACATCCCCTCCACTTTGTGCATCAACATCAACCCCATCCACTTAACTAATTGCCTCTGCCTTCTTCAAAGCATCATCATGTAATTTGAACACATAATCCAAAAATTTCTTATTTAGTTTCATCAGTGACAACCTTGCATTGTGCAACATCTTTAGAGGTTCCAGCCAAATGATGTTTAAGCCTGTAAGTGCCTCGTAGCTTTTTCTTGCAAAGTAAACACATCACCCTTGTTTGATCACCATGAATGACAACACCGTACTTAACCGATATCACTCCTATTTCCTCGTGTATTTTTTAGAACTTTGTCAACACTACCAATACCAGAACCTATAACAAAGGGAGGAGCCCCACCATTGGAACCAGCCCCTGCCCCACTATTGTCACCACCACTGGAACCAGTCCCACCTCTCCCTTCATCATTGGTTGACATCTTTGATAATTGAGTTTGAGAGAGAATGAGAGAGCTTGAGAGAGAGACCAAGAGCTGTAGATACAGAGTGAGACCGATACCTTGAGAGGGAGGGAGGGAGAACGAATGAGAGACTTTTGAGAGAAAGAGAGATATTGACTAGAGAGAGGGAAAACCAGTGAGAGACCTTGAGAGAATAAGAGATGCAAATGAGAGAGAGGGAAACGTGAAAAAGGGATGCGAAAAGAAGAGGGAGAAATGGGGTTTTTAGGGTTGGAAAAAGGGTGGGTCATTTTTGGAACTGGGTCGCCTGCTTGACCCAGTTTTTTTTGTCTCACGTGAGACAGAGACACCCCTAATCTCCACAACTCCACGCTTCGACTCGTGTCTCTACGCAGTCTCAAAGAAAAGGCGTCTCAGACCTGGACATGGGATAGTTGACCTGGTGTGGGACGTAGATTCGTTCGTCTCCACGTCTTGAGACACGAAGATGATTTTTCCAACAAGAAGATGAAAGTTGAAACAGAGAGAGCTGAATGAGTTTGGGAGGGAAGTTATGTTTCCATTTCGTGAAGAGGAAGCTATTCCAACATGAAGAGCAACTTTGATAAAGGACACAACATTTTTTTGTTCTTTTCAGAGAGTCTAAAAGTCATTTTGATCATTCTACCCTTGATGAAAAAGGTCCAAACAATGTCGTTTGATCCTATTTTTTAGGGTTAAAAAGGCATCTTCTCCAATGCTTATCTTCTCTTCCCACGTGACGCAATCTGGTTTGCTGCAACTCGTAATTCCTGCCCCACCCGTGAAAGCACAAACACACTGCCATGGAGTGGTGCGGTGATTGGCCGCCTTGCCGCTATAGCGCCATAATGATCAAATCACGGTGTAGCTGGCACGATTGCGACGTGGCCTGCTGTAGTGATTCTCTTGCAAATGTGGGGCACTTTATCTTTGCGGTGCTACAAGTGCAATCACGATGGAGCAAATTGCAGCCTATAGTGGCTGCTATTTGAAATGGGCCTCAAAACTGCTTCATTTTTGGCTTAATGTAGGGCACTCATGTAATTTTCTCTTCCCTTCCCTTTTGTTTAGGGGTTTCAAAGTTGGCCTTTCTCACTTTTCTCTTTTTCTACACTTGATCTTCCCTTTTTCTCACTCCATTTACTCTTTTTCCTCTCCGTCAAGACCCTCTGTCACCGGCAACAGCCCCTTCATCACCAGTGACAACTACTCTGTCAATGGCAACAGCCCCAACATCTCTGGTGACGACCCATGCGTCTGATAGCCACTACAATGATTGCCACACTCCAATTAGCTCCGTCAGGATCTTGTCCCAGCCACTACACATTCCGGTGACCTCTAACAGCCACTACAATGACTCTACCTTCTATTTCTTCATTGGAACTTTGAAATGAAGATAAAGAATATCATTTGATTATGAGTTTATGCATTTCAAGCCATGTTTTGAATCTTTTGATTTGGATAATATAATATATTATATTATATTTCAATTATCTACTATGTATTTAAAGTGTTTTTGGTATTTTTCTATGTTTTTCTATGTTGTTCTACATGTATATATGTTTATGTGTTTTACCATGTGATAAAACAAAATAGCATTAGCGATTTGTTCCACGACACTGTGATCCCAATTTTGGGGTTGGCCTCTATGATCTGCTATTTGGGATTGGTTACTATGTATAGCACGCTATTAACTACTCTGCTCATGAGCATTGTTAACAAAACATAGAGCCCTAATCCTAATATGGCTACTAATAACACTCCTCAAGTTGGAGCATAGGTATTAACTAGGTTGTTACAAATAAATCGCTACATGCCCTATTGAATGCCTTTGTTAACACACCTTCTAGTCACCTATCGTAAGATGGGAAACAAATACAATATTCTTCTGAACCTTTTCTCGAATGAAGTTACAACTTACAATCTACTTCAATATGGTTTCATTTGTCATAGTGGAGTTTCATGGCAGCTTAGTTGTCACCAAAATTTCAATCTAGATTCAATGCGATGTGTATGGAAACTTAGTTATCATGCCAAAGTTTCATAAGATTAGTGTTTCCACATCCCAGCTCCACGATCTGTTTAACCTGTAGAAGCTCACTAGTAGTTTGAGCTTTGTGCTCTACTTTTGCACTTGATAGTTGATACAATAGTTCTCTATTGGAAGAAACAAACAAACATAATGCTGCAGGAGGTTGCAAAATGCTAGCATCATTCTAAATCCCCTCTCTCCATATTCCTCCATCCAATCACTGTCTTCCAAGACCGTCAGTCACTCATGAGGTGCTGCTGGAAAGCAACATCAATGCTAAACCCATTGCCACATAGGAAATCCCTCACCTTTGTTTCTTATGAAAGCGGACATTGGTGCCGCACATCTTCAGCTCGAGCAGACCCCTTATTGTCACAATGAAGGCAGACAAAGCAATGTAGGCTGGGCTCATTTTCAGTTTCATGGTTGACCTCATTTTCAGGTTCAGCTTCCGAATTTGCCATCAAAAGGTAAATCAATAAAACATGAAATCAGTAAAGTTGGTGAAATATTGATTTACCTTTTCAGTGGTTTACTAATTTCATTGATGAGGCTGAAAATGATGTCAACCATTTATTATTGTCAGTGGACAAAGGGATGGAGGTTAGGCTCATTTTTAGGTTCATGGTTTACCTCTTTTTCAGGTTCAGCTTCCGCTTTCAGCATCAAAAGGTAAATCAATAATATTTGAAATCCATAAAGTCGGTGAATTATTGATTTACCTTCTAATTGGTATACTGACTCTATTGATGAGGCTGAAAATGATGTCAACCATTAAGTTGAAAATGAGCCCAACCTCTGTCTCTTTGTTTGTCTTACAATAAGAGGTTTGCCGGAGCTGAGGATGTGTGGCATGGCACCATTATGTGACAATGGGTTTAGCACCAATGTTGCTTTCTAGCAGTACCTTGTGAGTGACTGTTGGAAGATAGTGATTGGAGGGTGGAAGACGGAAGGAGAAGGGATTTATGATGATGTAGCATTTTATTACCTCTTGCAGCAACATTACACAATATGTTTGTTTGTTTTTTCTAATGGAGAACCACTCTATCAAGTGCAGTAGCAAAGTACATAGCTATGGGTTAAGCAGATCTTGGAGATGGGATGTGACAACCCTAGTCCTATGAAACTTTGGTGTGTCAACCAAGTTGCCATACACATCGCATCAAATCCAGTTTTTCATGAGGATGAAACGCATTGAAGTAGGGCATTTTCCTGTTCTCCTACATCGCGAAATGCCTTTTATACTCCTTCACTTTATCTCTTAAAATTTTGCTTTATATAATTTGTCTGTTTCAGTTTGCCTTGGCTGAGATTTAGGTATATATAATAAAAGTACTGATCCATTTGGTTCTGTCATGCAGGTTGGATGAAAAAGCATGCTGAAGATGAAACAGATAATGTTCCTGTTCAAGCTAACCCGGTGTCTTTAAGTACTGAAAGAGAAGATGGTAATTCAGCTCTTGCATTATTGGCTTCTGCATATGGGAATTCTTCTGACTCCGAGGAAGAGCAGGGTGACCCAGATATGGTGGTTGACATTAATGAATCAGATGGGATAAACTCTACTTCAGGAAGATTACTTTCTCATACTCAAGATTCCCATGCTAGTTCCATGACTACACTTGATAGGGAAGATGATATTCCTTCAAAGAGTGCAAGTTACGACGATTATGTGCATCATAGATTCAAGTGTAATTTGGCTTCTCAGTCTTTTGACCACTCTTTTAAGAAACATTATAATAGCTTGTCGGGGGTTACATTCAAAAATACATGGACAGTGCCTAATTCTACCTCTAATTCTTCTGAAGATGCTTATGATGCTGAAAGGTCATCATCTGTCAATAATATGGTTCCCGCTGATAATAAAAATGCTTCGTTGGGGCTACATTCTGATGAAGACTCATCTAGAATGCATGTTTTTTGTCTAGAGCATGCTGCAGAAGCAGAGCAGCAACTTCGCCCAATAGGTGGAGCCCACATATTGCTCGTATGTCATCCAGGTCAGTGAGTTGATTGATTAACTATTCACTTCATGGGGTTTTGTTTATTTCTCACCCATCTTGTGAAAAAAGCCTACCTCTTTGGTCTTTTGTAACTTCTCTGTTCTTTGAAAATGAATACACATTAAATTCAGAGTTTAAAATGCTTAAGAAACAAGGGAACCATGATTATGAAACATGGGAATCTTGTGATGGATGTTATGTCATCAAGTAAGAAAAGTTTACTCTCCCCCCCTCCTTAATAACAAGGTTATCTAACTCCTAAGATTTTGAATTTGATTCGTTTGTCTGTGTGAAACTTTTTACACTATCTTGAAATAAGAAGATACCAAGTCATTGAAGCAGATTTTTCATTTATAGGGAAAGCTTTTATAACATAATCCTCCGATATTTGTATTGTTTGTACATCAATTGTGAATCGAAATTTAAAACTAAATCTTATAGTATAGAAGAATGATGGACCTGGTTTTGTTTTGTTTTATTTATTTTTATGAAGTCATGGATGGGTTATCTTATAGTATAGAAGAATGATGGACCTGGTTTTGTTTTGTTTTATTTATTTTTATGAAGTCATGGATGGGTTATGTTTTTCCAGTTATGATGAGTTTTAACAATATGCATTCACAAGCCAGAATATCTAAAAAGACGTTTCTTTTTTATTTGAAGTATTCTTCATATAGTTGCCATGGATCAATGATAATTGGCCTCTACTACCTCTTTTTCTCCTGATTAACTTTAGACCTTCATTTTTTGTATCTTGCATAGGATTTTGGTTATCAATTAACCTGTTACTGATTGATATATATTGTACGACTACTGTTACTAGTTTTCCTTCTTGCAAATCATTATTATTTATTTTACATATTTCTACAGATTATCCTAAGATAGAGGCTGAAGCAAAATTGGTGGCAGAGGATTTAGCGATTGATTACACTTGGAAGGATGTTGCATACAGGCATGCGACCAAGGAGGATGAAGAGAGGATCCAGTCAGCTCTGGATAGTGAGGAAGCTATTCCTGGGAATGGGGACTGGGCTGTAAAGCTAGGGATCAATCTCTTTTATAGTGCAAATCTTAGCCGCTCTCCTCTCTACAGTAAGCAGATGCCTTATAATTCTGTTATATACTTTGCGTTTGGTTGTGGCTCTCCAGTAAGCTCACCCACAGAACCAAAGGTCTATCAGAGAAGGACAAACAAGCCAAAAAAGGTAGTTGCTGGGAAATGGTGTGGTAAAGTTTGGATGTCCAATCAGGTCCATCCTCTGTTAGCAAAAAGAGATTCTGAAGATGTTGAGGGTGAGAAAAGCTCACATGGGTGGATATTACCTGATGAGAAAATTGAGAGATCAGAAAGTAGCCCCAACAGGGAAACTGCCATCAGAAAATCAGTTAGGAAAAGGAAAATGACTGTAGAGTGTGGACGAACCAGGAAAGGAAGTGTTGTCAAAAATGATGTAGTTTCAGATAATTCTGCTGAAGATAAACAAAACTCTCAGCCAAGAAGGATTGTTAGAAGTAAGCGAGCCAGGTTCATTGAGAGAGATCATACAGCTGTGGAAGGGGATTATTCTCCTACATATCATAGAAAACCTATAAGCATGCAAACAAACTGCAGTGAAAGTGATGCAGTTTCTGATGATTCCCCTGATGATAATGATCACATGCGGCGTAGGGGGAATGTTAATGTTGAAGAGGCTAATACTGACAATGATGTTGTTTCACATGATACAGAGGACTATGATTCTGATTGGCAGCAGAGGGGAGAATTTAGTGGCAAGCAACTTGAAGATACAGAGGGAGATGTAATTTCTGAGAATTCCTTGGATGTTGGTTCTCGTCAGCTGCATAGGAAGACTTCTAAAGGAAAGTATGCCCAGTACATTAATGAAGGAGACATAATATCTGATGACCAAATAGAGAAGCATCTTCAGAAGCGGCAAAGGAGGATCCCTAAAAGCAGGCAAGGCAAATATGTTGCTGGAAAGGATATAATGATATCTGATGACCAACTGGAGCAGGAAATGCAGAAGCAACCAAGGAAGAATCCTAAAAGCAGGCAAGCCAAGTACCTTGCTGGAGAGGATATTGTATCAGATGACCAACTGGAGGGCCATTATCGCACATATCAAAGGAGGACACCTAAAGGAAGGCAGGCCAAATGTGTAGCAAAGGAAGATATGTCTGATGCCCAATCAGAGGATCACTGTCAGAACCAGCAAACAAGTTTTTCTAGGCGAAGGAAAAGCAAAGGCATTGATAGAGGAGTTGACAATGTAATGTCTGATGACCAAGAGGAGGATCATTTTCAGAAGCAGCAGAGAAAAATTCCTAAAAGCAGGCAAAAGAAACACATCGGTGAAGATGTTATGGATGACTCGGCAGAAAATAATTCTCATCTGCTGCATAAAACTCCTAAAAGGAAGCAAGCTAAATGCATGAATGAAGATGATATCAATTCAGATGATGTTGTGGGAGATGATTCTCACGAGCAGCCACGGAGAACTCTTCGAAACAAACAATCTAAACCAAAGACACTTCAACAGATGAAACAAGCTTTTTCCCTCAAAGTGAAGAACCAAACACCTCAGCCCGTAAAACAGGGGGCTCGGATACTTGTGAAATCAAAGAGTTCCCAGCAGACAAGACAGCCTTCACATTTGCGGAGTAAGCAGTCTGGTAACCCCAAAGCGTTTAATTTACACGTGGAAGAGGAGGAAGAAGGTGGACCTAGCACACGCCTTAGGAAGAGAGTAGCAAAGGCTCAGGAGTCTGAAGGAAAATCAAAAAACAAGCAAACTAAAAGGAAAAAGGTGAAGAATGCTACAGCTGCAAAGGTTTCAGCTGGCCCTTCCAAAACGAAGGATGAGGAATCAGAGTACCACTGTGACATTGATGGGTGCACCATGAGTTTTGGGTCAAAACAGGAGCTAGGGCATCATAAGAGAGATGTCTGTCCTGTAAAAGGGTGTGGAAAGAAGTTTTTCTCACACAAGTATCTGGTGCAGCACCGTAGAGTCCACGAGGATGACCGCCCTCTGAAGTGCCCTTGGAAGGGGTGCAAGATGACTTTCAAGTGGGCATGGGCTCGCACTGAGCACATTCGAGTCCACACTGGTGCCCGGCCTTACATATGTGCTGAGCCAGGTTGTGGACAAACATTCAGATTTGTGTCTGATTTCAGTCGTCACAAGCGAAAGACTGGTCATTCAGCAAAGAAGAGTCGTCAATAGCAACTGTAATACGATGTTTAATTGTTACTTAACATCATGGCCTTTTATGAATCCATTGCTCAATTAACCAGGCTAGGACTAGGTTTTAGTAACAGTTTAGGATGGCCCGGCTGCAATTGCCATTTGTAGTAACTATTAATTCAGTTGGCTTTGGGTCTTAAACCCATTCGTTTATTACAATTAAAGCAATTGCTTGTATCTATCTGGAAACATGATTCTCTTCCAGTGCACATCAAATGCAAATGTTGTTCCAACAATTATGTTTATCGTGATAATTTTATTGCAGTGCATTTCCCCGACCCCAACTCTACTGTTTGAAACGAAAGTCACGCGGTGAGAAATAGCATGCCCAAATGAGGTTTGTTCACAATCCAAAGTGAGGGTATTTGTTGGTTTGTCACAGGTGGAAGTGAGGGACTTGCGATTGATGTCTTGTACTACCGATCTTAACATCTACTTTGTTGACGTTGTTGCCACATTTCTGGTGGATTAGTTTGAAATGAATTATATACAAATATCTTACGTATATGATGAACGAGTCCTCTCTTTCATGTTAAAAATCGGTCATGGTGTGGCGGAACATGAGTTGGCCGTGATGAATCCTTCGTGGCGTGGTAGAAAATCATGGCGTCGCTACGCACATGGCAAAATAACGATGCAAGGCGGGCACATTTTGGGTTGTGACCTAATTGTTGACCCTTTGTGAACTGCAGCAGTGTTCTCTTCCACCTCGACGTTTTCGTTTGTCTTCTCTGGCGCGATTCACCTTTTCCAGTGTTTGGTTTGTCTTCTCCGGTGCCACCCTTCTCTCTGCTCTCTTCCTCATTCATCCTTTGTTTTGTCCTTGTTTTCTTCCTTTTTTGTTTTTTCTTCAATTTCAATTTGTATTTTTTCTAAGTTTGTTGTTATGTTATATATTTTTTAGACTTCAGTTTCAAATTTTCACTTTTCTTTCTATTTTAGTTTTAACTTTCTATTTATTTTCTTGCTATATAGTTTTATTTTCTGTTATGCTTTCTATTTTCTTTATTCCAGTTTTGATATTGCTATGTTTTTATTTTTTTATTTCTTCAGTTTTAAGTTTCAATTTTTTACAGTTTTAAATTTTGTTTTTTAGACAGTAGCTATAGCTATTTTAGTTTTGATTATTGCTTTGTTTTATATTTTTTATTTCAATTTTAAGTTTCAATTTTTTTACGATTCTAAGTTTGGTTTTCGGGAAGTAGTATTTTTATTTCGGTTTTCAGCTTTTCAATTCCAGATTTTTCGCTTTTGATACTATCATTTTAGTAACATAATCAACATATTGCAATAGTCACTCCTAGTTCTAAATGGCCATTGAATCAGTTTCAACACAATCCTCCAAAAATAAGAATGATCCTGGGTGGAGATATGTGCGTACAATTATGGAAACGGACACTATGACAACTATTTACAATGTCTAAGGGAAGTTTATGAAAAAGGGATAACCAAAGCCAAACAACATCTAACTGGGTGGAAGAGAAATGTAAAAGATTACACGAAGTGTCCATAAAATGTGAAAGATGAGCTTCTTAAATATGCGAAAGATAAGACTAATGGTGAAACTACTGAAACATTCAATTTGAGAGATTTGATCTAGAAAACACTGGATATGCTGAGAGTGAGAAGGATGAAGGAGAAAATCAGGATTTGCTCCCTTCTTTAGGCACTTCTGGTGCTTCAAAGAAGATTGCTAGGAAAGACCAATTGATTTATTTTGTAGAAAACCTAAACTTAGCTATTGATAGGAGAAAGAATGAGAAGTTAAGGCAAGTTAGCATCCGAAAGCATTGTGACAAAAAGGCCAAGGAAAAAGTTCACCAAATTATAGCCCGATTTTGGTACACATCTAGGTTGTCATTCAACCTAAGCAAATTTTTGACCTTTCAAGACATGCTTTATGCTATTGGTTCCTATAGTAAAAATTTGAAAGCTCTTAGTTACCATGATACAAGAATTAAACTTCTAAGTAGGGTGTTGGAACACACCACAATCTCTTAAAAGACCATAAAGAGCAACAAGTAAAACATGATTGTTCTATAGTGTTAGACACATGGACTGATCGGAAGCAATGATGTTTGGTAATTTTTTTTGGTTAATTCACCCATGGGGACAATATTTATGAAGTCTGTTGATGGATCACCATTTGTGAAGACCGACGAGAAGTTGTTTAAGTTGCTTGACTCTCTAGGGGAGGAGATTGGAGAGGCTAAGGTTGTTCAAGTGATCATGGATAATGGTTCAAATTACGGCGGGAAAGAAGTTAGAAGAGAAGATACCACATCTTTTTTGGACCACTTGTGTTGCACACTGCATAGATTTGATGCTTGAAGATATTAGAAAGTTTCCATAGGTGAAACAGACAATTCAAAGGGGAATAATTATTGTTGACTTTATTTATGGTCATTCTAATACCTTAGTTTGTTGAGGCATTTCATAAAATGGAAGGAGTTAATGAGATATACAGTTACTAGATTTGCTACATACTTTCTTTAATTAGAAAGATTTCACCAATAAAAAGGAAACTGGAGGAAGATGTTCACCTCCGATGAATGGATGAAGAATAAGTTGTGTAAGAAAGCCAAGAGGAAGCAGACAACAAAAATTGTTTCAAGGTCTACTTTTTGAAAAAATATGGTCTTTACTCTGAAAGTCATGGCACCTTTTGTTTCAGTGCTTCAACTTACAGATGGAGAAAGAAAACCGATCATGGGCTATATCTATGAAGTGATGGATAGGACAAAGAGGGCCATCGCGAAAGCCTTCAACAAAGATGAAAGCAAATACAAAGATGTTTTGCAATCATTAATTGTAGATGAAGTTGCCAATTTCACTAATCATTGCATGTAGTGGGCCATTATCTAAATCCAAAGTTTTATTATTATTTCAACCTAAAAATTGAGTATGATTTAGAGGTTACAAGAGGGTTGTATGATTGTATCAATAGGTTGGTGCCAAGTGTGGATGTGTAAGAGAACATTCTAACTGAGTTGCAAATTTATAAGGATGGTAGTGGTCTATTTGGATGCGAGTTTGTATGGAAACAAAGGAAAACCATTGCTCTTGGTGAGAATCTAATAACTAATTTACTTGTCTAGTAAATTATATTTGAATTTTCACTTCTAAATCTTTTGAAAATATTGGTTTTGTAGATCAATGGTAGTGGATGTATGAACATATGACACCAAATTTGCAATAGCTTCCTATCAAGATTCTGAGCTTGACGTGCAATGCATCTGGGTGTGAGCACAACAGGAGTATGTTTGAGCAAGTAATTATCTCAATCTTACTCTCTTATCTCATCTATCTTTAAACTTTAGTGCTTTACTAATTATCATTATTTTGATTTTATGGTGTAGATCCATTCAAACAAGAAATAGATTGGATCACAAGAAGTTGCATGACTTGGTTTATGTCAAGTACAACCAAACTCTTGCACAAAGATACAATGTTAGAGATAAAATTCATCCAATCCCACTCAATGATATAGATGAGTGTGATGAATGGCTTGTTAGGGAAATGGGTGATGATAATGATTATGGAACTGATTTGGTCTTTGATAATGATGATACACTAAATTAGGCAACTATTTATGAGGCTTTGGGAGTTTGAGAGCCTAACGTAAATACTAGGAAGAAAACTAAGAAGAGGATAGAGCCTTCAAGTGTTGCTACCAAGTCCTGTCAACAACCTATATGAATTAGGATACCATCACCCCTCAAACCAAGCTATCATCAATGCTTTGGTTTTGACCCTAAGAAAGTCAAAATATTTTCCACTCCTCCTTTCCCACCTCCCATGCCCATAGAGGACATCCTGCTAACCCTTCTCTCATCACCCAATCTAACCTTGTAATGGTACATGGTTTGATGAGAGAGAGAAAGATAATTGAGTGCTCAGGAGCAATGACCCCTTAAGCTCTCTGTCGTCCCTGTCTGAATCTCCTTGGAAAAAAGATTCTCATTGCACTAGACAAGGTCACCCCACCTTTCAAGATTATGAACAAAGGGAAGAACAAGCTAGAGATGTGACCTAAGACTCATTATCATCAGCTAACATGGTATGAGCCTTATCCCAAGAAGCATTCCATTTCTTCTTTGAGAAGCATCTTCATAACCCATGAGCTTAATGAAGACCATGCTCGAGCTTTCTGGAATCATCATTTGTGGATCATCAACTCTGAAGGCCAGTTCTCCAACACCTATAATGACAACCTTTACTTCTTTATGGCTTTTGGGAATGTCGTGGTAGAGTTTTTAGAGATCATACTGAATGAATGTATGTCCATTTAATCCCCAACCAAATCAATTTTCCTTTTATCATTGTTGTAAATGTTTCAGGCTTTCTGTGTGAACCACTTGGTCATCTAATCATTGTGTCTCTCTATGCTTCAACCATCATCTCCTTATCCTCCGGATTCCTTTATGATGCCCTCTTCTCTTGTTGATATCAAAAGAGGGAGAATAGTCTTAGTCTTAGATCTTTCGGGTTGGAGTCTATGATCAGTATCTTTTGATCAAAGCCTTTTGTTTAGGGTTTCCTTTAAGTTGTTTTACTTTGAGTTATTTTGTAAAGAATAGAACTTTCACTAATTATTAATGAGAAGAATCTGTTTCTTATATTTGTTTTATGCATACATAGAGATTATGTTCTAAGTACTATTTTGCTTTGATTGATAACATGATGTGCCTTAATTCTTAAAATGCTATAAGAGATATGCTCTGATTGATAAAATGTGTTGTGCTCTGATAACTGTTTCACAAAGCTATGCATTGATGCTCTGATCAGACATGCTTGATAATCCTTGTGCTCTGATTCTCTCTAAGTATATAAGTATGCTCTGGTAATACTCCAATCTTATTATATCATGATAAGTTTGATGTATTTTGGCTCCCGTTTGTCATATCTTGCCTATCATAGACTCTATTTAATAAAAGACTTAATATTTACAATCAACAAATAGGGAGGATTGTTAGAACTAAGTCTATTTTATAAAGACTCTGATGTTGATGGTTCTTATCCCAAGATTTGTTAATAACACACATTAAGGCAATAGATTAAATAAAGTCTGCCTATGTATTATCTGACATTCCTAATTAAGTGTTTCAGGTCAAAAGTTTGTAGGGCATAAGCTATAAATGAAAAAGGGAGCTTATCATAAAAAGTCCAACATTGGTACACAAGTCTGTATGAGACTGAAGAAAAATTCAAAGAGAAGTCTGACCACAGTTGCACCATTAGGGTCTGATCTACCAAGTTTTGTTTTATACAAAACACGTTCAAACTTCAGAGTCACGACTTCCAAACATATAAAGACGTTATTTTTGTCTTTATATCAAAGCCTAACAAATTCCTCATTGAAGAAGGTTTAGAGTTGGTCCCTTTTCTCTCAAGACTGCTCGTATCATCAAAGAAGATAAGAAGACAAATATTTGCTCAACATCCAAAGCATTTAGCAAAAAGATCAATGTTTATTTTGATGATGCTTTGAATTATCTGTGTAACATGTCGTGTTTTTATATTTAGAAAGAATGAAAAAGTGTGCAAATGAATTTCAATTATGAAAATTTAAGGATATATGGCATTTGTGTAAATTTAGAATAGAATAAAAGGTGAAATTAAGGTTCTTACTTGACGCGTAGCGTCAGGATGAGAAACCTGACGCGTAGCGTCAGGGTGGAATTTTGAACCTGACGCGTAGCATCAACTTCACAATTAAAATTTAAAGTTCCAGAAACAGCTTTGAGAGACAGAAGGAAAAAGAAAGTTTAAGTCAGTTTTCTCTCTTCTCTTCTCTTTAGAATCCTAAGGCATGGTTCTAGGCCAATTCTTGGTAGAATTCTGAAATTAATGGCAAATTAAAGATGGAAAACATGACCTAAGCCTTTGAAATCCTTCAATTTTTAGTTTGGTGGAAGTTTTCTTCTATTTACAGTTTTCTTGGAAATTTGAATAAGCTTTGAAATTTATGATTTTAAACCGGTTAAAAGGGCTTTTAAGGCTTTTAGATGGAGGATTAAGTGATGGAATTGAATTTTGTTTCATATAGACTATGAATGAAATAAAGGAAGTTTAATGGAATTAGGGATTTCTTAAAAGAACCAATAGCTTTGGTGATGGTAAGCTTGTGAAGCTTTAAGAATGAATTTCTAAGTGTTTTCCTATGCTAAGTTAAGAATTGGTTGGTTAATTCCTAAAACCCCTTTTGTAATTTTACGTGTTTAGTGTTTTGGCGCATCGGCGATTTGCGAGATAACTAAAGAGCGTTGGAATCGAGGTAAGGGGAATGCGTAATGTGTGTTTAATTAAATTTTTATAGAATTTTATATTATGAAATAAAATGGTATAGATATGTGAATATGTTACTTAGGAGTATGTGATTTGTAATATGTTAATGGTTGTGCAAGGAATATGATGTATATGATTAATGAAATGATGATAGTAACAAGAAAGTGATGAATTATGATGAAGAAGAGACTTATGAGAAGATATGATGAAAAATGTGATATGTTTATGAGATATACGTATACGGTGTATTTATGAGTAATGGATGATAATTGTTGTGATTGATTTATAAATTGAAATTAGATTTATGAAATTGAGGTTTGGTGTATGATGGTGATTATGAGAAAGTATTAATTGATGATGAAAATTGAAGTCTATGAAAGTACATAATGTCTATATGAGAAAGTGATGATAATGAGTGTGTTTTATGCCTAGTTTGGCTTATTGTGTTCTAAGTGATGGCTTTTATGCCGAGATAAAGTTGTTATGATTTTAAGATGACATATTTATGATATATGTTGTACACGTATGTTATGTGATGTGGGCAGTCATTCGGTATGTATTACCCCTCGCTTTTTGGCTCAGTGGTCCATGTAGAGATCCAGTTGAGCTACCCAGTGGTCCAGGTAGAGACTCAGTGGTTGAGGTGGGGAGCCAGTGTGTGGCTCGATGAACCAGGTAAAGTTCACGCGATGTCGGTGTATGACTCCCAGCTAGTGGCTGCTTCGTTAGTGTCCGGATACTAGGTGTCATATATATATGATTTGACCATGAGAGTCAGTTATGAATGATTTTGATATTGACATTGATTTGGGACATGTATAAGATATTTGAAATTGATTGAGAATTATAATGATCATGAATATTGAGACTTGATTGTGATTGATTAATGATAACGTGACTGGTTCATGATGATGAGGATCGATTTATTATGTTATAAATGATTTATGATGATGATGAGTGACTTATGAAATTATGATTAATTTGTGATAATGATGTTAACTGATGTGATAAAGATATTGTGATAGTATGAATGATGATTTTGATGAGATATAAGTATATTGGAAAGTGGTTAGGAAAGGATTATGAGATTGACAAACGAGGGGGTGTGTGAGCTCCTCTAGGTGATATTGTTTGTCTCATTCAATTGCATTATATTATAATGCTAAATACTCACTTTTACAATTTTTTACGGAGAATAAGGAAGGGATATTGCGGATGCTGCAGAGACGGGTACGAGTGAGCAGCGAAGCAATGCCAGGATATTTATGATGATGTAATGTATATATATATATATATATATGTTATGGTGTTATATGTATATATTTATGTATAAGTGTGGTTGTATTATGAGTTTTGATGCGGTGTTTGTTTTTGTTGTTATTGGTATGAGTATATATGTGGATTGTAGTTTGTTAGCTAATGGCACTGAGTCATTAGCATTTATATATGTGGTTTGCTTGAGGTATGATATTAAGCCATTAGTTAGCTATTCATGCATAATGACCAGGAATTGTTTATATAGATACGGATATGGCACAGAGTCATGTGGTATTTAGAATCATGTATTATTGGCAAGAATTATATTGTTTCAATGTTGTATGATTGTGTTGAAATCACGATGAGAATAAATTAAGAAGTTTAGAGGTTAGAGTTAATAGAATTAAAGTGATATTGAGGAACTGGACAAGTGAAATGGGGATCTGGTGGGATTCAGTATCCCTGGAAATGCCCAATAGGTCCATTAGGACATTTAGAATTGGTTTGTGTGTTTGTTTTGGGGTTTAAATAACTTTAAGGTAAATTGATATGGTAGAATGGCCTTAAGTTAGCCTAAATGCCTTTTATGCATAACTCATTACTGGATTGTAATTTTGGAAAATGGATTATGCCAGCAGCTCCAGAATAGGGGTAACATGGTGCCTTCAAAGTTTGGAGGGGTTTGAAGTTGAATTAAGCAAGGCAGGGCTCTAGGAAGTTGGCCAAATGACCTAAAAAGCCATGACAGCAACATTGCTGCTACTGTTATACCCACGCGTAGCGTGGAACTGGCGCTCAACACCAAAATTACAGAAATGGTCTGACGCGTAGCGCGGGGCTAGCGCGTAGCGCCAAACCCATGTTTTCTCAAAGCCTGGTTTTCTTAGCTTCTGATTGGAATTTCGGCTTTATAAACACTATATAGAAACTGTTAACCCAACGGTGGAACCGGGTTTTGTTAATTGGCAAACGCACCAATCGTTTGTAGTTTTCGAAATTTAGATATCGTTCCACTGGGATTGAATGTCCAATAACAACAGTAATTTTCTACTTACTATGGTAAATGTGAAGGAACTTATAAACAAAAGAATGATTTATATACAGTTTATACAATATTCACAAGATAGCATGTTTGAGTGATTCATAAGATAAAAGAAAATAAAATCTATCTAAAAAGTCGAGTTGCAATCTAGAATATGTAAGATACTTGAGATAAACACAGATAAACAAATTATGTTGGAAATTGGATCCCTAATCTAGAATAACAATGAGGAACTCAAGACATACATATTTAATCATCAAGTTTCATGTCATTGCAGCTTAAAATCATTATAACCGATCCCTCGTGATATAAATTCTAAGAATTCACCGTAAAGTCCGATCCCTCGTGAGCTTTCTCAGTAAAAACTTGCATTAAGATCTGGCCTTATGGCAACAATGGTTAACAACCCCTATAGAATTGAGATACCAAGGGTATTCCAACTTTTTACTTTCGTCAAAACTAGTTTCAATACGGCATAAATAATCATTCCCCCGTTTGACATTTACACTAATAAAACCAGTTTCGATACACATGAAAATCATTCTCCCGTTTGACGTTCATATTAATAAAAGGTTGAGACACTAACATGGACTTGAATCATAAACATGCAGAGGTCGAATTCACAACATTATACTCAATAGATTAGTTCACCAATTCCAACATAAACAAATTAGTTACACATGGTAAAAGTAAAAACAACACTTACAGAGTTTGACATTACGAAGATGATGGAAACTTCACGATACAACGATCACAATACACCGAAACACACTCAAGTATCTAGAAAACTATTCTAGAACTACAACTCACAAAAGAAGTGCTCAAAATCGAGCACAAGAGAGAAGAGAATGAAATGCTGTGTATGGAATGGGATGATTAGAATGGTGTTGGATGGCCCTATTTATAGGGCTGAGCAAGGGTGCTGACGCTACGCGTCAGTGTGACGCTACGCGTCATACCCCTGACTCAGCTTCCATTAAACAGCTGATAATGGCCACTTCAAATAATTAATTTTGATCATGCTTGGCCACATGGACATGTTTCCACTGAGTTTTGGCCATTTATGCTGATTGGGGTGGCCCTTGGGCTGAGTGGAGTGCCCATTATTGGGTCCAAGTGGGGTGGTTGGCCAAAAGTAGGAGTGGAGACCACGCAGCACTGACGCTACGCGTGGCTGTGATGCGTAGCGTCAGCATCAAAAATAGCTCTTGATGCTACGCGTGGGATGAGGCTACGCGTCAGATCCTCCAGTGTAATTTTCTCTTGATTTCTTAACTTTTTCACTGCAAAACTAGAGAAAATTGATCAAGGGCAGATTATTTCCAACAACATCCATTTATTGAATTTAAATCCTATTTTTCTAACAAATTAAACTAATTTTTATAATTTTTATGAAATTTTTATTTAAGCTTTTATTGAAAATTTGAGGACTAACAGAAACTATTTAAGATCTTTTAGGCTAAGTGAGTATATTGATGATGGAGGAATTATTAATTAATTATTTTGTAAAAAATTTATTGAGATTTTTATTTAATGATTAAACTAAAGGTAAATTGGTGAGGGATTTTACAATGTGCATATCAAAGAGAACTACACTTATCATCAAAAGAGGAAAATAGACAAAATAATTCAAAAGTCAAAGCCTTTTATGGGAAGAAACCTAGAAGCAATTTTGTGCATTTCAGAATTTCAGTACACGTGTCAGAATGCTTTTAGAAGGTCAACTTTTTTTGCTCTGCACAGTTTTACGTTGAAAGAAGAAAGCCTACAGAAGGACTTTTGTTCTGAGATTCTCAAAGAACATCATTTCAGTGCAAAGCTCTGATGTTCCTTCGTACCAGACCTTTGTTCTCTCTTCACTCCTTACGGTCTGGTGCTCTCAACAGCCAGATCTCTCTCAACGAATCCACAACGGCTATATCTCTTCACCAGATTATCAAATAGTCACTTTGAGTGATCTATAAATATGAAGAAATTCAAAGATATGAAGAAGAACTTCTGAGACTATTGAAGAAATCATTTTGCAATCAACTATCAAAGCTCTCTTCTTTTTTCTTAGTTTTTATTTTAAGTAAAGACCTTCTTTGAAGTTCTACATCCAGTAGACCTTAGTCTTCTGCTTTCTTACTTAGTGTATCTGTTTCATATCAATGTATCTTTTCATATACTAAGTTCTCAAAAACACCAAACACAATCTTTCATTCAAATCAGTATTTGTGTAAAAGTCTAATGTGTTGCCAGCCTTTAAGTTTCTATTGGGAAACGGTTTATGGCCTAAAAAGGCTTCTGAAAAAATACTTAGGATTGAGTCAGAAGTGACTTGTTGAAATAATACTTGGGGTTTAAGCTAGAAGTAGTCAGAGTTAAGAATACTAGTGACACAATCTGGTGCTAGAATTGTAAAAGGAGTTTTTACAATAGTGGAAATTGTAAAACCCTCTGTTACACCTTAATAAATTCTAGAAAAATTCATAATAATTTTTTTTTACTAAAGATATGTTTGTTAAAAAGAAACTATCGGAATAAATTATATACATTATTTCTGAAATACCTCAATATTATTAAAACTTTATAAAGTATTTGTACATTCATCCAAAGAAAATAAACATTAAACATTATAAGAAAGAGAGGAAACTCCATGGACCAAGAGCAGTTGCCTAGTGACATTATTTATTCATTGGACCACGGTATTCATACCGAGCTCCCTTTCTAGAATGTGCTATATATACTGTCAATGTTCTTCGATCCTTCCCTCTGTACGAACCATTAATTTAAAATATATGAAACAAAAACATAGAGAAAGGAGTGAGAAACAGAATATAATATTCCCAAATGGGACATAAGCAATAAAGGGTTTTCACAAACTAGTATAATAATATCAATCACAATCACAAGCACAATCAATTTATGAATGTATGAATGATATGTCATATCTTCATCATAACTTATCTATATGTGTGGGCCCCTTAAATTTTAATTTGCACTGGGCCAACCAGGAGTTTACACTGTTCCATAATTCCGGATAACAATAACATGAACAGCTCAACTGGCATGGAAACACTTAGAGACTAGTCAGATTGAAAAGGTTTTTATTGTGAAAGTACCCGACACTAGGGAGCTACCCCAGGTCCCCTGAAGCACCCTTTCACACCCTCTCATCCCAAGGCTCACAATTAAGCCTCCTCTAATGTATCCTCGGTTTCTATAATCCGTCCCCAGACAATATCATTTTGTTTCTCTTCGATGATTCATGATGCATGAACTACTCGCGTATTTAGTTGGTTAAGGCTTTTAGAAACTCAATTATATTATCAGGGCCTATGGATCATGACATAGCCACCCCAGTAAACTGTACTTTTTCAACTTCTCAAATACGCACATAAAATTTTAGTACAGTTCCTTTTCAAATCACAAATCAAATCTCTTTATAAATTTGAGTTTCAAAGCCTTAAATATATTTCATAACCTGTCAATTCAAAATTAATTTCTAAAAACTTAAATTTGGAATTATCAATATTTAAAACCTTAGTACTTGAAAATTTTGTATAATATTTTTATACATTTAAATAATACGTATATATATATTAAAAAAAATTTATTTTTATAAAATAAATTCTCTTTCTTTTTCTTCTGATAAACTAACTAAAAATCTAAATTTTAGTAAAGATATATACATATATATTAAAAGATAAAAAGAGATTTCTAAAAACTTATGTAGTTTTCTAAGAAATTTCTTAAAAGTAATTTGAATAAATATAAAAAAAAATAAATAAAGAAGTAGGAGATAAGTAATTTCTTACTGAATTTTAGCTTTCCGCCATGCTTGCTATATGCTCAAACTCCACAATAAAAGATTATCAATCATAATCAAACATTGTCAATCACAATCAAAACATCATAAAGCATAAATAAATATTAACAATCATAATCAAATCAAATAATTAAACATTAGTTATAAATATGATAATTTAAAATTCAATAATTATTTAAATTAATAAATTTTGTTTTAAGTTCTATGGTCAATTCCTCGCACAGGTCTATGTAAATCCAAGATAGTCCAGTCCTTGCATAGCTCTAGTTCAGTCCATATAGGTCATAAATAGTCCAAGTCCTTGCATAGGTTCAGTCAAGTTCGTAATAGTTCAAGTCCTTGCATAGGTTCAATCCAGTCCGCATAGGTCATAATAGTTCAAGTTCTTAAATATTTTAGATATTAAGTTACACAAGATGCTTAATTTATTAATAACAATTATTATAAATTTTAAGTTAAAAGTTATTATTTTAAAATAATAATATTGTTATGTTTAAAAGGAGTAGGGGACTCCTCCCAATATTCTTATGTAATTTCATATTATATCCTTAATCTCACCCCCCCTTACCTTGATTTGCTACCAAAAGTGAATTCGCTCTGCGCCTCCAAGTTCTAACAAAATACTAATACTAATTTATTTCAGTATAAGCTTAAGATGAAAATTAAGATTGCTATCAGAATGATAAATAGTAAATATGCATAGTAATAATAAATAGTAACGGTAAATGGTAAGTCATTAATAGTAACGGTAAATAGTAATTTTTGAATAGTAATAGTAAATAGTAAATTATGAATAGTAACTTTTTGAATAGTAGTGGTAAACGGTAAATCATGAACAATAACAGTGAATAGTAAATTTTAAATAGTAACGGTAAATAGTAAATTTTGAATAGTAACAGTAAATAGTAAATTGTGAATAGTAACTTTTTGAATAGTAGTGGTAAATGGTAAATCATGAACAATAACAGTGAATAGTAAATTTTGAATAGTAACGGTAAATAGTAAATTTTGAATCGTAACAGTAAATAGTAAAAATAACTCAGTAATAATTTATTTTTACTATAGTAACTTATTCATAATAGCACTAGTATATCAATGGTTTAAGAGTGCTAAAAAAAATAAACTAAAATTATAAAAATAATATAGAAGAAAGTTATTACCTTACACCTCCGGCAGAACTTCTTTTTACCAAAAGAATTTACTCCACTAATTTCTTACGCACTATCTCTCTAGATTCTCTCTCTAATTTTTGTGTGGAAATGTTGTAAATGAGCCATCTATTTATAGGAAGAAAATTTCACTATTTAAGATTATTTAATTATTTATTTTACTATTCATGATGTAAGCGATGATGTAATTAAGCGATGATGTAAGCGATGATGTCGACAGTGGCATTTTGGTTATTAAATGAAAGGTTAAGGGTATTTTTGTCATTCTAAAAAAAATGAAAAAAATATAAAAATTCCAAAATTTTATAAATTATATAACAATCAAAAAGTTCTAAAGAACTATAATTAAATTCCTTTGAAATTTTATTTTAAATAAGAAATAACGAAATTAGGGGTGTTACAACTCTACTCCCCTAAAAAAAAATTTCGTCCTCGAAATTTATACTTTTTAGTAAAACAATTGGGGATGAGACTCTTTCATCTCATTTTCTAGTTCCCATGTAGCATCTTCCCCTCTCGTTTCACTCCAAATGACCTTCACGAGTGGAATTTCCTTGTCTCTTAGCTTTTTTATTCTTCTGTCAGCTATTCTGACAGGTGGTGCATCATATGTAAGATTATCTTTAACTTGTATGACATCAGGTTCAATAACATGTGTAGGATCAGATATATACTTTCGTAAGTTTGACACATGAAAAACATTATGGATATTAGAAAGAAAATGTGGTAATGCTATTTGGTAGGCAAGAGGACTAACTTTATGAATTATTTGATATGGACCAATAAATCTAGGAGTTAGTTTTCGAGATTTCATTGCCCGACCGACCCCAGTCATAGGTGTGACTTTCAAGAATACATGATCGCCTTCTTGAAATTAGAGCGGCTTTCTTCTTTTGTCATAGTAACTTTTCTGCCTGCTCTGTGTTGCCTTCATCTTTTCCTGAACTATTTTGATTTTATCCGTGGTTTGTTGTACCAACTCTGGTCCTAGCATCAAGTTTTCACCAGTCTCAAACCAACATAGCGGGGTCCTACATTTTCTTCCATATAATGCTTCAAAAGGTGCCATGCCAATGCTAGCGTGGAAACTGTTGTTGTAGGTAAACTCCACATATGGTAAGAATTGATTCCAACTTCCTTTATGCTCCAACACACAAGCTCGTAAAAAGTCCTCTAGGGATTGGATTGTTCTTTCTGATTGTCCATCCGTCTGAGGATGATATGCTGAACTTAGACGTAGTCTTGTTCCCAAAGCCTTGTGTAAGCTCTTCCAGAATTGTGATGTAAAACGAGGGTCCCGGTCAGAAATGATACTTGAAGGAATTCCATGCAATCTCACAATCTCCTCGATGTATAATTTTGCCAGCTTCTCCATAGAGTAACGAATATTGATGGGAATAAAGTGGGCAGATTTGGTTAATCTATCAACTATTACCCATATTGAATCATGTCCTAATGGAGTTTTAGGTAGAGAAGTCACAAAGTCCATGGTAATGCTATCCCATTTCCATTCTGGTATTTCCATTGATTGTAGCATTCCAGGGGGTTTTTGATGTTCCACTTTAACCTTCTGGCAAATTAGACATGCAGCTACGTACTCTGCCACTGCTTTCTTCATTCCAGGCCACCAAAATAACTTCTTCAAATCTTGATACATTTTAGTAGCTCCAGGATGAATGCTCATATAACTTTTATGGCCTTCTTCCAGAATTACTTTCCTTAACTCCTCTTGATTAGGGATACACACTCGATCCTTATACCTCAGCAATTGGTCACTTCTTACATTGAACTCGACTTCTTTTCCTTGTTTCAAGAGTTCTTTCTTTTCTTGCAGGAATTCATCATCTCTTTGAGCCTCTAAAACTTGCCTCAGGAATTCACTTGTCACTTGCAACGCTCCTAATCTGTAGCTATTAGCATTAACCTTTACTGCTAGGTTAAGATCTCAGAAGTTTTCTATCAATTCCAGCTCTTTAATCATCATTGTGGACGCATGCAGAGACTTTCGACTTAAAGCATCAGCTACTATGTTCGCTTTTCCAGGATGGTACTGTAACTCAAAGTCGTAATCCTTTAAGAACTCCATCCACCTCCGTTGCCTCATGTTTAACTCCTTTTGGTCGAATAAATACTTGAGACTCTTATGATCGCTAAACACATCGAATGTTGCACCGTATAGATAATGTCTCCAAATCTTTAAGGCAAAGACTACAGCGGCTAATTCTAAGTCATGGGTAGGGTAGTTAATCTCATGTTGCCTTAATTGGCGCGACGCATAGGCTACAACCTTCTTGTCTTGCATGAGTACACTTCCTAGTCCTTGTTTAGACGCATCACAGTAAACTTCAAAACTTCGATGTGGATCGGGGAGTACTAACACCGGCGCAGAAGTAAGTCGATCTTTCAGCTCTTGAAAACTATTTTCGCATTGTGTCGTCCACACAAAAGGTTGTCCTTTCTGTGTTAACTTGGTCAATGGGTATCCTAGCTTTGAAAATCCTTCAATGAATCTCCTATAGTATCCAGCCAATCCCAAGAAACTTCTGATCTCAGTGATTGTGGTTGGTCTCTCCCATTTTAAAACTGCCTCCACCTTGGAAGGGTCTACAGCTATTCCACCTTGACTAATTACATGTCCTAAAAAGTTTACTTCTTCCAACCAGAATTCACACTTCGACAACTTTGCATACAGTTGTTTCTTTTTCAGGATTTCCAACACAACCTTCAAGTGTTCAACATATTCTTCTTTGCTTTTAGAGTACACTAATATATCATCAATGAACACCACTACAAATTTATCTAGATATGGATGAAAAATCCTATTCATGTAATCCATGAATACGGCTGGTGCATTAGTTACACCAAAAGGCATTACTAGATATTCGTAATGGCCATAACGTGTTCTAAAAGCAGTTTTTGGTACATCTTCTTTCTTCACCCTTATTTGATGGTATCCATACCTCAAATCAATCTTGGAGAACACTGTGGCACCACGCAGCTGATCCATCAAGTCATCAATTCTTGGCAGAGGATATTTGTTCTTGATCGTCACCTTGTTCAGTTGTCGATAATCTACACACAACCTCATGCTACCATCCTTTTTCTTAACCAACAACACTGGTGCACCCCAGGGGGATACACTAGGTCGTATAAATTGTTTTTCTATCATCTCTTCAAGTTGTTTCTTCAACTCTGCTAATTCTAGAGGTGACATTCGGTATGGTGCAATTGAAATAGGTCCAACTCCAGGTACTAGATCAATGGCAAATTCCACATCTCTTTCTGGGGGTAAACCAGGGATATCTTCAGGAAAAACGTCAGGAAATTCACACACAACCAGCAGATTTTTAATTTTTGATTCTTGCTCTCCTTTCGTTGAAAGCAATAGCATGAATCCTTGAGCCCCTCCTTTTAAAGAGGCACTCACTTGGTTGGCGGTTAGAAATCTCGAATCCTCAGGATTCAAATTCACTGGTTCTTTAAACATTATGGTTTTATTATGACAATCTATTAGAACATAATTGTCAGACAACCAATCTAGCCCAATAATAACTTCTAAGCCAGAAAGGGGTAAACAGAAAAGATTGGCCTTAAAGTCCCTACCATCTATGACAATAGGGCATTTCCAACAGGCTTTAGAAGTGACAATGGGATTGTTTCCAGGAGTATGTACAGATAAGTCAAATGGCAGTTCTATCACAGGTAATTTTAGTTTTTCTACACAGTCATTGGCAATAAAGGAATGTGATGCACCTGAGTCATACATAACAGTTAAAGGAATCTTATTAATGATACACTTACCTTCCACCATGGAATCAGAATGAGATGCTTCTTCTCCAGTGATTGCAAAAACCTTTCCTTTTGCCTTCGGCCGTCCGACTGCACTGTGCGCGCCTCCTTGAGTATTTATGCTTGCACCTTCAGGGTTTTCCCTCTTCATCTCTGGGCAATCCTTGATGTGATGTCCTGGTTTGTTACACTTAAAGCAAACATAAGTGTTTTTAGGACAATCCCTTTTCAAATGGGGTCCTCCACAGAGAAAACATTTAAAATTTGGTGCAGATGTTGGGTAATAGCTTCCAGCTGAAGCTTGGGGTCTGTTAGGAACAGATGCTGCTCCAAACCGGCGAAATGGCGTTTGGTAAGGCTTATTTCTCCTGAAGTCTCTTCTTTGGTGATGGTGAGGTCCTCCACTTCTCATTTCTCCTACCTTGTGAATGGGCTCACGACTTTTGGTCATTCTATCCTTATGATCTTCTTCAAAGATCCTGCAGCGATTTACCAATACAGAAAATTCACGGATTTCCTGCATTCGTATAGCTTCCTTAATTTCTGGCCGTAATCCATTTACAAACTTTGCACATCGATCTCTTTCATTAGTAGCATCATTATAATGAGAATGAAAACGAGATAGCTCTTCAAACCTGGATGCGTACTCTCCAACGGTCATATTTCCTTGGGTCAGCGACAGGAATTCGAATTGTCTTTTCTCTTTAACATCAGCTGGAAAGTATTTCTCCAAAAACATATCCTTGAAATAATTCCAAGTGATCTCCACGTCGTTGACTTCGAATTGTCTACGCGTGCTATCCCACCAATGTTCGGCATCCTCGGATAAGGCATAAGTAGCGAAGACTACCTTATCAGCTTCATTACATTGCAATGCTCGAAATATCTTCTCTATCTCTCGAATCCAGATTTGTGCTCCATCAGGGTTATATCCTCCCTTGAAACGAGGTGGATTGCGCTTTTCGAATAGGTCCAGCCTTCTCAAGGCATCGTTACCTTGACCTTCACGTGCTCCCATTGCATTGATTAAGCGTTCTACAACTCCAGCAAGATCATTTCCAGCCATTAGTTTCCTGTTTCACAGTAACTGAGATTTGTCACATCAATCACAGTTACTACCAAGTCGGATATTCTATTCTCTATCACCTATACAGAGTTTACAGACAAAGCAAGATAGACCTTTTCCCCAGGCCTATTGGATTAACTGCTCTGATACCACTTTGTAAAACCCTCTGTTACACCTTAATAAATTCTAGAAAAATTCATAATAATTTTTTTTTTACTAAAGATATGTTTGTTAAAAAGAAACTATCGGAATAAATTATATACATTATTTCTGAAATACCTCAATATTATTAAAACTTTATAAAGTATTTGTACATTCATCCAAAGAAAATAAACATTAAACATTATAAGAAAGAGAGGAAACTCCATGGACCAAGAGCAGTTGCCTAGTGACATTATTTATTCATTGGACCACGGTATTCATACCGAGCTCCCTTTCTAGAATGTGCTATATATACTGTCAATGTTCTTCGATCCTTCCCTCTGTACGAACCATTAATTTAAAATATATGAAACAAAAACATAGAGAAAGGAGTGAGAAACAGAATATAATATTCCCAAATGGGACATAAGCAATAAAGGGTTTTCACAAACTAGTATAATAATATCAATCACAATCACAAGCACAATCAATTTATGAATGTATGAATGATATGTCATATCTTCATCATAACTTATCTATATGTGTGGGCCCCTTAAATTTTAATTTGCACTGGGCCAACCAGGAGTTTACACTGTTCCATAATTCCGGATAACAATAACATGAACAGCTCAACTGGCATGGAAACACTTAGAGACTAGTCAGATTGAAAAGGTTTTTATTGTGAAAGTACCCGACACTAGGGAGCTACCCCAGGTCCCCTGAAGCACCCTTTCACACCCTCTCATCCCAAGGCTCACAATTAAGCCTCCTCTAATGTATCCTCGGTTTCTATAATCCGTCCCCAGACAATATCATTTTGTTTCTCTTCGATGATTCATGATGCATGAACTACTCGCGTATTTAGTTGGTTAAGGCTTTTAGAAACTCAATTATATTATCAGGGCCTATGGATCATGACATAGCCACCCCAGTAAACTGTACTTTTTCAACTTCTCAAATACGCACATAAAATTTTAGTACAGTTCCTTTTCAAATCACAAATCAAATCTCTTTATAAATTTGAGTTTCAAAGCCTTAAATATATTTCATAACCTGTCAATTCAAAATTAATTTCTAAAAACTTAAATTTGGAATTATCAATATTTAAAACCTTAGTACTTGAAAATTTTGTATAATATTTTTATACATTTAAATAATACGTATATATATATTAAAAAAATTTATTTTTATAAAATAAATTCTCTTTCTTTTTCTTCTGATAAACTAACTAAAAATCTAAATTTTAGTAAAGATATATACATATATATTAAAAGATAAAAAGAGATTTCTAAAAACTTATGTAGTTTTCTAAGAAATTTCTTAAAAGTAATTTGAATAAATATAAAAAAAAATAAATAAAGAAGTAGGAGATAAGTAATTTCTTACTGAATTTTAGCTTTCCGCCATGCTTGCTATATGCTCAAACTCCACAATAAAAGATTATCAATCATAATCAAACATTGTCAATCACAATCAAAACATCATAAAGCATAAATAAATATTAACAATCATAATCAAATCAAATAATTAAACATTAGTTATAAATATGATAATTTAAAATTCAATAATTATTTAAATTAATAAATTTTGTTTTAAGTTCTATGGTCAATTCCTCGCACAGGTCTATGTAAATCCAAGATAGTCCAGTCCTTGCATAGCTCTAGTTCAGTCCATATAGGTCATAAATAGTCCAAGTCCTTGCATAGGTTCAGTCAAGTTCGTAATAGTTCAAGTCCTTGCATAGGTTCAATCCAGTCCGCATAGGTCATAATAGTTCAAGTTCTTAAATATTTTAGATATTAAGTTACACAAGATGCTTAATTTATTAATAACAATTATTATAAATTTTAAGTTAAAAGTTATTATTTTAAAATAATAATATTGTTATGTTTAAAAGGAGTAGAGGACTCCTCCCAATATTCTTATGTAATTTCATATTATATCCTTAATCTCACCCCCCCTTACCTTGATTTGCTACCAAAAGTGAATTCGCTCTGCGCCTCCAAGTTCTAACAAAATACTAATACTAATTTATTTCAGTATAAGCTTAAGATGAAAATTAAGATTGCTATCAGAATGATAAATAGTAAATATGCATAGTAATAATAAATAGTAACGGTAAATGGTAAGTCATTAATAGTAACGGTAAATAGTAATTTTTGAATAGTAATAGTAAATAGTAAATTGTGAATAGTAACTTTTTGAATAGTAGTGGTAAACGGTAAATCATGAACAATAACAGTGAATAGTAAATTTTAAATAGTAACGGTAAATAGTAAATTTTGAATAGTAACAGTAAATAGTAAATTGTGAATAGTAACTTTTTGAATAGTAGTGGTAAATGGTAAATCATGAACAATAACAGTGAATAGTAAATTTTGAATAGTAACGGTAAATAGTAAATTTTGAATCGTAACAGTAAATAGTAAAAATAACTCAGTGATAATTTATTTTTACTATAGTAACTTATTCATAATAGCACTAGTATATCAATAGTTTAAGAGTGCTAAAAAAAATAAACTAAAATTATAAAAATAATATAGAAGAAAGTTATTACCTTACACCTCCGGCAGAACTTCTTTTTACCAAAAGAATTTACTCTCCACTAATTTTTTACGCACTATCTCTCTAGATTCTCTCTCTAATTTTTGTGTGGAAATGTTGTAAATGAGCCATCTATTTATAGGAAGAAAATTTCACTATTTAAGATTATTTAATTATTTATTTTACTATTCATGATGTAAGCGATGATGTAATTAAGCGATGATGTAAGCGATGATGTCGACAGTGGCATTTTGGTTATTAAATGAAAGGTTAAGGGTATTTTTGTCATTCTAAAAAAAATGAAAAAAATATAAAAATTCCAAAATTTTATAAATTATATAACAATCAAAAAGTTCTAAAGAACTATAATTAAATTCCTTTGAAATTTTATTTTAAATAAGAAATAACGAAATTAGGGGTGTTACAGAAATCCTTTAAGTTTGAAGGGACTAGATGTAGCTTCTGTGTTGGAAGTGAACCAGTATAAATTCTATGTTTATTCTTTCTTTCCTTGTACTTAACAGTCTAGTACAAAAGTCTGATTGCCTGCTTTTGCAAAGTTTTAAAATTTTGCATAAGACTCTGAGACTTATTCAACCCTCCTTCTAATTTTGACTCTGAACTATCGGATTCATTTATTACCTCTCTTTTCACAGTTGGTATGAGTATCATACTCTTTTAATTGAATGTCTTAAACAATTTTTATTAATTTAGGCTTTGTTTTTGAATTGGTCTGGGCTAGGGTCCAATATTTAGCCTCACGACAATCCTTATATCTTTTGTTTGCTTTCTAATATTACATTGGTCCAGTGGGGATCTGGTATTATATCCTTGATTCTAATAGGGAATGAAGGTCTTAGAGTGATTTCTCATATCAAATCACCACCCTTCATGCGTTGTAGGGGCGAAAGAGGATGTCACCTACAAGGACACTCTGACGCTCAAGTTACTGAAAGTTCTAAAGAATTTCAAAGCTCAAGCGTAAGGTTAAAGAGAATCATGTTTTTCTTGTTACATTGGTGCACATGTATTTATACTCGGGGGAGTGGAAAAGCCTTCTTGCTCACCAAGTCTTCCGTACATGGTGTTAGTATTTATTCTGCTATTCTGTAGTAAAGCTGACTTGTGATAGTGACATTTCATAACGGCTCTGCCTATCCATCTGTCACTTTACAGGTGACTTGTTTAGTAAGCTAGGTCATAGGTCAACTCCGAACCTTTGGTATTATGTGTGTAACTCACAATGGGGTCTGTATGGGGAACTTTCGTGTGACCACAGATACTAGTGTTAAACCGGCCCGTTACATGAGATGCCGACATTGAGAGAATAGCTCATACCGATCACCATGTAATATCAGTCCAGATGTGGGATTTAGTCAAATTACCTTTAAGTCCAAGGGTCGTTCTTTGGACCGGATTATTTTTCCCTTAGCTTGTTAAAGTGATCATGTCGGTTGCTTTAATGAGCTACAGATTCTTGACCGAGGTACCTCTTGTGGATGTGGGTAATCTTGAGGCCATTCATAACTTGGAAAATTTTTGCTTACTTGCTTTACACTCGCAACTGTATCACGTTTATTGCATAGTGGATTGCGGAAATCATGTAGATTTTATTCTTAATGATACACAACGGTTACTTATTTTGCTAAGATTTGGCAGTTACTTTTGGTCAATCGGAGAGATTCACCCCATAGATTCAGATGTGCGAAATGATGCAAAACAGTGTCGTATCGATTTCCCCTAGCCATGTCCATAAGAGGTACCTCTACGAGTGCCAACTAAACTCTGTAGGTGGATTTCAATATGTAGCGACGATGCTCAACACACAGAGGGGAAGAAGAGAAATTGTTGAGACAATGCCGGGTTGTTTGACTATAAATGCAGACAAAATTGACTGGTAGAAGCTCTTGAACCAGAACCCCTATGTTTGGGTTCAACCAGAAGTGATGGAGATAATTTCCAAACATGCAAGGGCCGAAGAAGGTGTTATGGAGAGACGATACTCCATATAACTTGAAGAATAATACGAAGAGTGATACGTCACTCTTCATCCAAGGGTTGGGGAGCATGTCTGCCATATACCCCTGACACTCGGACCGTCTTCATGTACGATATACTCTTCACTCACCTCAGGGTAAGATTTCCATTGACGAAGTTTGAAATGGGCGTCCTTTGGTTTCTAGAGTGTGCCCCCACTTAACTGCATCCTAATGGGTGAGGTTTAGTTTGAAGCTTGGAGGTGCTTAGGGAGCATTTTGGTTTCATTTGCATGGTGGCTTGTTCTTCTCAATCTACCGAATTGTTCATCGATTCAACCCCGATGACGGCTTAAGCTTTGTTACCTTCAAAATTGTGGGCTTCCAGCCTTTCACCAAGTCAGCCAAGTCAGGCGACGACTCTTACAAGAAGGGCTTTGAAAATGTGCAAGTCCGGTTAGACAGGCTGGTCTTTCGGGAAAGTGAGGACAGAATCCCTAAATTCCCGGTCTTATGGACCTACGAGCATTTCCTTCTGACTAGGTTGACCTTCGTAGTGGAAGAGGGTGAATTATCCCCTGAGTCCGTGAAGGTAGTTCGAGCTCTATGAGAATACAATACCGCCCACCCGAAAATTTCATGCAAACGGCTTCTCAGTTCCCCCGCAATAAGAGAAGTCTATCTTTGTAATATTCCTCGGGAAGAACCCTTCCATTGTATGTTCAAATTTCTATTGTCTAAACCCTTAACTTTACTATTTGCAGGTGAAATCGAAATCTTTGGCCCCATGGAAGCATTGAGATAGTTGCAGATTGAGGTTGCCATTATGGCCATTGAGAACACAATTTGGACCAAAAGGAACATTCAGAAAGCTGACGTCGTTGTCCTCAGATTTAGGAATGAGGACATGCCGAGCATCCCGCTGAAAGAAGGAATCGACGAAGGATAGGCCCTGGATACCGATGATATCTCATGTCTAGGGACTGGTGATCAAGTCGATGTTGATGCTTCATAGGAGATACAGTCTAAAAAAAGATATGACGCTGAGTCCAATCGCAAGAGGCAAAGCCAACATCAAATGAAGGGTCCATCATTCTTCTCTAAAAGGGTTAAAAATAAAGAGGTCATGCAAGAAGAAGCCACCCCCAATGACTTACTATTGAAGTTCCCTCCTCTGCCACTTAAGGGGGTATTGAACCTTCCCACACCCGAGCTCTAACATTGGAACCATTCCATGCCCTAGGGTGTCTAGCTATTGCTTATGTGAGGATCTAGACCTTGATAAAATAAAGGTTGTAGTAGATGCGGGTTGGTGGCACCTACAGGAGGTTGAAGAATTGCTAGAGTCCTTCAAAAAACTTGCTGACCATGTAAAGCAAAGCTCTACCCTTTATGATAAGGTCCAGAGTCTGGACACCGCTTTGCAGGCCGCCATCGAGGAAAATTCATTGCTAAAGGAGGTAATCAAGACCAAGGACCAGGCCTTGGAGGACGAATAGCTTCTTTGAAGAAGGAGATAGAGCAGCTTAACAAGGAAAGCCGCCAACTAAAAGAAGAAAATTTGTCGCTCAGCTAGGACAGGACAGATGCTATCATTGAGAATTCTAAAGCTGCTGTAGAAGAAACGACCGTGTCGTCCTCTAAGGAAGCTTCACCCTCGTGACTACCTGCCGATTTTATTGAATTCCTCCATTGGTCTTCTGTTACTTTATTATGGTAGGGCACTATAGCCTTGTCCCAGGATAGGCTTCAGGTTTCTCGAATTTTAAAATTTTTAACAAATATGAATGACAATACTTTTTTCCCAGAATATGCTGCCTCTTTGCTATATTTCAATAATCGAATTAGAAACAACTTTGGAAATCCGCCTTTGCTATTGTCAACACTTTAAACATAATTTTCCAAGTCACCTAGGACGTTGTATAAACTATTCATTATTGTGAATTAACTTGCATAGGTTGTTGCACGTGAAAAAGGATTAGACAAAAACCTAAGTCATTTACTTGCCCCACTCGTTGGGGCTCAGTACAGTTTTTATAATAACCAATTTTTGCCACTCATCGGGGTCAAGTAACCAACCATTGGTTGGGGTACCACTCGTTGGGGTCCAGTATGACCTCAAAGAGGTTCGATCCTCGCCACTTGTTGGGGCTTCATGGTTTCTACTTGCACCGCTCGTTGGGGTTTGGTACAACCTCATAGAGGTCTAATCCTTGCCACTCGTTGGGGCCAAGTAGCCAATCGTTGGTTGGGGTGCCACTCGTTGGGGTCCGATACAACCTCAAAGAGGTCTGATCCTCACCACTCGTTGGAGCTTTATGCTTTTTACTTGCACTGCTCGTCAGGGTCTGCCACGACCTCATAAAGATCCAATCCTCGCTACTCGTTGGGGCCAAGTTGCCAATCCTTGTTTAAGGGACTGCGATGTTGCTCGTTGGGGTCTGGTATGGCCTCAAAGAGGTTCGATCCTTGCCACTCGTTAGGCAATTTTCCACACGGACTAAAGATATGGTAAAATATCTGAAATCACTAATCATGAAAAAAAGATATTTGATTAATAAAGGAAATTTTTGTTAGGGGTTACCCTAGGACATGCCCCCTTTGGTGCCCTTATCCATAATGAGATTTGATATATCTGGTATCAATAGATCACTTCCCACCTGCTCTGGGGGAGTTATTTTTTCTTCCTACACTGGTTCAACAGACAGACTCTTTTGTTTTTCCGTGGTTGTAAACTTCTTCTAACCTTGACTTGTGTCAGTGTCAGGAGATTGTCCCAATATATCTTATCTGACCTCTCAGATTCACCATGGGACCTATCTTGGAGAAGATATCGTTTTAGCTTCCCCTCACAGAATAGGACCTTCACCGCGTCTTTGAGAAATCTACACTCGTTGGTTGTATGCCTTACTGCTCGTGAAACCCGTAGTACTTCCACGAGTTACCGGGTCAAGGTACAGGTCTAGTTTTCACACCCCATAGATATTGAACTTATGCTAAACGATGTTTCTGAATATTTGGGCGGGTGGGGTGTTAAGCAGGGCATAATGACTAAATGGAGCCACTTGTTTCTCCAACTGTTGAGATTGTTGCCCTCCGCCCTTCTCTTTTTTTGGTATTTTATCATTCTTAAGCTTGTCTTTCTCCTTCTCAAGTTGAGGTGATGATGGGTGTGGCTTGTTCCTTGTAGATGTGGCCTCCAAGTGCATTTACACCTGAACTATACAAACATGGCTTTACACCTAAACTATACAAACGTGGTAGGTGGCCCCTTCACTAGAAACAGGGCGAATGTGGACTTGGACTGCGAGGCTTTGATCACTATATGTAGCTGGATGAGCTCCGTTAGATCTGGCACCTAGCAGCTTTCTTGTAGAATCCCTTCAAGAAATCCTTCAGAGATTCTGTTTCTCTTGGCTTGATCTGGGTAAGGGCATGAGACATTGTAAGGATGTCTCTTGAGATAACAAAATGTCCTCCAAAAGCTTTAATCATCTTTTCCCATGAATCAATGGATCTAGAGGGTAAACCCCTAAACCATGCTAGGGCTTCCCTTATTAGTGTACATGGGAACATGCGACATATAATGTTAACCTCAACACCCAAAAACATGGCCTCATAAGTAAGCATCAAGGTGCTTGCATGGATTTGTCTCACCAGTATACTTGCCTATAGAAAAAGGTCGGGTGGTTTGAAGATCCCTGGTGATAAGCACGCTCATGAGTCTCTTAGAAAAAGGGATACTCAGCTAGTATCCAGACGTAGAAGATTTGGAAAGAACCCCCTTACGCCTAGGGTTTGGTTAATCTACATAAGACTAGGTCTCGTGCTCCTTCTCGTACGTTGGGATCCTAGAGTAAGACAATGTACGTGACATATCCTGGCTAAAAACTTCAACATGCTACTGTTGAGCCTTGTTTGGGCTCCCTTTCTCTGCCTGAGCAGATCACTCACACCTTAGCTCAACAAGTTTCTCTAAGCTGCCTAATGATCTTATTCCTTAGGTCAAGAGTAACCGCAGGGGCTACCTTCCTCGTTGAGCCACTGGCTGTGCCAAAATGAAAACGTCTTAGCTTCACGAACGTCAAATCTTCAATGTGACCCTCAGGATCATGGTTTTCCATGACTTTTGAACTCAAGAATGCGAAAATGGGACTTGAAGTTTACAGGTCCCACTAGGTGTGCCAATGAACTAGTCTAGGTTAGGGTCTAATATTTGGCCTCACAACAGTCCTTAAATCTTTCATTTGCTCTTTAATATTACATCGATCAAGTGGAGTCTGCTATTACATCCTTGATGCTAGTGGGGAACGAAGGTCTTAGAGTGATTCCTCGTATCAAATCACCAACCTTCACACGTTGTAGGGGAGAAAGAGGGTATCACCTGTAAGGGCGCTCTGATGCTCAAGTTAGTGAAAGTTCTAAAGAATTTCAAAGCTAAAGCGTAAAGTTAGAGAGAATCATGTTATTCTTGTTACATTAGTGCACATGTATTTATACCTGGGGGAGTGGAAGAGCCTTCTTGCTCACCAAGTCTTCTGTACATGGTGTCAGTACTTACTTTGCTATTCTACAATACAGCTAACTTGTGATGGTGACATTTCACAGTGGCTCTACCTACCCATCAGTCACTTTACAGTTGACTTGTTCAATACGCTAGGTCATAGGTCAACTGTGAACCTCTGATGTTATGAGAGTAACTCGCAATGGGTCAATTTAGGGAACCTTCGTGTGACCATGGACACTAGTGTTAAACTGGCCCGTTATGTGAGATGCCGACATTAAGAGAATAACTCACACTAGTCACCATGTAATATCGGTCCAGATGTGGGATTTAGTCAAATTACCTTTAAGTCCAGGGGCTGATTTTCGGATCGGATTAGTTTTGCAAAATCAGATTATAGCTTTGAACTTATGGTTGCTTAACTTAATTAAGTACTTTCATAATAAGTTATTTTAAATCAAAGCTTATATTATAAATTTGATCGTAATATTTGTTTGAATAAATCTAATAACTTATTTTGATAAGCTACATCAAGTAATTTATCAAAATATGTCAAAAACAACTATGTGAGTCATAAATTATTTTCATAAGTTGTGTTAAACTTTTCCAATCTGACCCTGTTGCTTTTTAGACACTTTATTGAAATAAAACTATTTGTTAAAACTAGCTTAAATTGTATTAAATGACTTCAAATGATAATATTTTAGGGTTTAGGGTAAAATTTAATGGCTAGGGTAAAATTTGAAGTCATTTAATGCCTAGGGTTTAGAAAAAAGCCCCTTAAAAGTCCAGGGTTTAAAAACTAGCTTACATTTAATAGCTTTATTTGGTAAACAGAAATTAGTTGTTTCAAGAGGATTACTCTTGTTAAGTGTTGACACACAAGGAGATTGCACAATGTAGTTATAATCATGTTTCAGGTATGAACTGTGTAGCTATTTTTTATTTGTTTTCTAACTTTTTTATTTTTTCTAAAATTTTATGCTCATCCTAGTAGCATTCTCCATCTTCTCTAAATCTCTCCCCACTTTACTGTAAAATAATCACCAATTAATCACTCAAAGCAAGAAAATTCCAATAGTGCATATTTTTTAGTGGGACAATGGAAGTAAGTAATAAAACTACAATAAAGGTTAGATTAAAACCGATTGTCACAGCTTTTTAGTGTACAACATAAGCACACAGTGTACATGAAGGCCACTTAGCAGTAAGAGAAAAACAAGCCAAAAATAGAGAAACCATTCAACGATGAATCCATTCAATCACTCACCTCGATGCTATCATGGACCCCTCGATGTCTCTTCATAGTGAGATCTTCCAAAATGACGCATCGTTTAACAACGACGATGATTCCCTTGCGTCGAACATACACAACGCGATCGAGAGCTTCTTCAAATGATTGTAGTTATCACCGACGCTAGCCATTCTCGCTGTCATTTTGTCACGACATCTACGCAGATTGAGGCAAGTGAGGGTCTTGCAATGGAGCAAGATGAGGATCAAAGCGTTATGTGGGTATGGATCTAACCACTTATTCAAAGATTGAGTGATTGAGAGGGAGAAAAAGGTACTCATTGAAGGGAGACAACTGATAGGCAAAGAGAGCGTGAGATGAAAGGGGTACTCACCAGAGAGAGTGGGAGACGAGAAAATTGTTAGGGTTTAGAGAGAAGGAAATGAGAAAGTGATAGTGAATGAGTGCATAAAGATAAAGAGAAAGAACAAAGAAGAGCGGAGGTGGTTAGAGATTAGGGTTAGGGATGAGTAGACAAGGTGTAGGGTGAGGGAAGAGAAGATAGGGAGTCACGTATCAAGTTTAATTTTGGGCCGGGTTATAGATTTAAGGTTATTGTTAACGGTTAAAATTTTAAACCGTAAATAATATTATCTAAAGTTGCCACGTGTCAACTACGTGATACTAATGAGGTGGTACAGACGTTAGTCACCTCATCAGTTAACAACCAAGTCTAACGTTTCCTTAATTTCATAAACCCTAAAAGTTTTCAAGGGCAAAAAGTCTAGGGTAAGTTTTTTAGGGGCTTTTCCCTAACCCCTAGACTTTAAGAGGACTGAAAGGGTATTTTAACCATATTTTAATTATGTAGAAGATAAAAATTATCATTTAAAAGAAAGTTATATAAGGGTGAAAATGTTAACTAATCAATCAATGAAGGAGATTCTAACTTTTGAAAGGTTATAAGTTACCTCAATTAACTTTTTAAAAAATGAGAGCTTACAACTTTTAAAAGTTGTAAACTCTTCCTCTGCTTGTAAGAGCAATATTCCTCCAAAAGAAATCTCCAAAACAAGATCTAACCATTCAAAATGAAGCTAGTGATGTTGGGAAGATAAATATCAAATTTTCAATTCGATCCAACAGTGAACAAAGTGACAATTGCAGATTTAAAAATATATGTTGGGAGTTGAACAAAAATTAAGCACTTTTAATTTTCTATTTTTTCACTCCAAAGGCCTTTAAAATCTATCAAGATACATAAAAAAATTATAAGCTCAAAATTATGGCAATTATTCAATTAAACACAAAAGGACAATTTTATTTATTAAAAAAGCTATTAAACACAATTTAGAAGTAAATTTTGCATAAAAAATAACTTAAAATTGACATCTAACAATAATAAATAAGATGAGGTTGATTTAGGTGAAACAGTGTATATGAATAAGGTGCAAGAAGGGATTTTGTAAGGGATGTTGTTACTTGGGTAACTGATGATATTCATGTTATTGTTGATAATGTGGAGGAAGAAACAAAGGATGATACAATGGAAGTTTATTTTCATGATTCATATGATGTGGGAGTGGATCAAGAAGATGTACAAAAGAAAATAATAGTAGATGAGTCAACTGTTGGAGAAAATACTAAAATTGTTAACACATAAGTTGATGTTCAACTAAGTTTTGTGTTTTACCTTGTAAGATAATGTGTTGGTCCTTTTGTTTTTTTTGGTCAAGTGTTTGTCTTTTGTTGTTCACTTACATATTTTCAATGCTACAAATCAATATCTAATATCTTAATTTTAGCTAATGGATTTCTAGTTCCATATATGTTTCTAGTATGTTTTAGTCAAGTCCTTTAAATTTTTAGTATGTTTTAAGTAGGTCTTCCAAGTGTGTATCATATTTTAGTTAGATCCCCTAAATTTTTTAGTGTTGCAAAGTTAGCAAATAAGGACATGACTATGTGTGATAACTGTTTACCATGTCACGACTCTATGAATGGACCTAATTGATTAAGAAAATGTTAGAAGTCTAATTTGAAGTTTAATGGAAAGATAAGAGACTGAAATGATAATTTAGCCACAAATTTTTTTATATAAATAAATCGAAATCCAAAGTTTTTCTTACTAACATGAGACTTTTAACAGTTACACATAAGGAAAATCTTAAGGAAGTAAAATTTTTCTAAAGATTAGATACTTGAAATTGAAGATGGAGTCATTGAAAAAAAATCATGATGCAATTTCTAAATTGACAATTTCATATGACTTTTTTTTAAGATTCTAAGAAATCTATCTCTCTTTAATACATCTTAATCTAAATTTGACTAACAATAATACTAATCAAGTTTTCTTTCAAGAGAGGGCAAGATTTGCCTTTACATTAGAAAGTGTAGAGAAAGTTAATGAGTTCATTATATTCATATTGAAAGTTTGAATGATATCAAGTTTTATGAAATTAAAAGTTGGAGTTCCAATAATACTTTTGAGTAACAATGATTAAGTTGGTGGTTTATGTAATTAAGCTAGATTAACTGTTAATGAGTTGGGAACAAATGTTATTTCGTCTATAATGGTTGTAGGAAGGAGTGTTGGTGATAAAATCCTTATTTTAAGAATGAACCAAATTGTATATGATTATCCATATCCTTGTAAGTTACAAAAAAGATAATTTTCATTAGTTATTTCTCTGGCCTCATTATTAAGATTACCCATTTTGCAACTATCATCAATGCTTCAATGAAGTGTTGTATGTGTCATTGTTGGTGAAGATGAGAGGGTGGTGGTGGTGAATGGTAGGTGTGGGGGTTTGGTTGGGTGGTAGATGATGGACAGTTGTGGAGGCTTAAGGGCAACATCTAGGGTGGGGGAATGTGAGGTTGGGATGGAGAAAGAAAGAATTAAGAAAAAAGAAAACAAAAAGAAAAAAATGCTTATGTGACAATACTTAACTACAAATGATAATGATGATGTGATATTTTAAATTGTCAAATTATTAAATAACTGACAATACTTAACTACAAATGATAATGATGATGTGATATTTTAAATTGTCAAATTATCAAATAACAGAAAATATTAATGACATATACCTATATCAAAATTTTAAAAGTTTTTAAAAATTAATACCAAATAAAAAATAACAGGACTAATGAGAACACAACCTTAAAAATATAATTAAGCCTATTTGTTCTTTGAAACAACCTTAAAAATAAAAGAACCAATTTAGATTTAATAAAAAAACATAATGTCCAACTTGAGTCAAATATAAATGTCAAATGGTGAAATTTTACCTTTATTTTACATATATTTCGTTAGTAGTTGCAAAAACTAAGCTCCTTCAAACCCCGCAGTAAAACCCCTGAACACCCGTATGACTCACATGTTTTATGTTTACTACCTCTGACCCTGCCCTTGAAAATTTTTATTCTTTCTTTCTGTCTTCCTCTGTAGTAGTGAAAACAGAGGAAGGGAGAAGGTAAGGGACATAAAAAAAAGCAGAAGACAGAGTTAGAAGGAATCTGAATAAGTGTGTTCAATGGGAAGCATATAATAAATGGGGGGTTCAGAGGGAAACGGCGACGTTTTACCATGGCTGAAATCGATGCCGGTGGCACCGGAGTACCGGCCAAGCGTAGCAGAGTTCCAAGATCCAATTGGTTACATATTCAAGATCGAGAAAGAAGCTTCCAAGTACGGTATCTGCAAAATCATCCCACCCTTCCCTCCTCCACCGAAGAAAACCGCTATCGCGAATCTCAACCGCTCACTGGCGGTTTCCGGTTCCACATTCACCACTCGCCAGCAGCAGATCGGTTTCTGCCCCCGCAGGCCCAGGCCCGTTCAGCGTCCCGTTTGGCAGAGCGGCGAAAACTACACCTTCCATGACTTCGAGTCCAAGGCCAAGTCCTTCGAGAAAACTTACCTCAAACGCCACACCAAAAAGGGCTCGGGCCTGGGCTCGGGCCTGGGCCCACTCGAAACCGAAACGCTCTTTTGGAAGGCCACACTGGACAAACCCTTCTCAGTGGAGTACGCTAACGACATACCGGGTTCAGCTTTCGCTCCTAAATGCCGCGACACAGGGGATCCTGCCTCGCTGGCGGACACTCCGTGGAACATGAGAGCTGTTTCTAGGGCTAATGGTTCGCTCTTGAGGTTCATGAAGGAGGAGATTCCAGGCGTTACTTCACCCATGGTTTATGTTGCCATGCTCTTCAGCTGGTTCGCGTGGCACGTCGAGGATCATGACTTGCACAGCTTGAATTACCTTCACATGGGCGCCGGCAAGACCTGGTATGGTGTTCCTCGCGACGCCGCTGTTGCCTTCGAAGAAGTTGTTAGGGTTCATGGCTACGGCGGAGAGATAAACCCTCTTGGTGAGATATCATAGCATGCAGAGTACTTGTTTGTTTTAAGTACATTTTGATGCAGCTAAATTATTAGTGTACCTTTTTATATATTTTACTAATTTACTTTGGAATTGGAAGATTGGTTAATAGTTAGGTTCTTCGGATAGTAATAACTAAATTATGATGATTGTTGATGATGTTATGCTTCTGTGTATGCTTATGCTTCTTTGGTTTTGGCGCTTCTGATACTCTGTTAATTATTTGGAGATTTGTATGAACTGTTATTAGCTTTACAGGGGATTACAGAATACAGCGTAAGTTTCTGTGTATATTTATAAGTGTTTGCTTTACAGAGTATGCTGTGTTAATTATTTGGGGATTGGTATGAAGTATGAACCTCTTTTGTGTTCTTTGGCTAAAGATGTAAGTTGTAACTGTGTTTTTTGTTTTACTCCAAAACACTGACAAATTATATTGGAAAGGAACAAATTTTTCCCTTCCATAAAATGTGCATCGGGAAGCACATTTTCTGTTTGTCAGTTTCAATCTAAAGAATACACTTATTAAGAGGTTGCTTGGAATAAATTTTCAAGATAAAAAGTCCAGTCGTTGGAAAAGTTCTTTGGAACATCATTTAGTCCTGGCTCTAATGTAGAATGCCCTGCTTTGTGCTGTTTGCAGAATGATGTTAAGATGTGTTCTATTTATCTACTTATCTCTCTCTTTAGCTGGTACATGACCATATGGTTTTATTTCGTTCTTTTTATGCCTGATGTGAATTTTTACCCATAAAATGAAGGATGCATGCATGTTTTGTGTCATATGCTCATGGTTTTGAGTTTCAGATAAAGACTTGATTGCTGAAAGCAAGATTCAATACTGAAATACTAGGAGTTTATGGTTTAAGTTTTAATCCCAGTGTGTTAGGAGTGGATAAAATCGTAATTGTAAATTAAGGTTTACATGATTGATTTTAGGATCCCAATTCATGATTTACAAGGAAGTGAGCAGGGACGCTATCTTTCACTTGCTACCTGCTAAATCTTCTTAGCACAAACCTTCACCCTTCTTGGTATCTTGTTTTGTGTAGGCTATGTTCATTTTCTTTCTTTCTTTTAATCTTCATTCTTTTAGCTTCGATGTATCATTGTTTATTTTGTCAGTCATTGAGTTTTGAAAGATATTGACTGGTACCATCTGGGATAACTGAGAGGAATGATAGTGATTTCCATGTGTTGAGAGTGGATGATACTTCATTTTTGTGTTTATTTATGGATCCACACGTTGTAAAATTACATGTGTCTTGTTTCCCCTGAACAGTTACCTTCGCTATTCTTGGTGAGAAAACCACAGTGATGTCACCTGAAGTATTTATTAAAGCAGGTGTTCCGTGCTGCAGGTACTAATATTTATGAACATCATACTATATTTTTGTTGTGATCTTGTGGGGCATATTCTCTGAAGAAACCTCAAGCATTAATTACTTACAATACCAGTTTAGCTGTGGGAGCTAGTTACTTTCAATGACTGCTTGATTTTGTTATACACAAATCAATCAATTTCAACTTTAAACCTGGTGAAGTTCAGTTGCAATTTCAAATACAATCTTGCTAGAAATGCATCCCTAGACAAAACATTTAACTTCTCTTTAATTTACTGTTACTAATTTACTAAATTATTATTTAGATGTTGGAATTCATAATTTCAAGCATCCATTTCCCAATTGGAATAATTTCTTTCTATTTTCCACTGTTGTCCAGCTACTTCCATTTGAGTAATTTATCGTACTGAATCTAAATCAATATTGGTTGCTCCTTCACTTGGAGCTTGGAACTTGGTTTCTGATAATTAGCTTTGAAGGTTTTGGTAGAGACAAGGAAACCTCAGGGGTGTGGTGTGGGCATGTGGCAGTGTTTAGTTTATCCAGTTGACACTTATCTGGTGTATGTGGTTGGAGTGGATTCAGTGGAATATCCCCATCTTCAATCTTTAATGGCTTCTATTATCCTCTATATTTAATTTGCATAGGCTTGTTTTTGTGCCTTCTCCCTGGTGCTTTCCTATGGCTGTTTCAGGGGAGTCCCATTTCTGATGTGCAGAGGCACTAGAAATTCTTGCTGCAAGCTTGTTTCCTTCTTTCATTTTTGTTTTTCTAATTTCTTTTTCTGCTTATAATAATATCACATCCTCTCTCTAGCTGCTATTACCCTGTTTTTAGTTTTACAATATTTTTTCTTGGAATATTGAATGGATGTTGGTAGTCATCATTGTAATTAATAGAAGCCATCATGTTTTTATAAGTGGCCCTGTGTGGTGGTTTATATGCATCTTTAATTTTCAATTTCTTTGAATCAGGTTAGTACAAAACGCTGGGGAATTTGTTGTGACGTTTCCAAGAGCCTACCACTCTGGGTTTAGTCATGGTAAGTCACCAACAGTGTATGAATGTTACTAATAGGATCAAGAACAAATATACATATATATATATATATATATATATATTTTTTTTTGGGGGGGGGGGGGGTTAGTATTATTGTTCTGCAAATTGTGGAATGTTTCTAATGCTTTGGATGTATGCTATATAGGTTTTAATTGTGGAGAGGCAGCAAACATTGCAACACCTGAGTGGTTGAGGGTTGCTAAAGATGCTGCTATTCGGAGGGCTTCATTAAATTATCCTCCTATGGTTTCACATTTCCAGTTACTTTATGACCTTGCCTTAGCTTTGTGTTCTAGGTTTGTCTTTTTCTATTGAAGCTTATTATAATTGGCTATAAGAGTGTGCTGCTGGTATCTTGCCATAATTATCTTTTGTTTTCTTTTTGTCAGTAGGTAGGTTGTTCAATTTCTTATAATATTTTATTAACTTAATGGTGTCTTAAGATGCAATTGTAATCCCCAATTTAAAATAGCGAGGATGAATAATTCTGGTTATAGGTATAAACATGTGTATTTATTTATTTTCTAGTATCCATCATTTGCGTTTTAGGTTTTCCTTGTGCAAAATTTCATTTAATATGATTTGATCATGGCACCAAGACAAGGATTCTGCTGATCATGTGGTCTGCTGTAATATTTGCTCCTGGTAAATACTTTTGTTTTCTACATACAGAATCCCTGCAAGCATCAGTGCTGAACCTCGTAGTTCTCGTCTTAAAGATAAAAAGAAGGGTGAAGGAGAAACTGTAATTAAAGAACTATTTGTCCAGGATGTTTGGAAGAACAATAATCTGCTTCAAACACTTGGGAAAGAATCTGCTGTAGTACTTCTTCCCCGTAGCTCAGTTGACATTTCTATTTGCCCAAAATTACGTGTTAGATCCCAGCAATCCATCAATGTAAGCAATTCTGAGGGAATGCATTCCTCAAAAGGTTTTGTTTCTGATGATCTGGTATTCAACAGGAGTCATGGAATCAAGCAAGAAAAAACATTTTGTTTTGTGAAGGAGAAGTTTACTAAATTGTGTGAAGGGGATAGGATTTCCTCTGTTGATGTCAACACATGCAGTTCAAGTTCTAAGCCACTTCAAAGAGACACCGAAAGAGAAAGTAGTCAAGGAGATGGGTTGTCAGATCAGAGATTATTTTCGTGTGTCACATGTGGAATATTAAGCTTTTCCTGTGTTGCTATTGTCCAGCCTAGAGAACCAGCAGCTAGATATCTTATGTCAGCTGATTGTAGTTTCTTTAATGATTGGGTTGTTGGTTCTGGAGTATCTAGCAATAAATTTACTGTTTCCCATGAAGGTGCAACTATTCCTGAGCCAAATTCATATACAGGCAAGTTTTATGAGCTCCATATCTAATTGTATTTTGTTTCATATTATATTAAAAGTGGTTTTTGGGTTTCTTCAGATCTCATAAAAAAAATAATTTTCTACCATAGAGAAGAACCACATGCTCTGCACTGGCATTGGCTGAGGCTATCGTTTTTACTTTCTTCCTTTTGTGAAATATTGATCTTTTATGAATTAGCTTTTGGCAGTCTGGGCTTTAGCCCACCTAGTTATCTATCTTCTGTTTTAATTTCCCTTGTCCTTTTGGTATTATTTGGGGTCCTGAAAGTTGGTTTGGATCCTGTAGTGCTTTAGTAAATCTGGAAGATGGTTAAGTTGTTTTTAGTTGTAGTATTCATTCTGAACTCATGAAGGCTAGAGTGTCTTGTCTCTTGTGTTGGTTGAAGAAGCTGTGTTGTCCTACCATCAGTGCCATAAACTTGTCATTAGTTACATGATTGCAAATCTCATTATGATAAGTTTAGTTGGGATAGTAGGAGAACAGGAATATGCCCTAGTGGTTGATACCAAAGCCTTTATGATATGTGCATTGTATAAAAAGATTGAGAGGGAGGGAGAGTATAGAGACAAGTGAGTGAACTAGAATTGGACTACAATGCGTAGAGATTAGAGACTAGAGAGACCATCATATATTTAAGAAAAGAGACCCTTCTAGACCCCCTCCCCCCCCCCCCCCCCCACACACACACACACAAAATAAAAGTACATAGGTTAACTTAATAGGCCAAGTCCACAACTCAACCATTATTAACAAAACATAGAACCCTAGTCCTAATGTGGCTACTCATAACACTCCCCCTCAACCTGGGGCATTGATATTAATCATGCCTAGCTTGTTACAAATAAAATCACCACATTACCTATTCAATGTCTTTGTAAACATATCTGCTAGCTGATCACCCGTACTAGCATGGGAAATAGATACAATATTCTTTTGAACCATTTCTCGAATGAAGTTACAATCTACTTCAATATGCTTTGTCCTCATAAAAAACTGGATTCGAAGCGATGTATGGCAGCTTGGTTGTCATCTAAGCTTCACAGGACTAGTGTCTCCACATCCCATCTCATCAACTATTAGTTTTAGTTTACTTTAAGCCATAGCTTTGCACCCTGCTTCTGCTCTTGATATGATAGTTCTCTATTAGAAGGAACAAACAAACAAACTGTATAATGCCACAGGAGGTAACAAAATGCAAAAAATGCTAGCATCGTCATAAAATTAAAAAATCACTCAAAGGTAAATCAATAAAACACAAGACCAGTAAAATTGGTGAATTAATGATCCCTTTTGAGTTGTTTACTAATTTACGGAGGAACCTGAAAATGAGGCCAACCATGAAGCTGGAAATGAGCCCAACCTCTGTCGCTTTGTCTTTGCTGCCCTGCAACAATAAAATGTTTCCTCGACCTGAAGATGTTTGGCACCATAATGTGAGTGTCAACTTTCATAAGATGCTGAAGGTGAGAAGTGTTTCTTATGTGGCAATGAGTTTAGCACTGATGCTGCTGGGAAAGCAGCACATTGTGAGTGACTTGTGTTGGAAGACAATGATTCAAGGGGGAAGAGGGAAGGAGAGGGGATTTACAGTGATGCTAGCATTTTTTTACCTCCTACAATATTATACAATACGTTTATTTGTTTTTTCTAATAGCGAATCATAGTATCAAGTGCAGAAGCAAAGTACAGAGGATGGCTCAGACTACTAGTGAGTTCCTACGGGTTAAACAGATCTTGGAGATTGGAGGTGATGAAGCACGTTGAAGTAGGGCCCTGTTCTCCTACATCGCTAAATGCCTTTTATACTCCTTCACTTTATCTCTTTAAAGTTTGTTGTAAATAATTTCTTTGTTTCAGTTTTCCTTGGCTGGGATTTAGGTAAATATAGAAGTACTGATCCATTTGGCTCCGTCATACAGGTTGGATGAAAGAGCATGCTGAAGATGAAACATATGATGTTCCTGTTCAATCTAATCATGAGGCTTTAAGTACTGAAAGAGAAAATGGTAATTCAGCTCTTGCATTATTGGCTTCTGTATATGGAAATTCTTCTGACTCCGAGGAAGATCAGGGTGATCTAGATATGGTAGTTGATGGTAATGAATCAGATGTGATAAACTCTACTTCAGGACGATTACCTTCTCATACTCAAGATTCTCATGCTAGTTCCATGACTACACTTGATAAGGAAGATGATATTCCTTCAAAGAGTGCCAGTTATGAGGATTATGTGCATCATAGATTAGAGTGTAATTTAACTCATCAGTCTTTTGACCACTCTTTTAAGAAACAACATTTTGATACATGGACAGTGCCTAATCCCACCTCCAATTGTTCCCAAGATGCTCATGATGCTGAATGGTCATTGTCTGTCAAGAATATGGTTCCTGTTGATAATAAAGATGCTTCATTGATGCTACTTTCTGATGAAGACTCATCTAGAATTCGTATCTTTTGTCTAGAGCATGCTGCAGAAGCGGAGCAGCAACTTCACCCAATAGGTGGAGCCCACATATTGCTCCTATGTCATCCAGGTCTGTGAGTCAATTGATTAACTATTCATTTTATGGTGTATTGTTTATCTTTGCCCAACTTGCAAAAACTTTTACCCAACTTGCAAAAATGGCCTAGCTCTTTTACCATTTGCAACTCTCTGTTCTTTGGAAATGAATTCACAGTAAATCTAGAGTTCAAAATGCTTAAGAAACAAGGGAACCAGGGTTATGAAACATGGGAATCTTGTGATGGAAGTCATGTCATCAAGTAAGAAAAGTTTGCTTTTATGCCTCATTAATAGCTAGGTTATCTAACTTTAGTAGGAGTTTGATTTTGATTCACCGTTAGTGAAACTTTTTACACTATCTGGAAATAAGAAGATGCCATATCATTGAAGCAGATTTTTCACTTCTAGAGGAATCTTTTATAACATAATTCACTTATATCGTATTGTTTGTAACGGTGAACCAAAATTCAAAACTAAATCTTATAATCTTATAATATAGAAAAGTGATGGATCTGTTTCTTGTTTTGTTTTGTTTTTTAAATTTACATATTTTATGAAGTCATAGGTGAATTGTGTTTGTCTAGTTATGATGTGTTTTAAAACTATATTCATTCACAAGCCTGAATATCTAAAGATGTTTTTTTTTTTTTTTTGAAAAGGTATTCTTAATATAGTTGTCACGGATCAATGGTAATTGGCATATGCTACCTCTTTTTCTTCTGATTAACTTTAGATCTTCATTTTTTGTATCTTTCACAGGATTATGATTATCAATTAACCTGTTACTGATTGATAAATATTGTACAGCTACTGTTGCTAGTTTTCCTTCTTGCAAATCACTATTGTTTATTTTACATATTTCTACAGATTATCCTAAGATAGAGGCTGAAGCAAAATTGGTGGCAGAGGATTTAGCGATTGGTTACAGTTGGAAGGATATTGCATACAGGCATGCCACCAAGGAGGATGAAGAGAGGATCCAGTCAGCTCTGGATAGTGAGGAAGCTATTCCTGGGAATGGGGACTGGGCTGTGAAGTTGGGAATCAATCTCTTTTATAGTGCACATCTTAGCCGCTCTCCTCTGTATAGTAAGCAGATGCCTTATAATTCTGTTATATACTCTGCATTTGGTTGTGGCTCTCCAATAAGCTGCTCACCCGCAGAACCAAAGGTCTATCAGAGAAGGACAAACAAGCCGAGAAAGGTAGTTGCTGGGAAATGGTGTGGTAAAGTTTGGATGTCCAATCAGGTCCATCCTCTGCTAGCCAAAAGAGATTCGGAAGATGTTGAGGATGAGAAAAGCACACATGGGTGGATATTACCTGATGAGAAAAATGATAGAACAGAAAGTAACCTCAACAGGAAAACTGCCATCAGAAAATCTGTTAGGAAAAGGAAAGTGACTGTGGAGAGTGGGCAAACTGGTAAAGGAAGTTTTACACAGAAAGATGTAGTTCCAGATAATTCTGCTGAAGATATACCTAACTCTCAGCCAAGGAGGATTGTTAGAAGTAAGAGAGCCAGGCTTGTTGAGGGAGATCATACAGCTTTGGAAGGGGATTATTCTCCTACATATCATCATAGAAAACCTATAAGCAAGCAAACAAACTGCAGCGAAAGTGATGCAGTTTCTGATGATTCACTTGATGATAATGATCATATGCAACGTAGGTGGAATGTTAATGTTGATGAGGCTAATATTGACAATGATGTGGTTTCAATTGATACAGAGGACTACGATTCTGATGGGCAGCAGAGGGGAGAACATGGTGGCAAGCGAATTGAAGATACAGAAGGAGATGTAATTTCTGAGGATTCTTTGAATGTTGGTTCTCGTCAGCTGCATAGGAAGATTTCTAAAGGAAAGTATGCCAAATACATTAGTGAAGAAGACATAATATCCAATGACCAAATAGAGAAACGTTTTCAGAAGCAGCATAGCAGGATTCCTAAATGCAGGCAAGGCAAATATGTTGCTGGAAAGGATATGATGATATCTGATGACCATCTGGAGCAGAAAATGCAGAAGTGGCAAAGGAGGAATCCTAAAAGCAGACAAGCCAAGTACCTTACTGAAGAGGACATTGTATCAGATGAGCAACTAGAGGGCCATTGTCGCATATATCAAAGGATGACTCCTAAAGGCAGGCAGGCCAAATGTGTAACCATGGAAGATGAAATGTCAGATGCCCAATCGGAGGATCACTGTCAGAAGCAGCAAACAAGTTTTTCTAGGCGAAGGAAAAGCAAAGGCATTGATACAGAAGTTAATGATGTAATGTCTGATGACCAAATGGAGGATCATTTTCAGAAGCAGCAGAGAAGATTTCCCAAGAGCAGGCAAAACAAACACATTGATAAAGAGGTTATGGATGACTCGGTAGAAAATAAGTCTTATCTGCAGCATAAAACTCCTAAAAGGAAGCAAGCTAAATGCATGAATGAAGATGATATCAATTCAGTTGATGGTATTGAAGATGATTCTCATCAGCAGCCACGGAGAACTCTTCGAAGCAAACAATCTAAACCAAAGACACTTCAACAAATGAAACAAGCTTTTACCCTCAAAGTGAAAAACGAAACATCTCGGCTGTTAAAACAGGGGGCTCGGTTACTTGTGAAATCAAAGACTCCTCAGCAGACAAAACAGCCTTCACATTTGCGGAGTAAGCAGTCTAGTAATCCCAAAGAGTTTAGTTTACATGAGGACGAGGAGGAAGAAGGTGGACCTAGCACACGCCTTAGGAAGAGAGTCACAAAAGCTCAGGAGTCTGAAGGAAGACCAAAAGTGAAGCAAACCAAAAGGAAAAACGTGAAGAATGCTACAGTTGGTCATTCCAAAATGAAGGATGAGGTTGCAGAGTACCGGTGTGACCTTGATGGGTGCACCATGAGTTTTGGGTCAAAACATGAGCTGCTGTATCATAAGAAAAATATCTGTCCCGTTAAAGGGTGTGGAAAGAAGTTTATCTCACACAAGTATCTGGTGCAGCACCGTCGTGTTCATGAGGATGACCGCCCCCTGAAGTGCCCTTGGAAGGGGTGCAAGATGACTTTCAAGTGGGCCTGGGCTCGCACTGAGCACATTCGAGTCCACACTGGCGCTCGGCCTTATGTATGTGCTGAGCCAGGGTGTGGACAAACATTCAGATTTGTGTCTGATTTCAGTCGTCATAAGCGAAAGACTGGTCATTCAACAAAGAAGAATCGTCAATAGCAACTGTAAAAGATATTTAATTGTTACCTAACATCATGGCCTTCTATTAATCCATTATTCAATTAACGAGGCTAGGACTAGGTTTTAGTGACAGTTTAGGATGGCCCTGCAATTGCCATTTGTAGTAACTATTAATTCAGTTGGCTTTGGGTTTTAAACCCATTCGTTTATTACAATCAAAGCAATTGCTTGTATCTGGAAACATGATTCTGTTCCAGTGCGTATCAAATGCAAATGTTGTTCCAACAATTATGTTTCTTGCATCGTGATAATTTCATTGCAGGGAACTTCCCCCACCCTTTTTACTACCATAGCATGCAGTGAGAAATCATGCTCCAATAAGTGTTTTTACAACTATAGCAAGAATTTATTAAAGATCCTAACAGTTAAATTCTGTAAAAGAAATTTATCAAAATTTAAAAAAGAAATTGATAAAAACAACTTACAGTTTTATCTCGGAGAATCATTTCCATTGAATCTTTCTATTTTTGGAGTATACGAACATTCACACTCACTTGATTAAGAGTTAGAATAATAGTTGAGATTGATTGACTAATATGAGGCATATGTGGTTATTATGGAAAATAAGAAAAGTTACTATACGAAAATATGAAGAAATATTACCTATGTGATAAAAATAAAAAATCTTATTATATATTATCAATGATCCACGATTAAATATAAATAAAATAAATTAATTAGGAATAATAATCCGTGTAAATGATAATCATTTAAATAATGATATATATATATAGCTTTGGTTTACTTTTTTCCCTTGAATAATGATTATATATTAAAACAAAGTAAAAGATTATAATATAGTTAACTTTCGTTTATATATTTAAATTAAAAAACCTTTTATTAATGATTATAAGATTATAAGTAAGTGATTATAATCGTTTTAATATTAAAACTTTAAAATTAAAATTTAACTTTCGTTAACGTATTATAATCTTTTACTTATTTATATTTCATTTATATATTACGATTATATATTAAAATTGCTTTCAGTTAATTATGAGTATATATTAAAATAACTAAAGATTATAATATATTTAAATTTGATACGTCTCTTAGTTTCATTTACTTTTATAGATTATATATATATATATATATATATATATATATATATGTATATATTATACTATAACATGAACGTAAATATATATTATATTATTATATGGGCGCGTGTCCCTATACACACATATATAGGATGTATCTTATGAGAAAAGTTCTCTTATGTAAGAGTGAGATGAACAAATCTGGGCTATATAACCATACAATGGATGGTTCTTAAACCCTAAACACACACATACACATAAATATAAGAGATGTATCTTATGAGAAAAGTTCTCTTATATAAGAATAAAAGGAGTGAATCTGGGTTGTATAATCATACAATGGATGATTGAAATTAAAAGTTCTTCAAAGTCACATGACCACTTAAAAGGTTACATGACTTTTTAAAAAACTCACATAATTAATCTCAACTATCCATTGTATGGTTGTACGACTTAGATTGGTTCCTCTCACTCTCACATAAGAAAACCTTTCTCATATTATACATCCCTCATCTCTCTATATATATTATAGATGTAAATATATAAAAATTTCATTTATATATTGATCTGGACCACACACCGGCTTAGAGAGAGACTACAAATACTCTCCACACGAGTACACGGTCAGACCCAACAGAACCTTGATCCCATCACTGGTATCCTTGCAGACCGATGCAGAGGGTGTCAGGAATATCTGCCAAGGTGTCAGCTTTTTCCCATGATTCACAAATTCATACTGACATAACTTCATGTAGGACTTAACTGCCACCTACCTCTATAAATACTCCTAAGTTATGACTTTAAAAGGTAAGTAGCATTCATTAACTTACTCGAGCTCCGATATTAAATATATGGACTAACTTGAGCGTTGGAATGTCCTTGCAAGTGACACCATCTTTTGCCTTTCAACATGGTAAGACTGGTGTGATAACTGAAAATTGGACATCAAAGACTTCTAACTCCCCACTGGACCAGGAGATATAATGTCGGATCTCCATTAGACCAGTGTCATAGTTGAGAGAGAGAGAGAGTTGATACTAGTACCGACATCGACAATACTATCCCCATATTAAATAGTTTATTGGCACACCTGGTGGGACCCGTTAAATGTATTCCTACAATCTAAAATCATGTTTTATTTATTACAACTTCGGCCCCCTAACACATTTATCCCTCGACGGCTCACCAAGATCATAAAGGAGAAGTATGAGTCTCCTTTTACGTGTTAGAGTGACGTGGCTAGACACCACAAACATCTTGTGGATTGAGTTCAAGGTAAATCCATTTTAATTGATAGTTAATATTTAATAGTTAACACTTGTAAATTGTAATTGATAGTTGGTACTAGATAACATGCAATTTGATAGTTGATAGTTGATTATAAACTGTATTAAAGTTTTCTAATTGTTTTGTAAGGTTACAAAAATTTAAAAATTTCCCATTTATAGGGGAGACTTTTTTTATAAAAAATAAACACTTAAAATTATTTTTTGTTGTTTGTAGACCCAATTTAATGGGTTTCTTGAGCATGAAGGCAACATGAAAGCTATCTTTGCCAAGAAATGTTCAGATAACATCAGGAATGCATTTAACAAATAAGGGTCATTGGATTTCACCGGAGGTCTTAGATGGGCTGGAAGCCAAATAGGCTAATGACAAATGGAAAGATAAGAGTAAGTAGGGAAAAAGGATCAAGCATCATAGTCCGGTGTAGCCTCTTTATACATTGGTGGCTCGGTTTTGGCTGTGTGCGACACGAAGAGACTGGTATTTTCACAACTGTAGTTATGTCATTATACAATATAGAGAAGAAAGATTATTTCACACCAAGAAATTTTAAGCATCCTTCAACTCCTATTTTCATTCCTAAAAAGCAGAAGTTTGCTAAATGCAATTATTGTAAGAAACATGGTCATTTAATAAATGAATGCAGGAAAAGAAAAAGACGAAATGAAAGATTTGCTAACAATACAGGACCCAAAAGAATATGGGTACCAAAGTCATTAATTATTCCTTTTGTAGATATGCTTAAAGACAAGAGCAAAAACTTCGCTATAGTATCTGGACAGTGGATGCTCACATCACATGATAGGAAGAAGGTCTATGTTCCTAGATCTAGAGCAGTTTAAAGGTGGATCTGTCACCTTTGGAGGAAACCAAACTGGAAGGATCATTAGGTCTGATAAAGTGGGTAAACTTCCTTCACTTGTCATTGAAAATATATTTCGTGTTGAAGGTCTGGGACGTAACCTATTGAGCATCAGTCAATTTTGTCACAGTAGGTACAAAGTCTCTTTTGACAAGGATAAGTGTACTATTATCAATCATGATGAAACCATACTCTTTAATGCAAAGAGACATAATAACCTTTGTAAGGTTAACTTAAATGAATTGAATGATCAAAATGTAAAATGTTTATTTTCAAACTTTGAAGAAAGATGGATCTGACACAAAAAGCTTGGGCATGTAAGTTTAAAACTTATTTCAAAACTTCACAGAAAGGATCTTGTTAAGGGATTACCAAAAATTTCCTTTAACGGTTCCTTGTCCTGTGAGGCATGCCAAAATGGGAAATAACACAAAACTTCTTTTAAAAACAAGAATGTTGTTTCCACAACCAGACCTTTGGAACTATTGTATTTAGATCTATTCGGTCCTTTTCATGTACAAAGTCTGGCAGGGAAAAAGTATGGATTCATCATCATTGATGACTACACAAGATTGACATGGGTATACTTCCTAGCCTACAAGAATGAGTCTATAAAAGTATTTAAAATTTTCTACAAGAAAATTCAAAATGAGAAAGGCTACTGTATTGGTACAATAAGAAGTGATCAAAAGTTCTGCAATGAGTCTGGGATAACTTATAGTTTTTCCTCACCAAGAACACCACAACAAAATGGTGTTGTGGAAAGAAAAACAGATCCTTGCAGGAGATGGTCATAACTATGCTTTGTGAAAATAATCTTTCTAAATATTTGAGCAGAAGCTGTGAGTACTTCTTGTTATATTCAAAACAGAGTTTTTATCAGACCAATACTGAATAAGACTCCTTATAAATTGTGGAAAGGTAGAAAACCCAACATCTTATACTTTCATCCTTTCGGATGCACCTGTTATATTTTGAACACTAAGGATTATCTTGGAAAAATGAATTCAAAATGTGACACAGGAATATTTGTGAGATATTCGGCCACATCAAAATCTTATATAGTATTTAACACTCGAACTCAAACCATAGAAGAATCTATGCATGTAAGTTTTGATGATCCTTAAAATACTGATAGGAAACTGACAGATCTAGATTCTGATGATGCAGGAACTCAACAAGAACCTGAGCAGCCAAAAGAATAAATAACAACAAATGATCAACCGTAATTAGCTGATCCTAAAAAATCTGAGCAAGATCAGCTCTCTGAACCAGAAAAGCCAAGGGATTGGAAATTCAAAATCTATCATCCTTCAGACCTCATAATTAGAGATCAGGAAGCTACAGTTAAAACTAGATCCAACCTTCACAATCAGTCATTAATTGCTTTTATCTTTGAATTAGAACCAAAAAATATTCTAGAAGCTCTAAAAGATGCTGATTGGATCATCGTTATACAAGAGGAATTGAATCAGTTTGAGAGAAGTAAAGTGCGGAAACTTGTTCCTAAGCCCAAAGATAAAAGTATCATTGGAACTAAATGGATATTCAAAAACAAGCTTGATGAAGATGGCAAGGTCATCAGGAACAAAGCCAGGCTAGTAGCTCAAGGCTATAATTAGTAGGAAGGTATAGATTTTACTGAAACCTTTGCTCCTATAGCCAGCCTTGAGGCTATCATGATACTTCTTGCATTTACTGCTTTTAAAGGAATTACATTATATCAGATGGATATAAAGAGTACTTTTCTGAATGGTTTTATTGAAGAAGTTTATGTAAAACAACCTCTTGGTTTTGAAGATGTGTCTCTTCCTAACCATGTTTTCAAATTAAGTATGACACTGTATGGTCTGAAACAAGCCCCCAGAGCTTAGTACGACAGACTCAGTTCCTTTCTTATTTCAAAAGGCTTTACTAGAGGTCAAGTTGACACAACTCTCTTCAGAAAAAAACTCTAAGAAACACTTTATTATTATGTTGATTTATGTGGATGACATTGTTTTTGGTGCTGCTGATGATAGTCTGTGTAAAGATTTTTCAAAAATGATGCAAGTAGAATTTGAAATGAGTATGATGGGAGAACTTAAATTCTTCCTAGGCTTGCAAATTCAACAGACTAGTAATGGAATTTTCATCCATCAACAGAAGTACACAAAGGAATTACTCAAAAAGTTTAAAATGGTTGATGCTAAGGCTATGAGTACTCCTATGCATCCAAACTGCATTATAAATAAAGATGAGTCTGGTACATCAGTGAATTAGACCTTCTATAGAGGAATGATTGGTTCACTTCTATATCTTACATCCATTAGACCTGACATAATGTTTAGCGTTTGCATGTGTGCAAGATATTAATCAGATCCTAAGGAATCACATTTGTCTACAGTGAAGAGAATTCTAAGGTATCTTGTTGGCACCACTAACCTTGGGTTGTTCTATAAACAAACAGACTCTTTCTATCTCTCTGGATTTTATGATGCAAACTTTACAAGAGATAGAGTTGATCGAAAAAGTACAAGTAGTGGATGTCACTTCTTGGGAAGAAGTCTAATTTCATGGAGTAGTAAAAAGCAAAACTCCATTGTACTTTCTACAGCTGAAGCAGAATACATGTCTACAACAGGATGTTGCTCTCAACTTCTTTAGATCAAATATCAACTTAAAGATTATTCAATCAAAGAAGAAGAAACTTCAGTGTTCTGTGACAATACAAATACAATAAACCTTTCCAAGAATCCCATTCAACACTTCAAAACAAAATACATTGAAGTAAAACATCACTTCATTCCAATACAAAAAGGAACTTTAGACTTAAAGTTTGTGGACATAAACCATCAGTGGGTAGACATCTTCACTAAGCCTCTGGCGGAGGCCAGGTTTGCTTTTATTAAGTAAAACTTAAATTTGAAAATAATTACTTAATAAGTCTGATGCATGAAAAGTCTGTTATAGTCTATCTTGTTTGACTTCACACTTGACTTCTAAACTTTTTTGAGAGATTTTTTTCATTATTTTCTTTTCACTTTTTACAACATGGCAGTAGTTATCATCTTTTTGTATAACCATTTTCTGAACGTGTTTTCTCTCTCCACTTTAGTGGTTTCACCTTATATATTTGCGTCTCATCACTTGCATTTTTTCCCACCTTTTTTGCCAAACATTTCTTTTACCTCTTTGAATTCTCTTTCAAAAAACCTCTTTCACTCTCTGTTTCTAAAAACCTTTCTTCTTCCTTATCCAACTGAGAAATGGCATTCAAAGTATCTGACATCGTTGAGTCTTCAGTGTTCAACCTAAGGCAGTACAAACTTGATGGCCGCGATATCTCTGTTGAGATTAATGGGATAAGATGGATGAAGTTTTGTCACGACCAAGAACCCTACTCTCCATCTCTGGTTCTTAATTTTTGGAGGACGGTCTCCATGGATAAATCTAAGTTTATTGTTCTGGGGAAGCTTCAAGGAAAATCCATTGAGATTTTTAAGGATGTTATCGTAACTGTTATGAGTTGTTCTAATGACGTGAAGTTTTCGCTAAAGATTTTGAGTACAATGTTATGTCCTCTCGGGAGATTAACCAAATGCTCTATGGAACTGAGTAACCCGCCAAGCTTGTCTCTAGGTCTCTTCTCCCGAAAGTCAAGATGTTGTGTCTTGCTATGAAACAAGTCTTTTGCCCTAGGAAGGGTGCAAAAGATACAGTGAGCAAGCTAGACAGATTCTGCATGTATCATATGCTTACAAAAGAGAAAGTTAGTCTTCCCAATGTGATTATGACATATCTAATCTCCTTTATTGGCAAGAAGTAGAGCATGATTCCACATTCTGCGGTTCTCATAAAGGTGTTTGCACTCGAGAATATGCAAATTGGCATTGTTAATGATTTGGTCACTTCTTCCTCTGTGGTCAGTAAGTTGCCTACTTTCTTTCTTTTCCTGGATCAGCCTCAAGGTACTCCTCTGCCTCCTATTATGAAGAAAAAGTCTGCTCCTACCAAGAAGAAGAAGTCTGGGTCTACTCCCAAGCATTCACAAAGTTCTCGTAAGATGGTCAGGAAATTGGTTCTTGATATGTCTAATGAATCCTCTGATAAATTAGAATCTCCTCTCAAGGTGGAACCGTGTCAGGTGATCCCTTATTCCTTTCATGTTCAAGCATCAGACCCCCCTGTGCACCCTGTTTTTGCATCAACTAAGGAATCCTCAGACTTTGATGACCATCTCCCCATTGGTCAAACCCATTGGTCAAATACAACGCCGTTCTGTAAAGTCAAAGTCTGAACCTAAGAAAAACATCAAGGCTGCTGCATCCTCAAAGGCTCAACAAACCCCTTCTCCTCCTCAATCCTGCCCCTCCTTTGAATCTCATCTGAAGAAGTTAACTAGTGATGAAGTATTTAAATTGTTCATTTTTGTTTTCACATCTCTACATCTAAAGATTTCAGTTACAGATTCGAACACCTTAACATGGAGTGGTAAATTTATTGAATTTCGTAATGAATATCAGCGTGTTATGGCTGAAAACCATGATACTCTTCAACAGTGTGGTGGATACCCTACTTACATCCACTTTCTCAGATTCATATGTGGCTATTTGAAGAATAATCTAGTTTTTGAAGTTCACAACTGGGTCTATCTTGAATGGATAAATCAGTTTTACAAGTGATGCTAACACCTTCAAAGCCTCCCTCAAGAGAAAGAGATCAACCTCTCCTGTGAGAAGCTCCAAGAGAACAAGGTCTGACCCTTCACCCTCTATTGATTTTGAACCCTTTATCCCCCCTCTCTCCTCTCAGCCTCTTCCCCTCGCTATTCTACCTCCCTCTCTACCCGAGACCCCATTTCCTTAGCCATTGTTCCCTTTCCTACCATCTTTACTATTATCCATAAATCCAAACTTCCCCCCTCTTTATACACCTTACCCTACCCTTCTCGAGTACATCTTTTATAAACCTGTACTTGGCCCTATTGACCCTGGCTATACCAATCCCTATAACCATGTTATTATTTGTAACCTAACTTCAACCCTCACAGACTTTACATCATCCTCTACCCAAAACACTATCCTTCTCTTCCTATAGAAAGGCTTCTAGGCTACCTAGACCTGTTCTTAAATGATGATCTTGGAATGTTTCATGTGCTTCAAGATGAACAAGCTTTAGTTGCTAAAGACTTGAAACATGGTTTCGTTTCTCTAGATGATGTTTCTATTTGGAATTATCTTGTTGCAACTCCTTGGAAGAAGATCTTATTTGCTGTGCCTTACAGTCCTTCACCTGCCAAATGGATTTCTTTGGGTAGATTGAAGAAACCCATGCCTCTGAAGTACAAGCCTCACTATAAAAGTCCTTATCAGCCTAAGGAGCTTTCGGTAGCCACTCTTAAGAGCCTTTGGACTGCTCCTAAACTGACTAAAGCTCATGTTGATGCTATTTGGTGCCATCATCTTTGAACACTTCAAGAAGAAGCCTCCTATTCTCAACCTCCTCTTCTTACAATCCTATTTTTTAATACTGGCCCTCTTTGATTACTTTGGATTTGCCCTTTCTTTTTGTTTTTTAGACTCATTTTTTCATTATTGTCTTTTCCGCTGCATCACCCCTTTTCAGTTCTTCTGTCACTCATGATTTACTTTTTGGGTCTCGATGATGTCCCTTCTTTTATTGATTACAAAAGTGGGAGAAAATTTACAAGTCTTTTTAAGTGAAGTAATGCCTTGTATGAAGTATACACTATTGCTTTTGTTTTAATGAAATGATATACATTATCTTTTTGGTTAATGAAGAATCATTCTATTTCTATCTGTCTTTATAAATTGCTAAATTTTGATCCAACACTTGCTACATAGACACTTTATTCTCCCTGTATTACAGACTTCATTTACAAAAAAGAATTTTAAGTTTTATTGGACCAGACCCCATACTTTATATCCCTGAATTTGTTAATATCGCTCATCAACTATTTTTGCTTGGAAGTGAAGTCTGTATTATATATAACTTATTTGTGCGCCTAAGTATTTAGAGGATACGAGTATTAGGCTATAAAAACAAAAGGGGAGTATCAGCATTCTAAAAGTCTGCCAGACAATCAAAAGTCTGATAGAAGTATTCTGATCAAAGAGCCATTCTCAACGTTCCTAAATTCTATATAAGTGATGTATTGGGATTCATGCTCTTATCATATTTGTGTGCTTATCATCAAAGAACACAAGGAACAAGATCATAATGAGCAGCAACTGTCAACGTACCTACCTCTATGCATACTGATCAAGTTCAAAGCCTATGTCAGAATATTTCAAAAAGCTCTGGCATCCCACTTGACACTCAATCAAGAATTAGTTTACGAATGGTTTTTGCATGGGAAATGCATGAGAAAACTTTTTCATGAAAGAGCTAAAAAGGTTTTCTACCAGCCCTTTGAAACCTTTTTTATCCTCAAGGTCTGGTAACAAGAAGCTTAAGGCAAATTCCTTCAAAGGATTTCCAACGTCTATATCTCCTTTCAAGAAGCAGTAACGGTCATATCCTCCAGCTTCTATAAATACCAAGGAAGATTGAATTTTAATACATAGAGATATAGATAACTTTCGAGCTATTATTCAATCTTTTCCAAGTTTTAAATTCTCTTGTTCATTCGTTTCTTGTAAGACAAAGACCCTCATAGAGATATATAGGGTTTAGGGTTTAAGACCTTGGTACTTGGCCTGCCATTTGGTACCAGTCCATCCATGCATAGATACAAAGGGATTAAAAGCAGTGAAAACATTGATAAATTATTGTCGAGCTTTTGTACTAAGAAATGAAGGGGTCTGTTGTTTTTGCTATTGAGGTCGCTGTTGTTGTGGTTGTTGTTGTTGTTGTTATAGAGCTTGAGAGGTTTGCTCCTTCTTTTTCTGAAACTGACTAAGAGTGAGTCCACCATCAAAATCTAATGATTTGGTTGATTCCTTAGAGTCTGTAGGACCAGACCTCTTAGCTGTGGGGGAAGAATGAGTGATCACTCTACAAGGCTTCACATCTAAAGTTGAATCTGAACTTTCAGATTCATCAGAAAATTCCAGAACCATCTTTCTGGTTTTCTTTGCAAAATACTTCACTCTTCCATTTTTCCTCTTGGGGGCTGGCTTTACTGGATCACTCTCAGCCTTATGTTTCTTTATATCTGTAGGGCAGACCTTTTCTTCTTGACAGGAGTGGGAAGATACCTTTTCAATGTATAATCAATCAAGGGTGAGAAGGTAGGAAGCTTACTTACCAAGGGGGTAGACTGTACCAAATCACTAACAGTCTGAGTTTGAACGTTCTCCAGTGTAAAAACTTTAATCAAAACTGTCGGGTAAGGTATCTTATTTACTGAAGAAATAAGGTAGGTCAAGATGACGTTTGGTAGATTAACCTTCTCCTTCATCAATATGTGGTACATGTGGAATCGATCCAATTTGGTCACAGTGTCCTTGGCTCTCTTACAAGGATAGAACACTTCCTTCATTACTAGATGAAGCATCTTCACTTTGGGAAGGAGGTTCCCAGACACTATTTTAGTAGGGTGAGTAGCACCATACAAAATCTAGTTTATCTCCAGACCAGAGACAACTTCATACTTTGGCATAAACTTCTCCAGCAGCTGGACAACCAGTCATAGTAGCTAGAGAGTCTTCAAAAATTTCAATGACCTTCCCTTTTAGCTTTCCCAACACAATAAACCGAGACTTGTCCATTATTATAGTCTTCCAGAATTCTAATACCAGAGAAGGAGAGTAAGGTTCCCTATCCAAGCAAAACTTGGTCCAACCAATGCTACTTATCTCCTTAGAGATGTCTCTGTCATCCATCTTGTGCTGTCTAAGGTGAAAGTATGAGGGCTCCACAATGTCAAACTTTAAATGCCATTACAGATGCTCAAGAAGGAAGAAGAGGGGTTTAAGGTTTAAGAAGGTGAAAGGTTTTTAAAAAGAGCTTTTCGAACAAGTAGAGAATCAAAGGGTTTAAGCAAAGGTGGGAAATAAAGTGAAAAAGGAACATATTCAAAAGGAAATACCTGTCCATTAGTAAGGAGAGAGAAGACACGTCTCAGGTTGCAGTTACACAAAAGGGCATTAACTTCTTCCATGTTGTATGTTTTAGAATAAAAGGCAATAAAACATGAAACGTTTGAATTTTGCTTAATGAAAGAAAACCTGGCCTTAGCTAGAGGCTTTGTGAAGATATCTGCCCATTGATGGTCTGTGTCTATAAACTTCATATCCAGAAACCCTTTTTGAACATAATCTCTGATAAAATGATATTTCATCTATATGTGTTTTGCTTTGGAATGCAGAATGGGGTTCTTTGAAAGATTTATTGCACTTGTGTTGTCATAAAACATAGGAATCTTTTTTTCTTTGATTAAATAATCTTCAAGTTGATATTTGATCCAAAGAAGTTAAGAACAACAGTCTGTTGCAGACATGTACTCAGCTTCTATTGTGAAAAGTGCAATAGAATTCTGCTTTTTGCTTCCCCATGATATCAGGCTTTTGCCTAGGAAGTGACATCCACCACTTGTGCTTTTTCTATCTACTCTATCATTTGTAAAATCTGCACCACAGTATCCAGATAGAGAGAAAGAGTCTGTTTTCTTGTAGAACAACCCAAGGTTAATTAGTGGTTCTAACAAGATATCTTAGAATCCTCTTCACAGTAGACAAGTGTGATTCCTTGGGGTCTGGCTGTTATCTTGCACACATGCAAACACTGAATGTTATATCTGGTCTGTAAAATATAAGATACAAAAGTGAATCTACCATTCCTCATTGGTGTACCAGAGTCATCTTTATTAATTATGCAATTAGAATGCATAGGAGTGCTCATGGGCTTGACATAAGCCATTGGTGCACTTCTGTTGATGGATGAAAATGCCATCATCAGTCTGTTCGATCTACAAGCCTAGGAAGAATTTAAGTTCTCTCATCATACTCATTTCAAATTCTACTTACATCATTTTAGAAAATTCTTTACATAGACATACATCAGTAAAACCAAAAACAATGTCATCCACATAAATCTGCACAATAATAAAGTTTTCTGAGAGCTTTTTCTGAATAAAGTTGTATCTACTTTTCCTCTAGTAAAGCCTTTTGAAATCAGAAAGGTATTGAGTCTATCATACCAAGCTTTTAGAGCTTGTTTTAGACCATATAGTGCTTTACTAAGTTTGAAAACATGTTTTGGAAAAGATATATCTTCAAAACCTGAGGGTTATTTTACATAAACTTCTTTGATAAACTTATTTAGAAAAGCACTCTTAACATCCATCTGATATAGTGTAATACTTTTAAATACTGTAAATGCAAGAAGTATCCTAATAGCCTCAAGTCTAGCCACAAGAGCAAAGGTTTCAGTAAAGTCTATATCTTCTTGTTGATTATAGCCTTGAGCTATAAGTCTGGCTTTGTTTCTGATGACTTTTCTATCCTCATCAAGCTTGTTTTTATAAACCTATTTAGTTCCAATGATGCTCTTCTTTTTGGGTTTTGAGATGAGACTCCACATCTTATTTCTCTTAAACTGATTTAATTCCTCTTGCATGACAATGATCAATATAGTATCCTTCAGTGATTTAACAAGTAATTTTGATTCCAGTTTTAAAACTAGAGTAATGGTGGATTGGTTGAGAAGAGAAGTTTAGATCTAGTCTTAACTCCAACTGCTTGATCTCCAATAATGAGGTCTGAAGGGTGATAAGCCTTGAACGTCCAGTCTCTTGGCTTTTTAGGTTCTGGCACAGCTTGATGTTGTTCAGATTCTTTATCCTCATTTTTAGCTGATTCAAGTTGAGCAGGTTTGATCCTTGTTGATCTTGTTCAGCCTCCTACTGCTGCACACCTACATCATCAAGGTCTAGATCTGCCAGTCTCTTGTCAATCTTTTAAAAATCATCAAATTGTCTTACATGCATTGATTCCTCAATGGTTTGAATTCTTGTATTGTAAACTCTAAGATTTTGATATGGTTGAATATCCTATGAATATTCCTTTATCACGCTTAGAATCAAAATTTCCAAGATGATCCTTTGTGTTTAGAACATAACAGGTACAACCAAAAGAATGAAAATGTTAAATGTTGGGTTTCCTTCCTTTCCATAATTCATAAGGAGTCTTATTCAATATTGGTATGATAAGAATCCTATTTTGTATATAACAAAAAGTGCTCACAGCCTCTACCCAGAAATATTTTGGTAGATTATTTTTGTAAAGCATTGTTCTGGCTTTCCCTTTCCACAACATTATTCTGTTATTTTCTTAGAGAAGAAAAACTATGAGGTATGTCAGACTCATTGTAGAATTTTTCAAAATCCTTTCTCATTCTGGATTTTCTTGTATAAAATCTTGAATACTTTTACAGACTATCTTTATGTGTTAGGAAGTATGCCCATGTCATTCTTATGTAGTCATCAATAATGATAAGTCCATACTTCTTCCATACTAGACTCTGCACCTGAGATGGACCAAACAAATCTAAATGTGACTGTTCCAAAGGTCTGGTAGTGGAAACAACATTTTTATTTTTGAATGAGATTTTATGTTGTTTCCCTCTTTGGCATGCTTCACAAGGCAAAGAACTGTTGAAATAAATTTTTAGCAGTCCCTTAACAAGGCCTTTTCTGTGAAGTTTTAAAATATGCTTTAAACATACATGCCCAAGATTTTTATGCCGGATCTATCTCCCTTCAGAATTAGAAAATAAACATGTTACATTCTGATCATTTAGTTTATCAAAATCAACCTTGTACAAGTTATGATGTCTGTTTGCACTGAAGAGTGTGGATCCATCATGGTTAATGATAATACACTTTTCTTTATCAAAAAAGACCTTGTATCCACTGTCACAAAATTGACTCATGCTCAACAGGTTGTGTCTTAGGCCTTCAACCAAAAATACATTTTCTGTAACAAGTGAAGGAATTTTACCTACTCTACCAGACCCTATGATCCTGCCAGTCTGGTTTCCTCCAAAGGTGACTATTCCACCTTTAAATTGTTCCAGGTCTAGGAACATAGACCTTCTTCCTGTCATGTGATGTAAGCATCAACTGTCCAGATACCAGTGTAGTGGCTTTATCTTTGTCTTTAAGCACACCTGTAATAGGAATAATTAATGATTTTGGTATTCCTCTTTTTGGGTCCTGTATTGTTAGCAATTCTTTAATTTCTTCTTTTTCTTTTTCTACAATCATTTATTACATGACCATGCTTCTTGTAGTAATTACATTTGACATGATTCTATTTCTTTGAAATAAATGTAGGAGGTGATTGTTTGAAATCATTTTTCTCTACATATCCCAGACCTAGTCTATTATGGTCACCATGAAACTTTCCTAAAAGTTTGTTTAAATTTTCAGTGTCATTGACAAACTTGCTTAGGTGTGAGGTAAGAAAGCTCACTTACTTTTGCAATTTGATGATTTCATCACTCTGAGAGTTACAACAAACTTTAGAGTTTTCAAAATTTATGTTCAAAACAACATTTTCTTTTGAGTTTGCTTATAACTCTTCTAAGTGCATCTTTCTATTCTCTTCCATTTCTTTCTGAATGTTTTTATCAAAACTTTTTTCTTTCAATTTTGAAATTTGATTTTCAAAATCAGTAACCATGTCAACATGTTTCACTTTTTGCCTTTGAAAATTCTTTAAGAGTTTTGAGTAATCATTGAACAACAAATCATAATTTTGCTTGAGTTCAAAATAGCTTGCATCCTTAGATTCTGAGTCACTTGAGCTTGCTTCATAGTCTGGTTCCTTATTTGCCATGAAACAGAATTGTGCAGACTCTATTTCTTCATCAGATTCTCCTGAGTTGGATGATCCTTTATCATCCCATGTGATAAACCTCTTTTGTTTCTTGAGAAATTTTCTCTTTTCTCTTCTATCTTTTTTGTCTTTTTCAGGAGAGGACATTCTTCTTTCATGTGTCTTGGTTTCCTACAATTAAAATTTTCTAGAACAAACTTGTTTGTTTTAAACTTAAATTGATCCTTCTTCTGAAATTTCTCAGGTCTGAACTTCTTTTTTAACAGTTTGTGAAATCTTTTGGTTATAAGAGCCAACTCTTCATCTGTATCAGCTTCTGATTCATCAGATTCAGGGTCTGAGCTTGTGGACTCTTCAGCTTTTAATGCCTTAGGCTTTTTCCTGATTCATCAGACTTTAAGGCAATGCTTTTGGAGGAGGAAGGTTTGTTAACTTCCTTCTGTTCAGCTTTAGTTCTTACATTCTGAGAACTCTAAGCAGTTACACTTGGCATCAAACCTTTTTAGTAGACTTCTTGGAAGCTTTACATTGATGTTTTCTGTGGAAGGTGTTGTTCTAAGAGCCTTGAGCTTATTCAGCAGAGTCTAAAATCTTCCAAACATCTGATCCATTATTTCATGTCCTCCATCTTGGAAGTATCATACTGTTTTGTCAATAGTATTTTCTTAGATTTTTTGATATTGGAGGTGCCTTCGTAATTGTATTGGGGAGCATCCCAGACCTCCTTTGTTGTTTTATAGCTAAACACTCTATTGTATTCTAACTTGCTAAGAGCACAAGTAAGCAAGAATCTAGCCTTGGCATTTATCTCTATCGTTTTTATTTCTATAAAGGTTCACTTATCTTTTAACTTGAGCTTTCCATCTTCATCAACAGGTGCTGTAGAATCACCATTTAAAATGACTACCTATAAACCGTATTGAGTGGATTTTATAAACATTTCCATCCTATCCTTCTAGTATGGGTAGTCTTCACCAAAGAAGGCTGATGGCCTGTTGATAGAGGATCCTTCTATAATCAACTAATTACATTGAGAAACTGCCATAGATCTTATTTTTTCACTTATAAAAGTGATCAACCCAGAGGACAAGCTCTGATACTAATTGATGGTTTAGAGTCAGACTTAGAAACGGAGGGGGGAATAAGTTTTAGACTCTTTTAATGGAATAATGAACCTTTAAAAACGCAGGTAATCAGACGTATGATAACAAAAAGGGTTAGAGAAAAGAAAAGAGAGAACACCATGAATTTATACTAGTTCACTTCTAACACAGAAGCTACGTTCAGTCCTTTCTAACATGAAAGATTTCCACTATTGTAAAATCTCCTTTATAATACCAACACCAGACCAGTTCCATAAGTATTTTTGACTCCAGCCACTCCTAGCTTAAACCTAAGTATTCTTTTAATAAGCCACTCCTGGCTCAATAATCCAAATATTCTTTCAAAAGCCTCTTCAGGCCAAACTGTTTCCCACTAAAACTAAGGCTGGTAACTCACTAGACCTCTCACACTAACAAATTTGTAAGAGTAGAGTACAAGAGTGTCTATCAGAACTTAGTGTATCAAAAGATTACACAAAAATGAGGAAATACACTAAGACAAAGAAAGACAATAGGGCCAAAATCTGGTAAAAGAAGAACAACAAAGAAGGCCTTTGTCTTTAATAAGTAAGAAGAGATTAAGAGAATTATGATTGCAAAGAATAAGAATTCTTGATAGCCTTTTTCTCCTAAAAAGTGAATCTCTTCAATCTTATATAGGTCACTCTGAGATGAACGTTGGAAATTTTTTAAAGGAGTTTGCTTTGAGCGCATGTACAATACCTTTAATATTCTGAAGGAATGGGCAAGAGTCTGGTAGCTTAGGAACTTTAATTCTTACATGAAAGAGGTGCTCCTTGGTATCTTTAGAAAATAAAGCTAATTAGTGGCATTATTTCTTGTAAAAGTCATGTAGAGATCAATGCTAAAATCTTTCTGATTGTAATTGACATACATGCTGACTTGGTTCAACTTTTCTGACTTGTATAGAGTTGTTACATTGAATACTTTGTAAAACTATATTGGCTGCTCTGCTTATTTGTTTCTTATCCTTTTTGATAATAAACATATTTTTCTTGATAAGATTTTGACTTCCAAAGCATCATCAAATTAGATTTCAGATAATTGTGATTTGTACTTCTACAATAACATTCTTTTTGTTAATCCATGATCTCTAAAAGTCTGAGATCTGATTCAATTGAACCATAAGGCTGAACGAGCTTGAGTCATACTTTTTGGTTAAAGTCTAAGCATTGACTTTTGATGGATTAGACTTTTGATCATATGGATTTCCCATTTGTTTTGTAACCTGTGCACTTTATGTGGTTCCTGAACAGTTAATTAGGCAGGTTAGATCACACATAGGTAGACGTTATTTAATTAAAAACATTGATGTGTGTTATTAGCAAATCCTGGGGTCTGGTTGTAATGGCGTAACTTGAGGTCTAGTCTGAGTGTTAGCAACTTTTTCTTTTTAACTAGACTTGTCTCAAAAAACTCAATTTCTTTTCCTAACTTAGCCGCGGAACTGAGAGTCTACAATTGGCAATGAATGGCATTCCTTGTAAAGTCCATCGCTAAAATAATTAAAAGACCAGAAAAAATGGTCGCGCTATTTTTCCGTCGCCAAACAAGTTGGCGATAGATAAAATGTTGTTGGTGATGTATAAATTCCATCGCTAATCAAGTTTTTTTGGTAGTATCTTATCCATTATGAAACAAATTGGCCACCAATTGTCCATAATTACCTTAGGAGTTCTTGTGAGTTGTACATAATGCATATAAGGTCTTATAGGATAGGATTATGTCTATAATCCTTTGAGTTGACATTGCCTAAAGTTATGCCTTTTGTTGTCCTTCTTGTGTTTAGGGAATTTATAAGTTTGTCTTTTTGTGAGTCATGTTTAGTCCCTTGTATTATCGATGTTGCCTTGGACCTTATGATGGGTTTTATCATAGTGATGTCATTTACTTGTATGATGGATTGTATATGGAGTTAGTTTCTTCATTGCTTGACATAGATTCTATATTCCCTAGCTTAAGTGCACCCACCCCGTTATGACCCCACTAGGGCATCTCATTCATTGACATATCATAGTGCGCCCATGTTAATTGACACATCACATGATTATGCACCCACTTTTATTGCCACTTTATATATGTTAGTGTTAGGGTATTGTTGAAAATTGGATAGTTACTAGCTGACTCAGCAAGTTTGTTACTGTTTTAGAATGGTTAGAAAGTTTGTTACAACTAACTCTACCAAGTTAGTTGTTAACCGCTGTTGTTAGCTTGTATAAAATCTATAAAGCACAGTGTATCAATCATCAAATGAAATTAGAGTTTATAATTTCTTTCTCTCTCCAGTCTTCCCTTTCTCTCTCATTTCCCAAACTCTAAAAGCTAGATTGGTTCATCTTAGGGAAGCATTAGATACCTTATAGCTTTGCATGTGCATTTTATGGGACCATGTTATTGTATTCTTTAATAGTATGCATTTTTATAAGAGTTGGCACCCAAAAAGTTATAAGGTTAGTCTTTGATCCCGGTTGACTTCTTGTACATAACACATTACTAACCCTTTACCATTTCTTTTGTCCTTTGTTTTTTTGTTACATATCTTAAACTCATTCTTCTCCTTTGTTTTGTAGGGATGATGTTGATCTTGCCATGGAGCTTAAAAGGAAGAGTTTGGATTTGAGGGAAAATCCCTTTAAAGGGAGAGAGTATGACGAGTATCCACCAAATGTAAAAGCTTTTTCTTTTATATGTTTTATGACACTTGATAGGTTTTTCTAGTCATGCTTAGGCTTAAGACTCTTCGAGTTGTATTTTAGTATTGAGCTTAGGTTTTAGATTATTTTCTACTTTTAGAAGGTTGTTAGTAGTCTTAAATAGAGATTTGGGTCTTATATGACCATATACTTGTTTTAGGTTACTTTTGTGTCATGTATCTTTAATTTTTAGACATTGGGTGAAGCTTTAACAAGCCTACCTGATGGTTCAGAGTCAGATTTAGAAGAGGGTTGAATAAGTCTTAGACTCTTTTTCAAAATTAAAAATGAGTAATAACGCAAATAATGAAAGAGAGAAATAAATGTATTTATATGTTGACACAGGTTTTGATAATGATACAACAAATAAAGAATCAAGATCAAACATATAAAATTATGGACAAATTAATTATGTTTGATGTTTGAATTTGATGAACAACCAAGGATTTGAGTCAAAGCATCTACAAAGGATTAAAACAAGTGGAAAATATTCATCCAAGTGCCTAAGAATCAAAGGAACCAAACCGTATGCAATCAAATATCAAAAAAAGGTTCAACAAAGCATGGAAAAGTGTCAATCAGCTATATGAATCGATTCACCATAACCCGGAATCGATTCACACGTGATTTTAACCCAGGAAATTGATTTTGAAAGGCATGAATCGATTCACCATAACCCTGAATCGATTCACACATGATTTTAGCCTTGGAAATTGATTTTGAAAAGCATGAATCGATTCACCATCACCCTGAATCGATTCATATGACTGGGCAGTGGAAAAATTGCATAAAATCACGTATGAATCTATTCATGAATCTATTCATTTGGCTTGGAAAGCAAAAATACACTAAATGAATCTATTCATGAATCAATTCATTTAGTGCAAATGGGTTCTGGAATTTGAATTGGAACCTCAGAAGTTCAAGTGACAACATTGCATATCACTACTGAAACGCTCCATCATCCACTAAGCAGAAACTGCACTCTCTATGCTGCACTATGCATGATCTGATTAATTAAAGCCAAATGTTCCATGATCCACAAAATAGAAACTACATGCTTGAACTGATTAATTAAGCCAGTCGTTCCATGCTCCACTATGCATGTTGGAATTTATTATGCAATGGCACCATCACTCTGAAGGAATTTTTAATTGCAAACACCATGCCTTGCATTTGCTATAAATAGGAGATGAAGTTGAAGGTTGAAAATGCACAAGCAGTGAAGCATTTCCTGTGCCTTTTTCCTTCTCATGTTGCTCTCCTTTCTTAAGCTAATAGCTTTCTGTTCCATTTAATTAGAAATTATTTTGAGAGTTAATTTGTGAGCAAAATTATTTTGAGTGCTAAAACTTGTATATGCTCTCTTTGATAGTTATCATCTTGTGAAAGCTTTAACTTGTATATCCACTCTATTGGAGAGTTATCCTTGTATACTTAAACACTAAATTCCTAGAGTTTTGGGTTGGGGTTCAACCTTAAAATTGAGAGATTGGGTGGGTTGCCCTTGTACTTGTGAGAATTGGGTTCTTGAGTGTGGGACACTAGGAAGCTGCAATTGCTCAAAGTTGTATCTCTAATCTCTAATAGTGGAAATCCTCCAAGTGGGTTGCTTGGAGGCGAGACGTATACTGGTGTGGTGGAACTCGTATATATCGGTTTGCAAATCTCTCTTCCCTAAACTCATTTAAATTTGTGCACTAAAATTGCTTGCTAAATGTGTTGTGTTCATAACTCAATTGTTAAATTTATTTGAACCAACTCTTTAACTCTTAAGTGAATTTATTTGCCTTATATTAAGTGCTTATTATTTTGTCTTGTGTATAAATTGTCATTATTTGTGATTAAACTTATCATCTTCATTAAGTATATTTATTAAAGAATCAATTTCAAAAGTATTCCCAGAAAAATTTTTAATACTCAATTCACCCACCTCTTGAGTAATTGAGGCCACTTGGTTAACAATAAACACACAGAGTTTATACTGGTTCACTTCTAACATAGAAGTTACGTCCAGTCCCTTCTAACTTGAAGGATTTCTACTATTGTAAAATCTCCTTTACAATAATAATACCAAACTCGTGCCACAAGTATTCTTGACACTAGCCACTTTTGGCTTGCCCCAAGTATTCTTTCAACAAGCCAATCCTGGCTCAAACCAAGTATTATTTCGAAAGCCTCTTCAGGCCAAAGTGTTTTCCACACAAACTAATTCTGAGAATACACTAGACTTTTACAAATTGAATGAATGAAAGGAAGTTTTCAGAACTTAGTGTACAAGTGATAAACAATTTGAGTTTGGACACTAAGCTTTTGACATAAGATTAGAATTTGCTAGAGGCAGAACAGAAATAAGGAATACAAGTCTTTGTCTTACAAAGAATGAACAAGAGAATTTTTGAACTTGGATGAGATTGAATAATAGCTTGAAGAAATTCTCTCAATATTTTCTTGTACTCAATCTCTATGTTTAAACTTCTTTGGTATTTATAGAGGCTGGAGGATATGACCTGCTACTTCTTGAAAGGAGATATAGTCGTTGGAAATCCTTTGAAGGTATTTTGCCTTAAGCTTCATTGTTATCAGACCTTGATGATGAATTAGGCTTAAGAGAGGTCTAGTTCATTTCTTCAGCATTTTCACGAAAATAGTTTCTCATGCGTTTCTATGCACAAACCATTCATGAAATAATTCTTGGTTGAGCGATAAGTTGCTTTCTAAGATGTTCTAATGAAATCTCTAATTGTGATTAGAATGTGCAGTATTGATCTCGTTCTTTATGTTCTTTGGTGATAAGCACGTAAATATAATAAGAGCATTACTCCCGAAGCATCACCAAAATAGAATTTATGAGCGTTGAAGAAGAGTTCTTTGATCAAAGTGCTTCCATCAGACTTGTGTTGTTCTGTCAGACTTTTAAAACACTTATGCTCCCCCTTTGTTTTCATAGCCTAATATCTGTATCCTAAAATTGCTTAGGTACACAGAGAAGCGTTATAAACAGTGCAAACTTTATTCTTTTAGCGAAAATACTTGATGAAAGGTATAAACAAATTTAGGAATATATAAAATCTGGGGTTTGGTCCGAAGGGACTTAAAATTAATTTTCAGTCAGACTTTTTCTCAACACTACCTAAGTTAAGTCTAAAAATCACTAAAGGATATGGCTATATTGGGGTTGTTTTCTTCACAAATTAGTTAGCTTATGATGTTTTGTGAATTTTAAAGAGATTATGAATTTATTCTCTCTCTAAAATTTTAAGAGTGCCTAAAGCCCCTCTCTCTAGTTCTTATCTTTGGACCCTTCCAAAAGGGTGAACATCACTTGGCTTATCTCTAAATGAGTGGCACCTCCCAATCCTCTCCCATCTCTCCATTTTTTCTCTTTTGTTTTATTGTGTTTCTTAACCTAAATTTCACTTCCATGGACCATACCTGCTTACAGTTTCGCACATAACCTTGAAGGAGGAAGATGAATTTGAATGGTTGTAAATCAAGATCCTTAAAGCTTCATGTGCCTACATTAGGCTAGTTATTGTAACTCAGCCATGGTGACTGTGTAAGGGGAAAATGTTTGAGGTGGTTGTTGATGATGCTTAGAGAGAAAGGATAATTATGGTGGCTAGTAGTGATAATATAGGTTGGCTATGGTAATGAGTTTAAGTTTAAGGGAATGGAAACCATAGAACACTCCATCACTCTTAAAGAAGTGAACCAATTGATAGGATTAAGTTCTTACCAAAGGACATTTAGTAGAAACTATACTCTAGGAAAATTAACTAATAAATATAAAATGCAATTTTTCTTCTTCTTCTTCAATAATAAACCAAGGCATATAATATATAAGACAACATGTAGAATCTTCTAATAAACTTAATGAGCTATTTCATAATTTTCTAATTAGGCCTAATATATCCTTAACAATTCTCTCCTATCATAATATATCTAAAATTTTGAGATATGGTAAAATAGGTAACTTTTGAAATAGAATATATGGAATTTAGATTTATCATAGTCTCTTATGCATTCCAATTTATTCTAGTACTTCTTTATTCCAAAACTTATCAAAATAAGAAATTTCTAACTTAAATATTTTAGCTCTTACGTAGCGTAATAAATCCCAGAGTAAAGTTGCACTAGAAACACAAAAGAAATCTACAAAAAATAACGGCCTGGTTATGCACTAAAATATAACTTTGACAAAGAAAGAAAAATATAAATGAACATATTAGAATTTAAAATTTGTTGCACCATCCTTATATACCAGAGACAGTTAAGTACTATGACACATACATTGACAAAATTACTAATTAGATTCGGGTTAAATAAACATGTATATTCCGATCACAACTAGATTAGCTTCAACTTATTTAACTATCCATTCAATACTTTAACCTGAAAACAATGTAAAACTAGTAAGAGAAACAAACAGCAAACATAATTAATAATAACATGAAGTTGAAAAGATAAAAGGTACTTCTTATAATGCATAATTAACACCAGTAGGATGTGTTAACAGCTACTTTAAACATAATTAAATCCTGAAGTTCTCTGTTTCAACTCCAAATTAACTGAAATTACTATTACTGCTAAAAGAGATGGTTCGGTTGTCACTTGAAGGGTAGTTCTGTTTATATTTCGTGGTGGCGGTTTGCAAGGAACAAAAGTTTATCTTAAATGTTATTAATTGAGCATTCCTCAATTGCCCCAAACATTGTACACTCACGATTCGTTTATTTAAAAAATGAAAAAAATTATTATCTATAAAAGACCATATATAAAAGCATATATAATTCTCACATAAAAGCAGTATTCAGCACATAACTTGTAAACGAAGATGAATAAGTATATATGAGAATTGGTGTAAGGACTAGAGGACATTAATTAATTGCATACCCTAATAATCTTGTGTGTTGCTGTTGGCCCTTGTTGCTTGCTCCCTTGACAGCACTCTAAAGTGATAGCAAACTTTCTACATATGTAATATTACACTGTCTTCCTGCATATAGACTCTCAAGCAGCTTCCCTTTGTTATCGCGTTTTTCTAATATCTCATCACTCGTATTTGATCCCAAAATCCCACCGAAACCATGTAGATACATATCCTTCTAATTAAACTCTAATGGCAAGCATTGGATCCATTTGTAAAAACCAGTTGACGGGTTCCATAGAACAAGATCAGGCTTGCAGTGCAAAAGTAAAAGCCCTCTGCATGAACCCAAAATTTCATAGCTATACACGTTGAAATATTGATTCCTTCGACGTGCCATGCTATGGGGTGGGGGTGGTGGAATACGGAAGCAGACTACAGAAGAAGGGTCGTTAAGAGAAGCATCTACGTCTTTGAATTCCGAAATCAGATGATACCATTCCTTACCAACGATTTTGGAACGCAAGAGAAACCTCACTGGTAATCTCAACAAAATTCGTTCTATCAAATCTCAATGGAGTGTGGGTTTATTCTCCATCTTACCATATTTCACTTCAGACGAGGCGAAAACCCTGTTAAAGAGTTTAGTAACAGTACATGTCAAGTTAAAGCTGATAATAAAAAGAATATACCTTGATTTGCGAAGTAAATGATAATAAAAAGGACGTTACTTGTTCTATCAAGGAAATGGTCATAAAACCAGAAAAATTAAAATAGTACGTATCAGCTGGTCGTGGTAGGTATGATTATGCGCCAAGAAAATCGGAGATTCGGTGAGACCCAGGGAAATTAGCAAAAATAAAATAAAATTGCATGATACACCTATCGTTATAATAAAATTATCATTATAAAATAGTCTTATATTGTTAAAATGAAATTATAATAAAAACAGTGATAAATAGTACAAAAATGTTATTTGTAAAATTTGGAATTCACAAAATATTACAATAACAAAAACTAATAAAGGTAAAGTATAAGATGGCTATCAGGGCCGGCCCTGGGCCTTGATAGTAAGGGCAATGACTCAGGACCCATTGTCAATGAGGGCATAAAAAATATAATATTTAGCTTATGTGAAAAAAAATAAAATTTTTTTAATATAGTTTGAATGATTTAATGGTAAAATTATATGAATTTTGCCTAAAGGTCTTAGGTTCAATCCCATGCTAACTCTAATTTTTATATTTTCTTGTTCTATTTTTATCAATGATTTTGTATCTAAAAATACTAGAAGAAATCATTTTTATGATAATTTATCTTTTTTGCTTTAATATAGATGAAAGAACAATTTTTAAAAGAAAACATGAGGCTACCATTTATTATTTTGACTTCTTATTATTCTTTACACGATGATGATGTGTTTAGAATTTACAATGACTTTGATAATGTTGATTTGATTATTTAATAATTTTTTTAAAAAAAATATACTAAGGGGCCTTTAAGTGTTGTGTCGTCCGGGGCCTATAAAATTTCAGGACCGGGCTTGATGGCTATGAGCCAAAAAAGGAAAAGAGTATAAAATGTAGAGTTTCAATTTATTTTATTTGTATTAAAAATCCATATTTAATTAAAAGTTAAAACATAATAAAATTTGAATACTATACTTTATTTCATTAGTTTCTATAGTTATATATTTGATTAAAAACAAAAAATTAGAATCATTGTTTAATGTAATTTTTAGATTTAAAATTAATGTCCAATTAATTAACTATTTTGATACTTTTAAACAAAGGAAATTGTGTGTGTAAAATTAGTCATACATAGCATGGCATTAAAATTATATTTATTTAACTAAATTTCGTATTTGATGAAAAATCAAAATTTATTTAAAAATGAAATATTATTTTTATTTTTCATACAAAGAATTACAACTAAGAATCATTTATATTTAAAAGGTGATTCTGGTCGTTGTTCTTTGGATGTTTCTAAAGGGGTTATAATAAGCGACGAAACTTGTTCAATACACAGCTTAATTTCTATAGCTAAAACAATATTTTTTTAAAAGCATAAGCCAATAAGTCAAAAAATTGGAGGGAAATCAGAAGTACCACATGTTGATATCTGTTAGCTAAAACAATAGTTTTTAGAACCTCTTTTTAGTATAATAATGTATCTTACGATAAAGATTGTTTTATATGAGAGTAAGATAGACAAATCTTGGTCATACAAATATATATGAATGATCAATTAAAAGTATTTTAAAGTCACATGATCATTTAAAAAGTCACATAATTTTTTAAAAAATTCACATTATCAATATATTTTAATCTCGACCATTTATAATGCTAAGATTTTATAGTTAAAATTTATTCCTCTCACTCTCATCTAAGAAAGTCTTTCTCGTCTATATATATATATATATATATAATAAGATATTACACATATCATAATCATTATCTCTTTTCTTTGTTGAAAATAAATGTTAAAAAATAAAACTTACCCATATTTAATAGAAATTATAAAAAATTATTTTTTGGTAAGTTGGATTATTAGAAAACTTGAAATATAAAGGATTTGTATTTTTAGATGGTTAAAAAATTACCTACTTGTTTAGGAATGTAACTTAAAAAAAGAGCTTCTACCAAATAATTGTAGCCAAACCAAAGCCCAAAAAACTTTTTTGGAACTTGTTTTTTATCCATTGTTTTATAAAAAAATAATTGAAAATTGATTTTGAAAATTAAAAACTAGAAACAACTTTTAAAAATTTAAAAGTTGTTTCTAAAAACTACCTAATCTCATAGACAGCTTTTAAATATAAAATAAAATTTATAAATATTCATTTATTATTATTTACAACTCATTAAATTCATTTCAATAAAATTTTAAATATTATTAAGCTTCATAATTATCACAAAACAATTACTATCATAATTTTTTGGAATCATAGGTAAATAATTAACAGATATTAGTTTAAAATGATTTTTAAATAGTTTATCTGAAAATTTTACTAATCAAACATTTAATTATTTGTATTTTTATAACAGTTTTTTAAAATTATATTTTCAAAATGATTTTTTTTACTTTTTACTTTTTATTTTTAAAAATATTTTTAAAATACATTTTAATTTAAAAAACCGAAGAAACAAAAAAAATTGAATTCTGAAAATTTCTTTCTGTTACTCTTAAAAACATCAGACTTTTTCTCTATCTCTATCTTGCCTATCCGTTATTTAGAATAACTATTTAGATTTTCCTGCCGCACAATCTGTCACGACCAACTTATAACAGTAATTGTATTTTAATATGGGTTTTATGAAAATTTAAATTATCTTAACATAAATTTTAATAAGATAAATTTATATTTGATTCCAAAACAATCAAATAATAATGTCACGTCACACATTATAACCTCTAAGACGCCCTAGCCAGCTCCAGCTAGGGTTTCACACCTTGCATGTGTGGATTGGTTGGATATGGAAAGGAACCTCCTCCCTCTCGGTTTCACACTCCCTCACAATTTGATAAAGCTAATTCTGTTGAGATTACCGGTGAGGTCTCTGTTGCGTTTCAAAAGCGTGTGTAAAGAATGGTACACTCTGATTTCCGATCCGCAGTTTGCTATTTATCATCTTGAAGAGGCTGCTGCACCCACCCATCGAGTCCTTCTCTGGTCAAATCATTTTTATATCAAATTTAAAGATGTAGATACTTCTCTTAATGACCCTTCTGCTGCTGTGTGCCTCCTTATTCCTCCCCCACCCCCACCACCAGTACCACCACCTGATTATATGATTCGTTCTACTTTTGAAAGTTATGAAATTTTGGGTTCATGTAGAGGGCTTTTACTTTTGTACTGCAGGGGTCTTACTCTATGGAATCCATCAACTGGTTTTTACAAATGGATCCAATGGTTGGGATCAGAGTTTAAGGATGGTGATTATCTGCATGGTTTCGGGTTTAACCAACAAAGCGGTGACTACCACATTGTTGTTATACCCTCAACTACCTATCCAAAATTCATCGTTTCTGATTCTGTGAAGGTGTTCTCCTTCAAAAGGAATTCATGGTCCGACATTTCGAATCGTAAGGCTACATATGGAGTTGTCCGACAATGCAGAAGAGGTTTCCTCTTTAATGAGACTCTTCACTGGTTGGTTTCCACTAACGACGAAACAGTTTACATTCGTGCAATCATTGGCTTCGATTTGACAGAAATGTCTTTATCTGAGTTTCCTCTGCCGCGTTGTATTGCTATGAAACCAAAATTTGAAGTGTGTAGTTTGTTTGGAATGGGAGGATGTCTCAGTGTTTGTATGTTGAATGGAAGGAATGGAAATCATGAAATATGGGTGATGAAAGAATATAAAACGGAGTCCTCTTGGACTAAAAGTCCATTATTATGTCTACTTACTCCCGGTTTTTTTACCCTATATGCTTCACAAAAAATGGTGCGATTTTAGGATCTAATAGGAGCAACAAGACACTAGAAAAACGGAATCACAAGGGACAGCTGCTTGAGCAAGTATATGCAGGTTCTCTCGTGGACAGGATACAATATGTAGAAAGTTTACTATCGCTTCCGAGTACTGTCACGGGAACAAGCAACAATGGCCAACAGTAACACACAAGAATTTACGGTACGCAATTACGTTCTCTACTCCTTAATGACACCAATTCTTGTACTTATTCATCTTGTGTAATGGAAAATGACAAGTTATATGTGCAGTTGCGTGTTGTACAATGTTATGCGAAAATGAAAATGAAATGCTTTTACATACGTTCTTTTGATATAACTAGAGAAAAAACTCGCGTATTGCGCAGGTATACAACTTAGATAAATAATTTATTAAATAAATAAAAAATAAAATGGACTTATTATTATATATTAATAGATAGTTTACCATTATAAATACAAAATCATATTATTTTAAGAATTTGTTTTTGTTCAAAATATTGTTTTAGGAGTTTATACACAGAATATTAACAAAATGAATAAAAAAATTAATAAATTATATTGAAATAAAATACCGTAAATACTAACACTTTATGTCTGTATGAAGAAGGAATTAAAACTATATTATAATGTAATTAGGTAATGTTATTAAAATTAAATTAAATTTATAAACAATCAATACAAATAGCTTGTAAGATTCTTTTAAAATTTAAATAGAAGAAAAATTCAATATAACATTAAATTTATAATATAATATTATATCATTATTAATAATGCATATGATTAACATATATCCAAATAAATATCACATTAAGTAGCATAAAAATATATTAAATCAATAGTGAGTTTAAAACTTGGTAAATAGTAATTATTAATATAAATTGAATTGAAAAGTTAATACACTTAAAAAATATTTGAATTCAAAACTTAGAATAAATTCATATAAATGCAAATAAATTGAAACAATCTATCAACATTAGTTAATTTAACGTAAATATATTTTTAACCATTCACTATAGATTATTTTAATTTTTTATTCAGAGATTATTTTAAATTTAAATACACATGAATTGTATTAAAATTGTTAATTGATTTAAGTATAATTCTTGTCTAAAAATTACAATCACAATAACATTTTACATTAGTTAAAAAGATTATTGATGTATGTGTGAACAATTTACTCAATTATATATTAATGATTGAAATTCAAATATCAATATAAAGAGTGAAACTGCTTAATTGGTTTTAATTTTAATTAAATCACAAATGATAGGTGGTTTCTTGTTCTTTCTTTAATTTTTATTTTCTCCTTATTTTCTTTAATTGTCCGTGTCTATGCACTGACGATCATGTGTGAGGTTAGACTTTGATACCACTATAACACCCCAGCCACTTTTCAGGAATGAACGACTCGCCCCACAGACCAACGCGAGACCTTTCCAATGTGCTTTTGTCCTCAGTCACACATTTCTTGAGAACTTCCCAGGAGGTCACCCATCCCAGAATTACTCCAATCCTCGACTGTATAGTCCCATACCTATACAGTCTTCGGATCCCTCGGTTCGTTCATGTGTCCCTCCAACTGGAAGCCGCTCCTTGTCCGTGCCTATGCACCGGCGATCACTCCCTGCCCTCAACAGTGACCGGGATGTCACATGCCCACCAGCTTTCGCCTGGTTCGTCCCCGAACCATACTGTACTAGGAGAGACTAGGTACCACTGTGCCGCTTTTCAGGAATGAACGACTCGTCTCACAGACCAACACGAGACCTTTCCAATGTGCTTTTGTCCTCACTCACACATTTCCTGAGAACTTCCCAGGAGGTCACCCATCCCAGAATTACTCCAAGTTAAGCACGCTTAACTTTGGAGTTCTTAAGTGTTAGGCTACCGAAAAGGCTAATGCATTTGTTGGTATAGGTAGTACGAATTCATTTCTTTAAGCTATCCTCGACTGTATAGTCCCATACTTATACAGTCTTCGGATCTCTCTCATTCTGGTATGTATTCGGTTCGTTCATGTGCCTATGCATTGACAATCACTCCCCGCCCTCAACAGTGACCGGGATGTCATACTATTACTCTATTATTTTTTTCAATGTGCTATTTTTTCTTCTAATAATTTTATAAACTTAAATTAATATTATAAATTGAAATTGAATTGCATATTTCATAATTGATATCAAAGTGAATTTTTTTGTAAATGAATTTTTTTGCTAATCACTAATTATACGAATTGAGTATTTTATATAGTAATTATGATGAGTGGACTATAATGCTTTGACCATTTTTATTCTAATATAAAAATTTTAAATTAATATTTTAAATTCAAATTATATATTATATTTATTGTTTATTTTTATTACATTTATTTCCAATTGATTAGTAAGAGAATTAATTACTTTTAAAATGATATTTAAACAAAAAGTTAAAACATATATATCAAAAAATAATTAACACAACTGATACTAATTGGACATTAATATAATAAATAGTAATAATCTATTGAGAAATTAAATAAATTATTCAATTATTAAGTGTAATTTGTTTATGTTATCTGTTAAGCGTAATTTATTTAATTTAAATTTAAATTTTGAATATAAATAAATTTTTAGAATATGAAAATTCAGTATATATTAAAAATTTAAAAAAGTCAATTAAAATTTAAAAAAGTCAATTAACATAATTATTAATTAAATGAAAATTAATGCAATTACTATAAATCTTATATTGACAAAATAAATGTTAGAAGATCATCAAATAAATTTAAATTTAAAATAATTAATATGATTAATTTAATAGTTTCAAAATGATATTCTAATAACGGATTAAACATAAAATAAATTAATTAATATATGATCTGTCCGGGGTACGGGGTCAAAGTTGTTGACTTCCACACCGATGTCGAATCTCTTCCTCTCTCACCTTTTACACCGTCTCAGTGGGAGTACGGTATTATAAACTTGGGTTCAGGGGGAACTCCAAGCCCTTCACGTTAAGGTAATGAAAAATCAATTCCAATCGTTGTCCTTGAGACGACACCAGAGGTGTACCTACAAAAGGGACTCTAATGCTTAAGTCAGTACGGTTATAACGAAGAAATTTGTATTACAGGGTAAGAATGAAAGGGTAAACTTGGTCTCTGATTTGCTTAAGAGTGTGTTATGTGTTAATGAATGAGCTCTTTATATAGCATTACCCTTAAACACAAGTGGGTGATTTGACCTGTGTCAGGGGGCATAGTCTGTAGCTTTTGCACTCCCGAACTACCTTATTTATTACGTCTGTTCGTTGAAAAAGTGACATAGCACGCGGATCGCTAACTTGGAAGCTCTTTGTTGGTGCGTTTTCTACACGCGTCTTCTTGTCAAAGCGGTCACGTCATTCAGAACTCAAACAACATAACCTTTCTGGGCCGCGACGCTTCATATTCCATTTCGTCCATGGGCCTACGACGTTTCAACTTCGGCCCACACCATTTCGCTTTTTATAAAAGCTGGTGAGTTTCAGCTGCTTTGCAACTTATTTGTTTCCCTGCTAAATCTATTCAACCATAGTCTGCCTTTTCTCTCCATTCTGTCCAAGCTCGTACTCAAAGAACAACCTGCATCATACCCACAGTAGCCTCTAAAAACCCTTTTCTTTTACCATGTCTGCTTTCTCATCTAACCACGGCCAAGAATAAGACAGTTCTTGTGAAATTATTTTAAACCCCCTTGTTTCTTGGCCATCCGAGGTCCCTCGTCAAGGACCTTGGCTCACCCATAGGTGGATGACTCCGTCTATCCAGGGTAATAATTCCCAAGAGCTGGAGTCTTCCACTTCTGGGGTTCGAGCTCCACAATCTCCTTTACCTCTCGTGTCTCCAAACCCAGAAGAAGATTCCAGCGTAGTGCATTACTATGCTGACGACACTGACTTTTACTCCACTGTCTCTTTTTAGCACACGTCATGACTATGGACACCGCTGGTTCATCAGTTTTGAGGAACAACCCCGACGACACCTTCATGATAGCCGATAAAGTGAATTGGCTAGCATGGAAAGCTGAGGATCTGCACTTCTAGGTCTCTCAAGACGTGGTTACTATTTACAACCGTCTTGCCAAGCCTACAGACGGAGTAGAGCTTGAGATCAACTACCATTGGCGCATGAAGAAGTACGCCAACTCTATTGGCCTTTTTGCCCCCACACTTATAGAGCGGATCTACCATATCCCCAGGGACCGCTTCATTTTTTTCCATGACTATACAATAACTAAGGTGGGAGTCCAGTTCCCCCTTAATAAATTCGAGATGGGGGTGTTGCGCTTTTTGGACATCACCCCCAGCCAACTTCATCCCAATGGCTGGGCCCTAGTCCTTTCACTTGAAGTCCTTGGCAAGCACCTCGGCTTCAATCCTACCGCTGCCATCTTCTTCCAATTTGCCAGCGTAATGCATCATGGTTGTACTGGATGGGCTTCGTGAACTTGCGTGTTAGGGGTTCCTTCAAGAACTCTTCTTGAAACTTTTTGTCAAAGAGACGGACCCCCCTTTTTGGAAAGATGAGAAAGGCCGGTTCAGGATTCACACCGGCTGGAATCACAAGCACTTTTTGCTAGAGAGCACGACTTATGTCATTGAGGAATCTGCTCTCTCTGAATCCGTGAAGGCTGTGGTTGACGCCCTCCATAATCTCTCCCGGTGTGCCCCCATCAAATGCCGCTCTCTTCTTGGCACTGCGGAGGCACGAAATTAGTACTTAGCTCATTTCGGTATTTACCCTTTCTTGACTTCAATTTAGTTAACTTTTGTACTCCGATTTTACTAATGACTTGTCTTCTTTTCAGGAAACATAAGTGCCAACGCTTTGGAGAACCTCCACAAGCTAATGGAGGGTTCCGTGGTCGATGTCACTGCTGAGAACAACATCGCCCTGAAGCAGCGAAAGGTCTCTGGTCTCTAGACCCTGGGCGGGGTCATTGCCATTGAGGACGCCTCTGACAATAAGAAGAAGGGGAAGAAGCAGACTGGTGGTGCCTCAAAAGGCAGAGGGTTGACCCCGCCCCTCAAACTTTGGATAAAGGTAAATGGGTGGCCCCCGATGCACTCACTGGAGATGATGTCCCTCTTTCTTAATCCGGTATGGGCACCTTCACTCTTCACCTGGACTTCTCCTCCTAACGTTGGATTCGAGCTTCCATACTGGCTCAAAGAGAGGCTTAAATAAGATGATATCATATTTGCCTTGGAGACGGCGATGTGGTACCACGTCAAGACCCTTTCTGCCGCCACTGAGGGCCCGTAGTTGGAGATGAATCACCTGAAAGAGAAAAACTCTTGTCTCTATGAAGACTACGGGCGCGCTCACCAAAGGATCAAGTCCCTCAACAAGGCGAACCAGGCTCTCCAGCAATCAGAGGAGGGCTTAAAGAAGGACAAGGATAGACTTCTTGGTAAGGTAGGCAAACTAGAGGGCCTTGTGACTGACCTTCAAAAGAAAAACAAAGAGCTCCTCATAACGGTAAAAAATGAGGAAGCTAAACATAAAGAAGATGTGATATAATTTTCTCGCATTGCCATGGACTCCTTTAGTCACGTGGTCCGTCAGGTCGTCTACCAGAATCGGGATACCCCCCTCAACCTGAACGGAATTGGTTTTTTCAACTGATTCTGGAATGGCGAGTTGGTGACCGAAATTGGAGGTCAATCTTTTATTCCTTCTGATGACCGAAATTGGAGGTCAATCTTTTATTCCTTCAAGTTTCCACCTCTGGCGGTGGGGGAATGTAACATCCTAAAAATTTTATTCTCATGTATAATCATTTTGATTTAGACCATCAATGATATTATCCATTTTATCTCAACTTTCTACATAAATTTTTGGTTAGGACAACATCTTCAATTTAACCTTTTACCATGATAAATAATTTTAACTTTATACCTTTGGTAAAAGTTAATCAAATAATTTATTACCTATTTCCTTAGTTATTAATTTCTTTGGCTTTTCCAATTACTCTCATCAAATTGCCACATACTCCACTCAAAATGCGTCATCTTGTATACATTTTAATTGTTAGTTAGAGTCCGAATTTGGAAATGTGTCCAACTACAAAGTTGTTCCTCTTTTTCTTATCTTTCCAACAAGACCAAATTTGTTAAATTCCATTAAGATATGAGAGAGATATGTCCAAAATACCGAAACAGTATCAGAATTGATATTTTATTTTAATCATATCATTTTGTACATATTTTAATACCTTGTTAGAGTCCGAATTTGAAAAAGTCGTAAACTACAAAGTTGTTCCTCGTTGTCTTAGATTTCCAACAAGACCACATTTGTTAAAATCCATTAAGATATGAGAGAGATATGCCTAAAATACCAAAATAGTGTCAGAATTAATATTTACTTCAATCAAACAAACTACATTATGTAGGCTGCGGAAATGGTCAACAATCCAGCTCATTTTTCTCACCTAAAAACTCCATTATCACCATAATTCATGCACCTAACATCCCACTACAATCCCATTATGAAAATCTTGTCCCCCACTTGTCATTTACATCATTAAATCAACACTACATCTTGTTCCCAAGTCTGAATTCTTAGAACAAGCTAAAGTTAGTGAAGTCTCTCTCTTATTTTCTTTCACTTTCTCCATCAATTTCACTCTTGATCTGAAGCTAGGACAATAATACAACACTTTCAACCACTTTAGGAACCTCCATTAAGGTAAGAGGGGACAGGGTTGTGAATATTTGTGAAATGGGTAGAATTGTATGCTGATTCTAGGATTCCAGAATTTATTCGTAACTTGTTTCTCATTTTTGATATTGAAAATATGTGAATTTGACTCTGACTTCTTCATGCAAGTTGTAGATCTTTTTGATATCTGAGTTTTGAGACCTGAATCAAGTAATTTGAATAAGTATAGCAAAAGTTATAGCCAAAATACTACAGCATGTTCGTGTGAAAGATTTATCCTTTGTTTTGTGTATATATTGATTTACTGGGAACTGTACGTGCATAATCAGCCTTGGATGTCTTCATTAAAGTTGTAGATAATTAAGTTTTGGATCTTTATAAAGTGGTTTCACATTAAAATAATTTTTGTAGCTCAAGTTATGCTCATAATACTGAAGTATGTATAAGCTGTAAATCTGTAAACTTGAAATCCGTATCTTATTGTTAAAATTGGGCATTTTGTAGTAAGAATTAGTGATCAGTGTCTTCATGAAAGTTGTAAATATTTTTGTTATGTGAATTTTGAGACCTTAACCGATTGATTTGAGTATGTGTAGAAAACGTTATAGCCAAAATACTACTGTATGTCCGAGTGAAAGATTTGCTTCATGTTTAGTGTATATTTTGATATGCTGGGAATTATACATGCATAATCAGCCTTGGATGTCTTCATGAAAGTTGTAGATAATTAAGTTGTGGATTTTTAGAAAGTGGTTTCACATCAAAATAATTTTTGTAGTTCAAGTGATGCTCAAATTACTGAAGTATGTGCAAGCTGAAATTCTGAAATTCTGGAATTTTGGAAATCCGAATCTTGTTTTCAATACTGGGAATTTTGTGGTATGAATTAGTTGTTTGAGTCTTCATGAAAGTTGTAGATAATTATGTTAAGAGTATTTTAGAACTAGTTTCATGCAAAAATCATTTTTGTAACTCCAGAAACACTGAAATTACTAATATATGTACGTTTTGAAAAACTCACCTTGAGGCAGTGTGGTATTTCGTGAATAAGTAATATTTCTGTTCGGAATTTGAAACTGTGTTCTTCATGAAAGTTGTAGATAATTGTATTATTGAGCTATAGAAAGTGGAATCACCTGAAAAGGAGTTGATTTGCCCATGTTATGACTGTTTTGCTAATGTATGTTGCTGTTGGGGATGCTGAAAGTCACTTAGAATGACTATTTTGAAAGAAAATGATATTTTCTCTATGTATAAAAATTATTTATTAAATTATTGAGTGATTATGAATTATTATAAATGTTGTTGAGTATCACACAGTTTGTATATTGTGATGGTGAATAATTATGAATGACATAATTAATATATATGTGCATGAATGCCTTGTGGTTATTGACATATGTGGTTGAAACAGTAAATCCATGATTTTGTGAATTATTATGTGTATTGTGTTCCTTGAGGACTTGTAGTATCCAAGAGGTTTTGGAAATGCGGATATCATGGTATGTTAAAAGAATTAAAGGCATTCATGCATCATAAGCATTCAGACGCACCATGGAATTTAGGGGTTCCATGATTGCCTACCCTGGTGGGGGGTTACTCTATGATGAGTTAAGCCCTATTATGTTGTGTGCCATGGAGTGTAGGGATTCATGGTTTATGCAGAAGTCCTACTTATGATATTGTGTACTTCGGTACTTAAGCGCCATGAAGTATAGGGATTCATGGTATATGCTAAAGCCCTATTTGTGTCTCTATGAGACTTTTACTGCAGTATTCCCACCAAGACCAAATGGATCCAGCATGACATCATTTGACTAATTAAAGATCTATTAATGGACTTGTTTGGCATATTCATCATATCATTATGAATTGTTGATTGTGTTTGTGCAATTTTATCTATTTTATATTTATTCTATATTCTGTCTCACTCTTATATTAATTTTTACAGTGAATGACACGCAGAATGCAGAGTGATGCCATGATGGATGTCTATTTGTTTTATTACCTGAACTTTAAATTTATGGGTTGTAATAAATATAATATGTCATGTACCATTATCTTCACAATCGTTTCCGCTACTTAAATATTTTCTTGAATTTAATTATTCACGACTAGTATGTATGATAATTATTCTGCTGTTATTAATTGTTATATAAACTCTGAATTAAATTTATAATTTTTAAAATGATCTTTCGAAAAAGCGAAAAAATTGCTCGAAAATTTTAATCCACGTTTCGGGGTGTTACATGTTGGTATCAGAGCATTTTCAAAAATCCAGGACCAATTGCTATGACATGTACTGTTTCTCGACATAATATGTAAAATGTTTGATTTATTGCTTGATAACATGCTAAATGTATACTATATGACTTATGCCTGACTGATTAATTGCAAAAAGATTTGTTTTGATTACCGCTTGATGATATGATAAATGTGTGATATGATTGATTGCTTAACTGATAAACTGTAGAATAATGATAGTTATATAGTATTTATATATGATATATTATCCCTTAGAATTGGTATAAACCAAACTACGAATATAGGATGGCAAGAAACAACAACAACAACAACCACGATATGGCAGCAGCTTTCAACCGTTTAGCTGAAGCCATAGAACGACAAAATCAACCAAGGAGCACTGGAGGACTCCATGGGTTAGACCACTTCCTGAAGAGAAAGCCTTCACAATTCAAAGGAGGTTATAATCCAGAAGGAGCATATCTTTGGGCCAAGGAAATAGAGCGCATCTTTCGAGCATTGCCCTACACAAAATACAAAAAGGTGGAGTATGCCACCTATATGTTGGTGGAAGAGGCAGAGAACTGGTGGATTCATGCTAGAATCCGTATGATCGAGACTGACAGACCCTTGATCTGGGCCAACTTCAAAGACTGTTTCCTGGAGAAATATTTTCCAGCAAGTGTGAAAAGTCGCAAGGAGCTAGAATTTATGGAGTTGAAACAAGGCTCGATGTCCGTTGGAGAATATGCTGCAAAGTTTGAAGAACTATCTCTCTTTTACCCTCCTTTTCAACAGGCTGGTGCCGAAGAATCAAAATATGTTAAATTTAAGAACGGACTGAATCTGGAAATCAAAGAAGCGATAGGGTACCAAGAAATTCGGAGTTTTCCCATTTTGATCAACAAATGCAGAATTTTTAAAGAGAATCATCAAGCCAGACTGGCACATGAAAAGGTCAATAGACAACTGAAACCTCAGTCAGTTGATTTCAAAAGAAGAGGATCGTTCTATCCAAATCGCTCCAGAGGCGGATCATCATCATCGTCATCTTTTGATAGACGCAATAACATGAGGTGTCTTAAGTGTGGAGGTAATCATCATGTACGTGATTGTAACAGACGTCTTGAAGAGGTCACTTGCTTCCGATGTAACCAAAAAGGACACATCAGTCCAAATTGTCCGCAGAACAATCAAAACAACAACAGGAACACTATGAGTGAACCAAGAGGCTATAATTATCAGAGAGGCCGAGGAGAAGACACACGTACTGCCCAACCTCCAAGACAGAACAGGGAGTCCACAGATCAGAGGTTGCAACAAACAGCTGGGAGAGTCTATGCCATCAGCGGTTCAGAGGCAGACCAAGCTGATGACCTCGTACAAAGTAAGTGTGACATTAATGGTACAATCCTATCTGTGTTATTTGATTCTGGTGCTACACATTCTTTCATTTCTGATGAGTGTGTTAGACACCTTCAATTACCTGTAAAGCCTATGACATATGATCTGATTGTTTCTACTCCCACCGGTACACAACTTAGAACTGCTAAGGTGTGTAACGAATGTTCTATACTCATAGAAGGTAGACGCTTTCTTGTCGATCTTGTTTGTTTACCTTTGAAGGATCTGGACGTGATTCTGGGGATGGACTGGTTATCGACAAATCGAGTCTTGGTGGACTGTCACAACAAGACCGTGATATTTTCATCAGAAAATCTAAATTCTGACAACCTCAAGACCTATGTATTACAAGGTGAAAGTCAATTGTTTGCTTTATTCACTCTTTACAAAGAAGATGGTGAACCTAAAGCAATCGAGATACCGGTTATTTCTGAATTTCCTGAAGTATTTCCTGAAGATGTCTCAAGTTTACCTCCAGAACGTGAGGTAGAATTCTCCATTGATTTAATTCCAGGAGCAGAACCAGTGTCTAAAGCTCCATACCATATGGCACCAATTGAACTGGCGGAACTGAAGAAACAAATTGAAGTGTTGCTGGAGAAGCATTTCATCTGACCGAGTGTGTCACCATGGGGAGCGCCAGTATTGCTCGTCAAGAAGAAAGATGGAAGCATGAGGTTATGCGTAGATTATCGTCAACTGAATAAATTGACAGTGAAGAATAGATATCCTTTGCCCAGAATTGATGATCTGATAGATCAATTGAGAGGTGCTGCAGTGTTTTCCAAGATTGATCTACGATCGGGGTATCATCAGATTCGTGTCAAGTCTGAGGATATTCCAAAGACAGCCTTTAGAACACGATATGGTCATTACGAGTACCTTGTGGTGCCCTTCGGAGTGACCAATGCCCCAGCCGTATTCATGGATTACATGAATCGAGTATTTCATCCCTACTTGGATCAATTTGTCATCATTTTCATTGATGATATTCTGATCTATTCAAAAACTGCAGAGGAACATGAAAAGCATCTTCGAGTGGTATTGCAGATTTTGAAGGAGAAGCAGTTGTATGCAAAGTTATCAAAATGTGAATTCTGGTTGAAAGAGGTAAAATTCCTAGGCCATGTAATCTCAAACGAAGGAGTATCTGTGGATCTTTCTAAAATAGAAGCTGTGGTAAATTGGGAGAGACCTACTTCAGTCACTGAGATACGAAGTTTCCTGGGATTGGCTGGTTATTATCGGAGATTCATTGAAGGGTTTTCTCAAATTGCCCTACCAATGACTTGGCTAACCCGGAAGAATTAACCTTTTTCTTGGACGCCAGAATGTGAGAAAAGTTTTCAAGAACTGAAGTTGAAGCTTACATCTGCTCCAATCTTAACCTTACCTAACCCACAAGAAGATTTCGTGGTTTATTGTGATGCTTCCAAAATGGGCTTAGGATGTGTTTTGATGCAGCAACGAAAGGTGGTTGCCTATGCTTCTAGACAGTTGGGACCACATGAGATGAACTATCCAACGCATGATCTAGAATTGGCAGCAGTGGTATTTGCTCTGAAAATCTGGAGACACCATTTGTATGGAGTCAGGTTTGAAGTGTTCAGTGACCACAAGAGCTTGAAGTATTTGTTCGATCAAAAAGAATTAAACATGAGGCAGAGAAGGTGGATGGAATTTCTTAAAGATTATGAATTTGATTTGAAATACCATCCAGGAAAAGCAAATGTGGTGGTAGATGCACTAAGCCGAAAGTCCATTCATATGGCATCTTTGATGATAAAAGAAATAGAGATGATAGAACAGTTCAGAGACATGAACTTGGGTGTAGAGATAAAATCTTCAAGGAGTATGACTTTGGGGACTTTGAAAATAACCAATGATTTCCTGAAACTGTTAGGTGAAAGACAGAAAGAAGATTTGCCATTACAGGAGTTGAGAGAATTACAGGCGAATGGAAAAGATATGGGACTACAAGAAGGATCAGATGGAATTTGGAGGATCAGGAATAGAATTTGTGTACCAGATGATGTTGATCTGAGAAGGATGATTCTAGAAGAAGCGCATAAAAGTATGTTGAGCATTCATCCTGGATCAACTAAGATGTATCAAGATCTAAGGAAAAGCTTTTGGTGGCCAAGGATGAAGAAAGAGATAGTTGAATATGTGGCTTCATGTCTGGTGTGTCAAAAAGCCAAGGTAGAACACCAGAAGCCATCTGGTGAACTGCAACCATTAGAGATTCCTGTCTGGAAATGGGATGACATCTCAATGGACTTTGTGTCGGGGTTACCAAGAACATGTTCAGGGAATGATGCAATCTGGGTTATTGTAGACAGATTGACAAAGTCTGCTCACTTTCTCCCAATGAATATGAAGAACTCTTTACAAAAGTTGGCACAGTTATATGTGAAGGAGATCGTAAGACTACATGGTGTACCATCAAGTATTGTGTCAGATAGAGATCCAAGATTCACTTCCCGATTCTGGGGAAGCTTGCATCAGGAATTGGGTTCAAAGCTTCGATTGAGTTCAGCTTATCATCCCCAAACAGATGGACAGTCAGAACGTACCATACAAAGTTTGGAAGACTTACTGCGATCTTGTGTGATTGAACATGGTGGTAGTTGGGAGCAGTTTCTTCCATTGATTGAATTCATGTATAATAATAGCTACCACAGCAGTATTGGTATGGCTCCATTCGAAGCATTATATGGTAGGAAGTGTCGAACGCCACTTTGTTGGTTAGAAACTGGTGAAAGTTTAGCGTTAGGACCTGAAATTGTGCAGCAGACTACTGAACAGATAGAAATGATCAGAGAAAAGATAAAGGCATCTCAGGACAGACAGAAGCAGTATTATGATAAGAGGAGGAAACCACTTGAATTCCAAATTGGTGAGCATGTATTTTTGAAGGTTTCACCTCACAAGGGGATTGGTCGAGCATTGAAGAGTAAGAAATTGAGTCCGAGATTCATTGGACCATATGAGATCCTAAAGAGAGTTGGTACAGTGGCATATCAGATTGCACTTCCCCCTCACCTGACAAATCTGCACAATGTATTTCATGTATCACAGCTAAGGAAGTACGTACAAGATCCCAACCATGTGATTGCTGCCGATGATATTGAAGTTAGAGAAAATCTGACCATCTCCACAGAACCTACACAGATTCTAGAAAGATCGAATAAACGCTTGAGGAACAAGAATGTACCACTGGTAAAAGTTGCATGGAAACAAGGAACTGATGTAACTCTGACTTGGGAGCGTGAAGATGCTATGAGGACACAGTTTCCAGAATTGTTTCACTGAGGAGTGCGTAATGATTAAATTTCGAGGACGAAATTTTTATTAGGGTGGGAGAATTGTAACATCCTAAAAATTTTATTCTCATGTATAATCATTTTGATTTAGACCATCAATGATATTATCCATTTTATCTCAACTTTCTACATAAATTTTTGGTTAGGACAACATCTTCAATTTAACCTTTTACCATGATAAATAATTTTAACTTTATACCTTTGGTAAAAGTTAATCAAATAATTTATTACCTATTTCCTTAGTTATTAATTTCTTTGGCTTTTCCAATTACTCTCATCAAATTGCCACATACTCCACTCAAAATGCGTCATCTTGTACACATTTTAATTGTTAGTTAGAGTCCGAATTTGGAAATGTGTCCAACTACAAAGTTGTTCCACTTTTTCTTATCTTTCCAACAAGACCAAAGTTGTTAAATTCCATTAAGATATGAGAGAGATATGTCCCAAATACCGAAATAGTATCAGAATTGATATTTTATTTCAATCATATCATTTTGTACATATTTTAATACCTTGTTAGAGTCCGAATTTGAAAAAGTCGTAAACTACAAAGTTGTTCCTCGTTGTCTTAGATTTCCAACAAGACCACATTTGTTAAAATCCATTAAGATATGAGAGAGATATGCCTAAAATACCAAAACAGTGTCAGAATTAATATTTACTTCAATCAAACAAACTACATTATGTAGGCTGCGGAAATGGTCAACAATCCAGCTCATTTTTCTCACCTAAAAACTCCATTATCACCATAATTCATGCACCTAACATCCCACTACAATCCCATTATGAAAATCTTGTCCCCCACTTGTCATTTACATCATTAAATCAACACTACATCTTGTTCCCAAGTCTGAATTCTTAGAACAAGCTAAAGTTAGTGAAGTCTCTCTCTTATTTTCTTCCACTTTATCCATCAATTTCACTCTTGATCTGAAGCTAGGACAATAATACAACACTTTCAACCACTTTAGGAACCTCCATTAAGGTAAGAGGGGACAGGGTTGTGAATATTTGTGAAATGGGTAGAATTGTATGCTGATTCTAGGATTCCAGAATTTATTCGTAAATTGTTTCTCATTTTTGATATTGAAAATATGTGAATTTGACTCTGACTTCTTCATGAAAGTTGTAGATCTTTTTGATATCTGAGTTTTGAGACCTGAATCAAGTAATTTGAATAAGTATAGCAAAAGTTATAGCCAAAATACTACAGCATGTTCGTGTGAAAGATTTATCCTTTGTTTTGTGTATATATTGATTTACTGGGAACTGTACGTGCATAATCAGCCTTGAATGTCTTCATTAAAGTTGTATATAATTAAGTTTTGGATCTTTATAAAGTGGTTTCACATTAAAATAATTTTTGTAGCTCAAGTTATGCTCATAATACTGAAGTATGTACAAGCTGTAAATCTGTAAACTTGAAATCCGTATCTTATTGTTAAAATTGGGCATTTTGTAGTAAGAATTAGTGATCAGTGTCTTCATGAAAGTTGTAAATATTTTTGTGATGTGAATTTTGAGACCTTAACCGATTGATTTGAGTATGTGTAGAAAAAGTTATAGCCAAAATACTACTGTATGTCCGAGTGAAAGATTTGCTTCATGTTTAGTGTATATTTTGATATGCTGGGAATTATACATGCATAATCAGCCTTGGATGTCTTCATGAAAGTTGTAGATAATTAAGTTGTGGATTTTTAGAAAGTGGTTTCACATCAAAATAATTTTTTTAGTTCAAGTGATGCTCAAATTACTAAAGTATGTGCAAGCTGAAATTCTGAAATTCTGGAATTTTGGAAATCCGAATCTTGTTTTCAATACTGGGAATTTTGTGGTATGAATTAGTTATTTGAGTCTTCATGAAAGTTGTAGATAATTATGTTAAGAGTATTTTAGAACTAGTTTCATGCAAAAATCATTTTTGTAACTCCAGAAACACTGAAATTACTAATATATGTACGTTTTGAAAAACTCACCTTGAGGCAGTGTGGTATTTCGTGAATAAGTAATATTTCTGTTCGGAATTTGAAACTGTGTTCTTCATGAAAGTTGTAGATAATTGTATTATTGAGCTATAGAAAGTGGAATCACCTGAAAAGGAGTTGATTTGCCCATGTTATGACTGTTTTGCTAATGTATGTTGCTGTTGGGGATGCTAAAAGTCACTTAGAATGACTATTTTGAAAGAAAATGATATTTTCTCTATGTATAAAAATTATTTATTAAATTATTGAGTGATTATGAATTATTATAAATGTTGTTGAGTATCACACAGTTTGTATATTGTGATGGTGAATAATTATGAATGACATAATTAATATATATGTGCATGAATGCCTTGTGGTTATTGACATATGTGGTTGAAACAGTAAATCCATGATTTTGTGAATTATTATGTGTATTGTGTTCCTTGAGGACTTGTAGTATCCAAGAGGTTTTGGAAATGTGGATATCATGGTATGTTAAAAGAATTAAAGGCATTCATGCATCATAAGCATTCGGACGCACCATGGAATTTAGGGGTTCCATGATTGCCTACCCTGGTGGGGGGTTACTCTATGATGAGTTAAGCCCTATTATGTTGTGTGCCATGGAGTGTAGGGATTCATGGTTTATGCAGAAGTCCTACTTATGATATTGTGTACTTCGGTACTTAAGCGCCATGAAGTATAGGGATTCATGGTATATGCTAAAGCCCTATTTGTGTCTCTATGAGACTTTTACTGCAGTATTCCCACCAAGACCAAATGGATCCAGCATGACATCATTTGACTAATTAAAGATCTATTAATGGACTTGTTTGGCATATTCATCATATCATTATGAATTGTTGATTGTGTTTGTGCAATTTTATTTATTTTATATTTATTCTATATTCTGTCTCACTCTTACATTAATTTTTACAGTGAATGACACGCAGAATGCAGAGTGATGCCATGATGGATGTCTATTTGTTTTATTACCTGAACTTTAAATTTATGGCTTGTAATAAATATAATATGTCATGTACCATTATCTTCACAATCGTTTCCGCTACTTAAATATTTTCTTGAATTTAATTATTCACGACTAGTATGTATGATAATTATTCCGCTGTTATTAATTGTTATATAAACTCTGAATTAAATTTATAATTTTTAAAATGATCTTTCGAAAAAGTGAAAAATTTACTCGAAAATTTTAATCCACGTTTCGGGGCGTTACAGGGAAGATGACGGTCTTCCAGATGGGGATCCAAACGGCAAGGAAGCTAACGCCAGTTCAGAGAGGAAGGAGGAGGAATGTGGTCCCTTAAATCCTTAGTTTTATTTCTACTTTTCGCTTTGTAGGTGGGATGAGCTTCACCCTATTTTTGATAAGCTATAATTTGTTTTTTGGCCGATGTGCCCTCTCTGTTGTAATCATCGAATACTTAAATGAAAACGTCTTCTATTGATTCTACTTTTTTACATGTTTTTTATTGTTCGTATCGACCGACATTACAATATAGGCTTTATCACGTATTATTAACTTACTTGCTTTTGCATACAATTGAACCGTACTGAGGTTTTTCAACCACTTTGGGGTTTGAATGTAACTTAACCACTCTGGGTCTTTTGACCACTCTGGGGTTTTAAATGTAACTTAACCACTCCGGGGTTTTAAATGTAGCTTAACCACTCCGGGGTCTTTTGACCACTCCAGGGTTTTAATATAACCTAACCACTCTAGGGTTTTAAATGTAACTTAACAACTCTGCAGTCTTTTGACCACTCCGGGATTTTAATATAACTTATCTGCTCTAGGGTCTTTCGACCACTCCAGGGCTTAACATAAATTAACCGTCAATACCAAATATCAAGTACTTGAATACTTCAAGAATTTTATTAATGAACAAGCACCCTGGCTGCATGCCTCATTAAAAACCTCTTAAGTAGACCCTGTGGGAAAAACCTTAGGTAATAAAAAAGAGTGGACGACTTGTGGTGCCGATTAGATGAAATACATACAGAGATTTTTTACATTCCACTTGTTTTTGAAAACTTTGCCTTCTAGAGTTTCTAACAGATAAGCTCCTCCTGGGTGACATCATTCACCCGGTATAGGCCTTCCCACGTCGGTTCGAGTTTTCCCTGACGCTCAAATCTGTTTCCAACTGAGGCCCTTCTTAACACAAGATCTTCAGTGTTGAATCTTCTCTTTTATAGCTTTTTATTATACCAAAGTGCTGTTGGTGTATGCACTATGAGCTTTTATAATTTTTAATTTGTATCATTTTTCTACTTATCAATAGAATAAATATTTCAGTTTAAAATTGTTTTAAAACATATTTATCCTTGGAGTAATAGGTCATATAAAAATTATTCCTAAAATATCCCTAGTCAAGTATTTACATGGGGACATGTAAATACACTGAGACTAGTGTGTGAGTGTACTAATGACCTGATCTCACAGATCATAGATATAGATGATATCGAGTCTTCATACGGGTACACATTAAGAGTAATGATGTACTGGACAGACCCACCATGAGAACGTTGCATGGATCGTTACATGATTGTCATAAACGATTCTCAATGTGATAATGGTATATGTAGTCCTTCGACCTGAAGTCACTACGATTCCTACATGAGGAGTTTATTGTTTTAATACAATTAAACGTCTTCTGTAACAAGAGGACTATAAAGATTGTGATTAGGCAATGAACAAATTATACAGAGGGATGTGAGTGATGTAGATGGGATTTGTCTCTCCTATGTGACAGGAGTGATATCCATAGGCCACTTGATGGAGTAAGACTAAGAAAACACATGGCCATACTAGAAAGAATAAATATTAGATATTTATTTGGATCCAGTCTACTCCGGTATCAAGTAAAATAAATTGGGCCGTACAAGGATGACGCGACCATGCCTTGGGCCCAATTAGGATATCGTGACAAAAGGAATAAACATATTAAATAATTATCACTTATAGGTTATGTTGATAATATTCGGACATAATGATGCATTGCTAGATGCCGCTCTTATTTTATATTAATAATAATAATTTATTATTAATATGACCGGGTATTTTACCTATAGGGTCACACACAAAGAGTAAGCCCATCAAAAAATGTTGTCTTATTTTAGTTGAACTAAAATAAAGCTATTGGGCCTAACTCATTTGGAATGAGTAAGGAGCCCACTTTTATAGAGAATAAATTAGGTCAAACTTAAGCCTATAAATAGAGCATAAGATGCTCATAGGCCGTTCACTCAAGTGAGACACAAATTCGCAAAAGTTGCAAGAGCTACATGCCGTCAAACTAGTAGTTGGCAAGTGTTGTGATTCTGGTGGGAGTGCTCGTGTGGACTCCTAAAGGACGAGGCTACGACTGCTTCAGAGTTCTTCAAGAGGTAATCCAAAATGAATTTCGAAATTGTTTTTGTGCTTTGAAACATGGAACCTTGCAAATCCTATGGAATCCCTTTTATTTTTCCGCTGCTCATGCTTAGGGATTTCCTAACAAGTGCTACCTTAGCTTTAATGGCCTGATCCCAGACAAAAGCAACTTCTCTTACTTCATACAGGGACTTGAGTTCGTCCTTCAACTATCGTTCATTTTCCTCTTTGCTAAACCGTTAGACTCTTGGGGATATGTAATTAATTTCTATTGGAATAACTGTGTCGACTCTGTTAAACCAGCCAGAACGGGGCTTCTCCTGTTGAGGAATGGGGCGTTGTTCGATATACCCAAAGAATGTGACATAATTGATTTTCCTATTCTCCTTTCGCATCCCCTAATCGCTTCTTCAATCCTTTAAGTATTTCCCTATTCACAACCTCAGCTTGCCTGTTCGTTTGCGGGTGCTCTACTAACGAGAAAACTTGTTGGATCTATAGTCTTTCTAGTAAGCTCATGAATTTTGAGTCTGTAAATTGTGTTCTGTTGTCCGTGATTACTCTCCCCGGGATACCGAACCTTGTGATTATGTTTTCATATATAAATCTTTGAGTCCGGGCCACTGTGATATGCACCACTGCCTCAGCCTCTATCCACTTAGTGAAGTAATCAACTCCCACGATCAGATATTTGATCCCGCCTGGTGCTTTTGGAAAAGGTCTTAAAATATCCATTCCCCACTAGTGGAATGGCCACGAGATTGCCGAGGTAAATAGTTCCTCTACGGGGACGTGGTGCTCATTCATTAATGCAAAAATTGGATATAACAACGGGATATTATTCACGGGTAGAAGAGGATCAGTGATAAAAACATGCGTGGTGGCATTTTTAAAATTATAAGGTGAACGTTTTAATCAGAGAAAACTATATATCCATGGTTAACATCATAACCGTGAACGTACCCATCAATATATATTCACGGTTGAGGAGTCAACCGTGGATATATAGTACCTAAAATATATATCGACGGTTGTGTTCACAACCGTGAATATATATTCCTGGGTACGATCACAGTTATGATGTGAACCGTGGATATATATAAATGTCAATATTCATGGTTGTATTTCCAACCTTGGATATATACTTCAGGTTTTAGGGTTTAATCACTGGGTACTGTATGTCCACGGTTGTTTCTATAACTGTGAATATAGATTTAATATTTATCCACGGTTGGTATCGTAACCGTGGATATATAGTTAACATTTATCCATGGTTGTTTGTTAAACCGTAAATATATGTTTAATATATTCACGGTTTCAAGGGGAACCGTGAATATATATCCTTTCTGAAACTTCAAAAGCCGTGCCTTTCACTCTTTTTTCACTTTCTCCTTACTTTCGCGCTGGTTATCGTCTTCTTCCTCATCCTCCTCTTTGTTGGTCGTAGGCTTCTGGGTTCACTTCCTTCTTCTTTCGCGTGCCCTTCTTCTTCTTCCTTCAGGTAAGTGCTTCGTTGCCCTTCTTCTTTCGTTCACTTTTTAACCTCTGCTTCGTTGTTATGCTTTATAATCGTAATGGGTTTGCTTCGTTGTCTCTAAGTTTGTGTGTTTATTGTTGAAGCTGAACTCTGTCTCTGCTATTTTGACATTGCCTGTGACATTGCCTCTATTTTCATGTGTTTTCATTGTTGTGGAGACCTGCATTAGTAAATGTCAATAAAAGTAGTTATATTATCAAAATTATTAAGATAAAGTGTCTCTATCTTTGTTTATTTTAGCTCTAGTTAAAGCTTGTATCTGTGTCTCTGTTCCTTTTACTTTGCTAGAAATATTGTGGATCCTTCTCTGTGTGTGTAACAATGTGTATGCTTTACTATAGGATTTCACTTGTTTGGATTTAATGCTTGTCTGGTACCTGTTGTTAGCACACAAAAATTGCTTTTGAAATATTCCCCTTCAAATGAAAATAGAGCTAAGTTTATAGGCTTGAGCTCTACAACTGATTAACAGAAAAATAGGCAGCTACCCCCACACTAACAACAAACTCTTAAACATGGGTAACAGAAAAACAATAACATAAACAAACTCTAAATCTTTTATTCTAAAATAATTGACTCGGTTGACACTCCCTCCCTTAAACTTTATGCTCACTGCAACAGTTTACGTTAGGTTCTTCAAGCATGCCCAAAGTTCACAGATGCTGGAAACTTTTAACTTTAAATGGGTTTGTCATTATGTCTGCCAATTGCTCTTCCGTGTTACAATAATTTAGCTCAATAACACTATCGTTGCATAAATCCCACAAAAAATAAAATCTTACATCAATGTGTTTGCTCCTTCCATGTAGAACTAGATTTTTAGACAATGTAATGGTAGAAGCATTATCACAAAATATAATAGTTACTCCTTCCTGGAAGTAGTTTAGATGCTCTAAAATTCTTCTTAACTAAAAGTGACCCAAAAAAAAGTGACCCAAAATGTATCTATATAATAACCGTGAATATAAGTAGTTTGTAACTAAAACCTTTTAATACTTATATTCACGGTTGTGATAGACAACCGTGGATAAAATGTATCTATATCCATGGTTGTCCATCATAACCGTGAATATAAGTGGATGTAACTGACACCTTTCAGTTCTTATATTCACGGTTATGCTCGATAACCGTGAATATAAATAGTAAGTTATATTCACAGTTGTTCTTAACCGTGGTTAGATGTGATTTATTACCACGGTTGTTAACCGTGGTTAAAGACCATCATCTACTACCACGGGTGCAACAACCACGGTTCTTTAACCGTGAATAAAAGCCTTTTTTAACCATGATTATATCCATTTTTTCCACTAGTGATTACTGTTCTTTTGGCAGGCATCACATTTCTAGACGTATTCCACTGCATCGTTCGTCATTGTGGGCCACCAGTATCCAACCCTCGCATCTTCCTAGCCAAAATTTTGCCTCTGCAGTGGTGACCACGTGTTCCCTCATGCACTTTGGCCATTACTTCGTTTAAACATTTGAAGTATGGGGCCGATATCCCTCTTCTAAACAAATTTCCATCATCCAAAATGTAGTTCGGTAACTCTTTCTTGAGCTTTTTTTCTCTAAGGGGCTGTTAGAAGTTGCCTGTTATCTAGGAAGGCTTTTGATCGAATAGCACAGACTCTGACTAGCATCGTTATGCTAGGCTCTAAATGACTATAGTCATCGATCCTGCCTTCTTTGTAATGGCTAAGCGGGATAGAACATCGGCTCTGATATTATCTTCTCTTGGGACATGCTTATACTCGATTTGAGTAAACTTTTCTTCCAACTCTTTTACTTTCACCAAGTATTGCTGCAAGAGTGGCTCTTTTGCCTGATAACTCCCATTAATTTGAGAGATTACCAATTGGAAATCACTACAAAGTACGACACTTTTGGCTCTGATGTCCAATGCAACTCGTAGTCTGGCTAGACAGGCTTCATATTCTGCCTGATTATTCGACGTCTTAAAATCAAACCTGAAGGAAACTTCTATGTTGACCCCGTCTTCACTCTCTATCACTACGCCTGCTCCACATCCTTTTGAATTTGAGGATCCATCAACGAAGATGGTCCAATGCTCCCGTACTTGCAAAAGGGATTCCCTTGTTAATTTAGTTACAAAGTCAGGCAGGACTTGAGCCTTTATAGCCATTATTGGTTCAAAGGAAATGTCGAACTCTGAAAGTTCTATGACCCACTTTGTAATTCTTCCTGCTAAGTCCGGTTTATGCAGTATAGCTCGTAGTGGCAGATCAGTCCGTACCATAATAGGATGGGTGTAAAAGTACTACCTCAACCTCCTGGACGTCCATACCAATGCCAAGGCAGCCTTCTCAAGTTTCTGATATTGTCCCTCTGAACCTTACAACACTTTTTCGACAAAATAAACTGCCTCTATCCTTCCACGGTTTCTTTTACCAGGATGGCTCCCAAACTTCTTATTCTTTTTCAGGATTTTATATAGTGGCAATGCCCGATGTGCCATCTTGGGCATGAATCGAGACAGAGAGGCCACTTTTCTATTTAGCGACTGTACTTCTCTTACATTTGTTGGACTTCAGAGCTCCTTTAAAAACTTTGTATTTATCCGGATTGGCTTCTATTCCCCTTTGGGTCAACATAAATTCTAAAAGCCGCCCTGCTGGGACTGCAAAGGTGCATTTCAAATAATTTAAACGCATGTTGTATGTCTATATTATTTGAAATATCCTCCTTAAATCTTCAACATGATCTCCTCTCGCTGGCGTCTTTGCTATGATGTAGTCCACATACACCTCAACTGTTTTGGACCTCATACTGTCAAAGACTTTGTTCATTATTCTTTGATATGTCACTTTGGCGTTCTTGAGTCCGAACGACATTACCGTGTAGCAGAAAAATCCCTTATCGATTACAAATACGGTTTTTTCTTTATCATTTTTCCACATCAGAATTTGATTATAACTAGAATATGCATCCATAAATGATAAAAATTGATACCCTGAAAAATCATCTACCATTTGATCTATGCTTGGGAGCGAGTAAGGATCCTTCGAACAATACTTGTTTAAGTTGTTGAAATCAGTACACATCCGCCATTTCCCATTGAATTTTTTTACCATCACAACATTGGATACCCAAGTTAAATACTGGACTTCCTTGATAAAACCAGCCTTTAATAACTCCTCTGTTTGTTCACAAGCGGCTTGTTGTTTTTTAGGTCCGAGCCTTCTTTTCTTCTGTGCTACCGCTCTTGACTCTGGGTATACTGCTAATTTGTGGCAGCAGAAGTTTGGATCTATCCCAAGCATATCGGCTACTGTCCACGCAAAGAGATGCTTGAACTCTCTCAAAAGTTTCACCATCCGTTCTTCTATGTCCTTCTCCAAACAGTCATTCACTCCTGTTGTCCTACTGAGGTCATCATCTAACATTATTTTCTTGATTCCACCTTCCGGGGTCAGCCTCTGGGGGTTCACTGGGTCCGCTATCATTTCTTCTCTTGGATCTAGGTCTATCAAATTTACTGACTTAGGCACCAAACCACCATTATTCGGTCGCTTCCTTTTAATTATCTCTTTTGTTTTAGTCATCAACACATTTAGGTTGTAGCACTATCTTACCATTTATTGATCCCCCCTCACTGATGATACTTGAATATCCTTATCTATAAACTTGATCAATAAGTGTGGTGTTGAAACCACGGCTTCCAGAGCGTTTAGGGACAGTCTGCCTAAGATTCCATTGAAAGGTGACTGCACATCTATTACTAATACCCGAGTTTGGACATTTTTCAACCCCTGTTCTCCTTTGAATGTCAACCTCGTATCCATGTAACCTTTGATGGGTTTCTTTGCTCCATTGAGAGCCGTTAAATCCTGGGTGTAAGGCTGTAAGTCATTGTTCATCAACCCTATCTTCTTAAAGCAATCGTAAAAGATTACATGACAAGAACTTCCTTGATCTACCAAGATTCTCCTGATTATCTTATTGGCTATTACTGCCTTAATAGCCACTGCATCATCTCCTTCAGGCACTGTTGGCTCGTAGTCCTCATCTGAGAAGGTGATCTTCGGAGTCTGCATTCCACCCCAGTATGGTTTATTATCTACCTTGGCTTGCACTGACATGATCATTCTCAAGTATTTTTTCAAGCTGAATTGGAAACTCCCCCTCTTGTAAATCCTACTGCAATCATATTGATCACGTCCTTTCTTCTGTAACCTGGAGGTTTCATCCATGGCTTATCATCTTCTTCAATATTATCTATGACCGCTTTGCCTTTGTCCAGGGCTTATTTCTTTGAATCCCTATTCTATTCTTCTTCGACTAGACCGGTGTCCCTTCTCCTGGGAGGCTCCTTGGCTTGCTCTATGTACACCCCTTGCCGAAATAGGTACTGCTTTAGTTTCCCTTCTTGAATTAGAGTTTTGATGACGTCCTTAAACTGCCTACACTCATCAGTGTTATGGCCGGCCTGCTTATGAAACTCACAGTAGTTGCTCGTATTGCCTAATCTCTTCATAGGCATGGGTTTTTCAATTCCACTCACCATAAAACTTCTCATTCCTACTTCCCTTAGAATTTGGCTGGATCGTACTGCTAGGGGTATGAACTAAGTCAAATTGATACTTCAGCCCTCTTTCTGCCTTGAAGGGGTGTCTCGCTCCCTATTTCTACCAAACTTTGGTCCTTTTCGCTCATGGGCTTACGACCAGTCCTCTGTAACCGGGGTCTTTCCCTTTGCCACAATCAAGTGCATTGCTCTCCCCATATATTTTGTAACTTTTCTCTGAAATTCTTCAAACTTTTAGGGTGCCCTTTTTGTCAGAGATAAGGCAAAAAGTGACTATGGTTGTAAAGCCTCGACTGCTATGTGTAGCTAAATTTGTTCAGTCAATGTCGGTACTAACGCAGCTTCTTTGTAAAACCTTTTTAAGAAATCTCTAAGACTTTCATTTGATCCTTGCTTGATTTTAGCTAGTGTATGGGACGTCCTAGGAACAACCCTTGACACAACAAAATGCTGTAGAAAAGCATAGGCCAAATCATCCCAGCAATCTATCGACCCTGGTGGTAAGCTTTTGAACCATCCTAAAGGTTCAGCAGATAGATTCCCGGGGAACATCCTACACATTACGTCTTCTTCTGCCCCCAAGAATAATGATTCATTTGCATAAGCATTCAAGTGTCGTCCTGGGTTGGACTCTCCATTGTACTTTCCTATTGACAGCGGTTGTGGGGTCTGCAGGTGTCGTGGAATGGGTACACATATCAACCTTCTAGTAAATGGCACACTGAACCGACATTCTCTGGTTCATCCTTGCAGTGGACCTTTCAATTGGTTGTTCATCTCTGTGGTTCGGTACGTCGATTCTTGTTCGTCAAATGTTTATGCTTGTGAATATTCATGGGTATGGGAAGGCTCTTGTTGCCTCCGTTCTCCTGCTACATCATTCCTCAACCCTCTATTTTGCTTCAATTCTTGTATCTCCATCTGGAGTTGTCTGATAAGCTTGTCCCAAGGATCTGGTTGATGTACTGCCTGTATCCTTCCCAGGAGTCTCCACGAATCTACCCCTAAACTCTAAAATTCAGGGTTCAACCTTTTGGGTGACATTCTCGATATGTCCCTCAAGGGCTCTGTTTTGCCTGGTTGCTTCCATAACTTTAATGATGTGAGACTTAGTTTACAGGTCCCACCAGGTGTGCCAATGATCTGTCCGGGGTACGGGGTCAAAGTTGTTGACTTCCGCACCGGTGTCGAATCTCTCCCTCTCTCACTTTTTACACTGTCTCAGTGGGAGTATGATATTATAAACTTGGGTTTAGTGGGAACTCCAAGCCCTTCACGTTAAGGTAATGAAAAATCAATTCCAACTATTGTCCTTGAGACCACACCGGAGGTGTACTTGTAAAAGAGACTCTAATTCTTAAGTCAATACGGTTTTAATGGAGAAATTTGTATTACAGGGTAAGAATAAAAGGGTAAAATTGGTCTCTAATTTGCTTAAGAGTGTGTTATATGTTAATGAATGAGCTCTTTATATAGCATTACTCTTAAACACAAGTGGGTGATTTAACCTGTGTCAGGAGGCAGAGTCTGCAGCTTTTGCAGGTGCAAGTTACCCACTTGCCTCATTTGGCCGGGGTCTTAGTCATATATTCCATACTGTAATGACCTTTAATTCTGGTATGCCTGAGGGCTAGTCCGGTTTTGTATGTATCCTGCAAATACTTAATATTTACATTTTTATATTATTTTTATATTATCCGGGGTTGCTAGTTTAAGGGATCGGTATCCACACCGGATCAATATAATTGAAAATTAAATGGACATTAATTTGTAACAGAAGTAGTGGACATTAATATAATAAATGGTAATATGATATTGAGAATTCAATCATTAAATGTAATTTAATTAATTTAAATTTAAAATATGAATGTAAATAATTTTTTGACATATACATATCATATTTTAGATATATTGTGAATTAAACTAAATATACAAATATATATATATATATATATATATATGATAGTAACATCAAAGTTATAAAATTATTCCTCAAACAAACATGAATAAAAATAATTTTAATAAATGAATATATGAAAAAGTTACTATGTATATATGAGATTGAGAAAAATAAATTAATATATTATTTAAAAAGTGATCTATGAAGATGAGATGTAATATAGACCTTGAAAATCATTTAAGTAGTTCTAAATGTAGTAGTGTAGTGGTGTAGAAGTGAAGTTTATGTGATTAGATATAAATACTCTAATGCCTAAATTAGTAGAAATGGTAGTAAAAATGGTGACCATATGCTAACCAAAATTTGAGAAAATAAACCAAAAGGTAGATATGAAGGTTAAACACACTAATGTTAACATGAAGTTAATGATCAAAATCAGAATAAAAAGGAGAATGGACTATAAAGTAATTATAAAAAGGAGAATTGACTATAAAGTAATTATGAATGTTAAACTCACAAATGTTAAGACGAGATAAATGATTACAAGTAATCAGAACAAGAGGAAGAAGAAAATAGAAAGGAAAACAAACCAAAATTGATGAAAGATCAAAATTATTCACATGAGGTTAATGATCAAAATTACTCACATGAGGTTAATTATCAAAATCATATCCAGGGTCTTCATTTGAAACTTAACAAAATAAGAAATTCTTTCCAAATATTAATTGTAATTAGAAAAGGTGTATGGCATGAATTGGATTAGATTGAAATGAAGTGATAACATTCATAAAACATTAAAATGATTTGTGAGTGAGGAAATGTGTTAATGGAGAAATGTAAGAATTATTTATGTGTATTTGCTTTATTTTGTATCTGTAACTAGGTGAAAAATAACTTCGAGTACATTACTTCTTAAAAATGTGACATGTCAATAAATCATAATAGATAATAAAATTAAAAGAAGTAAAATATTTTTTTTTCGATTTTTTAACTAAATGGTTGTACAATGTTTGGGCGAGGAGTGTCCAATTAATAGCATTTATAATAAGCTCTTTTTTCCTGCAGGCTACGATGTGTATTCTATTCAGTTATCTTGATGTTTGGACTATGTACCCTTCAAGTGACAACAGAACTATCTGTTTTAGTAGTCATTTCACTTAGTTTGGAGTGTCAACAGACTTTAGAATTATTATGTTTTAAGTTGCAGTTAGTACATCCTAGTTGGTCTGTTGGTATTTATGCATTAAGAAGTATCCACTTTTACCTTTTTCAACTTTATATGATTTTTACATTGTTTCCTGTTCATCTCCTATCTACTTTACCTCATAATTAGTTGCTTTTTGTGCGAAACACTTGCTAATTTTTATCAGTTACAGTGTCTTGTTGCTCAATTTTACTAGTAAGTTATGGAGATATATTGTTGATCTCAGTAACCTGGGAGCTAATTGAATGAATGGTTGAATGGATTAAAGTCAATAATAAAAAATGCACTCATGCACTTAATTCCATCCACAAGTTCAGAAATCTCATGCTTTGAACCTATGTCTCCCGACTCCATTTTTTTTAGAGTGACCGACATATTTTTCCATATACAACACCTTAAACTTATATTTTGGGATAGCATTCAAACAGATTTATTCTCAAATTTTATTTTATTTTAATAGAATTTTTTTGAAGCATAAAAAAAATATAATTAAAATATTCAATATATAATATTAGTCTAAACAAACTAATCTGTAAACTATTATACATCACCTTAACACAAGCTATATAAGGCAAAAATACAATATGGAAGATCCATATATAATACCTTCACAATGCAATCTCAAAAAACTTAAAAGGTGATTCATCGTACGTTATAGTATTTTTCAAATGTACAGGCCTCATCAATCGTCGCATGAAATTCAGCAGCAGGTTGGAACAAATTGACTCCACTGTCCTGTAATTCCAAAAGATTGCATTGCAGATCAAAATAGAGGCACATTTAGAGATACTTCAAAAAAGACAATGTTAAGTCAAGGACAGGTTGAGAAACATCTGTCGTCTAAAATGAGACTATTTTCATGCTAAACTATGTTCTAATTAGTTATAAACACTAAAAAAAAACTGGTTTTATAGTATGGGAGCGTGGTGCGTGTGAGTTGTTTTTCACGCCCAGGATAGTGTGAGACTTAATGTAAATGACATGTGACTTATCCCACATTATTAAGTGAGTCATTGATTTTGTCATAAATGTCTTTCTATAAACCAATAAGTGTTTCGTCATAGATGTCTTTTTGTAAACCATTAAGTGATGAAAATTGACGGTCATCGCAAAAAAGGACATATGAAAAGTTTTCTTGGGGTGATTTGGTGACGGGATCATCTTTCTGTCGCCACCTTTAAACCTTTTGGCTCCAGTTCCTAGTAAAAGAGTGCATAGGTGAAAACCATTTGGCGATGGATGCTAAAACTCATCGCCAATGAAGAAATTTGAATGGTTTTTGTTAAATGCATTGGCTTCAGGTTCCATGTTTGTTGCCAATTAATGAGCCATGTGTCAGGGTGTGTTTAATACTTGACGACAACTGTTTGCTTCTATCGCCATTTAGAAACATTTTGGATCCAACTAGTAAAAAGGCATATAGATGAAAAACATTTGGGGACATGTACTAAAACTCTTCACCAATTAAGAGATCTAAATAGTCTTCGATGAACGCGTTGGCAACAAGTTCCATGTTTCGTCACCAATTAATGAACCACATGTTAGGATGTATTTAATATTTGGCGACAGTTGTCTGCTTCTATTGCCATTTAGAAACATTTTGCTCTAACTCCTAGTACAAGAGCGCATAGGTGAAAAGCATTTGGTGACATATACAAAAATTCAGGGCCAAAGAGAGATTTGAAAATTTTTGATGAACATGCTGGCAACAAGTCCAATTTTCGTTGCCAATTAATAAACCAAACATCAGGCTACATTTAATATTTGGCAACAATGTACAAGTTGTCGTTGCAAAATGTGTTGAGTTAGTGACGACATGTTGACTACTGTCGCCAAATGTAATGCACGTGGCAAGTTTGACACAATTTTGGTGATAGGTATATGTCTATCACTAAAAACTTAATCCCTAAATCGAGCCCATCATTCTTTCTCCCTCACTTTCAGTCAGAAACCTTTTCTTTTCCTTTATGTGTATGTGTTTCTCTCCCTCTGACGCCACTCTTCCTTCTTCCTTCTACCTCACTCTTTGTACATTATTGCCTCCCCACCAATAATACCCATTTATTTTTGTCTCTCACTTTCTATTTGTCTCTTACTCTCTCTTTATTTTAGTTCCTACCATCATCCCCTCTCTATGTGGGAGCTTCAACGCCACCCAAGACCATCGCCGCTGCTACCTTGTGTTGTTAGTGTTGTGTCGCTACTGTTGGCTCATTCTTTGTCTTTTTTCCTTATCTCAATAAGTGTCTCCCTCCTTGTCCCCCCTTCTCCTTACAGTTTTAGTATTGGTTTGAATTTCTTATGAATTTGTTAATTTCGGAGCATTGGAATTAGAATTTAACACGCGAATGAAAATTACTTAATACTTACCTAAAACAAAATTGATAATAAAATAATCATCTAGTATAAGATTAAGTTTTGCCTATTAAATTTCTTTTCAATAAGTCACTTTAACTTGTATTTTTAAGATGTTAGCTAGAGACACTCACTACTAGAAAAATGAGTAACAGCTACAACCAAATAGCGACCGCAACACGCCGTCGCTAATTAGTGACCGTCTTAGCGACCACAAAATGGAAGCGACCAGGAACATGAAACATAGTGACCACTTTCGCGACCGAAATATACCCGTCGCTAAAATACTTATAGAACCGTCACTACCTCCGTCACAATACCATACGTCGTCGCTGACCCGGTCGCTATAGTTAATTCCCTCCACTTTTTTGGTTTCCCTCCAATATATTTATGGCGCCAACTGATAGCGACGGACATTGTAGGGTCGCTATGTCCTCGAATGGTTCAGTGACGTCTTCCATGACGTCGCTATGGCTACAATGTAGCGACGGTGGTGTTCAGACGTCGCTCATATTCGTCAATACTAATGACGGAACATTCCGCCGTCGCTAGTGCTCTGGAAATTAGTGACGTAATTTTCCTACCGTCGCTATTTAGTCTATTTTAAAGAAGTTAGTGACGGTGATTCTCTGCCGTCGCTATGTTTTGGTCTTCCCTCCACCTTCAAAGTTAGTGACGGTGGGGGTGACATCGTCGCTAATTTTCAGGAGATTAGTGACGGATTGGTTTGACCGTCGCTATGAATTCAGTTTCCCTCCAATATTTTCTTTTAATAATTGATTTTAGTGATGGTGGGTTGGCACCGTCACTATGGTTCAGGAGATTAGCGACGGAATGGTTCGACCGTCGCTATGAATTCAGTTTCCCTCCCATTTTTTTCTTTTAATAATTGATTTTAGTGACGGTGGGTTTCCACCGTCGCTACGTTTCAGGAGATTAGGGACGGATGTGTTTTGCCGTCGCTAAGTATGAAATGTAGTGACGTCGTTAGCGACGGATAGGGTGCCGTCGCTACCGTTTTAATGTAACTCGACAGTAACTCCTTTCCCTCTCAGTTGCCCTAATTCTCCTACTCATTCTTAGAGCAGCCGCCGTCGATCACCTCTCCTCCCTGCCTCCGTTCGTCCGGTTTCCCCCTCTGTTCACCTCTCCCTCCTCTCCTCACCTCCAGCTTCCCCCTCCCTCCCTCCGTTCACCTCTCTGTCCCTCTCCTCACCTCCGAGTTCCCCCTCCCTCCCTCCGTTCACGTCTCCCTCCCCCTCCTCACCTCTGAGTTCCCCCTCCCTCCCTCCCTCTCCTCCACCTCCACCTCCACCAAACTTCCTCCTCACCTCCGAAGCCCCTCTGACAAAGCGTTCGTCAAAGCTCCACCTCCACCGCCGTCGTGAGCCTGTCTCACAAACTGGTTAGTGAGCAGCTTACTGGTTTTCTAGTTCAATCTTGTTTTCTTCTTATGTTCTGTTTGAATTTAAGTTTCAGGGCATTATTTGTATCCTTACATGTATGTTTGATTCCAGGTGTATATGAGTATTTATTTTCACCAATTGTTCATCTCCTTCATTCCATTTCGTTGTTTATTTGTGTAAATAACATTGTTGCTTACTTTCCTTGTTAAAGTTTGGCCTGACTATATAGAATTGAAGAAGTTATTGTTTCTATTCATTGTTAAAAAATTCTGAACAAGAGAAAACCATTCAGGCCTAGTAGATTCAACCATGCTTCTTATGCCTAAAATAAAAGCCTAAAAACACAATTACTACACGAAACTAACAATTCAGGTCTAGTAGATATAACCATGCTTCTAATGCCTTCCTTCAAATAAACTTTCCATGGCCTATCATTATGAGACTTAGGCACACCTGCTGTTATCATGCACAACACCTGCTCTTAAACAAGGACCACTCTATATTAAAAGACTTTATTGAATCCAATGCTGAAATTGAAGTATCTGCACTGTGTTCATTTTTTAGTTAAGCAAATACAGCATTTAAAAGCGTCCATAATTTGTTTAATTCTTCATAAGTGGGGTTGGTCCTGTGTGTAGAGTTTCCTTTGTCTTAGTAAAAAAAAAGTTTTAAAATTTTAAGTTAATAGTATTCTTTGGTTTGTAACTAATACAGTAGTTGATGCTTGATATAAATAATAATTTAAGTGGTGGAAGCAGAGTTTAGACCCTCACCCTCAATTACTAACTTGGAAGAAGGGTTTGAATCTAGATCCTCACTTCCCAATCCCCTTTATCATATTCCAAAGGATAAAAAAGTCTTTGGTTCATAAGAATCACAGCTAATACAATTGTTAGGTATTAGAGATAGTGTCAATATCATGTAAAGCCACCGTAACTACAAGTAGTTACAGCCAGCTAAGCTGTTAGGTTTGTCTATTAAGCCATAACAGATTTCTGTTATGGTGACTCAGCTGTGTGCATTCTATATAATTCAGTGAGTGCTCAACTTTCATTAAAAACTTCTGTTAGGGTTTATATAATACAACTATCAAGATAATTTAAAAACTTCTGCTTGTTTTTTCTAAAACTAAAATAATAATTGAATATTAATGGAACGTATGAATTATAGAAGTATACAAATTAAAGAGTGAATTTGAAATCAGTTTAGTAAAAAATATTGGAAATGAAATAAACCCTGGGTTAGTGAATTCTACACTGCCCTCTTAGTGTGTGACAGGAATTTTTGACAAAATTTTTTTAATTCAATCCTTTCTGCTCTGCAAATAAAATTTCATAAAATTGATATACATGCAAAAAATAAAATATTAAAATAACTCATCCTAACTCCCTGAGAACACTTCTGGCAGCATGTTAATAACCAAATTTTTTTTGTTAAGAGTTAGTGAATCTTTAAGTTTGCTTGTGGTGTACTGTAGCATTTGTTTATTTACTATGCTTGGTATTTTTTATGACTGTATAGCGCAAACTGCAAAACTCCAAATCTATTACGGGCAAAAATTGCATTGCATGAATATTCACATAATTGATTGTTACATGAAATTACAATCATGGTATTGTAGTCTGTGCTTGATCATGTGTATGGTGTTTGCTTTAATTTTGAGTATGTCAAATCTGAGAGTTTCAAATGGTAGAAGTGCTACAAGAATGTTAATTATATTTGCTTTTAATTTGGCGGTTGAAGGCAAATGAAATTTTAGGATATGAATTGGCGGAAGTTACTAATTTTTTTTGTCTGTATATTAGAAAATGACAGACCTAATTCAATCCAAAAACTAGTTTAAGAGTTATGGGTTGCCTCAAGCGTTATAGGGTGTAATACTGACCATAGTCCTAGCCGATATTGATATAAGACTTAGCTCAACCTACGCGAATTTTTCAGAACTGAACATGTGTAAGTGACCCAACATTTAAGGTGGTTTAGACTCTAATACCATATTAGAAAATGACGGGCCCACCTCAATCCAAAAAATAGCTCAAGAGTTAAGGGTTGTCTCAAGCCTTATAGGGTGTTCATATGAGACTTATCTCAACAAATTATATAATCTTTTTTAGCATCTAACAATAACAAGAACCTATAATTAGACATTAGAAAGGGGGAAAATACCAGTCCATATGGACATAATTGAGTTGAAGGCCAACTGCGTACCTTTTTGTTCTAGATTCCAAATAGTTTGAATGTGAATCATTAGTATTACTTATCCCTCAGTCTATTAGTGAACTATCTGTATGAATTGTGAAAGATATTCCATTAGAATTTTTCTTGTTATTGCTTTGACTTAACTAAAAAGTAGATCTCGCCCTAATATTTCCAAATAAATTGAATACATGTATTAAGATGCAAAGGTATTCTGTTCCACAACTATGGAAGTACTTTGTCACTCTTTCAATTTAGTATATACTAGGGGCTTTCACATGTGGAAGAAAATGTTCCATGCTAATTGATTCTATTCCATAACCATGGGTTAAGGACCAACTATCTTAAAAGCTTAAGCTATTCAGTAAAGCAATGGGTTTTGAAGACAGTTTTTGTTAGTTGGTGCATTCATGGTTGTCAAACTCTAGAGTCAACTCGTAGACTCTTACGTGTCTACGTTTCTACATAGGCAAAACGAGTTAAAACGTTGGAAACTCGGACCCTCTCGGACTCGGGTAGACTCTTGGGGTATCGGGTAGACTCTTGCAAACTCTAGAGTTTTGAATACGCGGATCCACCAAGTTTGAAAAATTAAAAATCCTAATTCCCAAATTAATGAAACGCTAACACAGCGTGTTGGCCCCTGTTTCTTTAGGTTTCACACATAGGTTGTTAATTTTCCATTACTTCACGTGACAGCCACTGCCCTCCACACCATTCGACTTCGTGTTGGCCGCCGATATTGTGCGACCCACCACCGCTCTCCAACTCCGACACCGACGCGACCCTTCTTTTTCTTCGTGATTTTGTGACGCCAACTACGACCCACTACCCGCGAGGCTGTGACTGTACCTACGCGACCCCACCACCCGCGAGTCTACCTAGCCAAAAGGAGTCTAGGTAGACTCTCGAGTCTAACAACCTTGGGTGCATCAGTTTGAATGTGGTTTTTCAATGCTGAATTACAAATGTGTTAATCAATTAGTTGGTTGTGTTTTAACTTTAACGTCGGTTTGTACACATTAAGCAAAGAACAATCTTGGGCTTTTGATATACAATAATATTGTTTAGGGTTTAAGTATGCAAGTTAAAATAGTGGGTGGTTGGGGTGGACGTATATGGGTATATGAATTGGAATTTGAATGATAACAAAGGAATAATTTGTCAGAGAAGGATATAATGCACCAAAGAATGCGTAGAGATAATGCACGTAGCTGATTGCAGGTTGCAGATTGCGTATTTGCTTCTTTGGTCTTTATTCTTCAAATTAAAATCTCATCTCATTGGGTGTGTCGGGACCCTAGTGGAATATCCCACATGGGTCGAAGTCGCTGTCGCTTACCTTGTCCATCTCTAGTTCAGTAACTCGTTAACATACTAAATGGTGCATTTGACCTGAAACAACTTGGTCCTCTTAACTAATTAACTCATCTAAGAATAGTCTTTATAAATTAACTCATCTAAGAAGAGTCTTTACACACAACCTTTAGAATGTTTAAAAATGCAAATGTAGTCTCTGTTGTGTCTCTCATGGACTCATTCTCATGTGGATCCCAAGAGTCTAGATCACTAAGAAGTCATTGCTGTGTAATCTATAATTTGCTTTGTGTGTCTCTCTTTGTTTAGTTTCCTTGCTACTTGTAACTGTCTAACAACCATATGGTTTGTCATGCAGAGTAACACATATCACGCGTGGTCTCTGATCGTCTTTTTTCAGCTCTGTATTCATTGCTGACTTTTTTCCCTAGGTAATCCCCTAACGCTGACTTTCTCGATATATGTATGCATGTCAATCGTTGTTTGTTAGTAGAGCAAAGCTGATTAGGAACTGGTTTTGATATGTTTATAATATGTTCTATGCATGTGTAATGTTGTTCGTTAGTGGAGAGCAGAGCTCATTAGGCATTGGTTTTGTGTGCTGATAACATGATTCTTTATGCGTGTGTAATGTTGTTTGTTAGTGGAGAGCAGAGCTCATTAGGCAATGGTTTTGTGTGCTGATAACATGATTCTTTATGAATGTGTAATGTTGTTTGTTAGTGGAGAGCAGAGCTCATTAGGAATTGGTTTTGTGTGCTGATAACATGATTTTTTATGCATGTGTAATGTTGTTTGTTAGTGGAGAGCAGAGCTCATTGATGTTAGGTTTTATGTACTGATAACATGATTTGGTGTTCATAATTGGATATCATATACAATGCGTATGGTATGTATATTTATCTTTACTGGAAAGTTTTCTGTATGTAACAGGTCGTTCATAAATTTGGGAAATGTCTAGTTTACAGGGGAGACTCTGCCAAAATTTTGACAGGCTTCCTTTCTTAGGGAACTTAAAAAATGAAAGCCATGATTTAATAATGTAGAGTTTAGTCGTGTGTGTACCCATTAGATTCCCGTTCAAGTTTTAAAACAACCGGCTGATGTACCGTGTTGTGTTGGATCTTGAATTGTCCCAGTTGGACAGTTTGGTATGAATTCGTAACCAGTAGGGCGTAACCCATCAATGTTGTATATAGTCTATGTTAAGACGTTGAATATTCATATGAAATTTCGGTTATGGGTTTCGTATTGTCCCCCGGGTGCATGTCTGTGTGCGGTGTTTCATACCGTATGTATCTCTGTGTACTCGGGGACCAATGCGAAATGCTGCCGAAATTTTAAATGAACATCAGCGACACAAGATAGACCACATACAACAGAGATGGGTTACAGTTGGTTGCATATTCATCCCGAATGGGATAGGGCCCCACCAATTTGTAACATCAAAGAGATAGAGAGTGATTTACAACCGATAGTCAAATAAAATTATAATACTTTAAAGTAACAGAAATCGTGCTTGTTAGATATTGTAAATGGAGGAACCGGCAAATCGGCGATGGATGTACAACCGACTAGATCGCAATCGGCGAGTGACTGAGGAGTTTATGATGGGGCTATTGGAGTTCATTCCGTTCGCTACGGCAAACACGCCTGGATTTGAAGTGACTCAGAAGATTCGTTGTCCATGTTCAAGGTGCAAATGCATGAGATTTGAATACGCGGATGATGTCATGTGCCACCTAACTGAGAAAGGGTTCATGGAAACATACTACTGCTGGTACAATCATGGTGAGCAGTTACCGCGTAGACCATCAGACGTAACCGTGCAACAGTCTTACTATGAGGTTGGAGGAAACAGGGATACGTACAACAACATAGAACAAATGGTGATGGATCATGTTGGACCCTCCACCGGGCGTCTGCTGGAACATAATGACCAAGCAAGTCATGGAGACTCTGACAATGTAGAGGAGGATCCTAATCCGGAGGTCAAGAGATTTTATGATTTGTTAGCGGCGGCTTAGACTCCATTGTGGGACGGGTGCAACAGTCACACTGAGTTATCTGCCTCCCTAGCTGCTTTAAGCCTAAAGGCAGATTATAATCTTTCTGGAGGTTGTTTTGATAGGATGGTCAATCTGATGGGTTCCACCATGCCTAGTAATCACAGAATGCCAGCAAACCTGTACCGTGCTAAGAAACAAGTGGCAAAGTTGGGGTTGGGTTGTGTGAAGATAGAGTGTTGTGTTGGTGGATGTATGCTGTTCAGAAATGAGTTTGCAGACAGGTGTGTCACAAAATGTCTGCATTGTAATGAGGAACGCTACAAGACCGTTAAAAGGAGAGGGAAGGTAACCCGGACGGCCAGGAAGAAAATGTGGTACTTCCCTATCACACCGCGTCTACAACGCCTGTATGCCTTATTGTCCACGACGAAACACATGCGTTGGCATGCTCTGAACCGAACACAAGAGGGGTTTCTTTGCCATCCTTCCGACGGGAAAGCATGGAAGTGTTTGGATGAGCTATATCCGGACTTTTCAGGGGAGCCGCGCAATGTAAGACTTGGCTTATGTACTGATGGGTTTAACCCGTTCGGTCAATACGGAAGAGCTTACTCTTGTTGGCCAGTCATCCTGACCCCATACAATCTGCCTCCTGATATGTGTATGAAGAGGGAGGTCATGTTTCTATCTATACTGGTTCCAGGACCCAAAAATCCAAAGGCGAACATAGACGTGTTTTTGCAACCGTTGGTTGAAGAGTTATCACAGTTATGGGATGTTGGGGTAATGACATACGATGCGTCTTTGAAGAACAACTTTATGATGCGTGCTGTTTTGATGTGGACTATTAACGACTTCCCGGCCTATGGTATGCTTTTTGGATGGTCCACGTCTGGGAAGCTTGCTTGGCCTGTATGCATGGAACATACCGGGGGGGAATCACTCCCTGTTAGTGGCAAGACAAGTTTCTTTGACTGTCATAGAAAGTTTCTACCGTTGGATCACCCGTTTAGGAGGAACAAAACCGCTTTTAAGAAGAACAAGGTTGTTAATGAACCTCCACCCCGTAGGTTATCTGGTGCACGGGTTTGGCAGAGGGTCGAAGAGTATCCTTACATCTGGGACAAGAGTGTTAAGGAGTTTGCGGGTTACGGTAAGGAACACCACTGGGTGAAGCAGAGTGTCTTGTGGGATTTGCCATATTGGAAAGACTTGTTGTTAAGACACAACATTGATGACATGCACACTGAACGTAATGTTTTCATGAATATTTTTGACACTGTTATGGACATCAAAGGGAGAACAAAGGACAACGAGAAGAGTCGTCTAGACCTTCCGATTTGGTGTTCCAGGAAGGAGCTGGAGTTGAGGGATGCGGGACGTGGAAGAATGTTTAAACCCCATGCCAAATATGCTTTAACTAGACCACAACAGATTGCTGTGTGTATTTGGATGAATGGGTTGACCCTGCCTGACGGATTCGCTTCTAACTTGAGTAGATGTGTCGACGTGAAGGAGGGCAGGGTGTTTGGCATGAAAAGTCATGATTACCATGTGTTTATGCAACAACTACTCCCGTACGCGTTTCATGCCTTACCGAAGCCTATTTGGAAACCGCTAGTGGAGTTGAGTCACTTCTTTAAGGAGTTGACGGCTACTTCGTTGAGTGTAGAGAAACTTGTGAAGATGGAAGAAACTATCCCGGTATTGATTTGTAAGTTGGAGCAGATTTTCCCACCAAGTTTTTTTGACTCCATGGAGCATTTGCCTATCCATCTACCGTACGAGGCCTTGGTTGGTGGCCCAGTGCAGTATCGTTGGATGTATCCATTCGAAAGGTGAATACTTGGTGAACTCTTTAATTTCCATGTAAATCGTGCTTATAATAGTATTTTCTAACTTAACACCATCTTGTTAATGATGTTGAAGATTCCTACGCTCTTTAAAAGATAAAGTGTCGAACAAAGCCTGCGTTGAAGCATCAATTTGTGAGGCATACTTAGTCGAAGAAATGACAACCTTTGCTTCTTTCTATTTTCCGACGGAGATAGAAACTAGAATGAGTAGAATTCCCCACAATCTTGTGGTAGCCAGCTGCACAGGGTTTGATGAACAAACATCGATTTTCAACTATCCTGGTCACCCGGGGGGCAGGCTCACAAAATGTTACATTGATGAGAAAGATCGAAAGGCGGCTCACTTGTACATTCTTCTCAATTGCCCAGAAGTGGAACCCTTTATTGAGTAAGTCATAGATGTTATATTATACATTCTTAACGTAGCTTTTATAGTATCTAAATTCATTTCCGTTGAATAGCTTATACACAGATATGCTAAAACTTGAGCAAAATGATTTAACTGATGACCAAATTCATAGTGAGGTGTCATCCAAGTTCGTTGGTTAGTTCGCGCAACACGTAAGACCCGTATACCAAGTGTTTTTAAGCCTATTTGCTTCTAACTCCCGTTATCTAACGATGACCTACTTTTTATGTTGTACATAGATACAAGACCCTAACAACCATATTGAAGATTCTTTACTCCAAGCCCTTTCTTGGGGGCCGGTGAAAACTGTTAAAAAATGGCCTATTTACTACGTAAATGGCTACAAGTTTAACATTCTTCAATGGAGTGAAGGGATGCGCACCCATAACTATGGGGTTTGTGTAAAAGGCACCGCCGGACAGTTAGAAGAAGACTTTTATGGAGTGCTGACGGAGATTGTTGAAGTTTCGTTCTCTGGACGACTAAGAAGAGATATTGTTCTATTCAAATGTGATTGGTTCGACAACACAATCGGTGTTGGAACAAAGGTTGACAACAACTACGGCTTAGTTGAGGTCAAGAAGAATGGTAGATATAAAGGCTTTGATCCCTTCATTTTTGCCCAACAAGCTGAACAGGTTTATTACACCGACTTCCCGGGAGGACATCGGGACTGGTATGCGGTAATCAAGGCCAAGGCCCGAAGTCAGATCACTGACAATGTCTCCGAGGAGGTCGATGACGCTTATCAACTTGCACCACACGAGCTCAACGATGCCAACTTGTTGTTCAACGTTGATCCAGTCATAATGGATGAGACACTCGCCACTACGGGGGGTGAACACATTGACAAAGACCTTGTCTCTCGATCAAAACGGTCTAGGGATGATTTGGATACTGATGAACTTGTTCAAATAGATAACTACAGTGACACTGAAACTGAGGGGGAATTTGAAACTGAAACAGACACAGAGTATGTAGTCATTAAACAAAATTTTACATAGGTTTATATATATCCTGAGACTAACCTTTCTTTTCATGGTTTTATCCACAGATGAAGGGATGTCGACTGCCCTTCAGTAGGGGTGGTGGGTTTAGGACCCCGACATCCCGGCAGGGGACTCCCACCCCAGGACAGCAGACTACTCCATCATCACTACAGCAGAGCACTCCATCACCACCACCACCACCACCACCAGAGCAGACCACTCCACCACCACCACCACCACTACAGACCACCCCATCACCCCAACTAACCATCCCAGAGCAGAGTCCCGGAGCTGGTGGCTTGGAGGACCATGGCCATCAGGCGACCCCATCTCCGGCATCCCCTCTGCCCATGTTGGTACCCGTGCCGGCCGGAGATGAGTAAGTGACTAAACCTCAAATACTTTTATGTTATTTGTATGATACTTTATATTAAACTTTAGTGGAAAGACTTGTTGGTTTATTGGATGTTACTTTAATTAGTACTTGTATAGATTGAATTGTACTGGGCACTCTTCTGTTTGTAACAGGGTAACTATTTAAACTTGGAAATGTTACATTTACAGGGGAGACTCTACCGAAATTTTGGGGGTCTCCCTAGATTGTGTGTTGTTTTACTCCTAACATAATTGTTGTTATTACAGCTTTGTTGATAGTAGTCGTACTACCAAAGCGATTACTAAGGTTTTGAAGGCCCAGTGGGATGGTCCATATATATCTTGGATAGATGCTGGGAAGGTTGTGCAAGATAGGTGGTTTGACACCTTCTCGGTAAGTTCCTAGCTCATTTGTTGTGACTTGATTTGTAAAATAGACCTGTTATTAATTTTGATTTCTAATTTCATTTTACAGCGTGATTACCAGTGGGCGGAGGGTATGATTGATGAGATTAGGAAGGTCTTTGCCACAAAGACCTCCAAAATCATCAAGAGTACCCTTTGGAAGGTGAGGGACAAGGGTGAGCGCCCTCGTTGGATCCCGGAGGACCATTGGGACGGGATGGTCCAGAAGTGGGGCGGGGTCCTGTTCCAGCAGGCGAGTGCTCAGAACAGCGCCAACAGAGCCGCCGATGCTGCAGCCTCGGTTTACACTGGGGGTAGCATTTCAACCCTCGAGCACAAGAAAAGATTTGTAAGTATATTTATGTTAAACATTTCTATTATGATTCGTCTTACATGTTTACAAATAATAATCTCAATGTTTTTTGTCCACCACAGGAGCAGAGGGAGCACCGGGAGCCTTCTTTGTTTGAGGTCATGCAAATGACCAAGAAGAACAAAGCCGGTGCATGGGTAAACCAGAAGACTACGGATCTAGCGGTATTTACTTTTAACTGACACATGCTTATAATTTACAAATCAGCTTACTAATCCTATCGTTGTTTTTGAATTTACAGGAGGCGTATCAGGCCAGGAGGGCCGAGAAGGAGGCGGACCTGGTGGCTTCCACTCCTAAAGGGGAGGTTCCTCCCACCCTATCTTGTTCTGACGACAACGCCATCTATATGGAGGCTGTTGGCAGTGTGAACAAGAAAGGGAGGGTATTTGGATTGGGTGGCGTCGGCACGCAGCCGGCGAAAAAGGGGAAGACCCCTTCCTCTTCGTCTTCCCCTGGTCTTCCGACTGAGGTCGTTTAGGTAATTCAAAACCTGAACGAGGAGCTACAGGAGGAGCGACGTCAGAGGCAGTTGCTGTTGGACCGGGCCGAGGCGGACCGACAGAAGGCTGAGGCGGACCGACAGCGGGCCGAGGAACAGCACGCCGAGACTCGTTGGCAACTTGCTCAGCAGCAGGAGCTACTGATGCAGTTGATGGCGAGGCTACCTCCCCCCACTTTCCAGGCGCCCCCACCACCACCCCAGGATCCCCCACCACCATGATTGTATTTTTATTATTTATACACATTGTATATTTGATTTTTAGTTATGTTATATTTCATTCAGTATTTATTTTGTCATTCTTTATTTATTATGTCAATATTTATTGGTAATTACATTCAAATCAAAAAGCCTTATTGTAGCGATCATTAATAATTCAACCTATTTGATAAATTAATTTAATTTTTTATTTTATTTTTAATAATTTAATATTTTAAAAAAATTATTTAAATTTAATTATAAAATTTTATCAGCCAATACAAAATACAAAATATTAATATATTTTTAAAGTTAAATTAACAAAACCAGTCAATATTGAACCAATTTTAAAAAAATTTAAAAATTCCCGTTAACGACGGTAGTGGGCCGTCGCTGAATTGTTAACACTAGCGACGGATACTGTCGTCGCTGAATTGTTAACACTAGCGACGGATGTTGTCGTTGCTGTATTCTTAAAAAAAGCGACGGATCCCAGTGGTCGCTACATGTATACCTATAGCGACGGTCAATGGTGGTCGCTGGTTGCTGCTAGTAGCGACGGGATTTTGAGGTCGCTGTATGGCAACACTTAGCGACGGCTGGAGTTATTGGGGCAGAGATGATTTTAGCGAAGGCCTTACGCCGTCAATATGGTAGCGACGGCATGTATGTGGTCGCTGATATATTTTCGACGAGGGTTTTAGCGACGGCTTCTTTCCCGTCTGAGATACCGTCGCTAATTGTTTTAGCGACGGTATTTCCATGGATTAGCGACCGAGTCCTTCCGTCGCTAACAGGTGTTTTTTTAGTGGTGACTTGTTAGGAAAAAATATAGACACGGAATTGTTGGAAATTATTAAAGGCCATACTATTGACTTAAATAAATCAAATGAAAAAATTGAATAAATAGTAAATGAATGAAAGTCAGAAAAGGTTAGTCAAACACACTTAAAGGTCTAAAACTTTTACCCGCCCATGGCTATGATGAGCTTCTTTATAGAATTTGAATGATATTAGTGTGTAAAAATATGAAAAATAAATAATTATAGCTCTTTTTACAAAACATATTAAAAAGGGTTATATATAGTTTATTTTATCGTTCCCTTAATTATCATTTTCTACATATTTTGATAATGGAACTAGAGGTACCTTATTTTCTTTTCTTTTTTACTAGTCATTACTATCTCTTTATTTTAGTCAATGAGATATTGACATTAGAGTAATATTAATACATAACTTTCAAAATAAATTACTATGCATATATACTTCTATTTTTCTTGTTCAAAGTTGATAACAAATTATCACCCTGCCTTGTACCCTATCTCATAGGAAACTCCAAGGTTAGACTCTCATTCACAAGAACAGACACAAAAGACGACCTTAAGCAATATCTACTCCATTTTATCCATCTCTTAGTAAAGCCCAATCTTCTCATCATATAAAATAGAAAATCCCAGCAAACAGAATCATATGCCTTCTCAAAATCCACTTTAAAAATTAGACAAGAATTTTGACTCCTCTTCACATCATCAATCAACTCATTTGCCACAACAACACCATCCAACATGTTTCTCCCCCCCTCCCCAACAAAAGCTAACTGGTTTTCACTGATAATTTCACCTACAACATCTTTTAACCGACAAGCCAACACCTTAGCAATAATTTTATAACCCTACCTAAGTTGTACCTTTTGGAATTAACACTAAAAATGATGAATTTGACCCCACAAGCAATACCTCATTTTCATAAAACTCTTCCATTATTCTACACACATCCGATTTCAACAAACTCCAAAAGGATTTTAATAAAGTAAAAATTAAACTCATCAGGCCCTGGGCTCTTTGACCCATCACATTCTCATACAATCGATCGAATCTCCTCCTCAAAAAACTTATGATTTATTTTATCATTAATATCCTCCCCCAACATTGAAAATTCAACACCATCCAACACAGGCCTATTCCAAGAATCACCAATAAATTTATTTTCAAAATAAGATTTAATACCCCCTCCTTGACTCTTGTTGGATCCTCCTCCTATTTCCCATCTAACCATAATCCATAAATTACACTTCCACGCTACCTCTTATTTATAATGACATGAAAGTATTTAGAATTTGAATCCCCCTCTTGTAACCACTTAACTCTTGACTTTTAGAGTAAAATAGAATCCTTCATCCTAGCAACCTCTGACCATTCTGTCATCAGATTCTTATGAGTCATCACACCCTCCTTATTCAAACCGCCATTTTCCTCCTGTAAATCCAATACCTTTATTTTACTCTCCAACTCCCTCAACCTCACTGGGGTATACCAAAATTTTTTTGATTCCACTCCTTCAAAGCTACCTTTAAACTTCTTAATTTTTCTTTCAACACAAAGGCTCCCCACCCCTCAACTTTCAAAATATTCCATGTCTCCTTCACAAAAACTTTAAATCCAGGCTACTTCAACCAACAATCTGACACCCTAAATGATCTAGGTCCCCAATCCGCATCCACCACCTTTAGAAGCATCAGGCAATGATCAGATAAATTTTTTTTCAATGCTAATTGTGTATAATTCAAAAATGACTACAACCATTGTTAGAACAAAGAAATATGTCCAACCGACTTTTGCTAACCCATTTGGCCTATAGCACGTATACCTCCTTCCCTGTAGAGAAAGGTCCACCAACTCCATTGAAAGGATAAAATCATTAAACATTCTCATTACCAAATTACCTACAACAGATTTTTCCACACCCACCCCTTTTCTCTCCCCACTACACCAAACAACATTAAAATTACCAAATACACACCACACAGAATACTCCTCATACAAACTCTTTAACCGCAACAACTCCTCCCACAACCTTTTCTTCTCCACCAAAAGACAAGAGGAATAAACACTAATGATTACACACAGTTGGTGCCTTTCTATCCAGGACCCTATCTCCCCCAAACATCCACAACCTTCCAATACCTAAAGTTTTTGAAATTTTCATTTATCCAAAACACACAATATCCCCCTGTAGTGCCTACTGATAGAGAAGCACACCACTCAAACTTCTAGCCTCGTTAAATCGATTCCACCACCTTCTCATCTATAATACTCATCTTAGTCTCCTGAATCCTAACAAAATTAATCCTCATCTTACATATCAGCTCCTTGACCAATTTTTTCTTTAGCCTCCCCACGTCCCTCACAGATTATAACTCAAAAACTTCATTAACAACTGTATTGAACCCACCCGATATATCCTTAACCAACTGTTTATTTCTTTCTATCTTATCCCTGACCTCCATATCCATCATTCGTTGAATAATCTCACCCTCATTCCCCACTAATATAACACCCAGCTTTTTCCCCGAAGAGACCGCCTCAGTATGGTTATTTTTTAGCCAAACAGAATCATTATTTTCATGAGCAACACAAGGATCAAATAGTTGAACCATAGTCATAGTATCATCATGAGGACAATTAACATGATTAGGAGTCATAGTACTTGTTTTATCCTGCTCACACCAAAACACCTTCCACTCGCACAATTTTTTGCTTCTGACTTTCTTTTTTTTATGTTTTTTTTTTACTTTCTCCTTCTTACATTAAAAGATAGAAGGTATTCCCTTAGGGTAACACAAGAAGAAAAAATAAGAAGTAACTCAGAACTAATATAAGACCTATGATTATCACCCATACAGTCTGTGTCCATTCTAATTGCATTCATCAATGCACATTTAGCAATGCCTCTCTTATGAATCGAACATAGCTCTAATTTATTGGATAATAATTCATGTTTTGTTCCTGACCTCTCATCACTCTAATTATCCGGCGAAGATTCCATTCCCTCATAATTCAAACTGCACATCTTAAATAACTCCTTCAATTTGTCTACATCTTCAGGCTTCACGTGAATTTCATTCTGATCATTGGGCCCCATGCGAAATGCACAAATAGCATTTGCCTTCTGTTGCTCCAACACGTCAATTCCGTGAGCGACACCTATTTCGTGTATTTGGACTTTGTTAGCTTCCAATCCGGTGCCCTGTGGGTGAATTCAATGGTTAACTTTGGCCTCGTGGGTGTAAGGTAGACTAAATAATATGGACTGTTGGATCTTAATAAAGGGTGTTGATTGATTGTGGGTGACCTGTTAAACAGGTCACCATGTGAAATTTATAATATTTTTATCTTTTCCTGAGAAATATATTAAATTTTAAATAGGCCAAACTTTAATATATGTGATTAATATTATGTAATTATTAAAATACCCTATTAATGAAGTTTAAGATACCTTATTAATTTAATCAAGTTAAAAAAATAAAAAAATCCAAAAAAATAGGTTTGGAGTTCCTCTCTGATTCTTCTCTTTCGCCTCTAATTCTTCTCCGGTTAGGTTTGGGGTTGTTCTCTGATACTTCTCTATTTAGGTTTGGGGTTGTTCTCTGATACTTCTCTTTCCTTTACAATTTCCCCTTTCTTTCTCGTTGTCGTTCATTGCTTGTGTGCATTGCATTGCTCTCTCTCGATAAACGACATTGTGCACCACATGGGTAACGCCAACGACCAAGAAGACAGAGCCATTTCTGGTGCCTTTGATCCCTCCGCCGCTAAACCTTTTATTTGTGTAGCTCATGCACCGAACTCCTGTCCTCCCATTCGTGCCTTCTCTTCTGATTCAATGGCCAATAGCCCGTCGCACAATCCTTGCCGCTCCAGATCGTCGATCCTTTTCGGTCCTCAGGTTCTTCTCTCCACCTCCTCCTCTTTCTCTCTTCACATTCTCTATATTTTCACACGCGTTCGTTATTGTTGAACTGAATTTAATTAGCAAGGGCATAGTTTCAGTAGGCTAGTGACGACGAGGCCAGTAATGGTCAAAGGTAAAGTCAAAGAAAGGATTAAAATGATTTATTTTGGGGAAAACTGTTCTTGTTTGCTAGTGATTTTGAGAGTTTACAATCTCATTCTGGATGACTAATTTGAGAGTTTACTAGTAATTTTACTATTCTTGTTTTTGTTGGGGAAAACTATATTTAGAAGAAGAGATGATTGTTGTGTTGTTTTTGACTTTATAGGTTAGTGATGTTCCAATACTTGAACTTTGTAAGCACTAAATTTTGCTGTATAATAAGGATGCCACATAGCATTTGTTTGAGGTGGAAGCGAGACTTGACTCACTTGTTCTTGGGGAAGGTTAAATTCTTGCTCAGGTGAAACAAGTTGTAAAGACTGGTGTTAATGAAGCTTTTGGAATCGCTTGCTTGAACAACCCATTGATGGGGCAGGAAAGATGGGGAACCTTGTGATTAAATATTTGGTGGCAAAAGGTGCAGAAGAATGGTTGTTGTTAACAAAACTGAAGAGAAAGTTAATTAAGATTGGGTTTTTAATTAAGATTTTATATAAGTTTTGATTTTGTTAATCTAATTTTTTAATATTATAAAACTTACCATAAAATATGCCTAACTCTAATATAAAAAATTTATGTGCCATATTTTTAATTTATGAAAGAATGGTAAAACCTGTTATAGCAGGTCATCTTGGTTGGGTTTACCGTAAACCCAAAAAACCAAGGTGCACCTTAGCCTTCACCCACCCCTGTGCCATATCTTTACTTCCTTGGCCCAATCCAATAGCACAATTAGATGACACCTCATGGCCTTGCACCCACCATATATTTTCTAGCCCAAGACGCTTCTTCAGCCCTTTAACCAAGGCGTCCACATCCAATGAACTTGATACAACTTCTTCCACCATAATACTAGGCAAAACAATCGGCTCATTTCCATACGATTGATACATTAAGTTTCAAATTTGAATTGTCCTGTAAAATTCCCAAATTACCCATGACCGAAACCCGACGAAATATTTTGTTCATCTTCCTCGCCAAAACATGACAACAATGATTCTGAATCATCACCATCCACAAATGATAACTGAGAGGAACAACCATGATGGCCCCTATAACAACAAGACCATTTGCCCTCCTCTCTACCCAATTCCTCAACGTAATGAACAAAAGAAATGCTCCCATTTATTTTAATATCTTCCTGATGCACCACAACTCTCTTTACCGAAGTGCGAACCAATAATCTTACAACTTCAATCTTGCCATACTTCTAGTATTATCATCCATCATAACAAAAGTACCAAAAGTTACAACTACCTTCTAGAAAAAACACTCCTGCCAAACATCTAGAGGAAACCCCTTGCATCTCACCTACACCAATTTGTGTCCAGATACTTGCCCAGGATCCCATGGTGTTAAAGACTCAAACACAGATGTCAGTCATTCCTTTGCAGTCTCCAAAAGATCATATAGATTGTCACCCTCCATTGCTGAAAGATACACCAAATTATCCTCATATATCTCAACCGAATTGCAGCAAGACCTTCTAGCACAAAAAGTGTGTGAAGGGTATGCAATCTTGTTAATTGTCCTTTTACTTAACTCTCCATAATTTTGATTGTCCACCATTCCTAACAGCTTAAGCATAAGAAATAGTTTTTTTTACCTATATGGGAATTTTGCTCAACGACTTGATAATGATAGTCTGACATGGATTTAATAACTAATTTATCACGCAAAAATCTTAAGAGATTAACATGCAACTTTATGTGCCCAATCTGTACTTAATCTAGTTGCTTCTCTAAGAGTAAGGGGCTCTCCACGCCTAAAAATCTCAAACCCATACTTCCAATCGTACTTGTCTCTCTTTACTAAACAAACACCTCCCAAACTCGTCCCCATCTCTAAGACATCCACCATAAATCCTGATATTTCCAATTCTCAGGAAAGTTTGTGAAATAAAATGACGTAACTCGTCCTTGTACTGACCCAAGATCATTCTTCCCTTGCCTCCTGTCTTCTCATGAACCTGTCCCCTGGAACTCATGCCCTTCTTCCCATAGGTGATATCGCCGCTGTCCCTACTTTACGCGCTCACTCTCTCTCGTCTCACTAAATAGTAATTATAAATTTCAAAAATTACTATAAATGAATATTACCTCACACTCTCACACTCTCTCATCTCACTAAATAGTAATTATAAATTTCAAAAATTACTATAAATGAATATTCTATTTTGTTTTTTATTTTAAAGAAAGTATATAATCATATAAACAAAAGATATTTAGTGTAGAATTTTTATTTTCTTTTTATTTTGTAATTAAATATGAAATTTGAATTCAGTTAATTTTAAATATTAGTTTTCATGAAAAAATAAAGATAATATCTCAGAAATCATTTTTTATTGTACATGTATAATTAATGGGCTTAGTCATTAGCCCTGCTTATTAATTTATTGCTCGATAAGAAATTAAACTTGAAATTTATATACTGATTTGTCTTGGAATCTGGGGTCAGAATTGGCTGTCTTGACCGAAATTCTAGTTCAGTTTCCTAACCGGAGTTACCTCACGTGCTCTCAATTTTACACCGTCTCAGTGGAGTACAGTATTATATACCTCAGTTCAGAGGGAATCCGAGGTTCTTCGAGTAAAGGTGGTAATTGATGTCTTAATCCGTACTGGTGCTTCAAGACCACACCGAAGGGGTACCTGCAGAATATTCTCTGATGCTTAAGTCAGTACGGTAACTAAGGTAATTTAAGGTTACGGAGGTAACTTACGGGAATTAGATCAGATCCTTTTTAGTAATAAATAAGTTGTATTTATAGGGTTTACCTTAGTTTTAGAAGTGATTTGACTATCTTCCTAACTTACTGTAGGCACAGTGTGTGTAGGGTCAGGTTGCCCATACCTCTTCTGACTGGTTGTCGGATTATCGGTTATTAACCGGGGTTAAGGGGGAAGATTCGTAGTCAAAATATGGTTTCGGACTCCGGTCGTGACTTGCCAGTTCTTATTGGTGACGTGGCGCAAAGCATTAGGACCTCGTCCTTAATTGTTGTCACCCCGGATCAAATACAATAAATGATTTCACGATTCTTAAGGATTTTTTTAATCATATATATAATTATAGCAACTAATTATAGCAACTAAGGTTTTAAGTATAGTGTTTTAATTTAAAATTAAATATAAGGTTTTAAATTTAAATATAATTGATTTGAGTGAAATATAAATATAAGATTTTGGATAATTATTTTTATATGAAAAATAAAGACAATATTTCAATTTTCAAATAAGTTTTGATTTTTCATCTAATAGGACAAAATTTAGTTAAATAAGTATAATTTTAATGCTATGTAAGGCTAATTTTACACACATAATTTCCCGTTTCTAAAAGTATTAAATAGTTAATGAATTGAACATTAATTTTAAATCTAAAAATTATATTAAACAATGATTCTATTTTATTTTTATTTTTAATCAAATATATAACTATTGTAACAGCCCAATTTTTAATTAAATTTGAATCGGTAATTAAATAGCGAAAAATTAAAGTTTCTTAGAAAATAAGAAATAAATCTTAGAAAATAGGAAATTTTATTCCGGTTACGGGGATATTTTTATTTTATAAATCGGATTTAAAATGAGACTAAAAGAAAATAAAATACGACAATAAAACGTAGAATTATTAAGGAATCCATTATTATAATAATTAAAAAAAAAGAGAAAAGAGAGAAGAAAGATCAGATTTCTCCCGACCCTTCTTCCTCCTTCGCACCGCCTTATTCCACCGTCTTTCTTTGCCTATATAAATGGCCTCCCACTTCATTTTTCTTCAATCCAAATCACCCAAACCCTTCTATCCTCTATTATCTTCTAATTCAACCCTTCAAACCTTCGTTTCTATAACTCTAAGGCCTTCAATTTTGGAATCCTAGAAACCATTTTTTATTGAAGATTCGAGGAGAAACAAGGAGCTTGAGCACAAACCAAGTTTGGGAATCTGAAATTAAGGTAAGAAAGAGGGGATAGAATATCGGATAGATGGAAATTAGATTAGAAATATATCAGTATTTGACTAAATAACATTAAATGTGAATAGTTAATTTTTTAGTTAAAGGAATTAAATTTTGAAATTTACATTAATACATTAAAATATGATATATAATATATTTCTAATGTTATATAATGATTTAACATCATTTGGTATGCTTAAATTGCAAATTGGAATGGTTAAAACGTATAAAATCACAAAAACTATATGTTGTTTCCGTAACAGCATATGCAAGACCCTATTAGTGCGGTTCCTGTTACAACCGCACTAATAGGTAGCGCACTAATAGTTTCAGAATTTCCATTTTAAGTTCTTATTGGTACTTTTGTTAATTTCCTTTATACTATACTACCTTATATGAATATATCATTATTAAAATATACTTTAATCTTAACTACTAAGACATTACAATTTATCAAAATCTAAATTTTTTAACAAAATAATAATAAAGTTATTTAATTAAATAAATGGATGAAATAACCATTTTGAAAACATGTTTCTACATTCCTTGAAATAAAGAGTATGATAAATCAATAAATGCTATGGAAAATGTGTTTCCATAACCCTTGGAATAATAATTATAGTAGTCTACATGAAAAATATTTCCTTATTATTTGAATTATTAAATATAGTAATTCGTTTATATTATGTTTTCATATTTTTAAACATAATATGGATTATACTTGTAAACATAATGAAATGTCGTATTATTTTGAATTTTACAATAATTTTTTATTGTTAAATTATGAATAAATTTATTAATATAAATTTACTGCATTCATGCATCATATGCATAAGCCGTTCAAAGAATCCACAGAGGGGTTCTTTGAGGGGGTTCCCGGTGGGGGAACGCGCTCTGTTGAGCACAGACCTCTGCGGTGGTTTTTATACCACTGCCGTCTTAAGGGCTAAGCAGTGTGTCCTTAAGGGGGTCCCGCAACACTTGTTATTGATATTATGATATTGTTATCTGATGTTGGTGTTGCATTATGGGGCGCGGTATCGGTTGGATATCCGTAAAAAATATTGTTGTTGGAAATCACTACAGATGTTCCCACCAGAATGGATCCATCATGCATTTTCATTCATATAAAGAACGGAATATAATAACTAAAGTATATTACAAAATACTTGTTTGGCATTTGCATCGCATAGCATCCTACTTGTGATTGTGTTTGTTTTTATTTAATTTCTATTTATTTGATATTTTATCTCATTCTTTCTGTTACTTGTGGCAACCCTTTAGTGGTTAACCAGGAAGACATATGACCAAGTGGATGTTGCTGAATATGGATGAATTATGAAGGTTTTTGATGATGATGCTTGCTTGCATGACTACTGTTGTTGTATTATGTGTATGCTATGTTTTGGTATTTTACATCTTTATATTTTATAAGATCTAGGTGCCTGTTGTGAAATATAATATGTATGAAACTCTAATATTATGTTTAATAATAAGAAGTTAATTATGTAAAGGTTGCGTACTCTGATATTATATCAGTAACCTCTGGAATCAGGTTGTGAATCTCTTGATAATTACCAGGTGAAAAATAAGTTATCTAAGAGATTTTATATGGTGACGGTAATTATCTTGAGATTTGCAAGTTGGCTCCAGGGTGTTACAACTATAATGATATAAAGTATAGTATTTAAATTTTATTATGTATTAACTTTTAATTAAATATGGATTTTTGAATACAAATAAAATAAATTAAAATTCTATATATATATATATATATATATATTATATAAAGAGAAGTAGATACTATATGTTTATTGATAAATCACTCTTATATGTTATTAACAAGCATATCCATTTTATACTCTTTCCTTTTTTTAGCTCATAACCATCTTATGGTTTACCTTTATTAATTTTTGTTATTGTGATATTTTGTCAATTCCAAATTTTACAAATAATATTTTTGTACTATTTATCACTGTTTTCATTATAATTTCATTTTAACAATAGAGGTCTATTTTATAATGATAATTTTATTATAACGATAGGTGTATCATGCACCCTATTTAACAAATTACATCTTATATATATATATATAAAATTCTCTTGAAAACTCCAATTTTATTTTTATTTTTATTTTTTTTCTAATTTCCCTTGGTCTCACCGAATCTCCGATTTTCTTGGCGCATAATCATACTTACCGCAACCAGCGATATGGACCAGTGATTCTATTTTAATTTTTCTGGTTTTATGACCATTTTTTATTATTATTTACTTCGCAAATCAAGGTATATTCTTTTTATTATCAGCTTTAACTTGACATGTACTGTTACTAAACTCTTTAAAAGGGTTTTCTCCTTGTGTGAAGCGAAATATGATAAGATGGAGAACAAACCCACACTCCCTCGAGATTTGATAGAACAAATTTTGTTGAGATTACCAGTGAGGTTTCTCTTGCGTTCCCAGATCGTGTGTAAGGAATGGTATCGTCTGATTTCGGATCCACAGTTTGCGATTTCTCATTTTAAAGAGGCTGCCGAACCCACCCAAAGAGTCCTTTTCTGGTCAAGTCAGTTTTATATGGAATTTAAAGACGTACATGCTTCACTTAACGACCATTCTTCTGTAGTCTGCCACCGCATTCCACCACCCCCACCCCCACCCCCACCCCATAGCATGGCATGTGGAAGAAGGATTCAATATTTCAACGAGAACGCTAACTATGAAATTTTGGGTTCATGCAGAGGGCTTTTACTTTTGCACTGCAAGCCTGATCTTGTTCTATGGAACCCGTCAACTGGATTTTACAAATGGATCCAATGCTTGCCATTAGAGTTTAAGGAGGATATATATATGCATGGTTTCGGGTTTCACGAAAGAACCGGTGACTACCACATTGTTCTTATACCCTTCAATTACGACAAAGCTAATTCGGTGAAGGTTTTCTCCTTCAAAGGGAATTCATGGTCCGACGTCTCAGGTCGTAATGCTTGGTTTGGACTTTACCGTCGACAACTCAGAAAAGGTCTCTTCGCCAACGATAGGACCCTTCACTCTCGACAATTCAGAACAGGTTTCCTCTTCAATGGGACCCTTCACTGGTTGGCTTCCTTTACCCTTTTTGAATATGACCCATATGTTTGTGATTGTGTTCATGTAATCATTGCCTTTGATTTGATGGAAATGACTTTATTTGACATTCCTTTGCCGCATCGTATTGCTTGGAAACTAAACTATGTAGTATGTAGTTTGTTTCGGATGGGAGGATGTCTCAGTGTCTCTGTCTACAATTGGAGGAAGGGAAATCATGAAATATGGGTGATGAAAGAATATAATATGGGTTCCTCTTGGATTAAGTCCATTGTTGTGCCTACTCACGACTACCTTTTTAACCCCATATGCGTCACCAAAAATGGTGGGATTTTAGGATTCAAGATTAAGAATGGGATATTAGAAAAACGCAATAACAAAGGGAAGCTGCTTGAGAGTCTATACACAGGAAGACAGTGTAATATTACATATGTAGAAAGTTTACTATCACTTCAGAGTGCTGTCAAGGGAACAAGCAACAAGGGCCAACAGCAACACACAAGATTATTAGGGTATGCAATTTATTAATGTCCTCTAGTCCTTACACCAATTCTCATATACACTTATTCATCTTCGTTTCGTTTACAAGTTAATTGCTGAATACTGCTTTTATGTGAGAATTATATATGCTTTTATATATGGTCTTTCATAGATAATAATTTTTTTCATTTTTTTAAATAAATGAATGTTTGGGGCAATTGAGGAATGTCCAATTAATAATATTTTAAAAAAACTTTTGTCATTGCAGGCCACGAAATATAAACAGAACTATCCTCCAAGTGACATTGATGTCCGGCCTACCCTCCAAGTCACATTTGTTTTAATAGTAATTTCAATTACTTTAGGATTCAATAAGCAGTTAGCACATTTTAATTGGTGTTAATTATGCATTTTAAGAAATACCTTTTATCTTTTCCAACTTCATGTTACTAATTATGTTTGCAGTTTGTTTCTCTTACCAATTTTACATTGTTTAAAGTACTGTGTATTTCACCTAATTTAGTTAATTTTTATCACTTCATTGGTTTGTTGATGCTTATTCTTATTGTTGATCTTCTTAACATGGGAGCTAATTGAATGGATATAGTTTAATGAGTTGAAGCTAATCTAGTTGTGATGGAAATATTGATATTATACATATTGGTTTAACTTGAATCTAATTTTGTCTAGGTATTTGTCATAGTTTTGTAACATTGCTCCTAAGTGTGCCTGGAAAGGAACTTGCTAATATTTCCATTTATATTTTCTCTCTTCCTTTGTAAAAGTTATATTTAGGTGTATAATCAATAGGGATGGAAATGGGTTAGGCGGGGCTGGGCTTTGAAAGGCCTGAGTCTGGCCTAAATTAAATTTTCAAGGCTTGAGCCTGACCTATTAGCTTGTCATAGGTCTTTTTATAAGGCCTGTTAGTGTAACGTCCAAGGTTATTTTTGCATTTAGTTTTATTCAAACGATTACATCTTACGATAAATTTTTTCCTTTTCTTGAAAATTAATCGAGGTTTAGTGAAATAACATTTATTTTTACTGACTTATTCAAGTGACAGCAGTCACAGTTAGATTAAATAAATGAGGTCTAGAGAGAAGAGCAAGTTAATCTAAGCACAACGGATAGGAGAAAGGGAATCAGGGCTTCCCGCTTGAGCGAGGCCCCTACTCGTCTGAGCGAGATTCCGGACTCTCGCTTGAACGAGGTTTCTATTCGCTTGAGCGAATACCTTTCACACATCGGATTGGGCAAAACATGCAAACGGACTCCCAAAAATCTCACCCTAAAAATGATTCTGTTAACCAAAGGTTTGTCATAGCTACCATGAAAGCATATGTAAATGACAGTGATGTATTTTAAAATATAGATTTGCATCCGGTCCGGTCTTGGTTAAACACAACTAATAATAATACTCGGAAGTTCTTATACACATATATAACTCTATAGAGAGTCACTCAAAGTCACTCGGACCCTGGCACCGATCTCCCCCTTGGCGCGACTCCATAGCTCCTTCCCCCTCCCTGTCACTGGTTACTAAAAAAAAGGGCAAGGGTGAGTGTTTGGCATTGTAATTAATATAGAATAGAACTTAACATGCATATTTATACATATACATCAAGCATCATTCGAAAGTAAGCATACCGAAACATAGTGTATTACATACAGTAACTATATTAACCCAACCACGCAATTCTATCACATCCATCACAATCACAACTGACTCTCATACAATCTGACTCCTAGTATCCGGATACTAAAGGATTGGCCTTCAGCTGGGGGTCCTACTTGACACCCCGTGAACCCTGCTTGGTTCACCGAGTCCTGCTTGACTCTCCACCTCAACCACTGGGTCCTACTTGACCACTGGGCAGCTTAACTGGGCACGAAAACCACGGGAGCCAGAAATAAGGGGCTATCATATACCGTCGGCCATCCCACACCATATAGTCATTCAACAGTTTACCTTTCACATATTAATATCAATTTCTCATCACTCGGGTAGCCTGCTTGCTAACCCGACGTCACATAACACTGATCATTTCAACATTAGATATCACAAGATCATAACATGATAAACTCAACCACACCCGATCCTCCACTAATTAATGAACCCAGTCACACATGCATAAGCATAAACACACAACTACGTTTAGCAACATTTTCCTTAACCTGTTTACATTACCTCAATGACCTGAATAAGAAGCGAGTCCTATTCTAATTAATTATAACCCGAACACCCCCTGACATTGGTTCCACGCTTCGATAATCTGCTCTCTGTGTCGATTCCTTCCTCTGAGCACTGGTTTCGCAGTCTCAACTCCATCACTTAGTCTTCCGTTGCTTAACCTACTACCTACAGATCATAAAATACAGCTCGTCACTTCAACGTCCTTAGTTCATGGACTGCATTTGGGCTCACACTCACCAGAGGAGTGGAGAACAGCCACGAATATAGCCATGCATGGCCCTTAACCGCCAAAGAATAAAAGGGATAAGGGAATCACAATTGGAACGGATCAGTAGACTCACCTTAAAGCCTCGATCACAGGAATGGGATTCAATTGAAGTTTGGACATAAATGAAGTCCCTCTCCAGCGCATGCAACTCAGCGTTAAGAGAGGAGAAAACGAAAGAGAAGGGACAGACCAGCAGCAAAGGTAACTTGTAAATAATGAAGAGGGAAGGAAGAGAATCTCCTTATATATAAATATATATAGCTCATGGGCAAGATCATCTTTTCCTTTATTTTATTTGTATTCTTACTAAATTTAATCAATTTCACTATATTAAACTATTGCATAGTTATCAAATCAATTACACTTATTTATTCCCTCAACGTTTAATTATTCACAATTCTCTAATACTTCGCAAGAGTATAGGCCCAATATGAATATCGGCCCCCCGGTGTCCTAGCTTAGTGTTCATACCTCGGAAATCCGAGCTACAACCTGAGAGGTCGGATATCTCATCCGTGCTCACCTCTTGGTTACCTACACCCGTTGTTTCAGTCATTATGAGGTTAATCCGGGCTATGACCCCGTGTGAGGCGCTCTCCTCACATCGGTTGGACCAGACCACCTAGCCCTGCCCGCTCTTCTCCTACACTCCCGATCTTCAACTCCGCCTGCTCGCGCTTTTGAGGCCGATCTCGACACCGGCTTTCTTGTCTCTGGCTCAGACAGAACAAATATTAAATAAAACTTCTAAAACTTTTACTAATCATTTCCCATTTCTTATAATTCTCATTAAAACATCAGGGATGTTACATCCACCCCCCCTAAAAAGAGATTTCGTCCCCGAAATCAGTGTTCCGGTTGGAAAAGATGAGGGTACATTCATCTCATATCAGATTCTAACTCCCAAGTGTAGTTCATCCAATGTCAATTCTGCCACTTCACCTTCACCAGCGGTACCTCCTTGTTCCTTAACCGTTTGGTTTGATGCTCTTCAATGCTGATTGGTACCGCCTCCACCGTCAGGTTCTCCTTCACTTCAATGGAGTCACTCGGTACAATCATGGTATCACACGGAATATAGGCTCGAAGTTGCGATACGTGGAACACGTTGTGAATGTTAGTCAACGATTGGGGAAGATCCAGTCGATAAACGACTTCACCAATCCGTTCTAGTATTTGGTATGGTCCAATATACTTTGGATTAAGCTTTTGGCTCTTCAAAATTTGACCTATACCCTTAGTCGGTGAAATCCTTAGGAACACCCAATCACCCACTTGGAATTCAAGGGGTCTATGCCGATTGTCATAATAGCTCTTTTGTCGGTCTTGAGCAATTTTTATCTTCTCTCGGATTAAAGTGATTTGCTCGTTCATCTCTTGAATCATCTCAGGCCCCAGATGAAGGGCATCGCCGTTCTCATTCCAACATAATGGAGTACGACATTTCCGACCATAAATAGCTTCGTATGGAGCCATCCCAATGCTGCTATGGTAACTGTTATTATATGCAAACTCTACCAAGGGCAAGTATTTCTCCCATGATCCGCCCTGTTCCAGTACACATGCCCTTAACATATCTTCAAGAGTCTGTATAGTCCATTCTGATTGGCCATCGGTCTGGGGATGGTAGGCTGAGCTCAGTTTGAGCTCAGTACCCAGTTATTGTTGCAAACTCCCCCAAAACCTTGAAGTGAATTGGGGATCCCGATCAGAGATAATGCTTGAGGGTACACCATGCAGTCGTACAACCATAGCAACGTATAACTTAGCTAATCGATCTAGCGACCACTTCATATTTATTGCCAGGAAATGCGCACTTTTGGTTAGTCGATCAACAATCACCCAAATCGCGTTGTATCCAGTTTGAGTGCGGGGTAGTCCGGACAAGAAGTCCATGGTGATACCTTCCCACTTCCAGATCGGAATTTCTAGAGGTCGAAGCAAACCTGGAGGTCGTTGGTGCTCAACCTTGCACTTCTGGCATATCACACAGGATTTCACATACTCGATTATTGCCTTCTTCATGCTTGGCCACCAGAATTCCTTTTTTAAGTCATGATACATTTTTGTCACTCCCGAATGTATACTTAGAGAGCTCTTGTGTGCTTCTGATAGCACCGCCTGCCTGAAGCCTCCATGTGCAGGCACCACCACTCGGTTCCTGAATCTCCATATACCATCGTTACCCCGAGTTATCTCCACATTTTTGCCTTGGGTCTGAGTATCAATCAGCCTCAGTAACTCTTTATCGTCTTTCTGTGCAGTTACCACCGACTCCAGAAATTCGTTGGAGATTTTTAACATTCCGATTGTCATTCGGTTTGGCGCGTCCATAACAATTCCAACATTCATATCTCTAAAGCTTTCCAGCAATTCCTGTTCTCTACCCATCAGGTAAGCCACGTGTAATACCTTCCTGCTTAGTGCATCTGCCACAACATTCGCTTTGCCCGGGTGATACTTTAAATCGAAGTCGTAATCCTTTAAATACTCCACCCATCGCCTCTGTCTCATATTTAGCTCCTTTTGATTAAATAAGTACTTTAAACTCTTGTGATCACTGAATACTACAAAGTGAGCCCCATACAGATAATGACGCCAAATCTTCAGTGCGTACACCACTGCTGCAAGTTCCAGATCATGAGTCGGGTAATTCTCCTCATGTGACCTCAATTGCCTCGAAGCATAAGCAATTGCCCGATCAGCTTGCATCAACACACACCCCAATCCAAATTTGGATGCATCACAATATACTTCAAATTCCTGTGTTACATCGGGCAGTGCAAGCACAGGGGCAGTCGTTAAACATCGCTTAAGAGTTTGGAAGCTTAATTCACACTTTTCCGACCACACGAAGGGGTTTCCTTTCCTTGTTAACCGAGTCATAGGAAGTGCTATCCGAGAGAACCCCTCAATGAAGCGTCGATAGTATCCAGCTAATCCGAGGAAACTCCTGATTTCAGTTACTGACTTCAGCCTCTCCCAAGCCATAACCGCCTCAATTTTTGTCGGATCAACTGAGATTCCCTCTTGGGAAATTACATGCCCCAAGAATTGTACACTACTCCCCCAAAAATCACACTTAGATAGTTTAGCGTATAACTTCTTCTCCCGAAGTACTTGTAAAACAAGTCGAAGATGTTGAGCATGCTCCTCGTCCGACCTCGAATATACCAAAATATCATCAATGAATACTACCACAAACTGGTCCAAGTACGGTTGAAAGGTCCGATTCATATAGTCCATAAAAATGGCAGGAGCGTTCGTTACTCCAAAGGGCATTACTACGTACTCGAAGTGCCCATACCGAGTCCGAAATGCTGTCTTTAGGATATCCTCCGACCTCACTCGGATCTGGTGGTACCCCGACCTCAAGTCGATCTTAGAGAACACAACGGCGCCTCGCAACTGGTCCAGTAAATCGTTAATCCGAGGTAGTGGATATTTAATTTTGATTGTCAGTTTGTTCAGCTGTCGGTAATCAATGCACATTCGTATACTACCGTCCTTCTTCTTTACCAGTAACACCGGAGCGCCCTAGGGTGAGGCACTGGGTCGGATAAAGCCCTTTTCTAGTAATTCGTTTACTTGTTTCTTCACTTCGGTTAATTCTACCGAAGACATTCTATATGGCGCTCGGGACACAGGTTCTGCCCCGGGAATCAAGTCAATAGAGAAATCAATCTCCCGACTGGGAGGTAGCTCCGGAATTTCTTCCGGAAAAACGTCAGGAAATTCGCAAACAATTGGAATATCACTTGGCAGGAGGTTATGCCGACCCTCAGAAGCAAATAAAACAACATACGTGGTTAGGACATCGCTCACCCCGTTCTTCATGTCAAGTTCCTGAGAGAAAAGAATATTCTTCCGATAACAGTCGACCAACACATGATTAGCAGCAAGCCAATCGAGACCTAGAATAACATCTAAGTCCTTCAATGGCATATAGATAAAATTTACTCGAAAAGTACGGGCTTCGATTTGCATCGGCAGTTCTCTACACACTGTAGTTGCACAGAAAGTGGAACCAGTTGGAGTGGAAACAATAAGAGCGTTCTCCATTAAATCGATTGGCAGACCAAGCCGTCGCACACAACTTTCCGAAATAAAGGAATGGGTGGCACCTGAATCATAAATTACATCAACTAGATAACCACAGATGAGGCACTTACCCTGTACTAAATTGTCATTCCTCGTAGCTTCTAAAGCATCAAACGCAAATACACGCCCGGTCATGGCGTTCTGGGCACCGCTAGATTGGGCATCATATCTTCCCGATTATTGGTTCCCTCTACCAGCTCCATTCCGGCCTCCCCTTGAAAAGTTGGAACCCCGGGTCCCAGAAGAGTTGGTTCGGTTGTCCGGCCTGCCCTGCTGCTGCCTCTGAGGGCAATCGGGCCTGAGGTGCCCTGGTTGTCCGCACTGGAAGCACACAATTTGATTGGCTTGGCAATGTTTGGCAATGTGACCTTCCTGACCACAATTGTAGCATGTACGACTACCAGAAGGATTACCCGATCGACCAGTAGAACCCCGACCGGAAGAGGATGAGGAGGTAGCAGAAGACTTGCCGCCCCGAAAGAATTGGCTCATCCTCTTGAAGTTGAATCCTTTTGCCTTCAGTGGCTTTTTATCTCTCGGCTGGGACGTCCTTTGTAACTGTACCTCTTCAGTCAGTCTTGCTTTGTTCACCAGGGTTGGGTAGTCCCTAATCTCCATCGGTACGATTACACTACGGAGCTTAATCCATAGTCCAGCTTCGTATTGGGCGCACTTGCTACCTTCAGTCCCTTCTAACGAGAAAGGATGGTAAAAATCACACAGCTCGTCAAACTTGCTGGTGTACTCGGCTACAGACATCCAGTCTTGCTCCAACTTCAGGAATTCCATTTCCTTCCGGATTTTGTATTGTTCGGGAAGTATTTAACAAGGAACCTCCTTCAGAAATTTACCCATACCAACGGCTCATTTGCTGCGTTCATCTGCACCTTCACTCGGGACCACCATACTCTAGCCTCTTCTTTTAGTTGGTAAGTAGTAAATAAAACCTTTTGCTCTTCTGAGCACTCAAAATATTCAAAAACCTGCTTGATATCCCTGATCCAGATGTATGCCCCGTCATAGTCGTGTCCCCCTTTGTAAGTCGGAGGATTC